>JAPWDM010000015.1:11461573-12951573 GCA_035578155.1 Brachynemurus nebulosus
CATAACATAATTAAGCAAAGAAAATTAGATTATTCTAAAAAGTACGGAAATAAGGATTTAATGATAAATTGATTATGTACCCCACATATGTCACCTCCCATTCTTTAAATATTGAGTGACCACTACAATTGACTGAACCGGTAAATAGATTATCGTTACTGTCACTCTCTTGTTCACTGTCATATTCATCTTTTGCGATTGACCTGATTTTGTTTACATTGGCGTAACATGCTTTTGTGTAGTGACCTACTTTTCTACAGTTGTAGCACTTCGTATTCCTCGCTCGACATTTTCCATCATGCGTGTTGCCACATCTGCTACACTTTTGGTTTTCTCTATCATTTCTTCTGGATGAAGATGATGATGCACCACATTTGAAGCTCGATTTGAATTTGTTCCGTCGTTGCACAATATTAACTTCTTTTTCACAAGTAATTTACCTGAATTGCTGATGCGAATTTTCGATCGTTTTGAATAACCTTATAGCAGCATCCAAACTCATATTGTCATCTTCTAACAGTCGCTGTCGAATTAGTTCTTCTTGTACACCACACGTTATGCAGGTTTTAATTAAACTATCCTCAAGAATTCCTAAGTCACATTTTTTTGCTTTGTTGATAATTTTTATAATAAAATTGTCATCGGGCTCACCAACTTCTTGTTTGGTTGAAAATAATTTAAATTTTTCACTGGAGATATTAGATTTTGATTTACTCAGTAAATTTTTCCATTAATACAGACAACTTATTAACTTCATCAGCCCCAAATTTGAATATATTGTAAATTTCAAAATCCTTCTTCACCAATGTAATGAAGCAGTTGAGCACATTTCGTAGCTTCTGATTTGTTATCTATTTCAGCAGCTGCAAGATAATTCAAGAATCGTTTTTTGAAAAATAACCAGTCTTCGTATTGATTACTGTTGTTATTTATTGTTAACGTTGATAATGCTACAATACGTATTTCTTTCCATTATGAATTTTGATTTTTTAAACAATTTACAACAGTTTCTTTTGAATTTCTTCTTTTCAACACGTGGTTATTCTTGTTTAAACTTACTTCACGATGCGATGGTTCAAATAATTTATTGTTTTCTTTTTTTGAATAAATTATTTTAATAATTTGTTGTCCAAACTAATTTTTAATTATTTGTTTTTTAATTTTTAAACACTACGGGTTCCAGCACCATGTGATATTCTTTGTGTGGAATAATATTGAAATACTAGAGATGACCAACGCAACAATCAAAAACACTTCTTTCTTAAACTGGAGATTTTATTCAAGTCGGTAAGTGAATGAATGTCATGGATGTGAACCATAGATTAAATAAATGGCATGCGTATATCTATGACACTGTTCAACGACACTTTATTTTTAAAAAATCATTAATAATTTGTCTAAATCAGTAAGAATTACGTAGTTTGTTCAGATGTTCTATTGTGCCAGAACGTCAATGGGGCTATGTAATATAACTGCCTATATTCAGAAGGAAGTAAGAATATTACCGATTTTGCATAGTTCAGAAAATACATATTACATAGCTCGTTGTAAGAATAATCATTTCGAAGATCTTTTTAACGAATTACTAAAATTGTTTAAGAACTGTTGTATGTAAGAAATAATAACACTCACGTAATTTTAACGTAAAAAATTTCATTAAAAAAATTAGTATACAGCTGTTGGAAAAAGTACACTATTGTTTCAGTTTACAGAGATTTTTAACAAATTATTAAATGTTGAGAGTTTATTTTAACGCCTCCTATAGGGTCGTAAGTATAACCCTTTACCCGCAATTTAATTGCCTGTATTCAGAGACAAGTCAGAACATTACCTATTTGGAATATTTCAAAAATACACATTACATAGTTCGTTGTAAGAATAATCATTTCTTTCAGGATCAGGATCTTTTTAACGAATTACTAAAAATTTTTTTAAGAACTGTTGGATGCAAGAAATAATAACACTCTTGAGAGTCTGATACATTTTGGTGCATTTTGGCGTGTTTTGATGCATTTTGATGCCTGTTGGTGTTTTTTGGTGTCTTTTAGTGTGTTTTGGTACATTTTGGTGCTGCTTTTGGTGTTGGTGTCACTCTTACATCAATTTTAGTGTTGCTTTTGGTGCTGACGTTACTCTTACATCAATTTTTGGTGCTGCTTTTGGTGTTAATATCACTCTTGAAGAAATTTTTTGTTCTGCTTTGGTGCTGTTTTTGGCGTTACTTTTGCGTCAATTTTGCACTGGTTGTACTATATAAGATCATATCAATATAAAAACTATTCAATGTTATGCTATAAATCGAACTAGTCACATCTATTAAAATGTTTAAGTGTATACGTTGTGATAGGACATTTTCGCGGAGAGGTTCTCTTTTACGTCATATGAAAATAAGAGTGCACACGCGTTCAAATGCTCTGGAATATCAAACAAACAATAATGACCCGTTCGCAATTAATCAGTTTGAATATACCTCGAATCAGTTGGTAAATAATGGGACGCACGTGAACAGTGCGGAGAACGGGAAACTTTTAATACAAAGTGAATCGTCAAAATCTAACGATGAAGATGATGATAGTGAAAACGACTATAGCTTTGAAGCAAGAAATAACATTGAAGAAGAAGAAGAGAAAGATAAGCCCTCAGTATTTTAAAATCCGGAAGAAGATGACCCAGATCGATCTAAAAAAAACTTAAATATTATCCGACAACTCTAAAAAAAGTAAACGTAATAAAATTTTACGAGGATTTACACTATAGCAAAAAATGAAATAAATTATTTTCAGTACGAAACTGCCCTCTTGCAGCAACATTCATAAAAATATTGCTTTTCATTTCAAAATAGAATATGGCAATACAAAACACAATTTAGAAATTTTTAATTTCAAATGTTATCGAGTGCTTGTGAAACATTGTTAATATATGGCGGACTTTTGTTCGTATTTACACACACACCAATATTCATATGTTCACTTGATGTCCAGCTTTAGTTGCGTCTCGCATTAAAGAGAAGATGTGTTTGATTGATTATCAAAATTGGAGTGGCACTCGAACGAACCATCGGTGGCCTAATTGGTAAGGCGTTTGGCTAGCAATCAAGAGATCCGGGTTCGAGTCCCAGCCGATCCAGTTTTGATAATTTTTCAAACACTATGTGAATTTTAATTAACAATTTAGAAATGTTAAATTATAATCTAAGTCAATAGTTTTAAAAGTTATACACATTTTTGATGAATTTTTTTTACAAATAATTTTGAATATTGTTTTAGAAGTTTTCTCACCATGAATAAAATCTCAAATTGAACAAAAATGTTGAAAGCACAGCTCATTACAGTGAGGTAAGTTCATATAAATTTTTATTATATAATTTTAAATTAATCTTATTTAATAATAAATAAAAAAAATAATAAATAAAAACAAATTTATAGGCATCCGTCAGCACTGTCTACAAAATTAAACGCGTCTTGAAAATAAACGAGTCTTGAATAACCCTTTAGCGAATTTATAATCTCCAAGGAAAAAGAATTAAAACAAGCCGTGTCTTTTGTGTAGATGATTTCGACCGTAATGTGATTTTACGTGCTACCGAAGATTTTTACTTAAATAAAAGAATCATACCGACAGTTATTAAACTGTTGCCGGTATTAAAAGAAAAAATTTCACATATTCGCGTGAAACATTAAGAAAGGTATTACATGAAATGAAATTTTTCTGGCGTAAATGTCAAAATAAGCGAAAAATGCTTATGGAGAAGCCGGAGATAGTTAACTGGCGAGGAAGTTTCCTTAGAAAAATTCAAGAATATAAAAGGACATAAATATAAGGGTCATTAATATATCTAGACCTGGATTGATAGTAATTTGACTTTTAAGAAATGTTGGAGTAGCGAGATTGTAACAGGAATTTTGGAGAATAGGACATCATCGGGCAGACTTATTGTTGTTAGCGCTGGAGGTAAAAACGGTTGGGTTGAAAAATCTTTATTGATATTTAAATCAAATTCAAATACTGGCGATTACCACGGCCAAATGAATGCGAAAAACTTCACAAAATGGGTAAAGGAAATGCTCATTCCAATCTTACTCCAAATTCTGTAGTAGTAATGGATAAGGCCCCTTATTATGATAAGGAAATAAACAAGCCACCCACAAAGTCGTCAACTAAAAGACAAATGATGGAGTGGCTCCATGATAATAATGTAATATTTGATGAAAACATGAGAAAATTTGAATTACTTGATTTAGTTTTGGCCAATACCATAAGAAGAGATAAAAATAGATAGGCTATTAGAAGAAAACGGACATAAAGTATTACATCTTCCCCCATACCACTGCGAATTAAACCCAAATGAATTAGCTTGGGGGAAGATAAAAAGATATATCCGTGAAAGAAACGTGGACTGTAATTTCTCGTTATCTGCACTAGAAAAAATAACGAGAGATGCATTTGCTGAAGTTACTAAGGACGACTGGGAAGGCTATGTTTTACATACGACTAAAGAACAACAAACTTTCTGGGACCGAGATAACATTATGGAAGATTGTTATGATCAATTTATTGTAACGATTGAAGAAAACGAAACTGATGTAGAGAGTGAAATGGATGAAGACACTGATAGTAAAGAGAGCGACGAAAATTAATAATTACTTAATACAGGATTAATTTTTAAAAATATTTTTAGCGATTTTGTCCATTTAAATTTTATCGAATTATTTTGTAATCTCCACAATGTACCTGTTAAAAACAAAATGTATATGTTAAATGTTAAAAATTAAAATTATGTATTTAAATTAACACCTTGAGGATTATTGACGCCATAAGACGTCGACTGAAACCTTACTAACTTATACATCACATCGTACGACGTCAACAAATTCACATATAGTGTATAAGCTGTCAAAATAATGTACCAGTGGACGTTGTGTCATAGGTTATGACCGTCAAAGTATTAATATTTTTTCAAAACATAACTTTTTAAAAAATTTAATATATTTATTTTTGACTGTTGGTTTATTTTTTTATTTTGTAGAATTTAAAAATATTTTATGCTAAAATATCATCTAGAAAAATTTGGTTTCATTACTTCCAATAGTTTCGCACAAATTCAGTAATAAACATGTGCTATTGCATAGGAAGTACAAACAAATAAAAAGTTTCAAAAGGTAAAATTATAAATAAAAATGTCACATAAGTTCTTCATGCATTTGTCCTCTCAATTATAATTTTCGAGCATTGTTTAAGTTCTTTTTATTTTATGTAAGTTTGTTATTAATTTTTACTCATAAATATAATGCTAGTAACTTTTTAATTTTTTCTTGTATATATTTTAACTTTAGTTTTCCGTTAAATAGAATATTTTTTTAGTAGTTTTCTAAAATGAATAGAATTTGTAAATATTTAACTGCAGGGTGACACCGGTATAATCAGTAAGGGTTAACAGTTCCATAAATCTGCAATCAGGTGAAGACTCCATATCTCAATGGAGAGACACTAAAAATACTATATTGTAGTTTTTTTAGTTATATCCGACTTAGTTTGTCACATTTTTGTATGAAAGAGATAAGTAAATTGAACTGCCACTGTACAAGCTGCTTTTTTATCCTTGTCATCTTTTTTAACCAATCATATTTTTTTCAAAATGTTATTACCTTCACTTTTTTTTTAGAGCTGTTGAACAGTACTTTTGATGAAAGTATGATAGCTGCAGCAGAAGCAATCAGAAGTCAATTCGGTTCTTTAAAAAACTCGCATAATATGCTGAAGTCTGTGAATGTCGAAGATAATCGATCTAACGAACAAAAAGATTTACCGTCGCTTGATAATGACAAAGAAACAAGTTTTACTCCAAAAAAGGCTGGTCTCTGGCAAATTGCTATAGACATATTAATGACCAAAGAGCTTCAGAACGCATACGCAAGAGATGAAGAACAAGAAGATATAAATTCAGCAGAAAAGGAACATACTTCAACATCTAATTCAATAAATAAAGAAGCTAAACGTCCCAAGTATGACGATGAAAACGCTAACCTTCATAAAGATCATTCAAAACATGTTGATGAAGAAGAATATTTTGATGACCCGAACCATTTAGTAAATGAATTAAGAAGTTTATTGACTCATAGGCCATCTGTACATTATGATTAGTGTCAGATAATAGAATTTAAGTATATTTAGGAACATTAGACAATCTTATTAATGAGCAATTACAGAAAGTCGTACACTGTAGGTTGACCGGAAAAGCTTACCAATACTACTGTAGTGAAGCACCACTAATTGATGATTCTGCAACATGTGATAATCTGAAAACAAAATTAATGGAGTATTTTACTGTTTTTTAAAAACCCTTTTAGAGTGTTTATTGCTTCTTACTGAGCTCATAATATATATTTTTAAATTATTTTATACTACATTTTTAGTAAAAATCATCGATGTAAGATAAAAATGTTCACAACGAATCAATATCTTAAAAATTATTGGAAACACACAATAGGGAGCCGACCAAAACACAATGCTGAACACGTATCGAGCACTTGTTAGATCAGTGCTAGACTATATATCTAATGTGTACATGTCAGCTTCGAAAGAACCTTAAAAATAGTTGAAGGCATATACAACCAAGGCCTTCGAATCACACTGGGAACTTTCTATACTTCACCAAAAGAAAATATATATGTTGAAGCATACGAACCACCATTAGAAATTAGAAGAACACTACTTCTCTTAGAATATGCGGCAAAAATTAAAAGTCTCAAGAACCACATCTGTTACCACACCATATTCAACGCAGTCTACTGACAACACCATGAACGCAACTTGAGATTGCCTGGTCCTTTTTACTGGAGATTAATTCAAGTCCTCCAAACTTTTAATACAAACTTAAATAACATTAAAAGATACAGAATATCCGAGCGCACTTGGACATTGATTGCACCCAGAGTTCATAAAGATTTAACTTTATATAACAAAAACTTCACAACGCCAGCAGAGTTTTAAGGACTATTTAACGAACTTAACTCAAAATTCAATAATTGTATAAGAATATTTACAGACGCAGCAAAAACCCAAGAACACACAGGTGTCGCATTCAGAACAAACAATTGTGATTTTAAATATAAATTAAATAAAAATAAAAACATTTGCAACGCAAAAATAGTAGCAATTCAAAAAGCTTTAGAATATATCAATACACAACAAAATGAAAAAGTTATCATATATACTGACAGTATTAGTGCCATTCAGTTAATTGAAAAGTATAATTTCACAAACGATCATGTACAAAAAGTATTTAATGAATTAATTAAATGCAAGGAACAAGGATATTTTATAGAACTAGCGTGGATACCTTCTCACGTTGGAATTAGGGATAATGAACAAGTGGATGTAGCAGCTAAGGAGGCTAGCACTATGCCGGATCCAGCTATAAACAACTTTATAACTATCCAAGAAGTCAAATTACTTTTTGAAAAGAAACGAAAAATCTGTGGCAAAGTAGATGGGACCAACTAGAAGACAACAAATTAAAGGAAATTTATTATTCCTGTAATTACATTGAGAAAGATAAATAAAATGGGTAGATACCATCAAGTAAGACTCAGTAGACTTAAGATCGGACATACACGTCTCACACACTCATATTTATTAGACGGATTGGAAAAACCTATATGTGACACGCGGAACGTATCAATTACCGTTAGACATATAATATTGCACTGTACAAAATATAACACAACAAGACAATAGTTACAACTAGATGGAATTTTGAAAGACATTTTAAATTAACGTGAAAATGTAGTGATAAAATACATAACAGAACTTAAACTTGGAAAGTACATCTAACCAGTCTGTTTTGTGTTTTAAAATATAATTTTCATATTTTGTATTAATAGAGTAGTAAGTGTTATATAATAATTGTTTCGTAACATTACTGATAAAATTGTTATTTTGTAATTTGAGAGGTGCTCATAACCATAGCTGTTTATGCACCTCTATAAATTTAAATAAAAAAAATCATCTGCTTGTTAGACAGCCCATAAAAATGTATGAGAAAATGATTAACTTCATTTCCGACTGCTAAATGGAAGATAAACCAAAGAAATAAGTGGATAGCTGCAGTGAGAAGGCGAAAGTAAGTAGTATTATAACTTTTATTTTAGTTTTTAATTTTTTAGAATTATATTTTTTGACACGAAAGATTACTTTTTTTTTTTTTTAATTGTCTGGTTCATTATAAAAAATTATTTTTTATATGTATCTAATATAAGAAAATGTATTAGTAATATTTTGTAATTTTTCATGCAGTGTTGATGGATCACAGTGGATTCCCAAATCATGATTATATTTGTAGTGATCATTTTATTGGAGGCAAAAAATCCGAAGAGGAGTCAAGTCCTAGCTACGTTCCTACAGTATTCCCTCCAATCTACAAGTATCGAAGTGTAAATGAATTTTCTTCTGTGAATAGGTAAATAATTAGTAATTAAATATGAAATTATAAATGAATAACAAATAATATTTCATGCGAAAAAATTAATTATAACAAAATTTTATTATGTGATTTTTGAAAGTTTAATATGAAAATTGTAATATAACGAATCTTTCAGGTACAAGCGTTTAATGGATCGTTGGATGAAAAATAAATTATCATCAACACCAAATACTGAGCCACCAGTTAATGAATTTGTTGAAATAGTGATTGAGAATCCACCTGTAATACAGCAGAAAGTCGAGCAAGGGTGTCAAGTAGTCTTTTACTCAACTTCTGATGTAAATTCTCAAACATTCACTTGCAATAGATATATCAAGGATGAAATATGTCATGCTGAAATTCAAACAGAAATTACAGAAGATATCAGGGCAACAAAAATTAATTATAATAATAAAAAATATGTAACCAAAAAATATGGGACTCCTCAAAAAACATTCGTTCATCCCGAAAGTCAAGCTGACGATTCACGATTTGTTGGATTTTCATCGATAACAAAGAACAATGAGTTAATTGATCTTGCAGGTGTAACTATTAAAATTTCGAATTTTTACTAAAAAAAGTGAGTGCACCTGGAAAATGTATAGGGTCTACAAAAGATAGGTTGCTAATATTTTTAATTAAAATGAAAACAGGCTTAACATTCTCAGCATTGAGTGTATTATTCAGTGTTCATAGGACAACTATTTCAAGAATTTTTTTGAAAATCCTGCAAAAGTTAGCTGGTGCGACTAGAAATTTGGTATTTTGGCCAGATATTGACGCTGTGCAGGAAGCAATACCGGAATGTTTTTATCCTGAATACAGTAACACCAGAGTTTAATTGATTATACAGAATTCAGGATTGAAATTCCCACAAGTGTTGATAATCGTGTTTTTACATATTTCCAGTATAAAAAAAAATTTCACAGCCAAAGTTCTTATTGGTATTACTCCTAGAGGCTTTATTTACAATAGAATCAGGACTGCTTGATTTATTAGAAGATAGAAGATAGACATAGTTTTGGCTGACAAAGGTTTTCCAGAAATAAAAACCGTCATTGATGCAAGTGGCAAAAAAGTAAAGATGGTAATGCCACCGTTTTTAGAAAGAAAAGAAAATGAATTTTCAAGGGAAGAAACTCAACAAACATACAGTGTAGCAAGAGTAAGAATTCACGTGGAATAAATCATGCAGCGTTTAAAGACCTATCAGATATTGAATAAAATTTCGGAAAATTTATTTCATTGTATAGATGACATTATGCACGTTTGCTGTGTTTTAGTTAATTTACAGCCCCCTATAATTTCAAATAATAATGATACAGACAATAGAGAATAAAGTATATAAAATTTTTTTTTATTGAATCGTACATATTTTTTAAAACTTTAACAAATTGTAATTATTTAATCTGTTGGTCTAATTTATCAAGAATGAGTACTCGATGTAACAAAAATAACTTTCCTCAACATTTTGTTATAAATTTTTAAACTTACAAATAATATTACTTAATTAACCACTTAATGCTTTTGAACGAACAGTGTTCGCGCGCGCTATACGTGTCCCATCGCACCAACCCGAGCGCTGCTCGCCAGTTTCATGTTGTGTTTGTATTTCATATGACAAACGAACAATTCACGGTCGCCAGTCGCTACTTGACATTCATACGGACCACTGCTAATCATTTCCTTTCTTATATATTATTGAAAACATTATAAAATCTTTTGTAAGTACTTATTATTTTAGAAAAAAAAATACATTTTCTATTCCATTTAGTATATTAATTTTTTATTTATATATGTAAAACGATTTAAATTTTAATATTGAAGGGCCGTTATAATGGAAAGTGACAGTGAATGGGAGGATTTGAACTTGGATAATTCAGACAGTGGATCTTCTACTTCAATTCTAAGAAAAAATGGACAGATGAATGGATAGAAATCGATGTTCGTACAAATCTTCCATCACCTTCGGCTCCGTTTGAATTTATTGGAAATTCAGCGGTGAATCAACAAATCTCATCATTTGTCAAACCGATACAGTTCTTCAATTATTTTTTGGATGATGAATTAGTTGGAAAGATTGTAGAGGAGACTAATTTATATTCAATACAGCTTCAAAGAACGAGTCTGCTGGCATCTTTCTCCATCATAATGGTTATGAGCATTACATATAAACCAGAGGAAAAAATGTATTGGTCACAGAAAAGCTGCATTTTTACTCCATTTTTCGCGAAGACCATGTCATATAGAAAATACGTTCTTATAAAAAAATATTTACATTTCACAAATAGTGAGACATACGATCCAGCTACATATCCAAATCCAAAACTAAATAAGATCTGGCCTGTTTACGAAAATTTGAATAAAAAGTTTCAATCGGCATATTTATCTCAACGAGATGTTACGATTGACGAAAGTCTAATGTTGTATAAGGGTGTGCTGGGTTGGAAACAATACATTCCCATGAAACGTGCGAGATTTGGGATAAAGAGCCTTTTTCTTTATGAATCCAAATCTGGTTACATTTGGTCTACCAAAATTTATACCGGTAAAGGAACCATTATTGACTATGAATTTCCTAATTTACCTATTTAATTACAAGTTGTAATGAGTTTGATGAAACCATTACTAAATAAGGGATACTGTCTGACAATCGACAATTTTTATAGTTCTCTTGAATTGTCAGATTTACTTTCTTCATATCGTACTGAAACTTATGGCACGGTAAGAGCAAATAGAATTGGTTTGCCTAGAAACATAAAAAATCCTAAAAAAGTTCATTCAGGATACATAAAGGCATATAGGAAACGAAGAACCATGGTGATGAGATGGAAAGACAAGCGAGACGTGTACTTTTGTCGAACGCCCTAGAATCTTTTAAAGGACCAGGACTATCATAGCGTGTCGGGAGGGTTTAAGTCCCGTGCCGTGTGTTGAGGGGTCTCAATACGTGGAACTAAATCAAAATTGTTTTGGAAATAAATAAATTTTATTTAAATAATAAAAATAAAATAAAGAAAAATAAAGAAAAATAAAATAAAATAAAATGAGCTAATAATAATTAGGATACAATTAACAGAAAAATATATGTAACCCTTAACTCAGTATAATATATGCAGAGAACGGACTCACCTGCTTACACTTAACTCTCACTGTATTTAACTGGACGACGATCAAAATTAATATTGGAAAAATTTTATAAGTGAAATATTTAGTTATTTTATTAAACAATGTTACTTGCACTAAAACCCGAACACAACCCCAGTGTTGCCAGTGTCCCGGCGTGAATACTTCTCATGTTACTAAAATTGATAGCCACCTCACTTAGCCACGCGTGGATCAGAAAACCTGTCCCCACTGCGTCAATTATTTAATTGATTGGCAATCAATTTCAGCAAAGTTCGAAAATTCCACAATAATTTCGAAATTTGCCCTACAAAATTATTGTGTATAAATGCGACGCCTATATACAGGCGATTCGCTTTTCAACACTTTCTTTCCACTATCCATGGCACAAATATTGTGGAAATAGAAAAAAGAAATAAGAAACTTATAAAGCCAAAAGTGGCCATAGATTATAACTACAATGGGTGGTGTTGATCGAGTTGATCAACACCTTTCCAACTATCCGCTTCCTCGCAAACGGGGAAAAAATATTACAAAAAATATTTTTTCATCTTATAGAACTGGCCCTTTGGAATTCCTATGTGTTGTATACGAAAACTGAAGATTCTATGACACATTTGGAGTTTAGAATGAATCTGATAGATGAATACATTGAGAATTACCATTCACCAAATTTTTCTGCAAAGGGTGGGCGTCCTAGTAAAACTCCAAACCCAATGCGATTAACAGAACGTCATTTTTTAAAATCAATCCCTGTAACTGAAAATAAAATGAGGCCAACAAAAAGATGGGTGGTTTGCTGTTTCAAGCGAGATAACTCTGGAAAACGCATCCGAAGAGAGAGTCGTTATTGGTGTCAAAATTGTGGAGTCGGCATACGTTTAGAGCCCTCTTTCAAAATTTATCGCACTAGATCAACTTATTAACTTTCTTTTTGTTTAATTATTTATATATTATTATTATAATTATACATTTTTTATGATATTTAGCATTAATATTAATTATTTTTTAAATTAATGTAACATTAAAATATTATAATAAAATTTATTTCTTTTTTTTTTTTTTTTTGCATTTTTTATTGTTTTTTTGTTTTGTTTTGTTTTTGACTTTTTTTATTTTTAAATAATATTAACTCTTTAAATATGAAATAAAAAGACCTGATGTTTTTGGTAACATTTTTGTGAAAAACACCCGAGCGTTAAGTGGTTAAACTTATATAACGAATAATAATTTTTTTTCTTTAGTTAACACATATGTAGATTAATAAATACATTAAAGTTAGGTATATTATTAATTTAAGATATTGCTGATATCAGTTCCCGTAAAACTTCTGTTCTGTAGCAGTTCTTCATCTTCACTGTTATTCAGATTTTCACTGTCTTCTAAATTTTTAGTGGTAATATTATAATTTCCTTTTTCGGAAATCACAGTCTTATATAAAGCAGGTAAATAATTTTTGAAATAAAACTCTTCACTTTTTAATATCACTATTTATATGAATTCTTCATCACGGTGTACTTCAACCAAGCAACTACCATTTGGCACTGGTGAATAAACAAATAGATCACAGACACTCATACCAGTAATATACAATTAGACTTGAGTTTGAGTGTAGTAAGGAACAGTCGTTTCTAAAATTAATTTGTCATCAATAAACTGTAAATACTTAACGTTACATGACTTTTCAGAGAAATTTACCACATTTTTTTTCTCGCAAGAATTGGAACATTTAAATTCAACTATTTTTAAATCACATCCATTTTCTACGATAACACCATCAAGACTCGCACAGAGCCAAGGTTGTTTTTCACAAAAAATAACACCAACACGTTTAACTTTACAGTTATAAAGCAGCTTATATTTTTCTTTGGCATGGGATTCATGTTTTAAACCATATCTAGTTTTAAAACATGTTAAAAAATCTGATACCAAACTATCGATAGGTTTTCTAGTACGTGTCTTAATACTATGTACATTTGTTTTTGCTGAAATCCTTAAGCGCGTAGCTTTAAACCAATCGTCGCATGACGATTGTTCCATTGTCTTACAGGCTAAATTAACAATGTTTTCTTCTGACAGTACAATATTCTTATTCTAAAAGTCTTTTAAATTTTCATCTGCTTCATAATAATTTGTATAAAAAAAAAATGTTCGTCATTAAAAATAAAGAAAATTTTGACACATTCAGCACAGTCTTTTTTGTCGACATTCAGTTCAACTTGTGTTAACAAAAAATTCATGACATTTCTCACTGTGTGAAGATTATTTTTATAACATTGAGCTGTCAAAATTCGCTTTAAGGGAGAATCTGAGACCAATTCGGAAATCTGGACTTCTTGCAATTCTTGCAGCTGCTTGTATTTATGCGGAACCATATTTTCGAAATATTCTCCTTTTGAATATTTATTTTTTGCGAATTGTCGAGCACTGGGTTTGCCCCATTGTTGCTCGATACCCGTTTTAGATGTGCTTTCTTCATTATTAATAAAGTAAATTAATGCAGCAATGTGTTTACATTTCTTACTTTTATTATAAACGCAATTGCATTGTACATCGGTGACACATCGCATCGTGCCGAATTTATCTAAAATAAAAAATATTATTTTTTTTTTTTTTTAATTAAAATTGGGACACTACTGCCAGTGGATGGCGCGGTCAGCAGTGTCCGGCGGCATCGCCAAAAAAAAAATATTATTATTTAATAGAATATAAATCATTAAATTTTTAATTACATTTAAAGAAGTAGTGTAGGGTGTTGCATGGACCGATGCTTGTCGAATAACCCTTGATTTTATCAAATAACTTTCGTTATTTCGACGATGTTCTTCAACATCTCTGACGTGCTCTACAAGGACGAGATTTTTACTTTTGATGATAGTCTGAGGTTGAAATTCAATGGCCTGACTAATTGCTTGGAAACCTGTCTTAATAAATAATTATATCCATGTTTGATTTAAATCTAAAAGTTTAACAAATATATATATATATATATATATATATATATATATATATATATATATATGTATATATATATATATATATTCAACAACTACGTTGTGTCGAGTGTTGGGCAAAATATCGAATTTTATTATCTAGATCAGGGGTAGGCAACCTTTTTCGGACGGCGGGCCATTTTCAAAATAATTTTTTTTATGCGGACCGCACATTTAAATGTAACTTAAAGAGTGCTTTTATATCATACACGAGTATAAATATTATTAAATATAAATATAGAAAAAATTTATTTTTTATTAACATGCTATAATAACAATGTCAGAGAACAAAAATTTTACAATTCTTAAAAGGGAAAAAAGAAAATACAATTCCAATTACATATGTATAAATATGTAAATATAAAATATATAAAATATTAAGGAAATTAGTTTATCTTTCATTTTATTCATTCATTAAAATTCACTGCGCTTTTTGTTCTTGAATATTGTTTGATAATGCATTTAAGTCCGGTTGTGTTTGTGATACTGAGATCCTCAACAAGTTTTGTAAATTTTCATCCGTCAACCTCGTTCTGTATTTTGATTTTATGAAATTCATTCTTGAGAATGTTTGTTCGCATAAATAGGTGCTTGAAAAAATACAAATCATTGATTTTGCAAAATTTCTTAAATTGGGAAATTTGTTTTCTGATAGATTTGAATAAAATGCAATTAAATTATTTTCATCAAAATTATTTTTATATAGATTGTTAGACTGCAAATCAATTGTCTAATTGTAAATTGTCTGGTGCTTTTACAATATCAAATTTTAAAGGATTTTCAAATATTAATATGTCCATTTCTTTTGCATAAAAATCTTGAAACCGATGACGAAAATTTTCATCCAGTACTTTTAGTGACTCAATAAAAGTATTCGAAGGACACTGTTTGTCGTTTTTGGTTAAAACCGATTGCAAAGTAGGAAAATGACAATAATTATTCTTTTCAAGTTGAGAAATAAACAATTTTATTTTAAGCTGGAAACTTTTGATTTCTGTAAATAGCTCGTTGATTAACTTTCCTTTGCCGTGTAATGTTATATTTAATTTATTGAGGTAAGTTTTAATGTCCACAAGAAAACCTAACTCGCTTATCCATTTAAAATTCGATATTTCTGGTATATTATTTTCTTTTTTTGTCAAAAACATTTCAACCTCGTCTATCAACTCGAAAAATCTTTTTAAAACTTTCCCACGGCTGAGCCATCTTACTTCAGAAAAATAAATGATATATTCATATTCTGCGTCAGTTTCATTTAAGAAATTCCGGAAGGTTCGATGGTTCATACCGTTTTTGCGAATATAATTGATGGACTTTACTACAATATTCATAACATTTGTCAAATTTACAACTTTTGCGCAAAGTGCATGTTGGTGGATAATACAATGAAGCTGTAGAGGAGGCTGTGTAATATTGAATTCTTTCAATTTTTTATTAAGCTGTTAACTGGGTATGACGAAATATTTCGTCATACATAAAAGCCTACTGCAATGTGCATGACGACATTTTTCGTCATGGAAAAACCTGTTAACTGGGTATGACGAAATATTTCGTCATACATAAAAGCCTACTGCAATGGACATGACGACATTTTCCGTTATGGAAATTAACACTTTCAGTCCCATGGATTCTGGTGTCCTGACTACTGTGTTGCCTTGTGTATGCCACACTGTTTCAAGCAATATCATACTGCGAAATAATTATTATAATTTGTTCAATTAATTCCTTGTACATTGAATACATTTGAATTGTATTTTAAATATAAAATATTTTATCAAAATAAATAAAAACCATAAGTTAAAAACGATATTCTTTTATTATTTGAGGTGTGATATTACTTATCGCTGCGCACAAAAAGTACCCATTCTGAAACGAGTTGAGCAATAGCTAATTCCCCGGTTAACAGGTTAATCATGCCTACCCAACCAATATTGTGACCCATCATGTTCTTTGCACCGTCAGTTGTCACATTTTTTAACTTTTCCATTTGAGATCGTACATACTGAAAACGTCTAATAGTTGAAAAATATATCTTCACCTCTTGTATTCCCATGGAGGCTTTTTAATGCAGCAAGTTTTTCTGTTACACAAAATTGTTTATCAATTCCACGAATAAAAATCGTTGCTTTCATCAAGTGCTAATGAAAAATACTCAAATTGTCAAGAATTTTCTTTTAATTTATTAAACATATTAGTTGATATATTTTCAATACGCCGAACTACTGTATGTGCAGACAAACTAATATTTTCAAATTTTTTAATTTTTTCCGGACAAATTTCGTTAACAATAGCCAAAATACATTTTTTAATGAACTCTCCATCCGTAAATGGTTTGTTATGTTCAGCAATTAATTTCGAAATATGTAAGGACGTTTTGACCAATGCTGAACTTTGTTCCTTACATTTTTTAAAAACGTTTTGTTGTGCTTCTAATGATTTTTGTAAAGAATCAATTTTATTTTGTCTGAAATGAGATTCACATTTATCATATTCACTTTTGTGGTTCGTATTGTAGTGGCGACGCAAATTAAATTCTTTGAATACGCTTATAGATTGTAACATTCTGTAGCGAATTTAAGTTAAAAACTTAATTTTATAAACTCTTATTTTAAAAAAAAAAATTATTATTTAAAAAAAAAATTTTTTTGTGCGAATTACATAATGTCAATGAATTGGTCGCACATTGTAGTTGAACACTCTGTACGTGCGTTGTATGTATATATTCACGTTACAGTTGCATTATTTGTTTTTCTGGAGTTGGCAACGCTAGCTATCATCTCTGTCATTTGTTTTGGCGCCAAGTCATTCTTATAAATACTAGAGCGAACCGTAAAATTTTTCTTTTTCATTTCTTATCTCTAACTGATCTGGTTCATTTGGCGTACAGGTAACTGATAAATTTATTTTATTGTTGTGCTTTTGTTGGTTGTGAATTTGGTTTAATTATCGAAAAAATTTAGATTCATAACCTACAAATCGCCCTCATTTATAATTTTTTTTGGTTTGTACACTTAAATCGTTTATTGTCTGTACAGGTTTTATTTTTTTTATTTCATTAATTTAATCCCAAATCGTTTCTTAAGTCGTATCTGAAATTACTGTGCATGTGTTGTATGTTGTTGAAAATTATATTGGAATTTATGGACGGAAATCTGGTGCATTCCTCTACACACTTAAACGTATGGACTTTCTATATTCATAATTTCGTCTGTAATCTTGAACTGGAATTTCATCTGAACAGCTTTTGAATTGAATCGGCTTACGTTTTCATGGATGTTTACTGCTCGCATCTTCATCGTATAGCATGTTTTTCTACACACCGAATTTCCATCAAGTGTACTCGAGTTAAGTAAATTTTCACCTCTTTTTCCGCTACGTGTTTCCAATCTTCCGGTATTAGTGTTTGATAAACCTTTCTTAGTGCAATTAATTAACTCTGTATTTAGTGATTTAAACTATATTTTCTTCTCGTTTATACTAATTTTCTCAGCACCAGTGAGCATAGTAATTAGATTTATTTGTAGTTATGTAGCTTATTAATTTTTTATTTTATGCAACTGTTTAGTATCTTTGTTTCTGTCTAATTGATTTTTTAGTGGAAATCGTTCAATACGCTATCTTAATTATACGTTTAAAATTTATCTTTTCTTATCTTTGATGTCGTATGAAGGACTTCTTGCTACTAATAATTTATCTATCTTATTTTGACTATTTTCCTTCTGTGTCAGTCGGTGAATATTCGTTTAATTACCTTATCTTTTGTATAATTTATCTTACGTAACTTATCTTAAATTTACTGACTGTCATAAAAGGTAATCTAGTTTTCATGTCTTTTGTAATTCACTTTACTTTTACTTCTTTTGTAAAATTATGTGTATGTAAATTTCTATCTGAGAACTTTCTTCTTTAAACCGACCCCTGAGAAAAATTTTACAATTGTTCTGAATTAAGCTAGGCATGGCAACTTAGATGTAAAAAATCATTTTTATATTCAGTAATACTAAATTGTAAAAATTTTAAAACAATTGTTCAATAAATTTTGTTAACAGGATTTTACATCTTTTAATTTTGCAATTTCCTAAATTTTATTTTTCAGATACACTATTTTAAATTAAAATTTTAAAATACCTAATAAGATTCTTTGCAAATTAAGCATAGTGCTTTATTGTAATTATTAATAAAGAAATAATTATAAGTCCACTTTTCATTAAATTCACGGTTTTTCTCATTAACTTTTCTTTTCTTTGGTATTTTATTCATTTTTACGATAAAATATGAATTATTTTACCAATAAATTAAAAATAACATGTATTTCTCATTACCTATTGTAGTGAAACGTCATATGGTTGTCAATATGATCGTGCTTCTGTTAGCGCGCCTTTTTGTCACCGGCCGCATTTCGGCACGCTCACGCTCTAAGTTTATTGATTTGTCGTAAAATTATATTGATGCTTTGGCAGGCCGCACAAAAAATTGCAAAGGGCCGCATGCGGCCCGCGAGCGCAGGTTGCCGACCCCTGATCTAGATAACAGATAATAGATAACATAATTTAAAACATCAAGATAAAGATAATTTAAAACAGATAAGATAATATTTACAGAAATAATGCACTAGGTCAGTGTTTCTCAACCGCCCATCCGTGGACCGGTTCCGGGCTACGAAAGTAGCTCATCGGTCCCCAGAAAGATGTGTCTATTATTATAAATTACAAAAATGTTCAAGAAAGGTTTTTGTTGACAAAATTACATGTTTTGGAATTTAGTTTCTTTATTTATGGCCCATGATATCACACGTAGAGTACAACATTTTTTTATTTCAAAAAAAATGTTTAAAAAGTGTCGATATTTATCTACATTACATGATCGACCAAGTGGTCGGAAAACGACATTTCATATTACACGACTAAATGTTATTCCAACTAATGGCTGAAATGAATCCAGGCTATAAGAATTCTATTTACAATTAACCAAAAGTTCTTAAACATTTCTCTAATGTTTAAAAAATTGTCGATACTTATCTAAACTACATGGTAGACCAAGTGGTCGGAATACAACATTTCATATTACACGACTAAATGTTATTCCAACTAATGGCGGAAATGATTCCAAACTACAAGAATTCTGTTTAAAATTAAATAATTACTTTTAAAAATTTTTGTATTTCTTAAGAAAGTGTAATAGTAATAATAGGTAAATGTTGAATTTAGCTTCCATTTGCTTTTTTTTAGGAAAAATAAAGATGTATTCTTATTGTCTTATCTTTTTCCTTCGCTTAATAAAAAGATAAGATAAAAGATAACTTCTTTTAAAAATATCTAGATAAAAGATAATAGATAACGAAAACGTTATCTAGATAAAATTTCAGATAACGTTATCTAGATAAGCACAACACTGGTTGTGTCGTACTTTTTTACTTGTCAATATTTTTTTAAGTTTGATTTACTTTGGCAATGCCTTCTATAATATAGAAGGCATTGACTCTGGTAATAACCTCCTGTTTACTAGCTTTCATACTATTTTTTTAATTTTTTATTATTAATTAGCATTTACCCGCGGCTTCGCCCGCGTGGCAGTAGAAAGACTAAGCGGGTCTTAGCATACACTACATCCTCAGAAGTATGGGCACATCTTGACCCAAGGAGTGCCCCTGCTTTTGACACAGCAGTGTACCACAACATTAAGTACACTACCGCGTCAGAAGTATGAACGAACCTTGACCCAAAGTGTACCCATACTTTTGACGACGTAGTGTGTGCTGGAACCCGCTCAGCCCTTCCACCGTGGCTTTTGAAATTATGACATCTAGTTAAAACTTTCATTTTCCCACAGAAATAAAATGTTTCCTCCCTGTAAAAAATAGACTATAATATTATTTTAACAACATGCAAAGTTCGAATGAAGTCAGTGATCCTCTTATCGTTTTAAATATATTTTTCCACGGGAATTAGACTTCTCACAGGATTCAGATATTTTCTCGGGGTAGAGAGTAGTCTGTATCCCTTTCTATCCCCGCTAGAAACAATATGCAATATTTTTAATATCAATTTTCCATTTTTTTTAACAGTCAGTTGTCATTATTTAATTGTTTCATGTTAAATACATTTTCCCTCGGAAATCAGTGGTGTAAAAACTTATGTTTATCGCTGTATATCATTCTATCTGCTAACAAACAAAGTTCAAATAAACTCCAAAAATTTTTTTTGTTTCATTTAAAACATATTTTTCCACAGAAATGAGATTTCCCACAAGAGTGAGATGTTTTTCCAGGATAAAAAGTCGCCTATGTTCTTTTTCAACCAGTGTTGGCATTTGTAACATAATTATAATACGCTTGACATAATTATCAATGAAACATTTGAAAGAATTTTTTCTTTTTCTTGCTCCTTTAACTGTATTTTTGGCCCGTTTCATAATTTTTCAAGAAATATTACGAAATACTCCAATTTGGCGAGCCTGATCACATAACTTAAAAACAAAAATGCTAACACTGTTTCCAACCCCTCTGTTAACAATATTCGAAGTTTGAAGCCAATAATCCGTTTTTTAATAGTCAACTGTCATAACTGTCATAGATGGCCTATAACCGTCTCCGTTTCCCAAGCTATGTCTGTGCAAAATTTCAAGTTGACTGGTTAAGTCGTTGAAGCGTAAAAGCAAGTCAAACAGACAAACAAACAAACAAACAAACACCCAATTTTGCATTTGTAATATTAGTTAGGATAAGGATTAGGTTTTACCTACACTTTAAAAATGAATTTTTGACAATTTTAAAATCACCAACATACCATACCACATCAGTTCCCACATTTCTAATTGTAAAAGCGACAGACTTCCGTTTAAAGTTTCTTCCCCTGTTTCAACCTAAAGGATGAATATCCTAAAGGATGAATATTTAAAAGCACTGAAACTTTTGTGTTCAAATCAATAACCTAACACCAATTTACATATTTCTAACTCAAAAAATTGCAAATTTTGTATGAAAATTTTCATTCCCTATTTTACATCCTTAGGGGGTGAATTTCCAAAAATGTCTTCTCAGTGCTCACCTACGTTATATAACAAATCATATCTGTTCAAAATTTCACGTTTCTTGGTGACAGATTTCCATTTAAAGTCTCTTCCCCTGTTTCATCCCCCTTTAAGGGATGAATTTTTAAAAGCACTAAAAGTTTTATTTTCAAACCAGTAACCTAACCAAATTTCCATATTTCTATCTAAAAGAATTACAGATTTCTATGAAAATTTTCATACCCTATTTTACCCCCTTAGGGTGTGAATTTCCAAAAATCCCTTCACCTACCTTATATAAGAAATCCCTGTTTAAAATTTCAAGTTTCCAGGCCCAGCAGTTTGGGCTGTGCGTTGATCGATCAGTCAGTCAGTCAGTTTTGATTTATATATATATATATATATATATATATATATATATATATATATATATATATATATATATATATATATATATATATATATATATATATATATATATATATATATATATATATATATATATATAGATTACACTTACATTTTTTTAATGATTTCACATAACAACTTCACAGGATCGGATATTAATTGTAACTTGGTTTAGCATGTCAAAAAAATTTTTTAATAGTAACTAAGTTTTTATTGCGAATTCCCATTCACTATATATTAAAAAACTCTGTAACAGCGTCCTTTAGTTCACACATACCATGGCGCTACGGTCACGCACGGAGCGAATACAAAGATACCGGCTTAAATAATATAATACAGTCAGTATTGCCACACGCAGTGATGGATGTGGTTTTTGTTATAAAACTATAGTTACTTATATGGCTGTAACTCGAGTTATAGATATCAACCTGTAATTTTCTACATACATTCTTGAGACTATTACCAACAAATTTATGGAAAAAATCTATTTTTTGAAAGTAATCCTTAAATAAATTTTCATTACTTAAACAAAATTTACAAAAAGATTTTTTTAAAAATGAAAAATAGTAGGTACTTTGGCAAGTATTTAAGTCTACAGATTAAATGTATGAAACAAACATTTCATTCATTATAAATCACATACAGTTAGTCACAGTTAAAATCGTACAGCATCTATTAAAATAAAAATACTTAAAAAAAAGAAAAAAGAAAATCATATTAAAGAAAAAAACAACTGAAAATTTTTCGTGCATTATGATCGACTATATTTTATAAAGTAACAATAAAAAAAATATCTGTAATAAAATTTAAATTATTGATAATATTTAAAACGACACAAAATGAAAGTCACATTCAAAATCATACACTAAAAAATTACACTTTTACTAATTTTTAAAAAGAAAGCACAGTTTAATATTTTGTGGGATATCCCTTAGATTCTATTATCGCTTGCAGGCGTCGTGGCATTGATTCTACTAGTTTTTCTGTAAACGATGGTGGTATTTTATTCCATTCTTCCTCCAGTACATTCCTTAAAGTTTCTTTGCTCGTAATTTCCAGTTTTCTAATTCTTCCCATAAATTCTCGATAACATTTATATCGGGTGACTGAGGAGGGGTTTTTATTGTTTTTGGACAATTATACAGGACCTATTGTTTTGAAACATAAGCATTGTGTTTTGAATCATTGTCCGCATAAAGAATAAATGTCTCCAGATTTCTAAGTTTTTCTGCACTGGTTTTCAAATTTCTTTTTAGTATATTTATATAAGACTATCTATTCATACTTTTTTCATCAATAAATTCCAAATTACCAACCCCAGCTGCCGACATACACCCTCATATCATTTGTGATCCACCACCGTGCTTAACTGTTGGACGTAAATTTTGAATTTTATATTCCTGATTTGATTTCCGTAATATTTTGCTTCGCCCATCTGACCCAAATATATTAAATTTGCTTTCATCGGTAAAAATGTTTCCAAAAATCAACATCTTTATTTATATATCCTTTTGCAAATGCTAAACATTTCCTCCTATTTATTTCATTTATGTACCTATGTTTTTTTACGGGCTATACGTCCATGATAATTATTCTTTCTCAAGACTCTTCTAACAGCTTCAGGATGGACAGCTTTTTCTAGATATTCTTTAATGTCTGCGGTCAATTTTGGTGAACTTATTGAACAATTACTTTTAGTTTTTCGTAAAATCCATTTCTCATCCTGTACCGTCAATTTTTTCTTAGGGTTAATTTTTACTTTATCTCGAACTTGGTTATCTTTCTTATATCTTTTTATAATGCACTGAATTGTCGAATGACTTCTATTGACTGATTGACTGTACGTATTTAAAGCTTAAAATAGGTAAAATATGGTGTAAAAAAATTAATTTTACACCGTTTTCAAGAAGTAGCTTGGAACTTGACTGCCCGTATAAATTTTCGATTTCTTAAAAAGGTCTCTCTGAACTACTACTAGGTGTTGATGAATATTTTGTAGCTAGTTCTGATATTCACCACTATCTTCGTAAGTAGGCACTGGAACGTCAGACGGTGGGGATTACATGACGATATAGGGAAAATACTAGGCCCAGAAACGATGGTCAGTGAGATGCTTTCAACAAAAAAGCACTGGAAAAAAATATATGATTTTATTACCTATGTGATGAAGTACAAGGAGCAACTGGAGAAAAAGGAAAGGAATGATAATTATGGGATACTACACCAGTTTTTAATTTTTAGCTAAGTTTTATTGTGGTATGGACTTATCGACATCCTATTTTTTTATTTACATTTTATTACTTCCCATTTTATTGTATGTGATATTAATATTGGTGCTAAGAGACTGTGATAACTGATAACAAATGAATGAATGTCCATATTTTAAAGGTTTGTAAGTGGCATTGCACCCATGTGTATATGCAACAATCTTGTTTTTTTTAGTGTTTTACAAAACTATTAGTTAAATTTTAGTGTATATGTGTGTAATATAGCCAATAATAATGATGGTAATAAAATTAATCACACAGAATGGTGGTCATTTCTTTCATTCTGAGGTAATGCGTCTGCGCTTCCGGAATGGTGGTAGGAAAGGAGGGAGGGGGATTTAGTGGGTATACCAGTCATTGCATACCCCGACTGCCAATCCCACACTTTTCTAGCTTATAAAAATTTTCCACTCCTCAAATAAAAAAAGAAGCTAGTTCTGATAAATAAGCTAGTGCTTGTTCGCTGCCCGCCATTTTTATGGATTTGACGTCCGTAGAATGCATGCATTTTTAAATATAAATCCAGCTCAACAGCAATATTCTTTTTATTTTTAGTATTCGAGTATTTTTTAGTATTAGTTTCGAGTTAGTATTTTGAAAACTTCTCAGAAATAATCCAAAAAGATGTGTGGAAACTCTAATTCGTATCTTCTGCTTTTTTTCGGGGGTTTCGTAGGTGTATATTTTGAACTTTAATCACTTTTACTTTCATATTCTGTCATTAGAGATTGAAGTTAAAGATATTGTTTTGCCTTTTTACTTTGCAGGTGATTTTTGAAACTTATTAATTTTATTGTTCTAAGACATATATAGTTTTATACAATAGAGTTCATCCAACATTAGAGAAATTAATAAATTGTAAGCAAATGAATAATATAAAAAACAAAAAGTGTTAGAAATTCTTTGAGATACGTAATAAACAACATAATACAATTAATATTTGTAACATAATAGCAATTACAACATAGTGTAACAAAAGCAACAATAATTGTAGCAAATAATTGTAGCAGTAATGTAACAAAAATAACTGAGTATCATCCAAAACGTGATTCAATATTAGAAACCCAACAAATCAAAAATCAAATAAACCTTAACAAAGTGTCTGAATACAATGTTTAATTAATGTATTGGTCAATTTATTCAAACTTGACTATCGAGTTATTTTTTATCACAAGTATAAGCACAGTTCAAGTAATTATTACTACGTCAACAAGTTGCAACGTTGCAACTGATATTTGATAGATAAGTAAAAATATTCTGTATCATTTAGTTATGGATAGACAAAAAGGCATATCATCTATTACTGATACTGAACAGCGAAGGTTCATTAAAATTCATGTGCTTGGTGGGGCTATTGCTTCCAAAATTCATCGGCTGTTGCAGAAGAGTATTGGCAACACTGCGTCTTCTCTGTCTACAGTAAAATTTTCGGTGAAGTGTTTTCGTGAAAATCAGTGGGATATTAAAAAGGGCAGAGGTGGGGCATCAGTGGGTTAGAGAGGAGAGAAATAGAGGAAGGTATACAGTTGTACAGAAGCTTAAGGAGCGCTGGACTCGTGTGGTAGAAACAGAAGGAGAGTACTTACAGAATTAGTATTAATTAAAATTCTGTTGCTATTCATTGTAATAAAATAAATAAAAACACTTGGTCAAGTTTGGATGAATTGACCTAATATAATTCCACTGTTCTGCCATTATAAAAGCGCGAATTTTTAGAGCAGCTGACACAAAGTTATAGAGGCAGCGTAGATTATTTAATGACTGCTCTGATAATAATCTAATTAACTGAGTTCTGGTATTATCATGTATTTCATTCGTAATATTTGAATAGTTTGACAGGAAGTAGTGACGCGTCTTATATAGAACATACAAATAAAATATACTCGAGCGTCTCGTGGGCTTGTAGATTACAAACTGTACACAGTTCGGAAGAGCATATTCTATTAAATAACCATTGTGTACAGTTTTAATATGTTACTGTTCTTAGTTGCCCAAAAATTCTAATTATTTTTAACGGTAATTTCAAATTTATATATGGTTCTGCACTGATATTTAAATTGAAACAGTTGTAAATGTAACAGAAGTTGGAACGGTGTAACCATAGGAGATTGTTCTTGTAAAAGTAATCACATAATGATAGCAAAATTCCGTCGAGAGTTTGTAGTAGTAAACTGGCATTTTTCAAAACTTCAAAGTTGTTAAAGCCAATCAACGACAGTATTGATTTAACTTGACTCATCCAGTTGTATCTACAATCCATGTCTAATTGAAGAAGTCTGTTGTAGCACATTATCGGATACCTGTTGCTATCCATTAATATTATTTTACGAATCCAGTTCGGATCCTTTGTACCCAATTTTGTTAATCTAATGATTGTCTTTCCGCCATATTTATGGATTTATTATCTAAAAATAACATTTTGCCAATGAAAGAAGTTTTTTTTGCTTTAGGGTCACTTGTATCCCAGGTCTTTGCTTCTGTACCTTCGTACATATTTAATTGTTTAGTTTTAGCTTGTACTTATTTCCCATTTACATTTACAAGCTGTTTGATCAATGATTTTACAATTCTTTAACATGTTTGTGTTCTAAATGATTAAATATCTCTGACGTAGTTGCATATTTGTCAGTACCTTCAGGAAAAATCTTTAAATTTCGTAATTTATAAATCACCAATCGCGAATTATTTTTGTCTGCAGCGTTGTCGCAAATTGACCTGTATATTTTAAGTACGTATCTGTTCAACTCTTAATTATATTTACCAATTTGCCACAATCACTGCTGTTCGAACAATATTAATTAAAAATTATATAATAACTATGTTCATGTATGTCTTTTATTTTTTTATATTTATTCTAGAATATTCGTAATGCGCCTGCGACATACGTCAACCTACTTATCTCCGACGTTAGCTTTGGGGATGACTGTTGAGGATAGGTCGAGTGGTGTAACCTGTAGTTGGCGAAACATCTCACCATCTATTTTGTGTGTTGACCCTTCAGGTTTTCAGACGTTATTATAAATTTTCAATATGTTAATACTTTTAAAATATACCATTATTGGTAGTTTGGGTGTAAAGGTGTTCGGTATTAAATTATAGTTTTTTTTTTTTAAGTAAAAAAATCATTTAAACGAATAAAATTTGTATTATGTAATTTACCTACAAAAACACGATTTCTGAAATGTGTACTGATATCCCATTCTGTTGGCGATAATAACAGCAGGCTGTATGTTGTTGTTTTCTATGTTTGTGGCTGGTGACAACGGCGTTGATTGCAATAAATCATTTGTGTTTGTAAGTTGTGTTGATGTCGATAATCGTCTTTCTTCTTCCGTTTCAGTCAGTACTGTAATAAAAAAAACATTCATTATTTAAAAATCTTTTTTCTATTAATAAAAAACATACGTTTCGTTATATTTTCTTTTTAAAAACTTTTTCGCCATTTTCTTCCATCAATTCCTTTACAGACTTCTGCAAAAATGTTTCTTTTGTCAACTCCTCTAATTCTTCTTCCCAGTATATATTGGGCATTAAGTTACTACACCCCCTTGTTCTTCTTCTAATTCTTTATCCCAATCCAGTGAAGACACCTGAGATATTGAATCACTAAATTTTTCCTCCGCCGCCGTCAAATCAATATAAATAATATCTTGTTCTTTTTTTTCTTTTTTTGGTTGAGCCCCGGAAATAAAATTATCATCTATTTTTTCCGTTTATTATAATATTTTTTTTCGATTTCAAGGGTCGCAGCAATCAAAGAGTTGTTTATTTCGACATCATACCACCCACTTTCTCTAAGTAACTATTTTATATTACAGACTAAACAAAACTTTTAAAAAAATTTATAAAGAAGTACTTACTGTTTCAATATTATCACTAATTCTTGACATTTTAACCACAATTAATTTGTTAAATTATAGCAACTTAAATTATATCCACTTAAATAACTTATTCCTTTATATAAATATTTAACTTTATTCATTCTTTTTCAACTGCTTATGTATAGCGTGGTACCAGAAAATGTGTGCGATATAAAAATTTTTTTGCTTCAAAACCTTCACAACAAAAATACGCTCAAATAACATTCTCTGAAAAACAAATTGCGTTTTAAATACGTTTTTTAGTTTGAAAAACCTTCAACATCCCGCATATTGAAATAATCCTTGAAAAACTTATATTCAAATTATGAAACAAAAAAATCGTAATATGTTTTTTGTTACGTCAACCTTCATAAGAGTAATATATTCAAAATTATAACGCAATAACATATTTCTTATTTGGAAAACTTTTTGGCAACCCGAATCTTTAAATATTCAAATCATGTTTTTGCTTATTAACATCCTTGATGATAAATTTACGTTCTAATCATGTTTTTTGTTTAGCAACCTTGATGATAAATTTGCGTTCTAATCATGCCCAAATCTGATATTTTTCCCTTCTTCCATCAATTTTAAAAATAATGAGGTATATATGCTATAAGAAAGATTTAGTTATCTCAAAATAGTTGATCAAATTAATTTTATATAATTACAATAATGGCGCAACAACAATTAGTGCAATACGCCGATGTATTAAAACAAAACGTTAAAGATGTAATTTGTGCGTTTTATATATCGCCACAGTATAAGTAATAGTATGTATACATACAGTAGATTCACTTGACGTAGATAAAGACAACTATAGACTCTGTGTTGGCGGACCAATCCCCCAGTTGGTTGTACAAAATTATTTGGTATATGAAATGCACTTATTAAATGCATATTATATTGGTTCAACATTACTACAGTATCTAGTAGGCAAAAAATAAAATTAGTAAATTTGGGACTAATTACTATGGTTTCACTACTATTTTACTGAATTGTATTTAAAAAATCTGAAGTTATTTAAAAAAAGTGTATTTAAAAAAAAATACACTTGTAACTAAGGTAGCAAACAACAATAGAGGCGTATTCCGTCGCGGCGGTAGTGGGCCCGCAGAGCCCGCGTTGCGGGTGGGCCCCGGGCATATTGGGGCCCCCCAAGACAGCAGGAAAAAATAATTTTTTTTATTTTAACTGTACTGATTTTATTATTGATTTTAATTTTATCGTATCCTAACTGTACCAGTTTAATCTTTTTTAACCGACCCATAGTTTTGAAGAGGAAAGCACATGACAAGCATATTATGGGTTAATTTCAAAGGACTATTATATTCTTGAATAAAAATTCCAGATCTTTTTGATTTTTATTTATAAGTATATCTACAATAGGTACTAAAAAAGTTTTTTTTTAAGGGGGGAGTTCACGCCAGAAACGGCTAATAAACTAATTTTTTTCGAATCTCGTTTTTTGTTTTTATTTTGTTCTGTGGTTCTTTACAAACACGGTGATATATAAAACATGGCCAAAAAATTCTTTTTTAAGTAGAAAAATATTTATTTGTGAGCCGCTGCACAGCGAAGTTGTTGCTCCTTTGCAAACAACGCTTGCCCCCCCCCCCCCTCGCGATTTTATCAGTAATATTTAGTTTTGGTGTCTACATGAATTATAGTATGCACTGAGATAATGTTTTTTTATTTGCACGCCTTTGTAGACGTTTTAATAAACAGTGAGTAAACTGCTTCTTTTTTTATTATTTTTGTTTTTTACCGTTTCCCGACAAGGAAAATCATATCTCAAGTTCTAAAAAAGGTAGAGACATAATTTTTTTTAAAATTTTGTTCATAAACATATTGCTCATAAAGTGGAGTATGCTTTTTCCATTTGAACAATTATAACTATTTTTAAACATTTTTTTTTAATAAAAAATTGGGTTTTATAATTTTTAGAAGTTTGGGATTACAATTTTATAGTTAATTTTTAAAATTACCTGAAATCCATACTCAGCTTTATGGACAGGTCCTTTAGGAATAAAATAATGAAAAAATATTTAAAAAATATTCATTACTTTTTTAGATATGGCGTTCCTTCTAAACGCTTAAAAACTTGTGAAAAAGGGCCCCCTCTCCCACAGGAAAGAGTAATAAATGTTCTAAAAAAAAATTTTCTATTTGAAACCCTTCTTAATTTGAAAAAAAAATTTCAATAAGCAAAATAATCATAAATAAAAAAATTGCTTTTTTATTTGAACTCCCCCCTTAACACGTTTTTGGTAAAATATAATATTTCCAGCCAGTATGTTATAAAACAATAAAAATAATAGTAACAATACATAACTATAAAAAAAAGATAGATTTAAGAATTTTAAAAATTAAACAACAAAGCACCAGATGTAAAATTTTGAAAATTTCTTTACTTGCCAAAAAAAAATCAAACAGTATATAATTATTTGCCTCAGTACTGAGCGCCGTAACAATGTTAGTAGTTATTATTACAGTAATCTAATTCCTGTGAGGGCATAATTTTATTGATTGTAAGTTAAAAGTCACTTACTTTGAAATTTTCAAAGTTAATTTTCTAAACCGTAGCGTGCGTGAGTGTAAAAACATTACTTTTTATTTTTCGTGATCGTGCGTAAATGTGAAGAAAATCATTTTGTATAATAATAATAATTAAAATAATAATAATAATTAAGTAAAAAACATAAATTAAAAATGCCCGGTAATGTTTGTCTAGCAAAAGGCTGTTCAAATACAGCAAAAAATCATCCAGATTTAAGTTTTTTAGATTTCCTTTGGATCCTGAAAGGTAAGAATTTTTATTTTATCATTTGTTTCTTACTAATATAAACTTGAATTAATAATAAATTTGACTTTTTTTATAGAAATCGCCAGTGGTTGCTTGCAGTGGGTCGTAATGACCTTTTAAATTTAGACATAAGAATTCTAAATAGTAGCTATCGCTTGTACTCGAGTCATTTTGACAAGTTTTCGTTTGGTGCTCATCCAAATAAATTAAAACGAATTGCAGTACCGAAGTTGATCGTGAAGCAAGAAGCTACAGAATGTCAGCCTTCGAAATCATCAGTCGGAACTCAATCTACAACTGTTGCAGTTTCTGACTGTTCTGTGCAAGCATCGATAATGTCCCAAAAGAAACGGAAATTAAGCAATCAGTTAAAATCTCTTCAGAAAAAAATCCGACTTGAAGAACCAATTACTAAAGATAAATTTTTATCTGCTTGTGAAAAGTTTTTACCAAAAAATTTATATCTTTAGTAAAAACACAAGTAAATATCAACTCTAATTCGAAAGGAAATAGGTACATATGTGGTTTTGAGAATACAGTCTTTTTTCATTATTCATGAAAACATTATTCAACATATTTAAAATCAAATTTAACTTAACAAAAGAGGGAAAAATGAACATACATACTTTAAATAAGGAAGGCAGATATTAAGTGAGTATACTGTATGTATATATATACTATTACTTATACTGTGATATCGCTAACACCATGTGGTTCAAAATTCATGAAAATTGGATTTCAACCAACTACTCTAAACATAATTATTCAATTGCATTCATCAAATTATTCGTGTTCAGTCAATTTTACACCCGAACAGTGGTTTAAATTAATGGACTTTGGGCAATTAATTGAAGATTTTTTAAACAACGAAGATGCCGACCTAATGGAATCTATCAACATTGATGGCGCAACTCAAATTTCGTCGTTTTGGTTTGCAAACAAAAAAAATTTAAAGTTTTCAAGAGAAACATGTTATGTATCTTTTTCAAAGGAGACAATAATTCATATGTTTAAACTTCAACATTTAATAAAATATAAATGTGATTTTTTTAAACAACTAAATATTAAACAATATTTATTTCAATTAAAAACCAAATATCTCGATGAAACAAACTCTCAGATTTTTTTTCAATGGGGCGACATCATTATAAAACATGCAAACAACGAAAAAAATTTGGTGCACAAAAATGATATTATATGAATTGTATATTAATTATCCTGGCGCAATTAGCTATATTTTGCAATCTTTGTAATTTTTTTGTTGAATAATAAATATATGTTTTATTAATGTTTTCTTTTCTTGGTCACTTTATATATATATTGTAACTGCCAAAAAATTAATGTCTTTTTATCCTTCCTAACTTTAAATACGATAGAAGTACATTCTTTTACTTCATTTCTAACTTTGTTTTCGAAGTGTTAAATTCTGTATTTTCAAAAATTCTGTATTTTCAAAAATTCAAAAAAATGGATCACAACAAATTAAATTATATTTCAACTGTGTTAATTTTAACACTAATAATTTTAAACATAACGCTCACAATAATTAAAATAGATGTTAATAATAACAAAATCAGCAATCTAAAAAAAGAATTAAATAATACTAAAATTAACATAACCGAAAAAATCAAAGATATTAATGATACTTATTGGAAGTTATTTTTTGAATTTCAAAATGAAAATTTAAAAATAGTTATCAATAACAGCGAATCTTTTCAATCCGGTATACGGGAATATTTTCGGGAAGTAACAACGATGTTATTTTACAATCTACAAACAATAATAACCAAAGAATTAAAAAAAGAATAGTAAGTTTTTTAATGCATTAATATGTATTCTCTCTTATTTTAGATTTTCTTTTAATACAATTAACTTTTTTGTTGTTATGCTAATTATTGTACTAATGTATATTTTTACATATTTAAGCTAAACCTTTTTAAACAGTAATATAATTTTTTGTTTCAGATTTTACATATATTTTTTTGTTTTTTTGTTTCAGACTTAAATACATCTCATTCCGCCTGCTTAGGTGACGGCGCCTGATGGTTCCGCAACCGAAAAACCATTCCCAAATTCAAATAGTAATTTTAATGCATATTTTAAAATATTATATAAAAAACACCTGAATTATATTTTATAAAAATAATTAAATTATATTTCATAAAAAACAATTGAATTATATTTTATAAAAAACAATTAAATACATATAGATAAAAAATGTACAATCTTTTTATTTTTTATGCCTTTTAAAAATCATATTTTTTATTTCAGATTCTATGTTGTATATATCACATAAACATTTTTAAGGGTGTGTAATTTAATACCACAACTTCACCTTGAATACTCATTTATGTATTCAATATACAAAAGTAGTTTGAATATATATTAGATAAATTTTTTGTGTAATAAATAAATTTTGTGAGAGGTCAATGTCTGTGTCTATAACGTTGGTTAAGCACAAAGTGTGACGCAGATAGACGAATATTGGGATAGGGCAAGGTCGATGAGATGGGGGTGTGTCCAGACATGTTGAGGTAGGTACGGGTCGATGACCTGGGGGTGTGTCCAGACAGGTCGAGGTAGGGTCGGGCAGACAGGTGTGTTGAGGTAGGTTCAGGTAGACAGGTGTGTTGAGATGACCTTCAATGTGACGTCACACATAACGGTACTTGTCCTAGAATCGGCGTGACCCAACTACTCACATAGCATTCGTATCTTCGTCAGAATCACTTTCAGAATAGTCAATTTTTTTAATATTACTACTAGCTCTAACTTTCTTACTACTTTTCTGGATCTTTTGTTTCTTTGGTTTGGAAGTAGTTACTTTAGCTTTTTGTTTCTTCTTTTGTTCTTCGGCTACTTTTTGTTTCTTAAATGGAGATCCAGTTAATTCTTCAGCATGTTGCGTTTTTGGTTTATGTTTAGGATGCTTCTTAGATGTTCTAATAGAGATAAGCTTAGGAGATACCTGACTTAAAACATCATGGAAACTTGCTGATGGCTGAGGTACGAAGTTTTCCAAACTGACTTTTTCTAAGATTGGCTTTAAAGATTGGCTTTTTCTATGTTCCAAAACTGGTAGCAGAGACTCTCCAACTTGAGTGCTGTTCTGAGTTGTGATTGATGTCGTTTCATTCAGTGATTCAACATCTTCGCCTTCGAACTCATCGTCTGTTGATTGAGGCACTTCTGTTACTAAAGATGGGAGAAAGTCTTCGCCCGTGAAATTATTTTGGTCAAACGGAAAAATCCCTGTCACTTGAAATCCCTTAATTTCTTTTTTCTATAGTGGCTGTTCGAATAAATGGTCTTCCAAAGATTTCACCTATGTCGTAAATTGTTATTCGCTGTGCTGGGTGATTGGTTATCCATGTATCGCTCTCGTAGGCAAGTTGTGTTTTTTATGGGCCGAAGAAGGTGCAGTCCAAGGGTTGTAATCTATGACTTGTATGTGGAGGTAGAGAAATAATTTTTATATGGTTATCTCGAGCAAAAGTTATGGCTTCCAGAGTTCTATGGCTCGAGTGGTTGTCTATTATTAACAAAAATTTTTTGCTTTCCGTTGGCTTCGCAAACTCGGCGAAATGTTCTAAGTATTTGACAAAGTGTTCGGAATCCATCCAACCACTTCCATTAGCGAATCCCTTAGATCCTGCGGCACATCCTTTCATGAATAATGGCGACATTCGCTGCCGGGGAAAGAGAAAGTATGGAGGAATGTACTGGCCGTTTGCCGATATCGCACAAGTTACTGTGACGTTGAATCTACGTTTTGTACTGACTATAAGGCCAACTTGTTTTCGATCCATCTTGGCTATAATCTTTTTTGGTTTCGGGACTGTATTTACGCCCGTTTCATCGGCATTAAATATCTGATCTGGGTCAAAGTTATGTTTCTCCATTACTGACTTTAGGACGTCATAAAACTTTTGAACTTGAACTCGGTTAAATGCTGCGGCTCTTGCTACACTTGCGGCCTCTGGTGATCTGATCGTGACTTCGGGATTTCTTTTCCGAAACCCCATAAGCCAGTCTTTTCCGGCAATACCTTTTTGTTTGTTGAAGTTATGTCGAAATTTCAACTCTTCAGCTAAATCGAAAGTTAATTTACGGACATCTCTAGGGGTTAAGCCGTAGAATTTAGACTCTAAATCTAGAATATGAGAAACTAATTCCCTTTCTTGTTCTTCCGAGAAAACTGGCTTAAAGTTGTCATTTCGTGGGCCAGTAATTGAATTATTTTTTAACCTACGCAAAAGGCAGGTTTTGAGCACTCCATATTTTTGTGACGCCTGCCGGGCTGATAATTGTTTTTCTTTTACTGCTGATACTGCCAAGCGCATATCATTAGCGCTCCAAGCAGGGTCTTATAATTACGGACCATCTAGAAAAACGAATAAAAATTACAAACTAAAATTAATTTAAAATTGCTAGCCAAGTAGGCATCTAAATTTAGAAGTATGTTAAGAATATTAAGTAAACTAAATAGTAAGTAAAATAAGGTAAATAAAATAAATTGAAAAACAGAGTAATCGTGAGCTATCAAAGTGGGGCACACTGGACTACAGTGGACCTGTTTGCTCCGCAGCAACGCAGCCAAAATAATTTTTTTCCAACGGAAAGTCAGGTATATAAAGAACATGAGATCTTTAAAAAACATAACCTATTTAAAGTAAAAATAACGTTAAGACAATATTTCTTAATTATTTTTATTATCATTATTCTTAATATGAGATAAGGCAAGTATTTATAAATATTTTTTTTATAGTATTACCTTAATTTTTCTTCGAATTGTTGTTTTCTTTCTTTAATCAACCAGCACACACTCAGTGTCAAATAAAACTAATGTGGTAGACATAAGACAATATAGTTAATGGGTTTTTAAACAGATAACGCTACTTGTATCAATTCTATGAGGCTGGTCCTCTGTACCCCGTCGGACCTGTGTGCCCCCCTCCCCTACGTTCTTTATACCAATTAAATCTTGGTTACTTATCAGTTGCTATTAAGGTAATTCTATTGAATAAATTTAAATAATTAACATTTGAAAGTTTACTGTCAAAATTCATATCACAAAATATTCTTAATAACTTTACTTTGTCACTTTTCACTGAACTAAACTTTTCTGTAACGAGCCAGCTTTCTAGTGGTCAATTTGTCAGCAATAAACTAAACTTTTCTGTAATGGCTTTCGAGTCAGCTTTTGAGTAGTTAACTCGTCTACAGGTTTAATCTGATTTTCTGTGTCACTTTCGCTGTTAATTGGCGACGTAGAGATTACACGAGCGCCTCTGGTTTTTTTTAAATTAGAAGCTGTATCAAGTAAAAATTGTTGTATATGTTTAATTGTTGATTTGTTGACAGAATTGGAAAGCTTAATGATTTTTCTGAAAAATATGAAAATAATGTAATTAATGGTCCACATTTATCTGTTGAAAGGGAAACGTTAGATCATACAACTAATCAGCGGGGCGAATTATTGGTAAATTTTATGGAAAGCTGGGGGTTCAGTGTTATTAATGGGCGAACACAGAGTGACAGGCCAGCACAGTTTACTTACCTCAGTGGTATCGGTAAAAGTGTTATAGACTTGGTTTGGGCAAACGATACGGCGCTGCCTGAAATAATAGATCTTAAGGTGTTGAATGAGATATTGACGTCGGATCATCTGCCGGTACTTCTCACTTTGAGAAATCATAATGTAAAACATAAACCATTTAAAAATGAAACTGAAATAGATGTAGAAAAAATTAAATGGATAGAGAAAAATAAAAATTTGTTTTTAGAAATAATGCGTAATCAAATAATAGAAAATTTTGAGGAATATTCAGCCACTGAGATGAGTAACTGTATTATTAGCAATATTGAAAAGGTTGCAAAAAATACTGAAATGCTTTGTAAGAAGCGTTGCAGTAAAATAAGAACGTACGAAAACCCGTGGTTTATCGAAAAATGTTTAAATTTTAAAACACAAGTAGTTGAGGCCTTTAAAAAATTCAAAAAAGAAGGGTATACTAAAGAACTACGTTTGAATTATGTAAAATTAAAATTAGAATATAACCACGTATTAAAAAGGGAAAAAGAGAATTACTTTAAAGAAATTAGCCAAAAATTATCTAACGTAAATAATAGTAGTGAATTTTGGAAAACTGTACAAATATATCGTAAAAACTACAGACAGTATTCAAATAACATTAACATGAGTGAATGGGAAAACTTTTATGAAATAATATATACTAATAATATTGATCCGTGGGTGATTAATGAAAGAAGATTTATTGATGATCCTTATTTAAATTGCGCCATAACTATGACAGAATTAAAGAACGTTCTTAATAACTGTAAGGCGGGGAAGGCTGCTGGTCCTGACCAGATCCCAAATGAATTTTTAAAATATTTGCCAAATAACTGGTGTAATTATTTACTAAGTACTTACAATAAAATTTTACAAGTAGAATGTACTCCAGAGAGCTGGTCGGAATCGCATCTTTGCCTGCTTTATAAAAAGGGGGATAAAAATAACCCGCATAACTATCGAGGAATTTCACTGTTAAATACTATTGCAAAGCTGTTTACCACCATTTTATCAGAGCGTATACAAACTTGGGTCGACGATAGAAATATACTCCAGGATCAACAGTACGGTTTTAGGAAAGGTAGGGGGTGGCGTGATGCCATATTTACGTTAAGTAGTATATTAAATATTAACATACGCCTCAATAAAAGTAAAGTTTATACAATATTTGTTGATTTTCGAAGAGCATTTGACTCGGTTCCCCATTCACTTTTGTGGCAAAAATTGTCTAAAATTATTAACATATTGAGTTCCTTCTATAACAACGCGAAATTTAAACTAGCTGTGAACGGACAAAATAGCAAAAACATTAAAATTACTAAAGGGGTTTTACAGGGGGATACCATTTCACCGCTTCTTTTTACTTTATTTATAAATGATTTAAACCAATTCATGATCGATAACAAAGTTAGAGGGGTCAACATAGATGGTTTTAACGAGGTACTTTTACTACTCTACGCTGACGACTTGGTGCTGACAACGAATAGCCCAGGCAATGCTCAAAAAGCGTTACAGGTATTATCACAGTACTGTAAGGAGAATGGTCTAAGTATTAACGTGGAAAAAACAAAAATGGTAATTTTTAGAAAAGGGGGGAGGCTGGGTCGAATGCCTACACTAAAGGTTGATGGCCAAACGATTGAAAATGTCAATTCGTACTGTTATCTTGGAGTTGTTCTGTCGTCCTCATGCATTTATGTTAAACAGGCAGAAAATGCAATTCGAAAAGCAAATATGGCCACGAGTAGGATCAAAGATATTATGGTCAAATCAAAAATGCAGAGTTGGGAAGCAAGAATAAATTTGTTTGATAGTGTTGTTAAAACCACGCTTCTATATGGTGCGGAAACGTGGAGCCGGAGATACTTAGAATTGATAGAACGTGTTCAAGGCAACTTTTTTAAAACAGTATTTGGGTGGCAACGAAGTACCCCACATTATATTATCAGAAAGGAGACAGGAAAGGAGCACATAACAATAGCTGCATTAAAACTAGTGCTCAGTTGGTGGATGAAAATATTAAAAATGACAGATCAGCAATTACCGAAAATCTGCTATAATCGACTCGTAACTTTGGATAGAAACGATAGTACATTAAAAAAGTACAATTGGGCTAGCCAACTTAAAGAAATATTATATAGCATTGAAATGAACCATGTTTGGGATGAACAAAGTTTCGAAAATACAAAAAATCAGTTTAATAATATAATAGATAAATATAAAGCTAAATTAATTATTATAGATAAAGAAAAGATTATAAATTCGGGATATAGCCCAATTTACCAGTTTATTATGGTAGAGGAAGGAACACAAACATATCTGAAATTTAAAATTAATTTTGTAAAAATAAGATTAATCAGCCAACTGAGATTAAGCGGAAATTTCACAGTTAAATTAACTATAAATAATATTATTTATAAATGGCAACAAAATGATAAATGCTAGCTCTGCAATTTTGATGAGCCTGAAACATTGATTCACTTTTTGTTTAGATGCCCTATGTATGAACCGTACAGGAATCATTATATAAATAAACATTTATTTCCAACTAGTGATCCAACAACAAAACTAATTGAGTTGTTAACTACCTTGACGAACTCAAAAATAAATGATATTTATAATTATGTTAGTGGAGCACTAATAATAAGAAGTTTCTTGCTAGAAGAATAGCCTGGGTACACTAGCTATTTATAAAATTAAAAAACTTAACAATGCAAATTAATAACTTTCAAATTTCTATCTCAAACCTCAAAGTTGAAATCGTATTATTGTTATGTTATTTAAGTCACGGTTATATTTAACAGTCATGTTGTATTTATTGTTATATTTGTTATGTATATAGGTACTATATTTACCATTGCACTTGTTATTTATTTTTTTTTTTACTATTATAGTTATTTATTATTTATATTTTTATACTTTTGTTATATTTAGTAATCATGCAATATTTATTGTTACCTAATATTAATATTACTAATGTAGCCAATCCTGTAAAGCTTTATTGCAAAATACAGTCTTATTATTGTTGATAGAAAGTTGTTCACAGTACTTAGTAGAATTTATCGTCTGATAATTTGGAAGCAACTCGTAATAAACCACACCCTTGAAATCCCACCAAATGCATAGCATTGCTTTCTTAGGGTGTAGTAGAGCCGGATTTATATAAGGGTACTAGGGGCACGTGCTTCGGGGTCTGCACACACTAGGGGCCTCCACAAAATCTAAAAATTAAGGAATATAATAGAAAAGATTAGCACTTTTTCGTTTTTTTTTTTTGCTCTCCAGCCTTTTACGGGAAAATTTTAAAAATTTCAGAAATTTTCTAAAGGTGCTTCCAAAGAGGTAAATCCGGCCCTGAGATGGAGGCTTACTTTTGACGAGATTTCTGGAGTACTGCTTGACGGAATTTTTGTGGAATGTTTAGCCTCATCCTTCATATAGTTCAGACTTGGCACATTCCAATTTTTCCCTTAAAAATTTTCTTAATGGAAAGATTATCAATTTTTGGAAGGCATCAAAATTCACCTGAATAAGTTTCTACAGAATAAGAATGAAACGTTTTAAAGGAATGGAATAATGAAGTTACCTGAACGTTGGCCCAAAGTTATAGAAAATACTGGCCAGTATATTTCTTAAATAAATCTTTGTTTATAAATTAATAGTATTTAATTAAAATAATGCTAAAAAAAAGTGAACGAATTTATGTTACAACCCAAAGTTATAATAAAATGCCGTGATTCGTAACAAAATTTTCAATTATTAAGTTAACTACTCGAAAGATGGCACGTTATAGAAAAGTTTAGTTTAGTCACAAAGTACGGTTATTGTCATATTTAGTAAATTTAAAGTCAAATGTAATTTTAGATAAAAATATTTATAAAATTGTATGTGCTTAGATGTATAAATTATTATAATTATAGTTAATACAATTTCCAGATACAAAAATATTATTATTTATATTTTCGTAGTTTTAATAAATATTGGGTCATCCGGAAAGTTCGTGCCGTTTTTGATGTAAATGACCAGCCCGAATTGTTTCAAATGAGCGAAAATTGTGGATTTTGAATGCTCAAAAGTTGCCGCTAATTCTTAATAGTTTGCCTCAGGTTTCGTTTTATTTCTTGATGGATAAATTCATTGTCAATACACACAATTCGACCGGAGCGAGCTTCATCTTCCAAAAAAATTACCCTTTTAAAATCTAGCAAACCACATTCTATAAGTTCTGTCAGAAAGCTCATCATCACCATAAACACTACAAATATTTCTCGTTGCGTCAGCTGCGTTAGTACCTTTTTTAAACTCGTATAACATGGCATGACGTTCGTTGATGTCTAAGATTACTCATCATACTGACAAAAAAAAATTGTTTAAATATGTATGATACATATTACAAGCAACATTATCGGCCTAACACTAACATGTTGTTGCACATTTCGTTCATGGTTGCTACCTGAAGAAATATGAATTTATCCGAGCTACTCCAAAAATCGCACGAACTTTTCGGATGACCTAATAAAATATTATCATTTGTTAATAGGCAATAGTTTTCGTATTTTGTTTTTTTAGTTTTTTTTTTGTTTTTTAGTTTTTAAAATGAAATCGTTTAAATTTAATAGACAAAATTTTTTTTATTTTATTTTAGACATATAATTTTATATTTAAAACGAATGAAATTATCTAAGCAAGCAAAATTTCTTACTTCATTTGCAGGATTAGTTAAATTATGAACATTGTATGATATAGATGATTTTTATGTTGTTATTTATATTCAATAACGAATAATCTTAATAAATTTATTAACATTAGGAGAAACACTTTTTGAAAAATTATCAAATACCTTATTAGAAGCCTCGATATACGAGTAGATAAAAGGAACGAACTTTAAATGAAATTGTGGTTACGGTGGTGTATTTTTTCGGCTTTGTTTTAAACGTTGATTCCCAAGTCGAAACCAATTTATTGCCATTTTTTCGAAGTCGTATTCTTCAAGATTTGAGTACTTTTCCATAGTTATTTCTAAAAAGTAATTATTAAATAATTTAGAACAATCCAAAAAAACTAAAACAATTATTAATTTAAATAAAAAGTGATACTCAAATTGAATAAAACGTTATTGCTCACTTTTAATAATTTTTATTAAAAAGATTTTTTAAAATAAATTTGTTTAGTCGACCCTTCCAAGTGCTTAATTTGGCGAATTCTAAAGAATACAATTTCCGAAAAATTCTCTTTATAAAGTTACTGGCATTATGGTCCCCAATATGTTTCACGTAAATAACCTAAAAATAACAAATTAAAATTTATTACCGATAAAAAAAAATGGAATAGGGTGGGTTGGGGTAAAATGGGTATATTGGGGGTAAAACGGGTATAATTTCTATTTTACTTTATAAATCTTAAATTACTGGTAATATTTATCTGGAAAAATTATATATATATATATATATATATATATATATATATATATATATATATATATATATATATATATATATATATATGTGAAGAATATAGTCTAATATTATATTATGCATTCAAAGTGAGTTGACAGCACTATTATTGGTTTAGAAAAAAAATAAACATATGTTGACAGGTTTCATTGTTGTCGATTACAGCCAACAAAAAATAGTGTTGACAGTCAACCTGATGAACTAGTAGCTTAAAAATAAGGTATGTATACATTCAAGGTACCTACTTTTACTTTTAATTAGTTAAATTTGTTTTTTTTAAATAGTTTTTATGTTATTAATACTTTATTGATATGGGGTATTGATATGTTATTAATACTTTATTGATATGAATATTTATTTTTTACTACACCTATACTTAACCTATATACTGCGATAAAGCAGGTGTGTCACTTGTAATTAATATTTTTTACACAGAAAACATGTTTTATACCCACTTTCCCCCAACCATGGGGTAAAATAGGTATAGTACGAAAATTATTATAATTTTAATACTAAATAGTTTGTTGACTGATAATACATATTAAACTATTCTAAGATATCACAATGACAAGCTGAAACCACAAAATGATTTTTATATATTAAATTTTTCTTTTTACTTGACTTGACAGTTAAAATAAGCTTGTCTTTATACCGATTTTACGCCAACCCACCCTACTTTAATTGAATAATAACAAATTACTCCATTTTTTCTGGCTCCTTTAGTATCTGGTGTAATTCTATATTGCAACCGTTTTCGATTCAGTTGATAATTTTGATATAATTTCGTCGTAATAACTGCTTAATTTAATCATATTTTGAGGTTTCTCGGGGTATTTATATTGTTGTCTTAAATCATGAATTTCTATTAATATTTCGCTTAACAGCTTCGCTATTATCTCTAAATTAAATAGAAAAAACGTAAAATTATTCATATTATCCAGATAATATCAAATAATAAACTTACGGAGTGAGATGTTCGATGGATCTTTTTTTACCAAATTATTAATATTGGTTGTTGCAAAAGTCTTTGCAAAAAGTGAACGTTACTTTTATAATCATTTATTTAAAAAAATATACACTATTATTCAGTAAAGTCATCGCCTTCCGAATCCTCCATTGATTCGGCAAAGCATAAATCCCCTGACGGTAAAAATCTTTTTTTTGACTGAAAGCATTTGTTTAGGTTTTTTTAAATGCCCTTAGGATTTTCAAATTGTTTGTCGTTCAAATAATTCTGTAGTGACCGGAAAAGATGAAAATCTGTCGGCGCGAGATCCAGAGAGTAAGGGGGTGCGGTAACACTTCCCAGTTAAATTCTAATAATTTTTGAGGACTAACTTATGCCACATGTGGTTGAGCGTTGTCATGGAGGTAATAGACGTGATCATGTTATGAACGCTTTTCCTTAATATTTTCAGCTAAATGCTGTAACTGTTCAGTGTACAGTTGTGCTGTCATTGTCTGATTTTTACTTAGTAGTTCAAACATTATCACTCCTTCAGCATCCCACCAAACGCAACATATAACTTTTTCTTGAGTATGACTTGGTTTGGGGGTAGGTTTTGTAGTTTTGCCCTTATCCACCCACTGTCTTTTGCGTGTAATGTTACGGTAGAAGACCCACTTCTTATCACCTGTAACTAGATTGTCCAACCAGTTTGTAGTTCTGCGGCGAGAGAGCAATTGCATACAGATGTTCACACGTAACTGTCGGTCCTTGTCCGTTATTGTATGGGGAATCCAATAGCTTAATTTCTATACTTTTCCTAACGAAGCTAGATGTCGAGCTATCGACACCTAAGAAACTCTAATTCACGGGTAGTCAGGTGTGGATTCTCATCAATAAGCTGAATCAGTGTGTTATTTATCATCGACTAACACGGGATGACCGGACCGAGGTTCATCTTCGAGCCTATAATTCCCCTGTTTAAATTTATCAAACCAATAGTACACCGTTCGTTGGCTTACAACATCTTCACCAAATGCTTTGAATATTATTCACTTGCTCTAAGGCCAGAACGGAAGTCGTAAAGTATACAACAATGCAGTTGTTCACGTGTAATATTAAAATTCTCGGCCATTATTACAAAAAACACTAAACAGAACAACACGGTAAAAAGCTTTCTAAACAACTAATAGATTTCATGTACGAACTTGTCATTGACACCATCGAAAGTATCGTTTACATGTTACTGCAAGTTATTGCAAAGACTTTTGCAGCAACCCAATATAATTTTCTATTTTTGTTGTTTTACAGCAGATTACATACTTTTTCATGCATAATCATTGTACTTGGTAACTTATGACGATAACCACGTCCCAAAGTTGTTCTACCATCGTTTGATATATAGTTAGCATCTTCGCAGCTTTTCTTGCTTTATCCAAAGTATCTATAAATTTGATTGATCATAAAGTATCTGCCACAACCCATTGGCAACGTATTTATAATGGTTGGTAATTTATTAGATGAGGAGGTAGAGTATATTAAAATTAAAAGAATAGACTAAGTTCAACCAATATTTTATTTTAGTTCAGTCGGGTTTTATAATTTTTTATTCAAAATTTGATACAACTAATCTTACTAAATTCTACTCCTTACTTAAAATTACATTTACCTTACGTGTCACACGACAAATACTTTCCTTTGGATTCATACTCGAATAATTTGTTTCTATTTAATTATATTTACGTTTCCGTTCCTCAGGTTTTTTTTCCCTGAAGGTAAACGAAGGCCTTTAGTTAACATTTCGCGATGTTGCTTGGGGCACGACATGAATTTGAAATCATGTCACTTAATTTTGTATATTTATATTTTTTGCTCTTCGTTACCTATATTATCTTTACCTTACTGATATTGTTGTTATTAAATTAGTTAAGATTTAGTTAGTAAATATCTTCCGTTTCGTCAGGTGCTAACTTGAATTGAAACGAGGGCTCTTTGCTAATGTTGACTAACATTGCTTGGGGCATGACATAAACAGAATTTATGTTATTTAATATTAATATTTCTCTAATTTACGTTATCTTTACCTTATTTTGCATTTACCTTTCGTAATAAAATCATTATGTTTTCTTTACCTTTTTGTATTACATTTATATACTAAAATTTAATAAGGGTTAATTAGCACTAAAATTAGTTTATCATTTAGTAATCATAATTAGCTTATAATTTAGCTTATAAAATAGTAATAATTTAATTTAATTTGCTACCATTTCATCCGGCTTACGTCTGATCGAAATGAAGGCTCTGTGGCTAATTTTTCGGAATTAGTTTAACCCGATTTTATAACAGAGCAAGGCATTGTGGGAACAATGTCATTTAAATTAAACTAAAAATTTTGCAATTCATTAGTAATTTAAACTTCAGGTTTTTCAGGGTTTTACTTGTGTGTTCATATTACTACAATTTCTACCTAAATAATTTCAATAGTCACTTGCTAAATTGAGTTCGTTGTATTTTTTTCTGTTGTTATCTTTAATAGTTTTATTTTTTGTCTTCGTATATTTCCAGTCAATGGGAATTGAAAATGGCTCGTGATTATGCTATTTGCAGAGAGACTCACTCAGTTTTTTTCTTTTTCTTTTGTATTTCGTTCGTTGTGGGCTGACCAAAAATTATGTTCTTACAACACAACGATTTATCTTGCCTTTTCTCTTCGTAGGTCCGGCCGACCACTATAATTTATTACTGCGGGGACTTACATAAATTTTTTTTTCTATTTTACGAGTGATCTCTGGCTGACCGGCTAATCCTTGTTCCATTACCCATACTCAATTTTGCAAAGCAAATTGCATTTGCGGATCTATATTTGAGCTGAATCTCAAATTTAATAAAGTTAATTGAATTTATATTTGTCTCAGACAAATTTAGTTTAGTAAGTTAGCTTAGTTAATTATTATGGCGATTATTCGGATTTGTGTCTGAGCTGTCAGACTTAGGTTAAGAAAATTTTCTTCATTAGTAACCTGAAAAGTACAACGAATTTCAAAAAGAAACGAATTTCAATTAAAACAACTAATTTTTTTTTAACGGGTCGTTAAGGGTGTTACGTTTTGTACAACATTTTCAAAATTTAAAAATTTGCTAATTTCAATGTTAATTTTATTGTACTTGTTTTGTTGCCGCCCACTGTACATTCGCTGCTGGCGCGAACTGTATTTTGGCTGTGTTAGGTTTATTGCATTTTTTTAAGTTGGTATTACTGCACGCCTAATGGGTGGATAGTTTTGGAGGCAACCTACGCTATAAATTTCGGTTGAATAGTGGTGTCATTTTCATTTTAATTTGACTTTTTTTTTTGTAATCACGACCGGACTTCTGTATAACAGGTATGCTTAAATTACTTTTTTTAATATATTTTTCTATTATTGCAATAATGTAATTAGTTTTAACATGTAAAATTTTGGTCACATGTAATTTAAAGGTTATATGTTGAATTTAAACTTTCTTTTTTTATTTCATCTTTGATAATGGTTAATTTAATTAAATCTACATTTTTATTTATTCAATTTCTTAAATATGACTTCTATATAACAGGAAATTTTGTAACAAAAGTATGTGACAATTTGGTATAATCCTTGTAATATGGGAACCTTGAGTGACATATAATACAATTATGGAAATTTGTTAACCTGAAATCATGCGTTACTTTTAATGGACAAATTCTGGATGCAATCAACTCGCTGTGGTTCAAATTTGGAGCTCACGCCTTCTCATGTGAATCGCGTCTACGTTTTGGAAGACCATCACAGTTTCAGCGTTCTAAAGCCCAATTAATACCATCTTTAAAGTGGAAATCTTTAGTTAAGTAATCTTTTTGGCATACTTTATTACCTTCTTTGTAACATGGTTTTGGTGCTTACTTTAATTAGCAAATTAACATTGCATAGTGAACGTTATTAATGTGAAACAGTTGAATTCTATTAACTTTTCTGCTATTCAAATTTTCTATTAATTCCTTGTAATGTGTTAGTTTTCATATTATCGTAAAACAGTTGAATTTCTATTAACTTTTCTGTCACTCAAACTTTTGTTAATTCTTTATAATGTTCTAAAGTTTTCATACAAGGGGTGACGCGACTATTAATTCCGAAAAAATTCCTGCGGTTTTAGTGTCTACAGGGTGCTATGAGTAACCCCTCAAAAGATGGTCACTTATTTCTCTGACACCCTGTATATTATATATATATATATATATATATATATATATATATATATATATATATATATATATATATATTATATATATATATATATTATATATATATATATTATATATATATTATATATATATATATATATATATATATATATATATATATATATATATTGTTAGGTAATTCAAAGTAAATAAACGAAATTTATTTAAAATAAAATTTTCAAAGTTTGTATTAAGAAAATTTCTTATTGCACTGAAAAAAAAGGAAAATTTTAAATAATAGAAATTTTTCAGTTTGAAATTAAAATTTATTTTTGCCTTAGCTAGTTCAGTCTTACATGTAAATTTTTTGTTAATTGTACAATTTTTAGTACAATTTCAAGGTCGTGAGGGTTTAATTTAGATTGTTCCTAATACTAAGTTTTAGACAAAAGAAATAAGTAATTGAGTGATAAAATTACTTTGAACAAATAAATAATTAATAACAATTTCTTGTTTCAAAAACAATCAACAATATAAATAAATTATTAAAATTTAGGAAAATGTAAAATGAGCATAACGTAAGAAAATATAGAGAAATTACGAAATACAATAATTTTAATAAAATACAAAAGAGAACGTAGGAAAATATAGAAAAGTTACGAAATAAAAATATATACTGAGCAATACAAGCATGCTATAAAATTTATATATATATATATATATATATATATATATATATATATATATATATATATATATATATATATATATATATACGCGACTGTTAATTCCGAAAAAATTCCTGCGGTTTTAGTGTCTACAGGGTGCTATGTCACCCCTCAAAAGATGGTCACTTATTTCTCTGACACCCTGTATAAATATTATATTATAATATATAATTTACTGATTTTTAGAAGAGCTACTAAGCAGCGATTCGAAGAAATATTTACTACATCCTAGGAGCAGAAAATTATCAATGAGGAAACATGTTAATGTATACCGAAATAAGTACAATCGACTTAAAGCGGTACTATCTAAGAAAAAGAACAAAGTTAGTACTTCTAAAGAAGAAATAATTGAAAATTCAAAACAATTTATGAATACTGACCTCCATAAACTGTTTGCAATGAATTTAAGAATGGCTGGTGTCAACAAACATCGAAGAAGATATAGTAATGATGTAAAAGAAATTGCGTTGACAATGTATTACCACTCAGCGCGATTATATAAATTTTTACAAAAAATGATGTATTTGCCAACTATAAGGACATTACGAGAATTTCAAAGTAGATTTCCAGTAAATCCTGGTTTAAATGTACAAGTTTTAACATTTTTAAAAGATGCTTTTGCCCATTGCTCAACAAAAGAAAGAATAGTTAATTTAATTTCTGGTGAAACTCACATTCAACAAGAATTACATTATGATGTCCACTCTGACAAATTTATTGGCATAGCTGATGACGGAGAATCACGGGAACCAGCTGAAGCAAAAACAGCAATGGTTTGTATAATAACGGGCATAAATTCTTCTTAGAAACAAGCGGTTGGTTTCTGGTTGTTAAAAAGCTCTGGAAATAACCAAAAAATTTATAATTTAATAAATAATGCTATAAAAGAGGTATTTGACATAGGTTTGATTGTCAAAACAAGAATTTTTGATCAAGGACCTTGCAACGGAAATGTAGTTTCTTTTTTAAACGTGACACCACAGAAACCATATTTTTTCTTTAAAGGTGAAAAAATTTTCATCATCTACGATCCACCACAATTACTAAAATCCATAAGGAACAATTTTGCAAATAAAGATTTAATTTATAACGGGCAAGTTGCATCATGGAAAGATTTAAAGAAAACATTTGATTTAGCCACCGACAAAAAAAATCAATTTATTGCCAAAATTAATAAACAGTCATTTCAATTTAAATACCTTTTCTAAAATGAAAGTACGACTAGCTGCCAGGTTTTTAGTAATACTATGTATACTGAAATGACTTGTTTAAAAATGATGTTTCCTAATGAATTCATTGAAAATAACACCGGTATCGCTGAGTTCATTAATGCCATGGATAAGTTATTTGATTGCGTAAACAGTACATTAAATAAATCAACAGTAGCTGGGAAATTTAATTATGCTATGTCTGATGGATCTCCACATAAAGAATTTTTTAAAAAAAATGGATGAAAATTTCAAGCGCTAAACACGAATTGCAGCCGGCGGTCAGTAAAATATTTCATCTCCCCAAGGTGCCATAAAAAAAAACACGAATTGCAGCCCGCGGTCAAAAATCAAACACACGAATTGCAGCCGGCGGTCAATATTTTATTGCTTTTAAAAGTGTAGTTAATTACAAATACATACATACATACATACATACAATTTATTCGTTATTTTATATAAAACAATTTTCAAAAATAATTTTTTCCAAAATCATTCATATTTTTGTTTTATTCAAGTTATTTATTGTATTTTAATAAAAAAAAAATTGCCAAATACGTATTCGATCTGCCTTAAGTTAGGGTTCTGTAGTCAGTAGTTTCCTAAACTGTTTTTATTATTTTTAATATTAAATAACTTGGAGAAAATTTTACCGGGAAAACTATCAGTAGCTAGCTATTTTTTTACAACTTTCAGGGTTCAGGAAAATTTAGCACATTCAAGTGGTTTTTACTACGGAGTTTTGTGATTTTTACTACGCAGCTCTAAAAATAATTGAACACAGAAAAGGATAAAATTTGGTTTTTCCAAAATTATTCACATGTTGCTCTACAGATGTTTTATAAATTATGCCGCCTTATATCTGTAATAAAACCTGAAAAGGTAAATTTTGGTATTTCCAAAATAATTCATATTTTGCCGATATTGCTCTATCAGTTGTCGGCGTTACTTATTTTTCAGTTTGTATTGTCCTGGGAATTAGAGTACTTGCAATATTACATAACAAAGCTTTCTATAAAAATTTTGTTTTAGAAGTGTTTTGTGTGTTGTGTTTACATATAAAAATGTCGACAATAAAATTTGATACGATGATTAGTGAGAGAGGCAATACGCTAATTGTTGTCAATGGTTTTAGATATTATTGGCATAAAACGTTATTAAAAAATGTGCAACGTTGGCCTTGTTGCCAAAGGACATGTAAAAGTTTTTTACATGTAAATGAAAAAGGTGAATTGCTTTCTACTTCCGTTTTTGAACACGGAGGACATGTGGCGGAAAAAGATCAAGTTTTAATTAGAAAAAAAATTAGCAACAATTTAAAGAGGAAAATATTAGAAGACAATATATCGGTACGCCCATCGAAGTTAATTCAAAGTGAATTAAGGAAAACAGGAAAAATTGAATTGTCTGTGGACGAGGTTGTCTTAATTCGGAACAATTTAAATAATTTTAAAATTTTTAATTTTCCGAAACTACCCAAAACATTTGCGGATTTTCATGATGCTGTCAACAGTATTGAAATTAGGACAAATGAATCGGAAAATTTTGTCCAACTAAACGATCCTCAAAACAATATTATATACTTTTCAACAGAGTCCAATTTAAAAGTGTTGTGTTCTGCAGAAATGATACTAGTAGACGGAACGTTTTTCAGTTGTCCGAAACCATTCTACCAATTGTTTGTTATTCATGGCCTTCGGAATTACATGTATATGCCACTTGTGTTTTTTCTTCTACCAGACAAACATCAAATATCTTATGAATGTGCATTTCGTGCGTTACTAGAAATTTGTGAAAATTGCGGATTACGTTTCTATCCCACAAGTATCCGCGCCGATTTTGAACTGGCAATTCATCTTGCTATTTTGAAAATATTTCCATCAACCAAAGTTGTTGGATGTCGTTTCCACTTAGGGCAAAATTGGTGGAGAAAAATTCAACAACTTGGTCTTAGCAGAGTATATACTGACTACAGTAGCGAATGTAGTAGTTATTTAAGAATTTTCTTTGGTCTACTATTTCTACCACCTCCTGAAGTAGGAGAATGTTTCTCATTTGACCTAATGTCAGATCAGCCAGACGATCCTAGAATACAAGAGTTTTGTGATTATGTCCTCGACACTTATATTTCTGAAGAGGCTGATTTTCCACCTTCAATGTGGGCAGAATTTTCCTCATCAACTTCCAGGACACCAAATAGTTGTGAGTCATTTCACTCAAAATTTAATGCCCTTTTTAATGGTCCAAAGCCGAATTTTTTTCAATTTAAAGAAGCTTTGCTTAATGTAGAATGTGAAGTGTACATTAAAAGCCATAGCTCCAGTTCAAAAAGCAAAATATTATATCCTTAAAAAAGAAGAAATTTCTCAATGAGAAAATGTTGCAGTGGCAGAGTGGTTCTATTAATCGCATGGAATATATACGTGCTGTGTCTTCAAAATTTTTACCATCGAATTATAGACAAAAAACATCGAATAATGTTTAGAAATAATAATAATTTTGGAAAATTAATTTCCCAATAAATTTTTGTATTTAGATTAAAATTAAGAATTATAATAAGGATATATGACAAAGTACAACTTGTACTGCATTTTTTATTTATATCATAAAATTTGTTAAATATTATACGAGATACATATGACAAGGAACAATTTCCGCATTTTTAAACATGCCAACAAGCAGTTTGTTTTGTTGCCAGTCCTAAGCCTGGATAAAATGTGAAGGGATATTCTTTCGTTAGATTTGACTACTACACTCACATTTAAAATTTTTAATTTTTTTTTTAAATTTTAAACAAAAAATGCTTTTTGTTTATGGAAATTTATGGAAATTGTCTGCATAAATAGCCCTGTCTTGATAATCGTAAACTATATGAAACTAGACCAAAATAGCAAATTAGAGTTCCAGATTCAAAGAAAAATGAAATTAAACTGTTTTCCCGATAAAATTTTCTCCAAGATATTTAAAATTAAAAATAATAAAAAAAAATTTAAGAAATTACTGACTACGGAACTCTAACTTAATGTAGATTGAATACGTACTTGGCGATTTTATTTTTTTTTTATTAAAATACAATAAATTGGTGAGATAAAACTTGAATAAAACAAAAATATAAATGATTTTAGAAAAAATTATTTTTGAAAATTATTTTGTATAAAATAATGGATAAATTTGTATGTATGTATGCATTTGTATTCAACTACCCTTCAGAAGCAATAAAGCAATAAAATACTGACCGCGGGTTGCAAATCGTGTGTTTCCCTTTTTACCTTTTTTTACAACTTTAGGGCCAGGTAGACCTTTTTCAACCGCGGGCTGCAATTCGTGATCAGCCATTTCAAGAATATTAAATTTACAACTAGTAAAACTCCTCCTTCTGTTGATGGATGAAGATTAACTATTAATTCGATAATTCAGTTATTTGAAGAATTGAGAAATAATTATGAATTTGAAAACTTTGTACTTGGCGTTTGTGCCAAGATCCAGTTGAAAATTTATTTTACAGCAACATGTACAATTCCCTCAATTAGACAATTTATCAATGGATTTAGGCAAATATTACTTAGTAATTTATCAAAAATTTCAAAACAAAGTAACTGTGAAGATGACTTTGGCTATGTCATTGGTAAATTGCATCATCTTAAGAATTCACAAACTAGAAATCGTGAATACAACAAAGCAGTAGAATGTCATTTTAATTTAGAAATTCCCAACTTCTTAAATAACGTACCTAATTTCATTGAAAATAATTCTTTAACATGTGTTTCGGGATATTTCTGTAAAAAATTTTTAAGTCAAATTCCTTATGATAATTGTAAAACAATTATTTTGAAACAGTCAGATATGATTGAAGAACGGGAAGTATTTACAATATTAAAAACATATTCTGATTGTACTTTGCTACGTCCATCACAAGGCATTTTTGAATAAATAAAATTGTGGGAAATTTATTTCGATAATATTATAAATGATATTATTCATGAAGTTGGAATAGGGCGCATATTATTTGAACGTTTTAAAGAAATTTTAAAAACTGAATTATGTTCATTGGAACATTTGGAACTATTTATTAAAATAGTTATTAAAATACGTCTTCACTGGGAAGCTCGATTTATAAGAAATAAAAAAAATAACATTCAAAAGGACAAATACAAAACATTTTTTGTCAAAACAGAATCTTTCAAAAAATGTACATATTAAGTAGGTATAATTCGTTAATCATGTATTTATTTATATTTTATTAATAATAATTGTTTATTATTCATTACTAAACGTGTTTTTTAATTTCATTTCTTTTTTTTGTAATTACTGTATTTTACTTAGTTTTATGATCTTTCAGAATATTTTTGATCGTTTTTATTGATTTTCTATGATTGATACATGCACTCAGAATCATTTAAAGCAAGCGTAACTTATAAAAAACGCTAATATCATAAAAGTGATCAAAAATATCCTAAAATTGTATAAAACTAAATTTTATATAAATTTGGAGATTTTACATGTCAATTTTTGTAACAGCATTTAAAAAATTGGTGGTTTGCATCTATGCTAACCATTATGGATGCTAACTGCGCCATCTATACTCGCATTTAACATTCTATAGTACAGTACCACACTCGCAAAGAGGTGCTGAAACCCCTTTCTCTATGATAAGTATTATTAATATATACATAGACATGATTCTTAACTGTATGATTTAGTATTTAACCAGAAATATCGCGCAGCCAGTTTGTAATTTTCTTAAATTTTTAATAAATAAGCATATTTTATTTTACAAATAAAATTATAATAATATATAGTAGGATTAGTAGGTACATATCGAAGTATGTCAAAAATGCTGATTCGATGTTTGATAAAAAATAATTTCTTGTTTAAGATATTACAGTCGTTTACAAAAACTAGAGGTCATTTAATACCTATAGGTATATTTAGCTAATTTTTAATAATTAAACTAACAAGTAATAAATTTAACAAAAACAGATTGTCATGAAATGACAGCCCATTTGGCGTGTAAGGTAATTTGCGTGTCTTGTTGGCAGTTTTGGTGTTGTATTGATGTAATATAGATTTAGATCCATGATATGTAACGCGCAAACTCGAGAAAGAGACATATAGCCTTCCTTATCGTTGTTTTAATCAAAAAAAGTCAGTTAATGGACGGATAACATACACATACGTTTAAGTATTAATTCAGTAATCAGTTTCAAGTAGCCAGTTTAAATATTTCTTTAAAGTTAGATGATTTAAATAGCCGGTTCAAATATATATAAAAATTATAAAAATTTAATAGGGACTGCCTTTCTTTCGCGACCCACATGAATACATTGAATTACACACTCCGTATATTCACTCTTCTCGCAAAAACGATGGAGTGTAACAGACGTGTTCTTTAATCGCTCGTAACTTAACAACTCTAATCATATAAAAATAATATGTCGACGTACTAATTGGAATATTCTTCGTGTAATGTATCTTAAAATTATTCTTCAACATGGCGTCATACATACTTTGGGAGTTCGGAAAGGCAAAATACTGCAGTTTGGGTAATATGAAAATCATTTATTTATCTATCTATCTATCTATCTATCTATCTATCTATCTATCTATCTATCTATCTATATATATATATATATATATATATATATATATATATATATATATATATATATATATATATATATATATGTGTCGTGGTCATATAATAAAATACGTTATTTCACGAAATACCGAGGCAGTTCATGTTATGCCGGCATCTTCTGTAACTTGAAAATTTTACACATTCAGCCTAGTTAGTACAGGAAACAGCTACTTTATTTCGACATTTTGTGTTAAATTAAGAAATACGTAACTGTTGATGTTTCATTGTATGTATAATATTCTTAATATTATAATCAATAGATTGTGTTTACGTAATATCATTTCTACCAGATTCTTAGGGGGAATACAGTGAATACAGTTTGTACGGTTTATACAACAAAACAGAGCATTCTTTTGAGTTAATTTTCAACAATGTTTCCAACGGTCCACAACCGTTTTTTTTTTAACTCATGTCCGTTACAATGATAATTTACATAATTATTGTTGTTTATTTCCAAATTTGTCGATAAAAAAATTATTATTTTGATTAAAAAAGACTTTAATTAAGAAGAAAAAAAGTCCGCTAACAACTAAAACTTATTTTTTATAATTTTACAACAAAATTTGAATTACTTAATAATAATATGCTTATACTAGCCGTATGCCCGATGGAATTTCCCGTCGACAACATCTTTTTATTAGGTACTTTCTGCTCACTTTTAATGTTTTTCAAAAGCTTAAATCAATATCCACGTTTATAACTTCAAAAATGATGAACTTCCCATATGAACTTTCATTTTCTGTTTTAACGTCTTAGGGAATAAATTTCCAGAAACAGCTGACTTTCATTTATAAATAGAAGCCTAAACGCCAATTTTCATAACTCCTGTACTTAATTTCGTCTTTCTAAACCCAACAGTTTAGGTTGTGCGTTGTCTGTCAGTTAAAGTTAAAGATTCATTAAATAAAATATTATTTATTTTAATAGCCATAGTAACATATTTTTATATACCACTAACTTCAAAAATAACGAATTTACATACAAATTTTCAACCCCTATTAAACCCACTTAGGGGACGAATTTTCAAAAATCCTCTCTTAGTGCTCACCTACGTTACATAACGAACTCCTATGCAAAATTTCATTCTTCTAAACCCAATGGTTTAGGCTATGCGTTGTCTGTCAGTCAGTCAGTGTTAGAAATTTATTAAGTAGATGTATGTAGCAGTTACAGAAATTTGAAAAGCTTAAATGTGCATGTCTCTGACCAACAGTCATATGAATTGCATTTGATTTAACATGAAATGTCAAAATAAAATAGTTGTTTCTTGAACTGACTAGGCAAAATATTGTGTAAAATCTTCAAGTTACATAAAATGCCGGCATAATATGAATTTCCTCGGTATTTCGTGAAATAACGTATTTTACTATATGACTACGACTTACTATATGACTACGACTTATATATATATATATATATATATATATATATATATATATATATATATATATATATATATATATATATATATATATATATATATATATATATATAAATTAATTTCACTCGAAAAATAATAGTTTTTAAAAAGAATTACAATGTTATTTTATTTAATCTTTAGTCACAAAACAATAATTATAAAAATTTATTATTACAATAATCGTCAATACAATAAGCTTGTAGTTTTATGTCAAGGAAGTAACTTGTTGTTGGCCGGTTGATCTTCTTTACTTATAGGCTTCATAATGCTGATTCGATATGCACGTGTCACTGGATCAGTTTCCCAGTGATGCGATGTTTGTGAGAATTGTGAATTATGCATTTTTGATACAGTGCAAATTCCACCATTTTCGTTGGACTGAATATTTGAAATCGACATTTGAAATCTGATACTCTCTGCAGTGTCATCATTTATGTGTCTATTGTGTTAAGCGTGTGAAGAGACTGTAACTCTTCCCTCCTCAGTCGAAAGCGACGGCTAAAGGAGTTTTACTTCTTTGGTTGGAGCAGGGGTTGTATGCTGTACTTCTATTTCCTTAGGTTTCCATATTGTTCTTCTCCGAATGTAGAAGATACTAATAGCAACTATTAGAGGAGCTAAGATGAAATAGGTTACTCGGTTCTGGATATGGAAGTTTTTCAGTTTGTGTACGTCCAGTTTTTCTTCGAATTTTGATGCGTTAACTTCGATATTGTACGTCGGAGCTAGATGAATTTCGTCTTCTTTTTCGGTTATTTGATTGGTGTATGTAATTTCGTTCATTGTTACGGAGCAATTTCGAAAATGTATTAGGATAGTTCCTGTGATATTTCGGTCGTTGATTCCGCAGGTAGATGATAGGCTGGTCCTCGGAGAATTTTTTATAATGATGTAATTGCCTCTCAGTGGTTTTATCTCCGTTACATTGTTAAAATCTTCGTAAGTGCAGGAGGCAGGTTTATTGAGAAGCAGATTGCCAAAGCACTTTGAATGTTTTGTTTTGATACTGCTTGTTTTGAGGTGGCATATGTAGATTTGCTCTACTCTGGGACACTCTTGGTCAACTAAATACAACTGATACTCGTTGGAAAGGACGTATAGTTGGGTGATTTTTATTGTTTTTAGGGTATAAGTGGGTAATTGTTCTAGGTAATTTAACTGGTAGTTCTCGGAATAAAAATTGGGGATACAGGTGTTAAAAATTATGCTTGTATCATTATAGTAAGCTTGTAGCTCGAGAAGTTCGTATATTTGTTCATAAGAGGCAATGGGTATTGCTTGATATCTTAGAGATGTGAAAGCATCCTCTAACTCATTCGGTAAAAGGATAGATTTGGAAACAATATTGAATTTGGCTAGATTTATTGAATGTGTAATATCTTTTAGATGCTCGTTTAAGGTGTCAATATTATAAGTCAATTGATACACGTACTGCATGAATTTTACGTCTTCTTCTACATGCCTATTGATATTATTTGATATCGAGTTTAAGTAATTATTGATTATAAATTGTTCTTTGTTAATATGTTCGGTTATGTTGTTAAATCGCTCCATCATTTGTCTATTAATATGTATCTGTTTGTTCAGTTGGTCTGAGATATTGTCCTGGTTCGTCATTAGTCTTTCGATATCCCTGTTAATTTGTAACGCGTCGTCATTGTCCAGGTTACCTGTAATTTGTTTGATCACTGACCCAAGTCCGTTTATCAGTCCTCGTTTAGTAATTCGTTTGGGGTAGAGGGTGTGAAAATTATTTTCTAATTCTTGCAGCTTTAGATTAAGAGTGTTATGGAATCCTTTTAGGTGTCGATTTTGTGTTATGAGTTTCACAGAATATTTGATGTTTGCGATGTTTTCCCTGTAATTATTTAGGTTTATTATATGAATGTAGTAGTTATAATCTTTCACTACTCGGGCCTGCCCTAGGTTCATCAACAGTATTCAGTACAACAGTAGGTTGTTTGTTAAGTCCGTCATTTCCATCTTTTGTCCCATTGTCGTTGCCGTCAGTACTAGCCTGAAATTTAGATGGTCTTTTTAATTTCTGTTTGTGAAGTTTCCGATTTTTCTTATCTCTAATAGTAAGTCTTCTATTTTGTTTTACGGAGGTTTCTTTGAATTTTTTATGTAGCTTATTGTTATGTTTGTTCTCTTGTAAGTAGGCTTTTGTGTTAGGCTGGTAAGTTAGTGGTTCGTCTCTGTCTCTATTTAGTTTAATAATTAGGTCATGTTTCTTTTCTAAAGTATGGTTATATACTTTTTCGTATAGTTCTTGTTGTTTGTCATTGATTTCTTGGAGGTCAGGTTTTACTTTTAAATCGTATGGTCTACCAAAAAATAGCTCGAACGGGGTGTATTTAGTTACTGAGTGTATTGAGTTATTGTAGGTGAAAACTGCAGCTAAGAGTTTACGTTTGGGGGACATTTTAATATCGCTATTGTCGTTATGAACTATACGATATATTTCTAAAAGTGTCGAGTGAAAACGTTCAACTGGGGAGTTGGAGTTTGAGCTACGAACGGAAGTGATGTGTAGGTTGATATTGTATTGTTCACAGAATTCTTTGAATCGTATTGAGTCAAAACCTTTCTCAGAATCCGCGACTAGTGTTTTGGGGTGACCGTACGTTGCTATGAATTTTGAAAGGGCTTCAATCAAATGTAAACTATTCCTTGTTTCTAAGAGATATGCTTGAGCGAATTTCGAAAAGTTGTCAATAATTGTGAATATGATGTTTTTGTCAACGTAGAATATATCGCAATGTGCTATTTCTAATGGTTGGGATGGTGTTGTTGTTAACTGGAATTTCTGTTTGGGGGGCCTCCTATCATACTTGTTTTCGTTACAGATTTTACAATGACTTATATAATAGGATACTTTAGATTTAAGATTCGGGAAATAGTACTCCCGTCTCAAGTGAGCTATTGTTTCATTTATTCCCCGATGGTTACTGTTCTTATGGTAATTCGAGATTATTTGGTCTTGTTCGTCGTCGTTCAATATGTCGGGTAGAATTTTCGTACACCGGACTAGTCGAAATTGTCTTCCTTGTGAAAAGTATTCTACATATATGTCTTGAAATTTTTTAAATAAAGAGTCTTCTACACAGTAAATGGCTGTCAGTCTGTTTGGTGAGATATATTGTCTGATTATATTAATTATTAGCTCGTCGTTGTAGCTAGGATATTGAAATATTTGTTTTTTCTTTGTTTTGAATAATATTTCGTATTTTCTGTTCGGTTTACTTTTGTTTCGTTTTAAAATAATTTGTTGACTGAAATCGTTTAAGGGGTTTTCGGCTATTGGTATGTATGGGGTACTGTCTTCATCAGCGCTGTGAGCTGAATTCGTGTCTGATAGATCTATTGTAACGTGAGTTGAAGTGTTACTGGCAGTCTCGTTATTATTTAGTTCGGAAATTTTTACTCGAGAAAGTGCGTCCGCGTTCGTGTTATTTTTACCGGATTTATGGACGATAGTATAGTCGAACTCTTCCAGCTTTAAGCGCCATCGAACCAGTTTGCTATTTGGTTCCTTGAGCGACATTAACCATGTTAGCGGTTTGTGGTCGGTTATGATCTTAAATTTTCTTCCGAACAAGTATGGTCGGAAGTACTTTGTCGCCCAGACTATTGCGAGCAGCTCTTTCTCAATAGTGGAGTAGTTCTGTTCGCTTTTCGTCAATGTTCGACTGGCATAACAAACAGGTCTGTCTTGTCCCGCGGGACCTTGGGACAATATGGCCCCTATAGCAATGTTGCTGGCATCTGTTGTCAGATTGAACGGTCTGGTAAAGTCGGGGTATGCTAAAACTGGTTCGTCTATTAGTAGTTTTTTGCACGTTTCGAAAGTTTTTACATAGTCGGGAGTAAGTTTTATTTCTTCTCCTTTCCGTAAGCATTGCGTCATGGGTTTTGTCAGCTTCGCGAAGTCCTTAATAAACCTTCTATAATATCCTAAGAGACCAAGAAAGCTTTTAATTTCTCGCGCTGTTTTGGGGATCGGGAAGTTAACTATAGCCTTTATTTTATCTGGGTTTGGTTTTACACCCTCGCTGGATACTACGTGTCCGAGAAATGCTACTTCCTTACAGAGGAACTCGCATTTGTCTGGTTGGATTTTTAGATTTGCTGCTCGGAGTCTATCAAAAACTTTCTGCAAGTTCTCAATATGCTCTTGTAGTGAGGTGGAGTAGATGATTATATCATCCATATATACGAGACATATGGTACCTTGTAAGTCGCCGAGGACGTTATCCATTACCCTTTGAAAGGTCGCTGGTGCGTTCTTCAATCCAAAGGGCATACGAACATATTCGAAGTGGCCATGTTCCACCGTGAATGCGGTTTTTGGAATGTCTTTGGTGTTTATTTCTATCTGGTGGAAGCCGTTCGCGAGGTCGAGGGTTGTAAAATACATACTCCGGCCTAACTTATCTAAGATGTCATTAATATTCGGTATCGGATACTTATTATCGATCGTTTCCTCATTAAGTTTCCGATAATCGACGACCAGTCTCCATTTTTGCTTACCACTGGCGTCTCTCTTCTTTGGTACGATCCAAATAGGAGACGACCACGGCGAATAACTTGGCCGAATGATACCCTGTTTCAATAATTTACTGATCTGTTCGCGTACTTCGTTTTTGTGAATTTCCGGGTATCGATACGACTTTGTATATATTGGTACGTCATCTACGGTTTTGATCGAATGTTTGATTTTGTTCGTGAAGGTCAGAACTTGTCCTTCCCGATAAAATATGTCCTCGTAGTCCCTACAGAGTTTATAGATATATCGTTTCTCTTCGTCATTTAAGTGATCAGTTCGTAATAGGTCTTTCACTTGAACATTGTCAAAACAACAATTGGATATTAAAATTACAAAATTCAGAGTAAGATTCGTTACTGTCGTATTGTTGTACTTTAAGGGGTTGTTCTATTAAAAATTGTTTTTGTAGTTCCGAATAGTTAACTACTTCAACATAGGAATACCAATCGTTAGCGTGATATATTCCCTCGGGTATAATTAAATCTCTCTCTGTTTCTATTGGTTTAATGTAAATATCCCCTGACTGAATATCTACAGGTAAGTATGCTATTATTTTGGTATTAGGTGGAACTTTATACAATTTTGACATGAAATTTGGTTTCAATAGTAATGGTATAGTTGCGCTGTTCGTAACTAATATCTTGTTATTGAAGTCTAACTTTGCTTGAAGTTGTGTCAGTAAGTCTAGTCCGATTAGTCCGTCGAAGTATTGATGAAATTTGAAAAGCAGAAATTTAAATGGCTCTGTTGTGTTAAATTCTGTGAATCCGTTTAATGTTACTTGTTTGTCTATTGTATGTTTGTTAAAGACAGTTGTTATGGCAATTGGTTTAACGGTTTGAACTATACTTTTGTGAATTAATTTTGGATCCAAAAATGAACTAGAACTGCCTGTGTCAATGAGAAATTTTAATAACTGACCGTCTAAATGTCTAATATGAATGTATGGTAGAACGTTCGTGTTATGAGTGTTTACGTCTAAATATCCGATTTGTCGTCCGAGGCTGCTGGCAGAAAATTTTCGTCATCAATTTCTATTTCGTCTTTAATGTGGGTGAAATCATCCAGTTGTTGGTAGTACTGGTTGTATTGGTGTTCGTAGGAGTCGGGTTCGTTAACTGTGTTGTATAGGTAATGTTCGTCATACTGGTCTGGATGTATGTTCTGTTGTGCGTGTTCCGCTTCGACATTAAATAATTCTTTTGATTGGAAATTTGGAGGACCGGTAGTTTGAAAGTATCTATTCGGTGGGGGTAAATGATTGGGTTGAGCCCTATACGAATTATTTTGGAATCTAGACATTCGTGTGTTACCGCTGCATGTATCCATTGGTACTGGTTTAGGTAATGGTTGTCGAGGTGGTGGCTGTGACTGTAATTGTGTTGAATTTGGCTGTTTGAAGTTGTTGGTATGAGGGGGTAAATTGTTAGGAAATTGTGTTCTTTGGTACATTGGATTGGGTCTGAAAGGGTTGTACTGGTAATTTTGGTATAATATAGGTGGTCTGTTTGTGGAGTTTGGTAAAGAGTTTGGACGTGTTTTGTAATTTGTTGTGGGTTTACTGGTTGTAGGTTTGCTTGATGAATGGACCATATTCCTCACGTAATAGATATTCTGTTCTTTAAGACAATAGTTCAGCGCTTCGGTCAATGAGTTTGGTTTCATTGCACGTATGGTTGAACCGATGGGTTCTTTAAGTCCTATCAGAAATGTATTGAGACACATTTCATGATGAAGTTTTTGTTTTGCTTTAATTACGTTAATGTCCGGTTCGTGTATTTGTATGTGGTTAGTCATAGTAGAAAGTAATTCGATTATGCGACTGTAAAATTGTTCGACTGTATCGTTTCCTTGTTTCAGAGAGTGTAAATCCCTAATTAAGGAAGTTTCGTTTCTCTTATCACTATAATGCAATACGAGATTTTGCTTGATTTCATGCCAGTTAATTGAGGTGCCATACATATTTAGTACTTCATTCGCTTGGCCGACTATCTTATTTCTAATTGCCCTAAGAATAAATTTTCCATAACTACTATTTTCTACATTTGGGATTAATGCTAGCAGCTCCTCAACATTGTTTAAAAAGTCATATAACAGTCTAGGATTCCCATCAAAAGTAGGTAAATCCTTTACCGCATTAGGTATTCTTAAACTATTGTATATTTCTAAAGGAGTCGGGGTTGCCATTATTGTGGTAGTGTTAATATTATTACTAATTAAATTACTTAAGAGGTTTGTATCAATTGAATTATTTACTAATACGTTATTAGAATATTCTGTATCAGTTAAATTATTAGTTGTTTCGTTAATAGTGCCAATATTGTCTTGTTCAGGACAACTAGCAAGTTCGACACTGCCTCCGTGTTCCTCGGATATAGTATCGGAAGAACTTCCCCGTTTAGAATAAGGCGATACTCTTAATGATACAAGCTTATTTTTTGGACAAGTGAACATAGGAAAAAGCGAATAACAATTGTAATAATCGACTTACGTGAACCAGATGTAGAACATTCCGTTGGTAATGTGCCTTCACCAGCTTATTGCTCCTGGTTCCGTTGACTGGTGTTGTAGGTTCGTAATCCAAACACTTGAAAGTGATCAGGTGATCCTGTGATTGTATTGGTGCCGCTAGTAGTGGAAACCCTCCAAGTCTCGATTTTCTTTCGAGGTCGAAAAGTACTACCGATGATCCGACGATTAGTACTGTTCGCGAGTTTAACCGAAATTTCTAGAGCACACAATTATCCTACCGACTGCGCCAATTAAGTTCACTCGAAAAATAATAGAGTTTTTAAAAAGAATTACAATGTTATTTTATTTAATCTTTAGTCACAAAACAATAATTACAAAAATTTATTATTACAATAATCGTCAATACAATAAGCTTGTAGTTTTATGTCAAGGAAGTAACTTGTTGCTGGCCGGTTGATCTTCTTTATTTATAGGCTTCATAATGCTGATTCGATATGCACGTGTCACTGGATCAGTTTCCCAGTGATAATATGTTTGTGAGAATTGTGAATTATGCATTTTTGATACAGTGCAAATTCCACCATTTCCGTTGGACTGAATATTTGAAATCGACATTTGAAATCTGATACTCTCTGCAGTGTCATCATTTATGTGTCTATTGTGTTAAGCGTGTGAAGAGACTGTAACTATATATATATATATATATATATATATATATATATATATATATATATATATATATATATATATATATATATATATAATATTTTTAAAAAGATTTTATATGGCTGACCTTTCCATGTCGGTCATATCATATCTTCATTGAAACGTTGTAGTGTTTCAAATTTAAAAATATCGCCACCTTAATTAGTGTTAATTAATCACTATTGTTGGGTAAAGAATGGGATATGAATATTTAATATTTAAAACACGTATATAATCTTGTTTTTAGAAAAAATTTCATTTATAGTTAAGATCAACTTCTCTCTTTTTTTAAATTTATTACGTAATCCTAACGCCATTTTGGTGTTCAAATATGTTGCTAAAATTATCAAATTTTTAAATATCACGTAAATTATCTTGTTAACTTGCATCTTTTTATTCGAGTTTAAGTTTCTTGAATATTTTACAATATTGTTAAACTTTACACGATATTTATATTGTTAATTGTTAAATATTTGTTACTTAATGACAACAATTATTTAAATACAAATAAAGGCTATTGGCGGATAAGCATGGGTAGAAATGCCCCCGCACGAATTGTGTTGGTTTTTTTCTGCTAACTGCTTTCCATATAAGGTTAAAATTTACTGAGTTTCAACCCTTAAAAACTCACTCTTTGGGGGTAAAAAATTATTTTTTGAAAATCAAAAAAAATTTATGTGGCTTGACGGATTTGGCTGGAATTTTTATATGTTTTAGATACCTCTATAATGTATCTCAGAAAAAATTATCAGCTTCAAAAAAAAAATTAACACCCCCCCCCAATTTTTCAATATTTTTTTTATCAACTTGTAGCTATGGTACAATCACCAAAATTTTTTTGCAGGTTTCCTACTATGACGGATACAACATATAATTTTTTCAGATTTTTCCTCCGGGTGCGTCATAGTTAAAAAAAATAAAATGTCCAAAAATAATTTTTTTTCGAGGTTATGTTCGTTGTACAATCACCAAAATATTTCTACAGGCTCCTCACTATGATTGATAGAACATATAATTTTTCCAGAATTTTTTTCCGGGTGCATCATAGTTAAAAAAATTAAATGTCCGAGAATATTTTTTTAGAGATAGGTATAGGCTTCCGGGTACTCAATCGATTGGAAATCGTTTGCAAATTTTGAATATGTTCATAAAAACATTTGTGATTGCTTAGTTTTCGAAAAAAAGAAAATGGTCGACTCAAATTTTCAAATTCTTCAATCAGCCAAACACTTATCATGAGTTTTTGAAACTACCAAAATGATGATTATTGCAAATGAGACTGAGAAATATTTTTTAGTGATTACGTTCGCGGTATATTCACAATAATATTCTTACATGTCTTTGCTTTTATTTGATGCAAGATGTTATAACATATTATAGCAAGTTACATTTGATAGAACATATGATACAATATTATAGCTACATATAACAGTAAGTTCTTACTCGACAACCAAGATTAACATACTACATAGAAGTTTACCCAAGTTTAGTAAAAAAAAAAGTATCTATCGATATATTAAATATTATTCTTTATTAGTCTCATTTGCAGTAGATAATTGTTATTTTGATGGTTTCAAAGATTGATGATAAGTGTTCGGCTGATCGAGGAATTTTAAGATTTGAGTCGATCATTTTCTTTCTTTTCGAAAACTACGGAATCACGAACGTTCTTATGAACATATTCAAAATTAGCAAACGATTTCCAATCGATTGAGTACCCGGAAGCCTATGCCTATCTCTAAAAAATATTCTCGGACATTCAATTTTTTTAACAATGATGCACCCGGAAAAAAATTCTGGAAAAATTACACAGGCCAACGAATAAAAAACTTTTTTTAAAACTTTAACCATATTTTTATGGATTTTAGTGTGCTGAATCTGAAAATAACAATAAAATTGCTGTATCACCCACCATTTCCCTACATTTTACATCATAAACCTTTATATTCAAAAGATAGTTCAGAAAATTAATGCAATCAATATAATACTAAATGTGCGAAAGCCAGCGATTCAATATCTTATAATGAATATAATATCTTATAATTCCAATATCTTTGCTCAAAGTTCTCGCATTTATCAGAAGCAAAGTTACAAGAGGGCGTCTTCATTGGCCCTGATATAAGAAAAATGATGTTTGACTCTGAGTTTGAATTGCATATAACAGTAAAAGAGAAAGAGGCTTGGATTGCTTTTAAGGAAGTTGTTAACAAGTTTTTGGGTAACAAAGAAGACCCAGACTATAATATAACCATTGTATCTAATATGCTTCATCGCTTCATGAATTTGGGATGTTTAACGAGCTTAAAGGTTCATTTTTTAAACAGCCAGCTAGACTACTTTCTGGACAATTTAGGAGCTGTCAGTGAGGAACAAGAAGAACGTTTCCACCAGGATATCAAAATAATGGAAAAACGCTATCAGGGACGTTGGAACACCAGGATGATGGGAGATTACGGTTGATCCTTTCACCGAGAAAGTCAGCAAGCGGCACACAGAAGAAAAAGCCACATCCGAAGCTTCAAAGAAAAGAGAGAAAGAAAATATAAGCCCATGGACTCTTAAAACCTTCATAAAACTTAGTATTAGGAATAAAAATATATTTTATGTATTAAAATAAAGATCTGTTTGTTTTGTACAAGTTATTTTTTTTTCCACTCCTATAGAATATTAGCATATTTCATTAAATCTAACATAGCCAAAATGTGACAAAACTGTGGGTGATACAAAATAATGAAACTCAAATTTGGATTTAACACCCAAAAAAATATAAAGATCACCTATTAACATTAAAAAAGTTTTTTATGACCTTAATTTTGCAGGCCTGTGTTATATATTCTATCAATCATAATGAGGAGCCTGTAGAAATATTTTAGTGATTGTACAACAAACATAACCTCAAAAAACAAATCTTTTTTGATATTTTATTTTTTTTAACTATGACGCACCCGGAGGAAAAATCTGAAAAATTATATGTTGTATCGGTCATAGTAGAAAACCTGCAAAAAAATTTTGGTGATTGTACCATAGCTACAAGTTGATAAAAAAAAATATTGAAAAATTAAACAATTTTTTTTTGGGGGGGGGGGGGTTATAATTTTTTTTTTAAGCTGATAATTTTTTCTGAGATACAATATAGAGGTATCTAAAACATATAAAAATTCCAGCCAAATCCGTCAAGCCACTAAAAAATTATAATTTTTTTTTTTGATTTTCAAAAAAAAATTTTTTACCCCCAAAGGGTGAGTTTTTAAGGGTTGAAACTCAGTAAATTTTAATCTTATATCGAAAGCAGTTAGCAGAAAAAAACCAACAAAATTCGTACGGGGGCATTTCTACCCATGTTTATCCGCCAATAGCCTTTAGATTTAACTTATTGGATACTTGTTTATTCTGCATACACGCCATATATTCAGAATAATCCCATTATTTTTCAGATTTAAGGCCTACTTGTAAAAGTACTTTGGATTTTTTTTCAAAACCATATTTTTAATTTACATCGGCCTTAACCCTTTGGTGAAATGGGCCCCACCAAAATTTAGTTATAATTCTTGCACGCCACCTCTGTTGCTATTTAAATTTCCAAATAAAATAAGTAAAATTATTAATAATCACTGGTCATCGACTTTAGTACAGGAGCCGAGCACCCTTTGTAGTCGAGGAGCCCCTGGATCATAAAACTTAAATTTTATAAATTATTGCAATCAATTTTTTTATTTCCAATGTCACCCCCCTATTAATTAATTTCTTAATTAATTTACCAATTTATAATAAATAAATATATTTTCCTACCATAATATCTTAATTTTTTGGTGCATTTTGGCACCAAAGCACCCCCTTTTAGTATAATTTCGTTACATTATAGTTAAATTATTTAGTACATTCGTTACAAGATACATTGTTTAAGTAAATATAAAATATGGGAAAGAAATTTTTCTTGAAATATATGGAACATTGTGCTATTAATTTAAGACTAAAAAATATCTATAACGAGAAATTAATATTTCAAAACTGCTTTAAATTCTTGATATTACATATAAAGCTTTAAAAATATTAAGAAATATGATTTTTTTAAAATATATTATATATATTTATATAATATTGTAGTAGAATATGATTTTTAACGGTGTAGAAACCCTTACTTTTAACAGAGTACTGTATAGTTTAAGTTTCAAATTTATCTTTGAATATGTACCTAAATGAAAAGAATGCTATAGAGTGCTAACAAAATTTTGCTAACAAAAATTGCTAACAAAAGTCTGTATATGAATAAGAAACTAACTCTTTTCCCACTAATAATCGTTTATTTAAATTACACAAGCTTAATAATAGCAAATATACATACACACAATTATGTGAATTTTATATCGAATTATAATATTCCAGTAATGTTTGTACTTTAAATAAAGCAAGTTATAATTTTTATTTTTACATATTAGACGGAAAATTTTTCGTTCGTAGTATTAGTAGCAATAATCTTTTAATGACGTCAGTAAACATCCATACACACGACTTATTTAAGCAAACTTACACCTATATAAACCAGTTTTATTTTAAAGAAAACATTAGTTACTGAATTCTAAGCTGAACAGTTTGGCTCTAGATATCGCAAAATAACGATCGACGCGGCAATTGTTGACTTCCAAGGATTTCCAAATGCAAAAAATGGGAAATTCTACATAAAGAAATTGACTGTGTTGAAATTCGATTCTTCAGAAGAAAATTATGGTGAAGATTATATACTACAACACTATATATTCAAATCACCAATACCGATTTGCGGATTAAGTGAAAAAGATCAGCGCACAGCTCGTTGATTGCGGAAAAATCATGGTCCCCTGGATGGATGGGCATATTGAATACGAGGAACTAAAATACATTTTAATAAATAATCTACACGGAACTCGAATCATCTATACGAAAGGAGAAGAAAAAGTGCGATATTTGAAACGACTACTACCATCAGCGCCCAGCATGAACTTTGAAGAAGTAACAATTTGTCCCAAGTTGGGAATCAAATAACATTTAAATATTTATTGTAAAATATTTCTTTTTCTTTTAAATAAGTTTATTAAAATAAAAAAATGTGTTTTTATTTTGAGGAAAACCTGTATAAACCTGTTTTCAGATAAAAATATACAATCATATGATAAAATTATGAATCAAGGTACAGAGTTCGCAGTGGTTCAAAATAGCAAAGCTATCTTTTTAATGGTTAGTTTAACTATGAAAAAGGATTTTCGGCGCCATCTATTGAAAATTTTTCAAATTTACGCACAGGGATCGCTATTATCCAAACTACAAGCGCCATCTACTAGTGAAAACTTGGAATTTACAGAGCTCAAAGATGGCTGCGCCATCTATTGGCAATTTTTCAAATTTACACCAAGATCGATGGTATCCAGACTACGAGCACCATCTAGTAGTAAAACTTGGAATTTACAGAGCTCAAAGGCGGCTGCGCCGTCTATTAGGGAAATTTTGAGTTCTTAGGTTAAGCTAAGTTCGCTTAGGTCCCGTTAGGTTAGACCAAATTTCCATAGGTTCGGTTAGGTTAAACAAAATTTCCTTAGGTTCGGTTAAGTTAGACAAAATTTCGTTGGGTTCAGTTAGGTTTGAGACCAAAACATTACTCCACCCACCGCCGGAGGTTTCTAGAACCGCCCCGGTAGACCTACCACCTCCCGAGGTCGCTCAAAAAATCGGGAGGTGAGGAGGTGGATCGAGAATGTCCATATTTCTACTATTCACAGAATTTCAAGTAATATTCAGCCCCGCGGTAAAAACTAAAGAAAAAGGACGAGCATCAGGAGGCATCTGTATATTGGTAAAAAAAAAAAAAATAATAAACGTAGTATTAATGTATTATATATTTCAGAAATAGAAATTGTAGCAAGTATCCAGGAAGGTAACCAAAAGTGTACAGAAGCTGCTGTTTATTTACCACAGTGGCGAGATTTCGAAACATGCCTAAGTGAAATACAACTTATGTTAGAGACAAAAACGGACGAAATCTACATTATGGGAGGTGATTTTAACTGTCATATTGGTAACTTAGATAACTGAGATGCAGAATTGTTTGAAAGTACTAGTATTGTTTATCCAGAAAGAGGCACCCTAGATGAAAAAATTGATAATAGAAGTAAAGAACTTGTGCAAATTCTAGAAAGTAAGAAATTTTTAGTGCTAAATGGACGAACTAGAGGAGATATGCCTGCATGTTACACATACCTAGAAATACAGGGGAAAGGTATTATAGATTTAATACTGATGGATTTAGCAAGTATTCATCAAGTTAAAAAAATGTACCCAGCCCAAGAATCGTATAACTCTGATCACTTTCCATGTTTATTGACTGTTCAAAATCCCTTTATAGAACGTCAGCAAATTCACAACCACAATAGCTCCTCCAACTTGATAGTAAGTAGGGAAATATTAGAATGGAATACAAATTACTGTTCACGGTTTCAGGAGGTAATAGAGAGGGAAATAGAGAAACATGTCAACGTTGAGTATCAGATGTTAGAAAAGGCTATCATGACAGCAACAGGAACAACGGGCATGGTAAGGAACATCAAATATAGGACAAATAATAACAATGTTTCAGTTACAGCAAACAAACCCTGGTTTGATGAAATCTGTAAAGCATATAAAACTAAAACTAAGGAGACATTAAAAGAATGTGGAAACTGTAATTTCAAAAAGGAACAACTGGAGAAATACTTAAGTGTAAAAAGAGAATATAGAGAGGTGCAAAAAATGGCGAAAGAATCATACTATGCAATAATAAATAATAAACTAACAGCGTTAGAAACTCCACAGAATTTTGGGAAGCAATAAATCTATTCAAAGCAAAACGCTAATATATAAATAGGATTAGAAGAGTGGGAAAATTACTTAAGGAATAAATCTTGTGTATCCTTAAAACATAGTAAAATAGTTTTTCTGGATTGTTTACATCCATATTTAGATAAATACATAGACGCCAACGAATTGGAGAACGTCATACGACAATTAAAATGTGGTAAAACACCTGGAATTGATAATATTACAAACGAATTTTGGAAAATTATGCCTAAATCGAGTTTTAATTATCTGTTAAATACATTAAATGATATTTTTGAACGAGAAAATATTCCAGATAAATGGATGAAAACTTATTTTTGTATGGTATATAAAAAAGAAGAGACAAACAATCCAGAAAATTGTAGAAGTATAGCAATAATGAATACAATCGCTAAAATATTCACGAAAATAATTAGTAATAGAATATTTGAATGGGATGAAAGCTATAAAATCGTCCACGAGGAACAAAATGGATTCAGGAAAAAAAGAGGCACGGTTGATAATATATTTATTTTAAATTCAATAATAAATTTGCAATTAAGACTTGCGAAACAAAAGCTCTTTGCCACGTTCGTGGATTTTAAACAAGCCTTCGATACCATAAATCATGATATACTGTGGAATAAACTGTAGAGACTAGGTGTTAGTGGAAAAATAATACGTTTAATACAAACTTTATATTACCAAACAGAAATAGCTATTAAGCAAAACGGAGAATATACAAACTCGGTAAGAATCAGTATAGGAATAATGCAAGGTGGTAGTTTAAGCCCGCTCCTATTTAATTTGTTTCTGGCGGATTTTGGAGAAATCTTAAGATGTTCTGACTGCAGAGGTATGAATGTTAACGCTTACCAAGAAGTGCAATATATGGCATATGCGGATGATCTCATGTTATTAATGCCTACACAATATCACGCTCAAAAGCAACTTACAGCACTAGAAAACTATTGTAAAAATAATAAATTACATGTTAATACACAGAAAACGAAAATGGTAATTTTTCACAGAGGAAGGAAAAATATAAGTTTCACAATGAAAAAATAGTAATAACCTCTGACGTAAGTTACCTTGGGATAAAATTTAATCAATCAGGTTCATGGTCGCAAACGGCAGAAGATAAGTCGGGCAACAAAAGCATCTGCGAAAGTGAGAGAAATTTTTCGTGGGAAAAATCGATTCAGCGGAAGGTAAATTGCAAATTTATGATTCAATGGTGACGTCAGTGTTGTTATGCGCTGGTGAAATTGGGGCCTTTCAACACACAGATATAATAGAAAAAGCACAAGTAAGTTTTTTCAAGCACCTGTACTATTGGTCAAATTATGTAGTAAGGTTAGAGACATAAATTGTTGGCTTGGAGTTGCAGGTGTTTGGAAGAGCATACAACTGGTAAAAACAAATTCTAAGCATGCCAGAATACCGATTATCCAAGGTATGCTTCGACAGGTTTTTCTTTTTTTTTATATTTATTTGCATCGACCAATATAGGTATACAAAAGGTTTATATTTACAATATATCACTTATATTATCATAAGGTACCATTTCGATTAAATGTTTCCTTAATGCCTTTTTAAATTGTTGCGTGTCTTTGCTTGTGATACATTCAGGTAGTTTGTTATACAGCTTCTGCCCAGTATAAACAGGTGTTTTTTCATAAAAGCTTGTCCTATGTGTAAAGTCAAAATTTGACTTCACTCTTGTACTCATATTTCTTGACACACGATTGATCAAAATATGATTTTTCTTTCATGTATGAAAGTAATTCATATGCATATGTAGCCCAAAATGTTAGGATCTTGTTGTCTTTGAATGCCGTTTTACAACTGTCTCTTGAAGGTATTCTAAATATTAGTCGAATAATTTTTTTCTGTATTATACTCTGCTAGATTCCGTACTTCTACCCCATACTAATATGCCATAGAGCTAGACAGAAATCAACATGCTGCGAAAATGAAATACAACTGGGTTACACAATTCCATCTTCGCTTAACCAACAAGAAGTATGGGAAGAACAAAATATTAATTTAGCTAAAGAAAAATACGGCGAGTTGAAGGATAAACTTAAAGAAAAGCTAAAAATAAACGATTGGGAGAAAGCACTAAATTCTAAATACTGTATTTTATATTAAGATATCAAAATAAGTTTGGAAATCGAGGAATATTTAAAATTCAACGTGCATATAGACAAAATCAGGGTAATTAGTCAGCTGAGGATTTCAAATATACAACAAGTGAACATATACTCTAAAAACTTGAAATTAAAATTAAAAAGTGATAATATTTGTAATGCCTGGGGTGGAAATGATAAAGATACATTAGTCCACCTACTAATAGGGTGTCTTGCTTTCGATTTTATTAGAGAACAATTCTTCACGCAAAAAAATATACAAGTAAATCTACCTGATAACCTGCAAATAAACAATAAATTTAAGATGAATGCTGTATATCAATTCCTGGAGGCTTGCTACAAAATTAAAACCCAATAATAAACCATTCTGAAAAATGTTTTCCTGCCTGTTGTAAATTGTTCCTTTAATAAAACAGAAAATTTTACTCCTGATGAATAATGTAACAATATTAAATATTAAATAGTAAATGTATCCTTGCTCATAAAAATACACTATCAAAAAGTATGCATTATAACCCTTAATATTGTAAAACTTTTGGATAGGTATACATGTAATATATATAATGTAAATTTTATGTATGTATATGACACATTTATAATATATAGTAATTTATACTTAAATAATAATCTACAGAGAAATGTTATTGTATAAAACTATACAGCACATTATACTACCAACCAATTAGTATACAATTGTATGATTAAATCAAAACAATAAATAAACTATTTGACAAGCTATGTGAACTACGCAACTACATTTCGAGTATTCGAAATTCGAAAACGGCATTCGAAAGAGAATCGTTTGTACTCGATTGTACCATTTTTTTTTTCGTTTTTACATCAAAGAGTTCGGAGATAAACGGTCCCCGAAATTCGAGGTATGGTGAATTTCGTTTTTTTTTTTTAAGATATTGAAAATCTGAAAACGGCATTTGAAAAATAATCGTTTTTACCCGATTGTACCACTTTTCGTTTGTACATTAAAGGGTTCGGAGATAAAGAGTTCCCGAAATTCGAAGTATGGTGAATTTCACTGTTTTTTAAGATATTGGAAATCTGAAAACGGCATTTCAAAGAGAATCGCTTGTACCCGATTGTAAGTTAAAATACGCTATGTGAACTACGCAACTGACTTTCGAATATTCGAAATTCTAAAACGGCATTCGAAAGAGAATCGTTTGTACCCGATTGTACTACTTTTCTTTTCGTTTGTACCTCAAAGGGTTCGGAGATAAAGGGTCCCCGAAATCCGAGGTATGGTGAATTTCGTTGTTTTTTAAAATTTTTAAAATCTGAAAACGACATTTCAAAGAGAATTGCTTGTACCCGATTGTACCACTTTTCATTTGTACCTCAAAGGGTTCGCTGATAAAGAGTCCCCGAATTTCTAGGTATGGTGGAAAATCTGAATGAATTTGAAACGAATAAAATGAAATAAGTGTCTCTATACAACTAAAAAATCATTTTTATAAATTATTATTATATAGGTAAGTTTTTCGGAAGTAAAAATTTTATTCTTAATATTTTTAAAGTTGATATAAAAAATTGGTAATTTTATTTCAGGAATTCTTTATTGGGATAATTTTAAATTTTAACAATGCACATACAGTGCAAAATTACCTGAGTGAAATCGATACAAACTAATAGCAGAAGGTTAAATATGGCTACTCTATAGCCATTTTTATTGCAAAAGTATTATTATCTTCTCAAAAGAATAAAATAAAAAAGAGTTTAAAAATATTTATTTCCTTTTTACTGGACGCTGGTCAGGAATGCTGTTTTTACTATTAGCATAGCAAATTTATCAAGGAATAGCCTTTCAAAATGCAAAAATTTACATACAATATTATTATAAATCGAAAAATATTACTTTGATCGAATAGTTTTTTGAACAAAGATTGAATACCTACGTGGAATAGGTCTACGAAATTTTGGAAGGTTATACATCGAAAAATACGAATTTTATTGAAAAATGTTTTAAGCAAAAGCAACGTAAAATTTAATTTTGTATAAAATTTATTCTGATAATTTTCCTTATTAGATGCGCCATTGTCGAAATATTTAGCAAAAACTGAAATCCATGATGGCGGTTGAAACACATCACCACCATCCCGCCAGTTCTCTTAAGCATTCTCCAAGAAAGATATCTTGTATTTTTAAGCTTTTGTAGGAAAAATAACATTAAATTTTATTGTAATATTACATTACCCAAAAAAAATTTAAATATTTTTTTCAAAATAAATGTTAGAAAAGAAAGTTTAATTATTTTCTACTTTCAAGAAAAAGCCATTCAATTACATCAAATTTACGTTAACACGTGCATACCTTGTACTTTAAAAAATTAATTGCTCTGGACAATTTCGGCCAACTGTTTCCTTCTCTCCCGTCTCCTCCATCTAATAACGCTGACGTCCATCTCCAACGGTATTATAGGCATTGTCGCTTCTTGGGGAACCAATCCTTGTGGTTATTCCTCTTATCCGTTTAAAAATTTCGCAACGTTGTGCATACAAAAATAACTTAATATTAATTTGGGTACATTTTCAATGGGAACTCGCATTTTATTTTGCAGTATTGGGAAACGTTGCTTCAGTTGCCCAAAACACCGTTTAATAATTACCCGTGCTTTTGTAATTAGTCTATTAAATGCTATTTCACGTGGGGTTATTGCATTTCGGAATGGAACCATTAGCTATGGTTCCACTCCGTACCCTTCATCTCCTAACAGCAATCCCTGACATAACTCAAAATTATCTCGTAACACGTTTCTTAGTCCTGAATTGATCCAAATTTTGGAGTCATGTACAGAACCGGGTCTACGCTTGTGAAACGCTCTTGAGCATCACAGGTAGCCTGTACATTGATGCTGCAATAACCTTTTCTGTTAATATATTCATCTCCATGATTTGAAGGTTTCTTGACCTCGATATGGGTACAATCAATAACGCCAACAGAATAGGGGAAGTTATATCTTTGCTGCCAATTTCTTTGTGCTTCACCAAGTTCGTGTCTGGTACCCGGAAACTTTATCCAAAGATTAATATTATCTACTATTTTATTTGTTACATAAATTGTTCGGGATACTGTAGACTGATGTACGTATATCCCAATATTTTCCCCAACTCCTACTTGGAAACCTGGGTCACATACATATCTGAGGAACACTTGCATCTTTTGCATATTGGATAGTGCACCCCCTCTTGTTTCCCCAGTTTCTTCTCCTATAAAGTGGTCCGCTAGCCATTCCACATTCTCTTTGGTAAAACGAAATAAGTTTTTATGGTCCTTATCATTAAAGTTTTTTTTTATCTTTGTAGACTCTCTGTTGTACATTGATAACATGCATAAATTCTGCCATTAAGACTGCCAGTAAAAGTAAAAATTCTTAGTAATTAAACACTGCACTAGCTACACTATTCACAAAATACTTTAAAAACACAGTCCAGTATAATAATGTACACTATAAAATAATACAGTTTAATATAAAAATATTTAATAAAAAAAATGTCCAAAAATAAAAAGATTTTACAGTTGCTCGACTTCCTTCTACAAAACTCCTCGACACCTTCATGTAAAGATGTACTGCTATATACTAAATAAATAATTAAGGGGCGATTATAGTTTCGTCAATTTTAACTCCTCAATAAAGTAATAAACCTTTTTCCGTTCGTTGGGTTACATTTTATGGATACATTTTCGTCAGATCAATAATTGTTTTATTACTGGAAATACTTATTTTAAAATAGAAAATAAATATCTATAATATAAGAAACATATAGGTATATTTTGTTTATTGTGTTTAGCATATGAATCTGTTCTGCAAAACAGAGAAGGAAATATAGTGTTCATTCCAGGTGTTCATAACACAAACAAAATAAAAAGCTATATATAGGTATATATATATACATATATATATATATATATATATATATATATATATATATATATATATATATATATATATATATATACCTATGAACACCATATTTCCTTCTCTGTTTTGCAGAACAGATTCATATGCTAAACACACTAAACAAAATATATTATATATTTCAAATATAAAATGCTGTTTGTTATACGTTAGTTATATTTTTTCTATTACAGCTAAACCTTTTTTACACGGTCCTTTCTTGCGATTTTTTTATGCGGTTTTTTAAAAAAATGGCCATTAAAATGCATAATGTGAATCAAAAACAAGAGACAGTAAGAAACTTAAACATTTACTATAATAACTTTCTTTAATAAAAATACTTTTTAACGGCTTTTAGTCAATACATTGCATAAGAACATAAGTTACTGCATCATTTAATTTTTTTACACGTCATGTATTTTTCAAAATTTTCATAATACTATAAAAATGAAATAAAATGTTCCACGTATAAATTAGTGCTTTATCTTGTTAAGAAAAGCAACTTCTATGGAAATTATGAGATTTTGAGCGTTTTGAGTTATGTATTTTCAATGAAACTTCTTTATGCAGTCCCGATGCACCACATAAAAAGTTTTTTTTACAATCTAAACCGAACTAAACTTTTTATAGCTATTTATTTATATTTTTGAATATAATTTTTTTATGCGATTTTTTTTATGCGGTCCGTATTCACCGTCTAAAATAAGGATCAGCTGTACTATTATTTTTCTCCATTGAAATAATTTGAATAAAACTGGGTATTTCCAGTAATAAAACAATTATTTACTTAAGAGGGATGAACATCTTTTATATTTGTAACAAAATTGGTACAGAAAGAAAATTAGTCAAGTGCAAGTCGTACTTCCGCAAATAGTGTTTCGCACAATAAGTTGTTATTAAACATAAGAATTGATGTAACAATCGCGGTGGACAAAGTTTTATTTCTGATAGATAATTTCATTTCTGATGTAGAAAAATTAAAATCAGTGCTGCGGAACGATAGGAAATACCAATTTTTAAGAGTATTTACTGCATTAAAAATGTTTTCAAAAAATGTATAAAAACCCTTATAAGATTATGCTGGAACTGTTAAAATTATAAACTAAGTATAGGAATGCAATGCCGAAAAAAAATATAATTTCAAATATGAAACTAATATTACATATATAATACCAAAACATACTTTATTTTTATTTAATTATACCTAAACATCTGTTCTGACCAAAGTGTATATCATAAAAAAAAAAATTTCTCTGACGAAACTGCAACTTTATCAGGTAAAATTTTCGGGTGCAGTAAATTTTATTACGGTTCCGCTGACGAAAGTGTATGTGCCCTAATTAAGATTGAACTCTTACAAGTTTTAATTAATATTTAAATATACCTGTAATATATAGGATAAGATTTTATGAAAAAACACCCCTACTGGGCAGAAGCTGTATGACAAACTACCTATGTGTGTCACAAGTAAAGACACGCAACAATTTAAAAGGTCATTAAGGAGGTATTTATTAAATTGAAATAATTTTATGATATAAGTGATTTGCTGTAATTAGTGATGGAAATAATCGAATGATCGAATTCATTCGATTAGTTTTGTCGATTATTTTTTATTCGATTATCATTGTCGATTATTTTCATTCGATTATTTTTATCGATTATGTAAATTATTTTGGGTTCTTAACGATTATTGTATTAAATTTAATTTTAAACAATTAACCCAAAGTTTCGGGAACAAGATCTATGAGAAAAGATTAAAATTCAACAAATCCAATATAAAATTATTTATTTTTGTTCAGATATATTTTGGCTTTACCCTAGAATATTGGGGCACTTTATGGCTATCATAAAATCTTTGAAAAATTTTTAAAAACGAAAAAAAAGGTCATTTATGATGGTTTTATTGACATGTGTACTTATATATTATCATTATTATGTTCGTATATGTACCAGGTGTTACAAGCTGTTCGTTCATTAAAAAAATAAAATATTTCTGGTCTTTATGTTTAGTCAATTTTTTAGTGATACGATTATAACTAAGCATTGTAAACTATTGTAAGTATTTTATTTAATTAAATATTTCAAGTACTTGATTTAATTAAAATATTAACCAATTTATTATTGACCTGAATACGTCTTATAAAACAGTTTGACAAAATAATGTAAAATGCGTCACGAAAGTAGGGAAGATTTTAACTCTATTACCTACTTATATAAATATTTTTTATTTTGTGCAATATTTCCTATTTACCATTACCTGTTAATAACAATTAAATTACAATTAGGGATGTTATGGATATGAAATTTCGGATACGGATACGGATACGGATATTTAAAAACATTTTTTTCGGTTTCGGTTTCGGTTACGGATATGTAAAAGCATCGGATAATGTTTCGGATACGGTTACGATTACAAATAATTGCTTTCAGTGAACATATTTTTTAGAATAAAAGAGGAAAACTTTAACCCAAAATGTGAAAGTCAGAAACGAATTAACGTCACTGGAACAAAAACTATCGAGAGAAATATATGCAGCAAAAACTTGCTTCGATTTAAACTCAGTTTTTCAACGGCATTTGTCTGTTATTATCCGGAACAAATCCGAAACTTTTATTTTCGGACACGGTTTCGGTTTCGGATGTATAATTATTTCGGATATCCGGTAGTTTCGGTTACTGTTATGGTTATTCATAACATCCCTACTTACAATACCCATTTTACGCGAAATTTGTGCTACGTAGACACCATTTGTAAGTACAAAAGTTGAAGTTTCCACTTTTGGAGCAGTAATAAAATAGTATCAATCCTTTTGTGATATGCAACAGTAACTACTTAAAAATAATTTAAATACTGACTTAAAATAATGTATTAAATGACGGCATAACTTTTATATGAATAAATTTTAATTTTAGTTTAAAAAAAAAATTATATGATGAAGTTATATTGTAATTGCAATTCAAATTAATTTACTGAATAAATAACTTGTTACACCTAGTACATTCTACTACAATCATAAAAGATAACAATTAGGTAAGCATATTTGTTAATATTGTAACAACTATTATATGTTTCTCTAAATCTTTCCTTAAAACATACATACATCTTATTTTGAATTACTTGAAATAGGTAGTTTAGAATACTTAGTTATAATCATAAAATTAAAAAATTGATTAAACAAAGAATATAAAGATTTGATTTTTTTTAGTGAATGAATATCTTGTAACACCTGGTACCTATACGAGCAGAATGTGTTTAAGTACCCACGTAAATGTTAAACACAGAGCCGTCATAAAAGACCCTTTTCTCGTTTTTCAAAAAGTTTCCTGCTGTTAAAAGGGATAATTTTCAAAAATTTTATGATAACCATAAAGTGCCCCAATATTTTAGAGTTATGCCTATATTTTGGCATAGTTGATAGCTTTATTCCATCTTATTTGTACTCTTGTTTCACCACGAAACATTCAAGACAATTTAACTCAAGTGTATTACTTAATCCCATAAAAATATTACAGTTTTTCCAATCTGACAATAACATGTTAAAATATTTCAAGACAGAACAAAATTATTCGCACAAAATATAAAATTGTAGCGAAAAAAAAAAATTTTAAATAAAAAAAATTATTTTAGAAAATATTTGTATTTTAGTATGTTAAATGGTTTTTTTGGGGTATTGGTGTGGTTGCTACATATGGGGTCAAATTAATGATAAATTTAAGCAGAAGTATATCCTTGGTTAGTCCCTAGATGTTGGTGGGAAATGCAAGAGCTACGTGGAAGCGATTTTACCGTGGATTTTCCCCGACCTAATTAAGAAGACCCCTGAAAGTGTATATCGAAATAAAACGAAATAAAACCTTCGGTCAAAATATTAACAATTTTATTACAAATTTAACATTTTCTATAAGCGTCAAATACAATTTCAAAAAACATTTTATTTTAAGTAGGAAAACAATTCAAATTTTAAAAGCCATGTGAACATATGAAACAATTATATAATAGATTGATAAACAATTCATTATTGAAAATAAATATATATATATACGTTACAAGTTAAGGTGGTACAATCAAAAAATATTTAAGTTCTCTTTTAAGTTTATAAATTCGTTAGTTAATAAAAATATAATTTGTCCATGTTACATTTCAGTACTGTATTTAATAAACCTTTTAAGTAATTAAGTATTTGTTTTAATTGCAAAGTTTAATAATAAGAATGTAAATAACACATTAAGTTAATTTGATATAGTAAATAAAACATGTTTGACCACATAGTTAAACCCTTTTTTAAAAATGAATTTGATTTAATATTTTAAGTGGTGAAAAGTCAAACTAGAAATATTTAATTGAAAACATGTGATATTCCGAGATTAAGTTTGGTGTGTCGTAAACTTATCAACTAATCTAAACTAATCTTATAATTAGCAAATTACGAAATATTATGTAAATGAAACTTATTAACAAATTTGACTGGTGGCACGAGCTACTGGACTAGGGGTTTACCCAAAGGTGTCGCGGTGGACGTTTTTGATACCGTAGTATAAATAATAACTCGACCCAAAAAAAAAAAAATTAAAATAAAACGTGGTATGAATCACTAAAACTAGGGGTTTACTCAAATTTGTCGCGTTGAACGGATTCTAGACGGTGTAAAACTTTTGGTTTACCGAACAAAACCGTAATCCAACATTTTACGACGTGAATTGATATCATAGCAAAAATAGCGACTCGACCAGAATATAACCTACATTAAACTAACTAAATAAATTTTAAACTAGCTAAGAAAGTATTTCCTTTTTTTTTTTAAAACACCCAATTAGCCGTATCACACCTTATGTGGTTTTAGAAAGGAAGAAAAAACACTAGATTGCACATATGATTATAATTTCGGAATATCATATTAAAATTTTTCGCCACGAGGGCATTTTCAATAACAATGAGTAAAATAAAATATTACAGAATTTCACATGATTAAATTTAAATTTAGTTCGTTAGTAGGAATAACATTAATACGTTAAAATTTGAAATTGGAAAGGCATTAAAAATTGCAGAACATATCACCTGAATTTGAAAGCGTGGAAACTTATTTAAATTTACAAACGACAGAAAATTACCAAAACGTGTTTACGCAAATTGCCAAAGATTTAAATAAATTTCCTTGATTACATGATTTAGTTTAAAAATAAAAAAAAAATTACTTAGCTTTTATATTAGTCGACCGAAAAATTTTTTTTTTTATTGTAATTATCTCGAATTCGTTTTTTTAAATCATCTGAAGGATTTTTTATGTAAATATATATTTTTTTTTTTTTTTTTTTTGGATAGATGAAACATTTTTATAAGTACTTTTGATGTTTTTGGTTCGACCGCTCGGCGTCAAGAGAGAGAGTTGCTTTTTTTTTATTTTGGTCATTTAGAAAGGATCTTACCCCTTCCACTTGTTTTTTACAATTTTTTGATAAACATCGAGAATCACAAAGAAAATATTATTTAATCATTCAAATTAGAAATTTGTATTACATAATTTGAAATAACAAAATTTATATATATATTAACTCAATACAATACCACTAGGCGATGCATTGTTTTTTTTTTTGATAAATGATATGATCTAAATCGATTATGAATTTACGTATCCTACCAATAGATGGTAGTGATTTAAATTTTTAAATAAAATGGGTGAAATAAAAATTTGAATTTACTAGTTGTGCCAATAGATGGCAACAATTTAATTTTGAAAATGCAAAATGCTAATATTATTATAAATACTTGAATGTAGCGACAATTTAGTTATACAAAGAAGGTATTGTCGCTACAAAATTTTTCGAACGAAAAATAATCGGATAATTTTATTATATCTAAATATATTTCGTTTAGATATAAAAGAGAATAATCAAATGATTTTTTGATTTAGAGATATTTTGTAAAATCATTTCAAGAAAAAAAATTCGAATGATTTTTTAATCTCAAGATATTTTTTAAAATCACTCGAACGATTTTTTAATATCTCGAGATATATTTTAAAATCATTTGAATGAAAAATAATCGAATGATTTTTAGTATATCTCGAGATATTTTCTAAAATCACTCGAATGAAAAATAATCGACTGATTTTATATCTCGAGATATTTTAATAATCGTTTAATAATCGAATGATCGATTATTTTTCATTCGATTATGCCCATCACTAACTGTAATACAAAATGTACACTTTTTGTATACCTGTATAGGTCAATGTAAATAAATATTATTATTATTCAAATTATAGTTATTTGAATATATAATAATAATTTTATGTAGACATCTATTAGACATCCACAGCCATCCATTCGACATTCATTTTAGTAGACATCCTTTATACTCCTTTCATGGCGAACTTTCGCTTATCACTTATAACGATTTAGAAAAAAATCCCAATTATTGACATTTTGTTTTTAAAAATTTATTTAACTACTAATTATTTTTAAATTTCTGATTTTTAATTTTTTAATCAGTGGTGTTATTTTGGTATTATTACGAACGAAAATAAATACGCGTTGTCTTTGCTTACTAAAAAAATTACTGTCAATAAACTCGCTGGAATTGACTTCAAACTGGATCGAAAGTCAATTGATTGATTATTGCAGTACGTGTTTGATTAGGTAAGTGTATTCGTTGTGTAACATTAATTTCTTAATGTTCATTGAAATTTGCCTTTAAGGCGGATAAACGTCCAACCACTTAATAATCACCCACTAATATATATATATATATATATATATACCGTCAAAAAAAAAAAAAATGGTTCATTTGTAAAAAAAACTTAGAGCTGACAAAGTGACAGTCAGAAGGCGCCAAATATGAAAGGAATTGTTTAAATTCATTATAACTATGAGCTGTGTGCGTTGCTGATGACGCACACAGCTACCAAAAGTGAGCAAATAGGCATACATGAACGATAGCTACCCCCAGCCAATGGTTGAGAGAGATAAAGTACTAGTTAGAGCGAAACACAAAATTCTCGAAAATTCTCTAGGTCGGCGAGAGAAAAAATTTGGAGATTATTTTTTGAAAAAAGAATTACTTTGTATTCTGTCACGATACGAGTTACGATAAATTTTATATTTTTAGAATAATTAGAATTAAACTAAATTGTGTTTAAAATCAATTGTTCATTTTTACCGTTATAATTTTTCATACGATAAATTCAGTTCCTTTATGTGCATACGTTACGATTATATGATTTTTTTATTTCGATAATACGTTTTTTTTAACACCATAATAAGTGTTAATTTACAATCGCGAATCAAATTTAATTAATTTAATCCAATTAATTCATAAAATTACTGTTTTTTTTTCACACATTCAGATATTTATTCAAGTTGTGTAATTCAACCGTCGTGATAAAACCAGTAACATTATATAATCGTGCGCTCAAATTTAATAATAATCTCCAGTTCTCGTACGACCTATGGGATTATCATCTATAATACAACGTTTATTCTCAAGCAAAAGGTACGAATTTTGTGTTATTTATTAATTAATGTAATTTTCAGTTTTTCTTTAAAGAAACGGTGGCATACCCATCATTCGTATTATCTTTCAGTTCGATTCGTTGTAAAAGTAATTAAAAAGGTGTTAAATATTACCAATTAAAGAAAATATTTATAAGGATACATTTGAATATTCAGTTATTTTCTCTCAACCTTAGCTGGGTGGATCACGTGATCAACCGCCATTTTATAACTCGCCTTTCATATTTGGCCGCCATAACTGATAGCATATATCGTACGCATATTCGAAACTACTGTAATCCATTGTATCAGTTATCCCCGGTTAAACTATATACCATTTTCCACAAGTCTGTCCGTTTTTCTTTATCAGTTTTTCAAAATTCGTCAGACATTGTTTTCTGATTTGAAATTGGAGCAAACGTCCAGAAATACAATGTGCCTTGATATTCGTGACGGCCCCCCCTTTCTACAAATAATTAATAGGATTTAAGGGAACAAAAAATTAGGTTTTAAGATAGATAAATAGTATAAGCATTTAGTCAATAATTGTAAACAGTAATATTAGATTAATAAATTGTTAAATATTTTAAAAAAAATTACAGATTTATTACTTACACGATTACCCAAAACACATTTTCCGGATACATTTTTACATTATTCTCAATAGTATTAATTTTATTACATTTGCACAGCTTGGTGTCCATTTTGACTAGCCTTCACTTACAACTGACGCCAAGCCAGAAAACAGACACTATCATAGCCCCCGCTATACGCGTATCGCGCCATCTTCAAATTCAAATAATTATACATTGAATACGTCCAAACGATCTTTAATTATATAAACTCGTGATTGAGGGAATGGGGAGTTTACACACGGCCCTCTTTATAATTTCCACCATTTATTAAACACGAACAATTACTCACCAAGTTAAATTTCCGCTGCGCTGACTCTAATAATTTAAAAATACAAAAAAATTTTCCATCTGGTTGGTGAAATTGTTCAACATCAAGATTTTTAGGCAATCGCCGTTACACAGCGTCACTGCATAAAGATTTCACGAATACTCAATCCAATAACTACAATAATTATTAAAATTTAAAATTCAAAAGTGACAAACTAAATTACTACCCAACGAATGGGTTACCCAACAAAATGGGGACAGTTGAATTAAACAATATTCTTCTTAATGCAATAAATTTATTTGAAATATATTTTATTATCATTCACAATTTTTTATAAATGATTTTTTATTTATTATTATTATTATCATTAGGTTTGTTCTTGCAACCAGTTTCAAACTAATCAGTGATTTTTCAAACTATGACTGTTGTAACAATATGAGAGGGGTCATTCAACTTTTAGCGCGATTTCACACTAGCGACATCTATTAATTATAAAGGGAACTAATATTAAAAGATCTCTACTATCAAACATTCAGGGGTCATTTATGACACCTGGTGGTATGTTATCCAAGCTCAGCCCTGTTTATCGCGTAACATTACCGCTAAACGGGGGGAGTGGTTTAATTGATATTTAAAAGGGCGTAGGGATATAATAGGGGTAGTAACCAATGGAATGGTAGAACAATCAACATTACCTTATATAGAACAGACAGTAGAAACGACGCGAAGCATAATAAACAGGACTAACTTAACATATCACTACTTGTTTGTGTTTGGAACAAGGAAGTCATTTTGGGTTTTTATTTTAAAATATGGAAATATAAGTTTAACAAATTTATTATATTGAAATTCAAAGTTAAAAATGTAACAAAAATTATAACTAAATAAAAATAAAATAATATGTTTAAAACTTAACTAATTAATAAATATTAAAATATAATATAATTAAAAATTGAACTAAATCGTTCCTAAATATTCTAAAATGGCGTCGCCATTAATATAAAAATTTTTGTATCAGTTTGAAATTTATAATAAATTTTGTAGCGGTCACAAAATTACATCAAAATAAATTAATAATTTCATTTTAAAGTGTTTTTTTTTTTTTTTTTTTTTTTTTTTTTTTTATTTACAAAATTGATCCCAACGCTTTTGGATTAGAAATTCAATAAATATATTATTCATACTAAAAACAGGGACAAACAATCAAATAAACGGTTAAAATGTATGAACTCACAACAACATTCAAAATTGTGCGCGAAATATATAACGACCTTAATAATCGAGCCAAGTACACAGCGATTAGATTCGATTGAATAAACATTGACTCGCCTAGCTGAACATAATTATTGGAGTTTTTATATTCATCACCTTCTCTAAGTATTCACTGTTGTTAGAGTGGTGCATTTATATGTACCATTGTTTCACAGTGGCAATTTTATTTAAATTTTATTTTTACTAATCACTGTTAAAAATTTCTGTTGCAGGTATAAAGAAGTTCAAGAATATCAACACTGTCTACAAGAGACAGATCATCGACGGGAACAAGTTGAGGTTCACGGCAGTGAGGATCAGCAAGAAGGCCATCCGGCTGGCGGCAGCCGGAGAGAAGAAAGAAGAGCCATCCTGCGCTTCGGACAGGATGGAAACGGATCAAGACCAGTCGGGATTTGTAATCCCAAAAAAGACCTCCAAAAGACCGCCGTCGTCTCCTGTTCCCGAACCACTGGAGCATGCAAATAAATTTGCAGCTCTGGTTTTCCAGCCACCAACCGCCGCCGCCCCGTCTGCCGTCCCCCAGAAGCCGGTGCCAAAACCAGCCCCCGGACCCGCTGCCGCAGCGCCCGCCGCCGCCACCTCTTCCAGTGCCGCCGCTTCCCGACGTCGGCTCCCGCCAATCGTTCTTCACGAACGCCCTGCCTCCCACGCGCAACTCGTCGTGTTGTGCAAGATGACCTGTGTAAGGCCATGCACCTTCAAGTATTCGCGGTCCGAGTGCCGCATCTTTTTGGAGGACCCAGCCGATCGAGTGAACCTCATGAAGGTATTAGAGGGAAAGGTGGATCACCACACCTATACCCTACCTGAGGAAAAACCGACGGAAGTGGTACTCCGGGGTATGCCGACTAACAGTGCCGAGGAAATCAAGCAGGAACTCGGCGAGAAGTACAGCGTCGTAGCTGTCTTCGAAATGAAGGGAAAATCAATGGGAAGTTATAAGGTTAACTTCTCAAATGGGACTTCACTGTCCCAAATCAAGAAGATCCCGTATGTTCTGGGAACCCTGACCTACTGGGAACGTTATAGGAAAAGCGGCGGCACAACCCAGTGTTTTAGGTGCCAAAAGCACGGTCACGCCTCCCGAAACTGCGGCAGCCAACACCGGTGCGTGAAATGCGGAGACACGCACGCCACGGAGACCTGTACAAAGACCAGGGTACTCCAGCTACCTGCGCCAACTGCCGCGAATCACATCCGGCAAATTACCGACAGTGTCCAGCACTCCTGGAATACCAACGACGAGTGCAGTCCAGGCGCGCTCCCCCGAAGCGACCTGCATTCATTCCGGCACCGGTCCCAACTTCAAATCCATGGTTCAAGACCGCAACACCAGCTCCTGCTCCAGTATCCTCAGCACCGATCCCAGTCCTGGAGAACGCACACCACTTCCCGGCACTCCCACAACGGCGTCAACGTCCCGCACCACAGCCATCAACAGCTGCTACTGCTCCCACCACCGCTCCAGCTCCTGCAGTTCCGGCCCCAACCCCAGCTCCATTCCCATCCGCTCCCAGTTCTGAATCATCTTCGGATGATTTTCTCACGCTCGTCACAGAGCTGAATCAATTGAATCAGCTTTGTGACATAAAAACCATGATACAGTCTGTTCGTGAATTGAACAGCAAACTTCGTAGTTGCTCCGATGGCTTCCAACGTGCCATTGCTATCTACGAGTGGGCCAGCCGCTTTAACTAAGCGGTTTCGCCTACTCAACCTGAACATCGGCGGTGGTCTTTTGATGAAGAAAGAAGAACTTCTCGCTCTGCTGCACACCCACAACGTTGATGCTGCTGCCATCACAGAGACCTGGCTCAAACCTAATAAAACTTTTTCTGTTCCAGGCTACAAAATCCACCGTAGAGATAGGAAAGACCGCCAAGGAGGGGGGGGTTGCACTGCTCATCCGTAGGGGTGTCAAGCATAGTGCAATGCCGGACCTCGAAATCCAGACCGAACATGTCAGCGTGCTGATCGAGGCGACGCCACCATTCATCGTCACCGCCGCCTACACACCCGGCCAAATTGATGCGGACGACTTCGAGAAGCTCCTTGACCGCAGTCCTCATACACTACTGACTGGCGACTTTAACGCGTTCCACCCAGCGTGGAATAAGGCAACAACGGACATCAACGTTAACGGGAGGATTTTAATGCGGCTTCTCGAAGAGACTAGAACCGAACTACTGTTCCCGGACGGTCCCACACACTACCCGCGAGCAGAAGGACTCCTTTGCAACACCATCGATCTAACCATCGCCAAAAACATGAATACCCGTTCCTGTCATACCTACACCATCCAAGGACCTGAATCCGACCACGTTCCTGTCATTACGGACTTCTGCTTTCGTATGAAAAAACCTAAACCCGTAACAGTGCCGGACTTTGCTAATGCGGACTGGAGCAAATTCAGGACTATGATAAACGAAGGTATCAATGTTCGAAAGGATATTGAAACTATTCGTGATGTCGACACTGTCCTGGAGGAGCTGCAGCACGAAATTGGCGAAGCCAGTAAGCATTGTATCCCGACCAAACGTGTCCCCAGCGCCTATACATATAACCCGAGTCCCGAAATCCTTGAACTAATCCGGGAACGGAACAGACAAAGACGACTGTACCAGCGGACAAGACAGATACATTACAAGGACTTACAGACGGACCTAACCAGACAGATACGTGACAAAATACGCGACGAACGCGGACGACTATTTAACGAATACGTTGAACAGCGGATTGACTCCAACCAGGACTTTTGGCAGCTAATTCGCTCGTTCAAACCACGTGACGCGACAATACCAGCACTAAACAAAGACAATTTGTTAGTTACAGATTCTTCGGAGAAAATCCAAATTATCGCGGATTCATTCCAGGAGGCGCACCGCATCGGAGAGCAGCTGCCACATCCACGTGAAAGCGAGGGTATTGCACGAGCAGCAGCCAAAGTCGCGAATGCGTCTGTCCTGCCGACTACTATCAAACCCACAACTGTGGGCGAGATCAGTAAACACATTAGGAAAGCAAGAAATCGTAAGGCCCCCGGCGCCGACACCATCTCCAACCGGCACCTGAAAAAGCTGCCGAAGAAAGCTCTTCTTCAGATGAAACACATCTTCAACAGTTGTTTACAACTCAGCTATTTTCCGCAACAGTGGAAAATGGCAAAAGTTGTTCCTCTTCCCAAACCGGGAAAACCACCCAACCTCCCCACCAGCTACCGACCTATCAGCCTGCTTCCCTCGATCAGCAAACTCCTTGAAAAAGTCATCCATACCCGCCTTCTATCACACATAGAAGAACATGAACTAATCCCAAACGATCAATTTGGTTTCAGATCCGGTCACTCAACGACGCACCAGCTCGGTAGGATTACCGATCACATCACCCGCGGATTACGCAAGAAGCTGAACACGACGCTGGTATCTCTGGATATCGAGAAAGCTTTCGACAATGTATGGCACGCCAACCTCATCGCCAAGCTGCAGTCCCATGATGTACCAATGTATATCACCAAGATCATCCAGAACTACCTCACTAACCGGAGCTTTTATGTCGAAAGCGACGACGCCAAGTCCAGCGTCTTCCAGATACCAGCAGGCGTGCCCCAAGGTTCGATCCTTGGGCCAGTCTTGTTCAACTTATACATCAGCGACATCCCCAAGATGCCACCCAAGGTCCAGATCGCCCTGTACGCTGATGATACTGCCGTCTTCACCTCATCAACGAGAGCGAACCAGTCGACTGCTGATAGGCGGATTGAAAAGGCGCTCACCACCCTCCAGGACTACTTCCAGGAGAACCGCATCAAAGTCAACTCCAACAAGACGGAGGCCGTCGTCTTCACACACTCCAGGCTGCTTCCACGTTCCCAGCTTCGATGCGGCGACTCCCGAATCACCACGTCACCCGTCATCAAGTATCTCGGTCTGCACCTCGACCGTAAACTCACGTTCAAGACAGCTGTAACACGACGACGAATCGCCGGCGAATGTGCTGCTGCCCGACTGCGGCCCCTACTCATCTCCAATGTCATCCCGACGGCGAAGAAGATACAGCTGTACAAGACGTGCATCCGGCCCATCGTCACATATGCCGCACCTGTGTGGTGCACTGTTTCATCTGGCAACATTGCCAAATTGCAACTGTTCCAGAACAGGATACTTCGTCTTATCCTGAACGCCCCGCGACGTACCCCGGTACGTCAACTACATCAAGAATCAGGCGTTGAACCTGTTCTTGACTACATAATGTCACTAACTTCACGTCACCTGGCCAGATGCCGTCTTCACCACAACGACCGAATTGCTGACATGTTCCTGCCTTCAAAGACGCTGTCCAAGCGGAGCAAGAGGTTCATCCTGCCGAAGGATATCTCCCCACCGTGACTGCCCTCGGCCCCGGGGGGCGGTCAAATGTGTACGTGCGGACGGAGTAAGTGAAGAGAAAGTGTGTGCGTAAGTGTGTTTAGGTTAAGTTTTATTTTATTTTTAATTATTCATGTTTAAAGGTTTTTTGAAAATTTTCCTTTGTATAGAGTCATTAATAATTAAGTATTTTCATGTATTGTATTACTTAGATTGTACATGTTAGGTTAGGGTTAAGCACTAGTTGTAGGTACCTAGATTTAAGTGAAGTATTATAATTACATTAAAATTTTGTAAAATATTGTACAGTTTTTTGAAAAAATATATTTCGTATTTCGTATTTCGAGCCAAGTACACATAACCGCCACACTGTTCAACTGTGCATGTTCAACAACAAACTAGTTTCAAATTATTTTGACGCTCGAACGGTGAATTCGAGATTTAAGTTTAATTAAGAATCTACCAGATGTCGTTCTTGTCGTGTCATATCTAGAGTCCCTGTAATAAATAGAGTTGTGGCATGTCATCCATTTTCTATCCAAAACAGAGCGGGAAGCTTCAAAATTAATTATCACATGTTTGAGTAAATATTTTTTTGTACATAATTATTGTTAATAAGTTATGAATTAAAGAACAATTAAAAATTTTTAATTTAATTATTCTTTCTAAGTTAAACTAAATGGTTTTTGTTAACATTTAATTTATTTCCAATGTATTTTACGCAAACTTTGGATAGAAAATGCCGGAACCAATCAGCGTTCAGCACACATGTCACCACTCTATTTATTATAGTCACTCTAGTCATACCTAGAGTCCCTATAATAAATAGAGTCGTGCATGTGTGCTGAATTCTGATTGGTTCCGGTATTTTCTGTCCAAAGTTTGCGTAAAATATATTGGAAATAAATTCAATATTAACAATAATCGTTTAGGTTATAAAGATTGACATTTTACGTAATTTAACAGTTTTGCTTTTGGTTATTAAAAAATTTGTAAAATAGAAAATAATGGTAATCACTGACAAGGAAAGGTGCCCAGGTGTCCGCCTCCGATTTCAATGCCGCTGAAATATATTATTCTACGTCGAAATCTAAGAGACACGTATTTTTTTATCAGCGGAAAAACGATCTGAAGGGGTGAAATTGCCCTTCAAAAATTGGGGTAAGAATTTAATTTTACAAATATCTCGAAAACAGTAAGAGATAGAGCAAAAGTCTAAATTGGCGATATTGCTCTTTTTTAAAAAGCTATCTATTGATATTAAATTTGTTCAAATTACGTCAACAGGGGTGGTTCTGGGTTAAAATTTGGGGGTTAATTTTGAAAAAAGGGGTGAAAATTAAACAATATAAAAATTTTGTTTACAGATTTGAAATCTACGACAAAAAATCTAATTTACCTGTTTTTGCTCAATGTCCTAATATTAAGTCTCGGGGTAGTTAACTAGGGGGTGACTGTGTCGAATAGTCGTACCATTTGGATAGTTCAAGAAGTTCTTCTTCATGGAAAATAGTTTAAGACAATTAGAATAACGCAGAAATGAAATTTTCCATTTCAAAATTCAGTTTTAGTAACATTGGAGAGGGGGTGAGTCACCATCTTAAATTACATACTAGTTTAGATACACTCATTTTTAATATTAGCACACTGACAGTGGGTAATAATGTCACAATAAGTGGTTCTGAAGTTGGATTATCGTATGTAAGGTTTTTATAAGGTATGTATGGATATTATAGTTTTCGTTATCGAAAATTATCGATACCGAAAATAACGATATTTTCAAAATGAATGGAAACCTAATAAAAACCTTCACATACGATAATCCAACTTCAGAACCACTTATTGTGACATTTTTACCCACTGTCAGTGTGCTAATATTAAAAATGAGTGTATCTAAACTAGTATGTAATTTAAGATGGTGACTCACCCCCTCTCCAATGTTACTAAAACTGAATTTTGAAATGGAAAATTTCATTTCTGCGTTATTCTAATTGTCTTAAACTATTTTCCATGAAGAAGAACTTCTTGAACTACCCAAGTAGTACGACTATTCGACACAGTCACCCCTTAGTTAACTACCCCTAGACTTAATATTAGGACATTGAGCAAAACAGATCAGTTAGATTTTTTGACGTAGATTTCAAATCTGTAGACAAAATTTTTATATTGTTTAATTTTCACCCCCTTTTTTCAAAATTAACCCCCAAATTTTAACCCAGAACCACCCGTGTTGATGTAATTTGAACAAATTTAATATCAATAGATAGCTTTTTAAAAAAGAGCAATATCGCCAATTTAAACTTTTGCTCTATCTCTTACTGTTTTCGAGATATTTATAAAATTAAATTTTTACCCCAATTTTTGAAGGGCGATTTCACCCCTTCAGACTGTTTTTCCGCCGATAAAAAAAAAATACGTGTCTCTTAGATTTCGACGTAGAATAACATATTTCAGCGGCATTGAAATCGGAGGCGGACACCTGGAAACCTTTCCTTGTGAGAACAATGTACTAAATAATGTATTAAATCTATCTGCAACATCGCGAAAAATTGAAGTATGATGCCCCGCGAACTAAAGAAATATTAAAACATGTTGGAGTGCATTTAATTTTCCGTTCCCACCCGACCAATTTTTGAAATATTCACTAAACTGGACACGTTCTGCCAGACTTTCAGCTACATGTCTTCTGATTCTGAAGTGCTCAATAAATTCTTCATTATTATATAATTGAATAATACTAAAGTAATTTTTATTTTTTGCCCGAATTCTATTGATTTCAAAATTGTATAAATCGTCAACGCTTGAAATAGACGAGTCACTTGAACTATACGTATTAGAGCTGGATGAACCGGGATATGAACACTAGATACTCCCCTCCACTCCTTATTTAAACGGTGTGGAGTGGATCAAAGCGATACCAATAACATCAAAATCACCAAAATTAAACTGTAAAAACTTATTTTAGTGGTATTACTGAATGAAAGTCCTATATTATTTTAGTGAATATTTTATTATTATGTTGGCTACTGTTTGATCCACACCGACGAATAATTTGTCCGATAAACTATTGAGTGTCCGTGCCCTGGGATGAACTTTCATTCATTTTGTACAATAAGGGGAAGAAAAACTAATGAAAAATGTTAAAAGATTATTAAAAGATTTGATTGTTATATTGTTTTACAATGTTCAATTGTTGTGCTTTTTAACTATTACACTTAACACTAATGCCAACAATAGAAGAGACTATTATTTGTTGCACAATAATTAGGTTAAGATCGTCTAACGGTACTTTTTGCAGTAATAATTTTTTTATATCTGTTCGTGCTATTTATTTGTTTCTCTTATCCCATTAACTGGAAGGGTTTTTGATAGGGTTTGCTAGGGATAGCTAATATTTAATTATTAGTTTTTTATTTGAATAATATACAACAAGGTTCCTTTAACCGATTTGCCCGAGTTCCCGGAACTTTAAAATTAACATGTTTCTTTAAAAGATATAAAAAAAGAAATTTCGCGTGACTGACTCTCGTGAAATAACACATGTGCAAGTAAAATTGTTAAATGTATTGTTTTATTTTTATGGTAACTGATACACCCCATTTTAACAAGTTTCCAACACACACTTGGTGAATTTTAATATAATAATTTATGTTTTAGTTGCCTAATATCAAAGAAGATCAAAAATTACAAAACCAAAAAAAGATTAAAAATAAATTTATTTTGTGTGTAGAAATACCTATTTTTATAATTGTGCGCTTTTGTCCTATTATAAAACTACGTATGTATTTAGGGATCACAGCAGGAGTTAATTTGACCGTGTGTGCTTTTGTCCTAATAAAATTATCAGAATAAATTTTATACAAAATTAAATTTTACGTTGCTTTTGCTTAAAACATTTTTTGGTAAAATTCATATTTTTCGATGTATAACCTGCCAAAATTTCGTAGACCTATTCCACGTAGGTATTCAATCTTTGTTCAAAAAACTATTCGATCAAAGTAATATTTTTCGATTTATAATAATATTGTATGTAAATTTTTGCATTTTGGAAGGCTATTCCTTGATAAATTTGCTATACTAACAGTAAAAACAGCATTCCTAATATCAAAGAAGATCAAAAATTACAAAACCAAAAAAAGATTAAAAATAAATTTATTTTGTGTGTAGAAATACCTATTTTTATAATTGTGCGCTTTTGTCCTATTATAAAACTACGTATGTATTTAGGGATCACAGCAGGAGTTAATTTGACCGTGTGTGCTTTTGTCCTAATAAAATTATCAGACCAGCGTCCAGTAAAAAGGAAATAAATATTTTTAAACTCTTTTTTATTTTATTCTTTTGAGAAGATAATAATACTTTTGCAATAAAAATGGCTATAGAGTAGCCATATTTAACCTTCTGCTATTAGTTTGTATCGATTTCACGCAGGTAATTTTGCACTGTATGTGCATTGTTAAAATTTAAAATTATCCCAATAAAGAACTCCTGAAATAAAATTACCAATTTTTTATATCAACTTTAAAAATATTAAGAATAAAATTTTTACTTCCGAAAAACTTACCTATATAATAATAATTTATAAAAAAATGATTTTTTTAGTAGTATAAAGACACTTATTCCATTTTATTCGTTTCAAATTCATTCAAATTCATCTTTTTTTCCTCAGGAACTTCATATCTTCATACGAAAGTTTCGTAGGTACATGTGAGGAAGAAGTCGACAGTACTGCAGTATTATTCATTTCTAATGATATCCAGCCATCATTCCTTCTTGAGGAGTCAATACTGGAGGTTATTCCTATTGTTTGCTTAAAAGTTTTTCAACATTTTCGATATAAAAGCTACTTTATATTATTTTAAACACATTTTCAATGGGAATTGGCGTTCTGTTATGCCATATTGAGAAACGTTTCAATGTAATGTTCAATAACTATTAACTACGCGTTCTTTTCTAAAGAGTATATTAAATGTTGTTTCACGTGGACATTCGCCATGATTTCACGACATGCCTTTCATCTCCTAACAGTAGCTCCTAGGAACACTCATGATTCCATCGCCTATGCTTCTGAAACGCTCTTGTCCATCACAGGTAGCCGATGCACTGACGTTGCAATAACCTTTTCTGTTCACGTATATTCATATCTGTGATTCAAAAGTTTCTTGAGCTCGATATGGGTACAGTCAATAACATTTAGGCCCGATTTACATTAACGCTCTGCTCTCACTCCGATGTCACTACGCTCCCGATTCGATATAATCTTGTTATGTTCACATTACAGTGCTGATATCATGCTGGTACCTATTCGCTCTCTATTCACATTATAATGCCTCTCTGGGTACACTCCTAGTTCGGTCTCAGTTCGATACAAATCAGTTCATAACAACTGAATGCAAGTTGAGTGGAGTGGAATCAAAAAGTGTTTACACTATAGGTACAAGCCATAACAAGTCTGATATCGCTCCGATAAAATATTACCTGAGTGGTATTGATAATGGAGTGACATTGGAGCGAGAGAGAACCGTGACTGATATCGGACCGATATCAGAGTGATGATGTGAATACACTTATTGTTTATTGTGTAAGAATATTTTATCGAACCTGGAGCGGAGTGATATCGGAGTGAGAGTAGAGCGGGCCTTATAAAATAGCGGAACTTATACTTTTGATGCCAATTTATTTGTGCTTCACCAAGCTCTTCTCCGTTACCCGGAAATTTTATCCAAATTTCAATATTATTTACGCCATTTCATAAATTATTCGGGATACTGTAGACTGAAGTATCCCAATATCTTGTATTTAAAGTCTCCTTGACTTCTGCTTGGAAACCTGGATCCCCTACGTATCTGAGGACTACTTGTATCTATTGCATATTGAATAGTGCACCCCTTCTTGTTTCCCAAGTTTTTTCCCCAGCAAAGTAATTCGATAGCCATTCTACTTTTTCTTGGGTGAAACGATATAAGTTTTTATAGTCCTCATCACTAAAGTTTGTTCTTTTTTGATAGACTTTTCGTTGTACGTTGACAACAAACATAAATTCTACCATATTTCTAACTAAAGATTAAATTAATACTGATTTATATAAATATAAAATTAATAACCTAAATTTTTTCAAATTGCTATAAATTTCCCTTACTATGATCTAATTTTATTACTATTACATATTAATTGTAATTATTACATAGTTATTAGTTATGTATTACTATTATATACTTGTTTAAATTGTATTAGATTATAACAATAAAATTTTTTTTTTAAATTACATAAGTGTACTAATATTATTTAAAAATGTGAATGTTTACAGTTATACAAATGTTGAATAATTTCGTGAAATTTTGAATATATAATATATTGTCGTATCCCGATGTTGAATGCGGCATAAATGGATACTAGTTTTTATTTTAGGGCTCGCTGTCATCAAGGCAGAACTAGCCGGTCCTCCGACGGAACTTAAGGATTGCAATATCCTTTTAAAATGTTTGTTTTAACACTTTCAGTTAACGCTTGTCTCGTTAATTGAAATAAAAGTCTTTTTACTTCCCGTTGACACAGAATGAGAGTGATAAAAAGTAAATCGAAGATTTTAATTAACAATGGTTTTATTTAATTAGAATCACTTTTTTATCGCAAATATTTTGACTATCACAAATACTTTAACTATGAAAAGTTAAAGTTTCCTTTTTATTTAAAATGTTTACTTCATACATAACTGAGTTAATTTTAGGTCTTTTTACATTGTTGTTCCAAAATGATGTTTTCGTAGCTTACTAATTTACTTAATTAAATGTAACTAATTAACTGTGTTTTTAATTCCACAAATGTGTACTTTTATTAAAATTTTGAAAAGCTTTGACTCAGCAAAAATAATAAATCATAATAAAAACACATATGTAAAACTGTAATGAAAATGATCTAATGACATATTTAAAAATTTTGTAATTTTGATGACTCAGTTGTGTATTAAATTTTTTTTTTATATAAAATATTAAATTATACATAAACATATTATTTTATTATTTGTCATAAATTGACCTATATTAAATAAATTTTAAAATATATGGTAAAATATCACAGAATACTACATTCCATCCCCCTAATTGAAAGTTTGGCTCATATTTTATTTAGGACAAACTTTCTGTTGGAACTTGATAAGGAAGGCGACGTTTTCGTTGATTTTGTTTTTCTGGAAATTATTAAAGTATAGGTTTCTTCGTGGGAACAGCTGGGAGTTTCATGGTCGATACACAGGTTTGTTGTCCTTGGGGGAGTGGCATCACTATCGCTTGAGGAGATGATTTCCTGATTTGAACGATAAAAAACCATATCTCCGCCAGGGCCTGATGGTTGGTAGTGAGCTACTTGTCGGATTCTACGCCAAAACAGCAATTCATGAGTGTGTTTCCACCTGGAGACTTTGGTTTTATTTTGTTCCATAACCACTGGACTAGTTTGAATCGAAGAATAAGATAAATGGATACCAGTCCCATTAGTGTCAAGCCCATGACTTTTGCGTAATGCAAAATGTTTTTCTCATAGTGAATGAAAAATGGTTGGTTGAGTTGTTGCTGTAACTGTTCGTCGAATTGATTTAGGCGATGCTGAGCATATTTTAGCTCATTCAAATCCATGTGAGTTAATTTAATCGGAACCATGGAATAATGCTGAAGGGTTGTTGCATTGATTTTCTTGTTTCTAATGCAACATTCGTCCTCCGTCAAGTCGATATTTGGTACATAATCTTCAAATGTCATATTACGTAATATAGTTTGCGGTTCTAATGTGATCGTATTTGTGTAGGCCCTACAATCTTCTTTCAGCGTGATAATGCCCATTTTGTTCAACACAATCGTCGAATCCTCGTTATTTCGACACAATATAGTACACCTGGTTTCTTGCGTTAAAATGAACAACCATCGGTTCTGGTTAAGATTTTGCCAAATTTCTGTTTGAGCGTGAATATTTTTTATTTGACAAATTGGCGGTATTGTTTTTGTTACGATGTTGAATAGCGCGGTTTCGCAGTTTGCTTGTGGTTTCTGATAGGAAGAGGAAATTTATTGGCAAATAAATTATTGATCGCCATATTCCCTGCATCTGTCCAAGTTTTTCAGTAGCACAAATTGTGATCTACTCTTTGACACAAGGAGATAGTCATAATTGGTCGATACAAAGGATAACATATCAGGAATCTTATTTAATGTCGGTAGTGGATAAATTTTATAAAGCTTGAAATGTTCCAAGGAAACTACAGGAATTTTGATCATGATAACAAATTTATTATTTATCATAAATTATTTCATCGTGATCATTCTATAATTGGCTTCGATATTTTCCCAAGAAGGTTCCAGTGGCAAGTTAAAATTTGATGACTGTCGTAGTTCGTTTAGTACTGTTTTTGGAGGCAGTATTTGGTAATTAATTATCCTATGCCCTGCTAATGACATTGAGTTCGCGTACTGGTTTATTTGCGGTTACATTAAATCGTTAACTTGCTTAATTAAACGCAAATGATCGACAAGGTCAATTTGCAAGGTGTTTTTACTAATAATTTTACTACTATCATTCATGTATTTGTTAAAAGTCTGTATTCCATATTATGCAAATTCAGCAGTCTGTTTTATGTTACGAACTGTGTCAGTTGTTGCATTAGTACTTTTGTGTGTCATCGTAATAGTCAATTAATGATATGAATTGTTTTGAAACCTTAGATTTGCCAATTTGATTATAATATATTCCCATCTGTTTTGCCAATTGAGCTAATTGTGTACGTTGCTGGATCTTCGCCCGGGTCAAGGTGTTTACTATCAAGAGTAATATTTGAATTATTATTGGTTTGGAGTTCGTTTGAAAAATAAAGTTTCAATTGATTTAGATGGTACGTCCTCAGTTTATTTTTCGAAATTTGTAGGGTTACAGTATTATTATTGTGTCTTTGAATTACCCTAAAAGGACCTTTGTATGCCGGTTCTAACTTTTTATTAAAGTGACTTTGCTGTATGGCGTCATACAGTAATACTAAGTCACCTTCTTTTATAGGACTTTTTTTGTTTTCCTATCATAGTAACTTTTATTAATGGTTTTTGAGTGAAACAGATTTTCTTTAGCCACTTCTCGTTTTTTTTTAGCTTTATTTATTATGTCTTGCGACAAATTTTGCTAAGTAGGTAAGTTATTCGGTTTTTCTAAAGCATGTGGGATTCTCGGGTCCCGTCCAAAAACTAACTTGTATGGTCTCTCTTTTGTTGACCTATTTTCATGAGTATTATAGCTATTTGTAAAAGGATAAGGCCTTATTGTGTCGATGCAATGGCATCCCCAAAATCGTTTGCTGGAGTAGAAATTACTATAGGAGTTTTGGTTTGTACTTTTTTTGTGAATTGACAGGATTCGCATTTTTTTACATAATTTTCGATGTCCTGTTTCATACCCTTTCAAAAGTATTTCCTTTTAATTTCTTGGAAAGTCCTATTAATACCAGGATGTCCAGATAAGACATCGTCGTGCTATTCTTTAAGTATTTGTTTGCGCTGTTCTTTAGTGGGATATATTAAATCTCCCGTAACTAAATTTACTTTTATGTTTGCTTTGTTTAGGTACTGTAACATAGACTCAAACGTATTTTGTTTAATTTGATTACAAATTTGAGGAACGTTAATAATATTAATTTCTTTAACATCATTAAGTTCTAATAACATAAATAAATTACTTAAAGTTTGATAGAGATCTTCGTAGGTTAGTTTATCCCTAGCTTGATTTTTAGCAAACATTAAATATAAACCTTGATTAGGTACCAAAGTATTACGTTTAGAAATTTCGCCTATTTTATTTCGTTTTAAGTGTGTTGTTACATTATTTATTTACATAAAATGAACTGTTTAGTGATAAATCTGTTGAGTAAGGAATTACAATGTTTGCAAATTCATCAAAAGGTTTATTGATTTTTTTATACTCTATAGTATTTAAATTTTGCTGATGAAATAACTTAAAGTTTTTATAAGACTGAGTTTGTGAATTAAAATTAATAGATGTTTCGGGAATGGTTTCCCTTTCTTCCTGATTACCCTGTTCTGTTCTTAAGTTACTATTTAATAATTCTAATCTTTCGTTAAGATTAATATTTTGAGAAACATACGAACAAATTGCATTTTCTACTGGTGTATTAAGGCGTCTTTGTTTCGATGTTTTATTAAGGTTTCTATTAATTACTGAATGAGGTTTAGTATCAGGAATGATTAAAATAGAATTAGGAATTTTAATATTGTCCTTTTTAAGTGTCTCCGTGATTATAGTATTTTCTATATTACTTTTAATGAGATTTATAGGCACTTGTGGGACTGTATTTAAAGGTATTTCAATACTTTTATGAAAAGTAATTGAATTATTTTTATAGCTTATTTCGGCTTGATATTTAAACAGAAATTCGCTACCAATTAGTCCATCAAATTTAACATTAAAATCCTTATCAATTAATTGAAAATTAATTGGGTTTGAAAAGTTTTACTGTGATCTTCCCTAATGTTTTAATTTTGCCGTTTACACAAGAGAGGTATATTAATTTGACGGAGTCCACTTCGTTTGGTAAATATATTAAATTGTCCTTTTTTAAAACCGAAGTGACGGCTCCTGTATCAATCAAAAAACGAAACTGTTTTGTTTTCGATTGTGGAGAATCAAATGACATTTTTTTCTCATTTATTCCATTGCATAACAGAACGTTACGTAATGGATTTTCAGACTGGTCAACTGTGTGGATGTAGTCCGCAGGTGCGACCGACGTCTGGGACTGATTGCAGTTTAAATTATTTGGATTTGTAACAGGTATAGCCTGAGCTATTCGCGGGTGAGGATTTATATTTTGACTATATTTCTCTTTCCTGCATTCCGATTCTATGTGTCCACGATAATTACAAAAACTACATATTTTAATAGATTTATTTAAATTAGAGTTTTGAAATGAATTTTCAGATTTTCGTTTACATTCTTTGGTATTACGTGATTTAGTTTTACAATTTTTGCAATACTTTGAATTTTCAGGATAATTATTAGAATTAAATTTTTTCAATCTACCTTCATTAATGAGGTAGGCTTCTTCTTCGCAAGCGAGCGAGAACGCTTCGTTTAGGCTACTAAACGGCTTTTGCCGGAGAATTTGAGAAATCTCTGGCACGGTATGATGAGTGACTCATCTTAACGCGATTCTTTGAATTACCCTCTTTTCTCTTTCCCTAGTATGGCTAGTGGTTTCCTTATTAGTTGCTAACAAACATTTACTTGTGATTTTATCTAATCTTACTAATCTAATCTAATCTAGAAGTCTTTTATTGTTTCGTTAGGTCTTTGTTTAATGGTCTCAAGATGTTCCATAAGATAATCGTATGATTCGACAGGTGAATACACGGCTATTAACTTTTATCGTAAGTCTGCATATGTCGTAATGTCTACCATATTAATTTTTGTTTTAACTTCACTTGAAACCTTTTAAAAAATAAATAATTCTAACGGTAATTTTTGTGTACGTGAGGCTAACCCTAATGCATTATTAGCATTTTGAAGAAAATTGTTTAACTCTTTGGGATCACCGTTAAAATTTGTTATCATTTGTGAAAGGAAATTTAGAGGAATTTCCATTTGATTATGTGTGGAAATTGAGGATGTGACATCATCGTCTGTGATGGAAGGTAAATTGTCGTTGTTATTTGGAATTATTTCAGCTACAGGATTATTTTCAGTAGACATGATGGATGCATATAGTTGTGATGTTGTAGACATTTTCAAAAGGGGTAGGAATTTTTGTGTCATAAAGTAGAAAGACAAAAAGCGTACTTACTTTTTCAAGGCGATAGAAGGCTGTGCTATTCTCCTCCTTATACCAAACGTTGGATCGTCAGCTACACCAATATCTGGATCCTCGAATATAGGTCCTCTCGATGTTATAGTTGTTGATCCTTGGAATGTTGGTAAAATTGGTACGAGATTGTGGTATCTACCAAGCGTTAGATCGTCAGCTACACCAATATCTGAATCCTCTAATATAGGTCCTTTCGATATTATCGTTGTCGATCCTTGGAATGTTGGTAAAATCGGCCACGATCACTCAGGCACCAATTTTTTATAATGGATCCCACCGTTGTCACCACTTTTTTATGTCGTATCCCGATGTTGAATACGGCATAAATGGATACTAGTTTTTTTATTTTAGGGCTCGCTGTCACGAGAGCAGAACTAACCGGTCCTCCGACGGAACTTAAGGATTTCAATATCCTTTTAAAATGTTTGTTTTAACACTTTCAATTAACGCTTGTCTCGTTAATTGAAATAAAAGTCTTTTTACCTCCCGTTGACACAGAATGAGAGTGATAAAAAATAAATCGAAGATTTTAATTAACAATGGTTTTATTTAATTAGAATCACTTTTTTATCACAAATATTTTGTTAACTATGAAAAGTTAAAGTTTCCTTTTTATTTAAAATGTTTACTTCATACATAACTGAGTTAATTTTAGGTCTTTTTACATTGTTGTTCCAAAATGATGTTTTTGTAGCTTACTAATTTACTTAATTAAATGTAACTAATTAACTGTGTTTTGAAAAGCTTTGACTCAGCAAAAATAATAAATCATAATAAAAACACATATGTAAAACTGTAATGAAAATGATCTAATGACATAATTAAAAATTTTGTAATTTTGATGGCTTAGTTGTGTATTAAATTTTTTTTTTTATAAAATATTAAATTATACATAAACATATTATTTTATTATTTGTCATAAACTGACCTATATTAAATAAATTTTAAAATATATGGTAAAATATCCCAGAATACTACAATATACATTTTTTTTAAATTCTTTAAAAAACTGCCGGTCTTTGAGGAAGTTTAGTGAGAAAGTGCGCGGACCATATAGTGATGAATTATGATATACCTGGAACTTGGCAGGTAGACTTAAAAACACACTTTCTATTTAAATTTTTATATGGTTTTTCCACCCCTTTATGACATGTTAATTTTTAATTAATGACAAAGATATATTTTTCAAAAATCAAGTATTCTCTATGTTCAAAATTTCTATCAGATTTTTCTGAACGATACTTTTGACGCTAAGAGTGGAGGATAGTAATTTCTAACCGTTTTCTCATACTGTGCATTTTTACATTCTATGCAATATAAGGCATTGGTAATTATTAACTATAATGAAAATTACTGTTTTGCTACTAAATCATGTAAACCATCAATCTGTAAATCTTTAATTTTAAAAACTAAGCTTGGACATAATTTTAGTCCCATCTGAAACATAAAATTTTAACAATCAATTAACCTATCGGTTCCATCTTTTATTTAAAATTAACAAGCTTTTCCATAAATAACATTGGAAAATTTTTCGATAATTAACAATCGACGACTGACAGCTGTCAGACCCTTCCATACGGCTGGTGTTGACTTTGCCGGTCCAGTCGATATAAAACAATCTGGATTACGAAAACTCTTGCTTACTAAAGGCTATATTGCGGTCTTTGTATGTTTGGTTACACATTGCATTCATATTGAGTTAGTATCAGCTCTTACTACTGAAGCCTTCTTGATGTGTCTGGATAGGTTTATCGCTAGACGGGGACGACCTACTTTAGTCCTTAGTGACAACGCAAAAAATTTTCATGGCACATCAAATAAATTGCGTAACTTATGTGATTTATTTTTATCCCAACAACATCAAGCCGAAGTAATGAGTTTTGCCACTAAAAACCGCATAACATGGAATTTTATTCCTCCACGTTCGCCTAACTTTGGTGGAATGTGGGAGGCAGGAGTAAAATCTGTTAAATCGCATTTAAATAGAGCGTTTCAAAATCGCTCCTTAACATATGAGGAATTTTATACCGTGTTAATGCAAATCGAAGCAGTGTTAAATTCACGACCCTTAGCAGCCTTTTCTGATGATCCGAGGGACTTTAACGTACTGACCTTAAGTCATTGCTTAATTCATGATAATCCTTCTTCCTATCCTCGCCCAGTTGAAACTAACGTTCCAGAAAATCGCTTATCTTTTTGGCGTCAGTGTCAGCAACTTACTGATCATTTTTGGCAAAAATGGCATCTTGAAGTACTAAATAGTTATCAGCAACGAAATAAGTGGAAAACTCCTCAAAATAACGTTAAGGTTGATGAACTTGTCCTACTGAAGGATACGAATTTGCCACCATGTTTATGGAAAACCGGTAGAATCATTGAGGCCTTTCCTGGACGTAATGGGTTAGTTCGCACCGTAAAAGTCCGTACACCAGAGGGTGAATATGTTCGAACCATTCCACACATCGTACCCTTTCCTAATCTTTCTTGAATTCCCTTCGCGCTCCCTCCCCCGCCAGTATGTTAGGATCACTTCCTAACACCTAAATCCTTTCCACTTTTAATATAAAAAAAACCCTATTAAAATACTGTACTAACTGTAAATTTGTAATCAGCCCTATAAGGGCACACGCTGTATATCCAAAATGACTTAAAAATTAACTAGAAGTTACATAACTTATATAACATATTTTCAATTAATTAATTATTATTAGAACATTAACAAAATACACGACTGACTGTGTTGTTGTAACTAATTAAAAAAGTGAATGCATTCTTCAGTTAATTTAAAATTTTCTAACTAAATTTTCTAAACTCTTCTTAAATTGCTAACAGTGCGCTTAATTAATTTCTATTAATTAAACCTTAAATTAATAAATAACTATAATTTCTTAATCTATTGTGTTCTCAACAACTTCAACTTGAAAAAGGACGCTCAAAACTTCAATATTGTAACTGGTGTTTCACACGTCAGCTTAATGCAAAGTAAATGACTATTTTACTTCAATAATATTCGCTTAATTAAATTAATTCAATTATAATATTATTTTAATCCATAATTGTTGTTTGATTGTGCACACTAACTGCTAAATATTGATACAGTAAAACCTCTCCTATCCCCCACCTACCCTGCCATAATAGCGTAATCCAGTGGTCGCTCCACTGGTGGTCTTTTTGCCGCTCGAACGGACCCTCGCCTTCGAATTTTACAAATTCCGAAGGTAGAAGCGTTGTGAGCGCGTGATTTGGGGATTAGCCCACTCGCGTTTCTAACAGTAACAAAAAAAAACAAAATTGTAATTCACTTTAAAATAATAAATGGACGTAAGCGTTAGCATGTTACTTTGTGTAAGTTACTTTTGAATAAGTTCAGCATGGTGTTTTATACGCATTATGGAGTTGGAAACACAAAACACAAAAGTGTTTGGATATAAAAATTTTCTATATATTTTAATATTTTTAAATATATTTTACGTGGCTGATTTTCAATGTCAGTCATGTTTCATTTTCATTGAAACTTTCTAATGTTTCAAATTTAAAATATCGTGTCCTCAATATGTGCTTAATCACTATTGTTGGAAACGAAAGCGATACGAATATTTAACATTATATATATATATATATATATAATCTTATTTTATAAAAATTTCATTTGTACCAATATAATTTTTCCCTTTTATTGTAAATCTATTACGTCATTTTGTATTCAGACACGTTATTTAAATTATTAAATTTTAACTATTACGTAAGTTGTATTGTTCACTTCTTCCTTTTAATTCAAATTAGTTTTCTTAAATATTCGATAATATTGTTGACTTTCGCACAATATTTATATTTGTTAATTGTTAATGTTTTGTTGTTTAGATGACAATACTATTTTAAATATAAATAAATTTATATTTAACTTATTAGTTCCTTTTATTCTATATACATATCATATATTCAGAACCCCCTTTTGTTATTTCAGAATAGCGTCAATTCGTAAACATACTTAGATTCTTTGTTAAGCCATATTTCAATTCATATCGACGGCATTCCCATGTTGGTGTTGTTAGGATTTTGTACGCAACCACTGTTATTATCAAATTTTAGAATCAAAAATTTAAATAAGTAAAGTTATTAATAGCCACAGGTCATTGACTTTAGTACAAGGGCCGATCGTCCTTTACAGTCGAAAAGCCATACCTCAAAATTAGATTTTATAAATTCTTAATTTTTTTTAATGTCACCTTCAAATAATTTACCAATTTGTTTACCAATTTGTAACTAGTTTACCAATTTGTCATTAATTAAAAAATATTTTTCTACCATTTTTAGTTTATTTTTATTTTTTCTTTGGTGATAACCTTAGATTGGAACGGGATCGCTTTTTGGGAGTTGTTACCAACCGGCAAGAATGTAACTGCTGACTACTGCCATGGCTTTCTCAATCGGAATATTGACCCGTGGCTTTTTGGCAAAAATCATAAGAGGGTAATGATCCTCTTATGATTTGAGGCAATGTAAGGCTACACAAATCGAACAAAATTAAAGAGTTTTTCGTGACTATGGGGATTATGGAGTGGACTCACCCCCTATTCTCCCAGTCTTTCGTCTTGCGATTACGGTTGTTTTGGCATTTTAAAGAATATTCTTCGTGGTACTAGGTTTCAATCCTGGGAAGAGCTAGAAATACGACTGGCCAGAGAAACAGAGGAGGGTAATACCGCAAGTAGATGTACAGCTGCACGGGTCCAGGCTTGAGGAACGCTGGACCCGTGTAGTAGAAAAACAAGGAGAATACTTACAGAATTAGTATTAATTAAGTTTCTGTTACTATTTATTGTAATAAAATAATTAAAAACACTTGACCAAGTTTGAATGAATTGACCTATGTACTCCAAAAATACAATATTTATTACGAAAAGTTGTCTAAAGTCGACAACGGAGAAAATAAACCACAGATTGTCCTCAATTTATCAGACAAATCTTAAAATTTTTGAATTACAATTATTTTTATTTATCATTAATTATTTTTTTGATTTTACATGAATCTTATTTGATTAAACTAAGAAAGGAAAGATGTTTTTTTGTGATAATAAATATAAAAGATATATTTTTTAGTTCTAACAAAGTTAGTTGACACTAAGTTTTATATTTTAGTTAATAATTTTTATGAATAAGTACAAATTTTAATATTGGGTTATAATATAAATTACGAGACTGAATAGTCTTGTTGTCTCAAGGTTGATTATATACAATTTGTATTAATAAAGTTGACGTAAAAAACGTTTTATGAATTCATTATTTTTTCACAGCATAATACGACTCCGGTACTTAAAAGTTCTGTACTCAGCATAAAATCTTATGTTTGACATACGACTTTATTCGTGCTGTATTAGCTATGTTTTTCAACAGTATAAAATCGTAACATAGAATAGGTACTACCTTGTGACAACAAGAATATGTTTTTATTTTGGCTATTTTTACGGAAATATGAATATTTAATTCATTGAAGAACCCTTTGCTGTATTCCAAAGTTAATCCCACACTACGTTTTGCGGCTAATAAATACAAAGACGAAGTTGAGAATTTCTCTCCTGAAAAATCACAAATTTAAACATACGGCCTAATGCGTGGGAGGTATCGATATGGTGGATTGGAATTTCCCTTACCATTTAGTCAAGTGCATAAATTTGAGTGTATGAACTCGAATTTGTCGATAAACGTATACAGTTGGTATGAAATTAATAAAAATTATTAGCTAACACAAAATTTTAACAGTGAGAAAATTATTTTAACAGAAATTAAATTATTTTGCCAGCAAAATGTGATCAGCATAATAATACGATTTGGCATGCTAAAAAACACATATTGAACAGCAAAAAAGATAATTGAGCAGCAAAATGGTAATTCAACAGCAAAACAAAAAAATTATTGAGTGGCAAATTAACTGATTTGCTTGATATTTTTTTTTATACGACGTATAGAACAGACGATTTATATGTGATCGCTGTGATGTGTCCTGTTTTTGACTATGTTGAAAGTAAAGCACTTAAAGAACAGCTTGTACATTGTCGTGACTACTTGGATTAGACGGTTGCTAATTTGACGTAAGTCCACCGAACATTAATGGTTTAGAATTGGCAGGGCTTGCTGTCACCAGGGCAGCCTTTATACTGGGCTCCGACAGTTGATAATCGTGCCGAACTAGGATGATGCTTCTGGTTGGCGCGATGGGAAACAAATTCCTTGATCCTGTTGGTGTTGGAGGATTTCGCTGCTAACTTATAGACGGTGTAGTGTTTAAGAAATAATAAGATTTGTTTTAAATTCGAAATTAGATATTTTATTCACTAAAACGTTAAAATAGTTACAATGGTATTATTTAATTAAAATAAAAATATGTTACTTTTTATTTTTATAAGTTTATTAATTTTGATTAAATTTACAAAATACAAAATATGATAATGATATTAAATTTCAATCGTACATCCGTAGTTATTGCAGCGCGTTGAATTATGAAATTTGAATCCGTTTTCGTTTGAATCGGCGGCGGCTTTTATTTGTTGATACTGCTTGCTCAGCCGATTATTGAATCTCGACACCCCATCGCCCTTATTGAAAAAGTTTTCGGCTATATTTGATTGGGCGAAAACTTTGTCCCATGTATTGACCTGCGGCTATGTTGGCTTTGTGTTTTCCTCGCTGTAACCTGGTACGCAGCTGATTGTTCAGGTGTGGATTGAGTTATTGGATTGAATATTACTATTTGACCAGAATCTTCATCTGATGATACTTCGGGTTGACGAATGACAGTCTCGTTGTATGGAGCTGATGGTTGAAATTGATTCCTGGGATTGTTCCTGTTTCCAAAACAACAGTTAATGAATGTTGTTCCTCCTTGATTTCCTCTTCTTGGATTGACGATACATTTGATTCCATTCCATAGTAATTTTAGGATTTTAAAACGGTAAATACCATAAAGGACTGATAATACGCTGAGGGTTAAAAGGATACCTTTTGTGTATTGAAGGATAGTTGATTCGTATTGGATGAAAAAGGGTTTATTTAATTCTTGCTGGAGTTGTTCGTCGAATTGATTTAATCGGTGTTGGGCGTATTTAAGTTCATTAAGATCCATGTGGGATAATTTGATAGGATTTAATTTAAGGTTTGTAAGGACTGTTTGGTTGATTTTCGTTTTGATACAGCAGTCATCTTCTTGAATGTTGATGTTTGGAATGTAATCGTAAAATGAAACATTCGATAGAAGCGTTTGTGTTTCTAATATGATTGTGTCCGTATAGGCCTTGCATTCTTCGTCGAGTTGAAGGATACCTACACCATTTAGGGATGTTGTGGAATCTTCTTTGTTTTTACATAACACGGTGCAACGTACATCGTGGGAGGTGACGAATAACCATCGATTGTTGTTGATATTCTGTCAAATTTCGGTCGTGGCGTATACTGTTTGAATATTACAGTTTTTTGGAATTGTTTTCGTTGTAACTTCATATAGGGCTGTTTCACAGTTGTCCTTGGTTTGTTGGTAGGATATCGGAATCTTCGTACATACATATTCGTTCGGTTTATATTCTTTACAACTGTCCATTGTTTTTAGTAGAGCATACCGCGATCGACTTCTGGATATTATTAGGAAGTCATAATTTGGTTTAATGAAGGATAGTATTTCTGGATTATTTTTACTGGGAACTGGTAAGGAATAAAGTTTAAAAATGTTATAGGTATCAATTGTAGTAATAGGAATTTTGATAATTATAACCAGTTCATTAGCTGTTAACATAGCCTTTAGTGTAAGCATTTTATAATATGATTCTAAATTTTGCCAAGTTGGCTCTAATGGTAATTGAAATTTTATTGAGTTTTGTAACTCTGTTAATAATGTTTGGGGTGGAAGGATTTGATAATCAATTATGCCGTGCCTTGCTAAAGATAATGAATTAGAATATCTATTTAATTCCTTTTGAATTACATCATTAATTTGTTTAATTAATAATAAATGATTTAATACTGAAATTTGCAATCTATTAGCATTTAATACTTTAGAAGAATCTGCCATGAAAGTGTTAAAAATCCTTATGTTGGAGTTTAATTGTTCCTCTACTTCATTTAAATTTGTAATAGTATTATTCATATGTTTAATCGTGTCAGTAATTACTCTAATTTGCGATTGCATTAACACGTGCGTTTCCCTTTGATGATTTATTAAATCAGTGATAAAATTTTTATAAAATTTCGCGTCTTGGGCATCCGGTATACCAAATAAAAATTTTATTGGATAGCTGACTGCGTCTAGTAATCCACGTTTTTGTTTTTTATAAAAATGTGAATGCTGACTTTCAATGTCATTGTATTGCATTTTTAAATCTACGATTTGTTGATGAATTAGCGAAAGCGTTAGTTCACATGTTGTGACATCTGTTACGTTTATCAGATTACAATACGTTTGTGATTCTGCATAACTGCGCTGTGCGATGTTTAACATGTAATTAATATTACTAAGATTATAAAAATGAATTAAATTTATATTTTGATTTGAAATTTTTGCGTGTCCTATAAAATTATAAAATATTCCTGAGGAATTTTGTATAGGATTAATTTTGATTGTGGCTATGTTCGCCAGGATCGGGAGGATAATATTCGAAGCGATGATCGTTACTGCTATTACTAGTGTCATCGTGGTATTCATTATCTGAAACAAAGAGTTTCAGCTGATTTAGATGATATGTCCTAAATTTAGTATTTGTTAATTTAATTGTAGCTGTGCAATTTTCATGAACCTGAATCACAGAATAAGGTCCTTTATAAGTGGGATGTAACTTTTTATTATAATGACTTAAATTAACTGAGTCTAATAGCCAAACTTTATCACCTGCTTGTATTTTGCTTTCCTTAGCATTTTTGTCGTAATATTTTTTATTTTCTTCTTTAGATTTATTAAGATTTTGTTTTGCTGTTTGTCTAATTATTTTGGCCTTTTCAATAATATCTTGTGTTAAATTTTGATAAGTGGGTAACTGCTTTGGTTTTTCTAATATGTGGGGAATTTTTGGTTCTCTACCAAATACTAAAGTGTAAGGTCTTTCTTTCGTGGACCTGTTTTCGTGTGTATTATAACTGTGGCAAGCTAAATATACGAATTCATCCCAATTAACGGGGTTATTATCTACATAAGATTTAATGAATGTTTTGATACTAGCATATGATCGCTCCAAACTACCATTACTTTGAGGGTGGTAAGGTGAGGTAACTTTATGTTTGATTTGGAGGATTTTATTAATCTTCTTGAATAATTTACTTAGGAAATTTGATCCTCTGTCAGTTAGTACCGTGTTAGGGAAACCGAAGATAGTGCAATATTTTAACATATGAATAGCACATGTTTCAACGCTAATTTCACTTATTGGGTAAGCCTGAACGAAACGTGTTAATTCGTCTTGAATGGTCATTACGTAGCGATTATTATTAGCTGTTAATGGGTAGGGACCCATAATGTCCATTGCGACAGAATCCCCAAAATCGTTAGCAGTACTAGTGATAACCATTGGGCTTTTATTATGAACGCGTTTTATTCGTTGGCAAGTTTGGCAAGCTTTGACATATTTTTCTATGTCCTGCTTCATTCCTTTCCAGAAATACTTTCGTTTGATTTCTTGGAAAGTTTTATTTGCACCGGGGTGACCCGACAGAACATCGTCGTGATATTCCCTTAAAATTATTTTTCTTTGTTCTTTATTTGGATGAATTAAATCACCGGTTATTAAATTAATTTTTATATTATTTGTATTTAAATATTGTAGCATTGATTCAAATGTGTTTTGTTTTATTTTATTACATTGCTGTGGTACGTTTATAATATTAATTTCCTTTTCTTGATTTATGTTAAGTAATAAAAATAAGTTAGATAATGATTTAAAAAGATTGTCATATGATATTTCATCGCGTGCTTTTTCTTTTACAAACATTAGGTATATTATTTGATCTGATGAAGTATTTAATTTAGCTATTTCACTGATTTTATTAGTTTTTATGTTTGATAAATCGCAATGTGTATTAATGTAAAATGAATATTCATTATTTAAGGATAGGTCAGTGGAGTAAGGGATTATTAATGTTTTAAATTCTTCAAACGGCTTGTTTACTTTGTTGAACTGAACCGTGTCTAGATTTTGCTGGTGAAATTGTTTAAAATTTTCAAAAGATTTTTCTTTGATGTTTAGCACTGGACGGCTTAAACCATCTGCATTGGAGTTCTTCTTTCCCGGTTTGTAGATTATTTCGTAATCATACTCCATTAATTTTAGTCTCCATCTTACAAGACGACTGGACGGATCCTTGCAGTTCATGAGCCATTGTAGTGGCTTGTGGTCTGTGACGATTTTGAATTTCTTCCCATACAGATAAGGACGAAAATGTTTACAGCTTTTGACGATAGATAGAAGCTCACGTTCCGTGGTCGAATAATGTCTTTCTGCTTCGTTAAGTGTTGCAGAGTAGTATGCTATCGGTAAATCCTTTCCAATTTCTCCTTGAGATAATACTGAACCGATTGCTTCACTTGATGAGTCACAGGTAAGTATGAAAGGCTTCTGGAAGTCAGGATATTGTAAGAGCGGTTTTGAGGTAAGTATATTTTTTAATTTTTGAAAGGATTCTTTGCACTTTTCGTTGAAGATAAAGGGAACATCTTTTTTCAAGAGTTGGGTAAGGGGTTTGGCGATTCTTGAATATTCAGGAATGAATTTGCGGTAGTATCCTGTAAGACCTAAGAATGATTTGATTTCTTTGACATTGCGTGGTTCTTTTCGCTCTACGATGGCTTGAATCTTATCAAAAGATGGCTGCACGCCTTTGTCACTAATTACGTGTCCAAGGTAAGCCACTTCTTTCTTCAAAAATTCACATTTATCTGGTTGAAGCTTCAAATTGTTTCTTCTTAATGATTCAAACACATTTTGCAACTTAATGTTATGTTCTTTTAAATTACTACCAAAGATTACAATATCGTCTAGATAGACAAAACAATCGTGACCTAAATTTTGTGTTAAAACATTATTCATAAGCCGTTGGAATGTGGCGGGAGCGTTCCTGAGTCCAAAATTCATTCGATTCATTTCGAAGAGTCCTTGAGGCGTACGAAAGGCTGTTTTGGCTTTACCTTCTTCACGCATCTTTATTTGATAAAATCCGCTGGCCAAATCGAGTGTTGTAAAGTAAACTGCTTCTCCGAGTTGATCGAGGATTTCTTCAATGTTTGGTAGAGGAAAACTGTCAGGAATCGTGACTTCGTTCAATTTCCTATAATCCGTTACTACTCTCCACTTCCGTTGACCTGAGGCATCACGTTTTTTCGGTACGACCCATAATGGTGAGGACCATGGACCGTTGCTCGGCCGGATAATTCCTTGTTCTAGCATACTTTTCATTTGGCGTTGTACTTCTTCTTCATGTACTTTAGGATATCTGTAGTTTTTTGATGAAATTGGTGTTGGGTTGGTCACATTGATTTCGTGTTTGATTGCTGGTGTTGTTGTAAGAATATCTCCTTCTAAGAAAAATATGTCGTTGAAGTTTTCGCAAATTTCCGTGATTGATTCCTTTTCTTCCTTGTTGCAATGTTGTAAACGTAAATTTTTATTTAATTCTTTTAGTCGCTCTAGTGTGTTGTTGTTTTTTATTAAATTCATTAAAACAGCTGATTCAGTTTTTAATTCCAATGGTTTAATTTCTATCGTCTGGTTTGTTTTATTTATGATGGGATAATATTTCGTATCTTTTGTGATAAGAATATTTCCTGGTATGATATAGTCGTCATTGACAAGGCCGTCTATTATTGTATTGTTTACGTTTTTTGTTAGGAAGTGAATAGGTATTTGGGATAATGTTTTAGGTGGTATTTTTATTGATTTGTGAAATGTAATTTTATTATCCTTATACGAAATTTCGGCTTGATATTGAGTTAAGAAATCGTGGCCCAAAATACCATCGTAAGGAATATTGAAATCCTTATCGATTAAATGAAAATTAAAAATGAAATCTTCATGTGGTTTACAAAGTTTAATTTGAATTTTACCTAATGTTTCTATTATGCTATTATTAAGACCTGATAAATTTATTTTTTGTTTAGTATCAATTTCGTTATCGTTATAAATTAAATTATTAATTTTTAGGACCGACGTCGCGGCGCCTGTATCGATTAATAGCTTAAATTGTCCGTTTACTGACTGTGGACTTGAAAATGTTAATTTTTTGTCGCTTATTCCATTAAGTAAGATTGAGGGTTGGCGGTCGTTAATTCGCTTGAATCCGCTGGTGAGACCGTCTCCACCAGGGATTGATTGGAGTTTAAAGAGCTACTTGTGGTAGGTTGCGATTTTGTGTGCCCTATTCGTGGACTAGGGTTTATATTTTGATTAAATTTCTTTTTGCGACATTCAAATTCTTCATGACTTCTAAATTTACAATAGTTACAAATTTTAATTCTATTATTTGAATTATTAGAGTGGTTATTAAAATTATTATTATTAAAATTATTTGATGAAGAGGGATTATGATTTTTCCTACATTCTTTAGTATTATGTGTTTTTGTACGGCAGTTTTTACAAAATTTATTTTGATTTTGATTTTGCCTATCATTATGTCGTTTTATACGATCTTCATTTATAAGATATGCTTCCTCTTCGCAAGCTAAAGAATACGCGGCATTAAGGTTTGTAAATGATCTATGACGTAATATTTGTGAAAGTTCTGGGATAGTATGGTGAGTAAAACGTCTTAATGCAATTCGCTGGATGACGCGTTTCTCACTTTCAAGTGTGTGAGACTCGGCCTCCTTTTCTGTTGCCATTAAACATTTACTCATTATTTTATCTAACCTAACATAAAATTCTCTAACACTTTCATTAGGTTTTTGTTTTATGGTTTCTAACTGTTCCATTAAATAGTCGTAACTTTCAACTGGGGAATAAATTGCTATTAATTTTTCTCTTAATTCTGCATACGTCCTAATGTCTCGCATATTTATTTTAGCTTTGACTTCCGATGAAATTTTTGAAAATATAAACATTTCTAACGGAATTTTTTGAGCTCGACTTGCTAAACCTATTGCGTTATTTGCGTTTTGTAAGAAATTGTTTAATTCTTTCACATCTCCATTGAACGGAGTGATCATTTGTGATAAGAAATTTAATGGTATATTTTGAATTTCGCTACTTGTGATGGAATCGCCTCCATCTGTATCATCGTCTGTTATGACGGGTAAATTTTCGTTATCATTAGCGATAATTTGATTATCACCATTTGCACCTTCCATATTAACTGAATTAGGGAAAATATTTTGCATATAGGATAGAAGTCGAATAAATGGTAGCCTACTTACAGTTTTGTTGTGAGCGGAACGGCTTCCGAAAGGGGTAGATATGGATTCTTCCAATTTTATACGGCACTCCAAGCACGTTCTCCAATGACTACGCCGACCACTGAAGATATCACTGTAGGTACTTCACCCGTGGCACTAAATAGTCACTGTTTTAAAGTTCACTGACTACACTGTCTACTGAAGGGAACTATGCTCTTCACCCGCAGCACTAATAGTCACTGTCCTTTGTCCTTGTGCTTTTTTAAAGTTCACGACTACACCGTCTACTGAAGGGAACCAGGCTCTTCATCCGTAGCACTAAATAGTCGATGTCCTTTTTTCTTCTCGTGCCCACTGACTACACCAACTACTGAAGGGAACTTTTGCTCTTCACTCGTAGTACTAAATAGCCAATGTCCAAAATTACACCGCTGGCACCATTTTTTAATGTCGTGACTACTTGGATTAGACGGTTGCTAATTTGACGTAAGTCCACCGAACATTAATGGTTTAGAATTGGCAGGGCTTGCTGTCACCAGGGCAGCCTTTATACTGGGCTCCGACAGTTGATAATCGTGCCGAACTAGGATGATGCTTCTGGTTGGCGCGATGGGAAACAAATTCCTTGATCCTGTTGGTGTTGGAGGATTTCGCTGCTAACTTATAGACGGTGTAGTGTTTAAGAAATAATAAGATTTGTTTTAAATTCGAAATTAGATATTTTATTCACTAAAACATTAAAATAGTTACAATGGTATTATTTAATTAAAATAAAAATATGTTACTTTTTATTTTTATAAGTTTATTAATTTTGATTAAATTTACAAAATACAAAATATGATAATGATATTAAATTTCAATCGTACATCCATAGTTATTGCAGCGCGTTGAATTATGAAATTTGAATCCGTTTTCGTTTGAATCGGCGGCGGCTTTTATTTGTTGATACTGCTTGCTCAGCAGTTTGACGGTATGACGTCAGTGATCATCCGATTATTGAATCTCGACAACATAAATGGTTTTGAAATTTCTGTCCCATTCAGTTCCATAGCTGAGCAAATATTCATTTTTTGACCATTTATAAAAGTTTAACTTTTCTTGAGAAAGACGAAAAAAAGTTGAAAAAGGAAAATTAAAAGTACATATATTTTAATATAGATTTGAGAAACGTGGTTAAAAATTAGATACTGGATCCTATTTTGCGAAATATCGCGTACAAAACGAACTCTTATTATTCAATAAATATTTAATTATTGTAACATTTTTTCTAGAATTATTGAGCAAGATTAATGCTACAAGCTATAAGTAAATAATGAAATTCAAATTCGTATATAATTATTATGTCCCTTACTTATGTTGTCGGTTTTTAATGGAATTTTCATACCGTGTGAGTTTTTCGAGAATTGCCATTTTGATTACAGCCAAACCGTTGATTTAATCGAAAAATTGTTCAAATAACAGTTGTAGATATCGACGGCGGCAACCGATTACTATAGTCAGGAGCTTTATAGCTCTTATGGTTTTCGAGTTATGTTACAAACTTATAGTTTTTTAAATGGAAACGTATGTTTAAAAGTTTTTCAAAAATTTGTTTATGATTCAAAGCTACCAGTAACACCCAAATTTTCATTGTTTTATCTCATATTTTTGAGTAATTGCGTTTTAAAAATGACACTTTTAAATTTCGTACTCAAGTCCTTGCAAACGATTAGGATTTTACGTAATTTAAAAAAAATATTAAGTCAATATTTTAATCAATGTAGCAACGAAAAATTAAACGATTACTACGTTTTCCATCGGAAGTTAAAATTATTAAATGGATTAAATTATCGTATAAAAATGATATCTAAATACAATAAGGAAATAAAATTTGAGTTTTAATTCATTGAAAAATAAAAAAATTACTTTTCTGAAATGTCACTGTTTGACAGATACATAGGCGTCTAAACATATTTTTGTAGCAAGTACTTTTAAAGGAAATGAAAAGTTTTTTATGAAAAACTTCTCCTTTTTAATTTGGTTTGTAATGAAAAGAAAATACTATCGAATTTCAAATATTTTTACACTGAGTACATTTATTAATAATATTTTCGTTCCCAATTAACCTCACTTTGCTACTATTAAGACACGCCAATGTCATTTTGATTTGTATTGGTTATGTACATTTATTTCACCTGCCACCTATCGTTCTATAAATAAATAAGAAATAAAAATATTTTTCAGTAAATTAATGAAATACTTCAAATTATTTTTAAATTAAGTTACTTTAAATACTAATCTTTTAAAATAATTTGATTTTATTATGCAAAAATGTTAAAGACTTGAAATAGAGCCCGACATCTATACTCCAAAATCTGAATTACTCCAAAACTATACTCCAAAAACTACCACTTGTATTACAGAGAATGTACTAAATAAGGTTCTTTTCTTGGATATAATAGAAATTTTAGCCATCTAAAACTCTGTCGGTTGAAAGAGCCTCAAATACATATGCATATTTCTATCGTCTAATTGCTAAATTAAAGAAAAATTCAAAAAATAAACTTGGGTAAAAAAATTTTTTTCTTCATTTATATTTTCAATTGATGCATTAGATCAGTTTTATCGAAAAATTAACATATAGTCTCATTTAAAAATCTAAAGTTTGTATCATAACTCGAAAACTATAAGAGCTATAAAGCTCCTGACTATAGCAATCGGTTGCCGCCGTCGATATCTACAACTGTTATTTGAACAATTTTTCGATTAAATTAACGGTTTAGGTTTAAAATATGTATGTTGTATGTATGTATGTATTTAAGGCTTTAAAATATGTATGTTTGAGCAGTGACAAAAATTAATCAGCAATTGTACGGCGCAAGCGTATTTTGAAATGTGCGTTCGAACAGTAAAATTCAGTGACTTTTAACCAGTAGTTTGAAGTTCGAGCTGGCGTAGATTGTGACTAATTTGGAACTGATTTACAAATCCCCGATTTATACAGGAATTATAATTCAAAGACATGCGCAGTAAAAGCTATAGATTTGTTTGACAAATCATTTGTTTAACGCTGTTGTATAAAATAATTTAACCTCAGATTTTACATCCGTTAATTAAAAAATAATTATAAATTTCATTCAGCTATTTCTGTTTAAAATTTAAGTAGGTAACGAATTTATTTGTTTAATTTTCTGTATTTAAAATTTATTTGAAATATTTTTATAATGTTTTTAGCACGTAATGTCTGAAACTATGCCCGATAGTTCTTCGTCACAGATGAATACAAGTGATGAGGAATTAAACGAATATGATTTGCTTTTCGAGAGAAGAAACAGACATAAAAATAAAAATTATTTTGAGGAAATAATTCCACAATATAATAATCAGGAGTTTTTAGAGCATTTTCGGATAAGTTATCAATTGTCAGAAGATCTGGCTAATCGCTTCGAAAACAATTTAACATTACAATAAGTAGTTTATATATAGTAATACGGCGATTGATTTATTTCATCAGCAATTTATCGAATGAAATAATTACATGGCCAACAGAAAGAGAAAAAGTTGTAATTGAGGAAAAATTTAGGGAAAACGAATTTCTTGGAGTTATAGGGGTGATAGACGGATCCCATGTCAATATTGATAAGCCTTCTATTGATCCACAATCATATATGAAAGGAAAAAATTATTATTCGATACAGGTAAATATATAATAAAATTTTATAACAGTTACAAGGTTTTTAAATTTTTAATTAAAATTTTCACTGAAGAGTAATAATTATAAATGCAATAACTGGAATTCCAATTGTCAAAAACTTGATAGGACAAATCCTATAGATTTTTGAATTTATATTAAAATTTTTTTTCTATTATAGATGCAAGTCGTATGTGATCATAAAAGGAAAATTCAAGATATATTTGTTGGATATTCTGACTCTGTCCACGATAGTCGCTGTTTCCGAACGTCACCATTGGAACACGACATAGTAAATAAATGTCAAAATTATTATATTTTAGGTGACAGTGGTTTCCCATGTTTGCGCCACTTATTAACGCCATACCGCTATCGTGGTCAATTGACAAGAGTGCTAAGATTGTATAGCACTAAATTATCGAAGAATAGATATGTTATTGAGCATTGTTTCGGGTTATTGTAGCAAAAGTTTAGACAACTTTATTATATAAAGCTTAGGCGAGTACCCGATATTGTGCACTTCATAAGAGCTTGTTGCGTATTGCATAATTTAGCGATCGATGACTATTTTCCAAATGAAAATGCAAATATGGAAAATAATTTATTAGAAGAAATGCCACTCGAAGATAACATCAACGAAGGTGGTGATGATGAAGTTGATGATCGAGATGAAATTCAAATGCGTGATTATGTGGCGAGGAATGTATTGTAATTTTAGTTATAATGAACAATTTTATTTCAAAATTTTTATAATGTAGTTCTTTTTTCTTAAAATAAAGAGTCGTATATAAAAAAATTAATTAAACAGATTTCATGTCAGCTTTTTTTTAACAGAATTTAACAGAAAGTGCACTCTCTGCTATTGATGAAGCTACGCATTGTAGTATGACTTTTCTAGATTTATCTAAAGCCTTTGACACGGTCAATCATGACATTTGGTTGAACAAACTTGAGGACTATGGAATTATAAGTATAGCTCATAATCTTTTTAGATCATACCTCCAAAATTGGAAACAGTTAATTATGATGGGAAACAATCTAATTTATTAGAATTAAAATATGGAGTTCCCCAAGGTTCGATATTAGGTCCTATTTTGTTCCTAATTTACATAAATGATTTAAGTGACAACATCAATGCAGATGCTATTTCAATTTTCGCAGATGACACATCACTTGTTAACACAAACTGCAGCATAAATATATTACAGCAACTACAAAAAAAGACATTAAAAATCAAGCAGAAAAGTGGTTTATCGCTAATAAATTAAAAATTATCATTGACAAAACTAAAACGTTAACTATTTCTACTAATGGAAAATCGAATGATTCCGTAAACTTTTTGGGGATTGTAGTAGATGATAAAATGACTTGGCACTATCATACAGAATTCATTTCCAAGAAATTAAATAAAATATATTATCAAATTAGTAAACTCGTCACATATACTACAATAGAAACAACTTTAATATGCTATCATAACTATTTTCATGGCATAATATCTTATGGCACACTGGTTTGGGACACATCCCCCGAATTAGAAAGAATATTCAGAATTCAAAAAAAAGTAATTCGTATTATGTGTAAAATCAAGTCAACTGAAACCTGTAAACCATGGTTTACAAATTTAAAGATCATGACGCTGCCATGTATATTTATTTATCAGTGTCTTGTTTACATGCATGAAAATATAAATAATTTTCAAACACATTCGAATGTACTGTGGTGCCCACAGCAACACTGCATTCCAATTCATGCAACTTTCATTCCAATTATGTAAATAGGCCAAAGGACAATATTAATGGACAAATTTCACTTATTAATGAATTTTATTTTCTAAAATTCCTTTGTAAAATAAAGAATTAAGACAGTATATAAACCACTGTAAAACAAAGCAAATCATGATTATTCTTTAATAAACGTTGTTATAAGCAAAAGCTATTGTTGATTTTTTAAAGGAGTTCCTAGATTTCAGTAGTGAAAAAAGTGTAACAATTAATATTTCAAATACTTAGTTCATACAAAAAATAACTTATTGGAAAGTCGTTTTAATTCAAATTCAACATCAGTTTGGCGACGAAAACTAACAATCTGAAGAATTTTTCAAGTAAGTCGTTTTCGATTCAAATACACTACCGAGTCACTAACGAAAATCGACAATCAACGTGGAATATCATCATCCAAGTTTCGGAAGATTACTTTGAAATCTTGCCCTGGTGACAGCAGCCTTCCATTTTATGTATGGTCTAACACGCGGCACGATACAAAAATTGGTGACAGCGGTGGGATAGAAGTAATTCAAGGACCAGCAATCCCGAGTTTGAGGTGAACCAGTCCGTGTCTGTGGAACCAATCAACCACCGAACCAGCACCCACCTACAAACGGATCACACGGTCAACAATTCAAAGAATTGATTGTCACTTCTATCCACGGGAGAGAACAGCCCTTACAACAGAGGAAACTCAATAAAACAGGTTAGTGGCACTTTTGTGATCTACTTATCCTATTAAATATTGATACCTCACTCAACTCTTTAATCAAACATTTTCAAAACTTAACCATCTCCCATAAAACAAAAATGACCACCCGATTCAACTAATAACACGCAACCAGGAATACACCCTGATATATCAAATTTAGATAATGTAGATAATACATCTGACAATCATTCAGACATAGATTCATATAACGAACGGGATAAACCAATTCATTTTAAAGATTGGTTAGGGAACTTTGAAGACTCCCCACGAGGAGCGTTAGACTTTTTAAGAAAATTAAAAATTGTTTAGATTATGTTAGCAACAGACAGAAAGCCAATGTTTTAAGATTCGCATGGAATCAACTGCCATACGAAATCGCTGAAAATATAGGTGAATGTGAATTAAGTTTCGAAACATTTCATAGAACGTTAACAAATTTGTATAACCCCAGACGTTCAACAATGCATATCGATAATGATACAGCAAAGTTAAGGCAACTCCCTAATGAAGATGTTTTAACCTTTTATACTCGTGTTAACAAATTACGTAATGAAAGGTTAATCAATCTTAGACACGAAACTTCTTCTATTGAATACCCTGGTCAAGCTAAGTTGATAGAACAAAATATTGTTAACAGATTTATTTCTTGTTGCCATAGTCCTATTTCAACACGACTCAGGTTATCTCATATTAGAATTCGTGATTTAAACACAGCTTTATCAGAAGCTTTAGAAGAGGAGAATTTTTTAAAGGTTCAAAACGAATACAATTTTAACAAAAAGTCAAACCACGTACAAAAGTCAAAATTTTGTAAAATTTGCAGGACGAAAACGCATAATACGAAAGATTGTAGAAACAAAAATAATTCAAATAACCAAAACATTCAAAATAATTCTTACCAACAAAAAATTTGCAACTTTTGTAAATATCGTGGACACTTAGAAGAAGAATGTCGTAAAAAACGATACTCTTCACATTTTTCGAGTAATCATCCTCTACAGAATTGTAACGTTTCCCAAATACAAGGTGAACCTGCCAATAATGAAAATTTAAATTCCCAACCGTCTACTTCACGGGTCGAGAATGTAGACCAAATGAACCAACAGACCCAACAAGTAAATTTTCATTACCTGATTCAATAAATACCAAAAGTATTACGTTTAAATGTGCTGAGGGGATTACAAACACATTGACTTTCATGATAGTTACAGGAGCAATTTTATCCCTAATCAAGCAGGATAGAATTAATATAAAAAATTATTATAAAAATAACATTTTATCTATTCGCGGTATAGAAAATAGTTATAAACAAACACTAGGTACAGTAGAATTAAACTTATCAATGCCCGACTGTAAATTTCCATTTGCTTTTCATGTAATAGATAACAACATCAGCTGTCCATGTGATGGAATAATAGGGATAGATTTTTTTAACCTATTACAGGGCAGTAATTAACACAGAACCCTATTCAATAACATTTCGACCACTAAAAGTCGAAAAGCCGGAATCATATTCGGTTATGAATGTTAGGCATGCAAATTTATTAGAGAACATACGAACCGAACATTTAAATGCAAATCAAACCGAATCAATTAATGCTATTTGTATCAACTTTAATGAACTTTTTCATTTAGAAGGAGACCAACTAACGGTCACCCCAACATTAAAACATGAAATCAATTTAACAGATCCAACACCAGTTTTTGTTAAGAATTACAGATTCCCGAAAATTCACGAACAGGAAGTTAGGGAACAAATGGATAAAATGCTTAAACAAAACATTATCAGACCTAGTAACCGTATAGTGCGACTATTTGGGTCGTACCAAAAAAACAGGACGCATCGGGAAAACAAAAATGGCGGATAGTCACTTGACTATCGACGCCTCAATAATGTCACAATAGAAGATAAATTTCCCCTTCCAAATATTGAGGACATTTTAGACAGATTAGGCGGAGCAAAATTTTTTTCAACCCTTGACCTGAGCATCAGGTTTTCATCAGTTAGATATTAGGGAAGAAGATAAATTCAAAACAGCATTTAGTGTTCCTGGAGGACATTTTGAGTACAATAGAATGCCTTTTGGACTCAAAAATGCTCATGCGACCTTTCAAAGGTTAATGAATATAGTACTTGCTAAAAACCTCCTAAAAGCCTGCTTTGTCTACCTAGACGACGTAGTTGTTTTTGGAAGTACTTTAGAGGAACATAATGAAAGGTTAATAAATGTTTTTAATTCACTAGAAGAATACAATTTAAAACTCCAGCCCGATAAATGTGAATTTTTAAAAAATTCAATCGAATACCTCGGATTTATCACATTTTCCGACGGTCTTAAACCAAATCCGAAAAAAATAGAAAATATAGTAAATATGAAAATCCCTAAAACACAAAAAGATATTCAATCATTTTTAGGTCTTATAGGCTATTACCGAAAATTTATAAAAAATTTTAGTGATAAAGCCAAACCATTAACTAATTTATTACAGAAAAACAAAGAATTTATTTGGTCAAACGAATGCCAACTCGCATTCGAAAATTTAAAATCTGAACCTAGAAGCTGCTGCGTAATTACGCGTACAGTGGCGTACCAATTATGTTTATAAAAAAATTATTTATTTATAAATTTTTTTTTTTTTTTTGAATTTAATGCAGTTTAGTAAATAATTTTACGTGCAGAACGTAACACCCTTTTCAACCCGTAAAAAAAAAAAAATAGAAAATATTTTTTTTCGCAGTAAGATTAAGATGTAGGAAAATTATCAGTAAGTAATTTATAATATAGCAGAATTGCTAATTTGGGCGCCAACTGAATTAACCTTACTAAGACGGAAAATTGGTATGAACTGTACATAATATAACGTACGACGGACGGAATAAAGGACAGATGATCAGATAGGAAGATTTTGGACCTAATTAATTTCAATTTTTTTTTTAATTTAATGCAGTTTAGTAAATAATTTTACGTGCAGAACGTAACAAAGTATACACAAAAAAGTATCTTTAATGTATAAAAAAATATATGTGTCACCCAATTAATAGATTTTGTGATTATTTTAACCAATCTAAGTTTGTAAGTTCTATACTTTTTTTCCAAATGCTTTAACAATATTTTATTTCTCGCTTCATACAAATGATTTTGTCTTTTTTTCCCTTACTTCAACTCTCTTTAGTTCTAATCGTTCTTCTTGATATTTTTCTCTGTTCTTCCTCGCCTTCTCAAATATTTTTATTTTTTCGTTTGTTTTTGATCGTAATCGTTTACGATTTTTAATTTCATTTAATGCAATATTTTCTTTATTTGAAGAAGCTTGTTTACTTGAAGAAGCTTTTACCATGTCCACTTCTTTTTGTATATTATTGCCTGTAAAAACCAACGGATTGTCTAAAATTTATTGTTGTAGGTAAAGCTACAATTAAATAATAAGGAGTTTTCTTTACCTTCTTCCACGTTTCTGACAATATTACTGGTTTCCTCCTGGATCTTCGGTTTTGTGGGAACTATCTTTTTGTTGTATGATATATTATGATCAACAGTCGTTGGTGACAGCAATATCTCCGGAATAATATTTCTTTTTTTCCAAAAATAGAGTTCATTTCGTCGGTAAATTCGAAATATTTCTAATCTCTTCCGGTTTTTTTGGAATTGTCCACATAATTTTTGTAATTTCGTTCTAGAACTCGCCATCTGTTTTCACAATTTGATGGTGTGCACTTAAATGAATGTTTCTTGTTTAATATTTCAGAAATGAGCTCCCAAAATTTTTTCATATTTCGTATTTCAAATCCACCAACTTTTTTTCTATACTGTTTATAGTATTCAATATTTAAATCAATAATTTTGATGATGAACTTGTCCACTGAAAATATTCATACCTTTCTTAAGTTTCCTTATTATAATTGTGATCATTAATATTTTCATTTTCTGCATTCAAATTAAGAATTTCGCCCACGTCTAAAAAAATTAATACAAAAAATTAATTATCAACTTAAACAACATAAAAAAGTATTTAAAATACAAACCAGTCATATTGTATATATTGAAAAATATATTAAAGATAATCTTTGTTTAATCTACTGCAATACATTGTTTGTTTGTTTACCGTTTATATTTTGCAACTATAAAATACACATGGTAAATATACGGCACATACCTACAATTGAATTGCTGCCAACCATGAAGTAACCAATATTCCTAAATGTAAATACAACAGAAAAATTAATATTCGAGCAGTCAAAATTTGAAATTAATTTCCAATTAGTTATTTTTCCAGCATGCGCAGCTTAAAAGTACATGATTAATAACCAATTCTCTGCTCAAACAAACCTAATATAAACTTACTACCTGAGACCTACGGTTTCACTCACATAAAATTATTTGAACGATTTAACGCCTAAATAAATTATTGTTTGACCCGGCCAATTTCAACCTCACCTTACATTTAAATTAAATATTCTGAAATTTTGTGAACATGCTATATCGCAATACTTTTCCACCGGTAACTTTTTATGAGTGGAAAAGGAACTTGATTTGCGTCAAGTTGCCGACAACTCACCGGTCGATTACATTTTTGCAGCGATTACAGCGTTGCCTAGGTCGAGTATTTGCATGATTACTTTAACGATTTACCGCCATGTCCAGAAAACAGAGTTCTATCTGTTGTGGTACTCTGGTTCTTTCTTTGAACTCTTTTGGAGCACTCAACGTTCCAACGTAAGTTTTTGAAATAAAAGATAGCAATATTTTTTCAAAAACAACAATTTATTTAACAAGTCAAATGTGAGATTGGCAATATTTGTTAATAAGAGTATTTCTTCTTCTTCTTGCTGTTTTACCAATTCCACTTGGCTGGCCACAACGTCCACTGGTTAACCACTCCGGTTTGTAACTAACTGATCCGCCTCTCTATTGCCTCTGATTTCCGCTACTGGCTCCAACACTTGATTTTCACGTAACACTCGATTTACAACTGATTACCACTGATTCGCAGCTGATTTGTAACTCCCCTCTTCGGACTAGGTGAGCTGGCTTTTATACCCGATTGTGTGATGTCCTGTTGTTGTGATGTAGTTGTTTTGTTCATCGAAGAACTTCTCGATGGTACTGGAATGTTCCACCATTACATAAAGAAAAGAAAAAAAGTATTACTAAAAAAAAGGTGTAGGCCGTCGTTGCCGGTGGGGATGGAACCCCGGCCCTTGGCATCGGTGATCCGATCACATCACCACTGCTCCACCGGACCGTGGTAATACTAGTGCTTGGTGTCGAAGCCTTGATACGCATGTAGATACAACTGCTGTTGGGTACAGTAGTCTTCTGCTATGCCGTACGCAATGTTGATACAGTCCCAACATACCGAATTGCAAACAGAAACGATTACTTACAACTTTACATAACAAAGGACGCCATGTTGTGCATTACACAAATTTTCTATTTATAGTTTAAAATTCTATCTACAACTCGGTGTAAAACTTACACGCGTGCATCACCAATCACCATGGCTATCTCAATATATACTCCTCAAAACAAAATAAGGGCCACTTTGAAAGTTTGTATTTTAAAACTGATTTATGTCGATCCATGTCAAAATAACTTTTCTAAATGACTGTTGTTATGATATTAAGTGGTTGAGTAAATGATAACAGTTAGGTTTAAGTGATATTATTGTTGAGGGGAAGATTTAAACGTTGTTTTGTCTCGCACAGCGTCAAGTGGTTAGTTTTACTTATTTTTTTGAATTTGATTTTAAATCAGTTTGCGCTAGATTATTGATTGCTGAGGTTGTTTTTTGAAGTTTGGCGTGTTATTCAATCATTTATTTTTACAATGCCGAGAATTCGACACCATATGGACGAAGCTACTGCTACCAGAGCCGTAACGATGATTAAGGGTGGTCAATCTCAACGGTCCGTGGCTCTGCAGTTGGGTTGTTCACGAAGGGCTATTCAAAATGTTTGGAATCGGTATCAGCAGACCGGTAGTGTAACCCGGTGCCGTGGCTCAGGAAGAGTTCGTGCTACCACTGCCCGTGAAGACCATTACATTCGACTGTGTGCACGACGTGAGCCGACTGTTACCGCAGGTACTCTGCAAAATCGCTTACATCGACCTACTGGTACTGTTGTCAGTAATCAGACCATACGAAATCGTTTGCATGAAGACCAACAACGTTCAAGAAGACCAGTAATCCGTACCAAACTGACCGGAGCGCATCATGCAAACCGTTTAAGATTTGCACATGAACACCTTGAATGGGGCTTGGAGGAATGGCGTCACGTACTCTTCACTGTTACAAGCCGGGTTTATTATTCAAAATTTAAATATTTTTTATATTTTTTATGGGAATAGAAATAATTCCAAATTAAAAAGTTTGAATCGAATTTTAAGTCGATATTAAAGTAATTTGTAGATACATATTCTAATCTAATGAACACTTGCATAAATAAATAATTATTAAATATTTCTATAAACAAAAAGGTCCATTCATCGAAGTAACGGCGTAAGTTAAATAAATTTCTCGAGTATCTGGACATGTAAGAAATTATTTAGACTAAACATCCGGGCGACAAAAAAACCGTTGGCGATAAATAATAATTAATAAAATTAACGAGAAATAATTAATTGCTGATAAGGATTTTTTTTCTATGGAACGTTCTAGAACAAATTTATAGACCAGAGGGGTATGAGGTGAAGGGTATGTAGAAGCCAAGCAAAATAGAAAATCAAAACGGTTAAAAAAAGTCGTTCTCTGGTTTTGATAGTGAAAAGAAGTCGGTTTGTGGGTTTTTGATTGTTGAGTAATTTGGGTGATTGTTATTAAGGGCTTTGTTGTGTAGTTGAGTGATCGGGGATTTTGTGTGTGAGATTTGTGGATTAGGTTGATCGAGTGGGATTATTGTTGGGACTATTTAATCGGGATATTTGGGGATTATTGGAAACTGTTGAAGGGTTATAAACTTGGGTGAATTTAGCGTTTAAGAAATTTGTACGTTTAATAAATTTAAGGGTAGTTTTGTAAGAACTTAGTTGTATAAGTTTTTATTGTTTATTTTATAAGGAGAATTTGGTGAGTACCTACCTAAAATTCTGTAATATATTTTATGGTTCTTATTCTTTTTTTTAACTAAAACCTTAAACATCAATTTCTGGGACCGATTGTGAAAATATCAATAACTTACGGGAAAATAGTGGGTACAACGGGTTACATTTTATTTGTCAAACATAACTGAATATTTTGGATAATTGAATATTACAATGGGTCCGCGGATGCTGTTTGAAGTTTAATGAAATTTTATTGGGTTTTGTATCATTTTTAAGGCGGGTTATATTGTTTCTGTATAAGCTGGGCTAAATAGTTTGTATAAATTTTATATATTAGACGGGTTAAAATAAATTAGAAGAAAAAGGGATTTCGGTTGTTTTATTTCTGTAAATTTTAGATCTTGTATTTCAGCTAGAAAATCCACTTTTATCGCCAATTAATCCGTCATGGATTAACCTTGGCAGGAGTTCGAACCCCTGCTTCATTATTCGGTGCATGTAAATCTTTTTCGCTACCCTTGCGCCGAATTAATAATATAATTCGCCGTTCCCTGGTTTTCCATGTACATATGGTTAACTAATAGGGCACGGTTACATTGTGGTGGCAGCGTCTATGGGATAAAAGTAGGAAATTTTCTGGCGAAAATCAATCATTTTTGGGGAAAATTAAATAATTTTCAGGGAAAAAATTTTTTGGTTTTCGGTCAATTTTTAACATAAAAGTGATGTAATTACTAGAGTTGGGAGAACAGTGGTCCCAAACAGAATCGCCATATAAAATATTTTGAATTGGGGGGCTATAAATTTTATTAGAAGGCTGAGGATTTTCCCCTGGATTTATGACTAGCCTAAGGAAGCTTTAAAGAACAAATCAGTAAAAATTAAAAATTACCCATTTTTCATAATATAATATATAATTTTAATTTTAAAAATAATTTAAAAAAATTAATGTTGAATAAATAAGTGGTCGATTGTAATAGAAATTAATTTAAACGAATTCAAAACATTTATATTGTAAACAATATCTCTATTTCCGTTGTGATTATTTTAATAATATGTACATGTCACCTTCTTTATACCTGCTGTAACGTAAACAAAATTGATTTTATTAGTAGATTGTATCACTCTAGTAGGTCGCTCACAAGACTGAACATGGTTTTGTTTTTTCATTAGAAAAATATAAAAATATGTATGTACATATAACAAGCAAAATGATTCATAATATTGGCAATTAAAAAACACAAACAGACACAAAATAACATTAACGATGTGGTATTAATAGTAAAACGTCGTAAAACTGATTTTTAAAAAGATTGATAATATTTTTACGTTTTATGACAGCCCTCCAGTTCTATTCGTAGCCCCCCAGTACAAAATATTTTATATGGCGACTCTGTTAGGGACCTTTTGTTCCCATCTCTGGTAATTACATTTTAGTGGTTCATCTGGGATAAATATATTTAATTATTGAGTTAATTGTTGAGAATTTTTGATTGTTGCATACTCGACTATATTGTTGGGTACATATTTTAATTGTTGGGGGGTAACAATTATAATTGTTGTATATGTATATGATTTCTATTGTTGGGTATATGATATTTTAAAGTAAACTGTAGACATTTTGTTTCAAAATTGTATTTAATATTATTGCATTTATTAACAATTATATTTTATTCAATTGTTATATTTTTCTTAATATAAATTTTTGGAGGGTATATTTTGGGTTATTTACAGGTAATTGTTGCAGTATTTAAGGGTTCATTGTTGCGGTTACCATTTATTTATGTGTAATTATTGATTTTATGGGTCATTGTTGATTAAACAGCTGATTTATACAGTATACATATAGGCCAGGGACACATACACACATATATACACATATTGGGTACATACAAGGGCAATAGACGTTACATACACATTGGGCATAAAAATACTTCACAAAGTAAACACACATCTTATCACATATCAACAACATCATGTAACATATTTTGAAATATTATACCCTGTGCCAAAATATACTCCGTTCAGGTAAAATGGGAAACAAAATAATTTTATTATAATGTAATTTTTCTTTTATTTTCATATTGCACATGTGGACAATACTACTTTGTTGTACTTTCATTGTGGTGATATTTTGTGTATATAGATTGGGGAAGTTTTATAAAATGGAGCAGCCAGTGATAAACATTGAAGCTCCGCGGGTGAGTTTAAATGCTCTTGCCAATGCAATGGACAATTTGACGGGGAGGGAAAATGTGCGGGAGTATTTCGATAAACTCGAAAGAAGGGCAAGGTTGGACAATTTAACGGAGGACCAAATTTTAATGGTAGTAAAGTGCAAATTAAGTGGGGAGGCGTATAGATATTTTAAAAGTGAGCCGGGGCTAGACGAATTAAGTTATGGGGAGTCTAAAGAAAAGCTAATTAAAATGTTTATGCCAAAATGAGTGCCAGGGTCGGGGTATCATAAACTAGCGGGGACAATTCAGCAGAGTAAGGAGTCAGTGCGGGAAATTGTGACTAGGATTAAGTTGGCGGGACAAGAAGTGTTAGAGGAGGACTTGGCAGGGGCAGAGCTGCCAGAAGTGCCGGGAATAAAAAAGAAAAACGAACAGTTAATGTTGGAGCAATTTAAAATGGGACTCAGGCGGGAATTATTAAAAAACATTGGGGTGGCGTTTATGCGTGAGGGGCCGGGATTGACATTAGAAGGGGCGTGTGAGTTGGCGGAGCAGGAAGAGCTCCACCAACAAATATTAAGTAGTGTGGGGCGAGGGGTACAAGCTTTGAAAATTGACTCGGAAGAAGGGGGTGCGCAGGGGGTGTCAACCCCTCGTCAAACGGAAACGCGACCGCGAGTGATCCCACCCAGCTTTCAGGCGGCCGCTAGGGAAAGAGAGATGGGTAGGCCAAATGTGACGGAGCGGGATAGGGCCGAACAATCGGGTCGTCGGGATTTATCGGCGGTGCAGTGCCTAAACTGTTTTGGGTTCGGGCACTTTGCGAAAGAGTGTCGGGCACCAATGGTGTGTCGTTGATGTCGACGGGCAGGACACATTGGGAGGGAGTGCCCTAACCCAACAGGGCAGGTAGTACCGGCGGGAGTAACAGGGTTGCCTCGGGAAGCGGGACCACCTCCACCAGCAGGAAGTTGGCAAGGGGCGGTACCGAAGAGGGGTCGTGGCCGAGGTGTACCGAGGGTGTTGCGACGAGTGAGAGCTGAGGAAGTGGCACCCAGGGAAATAACCGTCGAGACGGCTGATGGGGCAACTGTGGGAGCCAAAGAATATTTAAACCGGGCAGGCGCCTCGAGTGGGCCCCAAACCGAGGACGCCCAATAATTTTAATTCCGCAAGTACAGGGTGTTTCCTGGGATATACCTTATATTGTACAAGGTATATATAATGGACAAATTTTAAATTTTATTGTTGATTCGGGATCAGCAGTGTCAATTTTGAGGTCAGAAATTTTGGGTAATGAATCAATTCGGGATATTGGAAATATTTTTCTAACGGGAATCACAGAAAACACCTTGTTACCAGAAGGGGCGGCAATAGTGAAATTAAATTTTGCGGGTGTATTATATTCTGTGGATTTTATTGTATGTACGGGGTTAAAAATCGAGACAGCTGGGTTGTTGGGTCGTGACTTTTTGAGTAAATATGGTGTTATTATTGACTATAAAAATAATTTATTGAATTTGGGGGATAGAACAATTGAGTTGATCACTGGAAGTGGATCTGGGGTGGATCTGGTGGGTCGTAATACGAAATTTTCACAAAATAAGGGGAAAGCTGACTCCAATTTACCTGCATATGGGAAAAATGATCTTAAAATGAGTGAAAGTGGGGGAAAAGTGCGTTTGAATGATTCGGGTAGTGCGAGGAAAGTGTGTTATGAGAAACCGGGTCGAGTGGAAACATCCGTGGGAAAAACTCGGAGCGTTCAGCATACATCGGGGGATACAAATGGATGGGCGAAGCAATCGGTAGTAGTACAGCGTGGAAGCAGAGGGTCACACCAACATCAGGAACATCATGCTGAGGCGTCTACTAGTTCAGGGAGTACTAACAACGTGTCATTTCGGGAAGGAGATGCGGGGAAATCACACCAACATTCGGAAGATAGTGGGAAATCATCAAGAAAACAGATCCACACCAAAATTAACAAAAATAAAAATTTTGGAGGTGCGGGGAAATTGCCAAAAAAATCAAAGGGGACGTCGAAAAACATAGAAAAAGTAACCATAGCAAAAATGGAACCAAAACAAAACGTTCAACAGGATGCTCAGCATAAAGTGGGTCCGAAAAACACCGAGACTATTGTACTACTCGATGAGGAATTAGAGATACCATCACGATCTGAATGTACAACACAGGCAGAACTTAAAAATAAATTTCCAAATGGGACCTGTGTACCAGTGGAACCGGGAGAAATTTTAATTCATGGTGTCATGGCCGCTAGGGTATTATCCAGAGTAAACAATGGGAATCAAATTTCTGTTCGACTTATCAATACGGGTAATCAGTCAGTTACTATCGGTGCTAAAACACTAATAGGGGTAGCACAAGAATATACTGATGAAACATACAACTTAATAACGGATCACGAACAATGGGAGGCACATGTACTACATGTACAGTCGGGGTCATCATTAAGTGAACAGGTCGACTTAAAACATTTACAACCTGAAGATCGGGATAAAGTTTTAAATCTTTTAATGGAGTATCGGGATATTTTCTACACAGAGGGCACTAAACTGGGAACTGCGAAGGGAATAAAACATCGGATTATTACTGAGAATGTACATCCAATTGCGAGGCGACCATACAGGGTACCTCAGGCACAGCGGGAATTATTACGACAACAGATCAATGAGATGTTGGAAGATGGAATTATTACGCCATCAACTTCACCATGGTCTGCACCTGTTGTCATTGTACCAAAGAAATCCGATGATGGGCAACCAAAAATTAGAGTTTGTGTCGACTACCGCGAACTCAATTCTGTGACAAAAAGGGATTTTTATCCGCTCCCAAGCATGCAGGAGACATTTGATATGTTGTCCAATGCTAACTTGTTCACTACTTTGGACTTAGCTTCTGGGTACTGGCAAGTAGCTGTTGCGGAGGAAGACCAAGAGAAGACCGGGCTCAGCACTTTCGAGGGGCATTATCATTTCCGAAAAATGCCGTTTGGATTAAAAAATGCGCCGAGCACGTTTCAGCGGCTTATGGATACAATCTTGGCAGGGCTCGTGGGACACAAATGTTACGTATATTTGGATGACGTGATCATATTCAGCACAAAGGGGATCGATGAACATCTTTCACGGTTACGGGAAGTCTTCGATTGCTTACGGGAAGCAAATTTGAAGCTAAAACCAGAAAAGTGCAAATTCCTACAGGAACAAACGAAGTACTTAGGGCATATTATTTCAGGCAGTGGGGTACAGCCAGATACACAGAAATTGTCAGCTGTTAGGGACTATCAGAGACCTCAGAGTGTTAGGGACGTTCGTGCATTTTTTGGACTGACAGGCTTCTACAGAAAGTTCATTCCGGATTTCGCTCGAATTGCCAAACCACTTACTACCTTGACGAAAAAAGATACCAACTTTACATGGACAGAAGAAGCTGAGGGGGCATTCAATACATTAAAGGAAATTCTGTGTAAAGAACCGGTCTTAGCGTACCCAGATTTTAACAAGCAGTTTATATTGGCCACGGATGCTTCGGGATATGCTATCGGGGCTATTTTGAGTCAAGAGTACGAGGGACATGAACGACCAATTGCGTATGCTAGTCGGCAGTTAAATAAAGCTGAACGAAATTACTCAACCACTGAGCGCGAGTGCTTATCTGTGGTCTGGGGTGTCAAACATTTTCGCTGTTATCTGTACGGGCGACCTTTTAAAATCATAACGGATTATCGACCACTTAGGTGGCTACTTTCAATCAAAGATCCAAGTTCTAGACTGGCAAGATGGGCATTAACACTGGCTGAGTATGAATTCGAAATTATTCACAGACCTGGGAGGAAAAATGGGGATGCAGATGCACTGTCGAGGGTACCAGCACCTAATATAAGCATCAATCAAGCGGAAATACAATACGAGCCATTTTGGGATAGAGAAACATTTAAGAGGGGGCAACAACGGGATCCACTTATACAAGAAATTATCCGAAAATTGGGAGAAAATAAAGAAAATGAGCTTTACTACTTAGATGAGGATGGAATTTTGTACAAGAAAAGGGTTATCACCGAACGACATGATAGATTAGTCGTTCTGGCAAATATGGTACGAGAAGTTATACGGGCATATCATGCAGCACCTTATTCGGGACATCAGGGCTATGAACGGACACTAAGTTTTATAAGGGATAAATTTTATTAGGTAAATATGGCTAAAGATGTAAAGAAAATGTGTGAAGAATGTGTTTCGTGTGCTCAGAGAAAAACAAAACTTACAAAACCAGCACCACTTTTAAAATTACCAGCAGTAGAGACCCCATTCGAGCGGATCGCAATGGATATTGTGGGACCACTTGTAACTTCTATGCGGGGAAATAAATATATTTTAACTTGTCAGGACTACTTTACTCGATATCTGGAAGCAATACCACTACCGGATCAGAGGGCTGATACCGTAGCGAGGGCTTTCGTCGAAAACATCATTACGAGACACGGGGTACCAAAGGCATTAATTACGGACCAAGGGACCAATTTTACCTCAAAGTTAATGAAAGAAATTTGTCAAATTCTCGGGATTGAGAATTGTTTGAGGTGCAAACAACACCGTACCATCCACAATCAAATCGTATGATTGAGCGCAGTCACCGGGTTATCAAAGATATGCTATCTCAGTATATTAGTGACACTCAACGAGACTGGGATGAGTGGTTACCATTCGTGGTTATGGCATATCGTAGTCACGTACACAGTGCAACGGGTGAAACTCCATTCTTTTTACTACACGGGAGGGATATAGAACTGCCTTACGACAAAATCATTAAACCACGTCGAGTAACGGCAGATTGTAGTGAAAATTATGCGGCGGAGTTAATCCAAAGGCTTAATCAAGCATACACTCGGGTGACAGAACATCTAAAACAAGCGACAGAAAAACAAGTGGTTCGGTATAATCAAAAAACAAAGGAAGTTACATATCAACTGGGTGATAGGGTATATCTACACGATCCATCTGCTTGTATTAAAGGATCCAAAAAGTTAGCGAAACCATGGGTTGGGCCATTTAGAATTGTTGGGATAAAGGGACCGGTCACATACAAGATAAAAGAGATCTATGGGCGTAGACAATTCATCGTACATGTAAATAGATTGAAACCGTGCAAATATGTGGATGATGATGGGCCAGCAAATATTCGTGAACAACCTGAAGTTGAAGAAGAACCGGAAAATAATCAGGGCGATCAATTGGACGCAAATCGGGTAAATGATAGGGTTCAATTGGATGAAGATTGGCCATTACAATTTCGAATCACCTTACAACCAAACATAGCTCCGGGTCAAGACGAACAAGTAGAACCAGAAGAACGGGAACAAGAAATAGTAAATGAGCCGGAACCAGAAGATGTACGACATTACCATACACGTAGCCGTGGTCCAGTCGAGGATCAACCGTGGGTTCTAGATCGGGCAATATAGAACCAACTAATTACCGCGTACACTGTGAAAAACTATTTTTTCAAAACTTTAAAGTCTAAGTGCACATAACGAGGGTCCACTGTACTGTTTAAAAATCTCAAAAAAAAAATTTAAAAAAATTTTTTAAATTAAATAAATTGGCATTAACTTACGGGGGCGTACTGTACTAAAAGTTTATTAACAACATTGATAAATAAACAAATAATTTTAATACATCATATAAAAAAAAAGAATATTATCGGGTATCTCAAAATTGTGTTATCATCTTTATAGGACATCAAAATGGGACAGTGGTTGCAACTAATCGTTGTCTTACTGGTAATCAGGTACAGTGTGGCAATTATAGTGTATGACTGTCGGGGACCCAATACTAATATATCAGTGATATCGGTTAAAGACATTGCTCAGTGTCCGGATCCAAAAAATGACTATACGGAGGTGCGAAAAGACATTCAAATAATACAAAAAATGACTTTACTGGTGTGCACGTACAGACATGTTTGGTGGAAGTGACGCGCATTATTCAACGTTGCGGGATGTTTAGTCATGTATCAGCGGTACCACAAGGACTTTTGAGTTATGTACATCGGGTCGGGCCAGAAGAATGTAAAAATATTCACCGAACACGTTCGTTTTATGGGTTCAAAGGACATATAATTGGGAATATTCAAGCAAATGCTACTACAGTCACGGGTATAACATTAGCGGGTAGTGTTACGGTTGATGGGCAATGCAAGGGTACAACGTACACTGAAACGTCATTTACCTGGGAAGACGTCATCGTACTAGCTACAGTCAAAATTAGTACATTTGATTATCGGGCTACTGTGAAATTGGCAACCGACGAAATTGTATTAAAGGGTGGTGTCACATGTTCCTATGTTTCGGGTTACTGTATGGACACCGAAATTGGCGAAACTGTATGGGAAGTTGGTATGCGTGGACAATGCGACAACAGGGCCTATCACATTTTGTACGAAGGGAGTGCAAGTTTAATCACGACAAACAAATCTCACATATTTTTGGACACACAGTACATTGTAGTGGAACAACAGAATCGAGTATTCGCAATTACATTAAGGGAAAAATCATTCGTTTGTGATCAAGAAGCATGGGGAACCGAGCATCCAAAATTAATGGTGATTGAGCGTAAAACTTATGGGTATAAATTTCGAATGAATGGTCAGCTGGGATCAGAGAACGTCGATTTGCTCACTTATATAAATACTAAGTTTATGTATGTTGAGCAGAGCATCAAAAGAACGCTACACAATTTCCACGTCCAAACTATTCATCGACGCTGTCTATTAAATAGAGAGATATTGAAGAATAGACTTTTAGTAGCGCCATTATCAACCAATACAGTCGGGGTTCTACTGAAAAATTAATTAGGCTTTACGGGTCGGGTACTGGGTGAAGTAATATACCTCATGCAGTGTGTTCCAAAAGTAGCGGAAGTTCGACGGGACAAGTATTGTTACAACGAACTACCAGTTTCAGTAAATAATGAGTCGTTATTTATGGCACCTGTTACACACATTTTACAAGAACGGGCAGAACAAATAGAATGTTCACCACTAACACCGCCATTGTATCACCTTGGGAATAAATGGGTAGGATTCAGTCCATTACCAAATACGGGAATTCAACCAGAAATAATCAAAGTCGATAGCGAACCATATCCGGAATTTCAACCACTACAACAGCTAAGTACTGGGGGCATCTATTCAAATGAGGAAATCAGGGCAGTTCAACATTCTTTAACTTTTGGGGCTGAACGACAAGCGGTATCAACAATAATAACAAGAAAATTAATTTGGCTTGATACGGAAAATCAGGGGTACTCAACCGTGAATTTATTCGATGCAAACGAAATTCAAGGGTTAGCCAAGAAGACATTCAGTGCTGTATGGGGATGGTTTACTGATATTGGACTTTTCACATCCAGTATATTGGGTATTTACGTAATTTTTCGATTTTGTAAATACTTAATTGGGGCCGTATTAAATGGGTTATCATTATATGAAATACTGGGATGGAGTTTCGGGTTGCTGGCATGTTTACGGAATACCTTAACCGTTTGGATCATACACCGATACCATAAACAAAACACGGGCATATCACGGGAAGAACAACCAAAAGTGGAAAATCAGGAAGCACGGGAAGACACAATGCGGGATTCGACCATAATCGATATGGATGGGACTAGAGAAAAGGACAAGGAGGGAAAAACCACCACCAGCGAAGTAAAGACATTGTATCCGGGAGTGAAGATTCACGTTGCAGGAGTGCCCATTGAGTGAGTGATACAGTGAAAAAAAAAACTGAGTGTAGTGACCTAGTGAAGCTATCATCAAAAAAAAGTGGAATATTTTAAAAAAACTTTACAAATCTAGACAAAGAAAGCTTTTTTGAGGTATTAAACTTGGTTTTAAACAATACTTACTTTCATTCAAACTTCACGAATTCTTACTACCTACAACTTATTGGAGTACCCATGGGGTCCCAAATAAGCCCAATAATTGCTGAATATGTCACAGACCACCTTATTGAAAAGGCAATAGAACGACTAAATAAGAAAAATATCCACATCAATAAATTATACAAATATGTAGACATTTTTGCAATTGTTGAAACTAAAGATATCAATGTAATATTAACAGAATTCAACAACACCAACCCCAAATTACAATTTACAATAGAGGAGGAACAAAATAATAATTTAGAATTTTTAGATACTAAAGTAGTAAAAATAAATGAGTATTTGATAACTATCTGGAACATAAAAAACTATCACTCAGATAGATTAATTAATTATCACTCAAACCATAACACAAACATCAAGAAAAACATTATACAAAATTTATTCAATAGAGCTATTAAACTCACCAACATAAAATACAGATCACAAACCATAAAAAAAGCCAAAACTATTTTATTAAAGAACAACTACCCAATTAAATTAATCAACTACATTTTAAAGAATATAGTAGATAAGCAATACAACCAAACTAAATACACAAAAACAATAAATAATAAAAAATACATATCAATACCATATATAAATAATAAAATAAATTACAAACTGAAAAAATTACTTAATATAAATGACAACCAGATAGTTTTCAAATATTCTAATAAACTACATAAAATATATTCAAAACTAAAAACACAAACAGACAAACTAGAACAAAGCAACATTGTGTACAAAATTCCTTGTGAAAATTGTTCAAAATGTTACATAGGAATGACAAAAAATAAATTAAAAGACCGTATATACACACACAAATATCAAATTAAAACAGGAATAAATGCTACAGGACTACAACAACATACATATGAATATTCACATAATTTCAATTTCAAGGAAACTACCATATGTGACATAGAATTTAATTATAAAAAAAGACTCCTCTGTGAATCCTTTCACATAAACACTAACAATAATTGTAATATAAAAACCGAAATGGAAAACCCAAACATTGCAAAATGGTACGAAAACACAATAAAAAGTGTTAAAGAAACGTCTGATCTCAGTAAAACGTAGCTCCTTATTTTAAAATAAATTATTCTGTAAACGTCCATGTACCATCATCTCAAAACAAAATAAAAACAATACATACTTTGGTCATGGTCTGGGGTGGAATTAGTTTGCAAGGCAAAACTGAGCTTGTTTTCCTGAACGAGGGTACTGTAACGGCTCAAAGTTACATCGAACAGGTTGTCAGACCCCATGTGATCCCCTTTGCACAACGAGCGGCCGACGGATTTATCCTGATGCAGAATAATGCCCGAGCGCATACCGCTCGAGCGACGACAACTGTCCTTAGGGAGGCTAATATACAGGTTTTACCGTTGCCTGCAAATAGCCCTGACTTGAACCCAATAGAACATCTTTGGGATCAATTAAAACGGCGAGTCAGAGCAGCCGGAGAGGATGTACACACCCAACAACAACAAATTGATGTCTTGAGAAGATGTTGGGAGGAGATTCCTGATGAAACCGTTAGGCATCTTATTGAAAGCATGTCGAGGAGGCTTCAAGAATGTGTTTTAAAAAGGGGAGGGCATACTCGATATTAAATCACCGAAAAGTTGCATAATGTGTGCTTTTACTCAAAGCGTGAACGTTTGTGGTGACTGTAAAAATGACTATAAAAATGATAAAATCCTAAAAAAATGTAATTATGGATTAATTTTTTTTTTAATCTTGTTAAAATTAATTTTATTTAGTAAAAAATTAGTTCCTTAATTAAATGTAAGCATACCTTATACTGTAACTTATATAAAAATAAACTTATGCAGCAAAACACGAGTGGCCCTTATTTTGTTTTGAGTAGTATATTAATCGTAACACGGACAACCGTAAACAAGCAGCTAATGAATTCAAAAAAATTTGTACAAATTAAAAATTAACGTAGTTTTTAATAAAACAATGGAGAACTTACGAAAACATCGAATAGCACTTATACGAAAACACTGGAATGGAAAAAATGGTATTAAACATTTTGTGGCACAACCAAATTTTCACAGTTGGGGAAAGTGCGATAAGACAGGGTAGGGGGTGAATCCGGGTACCTCAATATTTCCTTGACAAGTGCTGCTTTCTGTCGGACAACGGTGGAATTATGCTCTACTAACCGACAAGAAGCGGCAGCCATTACAGTAACTGAGTTCGAAGCGAATGCACGGCTTGTCTGTAAACGAGAGTACTTTTTCACTTTTTCCTTTCACAGTGAGTTGGAGTTGGACTACATATCTACGTTTCAATTCTTGTGTGGTTATAAATATCGGCCATGACACATGTAAGTAGCGTTTTTAATTGGCATTCATCCTATATAAAACACTTAAAAATTGATCTTTTATTTACGTGATTATGCCTTGGTTTTTATAACCTCTACACTTGGGGTGAGTCCGGGTACCAAGGATGGGGAAAGACCGGGTGGTATCCGGTCTTTCCCCACGGTACACGAGTATTTATTACAACTTTTTGTCTTCTTATTGTGCAAATTTGTGACAAACTAAAAATAATAATAACAATAGTGTAAATAATAATTAATTGGTGTAAAAACAATACGAATTTCCTTACAGTAATATTATCACTCCAGCAAAATATTACATAAATTGTTTTAACAAGTTTAAATTGTAATATTCAATATGTCAGTATCAATAATGTAAACTTGTACCGTGTATGCTTTAGTGCTTCCAACCTAACTTGTTCGTTTTGTTACAGGGTAGAACATGCCGAGGGCATACAAGAGAAAAAGTAACCGCCAGTCCTGGAGTCAGGAGAGTATGGAGGCTGCAATCAATGAAGTTCTGTCAGGTAATATGGGGTAGTTCAAAGCTGCAAAATCTCACAATGTACCTCAAAGCTCTTTGGAAGATAGAGTAAAAAAAGCCAGACACAATCAATTAAATCCTTCTGAAGCAGGTAAGAAGGGTAGATTGGCACCAATAACTACTGTGTTTACTGCAGAGCAAGAGCAGGAATGAGCGGATCATATTTTATTATTAGAAAGCAGACTTTTTGGCTTAACCTTAACAGACGTCCGTAAACTGGCCTACGAGCTTGCAGCTAGAAACAATCTAAAACACAAATTTAGTCCTGAATTTAAGATGGCGGGAAAAGACCGATTGTATGGTATAACGATGTAATGCTGTAATCAAAGTTGAAAGTGCTGCCATCTATGTTTAACAATTATAACCATCAGTATTTTATCAAAGCTCACTACCCGATTGAGTCACTGCCATCTATCATAATATACAATAACTACCAACATATCTCTGAACAGATAACTTACAATCTTATTGTTGTTAGAAAAGGATGGCAAGAGACGCGTGTTTTTCTGTCCTTATACTTACGCGACTATTTTGACTAAGTATAGAGAAAGAAGGAACGTGACGCGTATGTTTTTGTCCTTGTATTTTCCATGGCGCGCGCACATTCGACTGAAATAAGGACAATGATTGGTGGATGTTTTTTAAGACGAAGTAGAATTGAAGGGATATAAAAAATTTTTAGAAAAGGATTCAAGTGGGATTCTCCATTGAATATGGAAGTGTAAAATTTTGTTAAGATTCTTATAAAAAATTATTCATGTAATCTCAACATGTAAACTATAATAAATTTGTCATTTTTGCTGTGAATTTTATTATGAATTAGTTTTTCAAAATATTAAACGTTTTTTAAAAGAAATATTATCGTTTTATTGGGGATAAATTCGGACCTCATGGATAGAAAGCAATACGGGACACAAAACAAACATTTATCATATTCGTCGTGGTTTTTACATCAAATTCACAACGGGTTTTACCAGCGACGAACACGAAACCGCTCACAATGGGTTCCTAAACAGACACAAAAATATTGTCTTGAGAGATCCTCAAAAGACTTCCCTTGCAAGAGCGATAGGCTTTAATAAACAAGCTGTCAATAAATTTTTTGATTTGCTTGAGAGTGTATATGTTACTATAAAAGCTCGTATATTGGTAGATCTTAGGTTTTACCAGTAAATCTTAAGATTTACCGACATGAGTTGGTAAATGTAAGAATTTATAAAAAAGAAACATTTTTTTTTGGACTTTCATCATTAGAATTGTGTACATGCTAGGTTTTACCAGTGACGGCTGGTAAATGTTGGTTTTAGAAATAAAACAATGAGTACTTCTTAATCATTTATTTCAAATAACTATCAGTCGTAACCTTACATATTTTTATGTATCATATGAGAGTAGAGTGAAATGATTAATCATTTATATTACTAATCAGTCAAATACTTAACTACAGACCAATGAACATATCATATATTATATAAACTAATTATATCAATGTATAATTGAAGCAGCCAAATACGACTAAATTCCGACCTCATAGTATTTTGTAATATAGGAATCAATGCAATAACCGATTGTATCCGTAGAGTGTGTTAACGTTTTCAAATAATTATTGTAAAAATATAATATTGATAATAAAATTTTACTTTTTTGAGAAGAAACTACAAATTTTTGAAAGAAGAAAAGTGGTATTCGCTTTATTTTCAAAATACTTACGTATACAAATTATGTCCTGCAATAATTATAGTCGCATTTGCTCAAAAATTGACATTATTAGTATTGATATTATTAGTCATTTTAAAACATTTTTAAAATACTTCTTGAATAGTAAAAATAACACAAATAAAATTATCTTCTCACAAACATAACGCTTACGTTGATTAATCTAACTGAATCAATATTTTTAGTCATTTATACATCGGTCAATTTAAACATGCAAGGGTACAAAAATTAGGCGAGAGCTGAAAATTGGTATGAATGTTCGGAACACCATTATAAATAAGTGTTGAAAAGTCCTCATCGATCCTATACGTAGAAAAAATTTTATTCAAGGTCAACCGTGTCAAAAATTGGTTCTTCGCGTTTTTCAGCAAAACGATAAGTTTTATCATAAAATTAGGTGAAACAAAAATTGTAGATCATATAATTATCTATAAAAAATGTTTGAATACTTTTTTCCTAAGAGCCACCGTTTCTGAGATATAACTATTACAAAAGTTGCAATCTTCGTAATATGCACAATTTCCACGCCACTTGTGAAGTAGTGTACTTAGCGGGTTTTTTTAAAGGGTTTCCCCGGTAGGCCTATTCCACGGTCTATGGTGATTCTGTTTAATTGAAAACTATTGAATAATAAAAAACATTAGTATTAGGAATGGTGAAAGCGGTATAGATTGTAATGTAAAAATTAATTTTTCTTATTATTCAAAAATTGGTAAAGTACATTAATGATCATTAGCCCTTCTGTTATCCTAATCGAGTACATGAGTGTACCGTGTCGTTTGTTCTATTTGTTCGACGAGTGGCAAGTTGCACATGCGTCCAGTAAGGTTCTTTGTTATTTGTAAGCTTTGATTCAGTGTAACAGATCGTAAAAGATCACATTTTAATTTATGCCCGTTGCTGGAGTATAAAACCTAAAGATGTAATTTATATTAAATTGCAAATGCTTCTTAAATATTCTTTTTTTTGTAATAATGTTTTGTCACTAAGTGTTTTTTTTTACAATGAATTATTAAAGTTATAATGGCTGTTTAAACTTATTTCATATTTGGTTCGATACCACCTTTGGTGAGTTCTTTGTTTAAAATCTATTTTATTGTATTTTTTTGGTGTGTCCATTTATTACGTAACGTTTTTATGTCCTCTTCTGACTCATTTTTAACAACATTGCATTCCTTGTCCTCTTCAATTACATTTTCGACGTTAATATTTTGTTCCGTATTTTTTTGCGAATGCAACAAATTCTCTAAATCTTCTTCAGATCTTAATAGTCCAATCATATCTTTAGGAATTGCTGACGTCGCAATGCCCATTTTCATTGGATTGCCAAATATTGCTTCGTAGGGGAAGCATTTAATTCCCTCGTGATATGCTCTATTTTTCATAACCTGGATGAATTTCAAGCCCTCTGACCATTTTGACGACTGATTGGTTTCCATCCACGTGCTGAGAATATTCTCTATGTCTTGATTGGCACGGCCCACTGATCCTTAACTCTGGCTATATCTTGGCTTTCCATGTACGATTTTAACATCTGGCCACATAGAGCATAAATCTTCAATTACTTGATTACAAAATTCGGCGCTCCAAAAGTGGTGAAAATATCCAAGAGATGGTACGCAACTTCTGCTGCCCGTTTAGTTCGAAGTGCACGAAGGATCACAAATTTAGTAAGATGGTCTTGGTAAACTAAAATGAATTTATAATTTCCATCAGGGTTGGTTTGTAGGTCAATGAGATCTACTTGACAACGTGAGTTCATTTCACTATGGAGTATAGGCTTGACTACAATGCCCTTTTTCAAAGTTTTCTGTTTCTTTTGACAAGGTTGGCATAGTTTCAAATATGTCATGATAGCATCAACTGTTATGTTTTTATACTTGCGGTTACATTCCTTAAGCATCCTTGTCCTTCCACCGTGTCCAACAGCAGCATGCGTTTCTTCGAGAATGTTGAATAAGTCATCGTAACAAACGTAATATTTGATTTCTCTATTCTCTTCCTTCATCGGCGCTATTAACTTTTCTTCACCGCCTATAGTCAAAATGTCATAGCGCTTTATACGCCTGTAATGAACAGCTTCCTTCTATTTCACATTTTTTGCAGTTTTAACTTCCTCTAAACACTTTGCGTATTTGTCCTTAACGAGATAAAAGTTATTATCTTTCTTACTAGCCATAAGCTCGTCCATTATTTCATAAAATCTATGTTTTACACTCATTTTGATTCATAAATTACTTTTAGATATCAAAAATACAAACATGCACAACAAACAAATTAACGTGCTTTTTCAAATGTGTCAAACGATAGACTGAGACGAGCGGCGCCGATACGAGTAGCAGAAGGCTGCAGACTGCGCAAGAGTACGAGACGATGCGCCGAAAACGTTATAACATGCCTTTTTCAACATTTACCGTGTTTTTGAGGTAAATCCTAAGATTTACCAAGCGAATGGTGGTAAATGTTCGAAATGAACGATAATTACAGAATTCTTCGGACTTTTACCAATAAGAGTTGGTAAATCTTAGGTTTTACTAGAAAATCTTAAGATTTGCCGTAGTTCAGACGAAAACAGACGAAAAGGCAAAACCGCCATTTTAACTTCATCACCATATAAAACAGAATTAGAAACCATGCTGGCCGAAAAAAAGAAGCAGGGAGAGAAAAAAGCTTCGAGAAAAAGAAAGCTGCTCGATGCATCCTGTTCAAAAAATAAGTCAAAAAAAGAAAAGGACCAGTTCTGTTACACAATCAAAAAGATAAATTGAGCCGTTTATTTTGAAAATGTGGCAAGTCCATATTTTGTTATTGCGAGATATTTAAGGGTTTGCGTTTCAATAAATTTAAAAATATTGGTAAGTGTTAATAGACATATTTTTTGTATTTTGTGGTATTAGATAATGTAAGTTTATAATCCAATAGTGTTTATAGTGCTGGCTAAAAAAATAGTGGTTTTATTATAACTAAATGGGCTTGCCTCGCTTTCAAAATTAATGAATTATTGTAATCGTTAATTTAGATGGATAATATTTTAGTTTTATCATTTAAAAGTAAACATAATAAAAACTTTTCACACGACAGTTCAACTTCAGAAGCACTTACTGTGACATTATTACCGCCTGCCAGTGCCTCAGTAGTAGAAATGAGTGTATGAAAATAAGTATGTACTTTAAAAGGGCGACTCATCCCTTTTGTAGTGTTGCTTAAAATGAATTTTGAAAATTTATTCTAATTGCTTTAAACTATTTTCCTTGAACAAGTTTTTAATTACTCAAATAGTACGATTATGTCGACACAGTCATCCCCGTAGTTAACTATCCCTGGATTTAATATTAGGAAATTGAGTAAAAACAGGTCGATTAGATTTTTTTACGTACATTTGAAATCTGTAAATAAAACTTTATTATATTTTATCTTTTATCCCTTTTTGCAAAATTAACCCCCAAATTTTAGCCCTAAACTACCCCTGTTGGTGTAATTTAAGTAAATTACATATCAATAGATAGCATTTTAAAAAAGAGCAATATCGCCAATTTAAGCTTTTGCTCTATTTCTTACCGTTTTCGAGATATTTGAAAAATTACATTTTCACCCCAATTTTTGAAGGACGGTTTCACCCCTTCAAACCGCTTTTCCGCAGATAAAAAAAATTACGTGTTACTTATTTTTTTTTGTTCTACAACATATCTAAGTTTCATCAAAATCAATAGGTCCAGTATCGGAAATTTTACTTGTAAGATGGACTTGCACCACTATCAAAATAAACATATTTACAATACTGTTAAGAGCTAAAACTTCAATCTTCCAAATATTAGGCTTCTGAATTTTTTTGACTATAAATTGTTGACAGATAAAAAGATCATCCTAAGTCTTATCTGTAGCTACCATTATCTTCATTTTTTTAAAATGGACTTGCCCCACTTTCAAAATAAACGGCTCAATTGAGAAGTATGAAGATGAAGTCCTAAACGATTCTTCGAGTGAGGAAGAATTGGATGCCCCTTACATCTACTACAATGACCTATATTCCAATTCAAAAGATAAAGAAGGATGGATCCAGTGTGTTAAATGTCACAGATGGGCACATGGTGGCTGCGACGGCGTTGAAGAAGAAAAAGAATCTTTTGTATGCGATTTATGCATTGGTACCTAGACGTTAAAAAGTTTTATAACTCATTATGTTCTAATCTTTCTTATAAAACTTTATTACTTTTAATCTTTCCCGTACTAGTAACAAGAAAACCCGGTCTTACCCCGACCGTGGGGTTAGACCGGGTGATGTGCCTTTTTTTCCAAAAAAAAAAAAATCGTAAAACATAACTTTAAAATATATTAACATTTTAAGAGTTATATTATAATAAAGTGATAATTACAGAGTAGTATTACTAAAAAAGTAATTATATATCTTTAAAAATGTAATTTTAGCAAATCATCAAACGTCAGCTACCCAGTCTTCCCCACTTTCCCCTATGCTTGTTATGGATAAAAATGTCACAATTATTGAAATGAATAAAATGAAAATATTTTCGAACAAATCAATTTACGTTGCATTTTGTATATTGGACATTTAAAAAACATTTGTTTATGACTCATTATCATTATATGTGTGGTGCCAAGCAACATTCCACAATACCAATAACTCATTAGGACAATCGTCTTCAACTTTCACCAGTTGTTTCCATTTACTAGTAAAATAGAAAGTCCTTCATGGCGATAAGAACAACATAGTACCAAGCGACAAAATTAATTCATTAGGACAAATTACCTTCAATCCTCACCAGCTAAATCCTGTTAACAGATAAGAAAAATGGAAAGTTCTCCATGACGACAACAAATGTCTTTGTTTCAACGATTTCACCAAAAATTCCTTCGTGACGACAACAAATTCCTTTGACCCTATTTTAGATATAAATTGATACATTTTTCAAATAAATTTAGTTCATAAGTAAATCTAAACAATATTATTGTAACAATATCATACATTATTAAATAATGTTTAATGTTAAGATTTAAAACAGTCTTTAATTTTCATTGCGACTCGAATCATTTTTAGTGAATTTTGTTATTTTTACGTGCAAAAATAACTGGCGATCCTGTTAGTCATCGGGTATATTCCCAATCGGGCAATTACACTTTCGTCAATTTTAATCTCCTAAATAAAGTAATAAACCGTTTTTCGTTCATTGGGTTACATTTTATGGATACACTTTCGTCAGATCAATAAATGTTTTATTACTGGAAATACCCAGTTTTATTCAAATTATTTTAAAATAGGAAATAAATATCTATAATATAAAAGACATACATTATATATTTCAAATATAAAAGATTGTTTGTTATATGTACTGTATTGTATATATTTTTGCTATTAGTTACTATTATTATTTTTCTACATTGAAATAATTTGAAAAAAATTGAGTATTTCCAGTAATAAAACAATTATTTACTTAAGAGGGATGAAGATCATTTATGTTTGTAGCAAAATTGGTACAGAAAGCAAATTAGTCAAGTGCAAGTCGTACTTCCACAAATAGTGTTTCGTACAATAAGATGTTATTAAACATAAGAATTGATGTAACAATCACGGTGGACAAAGTTCTATTCCTGATGGATAATTTTATTTCTGATGTCGAAAATTTAATATAAAATTAAATTTTTAAACGTATTTACTGCATTAAAAATGTTTTCAAAAAATGTATGAAAAGATATATTACAATCGAATACTCTTTATCAGACTGTCCCTTCTAATTTATTCTCCTCAATCAGCAGTTGCAACTTTTCCCACTTAATCACTTTTTCGAGTTTTGTGCCAGACCACTCCTTATAAGTTTATGCTGGAACTGTTAAAATTATAAACTAAGTATAGGAATGCACTGCGGAAATGAAATACACTAAGAAACGTAAGTAAGCAAAACCTAACTAAGGAAAGGTATTCACACGTATTAACACAAACACACATTTTAATGTAAACAAAGTAAACTTGAAGTAATAAAAAAGCTTGTTTTGAATAACAAAAATACACTTTTTTATATTATAAAGGGTGTGACAACTGACAAATTATCAATACATATTGAAATCATTGAAAAATTTAAAAACAAAAAATATGTAACTTCTTCGTGTTTGGTCAATAATAAAACTAAAAACAAATGCCCTATTCACATAATAAATTAATATTTTCAATAATGTGTGTCTATGCAAGAAAGTATAATATTACAATATGTGTTATACAATATACATTGATGTGTGTTAATTGCTAACACATGCAAGTTACCTACTACTGATACATGCTGCGCTTTCAGACAATAGGCGAAGAGCCCACCGCTGAAAAAGGCACCTGATCGGTTAAAGGACATATATTATTGTAAAAGGTAGTATTCGATTAGATAAAAACAATGATATATGAGTCTTAGTCCCTAGCCAGTCGCTTGACTAGGCAACCATTTTTTGATTTTTTAAATTTTTATGTAGTTGCTTAGCTTATTAGTTAAAGCATGATTTTAGCATCAAATGAAAGCTTGAACTTTCTAGTTTTTGAAAAAAAATGGTTGCCAAACCTCTGACCGTTAGAAATTTTGGCAGCCCGCTTTGAAGACGGGCAACCCGAGTGTACACTGTAAGATACTCCATAAGAAACTCTGTAAGAACGTTATATTTTAATTAATGCATACCCCATTAAATATTATCAACTTATTTTTTATATTTAAAAAATAAATAATGAAATTAATTGTTTTCACCATCAATTTTTTTTTTTTAATTATCACGTTCATAATTAAAACATAGTGAAAACATATACGTAGAAAATATAATTAAAACATAGGTAATGAATTGGAGAAAAATATATTTTTGAACAAAATATTTGTAAAAATGTACTTTAAAATTTTAATATTTTTTTAACATTCTTAATTTTTTTTTAATATAATATATATATATTTTTTTTAAATATATATCGAAACAAAATATTTTTTTAAACATATATAATTAAAACAGAGAAAATGAATTGGAGAAAAATATATTTTTAAAATAACCATTTCAGTTTCCCTGAAACTGTAATTTTTTTAAATTTAGGTAAGCGAGTAAACTTTAAACTTTCACTTTTCTTTCTTCGAATACAGGTAAGCGCATCCTAATCAAAAGGTGGGTGAAGGCCACCTGGTTTTGTATGTGCTAGAATAATGCTTCAGGTATATTTTAACGAATAGCATTTTTTTTTGTTTATGAAAGTAAGAAAGGTCTGAAACTTTTGCGAACTATTGCTAGTCTCTTATATCTCATACCTGTCTTTTCTATGTATTTGTATTTTATATATTATATGTATTCGTTCGTGTTCGTTCGTGTTCGTTCGTATTCGTTCGTGTACATACAGCATCACCTATACATTCAAAAATTCTATTGGTTATTCTAACATTTATCTCAATATTAGAAAGAGATCGAAAGCGACAGCTGCTCCTTCGTTTAAATTTATATATCTGGTCATTCTTGCTTTGCAGTCCTTACAGCAACGATATACTGTGATTTTTGGAGTGTAAGTTGTGCTGTGGAAATAATATCACTATGAAGTTGTGTTTTCTGTGCGGTAAATCTGAAGGGTTTGTTAATATTTTCGATGCAGAAACTTTAGAAAAACTCGTATGAGTCGTTTTCGAAAAATTAAAAAGCACAAATATTGGGAAATTGATGTTCCCAAAACCATTGGTGAGATTGGTTATCATTCCGACTGATATAAGAAGTTCACCGTCTTAAAAGCGCGATACAAGGCAGAATTTGATGCAATGCTACCTGCACATGTAAGTATTTTCATCGCAAATATATATATATATATATATATATATATATATATATATATATATATATATATATATATAATATTTCTAACAATTTAAATATTATTAATTATTCAATGACTGAAAACATGGGACAGGTCTGTGAAAGAATACGTCTTAATATTGGAGTCGTATCATTTTCTATTTCATTCATTATTTTTAAAGTTAATTGAATTCTTTCAAGAAAAATCTGTTTTCTATAGATAAAGCATTTTCGTTAAATGAATACATGTCAGTATTTTTTTTTTTTTAAATAGATGCACCCCGAAGCTGAACTAATTAATTTAGAACAGCTAGAAGCTGAACCAGTTCGTGTAGAACAGCCACAGGTTGAATTGAGCGATGAAGAACAGCAAGAAGCTGATTTACGTGATGTAGATCAGGAAGAGGATTCAGAATCTGAATCAGAGGTAATGTTTCTTTTTTAGATAATTTTTGAAAAATTTTCAGCAGGTTGCATTGCCATTGGTAACAAATAATTTAATTTATTTGTTTCATCTATCAGGAACTTGCAATAAATTTGGAAGAAAGGGAGACATTAACGGTAGCGTCAAAACTTAGATGTATTTTTTGTGATCGTTACACAAAAAGAACAGCTTCCAAGTTGATGAAGACTTCACTGTGTTCAACAAAAGATGCTGTTGAGAAAACCAAGGAGCAGGCTGCTACAATCGGTGATGTACACTTAATGAATAAACTTAAAGATTGTCACCTATACTATTATCATAGTACTTGCAAGACAGTATTTAAAAAAAAATATATCAAGTGCGTAGAGAAGGAATCAAATAGCGACTGGCATAAATTAAGGAAGCATCACAAAGAAGCTTTAGCAGCGATGACAGAGTTTCTTGATGAAGAAATTTTTAATAAAGAAAAAATCTATTTCTTGCATGACTTATTATTACGATACAAATCTTTACTTCTAGAAGTAACAGACGAATATTCGTTAACCGATTTTAAAAATTACACTACAAGTAATTTAGAAGATAAACTGCGGAAAAAATACGGCGAAACTATTATAATTCGCTCATCTGAAATTTTCAATAATAAAAAAATTGTTCACAAAAGGGGTTTGAATCTCGAAAATGTATTATATAATTCGGCAGTTCAGCAAACTTCTGAGAAATTAAGATTACAGAATGTTGCATATGATTTAAGAAATTGCGTGAAAAAAATATCGAAAAAAAGAAATGTTATTACTGTCAACGATGTCATTGATGGTGAATGCGACACTCCGGAATTATTATTTAATTTTGTTTGTGATCTAATACAAGGTCCAGATATTCGAAGAAAAAATTCAATGGAAGATTTAGTTAAAATTAAATCGTTATGCCATGACATCATATATATTATTTGTAAAGGTCGCATAAAACCAAGTAAACAATTAAATCTTGGTATATCAATGAAATCGTTGACAAGCAGTAGAAAAGTCATAGATATTTTAAATAGATATGGTCATTCTGTTAGCTACTCTGCCCTTGAGGGCATAGAGACTGAAAGGACATATGCTGCTGTAGAAGAAGATCAATTGATTCCTCCTGGAATCCATAAAAAAAAGGAATTATGTACGAATGTGGCTTATGATTAGACTTGCCATACGTCCCGGTTTCGCCGGGACAGTCCCGGATATACTGGGTTGTCCCGGTGTCCCGCCCGGTTGTTGAAATTGTCCCGGTTTAGATTCAGGGCACAGTTTCTTGGAAATAATTGAGCAAAATTATTAGATCAGAGAATGGTTAATCTGCTCTTGTGTGATCAGTAACGTTTTGGTAAATAACACAGTAATACAAATTTACAGAAGTCGGCAGCAGAGAAGTCCGTTGGAGGCGAAGCCTGCAGTCGACGTAACCTTGAATCAACCAATAAGCATCCCGCCCTCGCGATGATTGTCATTGTCAATATGTTTCCCCACTCTAGCAGCGCCAAAATATACCTAACCTTACGAAACTGCCCGACTTGTACCGAGCACTAACGGAATCTCGCGGTAGTCGCATCTCCGACAGTCCGTCAAACACGTACTACAATAGCGTGTACACGTGTGCAATATTAGTTATTAATTTATTAATAATATTAAGTATTAACTTTTCATCGTCATTTCAGTGTGCTTTACAGGAGTTAAATATTATAGCCTTATTCGATTTAATAACTATTTGTACAGTTTTCCTTGCATCAAGTAGGCAAAACAGTGTAACAGTTTGTGTGACAGTGTGACTTTGTGTTTTTATCGAGTAATCTAACCTCAAAACCATGCCGAAAAGAGTCTGCAAATTTAGTGAAAGCCTTCAGAGTAAATTTCCGTTTTTAAAAAAGGTACGTACGCATGATGATAGAGTCAAATGTGAACAATGTGGCTCTGAATTTTCCGTTGCTCACGGAGGACAATCTGATATTAACGACCATTTGAACTCAAAAAAACACAAAAATAGCTTACTAAGCCTTGCTGAATCGTCAAAAATATCAACTTTTTTCAAAAATACAAATCCTCTTGATTCTGAATATGAAATAGCTGCTAAAGAAGCGACATTCGCTTATCATACATCAAATCACAACATTAGCTTCAATTCCAACACATGTTCCTCTAGATTGATTTCCAAATTTTTTGAACCAAAATTTTCATTGGGAAAAACCAAATGTGAGGCTATAATATTAAATGTAATAGCACCTTTAGCGCTGGAAGAATTAAAGAATGATTTAATAAATGCAAATTTTGTTGCGCTAAGTATGGATGCTTCCAACAGAAAAGAGGTTAAACTTGTCCCCATAGTTGTGCGTTATTTTAAACAGGAATCTGGAGTGCAAGTCAAACTACTAGAATTCAAATCTGTACCTGGTGAAACTGCAGACATATTAACAAGTCATCTTATGACAGTCATCAAGGAAAATAAACTGGAAGATAAAGTAGTGGGCTTTTGTGGTGACAATTGCAACACAAACTTTGGTGGAGTCAAGAGGGCAGGGAAAAACAATGTTTTTACTCTTGTAAAGAATGAACTGGGGAGAACAATAAATGGTATCGGTTGTGGAGCTCACATTGTCCACAACGCAGTCCAGACTGCAGTAGATGTGCTTCCCATTGAAGTCGAGGCCCTCGTAGTGAAAATTTACAAGTATTTTCACATCTATACAGTAAGGGTCACTCAGCTCAAAGAGTTCTGTGAGTTTGCAGATGTTGAATATCGTAAGTTATTAAAACACGGTAATACAAGATTCCTCTCCCTCATGCCTGCAATTGAACGAATTTTACAAATATTTCCTGGTTTGAAGGAGTACTTCTTATCTCAAGAAATGTGTCCAGCTCTTATAAAAAACTTTTTTGATGATGAATGTGGTGAAATGTTTCTTTGGTTTGTGCATGGCCAGCTAACATTGTTTAATAAAACAATTTCAGCCTTGGAAAAAAGTAAGTCCAGTGCTACTGATGTTGCTCATTTATTACAGTTGTTGAAGGAGAATTTAAAAGAAAGAAAAGAGTCAAACTTCGTTCCCCAGGGGGCTAAATGTCTCTTAAAATCATTTCAAGGGAAAGACAATGTACACTGCAACCGCATTGCCAGTGACTTTAGCGCATTTTACAGTCGGTGTATCTCTTATCTTGACCTCTGGGAAGACAGTTTCGGTGAAGCACGAGACTTTGTCTGGATCAATGAAAACAACATTTCATGGGAAAACGTTGAAAGAACAGCAGAGTTGATAAACAAAAATCTCGGAAAACCTAAGGTTAACACTGACGAGCTTTTTGATGAGGTCGTTCTTGCCAAGAAATTTTGGGCTTCTAAAGCAGGTGATTGGGAAAGAAAAGAAAAGGAAAACGATCGTAAAAAATCAAGCGAAGAAAAATGGATGGAGCTACTCTCTTCCTTTAAGCAACAAAACATCGCAATGTCTAACCTTGGAATGGTTGTTGAGTACGTGTTCTGTCTTCCTGGAACGTCCGCCCCAGTTGAGCGGGTTTTTTCGATGATGAACAGTACCTGGAGTGATGAACGGGGTTTGATGCATGAGTCCACAGTCCGCGGTTTGATGGTGTGCAAAGTTAACTTCGGGCTTAGCTGCACTGAATTTTATGAAAAAATTAAAGAGAAGAAGGACTTATTGAAAAAGGTTCATTCAAGTGAAAAATACGAGTGGTACAACAAGTAGAAAATTGTTTTGTTTTGTAAAAATATCATGTTTGTGTACCATTATGAATAAAATAACAAAGATTATCTATTCTATATTTTAAGTGTTTTTTACATTACTGTTTTCATAACCCCCTACCCTCCCCCAAAACCGACATCCCTAAACCTAAAGTAAAAAAAGACAGAACTGTCCCGGTTGGTCCGTGAAAAAATATGGCAACCCTACTTATGATAATTATGATAGATTTATAGACACAATATCTGGAAAAGACACTCTTCATGACACTGTTGGAATTATTTACCAATTTGTTCCTATGGAATAGAATAATGAAATAGAGTCAGCGGTTCCATCCACCAGTGATCAGCCAGATCCACCTCTTAATGTTCAATTAGCTTCATCTACTAGTGCTCAATCAGATCCATCTATCAGTTCTCAATTAGTTCTCTTAAATAATGTTCAATCTGATCTATCAACTAACGATCAGACAGATTCACCACAATCAGATAACTGTGCTAGCCCTGATAGTGAAAATATTATTCCCAGAAAAAGACGAAGATTCGATTTAATGCCGCGTGATTTAACACCTTACATGATTAAACCGAAAGCTTTAACCACTTTGATTCCATTTTCTGAGCTCCAACAATTCATTCATTCATGTACTAGTAGTAGGAAAAATTCTAATATTAAAAATTTGATTTGGGCTTTTTCTGTATCCCTGATTCCTAATTGTCCAATGTGGGTAGGCTATAATAGTCAAACAACTATAGATAATAGTTTAATTCAAGTTGTTGATTATTTAGCTCAAATCAATGCATCCCCTACTTCTTATACTATAGTACATGAAACAATGAGAAATGCACAAAAAATTGCATTAGAATGTGAATAAGACGAAATTATAGTTAGTTATGATTTAGCAATTGCAAAAATGGCTATGCAGCTTCAGTTGCAAGAGCAACCTAAATTCAATAATTTGTTTATAAACTTGGGAGCATTTCATATAGAAATGGCTTTCTTTAAAGCCTTAGGTAAATTTATAGATTCATCAGGTATTGTAGATATACTCGTTCAGTCTGAGGTTATCGCAGAAGGTTCAACTAACGGATTTATTGACGATAAACATTTCAATAGATGTAAACGTATACACGGATTATTATTTGGCGCTCTTCAAAGCTTGCATATTGAAAAATTCATTTCAGAGTACGGTTTAGATATTAATATATTAATTGAAAATTTACAAGATATTAGTAGAACTCGCACAGAAAATTGTACGCCTCTAAATTTAAACGAATCATTACAATCAGTCATTAATGATTATAATAATTACTCGGAGTTGACCCTGAATGGTGAACATGGAAAAACAGCACAATACTACATGCTATATATGAATTTCATGAACACTTTTTTTTTCATTATCAAGAAGCATAAGAGGAAGTGATTTTGAACTTTATATTATTACGTTATTTGAAATGTCAAATTTATTTTTTATTATGAACCAGCCCAATTACTCTAGATGGATGTTGTTGTATATATGTAATTTAATCAATCTAAAAAAGAATAATTCCAAATTATTTGATGACTTCAAAAAAGGTGCTTTTGGAGTTAAAAGAACCGGGAATAACTTTTCGCGAGGACCAGTCGATTTAACGTTGGAACAAACGATAAATGCTGATGCTGCAAATTCATTAACTGGCATTTCTCACTTCAACAATTCGATCTCTGCTCGACAACGGTGGGCACTTAGTCATAGTTTAAGGACAAAAATTATTTCAACCTTATTTCAAGATATAGGCATAACCCAGAGAGACGATACAATACATGAATTAGAGAAACATCGAATTGAAAAAGACAGATTAGCGTTACAGAATATTATTAGCTGTTTCAAACTAAATATGAACCCATTTGATAAGAACATAGATGAAGAGTATTTATTTAATGTTGTCACCGGTAAAGCTGTATCAAAAATCACAGAAACTTTTCTTTTAAATATCAATAAACTTGGTAATGAGAAGAAGAATTATTTTTTAATTGAATGCAACAGTACTCCCGAACGATTTGAAAAAACAATTAAGAGAAATACCATTTCCAACTTTTCTTCTGAATGTATAAAACAGACTTTCAAAAATAAAGATGGTAAACAAGTTCAACTTGCTATGGAACGAAATATTTTCGGAAGGTTATTAGCAATTTCATTAGAAAAACAAATAGATATGGCATATTGTTTATCATTTCCTCTTGCACTGGTCCCTCCAGCTCTTTGTCATGTTACTGGTGATATGATTAAAACTGATAAATCATCATTAGCTGAGAAATTATATTCTTATGTACATCCGTGTATACCACCCTCTATGGACACAGACATAATTGACGGTTTTTATTTTTTACATCACCTTGGTCCGGTAATACCACAAACTTTTGAGAAACTTTCAGAATTTATTTTAATGAAAATGTGTAACACCACTGCATCGAATATTCATTTGATTTTTGATAGATATTTTTTCCCCTCGATTAAAGATTCTGAGCGCCAAAATCGAGGAGAAATTAATGTATCTTTTCAAATAACTGGTCCATCTCAAAAAAGGCCTAATAATTTCTTAAAAGCTTTACGAAATTATAAATTTAAAGAAGCCCTAGTAAATTTCTTGTCTGAAAGTTTCGCTTACGATCATTTAGCAACAATAATAGGCAATAAAAAAATTTTCTTAACAGTCGATCATAACTGCTACTCGTACAAAGTCATTGATGGTGTCGTGATAAAAACACTTGAAACAGAATTCGAATGCTACCATGAAGAGGCGGATACAAGGATGATATTCCATTTGAGCAAATTGGAAGATAATTCCAAAGTTATGATGAAGTGTTCGGATACAGATATTTTAGTAATTTTATTAAGCCACATTCATAAATTCCAGCACTTAGAAATATTTTTAACAACCATAGGATCAAAGCCGAATATAATTTTTTGTAGAAATTGTACGGAATTGTCAAAAGCATTGGGTGAGCGTTTGGGTCAGGCACTCCCGGCATTCCACGCTTTTACAGGATCAGATTATACTGCTGCCTTCTTTAGAAAAGGCAAGAAAAAACCTTTAGAGTTACTGATAAAAAATGAAAAAATGCAAGAAGTTTTTGCATCATTGCTTGATCCTCAAGATGTAGAAAATTTTGATAAGATGGAAATCGTTCAAGAGTTTACATCAATGCTCTATAATCAAAAAAACTGTAAAAGCGTGGATTTGGCACGATTGTTTATTTTTCAAAAGTTATTTGCTAATACTTCATCTGCAGATTTCTTATGTAAAAGTGTCAAAAATTTTGACTCGAGTACGATACCTCCCTGTTGGAAATCCTTAAAACAAAAAATATTAAGAACGATTTATATTAATTCAATGTGGCAAAATGCTACTGAACGAGAGTGTATCGTACTCGACATTAATCAATGGTGGTGGGTCAAATCAGATGATACAATTAAACCTATATGGTTTGAAGGTGATCCAACACCTCTTACAATAGAAGATATTTTAATGCATAATATGGACCATGATAATGATGAAGATATTGATGAGCAGCATAATGTTGATGTTTTAGAGGAAGACAATGACAATGAATAATTTGTAATTAGAATAAGTTATTGTAACTCATAACCTATTATAATAAAATTAAAGTTTAAAACATAAAATAATTTTTAAATGTACAGTACGATTATATCACTTTATATTACCTATACTTTCAATAAATGAATTGATTGATCCAATGTTAATTGTTTTCCTATAATTTATTTCCTATGTTTTAATTATGAACGTGATAATTAAAAAAAAATTGATTGGGAAAACAATTAATTTCATTATTTATTTTTTAAATATAAAAAATAAGTTGATAATATTTAATGGGGTATGCATTAATTAAAATATAACGTTCTTACAGAGTTTCTTATGGAGTATCTTACAGTGTACACTCGGGTTGCCCGTCTTCAAAGCGGGCTGCCAAAATTTCTAACGGTCAGAGGTTTGGCAACCATTTTTTTTCAAAAACTAGAAAGTTCAAGCTTTCATTTGATGCTAAAATCATGCTTTAACTAATAAGCTAAGCAACTACATAAAAATTTAAAAAATCAAAAAATGGTTGCCTAGTCAAGCGACTGGCTAGGGACTAAGACTCATATATCATTGTTTTTATCTAATCGAATACTACCTTTTACAATAATATATGTCCTTTAACCGATCAGGTGCCTTTTTCAGCGGTGGGCTCTGGGCCTACAAGATCATAGCTACGCTACAAACATGCACACATTTGTATTCATAGCGAATATGATTGTAATTGAATACACAAAAAATAGCTTTTGTAGAGTTATTAAGAAATAAAATGGGGAGTAAATCACACATTTAAAACTTGACCAAAATAAATTATGTCATTTTAACAAACTTATATTTTTAAATGAATTTCTTCAACAGAAATAACTTAAAAACAAGTTCACAAAACTATAAATTATAACAAAATTTAAATTTATGGTTTTGAGTTGACAGGGTTTAAGCTTGATAAAATATCATATTCGATTACCATCATACTTAAACTGCGTAGATAACACATAACATAAGGGTAAATTTCAAAATTACATAGTTGGTTATTAACGCTGCTAATCAGTTACTTCTTGTTTCGGTTTTAAAACGTTTATGTCGTAACAATGGAAGCAATTAAGCGTAGGAAACATTTTAATTTAAATCAAAAAATTGAAATACTGGGAGAGATAAAAAAGGGAAGAAGTTTATCAGATATAGCACGGACATATAGTGTTTCAGTTTCGGTGATTTCTCGAATTAAAAAAAATGAAAAGAAAATAATGGACTTATAGATAAAGTTTGCTATCAGTGGTTTATACGAAAGCGAAGCTTGGGTCAACCAATATCTGAAAGTGTACTGTGTGCTAAAGCTTTAGAATTAAACAAAAAACTAGGTGGACCGCCGAATTTTAAAGCTACTGCCGGTTGGTTAAGATGTTTTAAAAGACGGCATGGTATTAGAAATTTAAGTTTAAAAGGAGAGAGACTTTCATGTGATGAGCCAGCTGCTGAAGTTTTTAAAGAATTTTTATATTCTGAAATCTTCAACAAAGGTTATCGTTTATCTGATATTTATAATGCAGATGAAACCGGTGTTTTTTGGAAGATGTTACCAAAAAAAACTCTTGTTACTTCGGAAGAAACATCGGCTCCTGGTATTAAAAAAAATAAGGAACGAATAACTACTCTTTTATGTGCCAATGCTGACGGAAGTCATAAAGTTAAATTACTAGTGATTGGGAAGTCAGAAAAACCTAGGTGCCATAAAGCAAATAGAAAATTTACCTCTCCATTAAACGGGTCAAAAAAGTGGTTGGATGGATTCACATACTTTTTTGTACTGGTATAGAAATATATTTATAAAAGAAGTGTCCGAATTTAAAATATCTACTGGAAATAAAAATAAAACTATTTTAATTATCGACAACGCACCATCCCATTTAAATAGTGCAACTTTAAATGAAATAAATAATGACTTTTCAGTGATACTTTTACCACCGAATGTAACGGCGCTGATCCAACCAATGGATCAAGGTGTAATTTCGCAATTTAAGTATAATTATAGAAAACTTCTTTTACAAGAACTACTCATGCAAAATACAGACCATAAACTTACTTCCTTTTTTCGTAGTGTTCATTTAAATGATGCGTGTAAGTTTTTGTGTCAAGCTTGGGAAAGTATTAAAACGTACACATTAAAAAAAGCGTGGCAACATTTGTTACCAATAGATATGGCATCCACCAGTTCTGACTACGAAGAACTAAATTTTGAATAATATAATGGGAACTTTAAAAAGTGTTGAAGAATACAGGGATATTAGTGAACACAGTGTCAATGACTGGTTAAACTGCAACAGAAATGACATGGGATATGACTTTTTTGATGACGAAGAACTGATTACTTCTCGAAGTGACGAGGATGCTTCCGATGAAGATGTAGTTTCAACTATGAAAGCTGAAGACGCATATTCTTCTTTTATGGAATTTTATTCATGGTTTAAAGTGCAAGATGAATGTTGTGGTGAGATGTTGGATTATTTAGATAAAATGAGAAAAATAACCTACGAAAAAGTCTTAAAAGAATTAAAATAAATAACTATTCATATTAGTTTAATTTTATTTTTATTTGGATTGATGTATAAGAGATAAGTTTAAAAATTAGTGTTTAAGTGTTGGCATTTTCTAACGGTAAGTTTTTTGTAACTACTACTTTTATTAACTTACATTAATTAAATTTGTGTAAGTGTATTCGCTATATAACATATTATTTTATTATATGTATGAAATGTATAGAGAAGATAAATTTTTAAAATAATTTGAACACCCTGTATATAATGACCTATGTAAGGAAAGGCTGTTGTTTACCTTTCCCTGCTTAAGTTTCTCAGTGTAGTCTTATAAGGAGCAGTCGAGCAACAAAATTTAGTGTGCGGTAGTGAGAGCATTTAAATTCCGAGAAAAATTTCCCCTATGTCTCGTATATATATATATATATATATATATATATATATATATATATATATATATATATATATATATATGTATATATATATGTATATATATATGTATATATATATATATATATGTATATGTATATATATATATATATATATATATATATATATATATATATATACAGAGCGTTCATAAAGTTCATAAAGTTGCAGAAGAAATGAAGAAATGAGGAACTAGAAAATGACCTCGAATTTGACCTTGAACGTGACCTTGACCAACCAGTATCATATTTTTTTCGTTTTTATGACCTTCATACGACTTTGGGATATGAAGTATGAATATAGTTTTCAACGTAGAATTTCCCGCTCTTTCGGAATCCGACGTCAAAAATAGGGGTTTCCATTTAAAAAAACAAAGTTGGCCTCCAAATTTTGGTTAAGATCATGTTCAAGGTCAAATTCGAGGTCATTTTCTAGTTCCTCATTTCTTCCCATGAAACTTTTGTCCGGGTTATTTTTCGATAAAATCAATATTAACTAAGATTTTCAGCTGTTCGGTAACTTTATGAACGCTCTGTATATATATATATATATATATATATATATATATATATATATATATATATATATATATATATATATATATATATATATATATACTAAATTTTTATGTCGAATAGTTTCAGAGAAGATCATCTCCGATAGACGGATGGGCGAATGGACATGGAAGTAATTCCATAAGTCTTCCGTTCGACTAATTTTAATTTGGTACGGAACACTAAAAATAGATGCGAGAAATACTTTTAATTTGTCATAATAATGAAATTTTCAATCACAATGGAATTTAACTGTCTGTTTTATATATATATATACACTGAAGTTCAAAAATTTGGGTACTCTTAAATTACTTATTAAAAATTTATCGAGGTCTTTAATTTTATACATATTTAGTTTCATACGTATTTAATGTAATCAAAGAAACCTTTTTATCGAAATAAAATTTAATCGACGGTCTTGGCAGCTGGCATGGAGCTTTTGAGATCTTGGAAGAGCTTGCAGATATTACGTAAGTTAGGAGAAGACGGACATGTAGTTTCAATTTAACAAATTATTTTTCTTGAAGTAAAATTCTGAAATAATAAATTGTTATAAAATATGCGATAGTGGATCAGAATGTCTAATCCATATAAAAAACGCCGAGTGCGTGTTGAACACGCATTAAACCAGGGTCCATCCTCAGTAGTTAGTCAAATTTTCCAGTATTTTCCTGATTTGGACTTAAATTTTCGAAGGATGTTTTCTAATACTGAAACCTATTTCGATGCAAAATTCAATTTACTAGGGGCCATTCTCTACCTTAAATTTATTTTTGAAATTTCGAAAATTTAATTGCCTATATGTATATCCGGAAGTTACCGACACCCTATCAATCTTAATATAGTACGGGGTGTTATGCAATAAGTGTCCTATATTTTACAGGTCGATTCCTCAGTTATTTATAAGGTGACAAGTTCATATAAGCATGGGTCCGCAAGGCCTTTATTTTTAAGATACATGGTGTTAAAAATTTATTTTTATTTTGGTTTTTCGTAAATTATTTCTAAAATAATGTCGATATTTGGACGAAAATTGGTACTTGGGGATTTTTTAATACGAAAAATTCAAATGTGATCTTAGTTTGGCCCTTAATTGTAGGGGGCGCCACGTACAGGTATTTGTCTCTTTTGGGAAGTCACAGCTTTGTGGTGTATATATGTATCACATTTTCTAGAAAAAAAATCGATTCCTCTATCATTTATTTAAGGCTCAAACTAAGATCAAATTTGAATTTATCTAACTGAAAAATCCCCAAATACCAATTTTCGTCCAAATATCGACATTATTTTAGACATAATTTACGAAAAACCAAAATGAAAATAAATTTTTAACACCATGTAGCTCAAAAATGAAGGTCTTGCGGACCTTCCGAACGAATGCTTATATGAACTTTTCACCTTATAAATAACTGAGGACCTGTAAAATATCGGACACTTATTACATAACACTCTGTATATAACTCTAATTTTTTGAACTTGAGTGTACTTCCATAATTTCAAATCAGTTGTGGGTTTTTACGTGTAATAAGTAAAATTGGCAATAATTGCATTAATGTTTTACAAAATTGTTTTCAAAAACAGGTAACAAAAAGCACCCCTACCAAGGGCAGAACCAAAAATTAAGTAACAACCTAGTTAACGCAAATACATATATCAGTTTGATTTAGTCAACGATAGCGATTGTCGAAATTCAATATTGAATTTATTTATTATTTAAAACTTTAGTGATATAAAAATGAATAATTTAAAAACTGAAAAATGTGAATCAAAGAGAGGAGTTCCTCTTTTATTTTTAAATAATTATAAATTTAATTTGATCCATAAATTAAACTCCGGTGAAATATATTGGAAATGTCGAAACAACAATTGCTCTGCCAGAGCTTATACTATAGACGATGGAAATGTTATAACAAGAAGTAATTTAAGTCACAACCATAGTGCATTAAGTGAAAGTGACATTCAAAAAAATTCTATTAAAGTGGCAGTTAAACGGAAAGCGGTAGAAGACATTAGCACACAACCAAGAAAAATTTTACACTCTGTGTTGAAGGATGAATGCAGCACGCAATTATCGTTTGAGGATCTCAGTTCTATCAAGCGGAGTATATATGGAAAAAGAAGAAAATTATTTCCTGCTTTTCCTAAAAATTTAGAAGATGTTCATGCCTGTTTAAATAAACTAAAGGACAATATTGTTACGTCAAGGAATGAAAATTTTTTGTTAGTTAATGATGTCAATCTTGATTTAGTAGTGTTTTCGTGTACAACAAACTTAAAACATTTGTGTCGGTGTTCACGAGTATACATGGACGGCACTTTTAAATACTGTTCTAAATTTTTTTATCAGATGTTTACCACCCATGGTTATTTTAATGGCCACTATATACTTTTAGTGTTTGCTCTATTAGCTAATAAATCTACAAATACTTATAAAAATTGTTTCAATTTAATAATTAAAGAATGTAATAAATTAAATTTAAATTTTTCGCCCGCAGAAATTGTTATTGATTTTGAACAATCAATCCATACAGCAATTACAAGTATTTGGGAAAATTCAAGAATAATAGGGTGTAGATTTCATATTTCACAGGCCTGGTGGCGTAAAATTCAAGAGTTAAAATTAGCTTATGATTATAAAAATAAAAATGAAGTTGGACAATGGATTGGTTATTGTTTCGGACTTTTATTTTTAGATCCACAGGAAGTGGGAGATTCAGAGGCGTAGCGACGGGGGTGCAAGGGGGTCTATCATGCACCGGGCGCCACTCGTAGAGGGGCGCCAAATTTGCGCCAAAGACGAGTGTCAAATGTGCCCCAAAGGGTGGCAGGTCTTTGGGGGCGCCAAAAAATGAGGTATGTGAGGTTTTTTTTTGCTCGCCACTTGTTTTTTGGGAGGAAAAAGGCAATATTTTTTCTACAGGGGCGCCATTTTTTGACTGTGCCTCGGGCGCTACTCAGGCTAGGTCCGGCTCTGAGGGGCGCTAATAAAGTGTCGTGCCCCGGGCGCCGGTTATGTTCACTACGCCACTGGGGAGATTGTTTGGTTTTCGATTTAATTAAAATTATGCCCAAATGTCCAAAACTAGTAAAATTTTCGGATTATTTAATTGATTTTTATATTGACGAAAATTCTGTTTTTCCACCGCAAATATGGGCTGCGAAAGAAGCGGATATCAGTAGAACAACAAATGTCTGTGAATCTTTCCACTCACACTTAAGTAAATCATTCAATTCGCCTCATCCAAATATTTTTGCATTCGTACAATCAATTAAAGATTATCAAAATGAAATTTATATTCGAATCCAAAGCGTAAACAAAATTTATCTTCCAAATAAAAAAACAGTAGCGAGAAAAGAATATTTAGAAGATAAAATTATGGAATACAAAAATAACATAGTAACGCGATTTGAGTATATTAGAGCGACATCGCACTATTTTAGTTTTTAAATTAAGTAAACTTTTTTAAATTTTAAATTGTAATATACTACTACAAACAATTAAGGGAGCAAAAAAAAAATTGTTAATTTTTTAGTGATTTTTGAAGAGCTGTATTTACGTGAAAAATGGTCGTATCGAAATTTTTAAAAAAGCGTTTTGAAGCTCCAAGATTCTAGTTTTCAGATCTTTTGTCCAAAAATTTTTAGGAGTGACAGTTATCGAGCAATTATAAGGAATAACACAAAAAAAGTTTTTGCAAATTTTTTTATCTTTTTTATTTTGATCTACGGGCTTGAAATTTTTTTTACAGTAAAACCATGCTATTGACCTGATAGCCTGCTTATTCAGCTTCAAATTCCTTTTTAAAATTTTTCTCTACGTTGATTTGTTCCGGAGGTATCCAACTTTGAATGAAAAAGGATCGTTTTTGTTTTAACCATCGATATCTCAGTAACCAGTGATCGGACAGAAAATTGAAGGGCAGTTTTGGGATATGGAACAAATTTCCTACAAGTCTATGCCGCGTACTTTAGGAAAAAAAATTTTTTTTCATCCTTAATTTTAATCTGAAAAATGTGAAAAAAAGGGACTTTTTTCCTTGTTGCGAAAAATCGTCAGCATCCCTGCGAATATTGATGGGGAGTCTAATGTTTGTACGAATTTTTATACCTCACTGTACCCCCAATAACCCTGTAAATCGACAGGTCGATCTATTGAATGGTTTTCCTAAACCGTTTGTTCAAAATTTCCGAACTAAAAAATAAAGGAGCAAAATTGAATGAACAAAATTGAATGAAAAATTCAATTTTTTTTTTTGAAGTTTTTCCAGTTAGGCATCTTTTGTCCATTAAAATTTAAAAATTAAGAAAAAAAATTTTTTAAAATTTTTTTCAAAATTTAAACGATCTTTTTTCAAATTTCTTCCAAAATTTTTTTTAAAATAGAATTTTAATTTTTTAATTTTTTTGAAATTTTTTTTTCTTAATTTTTAAATTTAATGGATAATCGATGCTTAACTGTGGAAAAATTTGAAAAAAAAATTGAATTTTGCATTCAATTTTGTTCATTCAATTTTGCTTTTTAATTCGGAAATTTTGAACAAACGGTTTAGGAAAACCATTCAATAGATCGACCTGTCGATTTACAGGGTTATTGGGGGTACAGTGAGGTATAAAAATTCGTACAAACATTAGACTCCCCATCAATATTCGCAGGGATGCTGACGATTTTTCGCAACAAGGAAAAAAGTCCCTTTTTTTCACATTTTTCAGATTAAAATTAAGGATGAAAAAAAATTTTTTTTCCTAAAGTACACGGCATAGCCTTGTAGGAAATTTATTCCATATCCCAAAACTGCCCTTCAATTTTCTGTCCGATCACTGGTTACTGAGATATCGATGGTTAAAACAAAAACGATCCTTTTTCATTCAAAGTTGGATACCTCCGGAACAAATCAACGTAGAGAAAAATTTTAAAAAGGAATTTGAAGCTGAATAAGCAGGCTATCAGGTCAATAGCATGGTTTTACTGTAAAAAAAATTTCAAGCCCGTAGATCAAAATAAAAAAGATAAAAAAATTTGCAAAAACTTTTTTTGTGTTATTCCTTATAATTGCTCGATAACTGTCACTCCTAAAAATTTTTGGACGAAAGATCTGAAAACTAGAATCTTGGAGCTTCAAAACGCTTTTTTAAAAATTTCGATACGACCATTTTTCACGTAAATACAGCTCTTCAAAAATCACTAAAAAATTAACAATTTTTTTTTGCTCCCTTAATTGTTTGTAGTAGTATATATATCATATCTCATATGTATGTATATAAAAATACTTATTAATTTATATATAAATTATGTATCTACAAACTACTGAAAATGCTATATAATACTAAATACATGCTGAGTACGGAAGTTAAAATCGGCTTAATTAAACAGCTTATCTTTCCATACATTACTTACGGTGATGTCTGCTATCATGGTCTCAGCGAAAAACTATCTTATAAACTGCAAAAAATTCAAAATTCTTGTTTAAGATTTGCATGTAACTTACGGAGAAGCGAGCACATTCACCCATTTCTAATTGGACAAGATATGCTGGATTGTAAGAAAACTCGCATACTTAATATTCTACGGCTAATCCATAAAGTTATTCGTGTGGTCAATAAACCAATATACATTTTCAACAATTTTGTAGAACTGAGTAGTTTCCATTCATACAACACACGAACAACGAAATTATGTGTCCCTAGAACAACTTCAGCGATTGGCGGTTCATCTTTCTACGTAATTGGTGCTAAGCTATGGAACTCTTTGCCTGTAGAAATCAGAGACACAGCGTTAACTCACTCTTTCATTGAAAAGTGTTTTAACCTACTTATCAATGATATGCTACCGTTATGAGACTTAATGGAAGAAAATGGAAAAAGAAAAATTTATTATTTATTTATTTATTTACTTATTTATTTATTTTTTATTTGTATATGTATTTATATTGTTTATTCATTGTTATATTGTTTTGTTTTTTGTTTTGTGTTTTATCATTATTTTATGTATTGTTACATTTATTAATTTTTTTTTCTCGTCTACTAATTGCTGTACAAGTGGTGTAAAGTAAATTTGTAGAGGGGGGAATACATGGCCTTTATGGTCTCTCCTAACCCTTAATAAAGATATTATTATTATTATTATTATTATTATTATTAAATGTGATACATATATTACAGATTTTTAGTTATGTTTATGTGTATATATTATATTATTTTAATTATGTAACTGTATGTATATAACTTAAAAAATGTATATATATATATATATATATATATATATATATATATATATATATATATATATATATATATATATATATATAATTATGTTCACTCGAAAAATAATAGAGTTTTTAAAAAGAATTACAATGTTATTTTATTTAATCTTTAGTCACAAAACAATAATTACAAAAATTTATTATTACAATAATCGTCAATACAATAAGCTTGTAGTTTTATGTCGAGGAAGTAACTTGTCGCTGGTCGGTTAATCTTCTTTATTTATAGGCTTCATAATGCTGATTCGATATGCACGTGTCACTGAATCAGTTTCCCAGTGATGCGATGTTTGTGAGAATTGTGAATTATGCATTTTGATACATGTGCAATTTCATCATTTCCGTTAGAGTGAATATTTGAAATCAACATCTGAAACCTGATACTCTCTGTAGTGTCATCATTTGTGTGTCTATTGTGTTAAGCGTGTGAAGAGACTGTAATATTTTATCTAATATGTATCAGTTACCTAACATTCTTTACATACCATTCACACATATATCATATTTCAATCATATGCTTATGTAATCACTTTATAATATCAATTACAGCTTATATCAGCTTTTAACTTTTTACTTCTAAGAATTGTTATTAGAAGCCTCATTTCTTAGTCAGCTAAAAGCACTTTTCTAGAACATTACGAGATAGTATAAATACAAGCGTTCAAGTCAATTTCAACGAGTTTAGTTTCACTATTATTTAATTCAATTTCAAAGTTCGCTAGACGTGAGGTTTCTACGTTGTAACTTAGTGTGTAATTATTGAAATTTATAACAATCAAATATTTTATAATACACATTGTAATAAAACGAAAAATAAAATTTATTTTTTAATCAACCTCGCGAACGAGTGATCATAACTGGCGCAGTCGCTCGGATCTGTAACACGTTTTCGTATAAAGTGGTTAAACTTGCGGACAAGTGGTTCGAGGGCATATCGAAACACTTGCCGGAGCTAAACGGTTTATTTGGCTTTCGAGGGTTTCTCTTCACGGGAACACGGACACCAGCAAATCTTCGTGAACCTACAGCTGTTGGACTTGGAGCATACAAGGAACCAGCAACTACAACGCAGAACTACGGTAAGGGCACATCATCCAGTGGAGCTGCTACAACCATCCATACTACGGTCGCATTCTGGCTGTTCACGTAAGTCGATTTTTGTTTCAATTGTTATTCATTGGAAATTTAATGCCTAATACCAAACCCAAATTATCCTTACTACGGGCAATTCCTTATAAGCGAAACTCTTCTCCCAACACCTTTGACGCCGCAGTAAACGGGAACGGTGTTGAAACCCAAAATTACCCCAACACTAGTAACGCCGCAGAATACGGGAATAGTGTTGAATTACGTAATTCTTTAAATAATTTTTACGCAAATTTTGAAAATCTCAATCCAATTAATTTAAACGAAAACACAATTAATTTAAATAATACAAATAATATTTCAAATAATTTAACAATGGCAACGCCTAGCGAAGTCTTTAATGCATTATGAATCCCAGATGCCATTAAAGATTTACCAACCTTCGATGGTAATACACGCTTATTGTATGATTTTATAAACAATGTAGAAGAAATTTTAAGTCTCATTCCTGATGTTAACGGAACTAGTTACGGCAAACTTCTCCTTAGAGCTATTAGAAATAAAATCACTGGACAGGCTAATGAAATAGTTAATATGTATGGGACGCCTATCGATTGGGTCCAAATCAAAAATAATTTAATTACTCATTATTCGGACAAGAGAAATGAAACCAGTTTAATTAAAGACTTACATAACCTTAGACAAGGTAATCAAACTGTTGAGATATTCTACAGCAACATAATAGAAATTTTATCGACAATATCAAATCATGTTAAAATACACTAAACAATGGAGATGTTCGAGCTTCCAAACTAAGTTTATATAGTGAAATATGTTTGAATGTTTTCCTATCGGGATTAAGGAAACCTTTAGGATCCACCATTCGCGCAATGAAACCAAGCACATTATCAGAAGCCTTCAGCTTTTGTATAAAAGAGCAAAATATTTATTATACCAAATCACAAACCCCAAACATAGTTAATAAACCGAAACCAATAGTTCAACATAACAATTCTAGTAACAATCGGTTACTTCCAAATCAATCACAACATCGTACATTTATTCCGCAACAAACGAACTATAGACCACAAATGGTACAAAGATAATTTACGTTTAAACCCACAACAAATTCACCACAACAATCAACTTCCAGATTCCTTCCGCAACAATTAACGCGATATAAACCTGAACCTATGGAGATAGGAAGTAATAGATTAAGTATTAGGGTACAACCACGAACACAACAATATAATTCTAATACTAATCATGAGGGGTACAATACAATACAAGCAATGAGGATAACTGCTGCTTCTTATACCGTAAGTTCTTCAAAATTCAGTAAATTCTTAGTGTGGATAATCAATTAGTCATCATCATCATCATCATTATCATCATCATAATCGCTAGCATCTTCTTTATCAGTTTCATCCAGATAATCACCTAGTGGCTCAATAACATCAGCCTTTTGAAGTTCGCGAAGTCTAGAGAATATTTCTCGACCAACAGTAGTTTCTTTTAAAGCATTTAACTCTTTGATTAAATCTTCTCGATCGTAAACGTTAAACAACATATTTTTATTTTCCTCTAAACTTTGAATAATATTGAGTATTTTTTCACCAGTCTCTGAAGTCTCGTATAAACGTTGTAATTCATCTATTAGAGTATTAGGATTATGCCAGTATTTTATTTTTTTCGATTGTATGTTAATATTTCTAGACTCTCTCAAGTTGTCTTGCTTAAAATGCTTAGCTAAGGCCCCGTTTTCGACATTTTCATTTGAAGCTATATGCCGTTTTAGGCTTATTGGTTTAACCGAATTGACAATTTTCGCTTCATTTTCCGAGTCAGCGTTTCGAACCTCTTTTAACATTATAGTATCTAAAGCAGCTCCTAAAAGTTTAGTTAGTTGTGAAGAGGAGGTTGTTACATTGCAATTGTTATTAATTGCTGTTAAGTGATTTACTTGCTTACTTTCATTAGACCAACTATCTTTCTCGTTTTCAGATTGACTACGGTTTTCTCCTCTTTTCAGAGAGTTAAATTTGGTTTGAATGGCTTCAGTTGCAGCAGCTATCCTTTTTTGGTCAAACGGATTCAATATTGCTTCAGAGTAATCAATATCATGCTGTAGTTGAGATGTATTTTCATCAATTTTTTTTGCTTTAACACTATAAGCATCATCATTATAATCAAATCTAGATATAGAGATATCATCAGGTGTTTTATTATTAGCATCATATGGTATGAATTTGCTTGATGAATTATCATTCTTTCCAATCGTACCATCATTAATATTGCTTAACGAATTATGTTGAGCATTTAAGTGTCTAGAAAGATTAGACTTTCGCGTAAATGCTTTACCACAAAAATCACAATTATACATCGCTCAGCGGGAGGTCTGAAGCGTTCGCTAGTAAATGGATAACTGTTCAAAGATTTATTGCTTCTCTACTTATATATACTTAGCTCATTTGCTTCACCGAGCGACTCATTTGACTCCAACGAGTGACTCATTTTGCTCCCGGAGTAGCTCATTTTGCTCCCGGGGTGACTCATTTTGCCCCCGGAGTGACTCATTTTGCTCCCGGAGTCACTCTTTTTGCTCCTAGAGTGACTCATTTTGCTCCCGGAGTCACTCTTTTGCTCCTAGAGTGACTCATTTTGCTCCCGGAGTGACTCATTTTGCTCCCCGAGTGACTCACTTTGCTCCCGGAATAACTCATTTTGCTCCCGGAGTTACTTATTTTGCTCCCCGAGTATCTTATTTTGCTCCCGGAGTGACTCATTTTGCTCCCTGAGTAACTTATTTTGCTCCCGGAGTGACTCATGTTGCTCCCGGAGTGACTCATTTTGATCCCGGAGTGACTCATTTGGCTCCCGAAGTGACTCATTTTGCTCCCGGAGTGACTCATTTTGCTCCCGGAGTGACCCATTTTGCCCCCGAAGTGACTCATTTTGCTCCCGGAGTGACTCATACACCTTATCATAGTTAAAGGGCTCATACACATTATCATGGTTAAAGGGTATAAAATAGTTAAACTTACACAAAATATTGTCAATTTACCGGTGGTTGTCAAAGAGTTAACATCTCTTTCGTTGAAAAAACAATTTCGTGGTAAAACAATTGCATTTCGAACCATGATAATTTGCAATTCAGAGCAGTCCACCGCTAAACAACTTAGCAAAGGACTTTCGAAACCTAAGATCATTAAACGTAAAACTTTTAAGCGACAACACATTTCACCCGAAAATTTAGCATTCCTTAAATCACTAGGTCTTAAAGTGAAAAGTACATGGTATGCACCAATGTGCTAAATATTATTAACAGTTTGTAATTTGATGGTCAACTAGCAATAGCTATTAGTATCCATTTTCGGATACATCCCACAAATTAACTAACTATCCTCACCAATTTTAATTATTTTATATAAAGTTGTGGATTGTGTGAGTAAATTCAGTTCTACGGCGGCGATAAAAAATGGCGTTTCTTGATATACAAGGCTATCAAGGAGCTAACAATCAATTTTATTTTAAAGAAGTTGGTATCGTTGCGGAAAATTCGGATGAGATATTACATCTTATATTCGACGCACCGTTTGATTTCAACGAGTTGCCGAAGAAATATGAACGGGCTGCTGCACGTTGGCTTTGTCGAAATTGACATGGGATACCTTGGTCATATGGATTTATTCCGTACAAAAACTTCATACCATATTGAAACCTATATTAAAGAAGTTTGATGTCATATACGTCAATGGCAGTGAAAAGAAGAAACGGATTTCAAATTTGTTTGATGGTACCGAAAACCAGCCGTGGATTCTGAATTTGGAAGAAATATTTGATGTACCGAAGATTTCCATTCTGCGAGATGAATATTATTCAAGACGCTGTGAGCTTCATTCAGACAAAGTTTGTTCATTAGAAAATTGTATTCTTTTAAAAAATTTTTATATGGAAAATAAATAGATTTTAAGTAATATATATTTAAGCAATTTAATTTTTTTGTATACATATTCAATAAATAAAATTTAGAAAAAAATTATGTGCGTTTTATTTAATTATTACCCTGAATTCCCCTATTTTTTACAGCAACCTATAAAAGTATTCGTTACCCTATAAAAGTATTGACAAAAATCTTATGAAATTTTTTTATTCTAATTGAAAAGCATATGATACACCCTGTATAAGAAAACATTCATTAAAAATACTAAATATACTCCCGTTATATACATGATTTTACATGTGAATTCTCTAATATAGATACTAATCTATAAAAATTTAGCAAAACTCCATGCTGTTATCATTTTTATATTAAGCAACGTGTTTATAGTAATTTAAAACCGAAAACTGAACTTTTATTCTGTTTAAAATATGAATAAATACAATACTATTATACCCTAATATAAATATGTATCAGTATTAAAATTATATACATTGATTTTGCTGATTAAACAAATTTTTTGCAATATTTATAAATTATTTTATAATTACATTCAGTCTAATCATAAATTAGAAATAGAATACTACATATTATTATTATTAATATGCAGGGTTTATACATAATATACAGGTGTGTAGGTATTAATATAATTTTCATTTGATTTATAAATTATGCGGTAAATAGTTCTGTGTTATACTAAAATTCTTAAATGATGTTTTACAATGTGCTTTCAAGGTCTGCTAAAATAAACATTCAGCTAAAACAACCTCATTTTAAGCTGATAAAATTCTAAAACTAATAAGTTTTTCAAGGTTAATTATATATAAAAATATTATCCAGTACAATTGACACCCAAATTTCCGGCAGTACAGTAACGGTCTGAAATCTGGAGTCTGGACCCTGGAGTCTGAAGTTAGTTTTGCGGTAGCGCTTGGTACAGTGGCCCCACAAAATTTAGCGGCCTCCCGATTTTCGATTAAAATAACGCAATTAAGGCAAGCGCGTGTTAGGGTCAAGGTTTGCACGTACAGTACGCTTCAAAAAGTGATCGGACACCTTTTTGGTCAGGGGGGTCCGCACTTTTAACACGGTAGTGTACCAAAAATTTAAGTACAGTACGGTGTCAAAAGTTTGAGGCCACCCCTTGGGTTAGGGTAATCCCACATTTTTGACGTGATAGTGTACCTTTCGTTTAAGATGACTCAATTAAGTGAGATTAAAGGCTTGCATGTACACAGAAAAAATAAGTACAGTGAGCTTCAAAAAGTGATCGGATACCTTTTTCAGTTAGGGGGTCCACATTTTTGACATGGCAGTGTACCAAAAGTACAGTACGGTGTCAAAAGTTTGGGGCCATCCCCGAGTTAGGGTATCCCCACATTTTTGACGCGGTAGTGTACCCCAGCTATCAAATTGTAGCCTAAAATTCAGTCTGCGCATGCGTGGGGTTCTAAAATTCAGTCTGCGCATGCGTCGTGTACTAAAATTCAGTCTGCGCATGCGTTAGGTTTGCATTCAAAAACTATGTTAGTGCTGGTGAGTAATGGGTTAACACAAATCAAAATCGTGTTGAATAAATTGTGATGATGCATAATGGGTTAACTTGAATTTATTTTGTCGAAGTGATGATGATGACTCATGACTTTCAAAGCCAACCGTATGAGCGAGTGTGGGGGTCAAATGTCAGCAAAAAATTTTGATACATGTACTCGGTACGTGCCGGGTCAAAGGTCAATCCATACACGAGGTACAGAGTGTCTCAAACGTTTGGGTACATCTTGCGTCAGGATGTAGTGGGTACATGTTGCGTCAGGATGTACCCAAACTTTTGAGACACTAGGTGTGCTCGTGCTGTTACAGCCTATCTACTATTTTAGCTTTAAATCATGTATCCTGTAAATTAAAATCAGACTTTTATTATGAAAAACTGATTTCTTAATTTTATAAATTTTCGTGTCTTTATCTACAATTTTATAATGTATAGGCGAACCAGTCTTAGTTTAATATTCTTAGGAAAATAATTTGAAATTATCACTTTTTACATCCGTCTAGAAGTCTAAAATTGCTTTACAGCTAATTTGCAAACCTTTCATAGACCTTGCGATATCTTTACCCTCATAATTATCTTTCTATAATTTTTAAAATAAATCAATGATTTCATTTAAAGTTTTTATTGTATATGACTGCTCAGAAAAAAACTTTTTTTTACTTATTGTTAGATTTGAGAGTATTATTTTGAACTTAATATGTCAAATAGTTTATTCATAACGTCTATAAAATATTTTTAAAATTATGTAGGTATAACAAGTTACAGAGGCAATTACAGCTATAAAAAAACCCAAAATTCGTTACCTGAAAACATATCGTATATATGTTTCATATCATTTCATAAACAAATTGCATTGCTTATTTTTTCTGGACTTTTATTATTATTATTATTAGATTCCTTAGATATTGTATTTAAAACTATCCTCTCTTTTAAAATAATTCTTTAAAAAAAAATTTAATAATTTATATAATTTTTATACATTAGAAACCTATTTTCAACTAGGTATTTAATAATAATAACAAAGAAACTCTTGAAAAGTTCTACTGGTTTCGGAAAATAATTTAAAACGCTTGAATAAAGATTTATAAAGAAAAATTAATAAGCTAACATGCTTACATATTTCCTTTTAAAGTCTTCTTTTTAATTTTAACTGCGTCAACGTGAACCTAGACATTTCTGGTGTTAGCAGTTAATTGCAAAGTTTAAAATAAAAAAGTTTCCCTCTTTAATCTTCTTCAAGACCAACTTTAAACTTTTTTTTCATCAAATAATTTTCTTCAATAAGATTTCCTTTTAGTGGGAAAGAAATGAAGACTTGAATAGCAGACGAATTGGACGAACTTGAATCAAATAATATTCTACGAATTAAATGGATTTATGCTATTTAATTAATAATTATAATTAATATCTCAATAATAAAAAAAAATTTCTTAAACTTACTATTTAAAAATTAAACTAAATATACCAACTAATTTAAAAAATAAAGCAAAAGTTAACGACAGCTAGAAAGATATTAAAAATATATTAAAATTAGTTACCCTAAATTACCAAATGGCTAAATAATACTAAATCAAATACATAAAAATTTTGAAAAATCGCTTTCTATACAACTACATTTCACAACGTCAAGAATCAAATTAAATAAATTTTTTTAAGAAGGATATTTTTACAACCCTTAGAATATAGGTATCTAACGGATTTTACAATTTGTGTGTTGGCGTCGTTTTATGACTTAGTTTCGCTACTGTTATATTTCAGTATACTGTGGTATATGCATTACTTTTCTCTAGTTCAGGTAAGGTTGTCCTTGGGCATTTTTGAAGGTAGAAGCTATTCTGTCCCTTCAAGTGTCGAATATTTCGTCATTTCGTTTTCTATTTTGGAAAGAAGTGTGGCACCTTTATATTTTTGAATATTATCAACTAATATTATTTTTTTGTACTGTGTCGTAGTGGCAATATATTCAGTGTCTTGTAGTTTGTGGTGAATCATTTATATAACTGTGTCAAATTTTTCTACTTTCTTATTGAATTTCAAAATGAAGTGTTTTATTTGCAATACATCTACTAAAGAAAAGATTACTCCGTTTTCCTTAAAAGAAGAATCTTTTAAAAAATGTCAAAGTGTGTTACGCTTCAGACAAATTAAAAACTTGAAATATGCGGAGTTAAGTTTAAATTTAAGTGATTTGAATAATAACGGCTATCATCTCTCATGCTATAGGAAATTTACGCCTATACCAGTTAATTGTAGAGAAGAATACGCCTTGTGGATACAAGCTGTAAGTACAAAATATTTTCTATATTTTAATTTAAAAAAATGTTAAATAATGGTGCATGTATAACTTAATCAAAATATTTCTATAAATTTTTTTAAACTTGAATCCCTGTCAACAGCTAATGTATTTTCATGAATTTATTATATTTAAATTTTCAAAAAAAAAACTGACATCGCGATTCTTCAGGTATCTGTAACTTCTGGATAACGGTAACTGAACCCCTATATTTCTCCAAATTTCTCCGTTAGAGAATTTTCAAGTCTTTCAGAATGCGATATTCCTTGTTACCTTTATTTAAGAATAGGGCTAAGAAGGTCGTCTCGACCGGCCATGACGTGCAACATACCTGCGAAGATTCCTTTATTATAGTACCTACGAAAGCAATTGTTTAAAAGAGGCACAGGGACTGACTCTGAAATCTAAAAGTGACTATTTACTTTTAGTTGCCGCATATTTTAGGCAACAAAAATTTTTATTATAGAAAATATAGTTTCTAAACTTGTTTTCCAGGATCAAATAGTATTCTTAAACAATTCATCTTACAATAAATTCTTAAACAGTTTTTTTTTTTTTAAAAAAGAAACACCAATTCTTTGGAAAAAATTATTTAAAACTCATTAAATGTATAGCTAGAAATTTTTTGTGTAATAATCATTCTTGCAAGAGTAATAAATTTAACCAAATAATTAATATGAATACCAAAAGATATTGAAATAAAAAAATTATAGAAAAAAAACAGAACTTTTCGTAAAATGATTATATCTAGCATACTATATAAAATACGCATTCTTTTATACATTGCAGGGTGAAAATCTTGCTCCGGTAGTAGATATTGTTGAAGACGTTGCAGGTGATGACGACGGCGACTTTTCTGGTTTGGAACAAGAAGGGGTTCGTGATGAGGTTAGAAAATTTTTTATAGACGTTTCAGAAAGAATAACGCGTTTGGAATAATTTCGATGATAATTCTCTCTGATTTTAATACCACCTATATAATAAAAATACGTCATTTCATATAAAAATATACAACTTTATTTGATTTTTTATAGAATCAACCGAGTACTTCACGTGATCATCCTCCAGCAGAACCAATGGAAGTTTCAGATGATCAAGAGGAAAACAGTATAATCGAACAAAGCAGTAATAGTGCAAACAAGAAAATTTGTATTTTTTGCGGGTGCTGTGAAAAGAGAATAAAAAAACGTCGGGAATACCCAGTTAAAGATAATAATAATTTGGTCCAAAAAATCAGAGATATGTTACGTGTCCTAAATGACGAAAATATTGAGCAGAGAATAAATGAATCATTATGTATCTACTATCACAGTGCATGTAGACATAGTTTTGAAATGAAATATAAAAGAGCATTAGCAGAACAAAATGAAGAAGATTCTGAACCTAAATTGTGGTCTGAAAAACGTCAACTTCATCATCAAGCATTTAAGATATTGGAAGAGTTTTTGAAGGAGGAAATTTTAGAAAAACAGAACATCTTATATGCTGATGTCTTCAAGCGGTATAAAGCTGTGCTAAATGAATTAGCGGCAGAAAATGAAATAATTTGTGATTTTGAGAATTACCGAATGGACCATTTGCAAGCTAAAATATTAAATAAATATGATGATGTCTTAGCTATTGAAACAACCAAGGATCATAGCTACAGAAAAATTATTTATAAAAAAAACCATGAAATTAGATCATGATTTGGCAGAAAAATTGATTTCTACATCATCAGAAAAATACAAACTTCGAAATATTGCCTATTCTCTTCGTCAAGATATATTAAATGTGAGAACTAAAAAATCACGAAAAATAGATTCAACCTACATTACAAAAGGAGATTGTAATATTGCCGAATCACTGCAGTTCTTTATTTATCATTTGATAAAAGGTTCAAATTTACGCAGAAGACTATCAGATGAAGATACCATAAGAATAGAATCAATATGCAGCGATTTGATTTATATAGTGAATAAAAGAAGAATAAAGCCAGCTAAGCATATAATGTTAGGATCATCATTAAAATCACTAAGTGGCAGTAAAAAAATTTTGACAATTTTAAATAAATATGGCCATTGTGTGTCATATTCTGTAGCTGAGGAGTTAGAAACAGAACTGACATATACTGCCTATGAAGAAAATAGTATCATTGCAGCAGGCATCATCCGGGAGAAAGATTTATGTACCCACGTCGCATTCGACAACTATGATCGTTTTGTCGATACAGTAAATGGCAAAGAAACTCTTCATGATACTGTTGGCATTATCTATCAATTCAAAGCTGACAATCATGAAGAAACAACTGATAATAATGAATCGCCAGACAATAGTACATCGAAATCAAGATCAAATAAAAGACGTAAATTTGATGTTATTCCTCGCGATATAGCTACATATCCAAAAACACCAAGAGCTGCTACATGTCTCCATCCGTATGAATATTTAGAAAATATTTCAGCAGAAAATTATAATTTTAAACAGGATGCAATTCTCAGAGATATTATTTGGGCAATTTCAGTTACATTTGTACCACAAACTCCAATGTGGGTTGGTTTCAATAGTCAAACTTTAATAGATAATAGTGAGCTTCAAATAGTTTACTATTTACCACAAATAAGCACATCTCCAACATCTTATAATGCCGTTCTATAAACTTTGAAAAATGCACAAGAAGTTGCCAAGCAGTGTGAACAAGAAAACATTATAGTTACGTATGATTTAGCTATTGCAATAATGGCAATGAAAATTCAAATCACCGAAAGTCCTACTTATGACAACATTTTTATTAACATGGGGGCTTTTCACATACAAATGGCATTTTTTAAGGCTCTCGGTAAATATATTGATTCCTGTGGTATTGAGGTTTTACTTGGAGAATGTGAAATTCTTGCTTCTGGTTCAGTAAATAGGTTTATAAATGCCAAACACTTTAATCGATGTAAAAGAATCCATCCCATTACTGCAGGTGTCTTCCAATCGTTACATTTTGAGCAATTCATAAATGAAAATGAAGATTTACTGGATGATTCATTTGTTCGCGATGTTATAAACATTCAAATGGCTCCGACAGAATGTAATCTTACCCATTGCATCCAACAAACTGATGTAATCTTACCCATTGCATTAAAAGAATTACTAGGAAAATATCAAATCTTTATTAAATCTACGTTAGAAGGTAAACATGGAAAAACTGCTCAATTTTATCTGCAATACGTAGAATTCATGAATATATATTTTCGATTTTCGAGAAGTATTCGGACTAGCAATTTTAATCTATATATTGAGTCTCTTCTGAAATGGCCGATTTATTCTTTATTTTTAATCAGCAAAACTATGCCAGATGGATCTTAATGTACCATAAAAATTTAATAGACATGAGAGATAACAATAGCCCGCTATTTCAACATTTTTTGCGAGGTGCTTTTGGGATCAAACGAACAAATAAAAATATAGCAAGAGTTCCTATTGATCTCACATTAGAACAAACAATTAATGCAGATGCAGCCAACACATTGACTGGAATTAGTCATTTCACTAATTCTATCTCGGCCAGACAGCGTTGGGCCTTGAGTCACACTTTACGCACAAAAATAATTACCAAGTTATTAGAGTCTATACAGTATACAGAACCAGACGACATTAATCGTGAACTGGAACAAAATAGAATAATCAAGGATCGCAAGGCATTTACTGATTTAACCGATACCATCGAAAAATGTATGAATCCTTTTAACTCAAAAATAGATCCAGACAATTTATTTAATATAGCAACGGGTAAAGCAGTATCCAATGAAACCAGTGAATTTTTATTAAGTGCAAAAGTGAAAGGTATGGAACAAAAACGAAAATTTATAGAAGAATGTGCAGTTGACGAGAACAGATTTGAAAGAGCTATTTAAAAAAATAAAATATTAAATTTTGCAAGTGAATTTTGTAAGAAATCTAGCAAGATTAACTATGGAAAACAGAGTACTATCCGAACAGAAAGAGATATTTTTGGACGATTGTTGGGAATTTCACTGAAAAAGAAAATAGATATGGAAACATGTTTCAAATATCCATTGTCTCCATCACCACCAGCATTAACTCATCCATCAGGAGAAATGTTCAAGACAGACAAATCTGCATTAGCGAGAAGATTAACTTCTTCAATAAAATCCTCAATACCAGGCCACATAGACGTTGAGATTATCGATGGTTTCTATTTATTACACAATTTAGGACCATCTATTCCTCAAGCATTTGGAAAGATCGCAGAATTTATACTCAAAAAAATATGTAATACCACTGCGTCAGAAGTACATCTAATTTTTGATAGATATTTTTCTCCCTCCATTAAAGATTCAGAAAGATTAACAAGAAAAGAAAATGACATACCATTTGCAATCACAGGACCTTTACAGAGTGGACCAACTGATTTCAATAAAAGTTTAAGTAACACTAAATTTAAAGAATCAATAGTAAAATTTTTACATGAACATTGGACAGAAGATTCATTCAGCTTCATTCTCAATGACAAAAAAGTTTTTTTAACAGTTGAAGACCAATGCTTCGTTTACACTAACATTCATGGAGCAGTCTCTCGAACATTGAACGAGGATTATACATGTTATCACGAAGAGGCTGATACGAGAATTTTCTTCCACTTAAAAAAATGTTCATCTCACCAAAAAATTCTCATTAAATCTGTAGATACTGATGTGTTAATCATTTGCCTTGGAAATATTCACAAATTTAAAGACCAAAAAATATGGATAACAAATAAATTAGGTAAAGAAATGAATTATATAAGTTGTACAGATCTTGCACGAGAATTAGGCCCATCACTTTGTCGAGCTCTTCCGGGCTTCCATGCTTTCACAGGTTCTGATTACACAGCAGCTTTTGTTCGCAAAGGAAAAATCAAACCATTCAACATTTTAATACAGAATGAAGAATACCAAAATATGTTCGAGCATTTGACGGATCCGGAAGACATCAATGACGAAAAAAAAACAGATCTTATACAAAGATTTACCAACGAAATGTATAATTTAGACGTTGATAGTGCAAGATAATAGTGCAAGATTTGAATAGTGCATAGACGTTGATAGTGCAAGATAATAGTGCAAGATAAAATAACGTTGATAGTGCAAGATTTGAATTATTCTTAAAATTTTTTGCAAGCACCAGTGACAAAGAATTTTACAAAGGCCTCATAAGTTTTAATTCTAGCAATGTTCCTCCATGCTGGAAAACTCTGTTACAAAAAGTTTTACGCACCATATTTATAAATGCAATGTGGCAAAATTCCACTGAACCAATTTGTATTTTATTTGAACCAACTGAATGTGGATGGCAATTGAATGAAGAGAATAAGTTGGAACCATTGTGGTATAAAGGCCCAGCAGCACCTTCAAAAGTTGAAGAAATTCTTAGGAGCCAATTAAATGAAGAAGAAGAAAGTGAAAAATCAGAAAATGAAAGTCGTTGTAATATAGATGAAATTGATTTTGATGATTATTAATAAATATACTAAGTTTGAGGTTAAACTCCTGTAAATTATTTCAACTTTATTTTATTGTTTCAATTATCAAAAAGAAAAATTCTCCTATTATTCCTTTACTCAGATTAATCCTCATATCATTTTAAATCTAAAAAGGAAAAAAGACATCTTATTCCACAAAAAGCATTTACTCTAAAATAAATTTATTTAACATCATACATTTTGGAGTAAATGCTAATCTAGTTCATGTACTTCAAAGTGGTATGCGGGATTTTTCCGGCAGTTTTTGAGCCCGCATACCAAGATATTTTTGAAAATTATAAAAAAATAAATAAAATAAAAAAAAAATTGATTTCCGGCATGATGGAGAAATTTTATCCCTCATCACACACTTCAGATAGGTATGTCAGATCCTCCCGGCAAAAAAAAGTGGTTTGCGTGATTTTTTTCTAAAAGCGGATAAAATTTACTATCGAATACATTAAAAATAATCAATATCCGCGATGACGGAAAAACATTTTTTTATTTTTTTAACAATTTTTTTTTTTAACATTGTTTCGGCTATAGGAATCCACGCATACCGAGCTTAATTTATGTTCTATTTATTCAAATAAAAAATTTTTGATTCCGCTATGACGGGGGTTTCAGTGTCACCGGCTCCCCGCCTAATCAGTTACTTCAAAGTTAGCTTGCAAGAAACTTTTTATAGTTCTAAAGCAGTTGTCGGTGATAGTTACACATTTGATGAAAGTGTTCTTCATGTGCAAGTTCTAAAAACAAAAAAATTAAAGATTTTAATTTTTAGTTGATATCTACAGTTTTTTTTATTTTATTTTTTATTTTTTTTTTATAGAGGCATAAAATATTGTAAAGCAATGTTTATTTGTTTTGTGAAACCCAATTACAATTTATTTAGGCTTCGTAAAATACAACGTATTTTAACTGATTAGACTTTTGAAAATATTGCATTTTTAGGTCCAGTTATTGATATAGTATTTAACGAAGATAGTGGGCTTTTTGAAGAGTGTAATTAATAATCTCAATGGTGAAACGGTATATTGTGTCGCATATGATGATTTGCTTTGCGTTGAACCAATATTGTATTGTAACATAACGGAAAAACACTATTATTATTTTAAATCAGCTCCTCTTGAATTTTTTTGATTTCGTAAAAGTAAATGTTTGTATTTAGGGTAATTCTAGGAGAGTTGGACCAGCAGGTGAGATGGTCTACTTCAAATAATTCAAAAACCAACCGACAGATAGCAGAGTAGTTTATACCGCTTTTACATAACATGAAGAGTGATACGAGAACATAAATAATTAGACAATTTTTAACGTTTTTTGAAAGTTATAGGTAATTAATTGTTTTTGTATTGCTCATAATTTTAAGACTAATTAGTGTACTTGACGGTGAAAACAAAAAAAGTAAGTTTTATTTGTTTTTTATCAGTTATTTATTAAATTGAGTTGCAATAAAATATATTTAACCTAAAAATATTAAATTACGTTCACTACATATGAAATAACAAAAAGGTCCATCTCACCTCTCAAATGAGGACAGTTGGGCCAGTTTCAAAGAGGATAGTTGGACTTAAATTATACATATTTTACTTTTTCCAGCTATGCCAACAGTATACCAGAGAAAAAACGGACAGACTGTAAGAGGTACATGGACTGCTCAAAATTTAGAAAATGCATTTGAAAGTGTGCGGAAAGGACAAATGGGAGTAAATCAAGCTGCGTAATATTACAACATACCTAAAACTAGATTAAAACGACGATTAAAGAATACCAGCATTAAAAAAGTCGCTCGCCTTGGGCCAGATTCAACTTTAGGTGAAGATGGAGAAAGAAAATTAGCTGTGCATATTAAGAAACTTCAGAAATATGGTTTTGCTCCCACAAGAGACGAAGTAAGAACGATGGCATTTAATATAGCTGATCAAATGGGAAAGCCACACAAATTTGACAAAATAACTGGAAAAGCTGGCTACAAATGGCTAGAGTCATTTTTGAGAAGAAATCCAACAGTTGTAATACGAAAAGCAGAAAATGTATCAATTGCTCGGTCCCTTGGAATGGCAACAGATAGAGTGCAAACCTACTTTGAATTGTTAGACAAAATTTTAAGTGAAAATAATTTATATGATAAGCCTGGCAGTATTTATAATGTGGATGAGACGGGTTTACAATTAAATAGTAGACCCGGTGAAGTACTCGCTGAAAAAGGTTCAAAAAGTGTACCAGCGCTTACTCCTGGAGGAAAAGGTGAAATAATAAGTGTAATATGTTGTTGCAATGCAGAAGTAATATTCTTACCACCGTATGTAATCTTTAAAGGGAAAAATAAAAAGGATGAATACTTAGATGGTATGCCACCAGGCTTTGCAATTTATATGTCTGAAAAATCAGCTTATGTAAATGCAGATATTTTTTTCAATTGGATTAAAACGCACTTTCTTCCACGAAAAACTTTAGGACCTGCTCTTTTGTTACTAGATGGGCATACATCCCATACAACCAATTTGGAAATGCTTGAATTCGATGAGCAACATAGCATAATTCTCTTATGCTTACCTTCGCACACAACACATTACTTGCAGCCTCTAGATCGTGCATTTTTTAAATCTTTAAAAACTTATTTTTATGAAGCCTGTCGTAGATTTGTCAGAACAAATCTTAATCGAAAATTGTCCAGATTACAGTTTGGAAGACTTCTTGATGAAGCTTGGAATAAAGCAACTACTGTTCAGAATGCTGCGGCGGCATTTAAGTCAACAGGGATAATGCCTTTCAATCCTAACGTTATTCCTGATTATGCTTATCTTAGTGTTCCAAGTGATTCATGTGATGATGGACGGAATAATATTCCTGTTGATCAAGTAAATGTTGTACCAGCTTGTGAAGTTGATCCATTACCGAGTACTTCAGGTTTGTCAATGAATGTTACACCAACAAAAATTTTGCAAGATTCATTTCCTATAACTCCAGTGGTCGATTCAAAAAAAAATAAAAATAAAACTAGAGTTGGGCAATCTACTGTTCTCACGTCTACTGAATATATTAAGAAACGGAAGCAAATGTGTCAGAAAAAGAAAAGCAAAAGAGGCAATATTATGAGAAAAACAAAAAAATTAAACTTACGAACGTCTAGTTCATCATCATCTATGGAATCAGGAAATTCAATATTTAATGAAATTCCCAGTGACGATGTTTCTGAAGCAGAAGATTATGAAAATGAAAGTGCTGGTTGCAAAGAAGATTATCGCAAAACAAAACGAAAAGATGATTGGATAAAATATTTAATTTGTGGCCGTTGGCTACATGAAGAATGTACCAGTTACATAAATTTATGTCGACTGTGTGGAAAACACGCCACAAAAAAGAAATAATAAGGAATAAAATAATATTTTGTACTGATCTATCTGACCTCTCGAAAAGGTCCAACTCTCCCCCAAAGTGAAGGAGAGTTGGACTTTTCATACTATTGAATTTGTTTTTTATTTCTGATTTATCTTATTTAATATTTGAAGTTTATTGTATCTTAAATCGAAGCTAAAGGTTTAATGTAATGTTTAATAGAATAAAATTTATTTTGTTTTCAAATAAGAAAATTATATTTATTTTTATAAAAGTATGGTCCAACTCTCCTAGAATTACCCTAAGTTGTAGCAATAATAAATGTTATATTGTGAATTAAGACACAGTGAAGGTTGCTTGAAAATGTTCGTAACAACTTTTGAAATCTTAAGTCAAAGATTTGTAAAAATGCTTCTAGTGAAAAATTTTTTTTTAAATCTGTCGTTTCTTAATAAATTTTTTAAATAGTATTATAAGTATTTCAATGATGTTTTTATTTTTTATGTTGTAATTAAAATGTTTTATGTTAAATGTATAATTTCCCAAAATTTAATTTTTGTAATTATAATATTCCCTCACAGTTTTTTTTTTTTTTTTAATTCTAGTTACCCAAAGGTGCATTTATTCAAAATTTGTAACTTCGACAGAAGCATTAAAATATTCGTCCCTGTTGAAAACGATCAAACTGGTGTTTATGAAAGAGTACTTTTGAAAGGTACAATTTTTACTGAAATCAAATAGTTATAATCAGCATCTAGATAGCGACGATTCGTAAAGACACTACGTTGAAAAACTACTTACGAGTTGTCGCTACTTAAAGCTTTTGCGGTTGTGTAATTTATATATTTTTTTTTAATATTTTCAAGCTTCGGAAAAATTACAAATTGATGGCGAGCGGCTTGTTCTTAACAGTGACGGAACAATTATAGATGAGGACATCATTTTAATTTCATTAAAAAATGAAACAATTATGCTTTTGGCAAAAAATGAAAAGTGGACATCGGAACTCCAATTTGATATTCTGTCACACACTTCCACAAATTCATTGATTAGTAGTGACTTGAGTAGTGGAATGTGGGCATTCGGGGCCCTCCACCCCTCCGCCCGATTTTTTGAGTGACCTCGGCAGGAGGCAAAGCTACCCGAGGCGGTTCTAGAAGATAATCTATTACTGGATGTAAAGTCGTTCAACACTAAAAATACCATTGTTTCGGAATCCACCAACACGGAGGAAATTTATCAAAGCATGGTGTCAACTGTAGTGCGCAAGAGCGAAGAATTCCAGGAGAGAGACAGCGGGTGGTCGCTTTTGGAAGTCTGTTGTCTGGAAATAAACGTAAATAAATATAATCCTCTTCGGGCTTCATCATATATCGAATTACCAGCATAGATCAAACGGAAAGAAGCAGTCATTAATGTGCAGAATGACGACCAGGCATGCTCTGCATGGGCGATAACATCGGCATTACAACCAGTCGATTATCATAATCATCCACATCGAGTTGCATCCTACCCTCATTACTCATCAGTACTGAAGTTCGATAATATTAAGTTCCCAATGAAGATCAAGGACATACAGTTATTCGAATCTTTGAACAACATCAGCGTCAATGTTTATGGAGTGGAAGAGAAGAGTATTATTGGACCGCTGCACTACACAAAAAGTAAAAGGAATACTCATATTAATCTCCTGTATATTAAAAATGGCGAAACCAGTCACTACTGCTGGATAAAGAACTTAAGTCGGCTCGTTGGATACCAACTTTCAAGATACCGCTGTGCCTCATGGTTATGTGATGGGTGCCTACAATATTTCACAACCGAAGAACGGCTTCTCGAACATTCGAAAGAAGATTGTAACAAAGTCCGCACTATTATACCAAGCCCCGGGGAAGAGAGCATTTTGAAATTCAAAAATTATTCTAAGCAGCTGCGCGTCCCATTTACCATCTATGCGGACTTTGAATCAATACTAAAGCCATGCGACACATGCGCACCGAATCCCGATGGATCGTTTACAAACACCACGCATATCCACGCACCATTCAGCTTCGCATATTATATAAAATGCTCATATGATGAATCTTTGAATAAATTTGAGACATATCGCGGACTGAATTGCGCAAAAGTTTTTATTGAAAAATTAGAAGATGAAGCCCGACGACTGCATAAAATCTTACAGAAAAACATACCGATGAAGCCATTCACCGCACTGGATTATTTGGTGCTTGGATTGGCAGATGAATGCTTCATATGCGGCAATAAATTGGGTAATGATCGCGTGCGGGATCATGACCATCTGACGGGTGAATTTTGAGGCGTTGCACATAATGAGTGCAATCGTCTTTACAGACTGCCGAAATTCATCCCGATCGTTTTTCATAATTTATCAGGGTATGATGCACACTTTATCGTCCGCGAATTTGGCGTTTCCAAGGAACGAATCGATGTCATACCGAACAACAAGGAACGTTATATCTCTTTCACGAAATACCTGCCAGTTGACACCAATCAAGAAGTGGAAGATACTGATGATGATGACGATGAACAATCCAGCAAATTCAAAATTAAAACAATCCAGTTACGTTTTATCGATTCGTTTCGATTTATGGCGAGCAGTTTAGACAAACTTGCTGATAATTTAAAGCCGGAGCAGTTCGCCGAAGTCCGCCGAGCATTTCCAGAAGACCGCCTCTTTAATTTAATAAAACAGAAAGGAATATTCCCGTATGAATACGTTAACATTGTTGAAGGACTAGATGAACGCGCTCTACCACCAAAAGTATGGAATGAGTTTAATATTCAAACTTTAGGGGAATATTCCAATTTATATCTAAAAACAGATGTGCTGCTACTAGCCGACGTATTTTAAAAATTTCCGGAACCTGTGTCTCAATACGTACAAATTGGATCCATGCCAGTACTACACCGCCCCGAGCTGGGACGCTATGCTCAAATATATAAAAGTGGAGCTGGAGCTGTTAATAGATATCAACATGGTACATTTCATAAAAAAAGGGTATGCGTGGTGGATTAACACAGTGTTCCGGTCGTTATAGTGAAGCTAATAATAAATACATGTCCAGTTATGACCTCACAAAGCCGTTAACCTACATCGAATATCTAGACGCCAATAATTTATACGGATGGGCCATGTCACAGCATTTGCCGATAAGTAATTTCCAATGGGTTCCAAAACACGAACTGGATGACATCAACATAGCAATGGTTCCTGATGACGCTGATGTTGGATACATTCTGGAAGTCGACCTCGAGTACCCGAAGGCACTACACGATTACCATCAAGATTTACCATTCTGTTCGGAGCAAATGAAGCCACCATACATCACATTTAAAGACAGCAAGTTACTGGCAAATCTGTATGATAAAACAAAATATGTGATCCATTACCGCAGTTTAAAACAATGTCTAAAATACGGACTTAAACTGAAGAAAATACACCGTGCGCTCCAGTTTAAACAATCTCCGTGGTTAAAAAAATACATTGACTTAAACGCCGAGCTTCGTTCTAAGGCGACAAATAGCTTCGAAAAGGACTATTTGAAGCTAAAAAATAATAGTGTTTTCGGGAAAACAATGGAGAATGTCGACAAACGTGTTGATGTGCGGTTAATCACACACTGGGAGAATATTCGTAAAGAGTTGGGTGCTAATAATTTGATAAGTAGACCGAACTTTCACAGTTGTTCAATTATCAATGAAAATCTGGTCGCTATACAAATGAACCGTTTGAAAGTGATGTATGATAAACCAATTTACACAATGAATTAAAAAAAAAATACATTGTCTTGTACCATATTGAGGCGTTTAAAATCAAAATCCGTTAAATTCATTAAAGCAAATTTTAAAGGAAGTTTAAAAAACTGTTAACTACAGAATTATTAAGGTCGTTTATGTTTGGAAATATTGACATGGAACTACTGATGAGGAATTCGCAAAGTTTCGTACACATTCTTTGAAAATTAAATAATTATGAAGGATTTAATATTTGCGATAACGGGTTTTGATCCCAAAATAATAATTTAGAGGGTTTTAGTCCCAGTTAGTAGCATATTTTTTATTGATTATACATATGTACATATTCGCATTAAGTAGAATTTTATTTTATAAAAAAAAAAAAATTAACAAATATCTATTTATTGTTGTGTTTAATTTATTGTAAGTACCGTATACCCACCCGATAGGATTAACTATCGGCAACATCTCAGGATGTCAGTTAGTGTTGAAGATTTATTAAATAAGGTATTTAATCCTTTTACATTACATGAACATAGTTACTAATATTGTATTAGACTCTTTTTCCTTTCTTATTTTTTTGCCTATATTTGATTGAACTCTTTTTCTTGATTAATTTTTTTAACTAAAATGTGATTAGATATTTTTTCCTGTCCCATTTTCATTGTAAATATTGCGTAAGCGACATTAATTCTTGAAATAATATATATTTTGTAAAAGTAATAATGGCAGCATACAAATATTGACTTTAGTATCAATATAAAAGTATCATTTTAGAAATGTAACCATTATCTAATTTTTAATGAATTTTTTTCCAAAATTTTTGCAGTTTTTCGGCTCTCCTGTAAAATTTTAAAATTGTCGCTTATCCCCTTTTACCTTTCAAGCGTCGATATAAATGTATGAATACGATATTTTTATTCTTCCTTCTAAATTTAGAAATGTCAATCCTTTTATTGATATTTCTCAATTTATTATGAATTATAGTTAATAATTTTTAAGTATTTCGTATGAATTTTGAAATGTCAATCTTTTATTGATATTTCTCAATTTATTTTGAGTTATAATTAAAATTTTCTATGTGTTTCATATAAATTTGGAAATGTCAAATCTCCTTGAGATTTCTAAATTTATTTTGTTTGTAGTTTAAGGTATTAGTACCTTTATAAATTCAAAAGTGTTGAATCTTCCTTTTTAACACTTTCGAATTTATTATTATTAAAATGTGATAAGTAGTTTCGATAATTTAACTTATAACAGTATGTACGTACTTTTATAGATTATATTTTTTTTTTCTTTTATAAAATTTATATATTTGTGATAGTGATAATATTTCAAATCCTTGTTCTATGTTAAACTCAAAGCCTATATAACATGTGTCTAATAAATTTTGTCATGTATCTTTTGAAATTCGTTTTTTTTATTTCATACCATTTGTTTACCTGTAACGCCATCTAAATTAAAATTACAAGTTGAAATAATTTTGTATATTAATAAATTTGATCTTCTTTCATTTATCCATTGTTAAGGAATTCGGTTCGCAATAAAATAGTGTTCAAAGGGAATCCACCCCCTTTTAACCCGGTTAGGGCCCACCGGTCTAGCTGTGTGATCGTACATCTGTTTGAAGCTGTGCGATCAAACAGACTCTCCACTAATTAATCTCCTCTGGGTAATTTCGATACAGATAATATTTAATAAATCATATTTAACAAAATGATCCACTCTCTCTTTTATTATTAAAAATATTCAATCAATAAAAATAACGTTACAATAAGTGGTAGCGTCACTACCTAATAAAAAAAATTAATAAAAAAAAATTTACGTGTCAGTTGCCCTTTTTGATATCTGTCATTTAATAAAATCTTTAAGAAATTCTTTGGTTAAATCTGATTTTACAGTACCTGATGGTATTGTTTCATGAAAACCTTTGGAAGAATTACATAATTATCAAAAAGGTAGTCCAACTAAATTATGTACTAAACTAACAGATCGCCACGTTTATCCTAATGACTTCGAAAAAATGCCTGTGAAGTTAGCAACTCAGGTTTTAAGTAACAGCGTTGCAGCTGGTAGGAGAACCGTAGGAAAGCTGAAAAGATTTTCGGAATTAACAGCAACTAAAGCAGAACTTACTGCCAATTTCTTTGAAAAAATTGACAAACTTTTTGATTGTTTAAATTCGAAAATGCTTTATAATTCAAATATGCATAAATCTGCATAAAAAATGGGTAATCCTGTATATGAATATTTGGCTGAAATGAAAAACTACTTACCGTCTGTAAAAACAGAACAGAAACAAATATTCTGGTTAAATGGACTAATTCAAATCAAAAGTTTTAGAACTTGCAAACAGTGTGCTGTTGGAGTGGTTAGTCATAAAAAATGGATATGATTTTATAATGACGTCACGTTTAAACCAAGATCTCATAGAAAATATATTTTCCCAAGTACGGTCAAAGAGAGGAAACAATACAAATCCAACTGTGTATGAATTTAATTATATTATTGGTAAAATTATGTACTTCAAACTACTGAATTTTTCTAACGGCTAATCGAAAGGAACTCCTAAAGAAAATTTCCATGTAAATACAGCCTTTTTTCGTTTCTTATTTTTTTGTTTTATTTATGTATACCTATATAAAAAATATTTTCTTGGAATTTATCTAGATTTACTGGTTGTTTTAGAAGAACTGAAGGCAGTTCAAAAATAAAATATGGACAAATACTTAAATTTTAAAAAATTGATAAAATAAGAGAGTCAAAAACCAAGACCCATATTCACCACCAATAAACTAACGATAAGTGTTAAATAAATGTTCAAAACGTTCAAATTTTAAAAAAAATATTTGGTTAAAATTCAGTAAACTTTTAATAAATTTAACAAATTTGAGTTATATAACTTAAAATTTAAGAAAAGACGTGAGTTCTAAAAAAATCTGCTGAAAATATTTGCATTTTACTTAAAAAATTAATTGGTATCACTTGTGAAAACAAAATAGGACTACCTATATCTAGATGTGGTTACATTTCTGTTAATATTGTATCACTGTGAAATTAATAACCACTAAAATTTGTGATAAAATATTCAAGACTTGTAATTGGAAAAAAATGTGTTAATTTCTTACATCACGTCATTTTTCCAAATGTGTTATGTGATATCTAAATTCAAGACTTGGCCTCCGGAACGCAAAAAAATCTGCTCCGGTAACCGATTTGGACGATTTTCAATATGATACTATACGAGACCACATTTACAAGTTTATATTATTTATTTATTTATTTTGATTTTCAACAAGTTTTATATATTTCAACAGGTTACGTTCATAAAATTATTTTTCTAGTTACTATGATAGAAGGGAACATTTTATTGCACAAAATCTTTAAAACTTTTTAAAAAACAGTGAACTATTTGAGGGTTTTCTCACATCATTGAAACGTATTTTATAAAAATTAAATTTTAAATACAATCGATGAACGGTTGGAAAATTTTGATGGAAAGATTTGAAATTGTCGCATGGCGTTGCAATTTCCCAAGGAAAATAAAGATTGGAGATTGGAGAAAGTATGTGTTCTTAGATGAAACGTGGGTAAATTATTACATGGAGCCCACAAAAGTTTGGAAAGATGATACGCTCCCAGCTACACCAAAAATACCAATTGGTAAAGGCGGCCTATTTATCGTTCTGCATGCTGGTGGTGTCAATGGGTCTATTCTCAATGCTTCGGAATTTTTCCAATAGAAAAGCACGAAAGATTATCATGAAGAAATGGATTATGAACACTTTTTAAAGTGGGTGTTAGAGAAATTGATCCCAAATTTGGAGCCAGGCTCCACCATTATTATAGATAATGCTCGATACCACTCAAAAATTTTAAATAAAGCACCGACAATCAATCATAAAAAACTAACAATACAAACATAGCTGAAAGAGAAAAATATTTAGTACAAGTAAGATATGAAAAAAGCGGAATTATTATTGTTAAACAAAATTGGCCAAGAACACAGACACATATCATTGATGACATTTTAGAAAAAAATGGATTTTTGATCATCCAAATTCCACCATACCACTGTCAGTATAACGCCATCGAATATATATGGGCTATATTAAAAAACCGAATTCGAAATTATTATCTGAAATTTCTAAATTTACACAATTATTAGCAAAGTACGCAAAAACAACCACTATCGAAAATTGTTCAAATTGCTGCATTAAAACCCTACAATTGACCACGATGTCTGTAGAGGTAAGAAAAATAAAGAAAATTAAATTTCAAACAATACAAGTTATATTTACAATCTGATTGATAACAAATTCCAAATTTGTACAGTTACTGAATGAAATCTTTAACAAAAGAATAAAATCGGTAAATAATCAATTATTCAGTAATCAACATTGAACAATCAAAACAAATTATCAATTAATTAAATTAACCAATTAGCCAATCGACAAATATAGATTCAAAACTATTGCAGCTGTTTGATAACAATTAAACAGAAAAATATTACCTGATGAAAAGGTGTGAAAATTTTATACATACCGATTATTTACATATTATGCAGAAAAAAAAAATATTTACATAGGTACGCAGGAGTAACTTGAAAGAAACGAATGCTTAATTATACATAAACTTAATACTAGTAAATATTAATAAAAATAATTGAAATAATCACAAAAGTATGCAAAATAAATTTCCATACATACAATTGCTACAATAAAATGGAATTATTGGAGAAAGCTTATGATATGACCTGGAGGTATGGCATTCTCAAGAAGCTGCACGACTGGGGTTTAAGAGGTAATCTCCCTCAGTTCGTAAAAAGTTTTCTGACTGACCGTTCTTTTCGTGTCCGGGTAGGTGACACTGAGTCTGAGGCCCACTCCCAGAAGAATGGTGTTCCTCAAGGCTCCACCATTAGTGTCACCTTGTTTTCCATCGCAGTCAGTCATATAGCAGCTTCCGCCCCAATTCGTCGTTGCTTGTACGTTGATGACCTCACTATATTCTATGCAGCCGATTCCATTGAAGATATCCAACAACGGCTGCAACAAGGCATCAACGAAGTGGTGACTTCTGCAGAAGCTCTTGGTTTTCGATTTTCACCCCAAAAAACATCGGTGGTACACTTCTGCAGAAAGCGCAACGCACATCCGGATCCTGTTCTTACATTAAAAGGATCCAACCTTCAGTGCGTTGATAGCGTCAGGTTTCTAGGACTCATATTTGATAAACAACTTACGTGGCGCCCACACCTCCAAGCCTTAGCTGCGAGTTCTCGCAGGACAATAAACATGCTTAAGTGCTTGGCTGGTGCATCGTGGGGTGCGGGCCGGGAGTCGTTGCTTCGCCTGTATCAAGAGCTGGTTCTGACCAGGATTGATTACGGCAGCATTGCTTACGCCTCCGCCCGGGCGTCTGCGCTTCTACTCCTAGATCCTGTTCACCATGCAGGCATACGACTGGCTACGGGAGCATTTCGAACGAGTCCTTCTATGAGCCTCTGCGTAGAGTCGGGTCTTCCTTCGCTGCGACTGAGACGTGAGCGTCTCTTGCTCAATTATGCAGCGGGGGTATATGCAACACCTACACATATAAACTACCCGACTCTGTTCAGATACCGTTTACAGGGGCTCTACGGTCGACGTCCCACCATAAGTCGACCAGTGGCCGTTCGAACGCAGGAGTTATTAGAGAGTCTGCACTTACAGTTCGCCAAGGTACTTCCCAAACGTCCTATGGAAGTACCTACTTGGCTGATCCCTAAAGTAAGGTGTCGTTTCGACCTCACTGATCTCAACAAGGAGGAGACCAGTTCATTCGAATATCGATCCCGCTTTTATGAGATCATTAGCGAACTCGACTCTCTCTGCATATACACAGATGGTTCCAAAACAGCTACGGGTGTTGGAAGTGCCATCGTCATTCGTGACGATCCTCACGCTTGGTCACTTCCTCCCCAGGCCACTGTGTATACTGCGGAATTATTTGCTATTTTGCAAGCCCTGCGATTCTGTCAAACATCCGAAGACAGCGCATTCCTCATTTGTTCCGACTCGTTGAGCGCGTTGCAAGCGATCTGCCACTCTCATACCATCGATCCACTGGTGCAGAACATCCGAACGTGTCTCTACATGCTCCGCCAAAAGTCTATCACCTTCTTTTGGATTCCCGGACATGTAGGGATACCTGGCAATGAACTCGCCGACCAGGCAGCACGTCATGCAGCCGAAGTCGGTGAGTCACAGGACATTGCCATTCGCCCAGAGGATCTGAGAGTGTGAATTAGATCCGCGATCGATCAGAAATGGCAACGTGAGTGGAACAACCTCACGGCTAAGCTCAGACAGGTGAAACCTTAGGTCCGAAGAACTCCGGCACCTGTAAATCTGAGCCTGCGAGAGAGTGTGGCCCTGCGCGTTTACGCTTGGGCCACACGGCGTTAACACATCGTCATTTTCACGCCGGTGAGGATCAGCCAAGGTGCGCCGCCTGCGGGACGGCGCTAACCGTGAGGCATATAGTTGAGGAATGTGTACCCTTGAGCCATTGTGCCAGAGGTTGCAGTTCCCAAATAATGTAGCCAACGCTCTTAGTTATGATGCTGTCTCTGAAAGAAGAATGATTGAATTTCTCAGAAATTCGAACCTTCTTCAGAGACTGTAGGGGCTTAACATCTCAGTTTTTATTCAAGTCGTCTCTTGATTCTCCCCCGATATTTTAAACTTTTATTTCAGCGATTTTAACTTATATGTTTTCAAATGCTTTGTGATTGTCCTAATTTATTTATTTATTAACTATAGCCTGTTCCAGCTGGTCTGGCAGGGTACTTTTAGTATTGTCGTTATGCCACTAAGGGCCTTTTACACCCTTAGTGGTACTTCGTTATTTGTTTTCGTTATTGTTTTTTATCGATGTGCCACCGAAGGCCTTTTACATCCTAGGTGGCACATCAATTGTTGTTTTTATCTGTGATATTTTGTTATGCCGCTGTAGGCCTGTTGTTATGGCTCTACAGCGGTATTGTTTTAATCCCTTATTGCTTCACTGGTCGACCTGTGGCCTGCCAATGACGCAATAAGTCTTATCTGTGATAACACTGTGATATGTCTCTAGTCATTTTTCGTATGTTTGTCTAGTCAGGCCTCTCCACTCCGAGGCATTTTACACCTCGGAGGGAGTCCCAGCGATGGCTTCCAGACCTTGGTGACCGGACGCTTTGCCTAGTGCTTATCGTGCCGTCACCAAGGACTGTCCGCTCCTTTAAGCCCTGGGATGGCAGGGCTCATCGTTGGATTTTATATGTGTATGTTTGTCCGTTGTCTATTGCATTTATGTGTTCCTGTCTTTACGTGTTGTTTTTATTTTTTACTGTTTGGCGGCGCATGCCCCTAATAGGCGATGCCGCCGGGTGCCGCTGACCGCGCCATCCACCGGCAGCAGTACCCCAATTTTAACAAAAAAAAAAAAATGAAATTAAATTTCATTGGAAAAAACTTACGTTTTTAATTAAGTATCAGCAAATATTATTGGCGTCAAAATATAAAGTGTTAAACACTAACTACACTAATTTTCTCCCATTGTTACCCAAACGTATTATTACTATATTGATATAGTTTAAATAATTAAATATCGAGCAACAAATAAGATCCGAAACCTGAAGGGCAAAGTGATCGGGTGGTAATGGGCGTCTATTTCATCGTCTCATTATCCACTAAATTACTTTAACATCAAGTGTCAGAAGGACACTTGCGAACTAATTACCCCTTGGTACGAGTTGAAACTCACTGCCTGCTGGCTGACTGTGTTCTGTCTGATTGCTCTTATCAGCTAACTTAAATCGGTTTGCCTTATTGTTAAAAGTCGCTTGCGCACTACGTCACAGAATACTCTAAAAAGATATTTATTGATGCATTACATAATACATATGCATTGTTAATTAATTATTTATTAAGTATGTTTTGAATTATACATATGTATCATGTTAATTATAAACAGAACAGGGGCGGAATGCAAAAGAATTTTAAATGTTGTGAAACCATTTTAATAAAATTGTATTGAAATTTTTATATGCAAAATATTAAATACATTTAAAATACGTTGCAACAATTTACTTGCATTCATTATTTTGATTCTGTTGATTGTTCCATACAGTTGCTTATGGAAAATACAATTTTTTTTGGCAGACAATTTTCTTTTTACCAGAATATGTAAGTTAATAAATAATACATTCAGTAAAATTTTGGATTATTGTAAAGAAGAAATTTAATTTTTAGTATAGAGTATGTAACACGAACGGCGAAAGAAAAGAAGTAGTAATTGGTTTTGTAATAGACCACTTTCGCTAGAAGCTACACCAATCTCGTCTTTCGATGAAAATTAACAGGATAATACAATAACAACATCAGATGATTTGAAAAATAACACGAAACTGCAGTCGGAAATACAGCAGGCATATAAGATTAATTGTTCCTAATACCTGATTTTTTTTTTTTAGGGAAAACTGATTAGTAGATTTAAATTTGACAACTTATAATTACCGTTACATTTAAAATTTTAATTGTTGTAATAATAGGCACTTGTTGTAAAGGAAATTAATATTTTGTATTCCCGATAGTTACATTATGAATTCAATAACTTGAAATAAAAAATGGCATTGGGATTATTTCCAGCCTCCTATACAATATGAAACGTTTGGTTTTCGATATTGAAAATCACGTTGCATTAATTAAGTCAACTAAAACTTTTTAAGTTTAAATTAAAATAAACAGCATTAAGTACATATGAGGTATAAGAATAATTCGTTTACTTACAAGGGGAGGGCACGGGCTGGGGAATTGACTTCGGGATGAGACTTCGTATATTAATAGTATACCTTTACGGTATTAATATACTAAAATAGTAAAATGCAACAGCCAGCCTTTTTCGAAAAAAATGCCTTTAAAGTGTTAAAATTTTTTTTAAGTTTTATACGCATTTAATATGATCTTCATACAGAGTCAAATGGCTTGATCGTCAAAGCATCGGCTCCGTGTCCTGAGTTAATCGATAATTTTGTAAGTATTTTAATGACACTTATCAGTATCATGACTTGTGTATATATCATTTGGGGAAGCAATTTGTTAAGATTTTTTTTAGTGATTGATTTATATGATGATTTAATACTTCTTTAAAGTTTTCAGTATTCTTAAGATGCACGTGGTTGTTTGTTGCATTTCGATAGATATTTAATCTTTCCATACTTCAACAAAGTATTGACTATTTCATAAGTCGTTAAGTATTTTCGTTTATTAAGAGCATTTATTTTGAATGATTTGATTGGATATTTCAATTTTACAATCATCAGTTTAATTGTTGGATTTAACAAGTTAATAAGCAAATTCTTAGTATTAAATGTATGCGTCATCACACAAGTTAATAAGCAAATTCTTAATATCGAATGTACGAGTCATCACACAAGTTAATTAGCAAATCTTAATATTGAATGTATGAGTCATCACACAAGTTAATAGAGCAATTCCATGTATAAGTCGATCACCCAAAAATGGCATGTTCGCCAAATTTAATTTCCCTTTGTATATAATAAGTTTAAGATGTGTTGAGCCATGTACTCGAATATTTTTGAATTACCTTTTATTTTGTCGGAGTTATAATTATTCAAAGTTGCGTTCAAGGTCACAAAATGGGGATTCCCCAAAATATTTTCTCAATTTTTTCAGTCTAAGAATAATTAAAAAAATGATTACATGTGCCATTGAAAGTACTTAACATACACTTTCAATCAGACCGATTTCCATCCCAATATATGCACATATATTGGAGTATATAAATTAAAGTATAGAATCTCCACTATAATGTAATACTCGATTTTCTTTTTCTTTTGATCTACAAGGATTTTGCCGACCTTTTTTTTTAGTATAAAATGGATATTTTTATTGTATTGTATGTACTACAGCATCTGTTTTATAGTATTATTAGTTATATTATTACAATAGTTCATAGGTTTGCCTACATGTATTTTGTAAAAACTTAAAACTAGTTGTAAAATAATAAATTAAAAAAATTTTTGTTAAAAATGTTTGAAATGCAATTTTGTATTTGATTTTATTATTTTATTGCTTTGTTACCCTGTAAATATTCCGATTATTGATAAAATTATGCCGTTATTCATCCGGTAAAGATCATATTTGATTATAAAATTGAGTAAAAAGACGAAATAAGGTTCTAATAAAAATTTCCGAATATGCTTCCTTTGCACTTCTTTAAAAATATTTTTGTAAGATTTTAGTTGCATCTTTGCATGGTTATCATCTTTATCATCGATGTAATAGTGGCAACAATAAAAACTTATAACAATAGTTTAAGCAAGTTGTTTGCGTACTTATTAATTTTTTTTAAATTAATCTAGTGCTTTTTTTATATTATTTTTAAGTGCTCAGAAATTTGAACAATACAATGTGTTCTATAGGAATAAATTTGGGAAACATAGACTATTGTGATGGTGACGGTTTATATAAGATTTTCGATGAACTCAGTTTAACGGATAGGCAATTAATAGTGATTCGTGCAGGCTTGGAAGGCGAAAACTTAAGAAATATATGTAAAAGACATTTAAAACTTTATTTAACTTTTTACCCTGCTAGAAATACTTCTTGTTGTGACCCACTAAGGTATCATAAAAATAATATCAAGAAGTCATTGTACGAAATATCTTTAAATTTTGCCCTAAAACACAGGGATAAATTAAATTTGGTGCCTGGCAAAAAATTATGTACAAATTGTACAAATAAAATTCAAATTCATTTGTACAAATTGTACAAATAAAATTGTACAAATCAAATTCATATCCTCTCTAATCAAAAATTCTTTGATTAGAGAGGATAATGGCGATTTAGTAATCAGACATACATTCGAGAATGAAATAGAAAATATTAATCAAAATCCATCAGATACACTTGCTCCTGATAACAATGAACCGGGTACTTCAACAGCAAATACCCATGAAACTGACTTCTTGGAAATGATAAACTAACTGACGGAAAAATTTCATGACCCAGTAACTACATTGGAAGAAAAAATTTCTATACTTTCGGTTTTGCCAAAAAGTTGGAGTAATCGAAAAATAAAAGAAGAATTTAATACGTCTTACCATTTAGTAGTAAAAACCAAAAAATTAATGAATAAATTTGGCATTTTACCAAAAATTACAAAAAAAAGGTCTCCGAAACATTTTATTCCAAAAGAAGCCATTCAGCTTGTAAAAGACTTTTATTTGAGAGATGACATAAGTCGTGAAATGCCAGGGAAGAAGGATACAAAAAGTGTAAAGGTGAATGGAAGGAAAGTGTTGATGCAAAAAAGACTAGTTCTTGGTAATTTAAAAGAAATTTATATTAATTTTAAATCTGAATTCGAGAATTTGAAAGTTGTTTTTTCAAAATTTTGTGAGTTGCGTCCACCACGATGTGTTATTGCAGGGCAAGCTGGAACACATACAGTGTGCGTCTGTATGATACACCAAAATGTTAAATTGATGCTTGCTTCTTTAAAATTAAAAAAACTACCAATTAAATATAATTCTTACAACGAATTACTATTAAAAACAGTGTGTGAAGTGCCGAATGCCCAGTGTTTTCTAGGCAATTGCCAAAATTGTGCCGATTTTTCGGCGCTACAGGAAGAATTATTAAATATGTTAGTTCAAAATGGTATTGAGACAAATACAAACAATGGGTTTCAACAGATCGAAGTACGTTATTGCCTCTTCATCAATCAGTGGAGTATTTTACAGAAGAGTTGTTTTCAAAATTGAAAGATTTAAAGAGACATGATTTTATTGCTAAACAACAAAGTACATTTTTAAAGAGACTAAAAGAAAACATTAACGAAAACGAAGTGACAGTCATTGCTGATTTTTCTGAAAACTACAGTTTTATTATACAAGATTCTATACAAGGGTTTCATTGGAGTAACATCCAAGCTACTATCCACCCATTTGTGTGCTATTTTAAAAGTTCCAATGATTTAAAAAACATTAATTTCGTAGTTATAGTGATTACTTAAAACATGATGTTGCAGTAGTGAGTGTTTTCCAAGAAAAATTAATTAATTTTTTAAAATTAAACATAATAGATATTAAAAAAATTCATTATTTTAGTGATAGAGCTGCGTCTCACTATAAAAACCGTAAAAATTTTTACAATTTAATAAATTATTGTAATAAAGAGCATAGCCGGGTAAGATAGGGAAAACGGCCCTTGACGCAAAATTGATTGTTTTTATAGGAAATAATACTTCTTAGCCCCAGATACATTCCTGCCAAATTTCAACCCTCCGAGGCTAATAGTTTATGAATACACAACCAGACAAAAATTTTCAAAAAAAATTTTTTTTGACGAAATTACTGAGCCGATTTATTTGAGTTTAATATATATTGTGTACCCACCTTAGGCAAAGTAATAAAAAAAAAATTAACGTTATATCCCTTTATTATACTAATTTTTTTAAATTTTTAATTTTAAGTAAATTTTTTTTTGGCACTTACGCATTAGCGACACTCACCATTTTTTGTTCAATAATATGTCTTAGTACTCAATAACATATATTTTTACTGAAAAATTTTAGTTGGTAGAACATACTAATATTTCAATACAAATGCATGCCATGTTCGGTACTACATATATTACTTATTAATAAAAAGGACCATAAAGTAAAGCATCTGCCTTATTTCAAAAACTCAGTAGAACTCTAAGGAGTGCAATAAAATGTTTTCTTCTCCCCTGAGTTGCAGTTCTTGGAGTTCCTGTGACGGTCTAAAAAATATATATATTTTGACTTGTTATAAAAAATAGATTTTAACTTTACCATGAATCTAAATATTTGAATGAATTTAATAAAATTATCTCAGCATACTTACTAATTAAAATTACATCTAACTCAACAAAAATTATAAGTTTTAGAAACTTTATTTCAATAAAGATAATAATAATAACAATAATACGTCTTAAATGTTATACGAGGGCGAATCAAAAAGTTCTTGGAAAAACTATAAAAATATATGAAAATTCAATCAAAAATATTTTATTTTTTTACCTAATTTCCTTCCAATTCTATATATTTAGAATTCTATATATTTAGAATATCTTCCTTCTTTAAAAAAAAATCATTTCCTTTACTCTCAAAAAACTCTTCTACGGCAACCATAACCGCAAAACCATCATCGTCAACTTTCTTCCCCCGGATATGTTCCTTTAATTTCGGGAATAAGTAAGTAAGTAAGTCCAGAGAATATAGTGGGTGGTCCAATATTTCGAATCCAGCGCTGCGAATTGCTTGAAGCACAACTTTTGACCGATGAGCAGGAGCGTTTTTGATAACTACGTATTTACACAAAATAATTCATAACTTTAAAATAATACGATTAAATCGATTGAAACTTTGCATAAATATTATGGCAAGGACGCTCTTCAAAATTAATATCAAATTACCTCCAAAAATATTACATGAATATGCGATTCTAAGAACTTTTTGATTCACCCTCGTATTGTTTTAATAATAATAAACATTAACTTGATAAATTGGAAAAAAAATTTCAACAATGTGTAGTAATAACAACAGTCCAACTAAAACCTGTTGTAGTTATAAAAATATGCAGGTAAATTACATGTAGGTACATATAACTAACTTGAAGAAGGCAGTATATATGTGTGCGCGATATGTAGCTCGCCCCTCTCACTTGATGTTTTTGTTGCACTTCTTAAGGGAGTGCAGAAAGTGGATTTTTTCTGTAATAAAATTACATACGTTTATAACTACGACCAACAAGCTTAGACAAACGTCTAGCTTTATCTGGTGTTTGTCTTCTTTTGTTAACACGATGACGGGTCATAGAGAATTATAACGAAATGACCAACTGGTATACTATTTTGACAGCTAATAAACTTTGTATGAAATTGTTGACGTCGTAAAACGTGGTGTATGAGCTAATAAAGTTTCACTTGACGTCTTACAAAGGGAAAAACTAACAAAAGTGGAATCATTAACTATTTTGTTTTATTAATAAAAAAGAAAAACGGCAGATAATGTTGGACTTTTGTAAATTTAAACTAGTTTATCGTAGTTATGAACGTATGTAATTATATAATTTTAGAAATAGGGTAGATATTTTACTTTATAGTCCTTTTTATACATACGTAACAGATGTAGTACCGAACATGGCATGCATTTGTATTGAAATATTACTATGTTCTACCAACTAAAATTTTTCCGTAAAAATATATGCTATAGAGTACTAAGAGGCATATTATTGAACAAAAAATGGTGGGTGTCGCTAACGCGGAAGTGCCAAAAAAAAAAAAATTTACTTAAAATTAAAAATTTAAAAAAAAAATTAGTATAATAGAGAGATATAACGTTAATTTTTTTTTATTAGTTTGCCTACGATGGGTACACAATATATATTAAACTCAAATAAATCGGCTCAGTAATTTTGACAAAAAAAATTTTTTTGAAAATTTTTGTCTGGTTGTGTATTCATAAACTATTAGCCTCGGAGGGTTGAAATGTAACAGGAATGTATCTGGGGCCAAGAAGTATTATTTCCTATAAAAACAATCAATTTTGCGTCAAGGGCCGTTTTCCCTATCTTACCCGGCTATGCCCTTTAAAATAGCAGCCGACTGGCACTTTTTGCCACGTCTCACAGGAAAAGTCCGTGATGGGATAGGCGGCACTGTCAAGAGACTAGCCTACAAAGCTAGTTTACAACGGGCAGAAGAGGATCATATAATAAATCCTCTTCAGCTTTATGAATGGGCAGTTAAAAATATAAAAAATATAAATTTTTCGTATGTGACCACCGAAGAAATAATACCTGCAGTCAATTATTTTAATAATCTGTTAAAAAAATCCGTGCCAGAAATCAGGAAAAACCATGCTTTTCTAACAACCGAAAACCAAACCCTTATTATTAAAGAATATTTAGCAGCAAACAATGCATTTTTCATTAAACAATGAAACACATTTTCATTAAACAAATTTTTTCATTAAACAATGCAATCTCCTTTAGATTTTAATTCATCAAACATTCCTACTTAATGGTAAGTAATTATTTTATCAATTCTATTATACACATATTAACCGGTTAGTGGATAACAGAAAATTTATTTTTCTGGTCTAGAATAACGACCAGTGTTTAAACCATTACTGCTCTGGTACGGTATTTGCATTGTTTTAGAGCTTGATAAAAACTCTTGAAATATTTTTATCATCAAAAAAATATGATAATAAAATAACTCTTTAATTAAATAATAAAAATATCTAAATATCTATCTTGTACTAACCAAAAAAGCCGGCAAAATTCTTGTAGATCAAAAGAAAAAGATAATCGAGTATTACATTATAATGGAGACTCTATACTTTAAGTTTTCTTAAAAATAGTAGGTAGTATTCAAACTAATTCTTTAATTGTATCAATTAATTCAAAAAAAGTTATGTATTTTTTAAAACTAAGCCCCGTAAAATCCATAAAACTCAAAAAAACTAAGAAAACCGAGTACCACGCTATAAAGGACACTCTATACTTTCATTTAAAAAGAAATATCAAAAATCAAAGACGAGGTAATATTAAAACCAACACTTTATTTTATCAATTATTTAAAAAAATCAGGTATTTTTTAAAACTGACCCCCGTAAAATCCGCAAAACTCAAAAAAATAAGAAAATCGAGTACCATGTTATAGGGGGGACTGAGTACTTTCATTTAAAAAAAAATCGAAAATCGAAGATAAGGTATTTTCAGTATAAGCGATCAAAAAAAAAAAAATAGAACTTGGAATTACTCCAATATATGTGCATATATTGGGATGGAAATCAGTCTGATTAAAAGTGTATGTTAAGTACCTTCAATGGCACATGTAATCATTTTTTAATTATTCTTAGACTCTGAAAAAATTGAGAAAATATTTTGGGGAATCCCCATTTTGTGACCTTCAACGCAACTTTGAATAATCATAACTCCAACAAAATAAAAGATAATTCAAAAATATTCGAGTACATGGCTCAACACATCTTAAGCTTATGCCGCTGCTACACGATGCTACGAACACCTTCCAACATTCGACGTTGGATGGTTCATAGCATCGTGTAGCCGTTGTTCGAACCTACGAGTGTCCAATGTCGAGCGTCAAACATTCGCATTTGGTCGTGTCCCGTTCGATGTCGGTATTCTTGCACCTAGTCAAAGGGATGCTTCGAACGTTTGAAGGTCAATGTTGGTTGCGCACGACTCGTTCATGTGAAGAGAGACAACATCAGTGTATAACATTAAGATAACATCAGACAGATAACAGCGTTGTCGACTGAGTACCAACACATCATCATTCGTATTGGATCAAACATTCGATTCACCGTGTAGCAGATACATTCGTCGCATCAACTATCGAACTTAATTGCCTCAAACGTTCGATCGAATGTTGGAAGGAACGTTCGTAGCATCGTGTAGAACCCGCTTTACTATATACAAAGGGAAATTAAATTTGGCGAACATGCCATTTTTGGGTGATCGACTTATACATGGAATTGCTCAATAAGCAAATTCTTAATATTGAATGTATGAGTCATCACACAAGTTAATAAACAAATTCTTAGTATTGAATGTATGAGTCAACATACAAGTTAATAAGCGAATTCTTAGTACTGAATGTAAGCGTCATCACTTTTCAAAATCTTTATAAATAGGCTTCACGCTCTCAGGGGGAGCAGTGAGTTAGTTAGTTCTTATCGGTGTCAGAGGGCACATCTCTCAGTAATTTTCGGTACCATAGGGCACATTGTTCAGTGCCCTACGGATACGACACACCGATGGTTAACAAAAATGTCGCGATATAAAACAAAAAAAATAATTAAATGTAAAATGTGAACATTGGTTCAAATATAATATGTTGCTACATTGCAAAAATTCGACGGAAAAAGAAATAAATGCTCCTTAGTGAATACAATGTTTAAGCGCGTTTAAAAATGAACATTTGTAACCATTTAATACATATTCTACAATTACAAAACGACAAACAAAAATAAAATGTATTATTAACTCTTAGAAATGATTCATTAAAATTAATACTTAAAAGGATCAGTGATTTTTTCTTTATTTATTGTGTAATATACGAATTGCTTTTTTCCCAATCCAACTTTTAAATACAACAAATAAACCGCGTGGCAAACCAACATCATCAAAGGCGAGCAAGAACCTCGATGATTCCATCCTCTGGTGACTTTATCGTAGAAAGTCACACGGAACACACAACACCTTGATTCCGTAGTGCCATATGGTACAGAGGCTGGGTCCATGCACTGATTTTTTTTTTTTGTATTTAATTTTAAATATTATATAAATTAATAATATAATATATAAATGCTAATTGTTACAATGTAAAACAATTTATATTTGAAAATTAATGTTTAATTTTGCAATATATTTTTAATAACACCGAAAATTTAATTTCTAACAAGAAAATATAACTATGAAATTACGTTATTACTATTCGCATTAAAAAAAAAAATTAACATTAATTCTTACAGTTGTTATACTCCAAGCATAGGGTAGGTTAATTCTAGTGAATTCCAGGTAGATGGTCAAACATTTTAATGATCGAATAGATACATAAATGGTTTTATGACTTCTTTTTCTACAAATTTTATAATCTTTAGGATTTTTGAACAAACTGGTCAGTTCATTTTTGAATTTTATAGTGACCGGAGCTATTTGTATTCTTATCAATACAGTTTAGTTGTTTTTTGAATTTTCTGCCGTAAAAATGTCTGCTGACAAAGAAATTGCTAGTGCTTCAGGAGTTGGAGATGAAATCGCTGAAGAATCACTGTATAGTGAAATATCCAAATTGAAGTTAAAAGATGCAGTAGTACATTATGAGGGTTTGCTAGTTGAGAATAACTTTATTGTAGCGGAATCTTCCGGTTCAATTTCTTACGAAGCAATGCTAATAGGTGAGGAAATCTATAAAAATACTATAGACATGCTGGCTGAAAAAATATTTTTAACTGAAGAAGAGCTGATTGACGAAAATGAAAGATGTCAGGAAGATCCATTTGAAGAATTGGAATGTTGTACTTTAGCGGATGAATATGAACCAGATGTAAAACAAAGAAAAAAGGAAGTAGAGCATATCCCTTTAGATTATAAAATTAAAGTCGTTAATATCGCAAAATTACATCCCACCTGGAGCCCACAAGCGTTACAAAAAAATGGATGTAGTCGCTTAAAAAAAGTATTTAGCGAAGTGGGAAGATGAAATAAAAAAGGGAGGTAATCAATATGATAAATATAGAATAATTGATTCTTGGGCTTACGATCGATTCGTTGAAGCCAAGGAGAGTTATCACCAAGTAACTACAAGGAATTTGCAACAATGGGCTCTAGCTGCCGCTGTGCAATTTAAAGATTTTAATTTCAAAGCTTCCAAAAGATGGGTAAAAAAATTTAAAACAGGCATAATATACGACAACGAAAGGTCACCAAATTTGTGTCGAAAAATGAAGCAGCAACTGTTGACGAAATCCTGGCTTCTGCAACAACATTTCGAACACCGACATTAAAATTAATACCGAATTTTAATAAAGATTATGTTACTAATACTGACCAGACAGGTACGTTAAGAAAATAAATTTTTAAATTGTGTGTAATTTTAACCTTACACTTGTCTTTTAGCGAATTTCCATTCTGGAAATTCAGCTATTACAGTAGGTCTCATGACGCGACTTGAGCCCGGCACTATGGCAGAAATTTGTTTTGAGGTCCCTAGAACCCAAAAATAACATTCACTAAAATTTATATATATATATATATATATATATATATATATATATATATATATATATATATATATGTATTTATGTATCAGCACGATAACTCTCGAACGAAATGTCCTAGGTGTACGAAATTTGGTCAGAACGTTGGAAGTCCAAAAATCTTGGATGAGTTCTTCAGCCAGACACGTCGGATGCCAGGAACATGGTTTTTGTTCTTGCACAAAATTAGTTTTTTGCCAAAATTTGCTATAATTTAAAAGTTTTTGTCACATTTTTTTACACCATTGCAAAGACGGAAAAAAATCACATAAAAAAGGTTTTTGAACTATTATTCTAGGTTAGCTAGTTTTTGAGAAAATAAGAAAATAAGTTCTGGACCCACCATCCACTACCGGGGCGGTTCTAGAAACCTCCGGCGGTGGGTGGAGTAATGTGATCGAAAATTTTTTCTAATCTAACTGAACCTAACGGAACTTGATCTAACCTAACCGAACCTAAGGAAATTTGGTCTCAAACCTAACTAACCGAACCCAACAAAATTTTTTCTAACCTTACTGAACCTTATTGTTCTATAATTTATATAAACTGAATTTATTATTAGCGAATTTCCAGAATGGAATTCAGCTATTACAGCCACTGTCATGACGCGACTTTAGCCCGGGAATATGGCAGAAACTTGTTTTGAGATCCCTAGAAATCGAAAATAATATTCACTAATATATATATATATATATATATATATATATATATATATATATATATATATATATATATATATATATATATATATATATATATATATATATATCCTTACTAATATTATAAAGGCGAAAGTGAGTTTGTTTGTTTGTTTGTTTGTTTGACTGGCTTTCACGCCTCAACAGCTTAACCAATCAACTTGAAGCTTTGCACAGACGTTGCTTGCGGGCCAGAGATGGTTATAGGCTACTTTTTATTTCGGGAAAATATTTCATTCCCGAGGGAAAATGCATTAAATTACAACAGCTAAAAAACGGATAAATAATTTCAAACTTTGTATATTGCTAACAGAACTGATGAGAAAGGACTCAAACTACTTTATACCCCGGAAAAGTTCCCGTGGGAAATTTCATTCCTGTGGAAAAATATATTTTAAATGAAACAAAAAATGATGATAGACAAATAGACGATATACAGCGATAAACATATGTTATTTTTTATCCCGATAAAATATCTCATTCCCGAGGGAAAATGTATTTAAAACGAAACAATGAAATAACAACTGACTATTAAAAAAAAGCATGTTTGATTTCAAACTTTGCATATTGTTTAGAGACGATGAGAAAGGACACAGACTACTTTCTATCCCGGGAAAGTATCTAACTCCCGTGGAAAGTCTTATTCCCGTGGGAAAATATATATTTAAAACAGTATAAAAAGGAATTATTGATTTCATTTGAACTTGGCATGCTGTTAGAGGAATGTTATAGTCTATTTTTTGGCCGTGGAAAATATTGTATTTCTGTGGGAAAATTCCAAATAAAAAAGTAATAATACCTACTCGACGCGTAATAGCGACGTGATGAAAGTACACTTTATATGTTTTAACTAGATGCCATAATTTCAAATTCATATATATATATATATATATATATATATATATATATATATATATATATATATATATATATATATATATGTATGTATGTATTTATGTATCACCACGATAACTCTCTAGCAAAACTTTCTAGGTTTACGAAATTTGGTGAGAAATTTGTTCTTGCAAAAAATCAGTTTTTTGCCAAAATTTGCTATAATTTAAAAGTTTTTGCCACATTTTCTTAGACCATTGCAAAGACGGAAAAAAATCACATGAAAAAGGTTTTTGAACTATTATTCTAGCTTAGTTAGTTTTTTAGAAAATAAGAAAAAAAAGTCAATTTATTATTTTATGGAGATATCTGTACAAAATGGAGCCAAATACTTTTTGTGTTGATGCTTCAATAGTTATTTAAAATACCCCTGTCGCAGCATCCTGCATAACATAGCGAATTTCCATTTACAAAAGTACGTTTTTCTCGGAAACTAGTTGATATAGAGTAATTGTAAATAAAAAAACCTTCTTTATGTGATTTTTCCTCCTCATTCCGCCAAATTTTTTTCACGAAAAATTTCATTTCACGAAAGCAACATGAATTTTAAACTATTTATTTTAGAAATGATTCATTATTATCCTTTAATGTTTATTAACAATTATTATTAAATATTAACGTAATTGTAAAACTGAAAGTCATTTTTTATTGTATTAAAAAAAATTTATAATTAATACATATTATATGTGTTTAATTAGCATTTTATTGTAATAACAAACCTTTTACAATAAATAATAATACAATTTACGTATTTTGTTGATTCTTTTAGCAACCATCCCTCCCTAAAGAAAAAATTATATATAAGATGAGTATGTGAACTTTTTATTAGTTGGTCAATTTTTACTAAACTTTGTTAAAATTAGAATGGAACAGTTAATAAAAAACAAATTTGACGAATTCAAGTCTGATATTGAGAGAATTATTGAAAATCGTATAAAAAGTAATTTAACGTCATTCGAAAAGAAGTTATGAATTTCGTGATTTGTTAACTGACAGATTACAGATTTTTGAGGATAAATTTGCTAAACTGGAGAGTGATTCGATTTATAGAGTTGAAGAATACGAAAAAAGAGTCTATGATTACATCGCAAATCAAATAATTAAAATAAGTTCTGATTGTAAATAATAAACAAATATTTTACTTCGCAAAAATACCACTTTTATTTTGAAACTGTGACAATATTGTTTCGAACTGTCAGTTCATTTTCAAACAGAAAATGATTCTGTTTGAAAATGAACTGACGGTTCGAAACAATATTGTCACAGTTTCAAAATAAAAGTGGTATTTTTGCGAAGTAAAATATTTGTTTATTATTTACAAATATGGAATACCATAAAGTAACGCTCAAATCTATTAATATTATTAAGTTCTGATTTACAAAACAACATTGATCAAAGTGTTAGTCGTATTAATGGTGAAATTACAAGGTTGGAAACAATTTGTATAACTCAAAATCAAAGAGAATTTCAAGCCATTTCTTCCCTTCCTTTGGAAAAGCAAAGAGAGTTTATAACAAAATTAATTGAAGATAAAATAAGTAATTTAAGAAAAGCAAACGAAGAAAATGTTTTCCAATGGCGGAAACAGTTTGAGGAATTGTTAAACGATTTTTCAGAAGAATTTAAAAGTTTTAAACATCATATGAGATTAATCTTAAGAGACTCGATAGCAGAGAGTAAGACCAGTTACTTTCAAGTGATTGATGAAAACTTTACAAATTCCTTGACAGAATTAAAAAATCGTATTGACAGTGCTAAACGAGAACTATTAGTACTTAAAAAAGTAAGTCAATCGGAAAATTAATAGTTGAAATTGGAAAGTGTTAGAATAAGCATAATGCTGCCAGATTATTTAACTATTGCAGAAAATTCTGCTAATCAGAAAACAATTGGTCAAGAGCTTGATATGATTTTTACTCGAGAAAATTTCAAATTATTTCAACCATTGGTGGAGTTTATGCTTAATTTCAAACAAGAAGTTTTGGATAAAAAACGGTATTTCATTGATGATAATTTTGTCTCATTTGGTCGAGAATTCAATAAAGAAATAAAAAAAGAGAGCGAAGAATTACTCTTCGATATATTAAAACAGCGTAAAGAAAAACTTAATCTCTTAGAAGAAACCGTATTGGGTGACCTCAATACAATTAAATCGACGAAGTGGGGTACTTGAAATTGTATATATAAACACCTTAAAAACAGGCTTTGACACGATAACGTTGATAGTTACGTTTTTTAACGAGCCAACTTACGTTTAAATTTTTTTTTTGTGAAAAGTTTAATATTTTAAAAATGAACAAATTCAGCGGAGCACTTTATGCAGACGTGCAGGGGTTAAGGGGTAAATGTGGAGAATTTGTTTTGAAAGAATTTGCCATGGTGAAAGATCAGTCAATTTTACATATGTTATTAAAATCGCCATACGGTGGGAAACGTTACCATATAAGTACACGAAAGCAAATTCGTTTATTGCAAGAAACATAAATTATATGTACTGGATAGATGGAGTGGTAGAATTTGACGAAGGGATACAGTACATCAGAACCGAAATCGAGGACAATCTTGGAATTCGGGAGACGATAATTACAAAAGGGGAAGAAAAATGTAAATGGTTGATGGAATTATTTGGCTGTGAAGCAGTAAATATCGAAAATATTTGTTCCAAAAATCATTTCAATAAGGAAGAAGAAGAGGCAAAAGTGTGCTTTAGACACAAAAACATTACAGTGAATTGTGTTCTAAGAAACGTTCAATTTTATAAAAGAAACTCTAGAAAATTTGTAGATTTAATATTAAAGTGTGTATCGTATATATTTTTTATAATTTTTATTTTTTTATTTATAATTTATTAGCGATAATTTTATGTATATATTACCAATAAGTTTTTCAAATTATTATTTTAATGTATTTTTTATATTATTTTAGTTTAGAATTAAGTATCTAATTATGTAAGAATAAGTATTGTAAGTAAATCATTTTTTTTACTATAAACATCTTTTTTTTTATTTTTTCTTGTCCTATTCAATTTCAGGTATCCAAAACGAGACAAACAGTTATATATACAAATAAAAAAACCCTTCTTTATGTGATTTTTCCGCCTCATTCCGCCAAATTTTTTTCACGAAAAATTTCATTTCACGAAAAAAATTTGGCGGAATGAGGCGGAAAAATCACATAAAGAAGGGTTTTTTTATTTGTATATATAACTGTTTGTCTCGTTTTGGATACCTGAAATTGAATAGGACAAGAAAAAATAAAAAAAAAGATGTTTATAGTAAAAAAAATGATTTACTTACAATACTTATTCTTACATAATTAGATACTTAATTCTAAACTAAAATAATATAAAAAATACATTAAAATAATAATTTGAAAAACTTATTGGTAATATATACATAAAATTATCGCTAATAAATTATAAATAAAAAAATAAAAATTATAAAAAATATATACGATACACACTTTAATATTAAATCTACAAATTTTCTAGAGTTTCTTTTATAAAATTGAACGTTTCTTAGAACACAATTCACTGTAATGTTTTTGTGTCTAAAGCACACTTTTGCCTCTTCTTCTTCCTTATTGAAATGATTTTTGGAACAAATATTTTCGATATTTACTGCTTCACAGCCAAATAATTCCATCAACCATTTACATTTTTCTTCCCCTTTTGTAATTATCGTCTCCCGAATTCCAAGATTGTCCTCGATTTCGGTTCTGATGTACTGTATCCCTTCGTCAAATTCTACCACTCCATCTATCCAGTACATATAATTTATGTTTCTTGCAATAAACGAATTTGCTTTCGTGTACTTATATGGTAACGTTTCCCACCGTATGGCGATTTTAATAACATATGTAAAATTGACTGATCTTTCACCATGGCAAATTCTTTCAAAACAAATTCTCCACATTTACCCCTTAACCCCTGCACGTCTGCATAAAGTGCTCCGCTGAATTTGTTCATTTTTAAAATATTAAACTTTTCACAAAAAAAAAATTTAAACGTAAGTTGGCTCGTTAAAAAACGTAACTATCAACGTTATCGTGTCAAAGCCTGTTTTTAAGGTGTTTATATATACAATTTCAAGTACCCCACTTCGTCGATTTAATTGTATTGAGGTCACCCAATACGGTTTCTTCTAAGAGATTAAGTTTTTCTTTACGCTGTTTTAATATATCGAAGAGTAATTCTTCGCTCTCTTTTTTTATTTCTTTATTGAATTCTCGACCAAATGAGACAAAATTATCATCAATGAAATACCGTTTTTTATCCAAAACTTCTTGTTTGAAATTAAGCATAAACTCCACCAATGGTTGAAATAATTTGAAATTTTCTCGAGTAAAAATCATATCAAGCTCTTGACCAATTGTTTTCTGATTAGCAGAATTTTCTGCAATAGTTAAATAATCTGGCAGCATTATGCTTATTCTAACACTTTCCAATTTCAACTATTAATTTTCCGATTGACTTACTTTTTTAAGTACTAATAGTTCTCGTTTAGCACTGTCAATACGATTTTTTAATTCTGTCAAGGAATTTGTAAAGTTTTCATCAATCACTTGAAAGTAACTGGTCTTACTCTCTGCTATCGAGTCTCTTAAGATTAATCTCATATGATGTTTAAAACTTTTAAATTCTTCTGAAAAATCGTTTAACAATTCCTCAAACTGTTTCCGCCATTGGAAAACATTTTCTTCGTTTGCTTTTCTTAAATTACTTATTTTATCTTCAATTAATTTTGTTATAAACTCTCTTTGCTTTTCCAAAGGAAGGGAAGAAATGGCTTGAAATTCTCTTTGATTTTGAGTTATACAAATTGTTTCCAACCTTGTAATTTCACCATTAATACGACTAACACTTTGATCAATGTTGTTTTGTAAATCAGAACTTAATAATATTAATAGATTTGAGCGTTACTTTATGGTATTCCATATTTGTAAATAATAAACAAATATTTTACTTCGCAAAAATACCACTTTTATTTTGAAACTGTGACAATATTGTTTCGAACCGTCAGTTCATTTTCAAACAGAATCATTTTCTGTTTGAAAATGAACTGACAGTTCGAAACAATATTGTCACAGTTTCAAAATAAAAGTGGTATTTTTGCGAAGTAAAATATTTGTTTATTATTTACAATCAGAACTTATTTTAATTATTTGATTTGCGATGTAATCATAGACTCTTTTTTCGTATTCTTCAACTCTATAAATCGAATCACTCTCCAGTTTAGCAAATTTATCCTCAAAAATCTGTAATCTGTCAGTTAACAAATCACGAAATTCATAACTTCTTTTCGAATGACGTTAAATTACTTTTTATACGATTTTCAATAATTCTCTCAATATCAGACTTGAATTCGTCAAATTTGTTTTTTATTAACTGTTCCATTCTAATTTTAACAAAGTTTAGTAAAAATTGACCAACTAATAAAAAGTTCACATACTCATCTTATATATAATTTTTTCTTTAGGGAGGGATGGTTGCTAAAAGAATCAACAAAATACGTAAATTGTATTATTATTTATTGTAAAAGGTTTGTTATTACAATAAAATGCTAATTAAACACATATAATATGTATTAATTATAAATTTTTTTTAATACAATAAAAAATGACTTTCAGTTTTACAATTACGTTAATATTTAATAATAATTGTTAATAAACATTAAAGGATAATAATGAATCATTTCTAAAATAAATAGTTTAAAATTCATGTTGCTTTCAGTCTGTGCAAAATTTTCAAGTAATTTTATTGTACACAAGTTGCTGTAGTGATTATTCGTAATATATTCAACCAAATTTTTGTAGTAATTGAAAAGATTTAAACTATTCAGTTTTAACACTTGCGTATCTATTATACATTTTAATTGTTCCATTTCTTGAAATGTTTTCAACGCAAACATAATACAATTCGTTTTATTAAAAATTTTAATCACTTTTACATTATTTCCAAAAATTTCACTTTTTAAAACGACTACATCACTTAAATTTTCACAAAAATCCTGTGGAGAGTCTGTGTAAAAATAATCATTAATCTTCTCACGAAAATCGAAAATTTTGTCGAACTGTGCCTTTTCCAAGTAAATAGTTTGACAGTTGTTACCACTACTTAGTTTTATTATTACACGAAATTCTTCACTTGCAAGGACACCAACCTCGATTGATTTAGTTTGACTTAAATTAAGAAAGTATGTTGAACTTAAAATAAGCTTAAAATTTGTCGTAGTTGATTTTATTCTATTTTTGCTTGGTGTAACATTATCATCTGTATTATTAAGATTAATAAATGCTTCCGCCATTGTTTTGTATTTCTTATGCGCGATTTGGTATGTTTGAACATAAAACTGATTTTCGGCGAACATTTATATACGAAAATTTCTCCAGGAAAATGTTTCCTTCCAATATTAAGCAATAAGCCAACGTCTGACCTTGGCCTTTACGTAAGAAAAGAAATCGTCTATTTTCAATGTATTAAATTATTTTAAAAGAATTCTAAACCATAAAATTTGAATACCACTCATTTTTAAGCCTGGTTATAAATTAATGTCACTTCTTAATAGCTTTTTTATATTTTAGATAAAAATGAACAATCTACACGTGTTAAAGATACTTACGTATGTACTTACTCGTAATGAACTTGACCCAAAAAAACTAGAAAGTTTAAAATAAACTTTTAGAGAATACCGATAAAAACACATCACACGAGTACGGTATGCATTTTAAATTTATACAATCTTATGGATAATGCATTGAACATAGGATCCACTTTCTATAATAAATTATACTAATTTACATTTATACTTACAGCACCAAATATTTTTTATATTCTTAGTTGAATATTCTTATGGTAATAAAATTTAATGTCAATTATTTTTTTGAAATTGGTTATGTAATTTTAAGAAGATTTTTATTCGCTTTTACAACCTACGTTTTATTTTAATGATCGTTTTTTAAATTTATGTGTAATTTCTAAGCTTTTACAGCAGGCGTGCGATAACTTCTCATGTTCGGATGAGGTGATGGATTATAGATAGACGAATTTTAGTATATGTTTTCATACATTCTAAATGTATATAATATATCATCGAACTCTAATTATCGAAAATAGATATCGAAAAATTAATAAAATATTTTTACTTATTTAAAGAAAACCATCTCTTTATTTTGACTATTTTTTGGTTAACGGAATTTGTACAACTAGTTAGGATATACTCCATATTTATTTCTATTTAGATGTTAAAAAGTTAATTAGAAAAACAACGTCACTACGTACTTTTTCAGAAGTAAAGAATATAACGAAATATCAAGTGACGAAATATCGTGTTTCCAGTGTATAGTGTTAATAAACTCAAATAAACTTTTTCAAGGTAATATTTTAATAAAGTGAATATTTTGAATTGAATATTAAGAAGAGAAATTTTTTTATTTCCAAAACATGTTTTAAATGGAATGATGTAAAACCTGTTTCAATCCTTTTAATTCCCACACATAAGAAGTTGATATTCAATAATAGTTAAACATTTAAAAGCCGCTTGTATAATTTTTATTATTGTGATGTGGGTTATTTGAAAGTTAAAAAACCAGACGGGTTAATATTCTCAAATAAACTTTTCAAGGTAAAAAAGTCAACATTTTAACAACCTTGTATACCAGAGAAATTTTTTTAAAAGGTAGGATAGCAAGTAAACTTGTTTTAAAATTAGATTGTGTATACCTCCACTTTTTCGATTTTAAGTCTCCACTTTTTCGATTTTAAGTGTATATATATGATTACAGACACTGTTTTCAACCATATTTATAAAATTTTGATAGTTTTTTCTTAGTGAAATATAATTTTTTGTGTGTTTGTGTTATTTTCTGTGGTTTACTGCTGATATAATTTTTTTTGTATTATTACTGTGCTTATAATTTTTAAGGTAATTTAATTTTTGAATAATACGTAGGGTTAGTTTATATACATCTACTTTGATTATTTAAATAGGGTTTTACTTGGATAGGGTTTTATAAATGGATTGGGAAAATGAAATAATAGATGATGAATTATCAAATTTAGAAATTTTTAAAGAATGTATTCCGAGAAAAAGTGTCTGTGTGAAGATGTCAAGTTTGCTTTACTTAAAAGTTTTAATAATATTTATATAATAAATACAGAAACACCAAAAATAGCGACAATTATAATTTTTGCAAGTTTACAAAAAGCATTTACCCTTATGCAAAAGATCACTCTGTTAAATTTGATTATTTATTATATTTTAAAAAAGATTACCCAGAAATTAGATACTCTACTCCAGAATTTATTAAAGACGCAATGTTTTGTTTAGTTAACGGTTAAGAAACAAATGATTATATAAAAATTATTGAAAAAGATTCACCAGAGATAGATATAAAATATGTATGGAAAAAAATTGTTTTACATTCAGATTTTCAAGTAAATGTATACCCTTCACGTAATAATGAAATCTGTAATATATTAGAAACTGAGTTTAAACCATCCGAAGAAGTAAAAAAACATGTGCGCGAACATCATTTATATAGAAATTGTAAAATTATTTCTTATTTTGATTATTCACCAAAAAATATTTATAATAGAGAAACCATAATTATTTCTGATGACGGCAGTGAATCACACGATAGCATTGACACACAGGAAACATATTTCAATATATCCCCAAATAGATCACCTTACCATATAATATGCTCAATTATATGATATGTATACAAATTTCCAAAACGCATATTATCAACGACGTTCGGAACCGATGCTAACATACAACGAATTTCGTACAAAAGCCCCCATTGTGGTGTTTGACGCTAGTCGACAAAATGATTCATTAAAAACGGGTCCAGTTGATTTGCGATTAGAATTCACATTTAAAGAAGCACCAGCAGAAAAAACAACTGCATACTGTCTTATTATTCACGAAAGATTAGTTGAATATTCAGTGTTAACGAGTAACGTGAAAGTTTTAATGTAAGATTTTTTTTTCATAAATATGTGTATACAATGTTAGTAAATAACAATATATTATATGTACAATCGTAAATTGTCAAAAAACTGGGTAAACTTGTGGTGTGGCGAATCGGACTAGGTCAATATAGATTAGCGGGTTAACGGGACAATGTGGGTCAGTGGGTTAGGGTCAATAAACCCATTTGTGCTCGAACCGGCATTGTCTTGCTACTCATATATTACTTATGTATAAAAAGGGCCATAAAATAAAGCATCTGCCTTATTTCTAAAACACAGTAGAACTTTACGGAGTGCAATAAAATGTTCTCTCCCCCCTGAGTTGCAGTTCTTGGAGTTCATGTGACGGTCTAAAGCAGGGGTGACTAACACGCGGCCCGCCTGAAATTTTTCTTAGCTCGCGAGATTCATCACACTTACACAAAATATATTTATTTTATAACCACCACGGTAATGAAAAGCAATATATTAAAAAAATACATTACTTGTGCATCCATATATTCAAAAATTTTAATTACATAATTTTATATGCGGCCCGCGGAGTTATGATACGCTACCAAAAGTATATATATATATATATATATATATATATATATATATATATATATATATATATATATATATATATTGACTTGTTATAAAATAGTATATTGTACAATAAGAGGGAAAAGAGGCTTATTTCTCACGAATATGAGTTTGTGGGGGCGGGCTCGCGCAACAATTCTTATGAGTGAGAAATAAGCTTTTCCCACGTATTTTACACTATACTTTTTCCACGAGCACATTTTTTTTCGTAAAATTAGCATAAATAATTAAAATAAAATTTAAATAAGTAGTAAAAATTTTTAAAATTTATAATGTCAATGCTAAGATGTTCAAATTTTTGCCAAAGCATACTTTGAAACTTTGGAAACAACAATAAATAATCAACATACATATATGTATATTTTTAGTATTATTTCTATATATTATATACTAAACTAACGGAACAGCCTACTTTTTTATTATATTAAGGCGTGGGAAATAATTTCCGACTGTATTTCCGTACAGTGCGGGCAATTGTTAATTTTTACATATAGTTAGCCGTGCACAAAATGTTACTTTTAATAGTAGGAGTAGAAAAAATATGTTTTAACTTGTTAAAAAATAATTTTCAATGTTAATTTTACCATGAATCTGAATATTTGAATGAAATCAATAAAATTATCTCAGCATACTTACTAATTAAAATTACGCATCTATAACTCAAGAAACTTTATTTAAATAAAGATAATAATAATAATAATAATGCTGGGCTAAAATCCAACCTTCACGTCCCCGTTCGTGCCCGGCGGGCAACTGTTAGCTTCGGCTAGCAGGCTGACGAGGCTCTGGTACCGTGTTTCGACAAGGATGATCGTGTGGAGGGGACGATGTCGTATCCCCCGAGTGAGTGTTATGACTGCGTCAGCTTGAGTTTCATTAATAGTACCTTCACCGGAATTCAACGCGTCGCCAGTGCTGCATACTCCAGTGGGCGTGATCTTCGGAGCCCGACGATACCGTTCGGATGTGTCGAAAAGGTGATATTGCGTCTGTGATTTATGTAAAAATGGTGATCTGTGTCTGTGATAGTTGTTATGCCACCTTGGGTTCTCATGCCTGCGATGGTACTTTTTAATTGTTACTGTGATGTTTCCCTGGCCTTGTTCTTGTCATTTCGATGGGTAGGAATGCGGCTCCCGACGCACTCGTTCTCATCGGCCACACGTACAAGTCGACGTCTGCCCGAACAGCTTAAGCGAGCTCGCCCAGTAAGGAGACGTCGTCGTCCCTCGTACGGATGCGTACGTGGGCGTTGATATGGCAGCTTCCGCCCCGTCGAAGTGATACGAACACAGGTCAGATGTTGGCTTTGTGATACTCTGTGGCATTGTTCCGTTCTCTGTAGCCTCGACTCGGACGAACGTGGCCTAGTCATCGTACCGGTCTCCCGTGTAGGTTGACCCCGACATCTGAGAGAACGGCACATGTACCCAGTAATCAGCTATCTGACAGAACAGTACATGTTGCTCAGTAATCAGATGTCACTGTCCCTATACGTGTGAGTTCCTAGGTGTTGACGAAGCCATTTCGGAATTGTTGAGACTATGGGGAGCGGAATCGTGTCACAGAGCAAGAAATTTTTTAAAATCTGTGATATTGTTGTTTTTATTTTTTAATAAGATTATTTTAATCTGTTTTGTTTTAACGATGTACCACTGAGGGCCTTTTCCACCCGAGGTGGTACATCATCTTTTTATTCTTATCTGTGATATTTTGTTGTGCCGCTGTGGGCTTACTGTTGTGGCACTTCAGCGGTTTTGTTTTTAACTACTTATTGCGGCACTGGTCGGCCTGTGGCTCCCCAGTGACGTAATAAGATTTTCTTTTAATATTGTCTGATAAATTTTTTGAGTGTTTTCTAGTCAGTTTTCTCCACTCCGAGGCCCTTTACACCTCGGAGTTTCATCGTTGGTTTGCAGACCTTGGTGGTCGGACGCTCTGGCTAGTACTTAGCGTGCCGCCACCGGGGACTGTCCACTCTTTGTGAAGCCCTGGGATGGCAGGGTCCATCGTTGAATTTTATTATGTGTATGTTTGTTCTTTGTCTATTACATTTATGTGTTCCTGTCTTTATGTGTTGTTTTTATCGTTTTTCCTCGTTTTGGCGGCGCATGCCCATGGATGGCGATGCCGCCGGGTGCTGCTGACCGCGCCATCCACCGGCAGCAGTACCCCAATTTTAATTAAAAAAAAAAAAAAATAATAATAATAATAATAATAATAATAAAGTAGTGGCTTTTGGACAGTTCTAAGCCAATCCTGTAAGGATTAAGATACGTATAGCATACCCTTCGTGTATACGTACATATAGTGATAGCGTACTCTTTGAGAAGTGGTACGTACAGAGTACATGTAGAATACACCTAACTTTCGTCAGCAGCTGAATGAGTGATGAAACAATATTCTGTTCAATTGAGTTTTCCCTGGGATCAAGTTACAAGAAGGGTTCATTATATTAAAAATTGTCAATTTCAGTTAGTGAAACGTGAATCGCTCAAAAAATCGGGAGGTGGGGAGGTGGTCCCCGTAGCGCCATATTGCTACTACTTCGATTCCAAAGGACGCGAGATGTTACGGTGCATTAGTACGTATGTATGTGTTATTAAAAGATTTTATTTGTTCTAATGTAAGCAGACTAAATGTTATGGATTGATAACACAGCCACACAAAAAAAAAAATTTTCTGACCTGGAGGTCTCACTATATGTACTATATGTTTTTGGGGTCGCTGAATCCGAATTTGGGGTCAGTTTCATTCCAGTACATCTGGGTTCGGCCATAACCTCAAAAAACACCCTCAAAATTAACAAATATAGCAATTTTGAGGGTGTTTTTGAGGTTATGGCCGAACCCAGATGTACTGGAATGAAACTGACCCCAAATTCAAATTCAGCGACCCCAAAAACATATAGTACATATAGTGAGACCTCCAGGTCAGAAATTTTTTTTTGTGTGGCTGTGCACAGCAGCACAAAAAAAAATTTTTTGACCTGGAGGTCTCACTATATTTACTATATGTTTTTGGGGTCGCTGAATCCGAATTTGGGGTCAGTTTCATTCCAGTACATCTGGGTTCGGCCATAACCTCAAAAAACACCCTCAAAATTAACAAATATAGCAATTTTGAGGGTGTTTTTTGAGGTTATGGCCGAACCCAGATGTACTGGAATGAAACTGACCCCAAATTCGGATTCAGCGACCCCAAAAACATAGTGCATATAGTGAGACCTCCAGGTCAGAAAATTTTTTTTTTTGTGTGGCTGTGTAATCATATGTTAGCACAGTAATAGAATTTTACGTTCCATGTACAGTATAGCACCGATAATGGAAACATCAGTTTTGGAAATTTTTTGAGAGCATCAAATTAGTCAGCATCACTTTTGGAAAGTTGCATTACATTTTTGATGCAACTTTCCAAAAGTGATGTTGACTAATTTGATGCTCTCAAAAAATTTCCAAAACTGATGTTTCCATTATCGGTGGTATACTGTATTACATATTACAATACAGTCGCAAGACATATTTTTTTAATTACATATGTTATAATTTTGTGCAATGGTAGGGATAGTATTCTTTTTAACAAAAAAAAATTCCAACGTACTTCTCTTTATGCAGGCTCAGCAAGTTCTATATGAGAATATAATTTCATTTCCTCTGATCTTTGTATAGCGAACTAATTTATATACTGGTTTCGTTTTTTCTACTTAATCATTTTTTACAACATTTTGTATCGACCTAGTTGTGTGTTAATATTTACAAGACTGTATATTTTGAAATAAAAATTTGTATTAATTGCATAGGTTAGTCTTTCTTAATTGTTATTTTGAATTATTTTAATATTGTTATATAGTATTACTCAATTAGGAAATAAGATTAGCGTGTAAAGAATTAATAAAAAATAGATACTATATTATTTAGTGGTAAGTAGAATTCAGTTAATATAAATATTTTTTTGACTGAAAATAATGTTATAAAATCTTCTAATTTTTTCAGGTAGTACTAAAATGGACGTTAACGATTTAAGTGATAATGAATCCATCGATTCGGAGGATTCCTTTGAATCAATTTATTCCTTTGCCAGCGCTATCGAATATATATATATATATATATATATATATATATATATATATATATATATATATATATATATATATATATATATATATATATAGACAGCAGTTTAGATATAAGTATTACGATGCAGACGTATATGGCATGAATATTATGATCGTGAACTTACAATCGAGCAATTAAGGCGTCGATATATTGACGCTGATTTAGTGATAATATTGTATGTACGTCAAAGGTGGGGGGAAATTGATAGAGATGAAGACTCTATAAGTGAAAGTGAAAGTGATTTAGGATTTGTGAGTGGTGAGGACGAAAACAGCAGTAACTCAGGGTTTGTAAATGACGAGAGTGAAACTAATGGTAATAATTTAGGATCTAATGAAGAGTAATAAATTCAATCTTCGAAATTCTATATTAATACCTCAAAGACAAATACAACTGACAACAAACGACAGCAATATGTTTTCTAAGTTATAAACTTTATTTGATATGTTCAGTAAATTTTGTATTTATTATATTTTGTATTTTGTGTTTCTAAAATTAAATAAAAAAAATTCAGTATTTTCGTAAAAAATCATGTTTACATAATAAAAAGTGATTACTGTATTTCGCCAGTTAATAAATTTTTAATAATGTACCTGTTTTTTTTTCTATTTTTCTTTTTTTAATCTATACTTAATAAAACATTTTTTAAAAGAAAAACCGATCTTTTTATTCACACCCATCCCTACATAAAAAATAAATTAAATTAATTTTTAACATGATACCTTAAACATGGTGCGAATGTAAAAATTCACATAATTTTAAATATACGATGACTATGAGTAGAAAAAGTTAGTTTTTATTCATAGGTAGATTTTTGCTAGCTTGTAATTTTTAGAAAAATGTGTTACTCTGTATATGTATTTTTATTTTAATTTGTGTATGATAAAATGATAATACACAATTAGTTACATTTATACGGTACAAAAATAAAAAATCGATATATAAAAATTGTATGATCTATACAGTACTTTGTTAAAAGTAAGGGTTTCTACACCATTAAAAATCATATTCTACAATATCAATATATTGTAAAAAAATCATATTTTTTAATATTTTTAAAACTGAATATGTAATATTAATAATTTAAAACAGTTTTGAAACATTAATTTCTCCTCATAATATTTTTTTAGTCTTAAATTAATAGCACAATGTTCCATATATTTTAAGAAAATTTTCCTTTTAATATTTTATAACTTATCTAAAAAATTTATAGCTATTTTTATCAAAAAAAAAAAAAATTATTACTTGCTATTGTTAAAAAATTAGTTAAATATATCTATAGGTATTAAATGACCTCTAGTTTTTGTAAAAGACTGTAATAGCAATTCATCTTAAATACGAAATTATTTTATCAATGCTAAATAAGCGTTTTTCTCATATTGTCGTACTCCAATATTTATTGTATATTATTATAATTTATAAAAATGTGTTTTATTTATTAAAAAATTTGACAAAATCATAATCTGACTTAACGATATTTCTGATTATATACTATGTCATGTCTATACATATATTAATAAGTTTGCCAAAAAATGATAATGAAAAAACTTTAAGTCTTAAGACGTTAGTTACACTAACAAATGACGATGAACGATTTGGTTCATGGCATCCCAACAATAAACATAAAACTCTCCCGGGGGTATTCAGAGATAAATAAGAACATTACATATATTGAGTGATTTAGGTAATATATCTACTTAATAAATTTCTAACACTGACTGACTGACAGATAACGCACAGCCTAAACCGTTGGGTTTAAAAGAATGAAATTTTGCATAGGAGTTCCCTATGTGACGTAGGTGAGCAATAAGAAAGGATTTTTGAAAATTCGTCCCCTAAGTGGGTTTAATAGGGAATGAAAATTTGTATGTAAATTCTTTATTTTTGAAGTTAGTGATATTAAAAATATGTTACTATGGCTATTAAAATAAATATTTAATGAATCATTAACTTTGACCGATAGACACCGGACAACCTCAACTGTTGAGTTTAGAGGGACGAAATTAAGCACAGGACTTATGAAAATTGGCGTTTAGGCTTCTATTTATAAATAAAAGTCAGTTGTTTCTGGAAATTTATTCCCTAAGGCGTTAAAACAGAAAATAAAAGTTCATATGGGAAGTTCATCGTGGATATTGATTTAGGCTTTTGAAAAACATTAAAAGTGAGCACCAAGTGAGTACCTAATAAAGAGATATTGTCGATGGGCAATCCCATTGGGTATACGGCTAGTATGTAAATAAAAGATAAATAAAATCAAAATCCGAAAATGTATGAAATCGAATCCAACGAAACTTAACCCATCGATCAAAACAAGTCATAAAAAATTTTCAACAAGTGGCATTTTACAAAGTAAAATTTTCAATAAGTGGTGTTGTGCAAAGTAAAATTTTGAATAATAATTATTATGTTTATATATTCCCCCAATATTTTTACCATAAACAATAGTTATAGAAAGATAGGTAGGTATTGAAAAAAATAAAGTACTAAATAAAAATTTGCTTTTTATAGACAGTGAAATGTTTTTAAACTATTCGCAGTTTAATTTTGTAAAAACACCTAAAAAATTATCAGTTAAAGACAAATATTATTTCTAAGCAAACGAATTGAAAATTATGTCTAATGCAAAAAAACATAGCATTCCTTTATGTAATTTTATACCATAAGAATATATACGTATACAGGGTGGAAAGTAAAATAATTGTCCTCGTTTTCAAGAGCGGATAAAAACTTTAATTTGGAGTATGAAATTTTATTTTATTTTTCCGGAATTATGCTGAATTCAATTAATTAACCCTTTCCTGCATAGCAGTTTTAGATCATTATTGTTCGACGATACTTTATTTTTAACAAACCATTAATAATATGGGTGAATACTTATTGGCAAGAATTACATAGTTTGCACATATGTTCTATTGTGTCAGAACGTCAATGGAATAATGCAATTTAATTGCCTATATTCAGGAGCAAGTAAAAACATTACCTATTTTAACAGCTCTGAAAATATCCATTGGATAGTTCGTTGTAAGAATAATCACTTCGACGATCTTTTTTAACGAATTGCTTAAGGACTGTGGTATGTAAGAAATAATAACACTCACATAATTTTTAAAATATTTTATTAAATAATTAACTTTGGTATACAGCTATTGGAAAAGTTACACTATTGGTTTAGTTTACAACTCATAAAATGTTAAGATATTTTAAAGCCTCCTATAGGGTCGTAAATATAACCCTTTACCCGCAATTTTTTCATCACCATCGTCCACGACTGTATTCTGGTCATCATCAGATTCTCCTTCGCTCGCAGTATCTTCATTGTCGCTAGCAGATGTTTTTTCTTCGCTGTCTTCGTCATTATTTGATACATACTTTAACACTGGCTCATGCTTTTCCAATTTCCGAGTTATCGAGATAATTCGCCTTCCAATATCACTTTTCTTTAAATTATTAAAATGGCTTCGTTTTTTCTCATTTTCGATATAATCCGCAAAGCTGGGATTTACAATATGATGCCCTTTCTTTAAATTGCACATAGTATTAACCATTTCTTCTCCAATTTGCGTTTGAGTTGCTAAACTTCTTAGTTCATCGACTAAATTGTTCGGATCATTAAAATATTCTTCTCCATCAACAGGGTTCGAATGATCATTATGAAGGTTAGCGTTTTCATCATACTTCAGACGTTTAGCTTCTCCATTTATTGAATTTGATGTTGAAGGTTGTTCCTTTTCTTCTGAATTTTTATCTTCTTGTGCTTCGTCCTTTGCGCATGCGTTCTGAAGCTCTTTGATCATTAATATGTCTAGAGCAGTTTGCAAAAGACCAGCCATTTTTGGAGTAAAACTTGTTTCTTTGTAGTTATCAGGCGATGGTAAATGCTTTTCTTCGTTAGGTCGATTATCTTCGTCATTCACAGATTGCAGAATATTATGTGGGTTTTTTAAAGAATCGAATTTCCTTTTGATTCCTTTGGTGCAGCCATCATACTTTCATTAAAAGTATTAAAGTTTCTTTTACATAGATCTGTGTCATCTTCGTGCTGATTTTGAAATACTGGTGCTTTATCTTCCTTTTCTTCAATGTCGTTTCTTGCTTCAAAGCTATAGTCGGTTTCACCATCATCATCTTCATCATTAGATTTTAACGATTCACTTTGCATTGAAAGTCTCCGCTTCTCCGTGCTGTTCACGTGTGTCCCATTATTTACTGACTGATTCGTGGAATCTTCAAATTGACTTATTCCATTTTCATCATTTTTATCATTCTCAGACGAATTTTGTTTAGTTCTTAAATGACGCGAGAGATTAAACTTCCGCGAAAATTTCAAACCACAAAATTCACAACTATGCATAGCTTAACAGTGTTACGATTGCAACGTGTTTACGAACAGCTGAACTGAACTCGACTAACTAAAGATTCCGCGGGTTGAGCCTTATATACCTATGGAGTGACTCTTTGGGAGTGACTCATTTGGAGTGACTCCCAAAAGAGTTACTCCCAAAGAGTCACTGCCAAAGAGTCACTCCCAAAAGACTCACTCCCAAAGAGTCACTCCATAACGAAATGACCAATTGGCATACTATTTTGACAGCTAATAAACTTTGTATGAAATTGTTGACGTCGTAAGACGTGGTGTATGAGCTAACAAAGTTTCACTTGACGTCTTACAAAGGAAAAAACTCTAACAAAAGAGAAATCAATATCTATTTTGTTTTATTAATAAAAAAGACAAACGGCAGATAATGGTGGATTTTTGTAAATTTAAACTAGTTTATCGTAGTTACGAACGTATGTAATTATATTATTTTAGAAATAGAGTAGATATTTTACTTTATAGTCCTTTTTATAGATAAGTAATATATGTAGTACCGAACATGGCATGCATTTGTATTGAAATATTACTATGTTCTACCAACTAAATTTTTTCCATAAAAATATATGATATAGGGTACTAAGATATAGAGTACTATATTATTGAACAAAAAATGGTGGGTGTCGCTAACCCGTAAGTGCCAAAAAAAATTTACTTAAATTTAAAAATTTAAAAAAATTAGTATAAAAGGGATATAACGTTAATTTTTTTTTATTACTTTGTCTAAGGTGGGTACACAATATATATTAAACTCAAATAAATCGACTCAGTAATTTCGTCAAAAAAATTTTTTTCGAAAATTTTTGTCTCTTTGTGTATTCCTAAACTATTAGCCTCAGAGGGTTGAAATTTGGCAGGAATGCATCTGGGGCTAAGAAGTAGTATTTCCTATAAAAACAATCAATTTTGCGTCAAGGGCCGTTTTCCCTATCTTACCCGGCTATGCCCTTTTGTAAATTTTATATTTCAAAACAAATGTCTTCTCTCTTTTTTTCTATTACCTTATAAAAACAAATTATATATACAATCTCATTCAACAGCCCAATCCAATATGTAAAACAAATAAAAAGTCATAAAACCATTTATGTATCTATTCGATTATTAAAATGTTTGACAATCTACCTGGAATTCACCGGTATCTATCAAGAATTTTAGGGGTTTGCCAGAGGGGTGTGATATATGAATGTAGGGTAGTGTTGAGTCATGTAAGTTGTTATCTATGTATCCGAGAGATTCGGGTAGGTGTATTGAAAATCCGAGTTGTCATTCTCGTAAAGATTATCAAAATTACCGTCATCTGTTTCGTTAGTTACGGCTTCGGTTGTTTCGTCTGTGTATGGCTCTGGATCAACATATTGATCTAGTTTTGAATAGTCAGTTGTTGTTTCTATGTTGTGTAGTTATTTACTAGTGAAACTGGGTTTACTTTGCGGTTGGAAATAGTTTTAAGTGGATGTAAATTTCGATTTGGTTGATTGATACTAATTTTGTTTGAGCCTATGTCCATTGGTGTTGGACGTGGTACGTTTGGCCTAAAATTATGTTGTTGTTGTTGATGGTGGTGGTGTTGGTATTGTGGATTTATATTACGGAAAATTTGATTTTGAGAAAATTGTCTGAACTGTGTTGGTTGGTGAAATGTAGTAGGTTGGTGGAGGTAGTTTTGTGTGGGTTGATTCGGTTTCTTTTGTTGAAAATTGTGTTTTTATGTCGGTATTATTTTATTTTTTAAATGTAAATGCCGCGAATAGTAGATATTTTGTTCCTTAATACAAATATCATAAGCTTCTTTTAAGGTCTGAGGGGTACTAGCTCTAGCTACTGGGCCTATAGGATCTTTAAGTCCAGATAGAAAAGCTTCTAAACAGATTTCTTTATAACATTGTGTTCTGTAGTTAGTGACTGCTTGATTGTCGCCTAGTCTAGCTAAATTATTTGGTGCTGATAAAATATCCATGATTTGTGCGTAAAATTCGTCTAGTGTATTGCTCTGTTTTAAGGAGTGTAAATCCCTAATGAGATTCGCCTCCGTTCTTTTATCTGAGTAGTGAGAAGTCAAATCGCGTTTTATTTCAATCCAATTTAATGGCGTACCATATGTAATGAGGACTTCGTTAGTCTCTCCTATAATTTTATTTCTAATTGTTTGGAGCCATAATTCTCCTTGAGGTGTGCCATCTACGGCAGGTGCTAAAGATAAAATGCGCTCTACGTTTTCTATAAAAGCGAATAGTGTTTTTGAGTTACCTCTAAATTCAGGTAATTGTTTAATGGGATCTGGTATCCAAAACAAGTTATTTAATTCGTTATTTGCCATTTCGATATTATTTAAATTACTTTCGTTTGTATTATTATTAATGTTTTCTTCTGAATTGTTTAAATTACTAATACTATCTAACCTAAGGACTTCAGCTACCGTATTCCCCGGTATTGAAGTTAAAGACTCACAACTTGCGTTTACCGCGCCGGAGTTATGAGGGAAGCTCTCTGGTGAGGAATAGTGAGGATTTCTAGACTTTTTGAGACGGAAGATTTTGGGTATTCAAGAAGAAAAAGCACCAAAAACCAATTTCAGTACTTACAGTTTGTCTAGCATCCTTATAATGGTCCGATTTGGGTCCAAGGGATTGAAATCCGCCAGTAACGACTGTGACCAGTGTGAACAGGAACAACCACTATGTCCGATAAACCGTCGGAGTAGAAAAACTGTCCGGTAAACCGCCGAATATTTCTTCCAAATTGTATCACTTGGAACACACTTCACTTGTCCGAACGACTGCGCCAGTTAAATTTTAATTGTTGCCAAATCCGAAAAAAATTTATTTTATTGTTAACGAGTTACAATTAACTGTTACAATTACTATTGCTTCACAGAGAATACTTCCACGAGCAAGTTTAGTTTGCTACTTTTATATTAATCGAGATGTCTTATGATCACGCACAAGTGATTCAGGGAAATTTGAATCAGCTTTTCTTTTGTTCTTTAGAATAACTTGCTGGTGTAAGATTTTGTGATATTTATATAAACATTAATTTAAATGATTAGTATTCAATTATAAAATAAACAAGATTAATTACGTGAGTATAAAGTAAACAATATCTTGTAATATAATAATGTAGTACAATAGTATATAAGGTGAGTATGTAACTATATACATATGTGCACATGTAAATATAGTTTTAAACATTTAAAAACATAGTTAAAAAACATTTTAGTTTTAGTGAACATTTTCTTAGTGTAAGTTTCTGTATTATATATGTATTTTTTGCGTAAAAACAATTAAATAATTTTCAAACAGTTGTTATACTATAAGTGCTATTTTAGTTTGTATATAAAAAATTAATTTGTGTGTTAGTTTATATTTGTGTAGAATTATGGCTAATGGAAGTTCTAATAAAGACAAGCGAAGCATTACAAACAAACAAGCCAAAAGTTTGGTTGTAAATGTTTACAACTTTTTTAAAAAAGAGTTGGATAGTGGAGCTGCTATTATGTTTAAAAAACCAGCTGAGAGAACAGCCAACGCTGTAAACAAAAGTGTAGCTACCGTTTATAGAATTTTGAGGGAAAAAAGGAAACAGGTTTGGTCAGCGATCCAAAACATCCACAAAATCGAGTTAGCATGACCGATAAAGTAGACGGGTTTTGTGAGGAAGTTATCCGCCGCACCATTTATAATTTTGGTTTGACAGAAGGTGCTAGACCCACTATGAAGGCAGTTTTCCAAAAAATGAAAGAGGGTATTGAATTCCCAGGACAGTTAAACTACTTTCCGTAAATTAGTTAAAAAAATTTTCGTGGGTTTTCGTGGAAAAAAACCACAGACAATCGAAAATATTTGATTGAAAGGTCGGAAATACGTTTCCAAAGAATTACTTATTTCGAACAAATTCGTAAATATAGAAATGAAAATCGGCCAATCATTTATATAGATGAAACATATTTGAATGAGGGTCATACCACTCCATTTGAATGGATTGACGAATCAAATTTGCAAATAATTAAAGCACCTATTTCCAAAGGACGCAGGTTAATAATTTTACATGCAGGTGGTGAAGACGGTTTCGTACCAAATGGTTTATTAATTTTTTAATCCGGCAAAAAGGTGGGTGATTATCACGACGATATGAATTTTAATAATTTTTCAAAATGGCTGGAAACTCAACTTTTCCCTAACCTCCCACCTAATAGTGTGATAGTTGTGGATAATGCTTCATATCACAATGTATTGTCAGACAAACAACCAACTTCAAATTCAAAAAAAGAAGACATGAAAATTTGGTTGCGTGAAAAAGGCATACCGTATGATGAAAATTTAACAAGAGTTGAGCTATACAATTTAATAAAAATATACAAACCGAAGTATAAGTCTTATAAAATTAATGAAATGGCAGCTCAATATGGACATGTAGTTTTAAGATTACCTCCTTACCACCCGGACTTGAATCTAATTGAGAAAATTTGGGCAACTGCCAAAAATTATGCTGCGGCACATAATACTACTTTTAAATTGTCGGCAGTTGAAATATTAGCTCGAGAAAAATTTTCTGAAATTTCAAAAAATAAGTGGGTTGCTATTTGTAACCACACAAAGAAAATTGAAGATTATATTAAAAATCCATCCATGATCCATTTATAATCAATTTGGGAGAATCAGATTCAGACTGGGATATTATGTTGTGTGTGACGTTAGTGTTTTAAAACGAATACTACGATCATAGTCCCGATTCATATATTGTTAGTGTCTTAAATATGGCGCAAAATCAGTAAATTTAAAAAAAATAAATAAACTTAGGAAAATTGTTTTTCTGTCTTTCGTGTTTTCTCTGAATGCATTAGTTCAGTTTTACATTTTGATTATTATTTTGTACTGAAATTTTATTTCATATGTTACATCGTATATCAAAAAAATTAATTTATGATGTAATCGCACTTCTTAATTTTTAATGTCTAAAACAATCGGTTACATGTATTATAAGTTTTTTTACTTAAACTAAAAATTTTAAAATTAGGCCTAAAGCCTAAAATTTTTTCTTTTTTCTAGAATAAATTTATCGTATTTTATACATAGTTAAATAGAACCATTAATGAAGAACCACTGGTATTTTCTTTAAAATATCAGTTGTTTTATTGTAGTTATATCGGTTATATCTATTGACAGACACTACTTATTTTTTATCTAAATCACTATGAACATTATCTATTTGTCCTTATTTCAAATTTAGTTATGTTCCCCTATTTCGTGTATCTTAATAACACTGCTGTATTTTAACTCATTCCATTGATTTTTACCTTCTCCTCCATTCTCACATCAAGTTGCTATCACTCTAATATATTACTTGTTCCAACACATTTAGTCGAATCAACATAATGTGGAAAAACAAAATGTTTTGTATGTCCATTTTTCGGTTTATATGAATAATTTATTAACGGCATTCCACAGTGTGAATGAAATTTCCATTATGTTATATATTTTGTAATATCCCAATTTTCTTTCATTAAATGTGGTTCCTTTGGTGGATAATGTGACGCATACACGAACACCTCGGCAACCGACTCGGGCCAATCTGATGCCAAGGAGCGATCGACTAAAAAAAAAGAAAGGCTGGCCAAAGAGGAAACCTGGGAAGCAGCCACACTTCCTAAAGCAACCCAAGTAGTAGCAAAAATGGCTATTATACAATGGAACTGTAATGGTGTAAAACATCATTACTGTGAATTGCAGATGCTTCTGGCTGAGCACACGCCTTTGTGCGTGTGCCTCCAAGAGACACACCTAAAACCGGCGGAACAATTTTCAATAAAAAATTACGATATCCGATGGCGTCCCATTCCGGGACCACCCGTTAAACACCCCCCTACAAGCAGTTGCAATACAATTTTTGAAACCGTTACAGTTCACAGTATGCTCGGTCTACCTACCAGACTTCGACTGGAATGTCGAATCCCTGACTGAGCTTACCTTACAGTTACCACGTCCATTTTTGTTACTAGGAGAATTTAATGCTCACAGACCCATGTGGGGCTGTAGCATAAAAGACGCCCGTGGAAGACTCATAGAACAGTTTCTAGATGAGTCTGAAGCGGTCTTGTTGAATACCGGTCAAGGTACGTTCATTAATGCAAGAACCGGTGAGTTGTCGGCTATCGACTTGTCACTCTGCTCACCGGTCACGGCGCACCGCTATGAGTGGACGCTGGCGTCAGACTCATATGGTAGCGACCATATACCTATTATTTTGAATAGTACCACGCCCATGACTCCATATTCGTCTTCGCCGAGATGGCGCCATCGTCAAGCTGACTGGGAACATGTACGTAGATTTATTCTGTACACCCGAAGCTGACTGGAGACGTAGAAGATGATGTGGAGCAAATGTCCTCCAGTGTCATTAAAGCAGCACACAAGAGTATTCCAATGTCGTCCAGCATTCCACCCAAACGTCGCGTACCATGGTGGAATGAAGTCATGAGTATAGCAGTTGCAGAGAAAAAGCGGGCGTACAACGAACTCAGACGTGGTCCCACGCAGGAAAATGTGATAGCCTACAAGCGTGCTCAAACAGGCTGTAAAAGAACTATTAAAGAACAAAATAGGCTATCATGGGAGCAATACGTTTCGGTCATAAATACCTCCACATCAACTTCGGAGGTATGGAGAAGAGTGAGAGCCATTACAGCGAAATCTTCCCGTTTCCCGATATTCAACAATGGCTGCAACAAGGCATCAACGAAGTGGTGACTTCTGCAGAAGCTCTTGGTTTTCGTTTCTCACCACAAAAAACATCGGTGGTTCACTTCTGCAGAAAGCGCAACGCACATCCGGATCCTGTTCTCACTTTAAAAGGGTCCAATCTTTAGTGCGTTGATAGCGTCAGGTTTCTAGGACTTATTTTTAACAAACAACTTACGTGGCGCCCCCACCTCCAAGCCGTAGCTGCGAGTTGTCGCAGGGCAATAAACATGCTTAAGTGCTTGGCTGGTGCATCGTGGGGTGCGGGCCGGGAGTCGTTGCTTCACCTGTACCAATCGCTAGTTCTGACTAAGATTGATTACGACAGCATTGCTTACTCCTCCGCCCGGACGTCTGCGCTTCTACTCCTAGATCCTGTTCACCATGCAGGCATACGACTGGCTACGGGAGCATTTCGAACGAGCCCTTCTATGAGCCTCTGTGTAGAGTCGGGTCCTCCTCCACTGCGACTGAGAGTGAGCGTCTACTGCTCAATTATGCAGCGGGGATATATGCAACACCTTCACATATAAACCACCCGACTCTATTCAGATACCATTTACAGGAGCTCTATAGTCGACGTCCCACCATAAGTCGACCAGTGGCCGTTCGAACGCAGGAGTTATTAGAGAGTCTCAACTTACAGTTCCCTAGGGTACTTCCCAAACGTCCTATGGAAGTGCCCCCTTGGCTGACCCCTAACGTAAGGTGTCGTTTCGACCTGACTGGTCCCATCCTAACGTATCTCTACATGCTCCGCCAAAAGCCTATCACCTTCTTTTGGATTCCCGGACATGTGGGGATACCTGGCAATGAACTCGCCGCCCAGACAGCACGTCATGCAGCCGAAGTCGGTGAGCCACAGGACATTTCCATACGCCCAGAGAATCTGAGAGTGAGCATACGATCCGCGATTGATCAGAAATGGCAACGTGAGTGGAACAACCTCATGGCAAAGCTCAGACAGGTGAAACCTGAGGTCCGAAGAACTCCGGCACTTGTAAATCTGAGCCGGCGAGAGAGTGTGACCCTGACACGTTTACGCTTGGGCCACACGGCGTTAACACATCGCCATCTTAGGTATCTCCGGTTTTTTTATAATTATAAATATACGTTTTTATTTTATAAAAACAATTTTTTTTTTTGAAAAGTAGGCCTTAAGTGCACAATGTCGGGAGCTAATAAATTCAGTTTTGAAGTTAATGACGGAAGAGGCGCGGAGCGGCCATGCGTCGATACCATTACAAAAGGTTGGTGTAATTTTTTTATATAAATACAATAACAAATACAGCTAAGTCTTTTTGTATGCGGTCCTTTTTTGTGCGATTTTTTTATGCGATTTTTGAAAAAATGGCCATTAAAATGCATATTGTGAATCAAAATCAAAAGAAACTAAACAATTTAAATATTAACTATAATAAATTTCTTTGATAAAATTAATTTTTAATGGTTTTTAAGCATTTTATCAATATATTGCATAAGAATATAAGTTATTGCATTATTTTCTTTTTTTATTAAATCTATTTTTCACAATTTTCATAATAATATAAAAATAAAAATGAGGTTTTGAGCGTTCTGACAAGGAGCATCACGGTGGTGTACTCCTCCAATTTTGTTTACTCTTTGATATGTTGTAGAACATCGAAAAATAAGAGACACGTATTTTTTTAGCGGCTGTAAAACGGTTTGAAGGGGTGAAATCACCCTTCAAAAATTGGGGTAAAAATTTAATTTGTTAAATATCTCGAAAACGGTAAGAGATAAAGCAAAAATTTAAATTGGCGATATTACTCTTTTTTAAAGAGCTATCTTCTATTGATATGCAATTTATTTAAATTACGTCAACAGGGGTGGTTGGGGGTTAAAATTTAGGGGTTAACTTTACGAAAAGAGGGTAAAAAATACAATATATTCAAATTTTGTTTACAGATTTCAAATCTACGTGAAAAAATCTAATTGACCTGTTTTTGCTCAATTTCATAATATTTAGTTTAGGGTTAAGTAACTAGAGGGTGACTGTGTTGACATAATCATACTTTTTGAGCAATTCAGGAACTTTTTCATGTAAAATAGCTTAAAACAATCCTAGCAACGTAAAAATTATATTCTCGAATTCAAAATTCAGTTTGATCAACATTGGAGGGGGGGAGGGTGAGTCACCCTCTTAAATTACATACAATCATTTTTAGTATTAGTGTATACTTATATATTACTTAAGAGTAGGAACTTATGGGCGTTCCAAACGTATTACGACTGTCAAAATATAGTTTTAATATAATACATACGATAGTGTAACTTTCGAAACGGGTTATGGAAACTGGACGATGCCATCTACCACTGGTACCTGCGAAAGGATCGCCTGTTGTTCTGTCCCATTGTTCTGTGACACGTGCGGTCATAAAAACTACCTGTAACGATGGCCTCGTTCAGTTGTCTAAGAGTCATTTCTTGTTTGTACGTCTAGCTGTCAATATGGATATCCGTAGTATAAGTTCTTTTACGAATTTCATTTCAGAAAAGGGTTTAAAATATTTTGTGTTAGAATGTAAGTTAGTAAATAAATCGGTTGATTGTTTCAAGTGCGATGGAAAAATGTACATTAACGTCGTAAGCAACGGTAATCTTGGTTACAGATGTGGAAGTTCCAGCTGTCGAGCAAGGAAAACTATACGGGAGGGTACAATTTTTTCTTTGGCTCGCATTCGTCCAATAGCCTTGTTGTCAGTGTTAGTAGGTTGGATTTTAAAATATCCTTTCTCAGTGATTGTGCGGGAAACTGGTTTGACACGACCAACTACACGAAAATTAATTACTGCTTTTAGGGAAATGATAGGTGTGTGGTTACTTGAGAACTCTACCAAAATTGGTGGTGTAGGTCAGATTGTGGAAATAGATGAAAGCGCTTTCGGAAAAAGGAAATATAATCGAGGCAGGGTAACAAGAACACGCTGGGTCGTGGGCGGAATACACCGAGAAAGTAAAAAGTGTTTTTTAAAAATAGTCGACCAAAGAGATTCGGATACACTAATGAAAGTAATTTCGGAAAATGTTTTGCCAGGAACGACGATTATAACTGATATGTGGCGGGGATATAATTCGATTGACCAAAACGGCTATTTTCACGAGACTGTCAATCATTCATTGAATTTTGTGAATCCCAATAACCGAAATGTTCATACGCAAACAATAGAAAGTCACTGGGCAAAAATTAAACGGGATATGCGTCGCAGAATTGGTCGTATGACTGTATCGACATTTGAGACGTATTTAGTAGAATATGTTTGGAGAAATATGCATCCGACTAACCAAGACTTATTTAATGATTTTTTTCAAGCCGTAAATTATTTTTTTCCCCAGTAATATTTATAATAAATAGCAACTAACAAAAATAATATAAAAAAATAAAAAAAAAATGACGTAATTATAAAAACAAGATAAAAAAAGACAAGGCTACATTCTGTGGCCGCTTTTGGTAAATGAGGAGGTTATTGTGAAAACAAATCAATATCTTTCCATATTACTTAAAGCGGCTGCATGAATAGTGTCAACGAGAACTCAAGAAATAAAATCTTCTCTTATGTTGCACTACTACATTATTTATTTAGTTAGCTGTTACTGTTAGCTTTTGTAAATTCTATATTTTTACTTTTTATGTTTTATTTGTTACTTTAATATACATTAGTACATTACCTTTGAATGTTCATTCGCATGATCTAGGCTTAAAATACTTACTAAACAGTAAAATTGCCTTCAGGAAACTGGACGAGTCCATCGCATCGTAACAATAGGCGATCCTTTCTACAGTAACAAAACACAATAGGCGACCCTTTCTGCATTAATAAAACACCTTTTTTCTTAAGCCTCAGGTACCAGTGGTAGATGGCATCGTCCAGTTTCCATAACCCTTCGAAACACTTATTTTGACATTATTATCCTCCGCAAGTATGTTAAAAATATAAATGAGTGTATGAAAACGTAATGTAATTTAAGAGGGTGACTCAACCCTCCCCTCTCTAACGTTAATCAAACTGAATTTTGAATTCGAGAATATCATTTTTACGTTGTTATAATTGCTTTAAGCTATTTTCCATGGAGTAGTTCCTAAATTACTCAAATAGTATGATTATATCAACACAGTCACCCTCTAGTTACTTACCCCTAAACTTAATATTATTAAATTGAGCAAAAACAGGTCAATTAGATTTTTTCACGTAGATTTGAAATCTGTAAACAAATTTTTAATATGTTGTATTTTTAACCCTCTTTTCGTAAAGTTAACCCCTAAATTTTAACCCCCAACCACCCTTGTTGATGTAATTTAAACAAGTTTCATACCAATAGATAGCTCTTTAAAAAAGAGCAATATTGCTATTTTAAACTTGTCCTCTATCTGTTACCGTTTTCGAGATATTTAACAAATTAAATTTTTACCCTAATTTTTGAAGGGTGATTTCACCCCTTCAAACCGTTTTACAGCCTCTAAAAAAAAAATACGTGTCTTATTTTTCGATGTTCTACAACATATCAAAGAACAAACAAAATCGGAGGGGTACACCCCCGTGCTGCTCCTTGTGAGTTAAAAAGTATTTTTTACAATCTGGACTGAACTAAACTTTTTATAGCTATTTATGGTGTTTTTGAGTAATTTTTTTTATGCGGTCCCTATCCACCGCATAGAAAAACGTTTGCCTGTATTAGAAACGAAGTGGAAAATAAATTATTTTGTTTTATTAACATTTTAAGTACAAGAACGTGTATCTGCGGCAACAGGCGTGTCGATTCGTACTATCCGCACTATCAAAAGTGAAGCGGAACGAATTCAACGTGGTGAAAGTAGCACGTTTTCCACTCCATATAAAAAACGAGTCCCAAAAAAACCTAAATCTGAATTGGATAGTTTTGATCAGGCTGTACTTAGACGAACCATTCAAAATTTTTATATTACCGAAAAAAAGCTCCCACTTTGAAAGGTATTCATAAGAAATATTCGGAGGATACGGGCTATCAAGGTTGTGTAGATAGCTTGAGGAAAGCTATAAGAGTAATAGGTTTTCGTTGACGAAAAACACAAATAGAAGATTATTGATGGAAAAACACAATATTTGCATTTTGGCTGAAAACTATTTAAAAAAGATAACAAGATACAGGTAGCAAAATAAAACAATAATTTATATGGATGAAACGTACGTCCATTCATCTCATAACCAAGCCCAAAGTTGGCACGATGATACTAATAAAGGCTTGCTCAAACCGATTGGAAAAGGTATTAGAACTATTATAATTAATGGTGGCGGTGAAAATGCTTTTGTCCCAAATGCGTATGTTCGTTGGAGGTCAAATTCAAATACGGGAGACTACCATAAAGAAATGAACTTCATTAATTACCAAAAATGGCTCAAAGAGAATTCCGAATTTGCCAAAACAGAGTGCCGTGGTAATCGACAACGCTCCATACCACAATAAACAAACTGAAAAATGTCTTAATTTCACTACAAAAAAAGATGATATTAAAGCATGGCTCAGAAAAAAAATATTATGTACCCGGACAATATGACTAAAGTGAAGTTACATAATATAATTAAATTAAATAAACCAATTTTCAAAACGTACGAAATTGATTTGTTTTTACAAAATGGGCATGAAGTTCTGCGTCTGCCACCTTACCACCCAGACTTGGACCCCGTTGAATTAGTTTGGGCAAGCCTTAAGCAACACATTGGTAAATATAATGTGATATTTCGGACAAACGATGTCGAACGTCTGTGCGATGAATTTTTTGAAAAATTCACGCCAGAGCAAATGGACCTCAAGATGTGAACATGTCAAAAATATCGACCTTATAAATAAACAGCACGCCTTAGATAGAATTATTGCCGAAATCGTTATTAACCTCGGTGAAAACAGTGATTCCTCAGCTACTGATGAATTATCAGATGATTTATATATATATATATATATATATATATATATATATATATATATATATATATATATATATATATATATATATATATTTTAAATAGAATTTTTAAAAATTTGAACATAATGGAAATTTTTATTCAATTTCCTCAAAATAAATTTTTTTGTATATTTAAAAATTTTCAGGTATCTAAACCACAAAAATAACATGAATGTGTTAAACATAATATTTTATATAGAATAATAAAAGTAATAAAAGGATACCTTTATCCTAATCTTTACCAAATATTCAAAAAAAAAAAAAAAAATAATAATAATAATAATAATAACAAAAGGATAATAAAAAATATTTCTTGTACTTTTAAGAAATATATGCAATAAATATATGTTACAAAAGATAAATAAATAATTTGTACAAGCCTAAATATATAAAAAATTTTAATATGAATAAAAAAAAACATCCCATGCATTCAAAAAAATTTTAATACAATGAAAAATTTTTATGAGTTACGTTTAACTTTTGTCGCCGATAGTAATTTCGTTAATAAAAATCTTTTCAACCATTTAACTGTCACGTGTTTTCTTTGCGTAGTTCACCGGCAAAGATAGAATAGTTGACCTGTACTTATCGTACCGTCACCAAGGACTGTCCGCTCTTTTTAAGCCCTGGGATGGCAGGGCTCATCGTTGGTTTTTTATATATGTATGTTTGTCCGTTGTCTAATGCATTTATGTGTCCCTGTCTTTACGTGTTTTTATTTTTATCGTGTCTGGTGGCGCATGCCCTTCACTGGCGATGCCGCCGGGTGCCGCTGGCGGCGCCATCCACCGGCAGCGGTACCCCAATTTTAATAAAAAAAAAATACCATAGGAGTGAATGGGCACGAATTCAGACTTCATATAGTTTTTTTTGTATTTATTTTCTGAGTAGCTAATCTTTAATATATTAACGAATTTTCAGAATCAAAAATTTACGCGAGGATCAAGCTTATTTATCATTGCTACTCAAATTAATAATTATTCTACTACAGTTTAAGAAAGATATAAGTTCACTGTCACATCTAGTGTTTTTAAATTAAGTTTATAACTAAGATTTTTTGTTTTGGCCTTATTCACATCCTCATGTTTCGATTGAATCTCATTTACGGTATTAACAAAGCTAGAGACGGTATTTTAGTTATCTTGATTGACCTATAGAGTCCCTATACCAAATAGAATCGTGATATGTCAGCCATTTTCCGTCAAAAACAGCGAAAAACTTCCAAATTAATTATCACATGTTTGGGTACATAATTATTGTTAGTAAGTTCACAGTCGAAATCACAGAACAATAGAAGGAATACACCTATCTCTTTTCTGTAATCACTCATGGGCATTTCTGGGCATTTTGCAGAACTTTGTTGTCATTCACTTAGTGGCTACCATAGTGTACACATCAGATCGTGTGTAATTTGTTTTTAAATTAATTTGTAAAATTCAAGAACAGAAAAATACGAAGTGTGTCGTAGCTAGTTGCGAAAATTACAGTGGAAAACAATTTACACAAAATAAAGGCATATCTTTCTTTATGTAAGTAAATATATTAATATTAATTGATTTGAGCGTTACTTTATGGTACTCCATATTTGTAAATAATAAACAAATATTTTACTTTGCAAAATACCACTTTTATTGTGGTATTTTACTAATTCTAACAAACTATACGATACGTATAGTTTACTATTAAATATTATGAATATATTAATCAAATTAAAGAAAGAACGCTCACAAAATATCGAGGAGAACTTGTCATTATTGCGGACCACAACACACTCAAATTCGAGCACATCCACGTCATCCATTTTCAACGATGTCGATGCTGCTTGTTCTTTAACATCAATGTGGCAGAACGCATTAAAAAAAGCTACATTGGATCAAGCGATGCAGAATACCGAAAACACGCCCACAATATCAGAATCTATTTATCTAAGAAACCAAGAGGAATTTGTTTCGTATATTCATCAAAATTCCCCAAAAGAGTTTTATGTGACGGTTCGAGCTATTCCAATCTCTGTGATCACCGACAAGAAAATTGCGAAGGAAAATCATTGGCGTTATGCGAAACAGGATTTGAAAATATCGGTAAACATAACCAAACCGACGTCACAGATGGACCATGCAATAGTCGATTTTCTGAGAATAGCGTTACAGGAAATGATGATGGACGAACGAACTGTACGGGAAAGTCGCGTGTTTCGAAATTAGTAGAAATTATTTTAAATAACATAGTCACACCATTAGATAATTTTAATGTATGCTTACGTTATTTAAATTCATCGTGGGGGGGGGGATATTAATAGTAACAATTGGATATATACAGCAGCTTTAACCAAGTGTCAAAATTATATTTATAATTTAAATTTTTCTGAATTAATTGAATTAATTGAAAATGGTAATACACAATTTTCTTGTTTAAACGATCGTTTTGATATTTATTTTGATATAAAAACTAGCGAAGATAATATTTTTACATTTTTAATTAACCAGTTTCAAAATAATTATAATGAATATGTGAAATTTTTAAGTAATTTATATAATTTTTTATCAAAATGTAGTGGTAAAACATATTTCGCCAAAACGATTGCAGAATTATGTATTACTGTTGGATATATTAATAATTTTAATAAATTACAAAATTTTCCATTAAGTAATTGTTTAAATAAACGGTTACTAATTTGAGATGAACCAAATTTCGCGAGGGAAAATTTGGAAGAAATTAAATTATTATTTGGTGGAGCCGATTGTCAGCGAATGTAAAATATAGTAATACACAAATTATTGGTAAACACCAATTATAATTTGTGCCAATTCTGATATTTTTCCACGTAACGATGAATTTAATTCACGTATGTATCGTTATTATTGGAATACTATTAATTATCTATATGGTGTTTTCAATAAAAAATTACATCCATTAGCTGTAGGCCCATTCCGCGGTAATCGATACCAAGAAATAAAAAAAATAATTTGGGAGTATGTATATTAAAATAGAAAAATAATAAGCTTTATGTTTTCAATTTTCATAATTCAAAAGAAATTTATCAACCTCTTCGCCGATTTTCGTAATATTTTGTTCAAACTCAGAGGGTTCCAAAGTCACAGTAGAAGGGGAAAAAAATCACAAAATGGCAACACATTTTTTTTATGTCAATGACACTGACAGCCCGCCATTTTTATTTGCTCTCGAAGTAGTGACTTACTAATTTAAATTGTAAAAAAAAACTGGAATTAATCAGGTAAGTTGTAATAATTTTATTAATAAAATTGTAATAGCAAGTATTTATGTCACAAAATACATAAAAAAGTTAATCATACATGCACTATACTAACTTTGATTTTGTATTGACTTGGCAAAAGTAAGGTTATGTGGTCAAACAACGCTTGGGAAGTAATTGTATGGCTTAAAAACTTTTTGCGTTAAATTACAGGCTGCGTTTATTTGTGTCACACCCGTCACACGTAACACCCGTCACAATTTTCTTCACTAATGTTATACTTTTTTTTAATGTACGATAATAATGTAATATGTTCAACAATGGACAATATTAAGCTTAAATGCACTATTTTATTTTAAAGTTCAAGCTAACTGTTTGTAAATATTAAATTGGCTTTGGAGTGCTTCTTTGTCTTATTTGTTAATAATTTATTTTTGCAGCATGGATGCGGCTGCAAGAAAAAGAAAAAGTCGTGCGAATTTAAAAAATGATCCTGAAAAACTGGGTTTACACCTAGAAAAGGAGAGAGAAAGAGATAAGGAAAGAAGACAGAAAAAGAAAATAGAATTATTAAACAATAAGCGAAGATTAGAAGCAAACAGACTAGCCATAAAGACAAGGGTACAAAAACACAGAAATAAAAAAAAATACTAATGCTGTACTTGAAATTTGCAAGATGTCTCCTTTAGGTACATATAAATGTAAGCAAACACTCAGAAAAGCTGTTTGTAAAGTAAAACAATCTTTGCCTAAAAGTCCTACAAAACAACAAGTAGTTGTTCTAGAGTTGGCAAAGGAGACATTGCCGAAATGTGTAATTAATAAAGAACAGTTAGTAACAACTTCTGTCAAGAGATCAGATTCGTTATCCAATGAGGTCATTAAAAAAGTGCAGTCCTTTTATAATAGTGATAACATCAGCCGACAGTCACCAAACCGCAAAGACGTTATCCGTATAAAAAATATAGATGGTGGAGAAACAACGACGATTAAACGGCATTTGATAATGACAGTATTTGAGGCATTCATGTTATTCAAAGAAAAGCATCCTGAAATAAAAATACAAAGCACTAAATTCTTTGAGTTAAAACCGTTCCATGTTCGAGTAACATCTGACACACCTCACAATGTCTGTGTATGCATTTATCACGCGAATTTCAGCTTTCTCCTGGATAGCATAAAGGAAATCCTACATTCAATCTGCACTCCATCCGATTTATTAAAAGAAATATGCTGTGATATTGACAATGAAAACTGTATGACCAAAACATGCACAAATTGTTATCAAACTGACATTTCGGATCTAGTCCTATTAAATTCTAATTTACAAGTTGAAACAAAATGGAAGCAATGGGAAAAGCCAAGCGATGGTTGGTTACTAATTCAGGAATATACAGGTTCCAGAGGAGAATTATTAAAAAAATGCAAGACCAAATTTTTAAATTCAAAATTCATTGCTTTGTAAAGAACAGACAATCAAAATTCTTTGAACAAAGAAAGTTAGATTCTACAGAGGATGAGGTTGTCATGCAAATTGACTTTGCAGAAAACTTTACCATAATATCACAAGATGAAATACAAAGCGCACATTGGCGTCATCCTCAAGCAACATTATTTACGTGTTGCATTTGGATATTGAAAGGTCAAAAGGTTTTAAGTCACGTGGTGATAAGCAACGATTTAACGAATAATAATATATCAGCATGAGTAGGTATTGGGACACTTGGCAACGCAATGTAATTGTCTATCTTGCAGGGGCAGTAGAGTGTGTGTGTGTGTGTGTGTGAAAAAATTATATATATATATATGGTTGTCGTGTGACGTATCTTGGATGGTTGGTTATGGTTGTGACGTCGGTTGTTATTCGGCCATGTTGTGACGTGTCTTCGATAGTGGGTTATGACGTAATTTTTTTTTTCGCTGCCTACGGCAAGACTGGTACTTTCAATGTCAGTATTTATTGTTTAAATATGGTTTGTTAAAAGTGAAAGTCTACCTAAATGGCATTGGGTTAATTAAAAAGTTCAAAAAAAATTATATTATTTTCCCAAATTATATTATTTCCCCCCAAAAAAATTATATTATTAAATGGATAAAAAGCCGGTATAATGCCTTTATTCATCAGTTATTGTGATAATACCTTTTTAAGAAACCTCAAGTAAGAATCAAGAATTTAAAAATTTGTGTGGTAAGTTTTTATTTGTTGCAAATTTGATTGTTTTAATAGTTGTAAATATTATTGTTTTACTAATTGATAAAATTTCTGCTAAATTTTAATTTTTAATTGTTACAGAAACATCTATCGTGTACAATAATGGAATTTAGCACCGAACTTGCCGACCAACTTTTGCGGGAGTTAAATGAGGGGGGAAAAGTAAAACCATGGATAAAACTAGCTGAACTGAAAATTGGCCAATTTTACAGGATTCGTGGGGCCAACCGAATACAGTCAAAATTCGATGCTGAGAAGATGAAAACGGTGTTGGAGTTGGAAGAGGGATTTTTAACACTTCCGGCATGTTTTGATAATATGGATGAGAAGAAATTTAATCTATTAAAATGTACCCCTTAAATAATGGGAATAATTAACCACGAAGAAATAAGTAAAACTTATTCTGTAGAATTCAAATCAATTAATGTGTTGGATTATTACAACAATTCTGCGTATTATGCTGTAAATGATGATGATAATTAATAATAGAATAAGAGGGGGAAATAAAACAATGGATAAGACTAGGTGAATTTAAAATTGGCAAATTCTACAGGATTCTCGGCGCCAACCAACCAAATACAGTCAAAATTCGATGCTGAGAAGATGAAAACGATGTTGGAGTTGGAAGAAGGATTTTTAACACTTCTGGCATGCTTTGATAATATGGATGAGAAGAAGTTTAATCTATTAAAATGATCCTCTCAAATAATGGAAAAATTAACTACGGAGAAATAAGTAAAATTTATTCTATAAAATTCAAATCAATTATTACAACAATTTTACGTATTATGTTGTAAATGATAATCATAATTAATAATAAATTTTGAAAAATAACATTTATTTTTATTTATTTATATTCATACTTTTTCCACTTATCATTCCCTAAAATAAAAAAATAAATAAATAATAAAAAAAATTTTAAAAAATAATAAGTAAATAAAAAAACAATAATTTTCTTAAAGCAGATATTTATTTGCAAAATACATAAATTACACTTTATTATTATTATTATTATAGGTAGTGTTTATATAAAGCAATAACATTTTGTAATGCACAAGATCCGGTAAAATGATTTCCACATCGAGGACTTGTAAAAGTTGTCACCAGATATCCCAGTTTAGGGCAGCTGAACACTTCTTCCAGATTCATTACAGTTGCCGTTGGAACAAGTTGTTTAAGATGTCGTACCCTCTCTTCACCTTTCACATAGATTATTTGACTCGTATGCAACGCATCCATTAAAATATACGGCAACTGTCCATAATCAATATGACCCTCCATCCAGGAAAATCCATGATGTTTAGTTCGAAGCCATCGTGCGGTCCTTTGATCTTTTTCACTCAGCCCACAAAATGGAATTGGCGATTTAAAGATGTGGTGTTGTAGAGTGTACTCCTCGTCGTAATTTTGTTTCCAAGAATTGAATTTCAACACAGCCAATTCTTTTATATAAAAAATTTTCTTTGTTGTATCCGGAAAACCTTGAAAGTCAACAATAGCCACATCGACGGTCGTCATTGTAGCAGACTTGGAGCGCAAATGATCACATTCGGAAGATTGTATGTGGTTTTATACATATTTTGCGACGATGTTTGTCAGTGGATTATACTGGACAATACGGTCATGTAGCATTAGACAAAATGCTGAAGTATTAGTCGGTATTTCTTTAACTGTTTTAAATTCAACACGTATATCTACCGACCCACTTTTCAACGCCTCGTTTTGATGTGAGCAATCGATGAATAAAATTGGAGCAGTATCTTTATATTGTTCTCGATTGAATAACGGCTCATTCTTGTTTGAGTTGTAGTAGACTTCTTGAAATTTAGAATACATATGATACGCTAGCGCATACTTGTTGTTAGCAAAATCCAAATTCAGATCCATGTATGGATATTTTTCCGAATTTAAATATACTTTGATATCGTAGAGCTCACAATGATCGAAAATGCTGGCGTCCTTATCTTTTTTATTACGCCGATCTGTTTGTAGTGCAAATATTACATAACGAGGTTTTTCCAGTTGTGTTGTTGTTTTTACTGTCCAAATGTAGTGTTTTGTTGTTGGAATCGTTGACTGAATGTGCATGTCCCATGCACGAAAGGCAACTGGTATATTTTGACTACTTTCCACATATTTCAATAACTGTAGTTTCGCCTCGTCGGCAACTGTAACGTGAGGCATGATCCATTGAATTTTGTGTATGTGAAACGTAACGTCGTCAGCCGCTGATACAACTGCATCAAGATCCGTCCGTGCCCGAATTAAAATCAATTGGTGTTTTGCGTTGATAATAACCTTTTTATAATGATGAGCAAAGCCGAACACTCGATCCAGTGGTAGACAGAAATTAAAGTAACCTTTGTCAAATACTTTGATTTTTTCAGTGGGACACCAGCTAGCGTTGTAGAGTTGTTGACTCTGATTTCTATTTAAAGATAAATAATTCATTAGCGTTGTTGTTGGACCAACATATCTACATTGATCAATTTCCATATCGTTCATATCGCATTTCTTCAAACAAATGTGCCATTGAGTTGTTGCTTCACTCTGCCGTAGTCGATACCGTTCCATCGCTCTTCTTCAATTCCCCTTCTATATATAAATAGCTTTAACAATATCAGGTCTTGATTTTGTATGCACATCCGAATTTGACAAAGGATATCTAACATCGTGGACGACTGAACTTTTTAAAAAAAAAGAAGGTGCAATTAACCAATCCAGTTACATACCTATTAGAAGATTACCACGGTAATCCCATCCAAGGCGGATTTTATCAAGAAGAGGTCCAAAAAGTAAAATACCCAGACGTGTATCTGGTTGAAAAAGTGTTAAAAAAGAAGAAAGATAGAGTATATGTGAAGTGGCTTGGATTTCCTTCTTCCGAAAATTCCTAGGTTTATAACAAAGATTTGGTATAAATATATTGAACTGCGGCGCTCTACAATCATTCCTGGTGAAATAGCAATGGCATCAGTAGAGGAATCCATCCAGGAGCAGATAACAATGGAAGAAACCCGAGTGCGGCATCGATTGTTAAACAAAATGTTGGACAAAGTCATTAGACTGCGTGACGTGGAAACAATCAACTGTATAGCGATGAAAGAGCGTAATATTTTCTGTCCTGGAAAAATATCATATGGGATTATTTTTAATACATCTAGAGAAGTGTTGGATATATTATTCAACTATACCTTTGATACGGAGGACAAAAACATTGTTGATTCGCTTAAAGATATTGTCCCAAACTGGTTACAAACAGCTATAGAATACGCTCGACCGGAACTGTTGAAATATGTGTTGGACATCGTGAAAAATTACGAGATTCGAGGCGTTCGGTTGAATGAAGAAGATGACGATGACGATGGTGACTGTCTGGTATGTTGGATACTCATTGTTGCAAAGGGTACCATGGAGCCTGCAGCTCGTCTTGGATTTGAATCGGGGCCAGATGCAGGACCGTGGGCATCGACCAGTTTACAAGATTATTTGAATGTGGATAAATTATTACGAAAATACTTATATGAAGATCATACACAATTTTACATATATTGTAATTATTATTATTACAGACTTTTACGCCAACCTGGCGCTCACTACTCAGTAGGACAGTACTGGGTAACATTCACCTATACCGGCATTATGCAAGGTGTTAGGCTCTGTGGAAGGGTAATGTGCCAAACCAATCCGTAAAAGTACCGTAGTACATTCACGGACGGGTTTGTCACATCACTCCTTATATTGTTGTTGTTGTTGCTTGAAACGAGGTGTTATGCGTCTATTTTGGTGTATACTGGTTCGTACGACGAGACTTTTGTGGGAGCGTAGATGTTGGCTCAATGACAGACGGCTGTGAATGCTTATTATTACTATTATTATTATTATTATTATTATTATTATTATTATTATTAATAAACATTTTTTTAATTATGAAAATGGCCATTTTCTTTTTATTTTTGTCCTTGCGTCTAAATTCTTAGCTTTTTCTAAAATATTTACTATCTACGAAATATAAAGATTAAAAGTCTGTGACAAGTTCAATGTTTTATAACTTGGCACCAATGTTATATTCGATGTTTCACTATCAGTGTTATTCGTTTTTATCACTAACAATATTTTTAGTTTAAAAATCTATTTTTAAATGAAACAAATTTTAAAATCACTATCTTTTTTAAATGAAACAAATTTTAAAATCACTATCTTTTTTAAACGAAACAAATTTTAAAGTCACTATCTTTTTTCAAAACTTATACACGTTGATTTAATCGGCCCTAGGTCTTCTAAATCCATAAGGAACTGAATCAAAATCGGGTATACGGCGACGTTTATTAAATGTAGGTTTGAAAATTTTACTCTCCGATTTGGTGACAATATCGTGTTCTTCGGTACGTCGAATGTTCCTCGATGTAATGGTGACAGGAGGCGCGTTTTCAAGGATCATCTGCTTAAGGGTGTTAAAATTAGCCAACTTGCCGGATTTATAATTGATTGTGATGCCTTTAATTTTGCATGTGGGTGGTTTTACTTTATCTTCCCTCGTTGAATATACTGTATAGCCATATATCTTGGGGCCGCCCGAAGCAAACTCGGTGATATAACTACCAACGCCATAATCTTCCAACTCATCCGTCATATCACCCAAGAAAGAGCCCGTTGGTGGATCATATTCACCACCCATCTGAATGTAAATAACACTATCTGTATCGTAATACAGAACTCTTTCCTGTAGTCTCTCCAAGTAGCTATACAGTTTGAGCCGAGCTTGAGTTGTTACGTATGCAGCGATGACGCAATTTACGGTGGACAATAAATCTGCTGCTTCATCTTTTCGTTCCCAGTTAACTATTATCGTGTCTTCATTTACTTCTTGAATGTAATTTACATCAATGCTCGGGTTGGTGAGTAAATCGTATAATTCTTTTGGCTCCTGGATAATGCTGGTTTTCGGTTGGTTTTCTCGTTGACTAAACTTACCCCAAAAACTGTTCAGCATTAGTTTGGCGAGCGATCGTAGCCCTGGATTCTTCAAAATTTTGGTGAATTCCAATCGGACCCCTTCATTCTCAAAATATCCTTCAATGTAGTGGTTTCGTTCTTCATCGGTGTTACAGCTAGCCGGCCATCCTGATGCTTCTTGCTTCATTTTCAAAAATTTGTTTATGAAGTCGGCAAATAAACCACCAGTACCATTTTCTTTACTGTATTGAGTTACATCATACTGCCAGATTTCGTACACTTCAATCAAACGGTAACCCAATGTAACAGCTTTTTCAACCTTGTTAGTTACCCAAGTACCGGTGAGTGCTCGTTCTTCATCAGTGTGCGCACACTCATCTTGATTACATTCCTCTCAGCATGAACGGCACAGCACAAACATCAGCTTATTATTCTGCTTTACTGGTAGCACCGGATGATATAAATTTTGCGGTGGTAAAATTTTGCACTTAATTAACCCGTTGATATTTCGTAAACTGATATCTTCAATTAATTTTGTACATTCATCACCACCAACAAAAATTTTCGGATGGCCTAGTGGAAATTTGCCGTATTTGCACACCCACGGATACAGCGAACAAACATCAATATATTTAATTTTTTCGTCTTCGCTGGTTTTGTGATATAATTTGGCACAACCCGTACGTCCACTGTAGAAAGCATCGCGTGGGTTTATCGGTGTGTAATTAATCAGCCGGTGTTTTTCCAAATATTTTAAATCAGTCCTGTTCTTTAAAAATTTCCTGAATTCGCATTCCCACTTTTCCACAACTTCATAGCCTAGTTCGCGGATTCGATGTGTCTTTGCATTTGTACGCTCCAGTCTGTAGTTCAAAGTATCATCCGGTGCTTCATGTAATGGCTCATTGCGGCGAGTTTGCTGGCACACATCATGTTCATGATAGTAGCACCCGTGGAACTCAAACACCTGCCTCGTTTCCTCACAATAGTCATCAACTTTAAAACTGGTACCTGGTAGAACAACCTCTCTTCCTTTTCCAGCGTGTAAAACTGAAATTTTTCTTTCCTCTTCTTCATAGATCAACCATTGCAGAGCGATTTTCGATTGGATGTCAGCATGTCGATATCCACCTCTTGGTAACACACCTATTGTATTCTGCTGTAAAAATTTCCGTCTGAATACTAGGTTACAGGCTGATGCAATGGTTAGCGCCTCCGTAAATGGACAAACGTCGCATTCTTTTAAAAATAATGTTCGAAACTTTAAACAGGATTTCTTTAGTATATCTACATCACGGGTACAATATTCAATGATTTCATTCTGCATATCAAATTCATAACCGTTTTCCTTCGTTTCATTATACCATTTTATGAATTTCTTTCGCTCGTCTTCTTCTTCTGGACTGTCTGTACCTCTCATTGTTTCGGGAGAATAGTACGAAATGTCTGAAAGGGGTCCGACGTAATTTTTATTTTTTTCTCTATTAAATAAATGGGGAAAATATCCCTTTTTTGACGTTGGTGGTAAGTCGAAAGCCTTGGGGAGTGCCGCCAACGCCATTGGAAAATAATTAAGAGAGTCGATAAAACGCACATTATCGATGTCCAACATTAGAATCTTCGACCGTCTCATTATAACATCTATTTGTAACTGTGTCTTTTCGATGATATACTTTAAAATAAATTGATGGTCAAACGCTTGTCCATTATGAGCGATACAAATAACTTTTTTAAATTTCCTTCGAGTGTCCAATATTTGTTTCATAAATGTCTCGATAACATTGTTTTTTAACAACCGCTGTCGTAATCCACATTTTGCACAATATTTATTTCTTTCATTACCGTCTTCTTCTTCTTTATTAATACACACACTGCAACACTGCATATATACACATAGGTTTGCTTCGTGTACAACAGTGTCGCTACCCGCATTCATCGGCTTTTCTTGTTTTGTTTCCAAATCGAAAAATACAAATAATGTATTGTCAAATGTTGGCCGACCTGTATCTTTATTAATGAAACAGAAATGATTGGCTGGAGCGTAGCGATCACATATCTTGCAAAATATTTCACCACACACAGCTTTTGTTTTCGCACCTTCATATTAATGGTTTTGGAACACCTTTCACACCGTTTTATCACATTACAAATAGAATTTCGACCCAGTGATCCTTGATTACGATGCTTATCGAAACATTCTTGGCTACGGAACCCTCGATTGCAGTCATCGCATTTAACTTCATTTGTTTTCTTACATGGTGGAGCTTGTTGATAACACGGACAGGTGGCGCCACATCGATGATTATTTTTTGCGTTAGAGGGTATATGGCACGCCTTGCAATAGTAACCACAAGCGAACGCTGCAGTTAAACTGGTGATCACACTGAAGTGTTGTCCATGTAAAAGCAGATTTATATTGTAAATTGCGTCATCATTAGTACCATCAAATATTACATCTCGTCCCTTAGTCTGATGTTTGTAAGCTGTGATCTTGTATTTCCGTAGGTGGCGTTGTAAAATTTGTAACTCTTCAATTCCAGCTCCTTGTTCTGGAATCACCAAACCCGTTTTCTGAACAAGTTTATTCACTTTTTTACTTTGTATATTATGACAATTACGACGAATCTTTTCAAAATTGACATCTTTCTTGATATGGGCTTTTGCAACTACGATCGCTCTGAGAAGACACAGATTATCGTCGTTTTTAATAAAAATTATTCCACGCCTTTTTTTACATTCTTCTTAATATGTGTTAAAAGCAAAAGTTCTTATTCTCCCACTTCCTCTGGGCATCTTTACATATATGGTGGTCAATCGAAATTTGTCCGTAGTCAAGCCATTTGAATTGCTCTGGAATATGCTCCCAAGTAATTTCCAGACATCTTCAAAAGTTACATCTTTACCATCACGAAAAGCCATCCAGCCGGGTCTTTTCTCAAAATTTTAACTAGTAAAGGTAAAGCCAACCTTGTCTTCCGGTTCGACGTCTGATGAAATCCGCCGTATAATTTCATTGACGCCGTCTCTGACATACTTCAATGCATCTTTACCACTGGGTACATCTTTTAATTTAAAAACTATTTTGCGACCTATTAAATTATATCGCCTCACCTTCGAAACCGTATCGGAGAGTATTTCATATTTATCACCATCACCCTCTTCATCCTCCTCTTCCTCCTCCTCCACCACCATCATTGGATTACCGTCCATCAATTCCTTTTCCATCAACGGTATGCCTTATTCGATTTCGTCTATCACATCCCACGGAATCTCACTGTCGTTATTCAATTCCTTTAACATCTCCTCCATTGAATCATTGGAGTCGGATTCGTTTCAGGGGTAAGCTGGGGTCATCGTCAGGGGTAATCGTTGCTCAACTTCGGATAGCTTATTTACTCGACTTGGTCCAGCCACGTCCTGGTTCGAGTTTTGCTGGACGTCCAGCCACGTCCTGGCACCAGAATACGAGCCACCGTTGGAGTCGGAATCGGTTAACGTCAAGGGTAAGTTGCTATCGCTGTTAAATTCGAATAGCTTATTTACGTCTCGACTTGGTCCAGCCACATCCTGATTAGACTTTATAACCGAATACGAACCAAAAAAACATTGACCTAACAATAAGTGAAACAAATTAAAATCAATTTTATTAGTATTAATTAGATAAATAAGTTATATTATAAGTATTATACAAGTAAAATATCTTTGATTAGTTGGGAGAAGGACAAAGAAAGTAACTATAAGCCAATAAATAAAAAAGAAAAAAAGAATAATTTAGTAAAGCATTTAAATTGGGAAGAAGAAAAATGTCAAAATTATAGGGAATTACTATCTAATGTAGTATGTATTACAAACGAGCCAAATATAGAACTGATGTATCAGACTTTTATAAACAGTATTTACACAGTAGCATCCATTTTAAATATGTCCAAAAAAAACAATGTACATAACACCCACTACAATCAACAAAAACAAAACAAACCTTGGTACGACACAGAATGTATTCAAATTAAATCATATGTTCGAGATGCACTCAAACAGGCAAAAACAAATAATTTTACTGGTTTCAACCTAGAGCTATATTTACTATGTAAAAAGTTATATAAACAAACAATTAATCAAAAAAAAGATAATTATTATCAAAATATTAAAAATAAATTAATTTCTGTAAAAAACAGCAATGAATTTTGGAAAATAATCAATGAATATAGGGTAAAACGGCGAAATTATTCAAACAATATCGACCCTAGTATTTGGCAAAAATATTTTAATTCACTTTATCCCCCGAAGTCATGCAGCATAGAGAATTTTACAGACACAACAAATCCATATCTCGATACGGATTTTTCACAGGAAGAACTCAAGCTGATTTTAAAGAAAATTAAGCCAGGAAAATCACCGGGTCCTGATGCTATCACTAACGATTTCATCAAAAATCTCCCTAATAATTTCCAAAATTCAATGCTTGAAATGTTTAATTTCATTTTAAATAGTGGTAATATCCCTAAAGAGTGGGCAATTAGTAAGATGATAACGCTCTACAAGAAAGGTGACCCGACAGATCCTAATAATTACCGAGGCATAGCTCTTTCGAACTCCATTACAAAAGTATTTACAAGGCTTTTGTCACAGAGACTGGCAAATTGGGCAGAAGCTAGTACGCTGATTCCTGAAACACAAGCAGGTTTTCGCTCTGGTAGAAGTTGTCAAGATAATATATTTATTCTCAATTCCCTGGTTGGTCAGAATTTACAAAAAGTAAAAGGAAAACTATTTGTATGTTTCGTAGATCTTAAGAAGGCTTTCGATTCTGTAGACCATAGTCTATTATGGCAAAAATTACATTTTTTAGGCGTTAGTAAAAAATTTATCAATGTTTTATACAACCTTTACGATAATGCTAAAATACTACTAAATTTCGAGGAAACAATAACTATAAATGTTACGTGTGGAGTGTTGCAGGGGGATTCTTTAAGTCCTCTATTGTTTATTCTATTCTTAAGTGATCTCGATCAATTTCTATCTGAGCATGACGTAGATGGTGTTAACATAAATCAGTCAACAAGAATAGCCCACTTACTTTTTGCAGATGATTCTGTCTTAATTGCCAACTCTCCCCTACATCTTCAACGTAGTTTAAATGTTTTTAAAAATTACTGTGATTTAAACGAATTATCTATTAATACGGAGAAAACTAAAATAATGGTTTTCAGAAAAGGGGGAAAAATTAGAAAGAACGCAAGAAAATTTTATGTAAATAACAATCAAATTGAAATTGTAAATAAATTCAATTATTTGGGGGTGATATTCTCTGGCTCAGGTATTTTTCTGGAAGCCATCAATCACAACATAAAAAAAGCGACAGTTGGTTCCGCTTGTGTTCGCAACATATTAGCTAATTCAAAATCGGATTCTTGGGACGTGAAACTTAAGCTGTTTGACTCAATTGTACGTTCTACCCTCCTATACGGAGCTCAGACGTGGAGTTTGAGATACTTAAATATGATGGATAAAGTTCAGTGTAACTTTTTCAAAAGTATTCTTTGTTTACCAAAAAATACTGCGCACTACTTAATACGAAGGGAGTTTGACAGAGCGGACCTGAGTGTGGTAACGTTTAAAATAATTTATGACTGGTGGGTGAAGCTGCTATCCCTACCAGAGGATAGACTGTTGAGGAAATGTTACCTAAATATATCGCGCCCTATCAATTTGAGTACCAAATATCAAAAATACAACTGGGCTACACAGTTTAAATCTTTATTAACGAATTTAGGCTACGAATCCGTTTGGAATGCACAGAATGTATCAGTTGCTAGAGAGTATAGCACCGAAATAGTTGAAAGTTTTCTTAGGAAAACCTTTATAGAGGACGAAGCAAAAATTTTGAACTCTACGTATAATACACGGTACAAATATTTGATTTCGGATTCTGATCACCGATATTTTAATTTTCAAGCTCCAATTAGAGTATTGAGAGTAATATCTCAAATACGTCTTATGGGTGAACTCGAAGTGAAATTCTATGTTCAAGGTACACTTCACAAATGGAGTGCGCAAGAGGTATGCATGTTGTGTAATTCGGAAGCGTGTGAAACATTACAACATTTTTTACTAGAATGCCCAATTTTGGCTTTCACACGTGAAAAATTTATTAATAAGTACTTACAGGACAACAATAATTCAATAGTAATTGTAGCAACACTAATGTCAAATATGAATTTAGCTAAAATGTGGGACCTCTATAATTACTGTTGTGATGCACTGAAACTGAGGAGCTTTGTACTAAGCCTCTAGAAACTGCCCTGTTAGTACTTATCAACTGACTGTAATTGCAATGTACAAAACAAATATAATAAAAACACGCATATTAATACATAGTTGAATCAACCGAATAGTATTTGATTTCTCTCTCCCTTTCTGACTACTTTTCTCCCTCTGTTCTATTGATATTGGTACTGAGTTATGTTACTTAAGTTGTTTTACCTACAGAGTAATTATAATTAAATAATAAAACTGTATTTTTATCTGTTTTTGTTTCTCTCTCTTTTTGGACTAATAAGTAATAACTAACTTTATCTTTTGTTTGGTCTAATACTATCAATTTATAATATTATTGTTATTTTTATAATTTTAATATATACTTTTGTAATTTATCTTACTATTGTTACTTATCTATTTTCTTAATATTATCTATTTATTTTCTTAATATTATCTACCTATTTTTATTTTTATTGTAATTTGAAATTATGCCATATGTGTAACAGATACACTCTACTGTAATAACTTTTATGTTTAAATACAGATTATTTATTATTATTATTATTATTACAAGTAAATAAAAATTTATTTCTCTTACCACAATCTTCCAAACAAATAATACAATTACACCTATATTTTCCATGTCTACAAATATCATGTGTATCACAACGATACATTTTAAATTCCAGGTTAGAATTTATATCGGAATCCGAACCCACTAAACACTGACCTAACAATAAGTGAAAGAAATTAAAATTAGTTTTATTGGTACTTATATAAAATAAATAAGTTATAAATACTAATATGTTATTATACAAAAAATAAAAAAATTTATTTCTCTTACCACATTTTTCCCAAGAAACAATACATTTACCATGTTTACAAATATCATGTTCAGTACACTGATACATTTTTGCTAGGTGTTTACCTAATAACTATTGAAAACGCATATTATATCGGCTTTTTATACAATTTTTTTTTGGTGGGCAAATAATATTTTGGATGCAGTTGATCTTAATTTTGCATACAGATACAGAAAAAGCGTATGCCTTGACATTTTAAAATTATTATTGTAACCTAGTATCATTTAAGTAGGTTTTCACTTTTAACCATAATATATATTTAATATGTACGCATCAAAAAAAAAACTTTCACTCTTAACAAACTGCATATGAACAAGGACGCTCATATTGATATCGTCTATAGAGAGGGTACTGATCTCGTTACATCCAATGATGTCCCTATTATAAATAATTGACTTCGCAATCAGTGAATTATTTTAAAAACAAATTTCATTACAATGGAGTTTGTTATTATTGTGTACACACCACAAATAATAATTGTAAAATTTCAAAATAATTATTATAATAATAATACAATAATATATTATAGTATTCAATAGTTAAATGGATTAGTAATCAGAGAAATAACCCGGACTTAAAATTTTATTTAAATTTTTAGATTTTTATTAAAAATTACCATAAGGTAAGTACAAATTATATTAGACTGCAATATTGTTAATGTTTTACATTTATTATTTATTATTTAATTTATTTTAGCAAGCATGGAAAGAGATCTACATTGCTCAGACGATTTAAGAAAAATTATTGTTGTAATAAGAAGCAATGGAGATGACATTTTGAAAATTACGCGGCAAGTACGGCGTACAAGAAAACTGGCTGAAAATTGTATCCCTCATGCAGTTTTGAAATTCATGTCTAGAATTATAAATGTTCTGTTTTTAGTGTCATTGTCAAAACGGGAGATTTCTTTGATTACAATAAATTTTATAATAAAAGTATTTCCCTTTTTCTATTTTTTATTTTTAAATACATACACACACACACACACACACACACACACACACACACACACACACACACACACACACACGCTATAAACTCTCGGAAAGCGTTTATCAACACAGCCTGGGAATGTTATGAATATTTATCTACAAATGAAAAGGGCGTTAAATATCATTTTGTCAGTGAAAACGACATTCACTACTTTGAAGACAAGTTAATGAACCGATGGGAAAATTTAAAGATGCTACCTCAACTGCAAAGACAGCATTATTTCAGTCATTCGGGAGGAAACTATATTTCGTATGGTCTTACAGGCAGTTCAAGCACTCAAAAATGTCTTTTGTTCAAAAGTAAAGTTGCCTATGAAGATGTTTATTCACTTTCAGAAAATGAAGAAAACCAAGACACGGAAAAATGACACAGATGTATTCCTAATATGCGGACAATGGTCAAAAGTCGCATCTAAAATATCATAATTTAAGTTGAATTCAAGTTTTTAATTGTTACATTCATAAATAAAGTCTCAAAATGTACTTAAGTTTTTGTTTAATTTATACTCGTAACACCCGTTACAAATCTTGTAACACCTGTCACAAACTTTTCTTGAAAAAAAAATAACATAACAATTAATATATTCCCTAAATACTTAGTTATCAGAAAGGTAGATTCTTTTACTATCTACTTAGTTGTTAATATTATGACAAAAATTTCGAAATTAGCTGAACTCTAACGATTGGCCAACAAAGTCACATATATTACAAAAATACTCGTAACACCCGTCACAGGGCTTAAATCTATTATTGCATCTGAACACTTGAATAATTTCTAATGTATTTTTGTTTTAATTTAAAATATTATGGAAATTAATTAAATTATATTCAAAACGCAGACATTTTTGTTCTTATTTAATAATTATAACAGTTTGAATGCGTACAAATGTAACACCCGTCACCGCGGAATGGGCCTGTAGTAAATATTTTTAAACGTTTAAATATAATGAAATAAAAAAATTAATTGAAAAAAAATTATTTTTTATTTTTTTTTCTTATTTATTTTACAGATATGGTATTTAAAGAACATGTATTGTTAATTCCAATTACATTTGATTTTAATATTATTGGCATTTTGTTAATATATGTAACTAAACAATTCTATTTAAATTACATAAATTACATTGCACAAATTGTAAACCGTCAATGGATTATACGTAAACATTTAAATGGAGTTGGTAGAGAAATTCATCGGATGACATGTAATTATTTTAAATCATTAAAATATACGACACCAGTAATAAATTTCGATTACTTGAATGAATATTATTATGAATGTTATTTTCAAACCGAAATCGATGAAGATGATGATACTGATTTGCCGTGTCACACGAATGTCATGTATCTTTAGATACAGCAATTTCGCGTAACAACGTTTAAAGGATTATACTCAATCCCTAGTATATATATTGACAATAAAATTAATTAATTTGTTAATAATAATATAATAATTAATCTATTGTATTTTTAAATTTTTATTTTGATTGTATCACATTCCTTATTTCTTATATTTTCAAATGGTATATTTATACGTTATTAAATCAATACTGCAACATTGAATCAATAACGCATAATAAAAATCAATTATCTTAGATATTTAATTATTTGAGCGAATTAAGATAATACAATATTTTATTCAAATCAAGTTTTCTCAAAACTATCATTTCTGAGATACGTGAGATTAGTGTGACACGGCAGTGATAGCTATGATAGTGATACAGATGATAATAATATATGGAATTAAATAAAATAAATAAAAAAACATAAAATTGAAATTTATTTGTATTTATTTAACACCCGCATATAATGTTACATTATAACTTTTAATATATATATACTATTTTCATATATATTACGTTTGTCTCCGAATGAAATAAAATAATTTTTTTTTTAATTTATTAAAATAATTTTTTGATTGAGGTACATAATGAATTAAATAATATATATATACAAGGTGGTCCAGAATTATGTACCGTAATTGCTAGAGCTGGTAGTACGTTCAAAAATAATGGTACCTGTTCATGTACACTTTTTTTCAAAACTCAATAATAAGGGAGATACAACTCTGTAAAGGGGTGAAACGAAAACCATTATTTCTTAAATATTTTCCAAACGCTTTTGAATAACGAATTGATATTTTAGGGGTACTAATTTTACGTTAGAAGGATTAAATTTATGTCAACACTTATTCCACCACTCATGACTAAGGGGTAGTTTTGGGTGGTAGGTGTGAGATATCACGTCTTTTCTTTTTTAATTTGCAATTATTTAAACAAAATCCCTGATAATATAATTCCTCAGACAATTTCATGCAAAAAAGGTATACTTGTTACATTTCGATAAATATTACCGTTTTCGAGTAATTTAAAGTAGAAGTATCTATTTCCAAATTATCCCCTAATCATAAGTGATGGAATAATTGATACCATAAATTTAATTATCTTAATGTTCATACGCCCCCTTAGAATATGAATCCAGTAATCAAAAGCGCCTAAAAAAATTTAAAAAAAAGAAGTCAGTTTCGTTCCACCCCTCTACATTTTACCCCTCTGCTTTATCTCCCTTATTATTGAGTTTTGGAAAAAAGTGTAGATGAAGAGGTACCATTATTTTTGAACATAGTATCAGCTCCAGCAATTACGGTACATAATTCTGGACCACCCTGTATATATATATATATATATATATATATATATATATATATATATATATATATATATATATTTATAAAATGAAATTTTCTTTTTAACCACAATTTATTATCTATATCTTTACGTATTATTTCAATCGGAAACAAACGTTCTAATTGCTATTCGAAACATGGTCGATTAATAAAATTAACATTATTATAATATTGATCAGGTGTTAAGGCATAATATAATTGTTCTGCATTAGATAATTGTTCTGCATTACCCTTACTCATTTCCATTAAATTATAATAATTATGTGTATAAGACCATATAATTTCGGTATCAATTTGCCAAAAGGCAGAAGCATTAACGAAATCAGGTTGTGTTTCTAAACCTTCATCTGGTGCATTGGATTGTACGGCCATTAAACCAAAATGTACACTTGGTTGACATTCAACAGTTTTTTGTACATGTAATCGATTTTCAACACGTCCATAACTTTCAATTAATGATCTATAAGTTGATGTTTCAGTTTTAGCATTAATACTTGTTCCACTCGTATACCATTTTTTTGACCAGTTGTTTTAAAATAGGATATCATATTATCAGTTCCTAAACATTTACTAGCGTCTGTATAATGTGGAAATATGAAATGTTTCCTATGTCCATTTTTAGGTTTATATATATAATTAATTAATGGCATACCACAATGTGAATGATATTCCCATTGTGTAATATATTTACTAATATCCCAAGTACCTTTCATAGCATGCGGATCTTGTGCAGCATAATGAACTAAAGTATACCATGGTATCGAACGTATAACACCCGTTGTTATTGGTAATAAAGTATCCGGTTTTTCATATGCCCACAGTCGTTCCCAATCAGTTTTTATATTAATTTTATCTATCGATATTATGACCATTGGCTTGTTATCAATTCTTTTTGTTATTTTAAATGGCTCAACCCATCCAGATTTATTAAATCCAATTGAATGATAACCAAATATTGTTTGTGTAGAATTTGTCCATACACTAATGTTCGTATTTGTGTTAAAACAAACATTTGATCCAATGGGTGTAACTTTAACACGCACTTCCTGTACACGAGCACCATATGGTAAAGAATTCCATTCAGCTTCTGACATATAAAATTTAATATATTCTACAGGTAACCACACTAATGAAGTTCCCACACGATAATTATTTTTATCAGTTACAGGTTTTTGTACATAATTAGCATTACCCCACGATCGCATTATTCGAGATCTTTTGAAAGTAGCAATTTTCCCAGGTGGTTTTGGGTTTTGTATATACGTAATTGTTTTTTTAAACTGTTCCGTACTTTGTTGCTGTTTATTAGTACCCTCATGTACACTCCCAACAACATTATTTCCATTATCTGGTACGTCCATAGCTTCCATTGTAAATTCGTTAATCAACGATGGCGTTATATCATAAGATGCGCTATTATTTACACCCGATACTCGTTTACTTGTTTCACCTTGTTCAAATTTATTCTTTCGTTTTAATCCTATTCCAAACTTATCTGACATCGAATATTTATTTGGATACACAACACCAAACCTTTTTTGAAATTGATTCTTTATATATAATCCAGACGCACCAATTAAAGCACCCGGGGTACAACTATTACGATATTCTTCCCGAAATTTATTTATTGCTTCTTCATCAGCTTTCAAAATCTCGTTTTCACTTGATACTGCGTCGTAACGATAATCGTGTTCTTGAGCTATTCGATCTGTTTTATATACTGGTTCACCATTGTCTAACTTATTACCAGGCCCCAAATAATTGTAACCAGGAACGTTCATTTTCTTTTATAATACAGGATCCCACTTTATTTATACAATTTTTATAATAAATAATTAAAATTTATTTATACATATTTGCTTGATAATATTTAACCTCAGGTCATTAATAATATTAATTATTAAATCGTTGTAAACAAGTAAAAAAATATGCTAGTGTTGACTCTGCCAGTATGACTCTGCCATTTTGTAATTTTTTAAATGAAATTTTTTTAATTAATACCTCCTCATGACTGCTCCTCCCCGGCGGCAACGGCGGTGGAGAGTTGATGGCGGGGGACGTGGTTGATCGGACCGTGGGCTTGACCCGGCCGGGTCAAGCAATGGTCCGATCTTGGTCGCAACAATACTAAGTATAGTAACGCCAACAATACTAACTCTAATAAAAGTGGTATTTTGCAAAGTAAAATATTTGTTCATTATTTATAAATATATTAAATTTATTTCTCGTTTGTCAGGTGCCTGGCAGCCATGATTATGTAGTATGTATGTACACTCATGTATGCACACACACAACTACAAGTTGCTTACGTCACGTAGAACGTCATACGAATTAACCAGGGTTGGCTTTGATATAATAAGTAAAATTTTTGTTAATTTTCTTACTTAAGTATTTCATTTCTTATTAAAATTAATACATTTTTAAGTTGTTTCGTTACATTCATATTATGTTTTTCTGACAATAATTATTTTTAAGGTATTTTTCACTAATAATTATTATGTTATTAAATTTTTATGTAAAAATATCATTTTTTAGACTTTATAAAAATTAAAAACTAGCATAAGCACAATTATTTGTATTTGATATTTCTGTAATTATATTAATTTTTTCTTGAAATTATTATATTTATAATACCGACTTGATATTATTTACATTAATTTAAATTTTTCCAGTTTTCCTAGAGACAAAGTTAGGATGGGTTTATGCAATAAATAGACCTCCCGACTGGACTCCATCAAAACATTCCAGAATTTGTTCTAAACATTTTAAAGATGATGACATTTAAACTACAAAGACGGGAATGCGTAAATTGGTACCTGGAGCAGTTCCTACAGTATATTTACTAAAAATTATTATAATTACTTATTTATAATGAAATTAAAAGTACAATTTGAACAGTTAAATAAAATTAAATAATTTAAATATTAGAAATTTCACTAGTTTGTACATTATTAATTATTACCATAATTTGCCTTCATATATTTTTTACATTTCAAAATGTACATTACACTTTCATTTTACGGGAATTTTGCAACTAATATTAAATGCTTCATCAATTTCATTATTCTCACTAATATTATAATTTAACAATAGAGATACGAATAGTAGCTCTGTCCTCTGTGGTCTAAATAATAGGATATACTACGTATACCCAGTCATCTCACTCACTTTGCGCTCTCTGTCCAAATATATTTAAATCGTATAAAGCCATCTCTTTTCCTTACCATTTGCCCTTGAATGCTTCCAGCATACAAAAAATCTATGCTATATACTTCTGAAACTCAAGCTGATTGTGCAAGGTTATCCAAAAATAATTCAGTGTGATCGATTTTATTTTAATAAATAAATTGTAAATACGTAAACTTAAGAATTTAAAAAAAAAAAAAAAAAAAAAACATGTTTAAAAAAATATTATAATACAATTTGGTTTTATATGCTGTATGACATTATGTTGAAAATTATGTCAAATGTTAAATTATGTTGACGTTATGTTGTTATATTGAAAATTATTTTTTACCCATTTAAACCAGAAATATAATATTAGTTTATTAAAAATAAGAAAGGAATTAATTTAAAGAAATTTTAATATTAAAAAAATATCAATTACAATCAAACGTTCTGTTCGTTAGTACATTTCAAACTGATCTAATCGTTCTAATCACACATCGTTGAACTTGCACTTTTTTCACTTCGCTGCTACATTCTATGCGTCCCGAAACTGTTGATGCATTCAAACTGTTTCAACATTATAAGATAGTCAAGATGATACTTGAAATGAATATATGCAGCATTCTAATGTAAGCTTTCATGAATTTTATGTTTTAAATCGCTATTTTCATTAAAAATGATGTTCTTATATTAACTCAGAGTAAATTAAGAACAGATAGTGATAATCACTTATCTGTTAATTAAAAATACATTTTCATCATTGTTTAACATAATTACAGCGATGACTCTTTTTATAATACACCCTTATCAGATAGAAACGCAATTATGTTTCTTATTCTTTTTAAATACAAATTCAACATATACAGGTGATAACTGTGACTTGCGATTTTTGTATTATACGGAAACTACATACAAGATATAGCCAAACGAGGGTGGTGTGATGGTAAGAGTGAAAGTAGGTGATAGACACATCTGAAGAGACGGCGAAGGGCAGTGAACGATAAGTGGTTGTATTGGACAGAGGGTTGAGGTGTATTGTTGTGAATGTAACTGTTGCTAAATAAATTGTGTATGTTGGCCATCTAAATAGTGTTTCATTTATTTATGCCCTTACAGTATGTACAGAATACAAATATTTGCAATACATTTTAATATAAAATATTTAATAATCTGTTAAAAACTGAAATTTTATAAAAAAAATAAATAAATTTTACTGCTAACTCAAAATTTTTTCTTAGTTAAATTTTATTTATTTATAATTATATGGGCAGTATATTATATTAATAATATACATATGTATGTATGTACAGGGTGGAGCAGAGGAAACGGAGCAGAGCTACTAAAATCAAATAAGATTAACTAACTACCGTCTCCAGCTGCTCCGTCTGCGCCAGTGCACATGTACTGGCAGGGCACTTTTACACGGTCCTGGCTAGATCGAGCGTGCTCGACCGTGGTCGATCACGTGATCGACCTGGGTCGAGCCGCTGCTCGATCCGAGGGACCGTGTAAAAGTGCCCTGCCAGTACATGTGCACTGGCGCAGACGGAGCAGCTGGAGACGGTAGTTAGTTAAATTTTCATTTTTGTTTTTCACAAAGTGACGAACTGCCTAACGACGAAATAGGAAATTTCGTCGTGTCAGCTATTTAGAATAAAAAAATGCCTGATGACGAAAGAGGAAATTATTATGGAAAAATAAGTCGAATATTATTTCTCCTTTTAATGTTATTATTGGTAAGAAAATGCAAACTAGTATACCTGATGACGGGAAAAATTGTTGTCGTAATAAATGATAGAGAAATTTTAGTTGTCAGCAAAATTTATAAGTGTGTTATCAATAAATATTTTAGTATAAATACTTGTATTTAAATCTTATTTAATTAGTATGGATTCAGGAATATTCGCTACTTTTAAGAACACATCATCTTGGGTCGAACAAGTGTTGGAGCATATAACAACAATCAAAGAATTGGAAGAATATATTGAAAAAGGTGAACAAACTTTGATATTATCTCATATTTATAATAATTATCAAGAATATTTGAGAGATTTTATTAACGGCGAGTCGATAATTTTTCACCGTGTATTGTGGGCTTATAAATTACAGTGGAAAATTTTAAAACTGGAGTTCCCAATGGCTTCGAAAGAAAATATTGAAGATTTTATTGGTAAACTATATGGTGAACGAGACTCAGATAAAACTAGAGTCGATGATTTGGATGAAGCTACCACGGAAAACAGCCCTGAGGTTGTAGAGGATGAAGATGATGATGAGGGAAATGATTCTGCACCAGGACCTAGCTCTGTGAATTTGAGAAAAAGGAAAAAAAATTTAGAGGATTCATCATCTAGTGATGATGAAGATGATAAAAAACATAAATACTTAGATGCACTGGATGGTAAATCCTTTAAATTTACTATAGATATAGTTATACGTTTAGCCTTAATATGTAATTTCAATACTCCGCAATCGTTTCAGAAATTTTTCACGTTGAACTACACAATGTTAAAGAAAATATTGATGCAACAGCGGAGCGACGTCGTCAAAGCCGTTACGACCATGGTGAAACTGGTGCAAGAGATCTTAATGAAACACAAGACGAAAATTGCGGATTGGGAGGACTTGTTGGCCCGCTTGAAAGGGGTGGACTCTTGCACCGCGTTATTCCATGCCGAAACGGTTCAGACGACGAGACAATTATTGAAACAATTGCGCGACGAACGATTAACGGATACCGTGGACAGTTCGTTATCATTGTCGAACATTACCAATCAGCGCCACCATCATCATAAGTATGGTATTGTGCAGCATAGTTATTGTATTCATCATACAGAAAGTAAGATCTAGAAGTCAAGCCAACAACATAAGGATGGAAATCAAACCATCAGCACCCAATCTACCCCTTGTTGCCAACTTCCCGTGGAAGATCGAACAACAATCTTAGGCGGGAGGAGTTATCATTCCAGACATAGGCCAAGTACACTCTACGAATGTGCCAACATAATCAGTCAGATAATGAACACTCATCCGGCTGGTCATCGCCAACCAGATAAAGGACACTCATCCGGCCACACAAGAAACACTCATCTGTACAGCCATGGTCCAAACGATAAGGGCAGTTACCCAGGAAGTCACCACCACTGCCCGGCCCACGCATAAATTATCCAATATATAGAATAATTCTTTGTCAATCAGTTAGTCTTTAATAAACATTCGTCATATATACTTTAATGTAATCTTTTATTATTGTAATTATTGTGATTAAGCAAAGTCATATTTGTGTAATTCGTTTAAAATAAAATGATTTTTTTTTCAACCTTTTAATAATTGAATTGTTAATTTTAATAACAAACTTTTCTAACGTATATACATATATTTAGTGACCGTTAAATTCTGTTTTATTGAATATTTTATACTGTTTCATTTTATTTTTAATTAGAGCAAACAAACGACAGGTATTTTTGATACAGTTTTAATAAAATTTTGGACTTTTTTGCTAATTAAGTAAATACCTCTGAAATACTATAGCCTTTTCTGGTAAGTATAATCAATTTTTTTTCTTTTTGTGTATTATTCTGTAAAACATAACTTACATATGAACTTTTAATATTTCTTACAGAAATGAGTCGAGATAAATCAAATCCCTGCAGAAAATATTTTATTTATCACAATGGTACAAAAACAAGCCGATGCAGAAAATGTAATACATTGATGAAGGGTGATCATGCTGCTAACTTGGAGCGTCATTTAAAAAGATTTCATAATGAGGAATATTTATCAACTTTAAATTTAAAAACGAAGAAAATCGATAAACAAAATGAAATTCCCTCGATAAACAAAATGAAATTCCCTCAACTTCATCTGAAAAGAATATTGACAATTATTATCAAAATAAACTTATTAACCCTTAATTACACGCTAAGCGGCATAGCGTACCGCAGTCTGGCATTATTTATTTTACTAGCTGCGTCGGAAGGGCAGTTTTTAAAGTCGCTCTGTGTATTCTTTCTTTGTACCTTTACATTTAAAAGAGAAATGGTAAGGAGTCTCTGTGTTGCTTGTTTAGTGTGCAGCAGACCGCCAAACTGAGTACATCAACGTTTGCGGCATTCTGTACCGCTAGCGTGTAAAAATTTAAGTACATTTTATTTTAATTAATAAACAATTTTATACATTCGTCGAATCAAAATTTCCTATTTATGTTATATTGTAGTAAATGATTTTCACTACTTTATACAGGGTGGAGTAGAGGAAACGGATGTTTTTTGAACCGCTAGTACGCGGCGACGAGAGGGGGCATTGACCTTGAATGAATGTTGGCAGACTGCCCATACAGTGCAGTTTCAGTCGCTATGGAGCGTTGGAGCATAGAGCATCGTGTGTTCGTTGTTGAGCAGTACTTTAGAAACAATGATTCCGTAGTCACAGTGCAGCGTCTTTTCCGTCAAAATTTTAGAGTTGGTCGTCGAGGTGCAGTGCCCAATCGAAATACTATACTCCGATGGGTTGCAGCGTTTAGAAGTACTGGATCTGCGATGAAAAAGAAACCACCTGGTCTTCCCCGTTCAGTTCGTACTCCGGAAAATGTAGACCGAGTGAGAATGGCAGTTCTTGGTAGTCCGAAACGATCGGCTAGACGACAAGCTGTAGCGCTGGGTATGTCACGTCGTTCGCTTCACCGCATCTTAGATGATGATCTTAAGTTTCACCCGTATAAGATAATGATCGTCCAGCAGCTTAGTGAAGGGGATTTTGTGCAGCGCAGAGAGTTTTGTCGCGTAATGAACAACATTTTTACGGAAGATGCAGATGCTACAGTCTTCATGAGTGATGAAGCACATTTTCATCTAGACGGTTACGTCAATGTTCAAAATTGCCGGTATTGGGCGCCGAAGAACCCACATGAATTACACCAAAGACCTCTCCACAGTTTAAAAGTAACAGTGTCGTGCTGCATTTCAAAGATGGGGATTGTTGGACCCTATTTTTTTGAAGAGGAAGGAACTGCAGTTACTGTGACATCAGCGCGCTACGTTGAAATGTTAAACAACTTTCTTCGTCCAGAACTTGAAAGGCGTCAAGTGAACATGAGAGAAATATGGTTTCAGCAGGACGGTGCCACAGCTCACACGGTGAGAGCATCCATGGAAGTGGTTCGACAAATGTTCCCAGGACATATTATTTCGAGATATGGCGATGTTTACTGGCCCCCTCACTCACCCGATTTGTCGATATGCGACTTCTTTTTGTGGGGATATTTAAAATCAAAAGTCTACATGAACAAGCCTCGCACAATCGATGACCTGAAGAATTCCATTTGTCAGGAAATTGAAGCCGTGCCGAATGAAATGTTGGAGAGAGCCATGCGTAACTTTCGGGAGAGGATCCAAATTTGTATCAAGAAGGACGTCATCTCCAAGACATTATTTTTCGAACCTTATTAAAGTATGTATATTTCAAAACTGCATTAAAAAATCTATCACTTAATGCTTGTTTTTATTATTTTTATCAAACCGTGTCCCAGTCATTTAATAGTGAAAAACATCCGCTTCCTCTGCTCCACCCTGTATATGTTATAAATATGATTTATATATTAGTAATATAAAAATAAAAGTACTTTCAGTTACATTGTATGTACATAAAATGTCATAAATTCGTAAATAACTAAATATGTAAGTATTTGGGGTATCGTCTCATATAAAAAATAAGATACAGTCCATAAACATATTTTACAATACAATGATTGATGCGTTGATGTTAAGGCAATTAAAGAAAAAATACTATATACATACATATGTACCAAAAAAACTTATGAGTATTGTAAATCCTTGAATATTCAAGTATTGACAAAATATTTTACTAAAATGACACAAAACGCCTTTTTTTAGATTTTAAATAAAAAAATGTGTTTTTAAAAACCTAGTAAGAGTATCATTCATCAATACATAAAATTCCTTTTAAAATTTCTCCTGAAGAATAAGCAGGGACAAATTACGTATTGAAAAAATTCTTAAAACCTTTTTTTACTACCAAAATGTCAAGTAATTAAAAGTTAAAAATGATTTTTATGGGCGCATAACATTGGGAACTGAACATTTTATGATTTTATTAGTTCATTTTTTGATAGGGTTTTGGTATTTCTTAACTTTAAAAATAAGTATTAACATACAATAGCAAAGAATTTCCAAGAAATCAGTAAAGGTACATGGGAAGAAATTTTTGGTAAGTAAAAGTTTTTTATATTTTTACATTTTTAATTTTAGTAAATACGGAAATAAAAAATTATTTGGATTTGCAAAGCCTTGTGAACTTGTTCCAGATTCTTTAATTGTTGTGATTGTGACTGTTTTATTTATTTATTTATTTTTTTGAACTTATTATTATTTACTGTTGTGCGCTTTTCTTATATTTGACTTTTTTATGTTATTACTTATTGTGAACTTATATCTATTTTTTAATTTTTCTTGTTTAAATACATATAACTTTATTATATGTATTCGTTTTTGTTGCTTTTATTTTTATTAATAATTATTGTGAACTATTGTGAATTTGTGAATTATAAACTATTTTTGACTGCTATTTATTATTTTTTATTATTGTGAATTTTTATTTTATAAACTATATTCTGTGTTTTTGTTCTTTTTTTGGTTAATGATGAACTGAAAACAAATTTTAGTCCAAAAAAAGCTTGATATTATAGAGGCTTTAGAGAAAGGAGCAAGTCTGCGCGAATTGGCTCGTAAATATATCTATTGGCTCTGTACAATATATTAAAAAAAATCGAACAAAGATAAAACAGTTTTACGCAAAATACCCACAAAAAATTGTTAAGAAGTCCCATAGAATTGGGAAAAGCATTGAAAGCAAATTGGAACAAGTTTTATTTCAATGGCTGGTGCAAAGACGTAGCTCTCACCAATCCATTACAAACGAAATTCTTTGTTACAAGGCGACTGATCTAAAGAAAAAACTTGGTGGTCCACAAAGTTTCAAGGCAAGTCAGGGATGGGTCACGAAATTTAAAACACACCACGGCATTAGAAGTTTGGCAATTAGTGGAGAGAAACTTTCTTCTGATGTTAAAGCAGCAGAACGTTTTAAGAAGAAGTTTAATGAATTGCTAAAAGAAGGCTACGGTCCAGAAGACATATACAATGCAGATGAGAGTGGTGTGTTTTGGAAAATTTTGCCAAAACGAACATTAACGTTGCCAACTGAAACAGCTGCCCCTGATCCTAAAATACCAAAAGACCGGGAGACAGTTATGTTCTGTGCTAACGCGTCGGGAAATCATAAGTTACCACTTTTAGTAATTGGAAAAGTAAAAAAACCACGCGATTTTGACAAAATCCTGTCATTACCAATATATTATGCCAGCCAAAAGAATGGTTGGATCGACGCAAGGCTGTTTCCAGATTGGTTCGAGAATATATTTATTCGTGAAGTACTCGAGCACAAAACAAAATATAATTTACCGTTAAAAACGGTCTTAATCCTTGACAATGCCCCATGTCAATGCAGAAAAATTAAATCCAGTTAATGAAAATTTTAAAGTTATATTTCTACCTCCAAACTAACACCTTTGGTTCAACCGATGGACCAAAGTGTGATAGCCACCTTTAAGCAATTATACAGGAAATACGTTTTGGAGTATTTAATTGCGGCAGACAAAAGTGTCACTGTTTTTTTTGAAAACTTTTTCTTTAGCAAAGGCAATTCAATTCTTTGTAAAGACATGGGACAACATTCGCAGACGGGCGACGTCCTTTAAGGACCAAAATAAGTAAGCATTAGTTCTATCAGATGAAGGACATCAAAGACAAGCTGGCCTCAGCAAAATATATATGCGCCACTGCTAACATTTGGTCGGGAAAAAAGAGGAGTTTTCTTGGAGTTACAGCGCATTGGACTGATGTCTATTTACAAAGGCAATCGGCAGCGATAGCCTGTCAAGGATTTAAAGGAACACACAGTTTTGACCGAATAAAAGATTTATTGTTAGAGATATTCGCAGATATGGATCTCGATCCTTCAAAAGTAGTGTGCTCCGTAACAGACAATGCTTCAAATTTTATTAAAGCATTTATCTTTAGAATAAATTCAACATCGCTGACGGAATTTGACCATGAATATAACTAGAATAGTTAGGTCCGGCCGGTTCCAGCACACTTTGGGTTGTGGAAGGTCTCGGTTGTAGGCGAGACGTTAGAGCGGTGCGGTGTGTGTTGTGAGTGGGTGTTATTTGTGGTTAGTGGGGAAGGGGTGTTGGGGGGTGGGGCGGGACGGATGGCAGAAAGCGATGAAGAATATGAATATTTTTTCTCACGAATACATGTAGGGTATACTTGCTGACATGAAAGTTGTTTACATATAGGGTATACTTGTGACGCGAGCAGGTATACTATATGCATATACGAGATGCATACGTATAGTTGATGATGACGATGTAGGTGTACGTATGGTACTATACGTATGCACCTCGTATACGCATAGTATACGTACTCGCGTCACAAGTGCACCCTATATGTAAACAACTTACGTCGGCAAGTATACCCTATACGTGCTCGTGAGGAAAAACAATCATATTTTTTTATAACAACTCACGTCATCAAGTACTCGCCGTCATCAAGTACCCTATACGTAACTCGCTAAAAAAAAAAAACATTTTTTAAAACGACTTACGTCATCAGGTATATTCTGTACGTACCCACTAGAAAAACATTCATATTTTTTATAACGACTTACGTCAGCAAGTATATTCTGTACGTACATCCAAAATCAATTCCCCTACTATCAACAATTGTATTACTATAAAAGATGCAAAATATCAGTTTCTAATTTTTGCTTTTTTCTTGTTATTTCCGTTGTGTATCGGTGTTGCGAATAATGTTTAGCAAAAAATTTAATAACGTTAATAAATAATATAGCAAACCATTTGAGAACTTAACTGTTGGGCAGAAATATAAAATAGTCGACATACGGAAAATCAAGACAAAGTTTTGTGATCGGTGGGTCATGGAATTAGAAAACGTTATCACTATATTACCTGCACACTTTCAACGAAGTCTAACTGACGACGACGTTTCCGAGGCGAAAAAGAACGGCGAATTCAATTTTTTAATCTGTGGTGGTAAAAAATTTAATACATACTTATTAGAAATTGAATAATGGAAGCCATTCAACAGAGTTTATGTACTGAAATTTTGTGTACGAAAATTAAACTTTATCGTCAGTATCTTTTACGAGCAATATGTGACGTTCAATTGGACATCATCGAGTATTTTTTAAGCCGACATCCAGAACTAATCAATAACGACATCGATCCGATAGTGTATAGTATGAATACAGCGTTCAACCGGCTATCCTCGAATATTTAATTAAAATTAGAAAATGGTATATGCAGCAAATTTCTAATAAAACTAACAAAGATTTTTCTTGGGAATCGAAATTTTTAACAGAATTATTGGACAAATATTATACAGACAAATGTATTAGTCAAATAGTTAAAAAGTGTACGTATGCGGCAATCCAATATGCTAGACCTGATTTGTTAAATTTATTAATTGGTGCTATGAAAAAAGAATAGGAATATAATTTCTATTTGGATTAAGATTATAAGGAGGATAGAAAATTAATATAATGGATTCAAGACAACATCGAAAAAGGTGAAAAAAACTATCCGGTTAGAATGGAAGATGTACCATGCTGTGGTCTGACAACGTCAGCAAAATTATCTGATTATATAGCTATAAAAGATATTATGTATAAAGAATAGGATATTAAATAAAAATAAAAAAAAATTATTTTTATTTATTTTTCAAAAAAGTTTTTTTATTTCTTATTTACAATACATCTTAAATTATTTTTAATTATAATATTAGAAAGATCTGCTCCTGAATATAGGCAATTACATTGCGTTGCCAAGTGGCCCCATATCTACTACATATACATCTTAAATTATTTTAGTTACAATATTAGAAAGAGCTTGATAATTTATCATTCGATCATGAATAACTAGTAAATAAGCTTTTATTTTAATTGGAAAAGGTTTGTTTGCTTCAAACTCTAACCGCAAATCAACTTGAGTTGACTTTAAAGTCTCCCTTTGTTTAGAACAATCAATAACAATAAGCGGGACATTAATTACATAACTATCTTTATCTAAAAGTGGTTCTCAGTTGTTTTTATTATAACAATATTTTTGAAAACGTGTATACATATCATAAAGCAAAGTAGCTTTATTAGTTGGAAAATTAGCGTTAATATTATCATACGGGTACGTTTCACCATTTAAATAAACTTTTACGTCTCTAATATCACAATGATTAAATTTACTAGCATCTTTATCTTTTTGTTTGTGACGATCAATTTGGAAAGCTAAAACAACCCACCTTGGTCGTTCAACGTTAAATGTCATCTTAACAGCCCAGTTTTGCTTGTACGTTTACTGTAGTTCAGGATATTCATACAAATCTCTTTTTATTCAAGCCACCATTCTCGTATAGTGAACTCACCGAGGCTGATAAGAGACAAGCACATTGGCTTACAAAATTCTATCATGAATTACACTTCAACAGCGGGCATATTGAATATGTGTATAATAAGGTAGCTGAAATAATATCCACATTAAATGCTGCTAATACTGGGTTTGTAAAAGGAACGGAGAAAAAAAATTAGATTTAAGAATATGTGACTACTGATGTCATCAATTTAGAAGATTTGGACTGTCCATCGCTAAAAAAATTATATGAACAATTTTATTTTAATATAGATTGTTTAAATCATTGTAAGAATTGTGCTATTGTTTAACACTTTTGTATTATTCAAATGGTATAATAAAAATACATTAAAAATGTCTTTTTTTAAATTTTGTTTCCATGTGTAATTAAAAATGTCTTTTTTAATTTTGCAAGTTAAATCCTCCCACAGAGTTCATGTTTCATCCAGACTTTATACACAAGTTAATTTTTATGTGTTATCTAATTAGTATTAATAAACAAATTCTGTTCCAAGAGGATTTTTTTTTGTGACTTTTGATATCTTGGTATCACCTAATTTTTAATATTTAATTATATCACTTGAAACGTGTGTGCGTCATTTAATTTTTTCAATTATCTGTTAACTAATAAATAATTTTTTGTAAATTTAAATGATGCACACACCAATTAAGTCCAATCAACTCCAATGACGCATACGCCAATTTAATTTTTTTTTAATTATTTAATTATGTCAATTGCAACAAAAAATAATTTTTTTATATGATGCACACACAAATTAGGTCCAATAAACTCCAATGACGCACACACCAATTTAATTTTTTAAATTATTTAATTATGTCAGTTGCAACATTGTTGTAAGCAAATTATCATACAGAGGAGATTTTTTTCTTCTTTGTAATTTGATATAATTCAGATGTGTGCATCATTTAATTTTTTTAATTATCTAATTGTGCCAATTGTAACATTGTTGTCATAATAATAATATCTAGATATATCGAGAATGTGGCCCTTACACAAAATAATTATGTCTATAAAAGGCAAAAAAGATCTTTAAAGGTTTAGTTACTTTTTGAATTTCATTCAAATGCATTATATTTACTTTGTTGTCTATTTTATATCTTTCATTTTTTGGTACCTCTTTTATATTATTTACTTTATTCCACAAACTTTCCTTTTTTATTATATTTTTAGTCGCTAAAGTCGGTTGCTTGTTTACGAAAAATAAATCGTTTTACAAGTGCTCTTGTGGCCAGTTATTTGCATTGTATATTTGATCGATAAGCGATCTATCGGCTCCAATTCTAAAACTTTTATAGATTCCTTTGCTCTGTATATCTTCAACTGAAAACTGATAGTTTTCGTATTTTATTTCTAGGAACTTTTTTTATTTTTTCAGTAGTGGTAGTTTTTTTTTCACAGCGTCCGAGGAAAATCCATATTTTCGAATCAATGCACTGTAAATCCTCTGAAGCAGGACCGCTTCCTCTGATGATTTTAGTTCTCTTCCTTTTGTACGTGACTCTCGTCATCGTTTTCATTTTCGACGTTTCCACTGTTGTCATCGGTTATTGAACTAGTATTGCTTGTAGAAGTTGTTTGTTCAGCAATTTGCAGTTGATTTTCGCCATCCTTTATTGTTTTATTAGTTTCTCTATTTCCATCCTTTTTATCAACAATTTTAACTTTTTTTTTGTTGATACACTTTTAGTTTTGGTCACCTGGGGACTCTGATGTATTTCTTCTAATTGTTGGCGTGATTTGAGGTTATCCACCTTCAAATTATTAATTTCGGCCAATAATTTGTCCGTATGCTTTTCTACCGCTGTTTCCACTATTTCACTAAAAAACTCTTGTATTTCTACACTTTTCAACGTATGTTTGAACAAATTTGCCCATTCGGATCCATAAAAAATGATAGATATTTGTCCAGCTCGTGTCTCTGGCATGTTGATACGACGACACGTACACGTACAATGGTGTCCACTCTGAAATAGATAGCGATGCCGTTGATTATGCGACAATTAAAAAATTTAAATATGATTTGGAGCATGCGACGGAAGAATTGAAAACAGAAGTAACATTAAATAAAAACGATTCGCTTTTATTGTCAACAGATAATTCATATTTTGATGTTAAAAATAAACGTTTATGTAATTTAAACGATGCTCAAACTATTAACGATGCTGTAAATTTAAACACAATGCACAAGTATACTGGTAGTTTTTATGACTTTCTTGAAATTAAATTAACAAGTATACATGTAACGACAATTAAACCGAATGAAAACCCATGGTTTATTTTGGAAAATAGTCTTACATTTTACAAATATCAATTACCAGTTGAGGCAGAAATTTACGATTATATTGTTAATCAACCTGCAGCAGAATATCATATCAATGGTGTCTGACAACTAAATTATAATAAACGTATAAATTATGGTGATCAACTAGGACTTAAGTATAATTATTGGGGCACTCAGGACGAATTGATATCACAACGGATACTACAATTGCATGTTTAGTTTATTATTAAGTATAAATTGTTTAACAATTAAAATAATTCTGTTGGAATGTTCTCAGCGGAGAAGCGCGCCCTCGTTGATGAACTTCATCGCGATGCTAGAAAATATTTTCCACGACGTCGAGTTATAGTCAGTTTATTTCAATGTGATCTTGTTGAAGTGGTACCGTATGCAAAATAAAATTAAGGTTATAAGTATGTTTTCAGTTGTATTGATTGCTTTTCTAAATATGGTTTTGCTATACCTGTTAAAACTAAGCAAGTTAAAGATGTAGCTAATGCAATGCAAAAAATTCTCAATCAGCGAATAGCTAAAAACGTTCAAACCGATTCGGGGACGGAATTCTTTAAGGCGAGTCGGAAGGGGTAAATTTTATTTTTTTTTTTATTTTTGGTTTTTATTTTATTTTATACGGTATGCATTTAGATTTAATTTAAGACCTCATTTATTGCATTTCGACTTCTAAAACAAAAGTTATGACATTTTTTGTAAAGTGCTGCAAAGTATAAGTTCACCTATCATCTCGCACCCCACAGGTCCCTCTGTAACATTTTCTTACATAAGACAGCTATAACTTTGAGTATTTGATTTTACTAAGTTGGTAGTATTACAAAAGCTTTGTTGCCGTTGCTAAGCTACCGTCTGCTCTGCAGAATGATTTGTTTTGTTTAGTGTTTTGATTGCTTGAGGTTATGTGTTGAGTTTGTTGAAGTGTTATGATGTTTTACCTCTGAAAGTGATTGTTTTTTGTAGTTATTACTATGCCTAGAAGAGACCCAGGAAAGTTTAAAAAGAGGAAAAGAGTGTGCAATGTAAACATAAAGAGAATACTTTTGGAAAATGGAAGTGGAGATGTAGGCTTATCTAGGCCTTCTTATAGCTCAAGCCCTAGGCTTACCCCAAGTACTCCCAAATCACAAACATTTGCTGTGAAACAAGAGAGTTCATCAAAGAAAAAGATAGAACCTATGCTAGTTGAGTATGAACAGTTCCACAATGAAAACATCGATTCATGTTATGATATAGTTAACCTTGATAGGATTGAACAATTAGTTGCTCAAGTTGCGGTTTGTGTTGAGTGTAGTGGTTCTCTTGTATTTAGTAAGAGTAACAGGCAAGGCCTAAGCCTTTTGATTTCCATAAAATGTAAGGACTGTGGACTAGAAGTCTCAGAATACAATGACAGTTTTTGTGATGGTGGTGTTAGAAAAAATAATAATGTAAAATCTGAAATAAACACAAGGTTTGTATACGGCTTACGTTGCATTGACAAAGGCGAGGAAAGTGGCAAGATGCTCTGCGGTGTGCTCAATTTACCTAGTCCCCTTTCTTTCAAATGTTATAATGCTATGCTATGTAATGCTGCTAAGGAAGTGACTATGAAGTCCATGAAAGATGCTGTGGAGGAGACAGTCATCGAAAATGATGGAAATCGAGATATTGCAGCTACTTTTGATGGTACTTGGCAAAGACGTGGGCATCGTTCTCTAAATGGAGCTGTCACTGCCATAAGTGGCAGTACATGTAAAGTATTAGATGTAAGAATTTTTTCAAAATACTGTAGATGTAAACAGAGATTGCAAAATAAACATGAAACAAACTGTGTGTCCAACTATGAAGGAGCCAGTGGTGGTATGGAGGTGGAGGGCGTGGTCGATATGTTCCGCAACTCTGTGCCGCAGTATGACATCAGATATAAATATTATTTAGGAGATGGAGATAGTGCGGCATTTCCCACTGTTGTGGCAAGTCAACCATATGGGCAAGATTTGGTTGTGGAGAAATTGGAATGTATTGGACACGTCCAAAAAAAGATGGGCGCTAGATTAGAAAAATTTAAAACAAAAAAAGGCAAAGATATACTCGAAGATGGAAAAGCAGTTGGTGGACGTGGACGACTTACTGGGACTGCGATAAAGGAAATACAGCTCTATTACGGTTTAGCGATGAGAAGGAATACATCTAGTTTGAAAGATATGAAACAAGCTGTTTGGGCTGAGTTTTATCACCTAAGTTCAACCAATGCCAACCCACAGCATGGTCTATGCCCGAAAGGCCCGGACACATGGTGTAAATACATCAAAGCTAAAGATAACAAAGAACAGTATGATCATTCCAAACATCTTCACATCCCTCCCACCATTATGGAAGAAATAAGACCAATTTTTAGAGACTTGGCTAAGCCTGAACTTTTAAGAAAGTGTTTACACGGTGGTACTCAAAACGCAAATGAATCGTTGAACAGTGTAATCTGGTCGCGAGTGCCAAAGTCCACATTCGTAATGAGACAAATTTTAGAATTTGGTGTCTATGAAGCCATTGCATGTTACAACATAGGTAATGTTGCTAAGTGCAGAATTTTGAAGCAATTAGGTATAACTCCAGGTCTAAACTGTGTCAAAGTTATGAAAAGTGCCGATGAACTTCGAATTAGAAAGGCAGAGAAAGCGATCGAAGAAATACACAAAAAGTGTCAAAAACAGGCTACCCTTGACAAAAACAAGTTAGGAGACACGTATATGGAAAAACAAAAACCAGAAGATGCCTGCATATGGAGCTGGATTGTACTAAGGTAGAAATCACAGTATTTTTTATCTATCGCTCGTCTTTAAATAAGTTTACCGAAAAATGAGTTTTTTTTTTTTATAAATGTACCTTTTTCTGAAGAACCAATAGAGATATTTTAATATATTTTTTTTTTTTTATTTTGTACCTTATGTATCTGTGTATAATCCGAGTGTAAGATTTATATTTATGTATTTTAGTTTTTTTTTTACATAGTATTTTTTACATAAATACACGGAAAAAAAAAACATAAGATTAAAAAACAAAAAAAATTAAAATACTTAAGAAATGAATTTTTTAAAACCAAACACTCAAAATTAAGAGTGATATTAGTACTTCAAAATAAAACAAAAATCAAGTCTCTACCTTCATTGGTTCTCCAGAAAAAGATACATAAAGTTGTTCATTTTTACATTACGAAGATAGCCTCTTCCGACTCCCCTTGATGTACATTTTAAGAAATTAATGGATAAATACGGTATTAATCACTATTCAATGTACAGCACAAAAAAGCTAGCATAGTTGAACGTTTTAATAAAACATTAAAAGGTAATATATACAAACAGTTCAGTTTGAAGGGATCGTATCATTGGATAAATATATTACCGATGTTAATTAAAACATATAATAATACAGTACACAGCAAAGTTAAATGCAAACCAGTTGATGTAACTAAGAAAAATGAACAGCGGATATTGAATACCTATTATAACAACATTAAAATGGTAGGAATAAAAAAAAATTAAAATTGGAGATAAAGTGCGTAGCAAATATCGTACTACTTTTTCACGTGGTTTCACACCCAATTGGACTACAGAAATTTTACTATAAATCAGGTACAACATACTAATCCTGAAACGTATTTACTTAAAGATGAACAAGGTGAGCAGATAGATGGCTGTTTTACGAGCAGGAACTGCAAAAAGTGAAAAATCCTAACGTTTACCTGGTCGAGAAAGTGCTTCGAAAAAAAGGAAACCAGGTATTAGTGAAGTGGTTAGGCTTTGATTCCAAATTTAACTCGTGGGTGAATTCATCGGATATATTGTAATGTTTCATTAAAAGCCGTATCAAAATGCTGGCGGACGTTCAAGGATTTAAAGTAAATAAAAAATTTATTGTTAAAGAATTAGCTATTGTTAAACTTAACAATAATGACAATTTTGAATTCGAGCACTTTTTATTCAAGCCACCATTCTCGTATAGTGGACTTATCGAGGCTATTAATAAGAGATAAGCACATTGGCTTACAAAATTCTATCATAAATTAGATTTCAACAGCGGGCATATTGAATATGATAAAATAGCTGAAATAATGTCCACATTAAATGCTGCTAATACTGTGTTTGGAAAAGGAACGGAGAAAAAAAATTGGATTCAAGAATATGTGACTAGTGATGTTATCAATTTAGAAGATTTGGACTGTTCATCGCTAAAAAAATTATATGAACAATTTTACTGTAATATAAGTTGTTTATATCATTGTAAGAATTGTGCTATTTCTAACACTTTTGTATTATTCAAATGGTATAATAAAAATATATTAAATTAAAAATGTCTTTTTTTTTTAAATTTTGCCCCCATGTGTAATTAAAAATGTCTTTTTTAATTTTGCAAATACTGTACAAAGAGAAATTTTTGTGACTTGATATAATTTAGATGTGCACGTCATTTAATTTTTAACATTTAATTATATCACTTGAAACATGATGTATGCACTATTTAATTTTTTTTTAATTATTTGTTAACTAATAAATAATTTTTTTTTATTTAAATGATGCACATACCAATTAAGTTTAATGACGCACATACCAGTTTTTTTGAATTATTTAATTAGGTTAATTGCAAGAAATAAAATATTTTTTGTTTTTAAATTTAAATGATCCACAACACTAGTTAAGTCCAACAAATTCCAATAACGCACATGCTAATGACGCACACACCAGTTTATTTTTTGAATAATTTAATTGTTAATTGCAACAAATAAAATTTTTTTTAAAATTTAAATGACGTACAACGTCAATTAAGTTCAACAACTCCAAAGACGCACACACCAATAAAATTTTTTTTTAAATTATTTAATTATATGTTGCAACATTGTTGTAAAGAAATTATCATGTCTGGACAAGATTTTTTTCTTTATTGTAATTTGATATAATTATGATGTCTGGCGTCATATAATATTTTCCATAAGATTTTTTCCTTCTTTTATAATTTGATATAATTAAGATGTCTGCGTCATTTAATTTTTTTCTTTTTTCTTTCAGAATATGAAAAATATTCCCTCACATAAAAATAATTTTGTCTATAAAAGGCAGAAATAATCTTTAAATGTTTAGTTAATTTTGAAATTGCAATCATTGAAAACAATAACTCTAACATGGAGTATTTTTGCATTAACAAAGAAGGAGTGTACAAAAAACTAAGCATTGACGACATGATGAATATTGTGGCGAGGTATGTAAAAAATAATACCGAACTGGAAGAAAAAGAAGAACAACAAATGCAGCAAATGCCGCTGGATGAACCATTGGACCTCAGAATACCGAAAAAATTAATACCATTGGACGATGAAATGGAAAGAATAATTCAGCAAATAATTTCGATGGAGGATGACCAATGATTACAGAGACCACCACCACAATATTTAGTTTTCATATATTTGCTATTGGCACGTGCGAGAACGATTCGAACATTGACTAACCGCTCCCCGAATTCCTTTTTCAATAAATAACAATTGATCAATGTCGGTGAACAATTCTAGCTGTTGCTCCGTATACTTTAACATAGCATCTCACGTCCGGGCAATGTTAAATAGTGTGCTGGATCTAATCCATAACTTTTAAACAGGTATTTCGAAATTTTTCAAAAATATCTGCTAACAGCAACACATCAGTTTTTATATACAGATCGGAATATTTTCCGAGCGTATGCAAGTGAAATGATCGCCACACGCATATCTGGACAACTGATAAAGTCAATGATGTGATTACCAATTTGTTTATTGACTCCAGGACTTGTTATTTGGCAGACAAATTTGTTATATATTTTAATTCTAGCATTCGAATTTAGCCATGTTAAGCAATCAATTCCAACTGTTTTATCATTATCCACAATTACATTGCAATTCTCTTTGTACTCTCCTTGGTAACAGAAGTTACAATTATTCGTTAAAAATTGACACATTTCTATCTTGTTAAATATTCCCGCAAAATCCTGTGTTATGTCCAAATCTAAAAGATAGTAGTCGTCCACTTTAAGTTGATTTAAAACGTTTGGCAGTTCTTCCAGTAGAGTCTCCACCTTAACGTCCGCTAGTTCCACTTTATACGGAATACATATTGGATTTATGTATTTTTTATTAATATTTTCCATTTCTTCCTTTCCAATAATTTCTTTAACTCCTTTTGCCATTTTATTTTCACTTTGTAAAAGAAAAGGTAGTTTTGCTTTTACTGCATGTCTTGTAGAAATAAATTTAGAAAATTTTCCTCGTAAGTAACTATTAAAAGCACCACATATTTCTTTTTTCACAATAAAACTGTTTTCCTTTAGCACTCGTTCTTCACAATTCCGAATATCACTTATTTTCACAAGCATTATATTGTCACAAAAAGGTTCTGTAATTGTTGTTAGCAGTTTTAAATTGCTGTTGGACAATAGCTTTTCTTCTTCTGTATAATTTATATTCCCAATATCAGTAATCAGATTGTTGTTATCCAAATTTTCCAACAATAACCACAACCCAAACCTCTCGTTAGTTGGTTTTAATTTATTTCCAAACATAAAATCCCACTAAATATATTTATATTGGACGGATGCGAATATTAGCGATGAAAGCCGAAAACATCCGAAGTGAAAATGGTGACCTTGAAAAAGTAGTTGAAACACGGTAGTTGAAAGCAAGGCGACCCCCATTTCTTACCTATATGAAATATGTATCTAGTACACTACGTTGTAATAAGTTAAAATTATTCATGATATGGAATTCAATGTTCTAAAATTTATTTTTTGTATTAAGAGCATTAAGATATTTTATTCTGAGAATTTACCTCTGCAGTATTTTAAAATTGTATTAAAATCACGGTATAACATTTAATAGCATATTAAAACCACTGCATATTATATTTAATAATTCTTAAAAAATAATATCATACTGAAAGCATATGAAATAGTTTAAACCATCTTTAATAGTTAAATGTATGTACTCCAAACAACTGAAATGTTTTTTTGTTTAAAGAAATCGTTTTTATAAAAATAATTTTTAGTTAAAACTGTTTCATTTTTCTTCGTGAATTAACACTAAAATATGTATACATAATTTTCAACATGTTGATCTTAATATTATAAATTATTATGAGAGTTTTATTTGCAGAAAAAGATCTATAACAACTTTTTTATATGAATTGTAGGATATTGGATTAATTTTTAAAATCGCTGTAAAATTTTATACATTTACGTGACATATTTTAAAGATAGTATTAAATTATGCATAATTATTAAAAAGATGAAGCAAACAGATCCGTATAAGAAGTTTTTTAGTTTTTTTACAAAAAAATTTTTGTTACGTTTACTCATCTTTAAACTACACAAAAAAAGAGAATTATATAATAAAACTGTAACACTTTCAACATTCTTAAAAAATACGTGCCGGTTACGTCGCCTACAGAAATTTGTATGGCCGGGTTCTCCAGGTCTGCATCTTTGTAAAGGTAAATTTAAAAACTTATGTTAAAAAATTGAATAACATAAATTTTTTGTTTTTTTTGTTTTTTCTAGATCCTTGGAGAAAAATTTTTAGTTTTAGTTTAGTTTAGTTTAATTAGTTTTTAAAAAATAGTTATTAGTTTTATAAATAGTGTAGGATAGTAAAAATAAATAATTTTTTTAAAAAATTTTAATTTTCTTCTTTTTTTAATACCAGAGTTTAAAAACATTTTTTTTTTCAGTGTTTTGTTTAGTGGTTTCTTTTTTCAGCTATTTAAGTTTTAATTTCATGCATAAGTATACAGTAAAATAAATTCTATGTTATTTATATAGAGTAATTGATTTCAATGAATGGAATCCATTTTTTTTAATTTTTTGGGCACTTTCATTTGACTTAAAAATGGTTAAAAAATGAGTGTATCCTAATTTGAAAACTGATGAAAATATTAGCTGAAAAAGTACTTTGAAAATTAAGATGTAAGGTGAAGAATGTTTTAAAGCATCCATTACTGCTAATTTCTTGAGGTAGCTTTTCATATCGAAAATTTACTCCCAATCAATTTCCTCGTTAAAAATTTTGTCTCAATCAGTCCCTTTTGAAAAATTTCACATCAAATTTTCTGCAAATCATTTTTTCAGAACTTTTAACCCTTTATATCACTATGTAACATTACTGTAACAAACCAAGTCATTTCTAAGAAATTCCAAAACATATATTTTATTCCCTTTTAATTCAATGTAGCGCGTCGGTAACATACCGTTCTATGCATTTTTAGTGTAATACTCGTGAACTAGATGGCATTATCTATATCAAAATTCGTTCGAAAGTTCACTTCGTGCTAATTTGTGACATTTGTTTGTAGGTGATATTTATAAAATTCGTAAAAAATATAAAAACTACAGAAACTGTATATCTGTGCTAAATATTCAATAGGTAAGTCTATTATTTTGGCTATTTGTTATTAGCAATGCATAATATTTGGTAACTTATGAGTTATTTTCGAATTATTGTATGTGACATTTCTGCAACATTGCGTGATAACGTTCCTTGAGTGTAGTACATTGAACTTTATTTGTTTTTTTGTCAGGATGGCTTCCCGAAGACTCGGAGAAGAAGAAATTGAGCAATATCTTTTCGATTATGAGGATAGTGAGGATGGTTTGGATGATGATGACGACAGCATTGCGGATCCCGATTTTATTCCTGATCTGGAGTTACCTTTGGAAGATGAAGTTGGTGAAGACATCCCGGAAGTGAATATTGATAATATTATTGATGACTTGGAGCAAAATGGTAGTACTTGCCAAAGCTTATCCACTGATCCAGTGTCCCCCCAGCCAGGACCCTCAGTACGCCGACAAGCCAGGCCGAAATTGAATATACGCTGGAGGAAGAGGAATTTAGAGGTAAATGAACAACACATTCGTTTTATGGGCGACGAAGCTCTGCCGACAGAATTTTTAGACCTTGATACACCTATTCAGTTCTTTCTAAAATTATTCCCCCAAGAATTGATTCAAGATATCGCCGACCAAACCAATCTTTACATCGTCCAAAAAGATCCCAGCATGACTTTTCGTGTCACTGTAACAGATATACAACAGTTTATTGGACTCGTGTACATTATGTCTTTAGTGCACCTTCCAAGGGTAACAAAACATTGGAATACCAATATAGGCACACCACTAGTCAAAGACACAATGCCAGTGAACAAATTTGAAAAGATCAGACGATTTATCCATTTCAATGATAATTCGAAAAGTGTTCCTCACGGTCATACTAACTACGACCGACTGTTCAAAATTCGACCAATCGTTCAAAAATTAAATGAAATCTGTCAAAATGTGCCATACGAAAAGTATCTTTGTGTGGATGAACAAATTTGCTCCACAAAAGCTAGACAAAATCTGAAACGGTATAATCCCAAAAACCCAATAAATGGGGGTATAAAATATATGTCTTGAGCGGCGTAAGCGGTTTCGCTTACAAGTTTGAACCTGAAACAGGGGCAGAGAACATAATCGGACCTACTGAGCCAGACTTGGGAGCTGCGTCAAATGTTGTCGTCAGGCTTTCGCGTGAAATACCGCGAAACAAAAACTACACACTATACTTTGATAATTATTTCACATCTTTACCACTCCTAGAATATCTGACCAATCAGGGTATCATTAGTCTTGGAACTATACGACGAAACCGTATACCCGACTGTAAACTGCCCACAGATAAAGAAATGATGAAAAAAGAGCGTGGCTATTCTATTGAGTACGTGGGCAGTGTTAGAGGAATAAATATATCGTCAGTCGCCTGGAAAGACAACAAGGTGGTCACTCTTGCATCAAGTTTCGTTGGGGAGCTACCTAAGACACAGGTCTCACGATATGACAAAGTCAACAAAAAATATGTGACTATTGACCGACCAAACATTGTTGGTGAATATAACCGTCATATGGGAGGTGTCGATCTGATCGATAGCATCATGGGCAGATACAAAATAAAACTGCGAAGTAAGAGATGGCAAATCCGCATGTTTTATCACTTTTTGGATCTTGTCATGTCTAATGCGTGGCTTTTATACAGAAGAGTACGCAAAATAAAAAACATACAAGACACGCAGCTGTCATCAGCAAGTTTCCGTGAGGAAGTTGCTACAGTATTGTGCAAGCTTGGAACGAAAGCAAATTCGACACGGAGGAGCATTGAACCATATATCCAGGCAAAAAAACGTAAAGGTCCAGCCCAATATATCCCTCCGGTAGCGATACGACAGGATCAAGTTGGTCATTGGCCCATATGGGCCGAAAAGAGGATCCGATGCAAGTACCCTAACTGTTCTGGTGTATCACAAACTGTTTGTGAAAAATGTGGCGTAGCCTTATGCTACAATAAACAAAATAATTGTTTTAAGGCGTTCCATACATCTTAGAGGAACAGTATGGTACAATGTTACATTTCTGTCACACTCCCTTTTTTTACGTTTTTTTACATTTCCAATAAAAAAAAAATTAAAACAAAAAATACGTGTATTTTTATTTATTAAAATCTACCATTAAACCAGGCATTTGAGAAAATATACGCAGTTGAGATATAAAGGGTTAAAAAGGTTAAATGACTTTATAACCAGTTGTATACAATAAAGCTTAGATTTATATGTAATTATTAATTAAGAATCTTTATGAGATTTTTAGCTTTTCTCAGCAAAAATTCATATGCATACATACATTCTGGGTTTCACTGAAGTTTGAAAACCTTTAGTTCATTACTTTTAATAATTCATCATAGTAATTCGCAGAGTATAACAACAATGGCAGACTTAGAAAGTAAGTTATTGTAAATACTTCTTCAAAATTATAATGATATATTGATTCGATAATTCTATTGATTTATTTCAGTTTCAACAATTGTGGAAGTAGCAAGGCAGCTATTACCCCCAAACATACGTGTAAGTTATTTTAAATTTTTTTAAATATATGTGTTAGATGTAAAACTTGTATATATCATAGTTATTAGATTGTTAAACTATCATCTTTTACTAAAAAATTTTAACACTCTTAACATTAAAAATTTACTAAAAGTTATTAAAATTAAATTTTTGCTTATATTTAGCATCTTCCAGTTGTGATAATGTTTGGGGAGCATGATTTTCCCCCCAATAGTATTTGCCTCGGCGACTTCCTAGGATTTCAAGTTGTCTACTGTGTAGACCACGTAATGGGATATTTAGAAATATATATTAATTAAGGTAACATTTTTAAGTCTACAAAATTTGGAATAAATATTAATTTTTTTTTTGTTTCAGAATTATCATATATTTTTTTATTTTTATTAGTTATTAGTTAGTATTTTATAAGTTATTTTATAAGTTAGTATTTTTTAATTAAAATTAGTTATTAAAAAATTTTGACTTTTTTCTTCTAATTACCCAAGTCCAAACAATTATTTTTTTCAGTGTTTTTAGTGCTTTCTTTTTCAATTAAGTTTTTTAATTTATGCGTGTAAGTATAATTTATAAAAATTATGTGTGCAGTACATATAACAGCTGTATAGATTTTTTAATGATGTTAAATGATGAACAATAAAAAAATTTAAGGTATATAATTGTAATTGGTGTGTGAAAAATTTGTTACTTGAGTGTATCTATGTATTACATGTAGGTATATTATAGAATGTAGATTTATCATTACCATTACAACGTTGATATAAATATGTAATAGTTTTCTGCTTAATAAACGTTTTTTATAATTTGTATGTATAGACAGTGAAATTATTTTATAGAAATAAATTTTTAAAAATTATGCTAAAATATTAAAAATTTCAATTTGTTAATATGTTTATAAGTTATTAATCAAAAAGTAAAAAGAGAGATTTCACATTTCTTAAAACATTCCTGTGTTTATATTTCTCTGAAATGAAACTTAGAAACGACATGTGAAAAAACTTTTTTGTTGAAAACTATTTTTATTATAAAATTTAACAATAATATGGTACTGATATGATAAACATCAGTCAAATTATTTAAGACTTATGTAGGCTTATAAGTAAGTACATATAGGTGTTATTGTAATAAAAGTAGATGTTTAAATTTGCTATTGTGTACAGTATGTTTCATTAGAACTGTTGGGGGCAGACGTCTTTCAGTTGTTGGGCCTAATTTCGAGGTTTAAATTATTATTAATCGGTTCATAGGATCGTTGGTTGTTGTAGAAATTTCTTGCTAGTTTGGTGATATATCATTAAACGGATTCCAGCCTAGTTTCGCTGTATAGTTATTTATTACAGATGTACCACGGTGCCTTATTCTTAGGACTTTATCCTGAAAGGATTCTATTTTACCAATAATTTTGTTCTGAAGCTGTATTTTGTACTTACACGCTAAGAATTTTCATATCAATTTAAGTGTTCATTTTATAAAACAAAAATATGCTTGATTTATTGTAGAGAAAAATTTTTTAACTGTTATATCATTGCTGGGAATAAAATTTCAGTGACTAAGAATATGTATAGCATAAATTTTGCATGCGAGCTCCAATATTAGCGTAATTGAAAAGACACAACTTTTTTTGAAACTGACTGTACATCTAACATGTACATTATATTATTTCCATATCGCAAAATGATATATGTACTGACCTCTCTAAGTTAAATATGGTACTTTATTAGTCTAATGTGGAATACATCTTGTTGACTCATTACAGCTGCTAAATTTGATTATGTAATTAGATCGAACTAAAACGCGGACAGATGTCATTATGTATACTGCAGGACAATTCACGTCAATTATGTTATTTTATTAGACTAACTTAAAATATAATTTGTTGACTGGTGCCTTTGGCGTCTTTTGATACATATCATTGCCAGCGAGATTTGACAATTTCTAATTCGAAAACTGTCTTCATTTTTGGCGAATCGAAGTAGTAGAAATATGGCGCTACGGGGACCACCTCCCCACCTCCCGATTTTGCAGAACGATTCACGGTTCACCAATTGAAACTGACACAATTTTTACTATAATTAACTCTTTTTGTAACTTGATCCCAGAGAAAACTCAACAGACTGCATCACTCATTCTGACGAAAGTTAGGTGTATGTACTCTGTATGTACCACCTCTCAAAGAGTATGCTATATATATGTACGTATACATGAAGGGTATGCTATACGTACGGCTCCTGCAAGGAGCTGGCTCAGAACTGTCCAAAAGCCTCTACTCCGTCCAAAAAGCGGAAAACCGCTAAACAGAAATTCTCACCGCAAATTTTATTTCTAATCCGTCCAATTTGCGGAAATCCGCCCAAACTGACAGCCCTAGTACCATCATCATATATAAGTTTTGGATTTTGCGTGGTAAATTTTACTTTTTTTTATATTTTTTTGTTTTAATTCGTTACAAAAATGATAAAAACTATAAAATAAGCTATTATTATTATTGAAGTTTTTTAAAGTTTATATTAAAATATAAGAATTTTTTTTAAATTTTTCAGTTTTTTGGGTTATTATATAGATATTAGTAATACTACATATAACATAGACACTAACAACACATCATAAGACGATGTTTCTACTTAATATAAATCAGATGAATGCAATAACATCGCTTAAATACAAAATCAATGTATATTTGAACTTTGAAAATTTATTTACATATTAATAATAAATGATACAAAATTTTTAAGAATTCATATATTTTAAAACTTCTTTAAAAATTATGAGGTATTTTGTTAAAACAAACACAACACGATAACTTTTTTATATGAAAAATTTAGTTTTCGAAAAAAATTCAATTTTGTTATTTATAATGTACGTTATAAACATTTTATGAATAGTTGAAAAAATTAAAAAAAAAAAAAAAAAAAAAAAACATTCACATATACGAATATTTCAATATTTTTACTTACAATTGGTTAAACTTGCATGCCTACATCAATGAACTTTTGTAATTTTTTCAATTATAAATAAAAGTATTTATAACGTACATTATAAATAACAAAATTGAAATTTTTTCAAAAACTATAAATTTTACATTCAAAAAAGTCATCTATTTCAGTTTTTCTTAACAAAATACATATGATTTTAGAAAAAAAATTTAATTTTTTTCAATTTTTAGTGGTTTCGCCTCTTATTCATAAACTATCAAAATTGTAATAGTACATATAACAGTACACTAATATCATAAGACGATGTTTCTACTTAATATAAATCAGACGAATGCAATAACATCGCTTAAATACAAAATCAATGTATTATTTGAACTTTGAAAATTTTTTTACATATTAATAATAAATGATATAAAATTTTTAAGAATTCATATATTTTAAAACTTCTTTAAAACTTATGATGTATTTTGTTAAAACAAACACAACACGATAACTTTTTTTTTAATTCGTAATCGTTTTTATTTTTTTCATTGTTTTTTTCACTTTTATTGGTTTTTAACTAATTGTTGGCAAAATTATTCAAATTTTTCTGTAAATGCGAACTTGTTTTTATAATTGTTAACAAATTTTTAAAAATTTGGTCATTTGTCAATTTGTTTCATTTATAAATAATAAGTAAGTACAATTCTTTTCATTAACAAAACTATGATTAAAATTTTCTTTTATTAAATTTTTGTTTTTTATTTCTTTTAGATATGAGAAATTATAAACGTAAAACCGAAAGAGGGCTTATACCTATCGAAAATTTTCATTATGCCGCAAGAACAATAATTTTTGGGAACAAAAGTATCAATGCTGCTTCAAAGGAATTTAATATTAAACGTACGACATTATCACGTTATATAATTAAATATAAAGTATATAAAAATAAGGAAACGCAAGATTTACCGATAATGGGTTATAAAAAACCTAGACAAGTATTTTCTAAGGACCAGGAAATTGCATTAAAAGATTATTTACTACAAATGGCTGCGATATTTTATGGACTGACTCCAAAAAATGTTCGTCAGCTTGCTTATGAGTGTGCTGAAAAATTTAATATTAAAATGCCTGAAACATGGAAACTTAATAAAATAGCTGGCAAAGAATGGCTTACTAGTTTTCTAAAAAGGAATCGAGAATTATCAATTAGAAAACCAGAACCAACAAGCATCGGACGAGCGACATCGTTTAATATTGAAAATGTAAAACCATTTTTCACTCAATAAGCTGAAGTTATGAATAAATATCACTTTACCGCATCAAACATTTGGAATATAGATGAAACTGGAATTTCTACAGTACTAAAACCTATTAAAATAATTGCTGCGAAAGGTAAAAAAAATGTTGGCTCCATAACTTCTGCTGAACGGGGTACTAATGTGACACTAATATGTGCTGTTTCTGCAAACGGAAATACAGTGCCTCCTATGTTCGTATTTCCACGAAAAAAATATAAAAATCATTTTATTAATAATGGACCAAAAGGTTGTATTGGTGCGGGCACTTCAAGCGGCTGGGTAACAAATAAAGAATTTTTTTTATACATGCAGCATTTCATCGCACACGTGAAACCATCTATTAATAATCCAGTATTACTCGTATTAGATAATCATTCCTCACATTTACATGTACCGACCTTAAACTTAGCGAAAGATAATGGGATCGTAATGTTAAGCTTTCCATCACATTGTAGCCATAAATTACAACCACTTGATGTGGCTGTGTATGGACCATTTAAGAAATATGCTTCAACTGCACAAGATTTACGGTTAAAAAATAACCCAGGTGAAAAGATAACAATATATGATATCCCAAAAATAGTAACAGATTCATTACCATTAGCTACAACTAATACAAATATTATAAAAGGATTTAAAAAGACTGGAATATTTCCATATAATGAAAATATTTTTACTCAAGATGATTTCGCTCCGTCATTCGTAACTGATCTCCGAGAATCGCAAATTTTAACATCATCACCTACAATTTCAACACCTACAATATTTTCTCCAGAAATGGTTCGACCGTACCCGAGGGCTGCTTCAACAGAACGGGGTCAAACGAAAAGGAAAAGAAAATCTCGTGTTTTAACCGATTCAATAGAAACAAAAACATTAGAGAAAGAACAAAATATAGCAAAAAAACGTAAAGTTACTAAAAAAATTAATATTTGCATTAATAGTAATTGCTTAATATTATTATCAAGGATTTCTTGCTTAATATGCAATGAACTATTTTCAAAGTGTCGCCGCAAAGTAACGTGGATTGAATGTCAGTTTGGCAAAAACTGGGCGCATATTAATTGCGTGCCTGATACTAGTGATATATATATATGTATTAATTGTGAAAATATTTCCATATAAATTTTTCAAAAAAATTATTTATAAATGATACAATTTTTTTTTTTAATATTGTATATAGGATAAAAGCCACTATACACGAACGCTATTCAATACTCGAACAGTTTTGATATTTTATATATTAAGTTATTTTTGAAAGAAACCGATAGATATAAAAACTGTTCGATAGATATAAATATAAAAACTTAAATAGATGTTGTTTTATTATATAGTTTAAATGCAAACATTATCATATGTTATAATATATATATATATATATATATATATATATATATATATATATATATATATATATATATATATATATATATAAACTGTTCGATAAATATAAATATTTGATATCATTCGTTATTAATGTAAAAAAAATTTTCTCAGTTCAAATATACACTAATTTTTGTATATGATCGATGTTCTTTTATTATCTACTTTAAATGCAAATATCATCATATGTTATGTGTTGTTACTGTACAATGAGTTCAAATATACACTAACTTTGTATGTGACCGATGTTGTTTTATTACCTAATTTAAATGCAAACATCATCATATGTTATGTGTTGTTACTGTACAATGCTATTTTACCTGTAATTTTTACATGTTCAACTTACCTCTGTAATATGGTTAATTGGATAAGAGTGACTTATTTAAGTGTGGTAATTTGATCATATCTTTTGTGTGGGGTAATTTTTGCATGTTCAACTTACGTCTGTAATGTGGTTAATTGGATAAGAGTGACTTATTTAAGTGTGGTAATTTGGTCATATCTTTTGTGTGGGGTAATTTTTGCATGTTCAACTTACCTCTGTAATGTGGTTAATTGGAAAAGAGAGGCTTATTTAAGTGTGGTAATTTGGTCATATCTTCAACTTACTTCTGTAATGTGATTAATTGGGAAAGAGTGGCTTATTTAAGTGTTGCTATTTGGTCATATCTTTTGTGTGGTGTAATTTTTGCATGATCATTTTACCTTTCTTATGATAAATATATATGATAATTTGCTCATGGTCAATATACCTTAGTTGAACAATAGCGATAAAGATATTTTTTTTAAATTAGGATAAGGATATTTTTCAATTAGGATATCTAATATTATCATTTTCCTAATCTTTCTATAATTACAGTTGATGTTATTTAAATTTTTCCAAAAAATTGCCCAAATAACCCCGCTCTACCCTACTGCCATCTATTGTCCAAGGTATAGTTTTAATTACAAAATTAAATTGAGAGTGGCCTATCTATAACTAACCTAATAGAGTGTATTATCTATGAGATGTACTGTAAACGGGTGTAATAATTTGACAATCACATGTTTAGATTTGTTAAAATAAGAAACATGGGTATCTCAAAATTATCAAGATTTAAAAAAAAAAAATAATAAAATAAAAATTGTACAAAATATTCTAGGTCAGTATTTTATTTAAAGCCATGAATGACATAAGACATAAATAAACATGCAAATAATAATTTATGTGTCCTAAGGTCCTGACCCATCAATTGGCTATGCGTATAGTCTTGTACAGTATGTGTGAATTAATGCCTTCCATCTTGAGAGTTCATAATTTAGACAATAGATGCATAACACATGTGAATATCTTTTTTCATTAACAAGCCTAAGGAACATTTTTAAATGACGTATTGCTACCAGCAATACGTAATTTGTATTAATTAAAGGTGTATTTAAAAGTAAATATAAATCGAATATGAAAACATTTTTGGGAAAAATTACGGTATGCACTTCTCCCCATCCACGACCGTTGCATAACCGGGTAGCTTTAATGTCGCAACAAATTAGACAAACGTTGAATAATGAAATTCAATTGATGGAATTTAACGCTAACATTGATGGCAGCCATTAATGCGGTTAACAAGAATTTAAAATTTTTAAAGCGTACACATCTTGTATTACAAATACAGTGAATTCCAAAAAGCATGTGAATTTAACGTGCACCCCTTGTATTTGACTAACGTAGTTATTGGTAATGAAATATTGTGAAAAAGATAGAGTAATATTCGTTGATAATGATTAACCATTTAAATTAATTTTATAAAATCTACAAATATTTTATTTTTTTAAATTAAAATTATGAATTTGGAATTGGCGTGTAGGACGTCAGAGGCCAGATAGTTCCTCATAACAAGAAAAGATGTTGTTATCAGAGGTAGATTAGTAGAGTCCCTATAATAAGAGTCTAGATACCGGCCATTTATAGAGAAAAATTTTTTCAAAATAACTACGCATATCAAACTAGTAGTAGTAGCACTGATGTTCTCCTGCCAGTTATTTAATAATTGTGTGTGCATGTGAATTGACAATTGTATTTTCCATACGAATCACAAAAAGTGCGCGATTATTTTCTCTATAAATGGCCGGTGTCTAGACTTTTATTATAGGGACTCTATCAACAGATCAGCGTTTATGGATATGGATATATGTATGTGTGTTTGTGTGACAGATATTCCTGAGGCGGTATATATACAGAATTTTTTGTCTGAATTTTTTTATACATGTTTCCAAAAATTTTAACACATTTATTATTCACAAATTTATTTATGAGTAGATTCTTTACAAAAGCATGTTATCGTTATTAAGTTATATTTACCAATAGAAATTTATCATAAGACTGATCATTGAAAAAGATTTCAGAACATTTTTTTCGAAAATCAACAAACGCATTAAAAAACCGATTTGACCATTAAAGTGGTCATCCAAAAAGAGGCTAAACAGCGATATTTAACAAAAGTTCTCGAACATTCTATTTGGCAACCAACAAAAGTAATGAAAAATCAACTTCTAAAACATTTGTCTAATTGTGCACTATGGCCTCTTTCTTGAAGACCAGTCCAATGATGAAGACGGACGGTATTTTGTTTTCTTTACTGGTTAATGAATAGAACATTCTGAAACACTTGTCAAAATGAAGTATCTGGTCTCGCTTTCCGTAACAAATCTAATGATATAATCGGTTTTTTGATATCTTTGCTAGCTGATATACAACATTCTAGAACATTTTTCACAATGTGGTATTTAGCCTCTCTTTCGATAGCAAATCCAATAGCGCAATCAGTTTTTTGATATCTATGCTAGTTGAGGAATAGAATACTCGAGAATTTTTATCAACTTTCCATATTTAGCGTCTTCTACAATGAACAATGCAATGTGAAGTCAGTTCTTTAATATCTTTGCCGATTTCTGTATAGAATGTTCAGGAACTGTCTCTGGTTTAGTATTTTAATTTTTCAATGTATATATTATTTTTTCTACAAACATTTATAATACATTTACATAATTATACTGTATTCAGTGTCATTTATAATTTTCCGACACCCTAAACAAAAGATATACCATACCCCTATTCACAGTGCGGCCGTAGGCCCACTGTGCGGCCAAAAGTCAAAAAAAAAAGTTTCTAGTATGGGGTTTTTCGTCGTTGGGTTGGCTAAAGGGCCCCCCCCTAGAGTTGGAAACCGTCTATAGTTATGCCCCTTTTGTCCAATCCCCCTCAAAATCTCAGTCGGAACGCGACCGTCGCGCGAGCGCTACGCTTCTGCACAAACGCGCCTTTGGTAAACGCTTTCTTCATACGCGTGTGAAATTGGTTAAAAGAAAAATATCGCAGTCAGACAAAATGGAATCTACAGGTGAAAGTAAGTAGAACGAATAAAAAAATAGCTCAAGTACTAATTGTTAAGTAAACAATTGTTATAAATAATAATGTAAGGGCTATTTTTCGATCTTTTATTTATAATATTCTCGGGGTTTTCGATCAAAAAGTTAAGGTATCCTGCAGTATCCTGCTTCGAAACTTATAGGAGATATAAATGAAAGTATAAACTATAAAATAAAAAAAATTTTTGGTGCGGACTCCTGCGGTCTGAGTTTTTATGAACTTTTCTTTAAAAATAATGCAAAACAGTCAGTTTACAATATGACAACACCTGGAAAATGAAAGCAAATAAAAGTGTCAACATAAAAAATTTTAACAACCCAAGCGAATACGCGAAACTTAAAATGGAAGCAGTATACTGCATGTGAAAAATAAGGAGGGAGACAGAAGAGTAGAAGAAGAGAGCAGTCAGCAGGGACTATACGTGCCGATGCGATGCCGCGCGTTCGTGCTGCTTTAGTGTTGGTCCTTTGCTGAAGCTGGTATGGAGTCATGTGTGTGTGTTTGCACGCGCGAGACGCATAGCATGCATGGGATGGGTGCGAGTAATCGTATGAACATTTCATAAGTCTTTTTGACATAATTTTTTTACTTTGCATTAAAAAATAAGCTTCATAAATTTATTTATAAATTATTTTTCAAAGAAAATTCCTGTTTGCAATTTATAGCAAAATTTTTTATGATAAAACTAAAATTATATTAGATTTAATATTTTCAATTTTTACATTTTATTTTATTCATTTTTATTTGTTTGTTTGTTTTTTAGGTTCAAATACTTCAACTGCAAATGACGGCGCAAAAACAATCACTAGACTGGATTTATTCAATGAAATCAAAGATGTATTAACAGATATTCAAAAAGTTTATGCAAAAGTTGAAAATCTTTATAAAGATAAATATGGTTCAAACCATTCACTATCCAATGATCATAAACAAGCAATCTCAAAATTGGTTCATCAGTTTAAAACAAGATGGACTGCTTGTCACAGAAAACAAGATGCTTTTGAGAAAAACAATCACGATTGGCTCAAAACATCTGTTGAACTGAAAAAAGTAGAAGAAAAAAAAGGAGAAGAAAAAACTGAGAAAAAACCGGCTGCATTGGGTCGTCGAAAAGTTGATTTTACAGAGGGTTCTGACCGTACTAAACGTAGAATGACAGAAGCGTTACGAAAAGAAAAATCATCTGAAGAACTTGTTTATGCAGCAAAGATTAAGTTGCGGTCTGAAGGCAACACAGATTTTGCGAAGGTTATTGATAACATTTCGCATGGAAGCCCTACTAAAGCTGCAAAAGTAAGAAAATCTTTAGAGTTCGACGATCAAAATCTTCCTTTCGATGACGACGAAGCTCTTTCATTGTTTGTTGAACTAGATTTATCTCAAAGCAAGTATCAACAGCTACGAAATGCTCTTCTGGAAAAGAAATCAAAGATAATACCTTCTTATAAAAAGATACAAAGTGCAAGGAGAAAATGCTACCCACTGGCAGGTACTACTAATTACACAATAAACAAAGCAGAAGCAAAATTGCAACCTTTATTAAACCACACAACCGAACGAATTGTTAAGTTGCAATTGGAAGTTTTGAAAAATTTACCAGAAGAAATGCTGAAAAATTTAATTTTGTACTGTAAATGGGGCTGTGATGGCAGTTCAGGTCACAGTGAATACAAACAAAAACGTGACGAAAACAGTAGTAGTGACGAAAATATTTTTTTTACGTCTTTCGTGCCACTACAGCTCATATATACAGATCCGGTGACACAGAAGAAAACTATTGTCTGGAAAAATCCAAGACCCTCGTCCACTAGATTTTGTCGACCTATTGTAATCGAGTGCGCAAAAGAATCTGTGGATTTAACGAAAGAAACAACGGATGAAATTGAAAAACAAATAAAAAATTTGGTTCCTTTTAAAACGGCGATTAATGCAAAACATGTATCCATTGCATATGATTTTCAATTAACAATGATTGATACTAAAGTGTGCAATTCATTAACCGATACAAAATCTGCACAGTGTTGTTATGTATGCAAATGTAAAATTTCGGAGTTCAATAAAATAGATGAAATGTTGACGAAACAAATTTCTACAGAGCACTTAAAGTTTGGCCTATCAACTTTACATTGCTGGATCCGCTGCTTCGAGTATTTACTACATGTATCTTACAGATTGGACATAAAAAAATGGCGGGCTAGTAGTCAGGACGAAAAAAAATCCGTTGCGTCTAGAAAAAAGACTATTCAAGAAACTTTCAAAGAAGAATTGGGTTTGAATGTTGACAAACCAAAATCTGGTAGTGGAACTTCAAACGATGGAAACACGGCTCGAGTTTTTTTTGAAAATTATGACAAATCTGCTCAAATACTTGGAATTGATGAAGATATTATACATCGATTTTATATAGTATTGCAAACTATCGCAAGTGGCCATTACATCGACGTAGATAAATTTAGAAAGTATTGCCTGGATTTAGCTAAAGCAGTTGTCGAAAAATACGAATGGTATTATTTACCTACTTTAGTTCACAAACTTTTGATTCATGGCCCTGAAATCATCGAACAGTCACTGTTACCTATTGGGCAAATGTCTGAAGATGCCCAAGAGGCTTGTAATAAATATTTCAAAATATATCGGTTGCGTTTCGCAAGAAAAAATCACCGACAAAAAACCATGGAGGACGTTTTTAAAAGATTTCTAATTGCTTCTGATCCATACATTTCCAGTCTCCGAAAATTACCCGCCAAACCTCTCAAACATTTATCGCAAGAAACAATAAATTTGTTAAAATCTCCATCAGACAATGCTGGGATTGTTGGTGAATTGTATTCTGACAGTTCTGCAGACACCGATGCAAGTACTGATGCGGAAGAAGGCGAATCTTATGACATTGGCAATGGAAACTTTTTTTTGTAATATTTAATGTTTTTTCAGCGCACACCATGCTCAAATATGTTTTATTTGTAATTCAAAAAGTTTAATTTTGATAAAAAATTTGATTTATTTTTTAAATCTCAGTTTTATACTCAACAATAATTTATCAAACACAACTCCGATTCTGCATGGTGACTATTGATAAAAAAAATTTTTCTTCTATTTCAGGCTTCTATTGTGAATTTTGTCAAAGTATTGTATTTTATTGTAATTTTCTGTAAATTGACAATAAAGTATGCAAAATGATATTAAAAAATTGCTTTTAATTATTCGTTATTATTTTCCATTTTAATCGAATTTTTTCGTATAGCATAGCGCCATATTGGATCCGCCATTTTGAATTTGATAATTCTGATAACAGATTCGTAATCAGCGACCCCAAAAACCCCCCTATACCGATTTTGAGAGCATTTCGTTCATTATTCGAGTTTTTTTGGTATGGCCAACCGCCATATTGGATCCGCCATTTTGAATTTGTTAGTTCTGATAACAGATTCGTAATCAGCGACCCCAAAAACCTCCCTATACCGATTTCGATAGCATTTCCTTTATTATTCGACTTTTGGCCGCACAGTGCGGCCTACGGCCGCACTGTGCTATTGGGTCTCCAATATATTTAAAAAATGTTATGAGCCGCCACTGCACTGGTGAAACAAGTGAGGAAACTACGTCACAAAAAAATACTATATTCTTCAGAGCTCTGCTGTACTCAATAATATCGCGAGGAGAGCGACATCTCTTTGTTAAGTCATGAACTGGTATTGCACTGTTACATCAGTGAAAAGTGAAGAAGTGTTTTCGCACCAAATTCAAATAAATTTAAAAAAAAATTTTTCTTTAAATCGCCTTCTTTTATACAAAAACCAATCACTAGGGTTATATTTAAATCTTTAGGAATATTTTAAAATACTTTTTCAAAATTTTTCAAATACCCAATTAAAGGTGTATTTAAAAACAAATACATATATCGATTGTGAAAAAAAATTGGGGAAAATTACAATATACGCTTCTCTCCCGCCACGACCGTTAAATAAGCAGGCAGCTTTAATCTCGCAACAAATTAGACAACCGCTGAATAATGAAATTCAGTTGATGGAATTTGGCGCCAGCAATGACGGCAACCATTAATGCGGTTAATAAGAATTTAAAATTTTTAGAGGGAACACATATTGTATTACAAATACAGTGAATTCCAAAAAGCATGTGAATTTAACGTGCACCTGTTTGTAATTACTATTAGCGTACATTGCAATGCAATGATTGTTTGGAATGTATAATTGGATGAAGGATGACTTTTCTTTAAATTATTTTTGGATTATAGACATAGGAGTTTCTTCATTTCGGATACTTTTTTTGGATAATAACAATATATACACATATCAAATTATTTTCTTTGCTTATTATCTGACATCCGAATAAACATTATTATCATAAATGAGCCCGAGGTTATCATTAATAAAATGATATAAAAGCGAGCTTATTATCCTATTCTACATCATAATGTATAACTGTTCTAAACATAATAGTTGTGACCACGAAGACTATAGTTGTGATTGTGTTTATTGTTGGAATCAAGAAGGTAAGTCCTATCTCTCTTATTATTAAAGCTTCGCTTATTATCCTTTCATACTATCCTAAATAGCTCAGTGCAATTATGCTTGGTATGAAAAAACAAGAAGCGTGGACATGGTTGAACCAAGCGGAAACGGATCAAGACTGCCCAACAATTCAGAACAAATATGGGACAGTAATACCAATACGACCACGTCACTATGCAATCAGGCTAAAAAAAAAACACCACCAACATACACGCAATTCAAGACTTACAAAACGACTACGATCGAGACTGTTCTACAAGCAATACTGAACTCAGCAGACAAAATATCTCACTTACAGATGGACAACCCTGGAGAGTTCCGTGGTTGTTTGTAAGTAAATATAAATCGAATATGAAAACATTTTTGGGAAAAATTACGGTATGCACTTCTCCCCATCCACGACCGTTGCATAACCGGGTAGCTTTAATGTCGCAACAAATTAGACAAACGTTGAATAATGAAATTAAATTGATGGAATTTAACGCTAACATTGATGGCAGCCATTAATGCGGTTAATAAGAATTTAAAATTCTTAAAGCGTACACATCTTGTATTACAAATACAGTGAATTCCAAAAAGCATGTGAATTTAACGTGCACTCCTTTGTAATTACTCTCGTACACAAGAATAAAGAGAATATTTTAAGATCTTAATAATCAAACGAGAAGTGAAAGTAGACATATCGAGGAAAAGACAAAAAGTCTTAAAAACCACCAAATTGAAGAGGCGTTGTTTCTGCGGTTTAAGCATAAAAAGATCTTTAAACGAGCAAGTATCAGATGATTTTTTAAAACAAAAGGTTCTAAGGTTTGCCGGTGGAATAGGGAAATCATATTTTACGGCTAGCAGTGAGTTGCTACAAAAATTTAAAAAACGGCACGGAATACGTCAGATATCGATACACGTCGAAAGTTTATCGAATGATAGGGTTGCTGCAGAGAGAATTAAAGAAAATTTCAAAAAGTATTTGGCGAAAACAATTGAAGGGGCGGGTGGAAAAAGTGGCTAAGTCAGATTTTTTTGAAAAATGAGTTATTAATTGATTGTTGTAGTTCTCCAAGAGTATTATCATGTGTCATAACAATTTATGAGAAAAACGGGTCAAGTCACCTAAAAAACCGGTTCGAGACTAGAAGCAAAAAGGGAACAAGGGGTCTAACGAGCACATAGAGGGAATAAGGAGTCAAGTCCACAACTTTTGTATACTGTTGCTAACTTGGCCTACGGCTGTTTCTCAAATAAACAACACAATGTTTATAACGTTTTTTTTTAAGTTTTATTGATCTCCTGAAAAAATTGGTTAAAGCGACTTAACCCCTTTTTCCCCCTGGCCCTTCAATTATAGATTAGATTGCATACATAATGCTGACAAAACAAGCCTACACATAAAATATACGATTTGTTTACGATTCACAAATTATGGAAATAAAGAATTATTATTTTTATGCAATAAAATTATTTTTATATTTTTTATTACAAAGACATATTGTTTTATTAAAAATTGTTTTTCGCAGACAATCAGATTACCAAGTAATAATTGTTTTAATTACATAATTCAACACGCTTGCCTAATTAAATAAATCATATCTCTAAATTTTTCAAAAAGTATTTTAGGCAACAGTTTTATAAAGAAGCCTGCAACCTGTTCCTTGATTGATTTGTACAAAATCTGAAGAATACCATCTTGAACCAAATCTCGAACAAAATTATATTTAATATCAATATGTTTCACTCTTTGATGTTCTTGAGGTTCATTAACAATCTTAGTACATGGCATGTTGTCTTCAAAAATATAAACAAGAGATTCTATAATAATATTTAAATCCTTTAACAGCTTCTTTATAAAAATAATTTCACATGATGTAACACAAAGTGCAATGTATTCAGTTTCAGTGAATAACAATTATACTGTAGGTTACCTCTTAGTAACCCAACAGGCAGAGCAACCAAAAACTTTAATTAAGTAACCGGTTAAAGATTCTCGAGTGGTACTAAGGCACTAAACCGTTGGAAAAGGGAGAGGCGTGTAGTATACTAGAATCCATTCCTTGACTCAAAGCATTTCTTTTTCAGTTGCCATTAGGGAGCCGTGGACGTTAGAGCAACACATATTCACGTATGATTTCACGTTTTGTCAAATGTAGTGAGTCAGTGACTGCAGTACAACGTGAATTCCGCCGGAGATTCAATAACAATCGAAATGACTGTTCCCGCTCAAGACACAATCTTAAGTTGGGTTAATAATTTGCTAAAAGGCTCAATAATAAAAAAAAAATCCACGCGGCCGTCAAGGTACTGTTCATACTCCAGAGAACATTGAAAGGGTTAGCCAAGCGATACTGCGAAGCCCACGCTGCGCTGCTCGTCGTCATTCAGCTGCACTTTAAATCAGCAATCGTACTGTAAGACGGATTTTGCATAGCGCATTACATTTTCACCTATACAAGATTGTGGTTGTGCAGAAACTGTATGTAAAAGATTACCTCTAACGCTGTAATTTTGCACAACAAATGCTTGAACTTTATAAGCAGAATGAAAACATGTTGTTGGTAATGAGTGATGAATCCCTTTTCCACCTTAATGGAGGGGTTAACAGACAAAATTGTCGGTACTGGGCTGACGAATATCCACAACAATTTGGTGCGCGGTGGGAAACTTTGGGATCACTGGTCACTATTTTTTTTATTTTTTTTTTTTTTTTATTTTTATTTTATTTTTTTATTTTATTATTATTATTATTTATTTTTTTTTTGAAGAAAATGGGGTCACCGTTAGTGTTACATCTGAGTATTACATCAATATGGTAAACACCTTTTTCATACCTGATTTACAAAGAAAAGGTGTGGATCTTCAAGATTTGTGGCTTCAGCACGATGGGGCTACGACACATATCGCCAGACAATCTATGGATGTTCTTCGTCGTCTGTTTCCTAACCGTCTCATTTCGAGATTTGGTGACGTTTTATGCCTCCTAAGTCTTCTGACTTATCCATGGATGCGATTTTCTTCTATGAGAATACGTAAGGTTGCGTGTTTACGAGGTCAATCGTACGTTCGGCGAATTGTAGGAAGCGATCCGTCAAGAAATCACTCAAATTAAGTGATCCGCTAGAAAGAGTGGAGATCAATTTTCTTGAACGACTTCAACAATGCGTCAATGAAAACGGGCATCACATGGCAGATGTAATTTTCCGTTCATAAGTATTATAAAATACTTTGGCTTTACTTATGTTGTTCTACCAATAAATCTTTTTTAGAATAAAACTAGTAATTTTATTATTATTTTAAAAACACTTGGTTCCTATGCCTCTTAGTAATCAATTAATTAGTAAAAATTTTTTAGATGTTATTAGAGTGGTATATTGACAACGAGAAACCAATTGGAGGTGAAGGCAAAATTGTTGAAATTGATGAGTCAAAATTTGGAAAAAGGAACTATAACAAAGATAAACATACTGAAGACATATTTACTTATAATACTTCTTTGTTATACTGAATACTTGTTGAAGGACAATGGGCTTTTGAGGGCACTGACTGGAATTCCGACCAGGTTTTTATGATTTCTGGAGAATCCAACACCCTAAATAAAAATATACCATACCCCTATTGGGTCTCCAATATATTTAAAAAATTTTATAAGCCGTCACTACACTGGTGGAGCAAGTGAGGAAATTACATCATAAAAAATGCTATATTCTTCAGAGCTCTGCTGTACTCAATAATATCGCGAGGAGAGCGACATCTCTTTGTTAAGTCATGAACTGGTATTGCACTGTTACATCAGTGAAAAGTGAAGAAGTGTTTTCGCACCAAATTCAAATAAATTTTAAAAAAAAATTTTCTCTTTAAATCGCCTTCTTTTATACAAAAACCAATTACTAGGGTTATATTTAAATCTTTAGGGATATTTTAAAATACTTCTTCAAAGTTTTTCAAATACCCAGTTAAAGGTGTATTTAAAAACAAATACATATATCGAATGTGAAAGCATTTTTGGGAAAAATTACGGTATACGCTTCTCTCCCCATCTACGACCGTTAAATAAGCGGGCAGCTTTAATCTCGCAACAAATTAGACAACCGTTGAATAATGAAATTCAATTGATGGATTCAAATGTTGAAGACATATTTACCTTTGTTATACTTCTATGTTATACTGAATACTTGTTGAAGGACAATGGGATTTTGAGGGCATTGACTGGAATTCCGACCAAGTTTTTATGATTTCTGTAGAATCCAGAGTTGAGAATACATTAACCAGTTTAATAAAACAATAGATTTTGCAAGGAATCGCCGTCATCACCGATAATTAGAAGGGATATTTTAATATCAACAATGCTTTAAGGAATATGACAAAAAATTTAGTAACGTCCCACTTGAAAAACTCCAAGAGTCCATGGATAGCGACGGTCACCTAGAGACAAGGTAGCAGCTCTGTCTTCACTTAAAGGTTCCCCAAAATGCTACTGCCTATTAAGAAAAATGTCATTTCTTCCCCGTAAGATCCTCCAGAGCTGTTACGATAGAAAAACCAAATCCCAAAATTAACACATCACTTTTTTTGTACGGCTACATTTAAATCGCTTTAAATTCTTGGTCTAAACTTTTTTGTATTTAAATTTCGCTTGGTCTAAACTTTTTTATATTTAAAATATCAATAAATAGACGGAAAAATTTTAATAGCTTTTTTTATTAATTACTAAAGAAAAAGACGAATGCTCTCCAGACTAGAAGACCCTCTCTTTACGTAATTCTTAAAATTAAAAATTATTTATTATTAAACGAATTTAACTCCTTTAGGACTAATGACGAGCTGAGCTCGTCATACAAATTTTTAGAAAAAATTCAACTGACGAGTGTACATTGTCTCATATCGGTACTGGAGGCTGTACAGTAAAGGGCGGTCATATTGTAAATAAATTAAGCAAAATGTACCAAACTTGCAATTATAATTATCAAGATATTAAATTTTTATCGGAAAAACGGGAATATATGGCGGTACTAAAGGGGTTAAAATTATTACTAATAAAACGAATTTTTGGACTGTTTCATAATTTTTCAAGAAATATGAAATACTCCAATTTGGCAAGCCTGATCACATATTTTAAAAATGCCAACACTGGTTCCAATTTACTCCATGTAGGACAAGTTTCTTCCTATTTTTTTAAAGAGAGCAAGAAGTTGGAAATGAAGGGAAACTGACAGAATATAGGTTAAATTATGAACTGGATTGGTTACTATTGTTCCAATATAATTAAACTACGCCTGGGATTAGAAGCTATATCAACCAAATATTTTCAAAATAATTTTGCAACAATAAAAATATATGTTAAGTTTACTTATCTTGATTGAATTAGTTTGAATTTGCACTTATAATCCAAACTGTAACTTAAGTAACATAATTCATCCCTTCAATGTGGAAAGACTCACACAAGAAGGGCTACCAACTGAAAAAGACGAAAATGCCCCAAATTGTTCCAAGTTTCCCCGGTGTTCCAAGTAGTCGTGATTTACGGTACATAAATTTTTGTTTCGAAATATTTTTTGTGGGTTGAAACTGCTTTCTGCTAGCTCAAATACACTGCTAGTAGTGATAAAATAAACCCTGTGTTATAAAAAAACATTTAAAACCACAAAAATAGGCAGAAGCCCCCCCCCCCCAATTCTAGACGATTATAAATATTTTAGTTCTTTATTTTAATCATTTATACTTTAAATTAGGCGTTTTATTATTACTAATTAGTAAGAGTTATTACTAACTACTAATCCTATCCATTAATTATTAAATTATTTCTTAGATTTAGAAATTTCTGTTGAAATAAAAAAAAATTCCTATACCAAAATTATCTCATTCAGTCACTAACTAGATACATATAAATTATAAATGTCATATGTATATAGAGATGGGATTCTACCCGGAATTTTCCCGGGAAAATTCCCAAAGTGGGTAAAAACGGGGTAAATTCCCGGGAAAATTCCCGAAAAGTGGGTATTTATTTTAATTTACTATTTATCGTAATATTTTTGAATTAAACTATAAAAACCACTGTTTCACAAAGAATATTTGCTAAACGTAAATAATTAATCTTCATACTACATAAATACTAATTAATATATCACGTTATTATACAATTTTTGTTCGACAGTTTTTCTATAGACAATTTATTTTCGTGGCTAGTTGTACAATACGCGTTTCATTTTTCGGTGTCAATTTCCTGGGCCTACCACGACAGTTTTTTCCATAGTTTTCGCCCCTTTAGATTATGTTTTAAGTACTACAATTTCCAAAACGTTGAAATTTTAGCTCGATTCTCACTTGTCAATATTGAATTCGTGGCATTTTAATTTTTTTTTTTAAAACGTAGATATTTCTCTGAAATTTGAACACATTGAGTTATAAATTTAAATTAATTGCTAACTTCGTTGAAAAGTCATCTTAAGTTGATCCGACATAATATGTACGCTTGTATTTTTAAATTTAAAGATAAATAAACATTCAGTATGTACATACTGAAGTGGTTTTATGATAATAATAATTAAAAAACTTTACATCAACATTATATTATGTAAACCTCCACGCACAATTAACAAATATATAGAGATCTAATTAAAAACACATTTGCAAAGAAGTACAACTAAGTAATCGTTTTTACCCAGGTTTTGGGAATTTTCCCGGGAAAATACCCAATAAATACCCAAATGGGAATTTACCCGGGAATATTCCCAGTGGGAATTTTCCCGTCGCCCATCTCTATATGTATAAATTTTGTCGTTTCAGCAATGATAATAACTGAACAATCACATGTTTAGATTTGTTAAAATAAGAAACATAGGTATCTCAAAATTATCAAGGTTTAAAAAAAAAAAATAAATAAATAAAATTGTACAAAATATTCTAGGTCAGTATTTTATTTAAAGCCATGGATGACATAAAACATAAATAAACATGCAAATAATAATTTATGTGTCCTAAGATCCTGACCCATCAATTGGCTATGCGTATAGTCTTGTACAGTATGTGTGAATTAATGCCTTCATCCCTGAGAGTTCATAATTTATACAATATACGCATAACACATATGAATATCTTTTTTCGTTAACAAGCCTAAGGAACATTTTTAAATTACGTATTGTTACCAGCAATACGTAATTTGTATTAATTAAAGGTGTATTTAAAAGTAAATATAAATCGAATATGAAAACATTTTTGGGAAAAATTACTGTATGCACTTCTCCCCATCCACGACCGTTGCATAACCGGGTAGCTTTAATGTCGCAACAAATTAGACAAACGTTGAATAATGAAATTAAATTGATGGAATTTAACGCTAACATTGATGGCAGCCATTAATGCGGTTAATAAGAATTTAAAATTCTTAAAGCGTACACATCTTGTATTACAAATACAGTGAATTCCAAAAAGCATGTGAATTTAACGTGCACTCCTTTGTAATTACTCTCGTACACAAGAATAAAGAGAATATTTTAAGATCTTAATAATCAAACGAGAAGTGAAAGTAGACATATCGAGGAAAAGACAAAAAGTCTTAAAAACCACCAAATTGAAGAGCCGTTGTTTCTGCGGTTTAAGCATAAACGATCTTTAGATGAGCCAATATTAGAAGATATATTAAAATAAAAGGTTTTAACGTTTGCCAGTGAAATAGGGAACTCATCTTTTACGGCTAGCAGTGAGTTGCTGCAAAAATTTAGACTGCTTAGATTGCAGACATAATGCTGACAAAACAGGCCTATAGATAAAATATACGATTTGTTTAAGATTCACAAATTATGAAAATAAAGAAATATTATTTTTATGCAATAAAATTATTTTTATATTTTTTATTACAAACAATTTACTGATTGATGTTCCTAAGTAAGGGTTCAGAAATACGAATGACGGGAACAGGTCAAGGCGGTTTTTTTCTAATTCCGAAACAGCCGCTGAAATCACTGGAATTAATAGAGATTTAATTGTAAAGTTAAACGTTATTTTAGAAGCGATAACTAGTGGACATCACATTGACGTAAAACAATTTGATGCATATGCTAAAGAAACAGCAAGACTTGATGTAAACCTCTATAAATGGCATCCAATGACGCCAACTTTACATAAAGTGTTAATTCATGAAGCCACAGTAATTTATTTTTTATTTAATTAATTCGTAATTGACTTGCCGTAAGGCTAATCAACTATAATTACATTATATATTATAAAAATTAAATTAGAAAGAGAGAGAAGTAATACATTTAAGTTTAAAAATAGAGAATTATATAATACATCAATAATCATGGAGCCACAGTAATTAAAAATGCTATTGTTCCGATTAGAGCCGTGGGAATATTTCGCCAAATAGGGCATGCGTATGTAATGACTGGTCTCAATAACGATTTATATAACATGAAAGCACATTTGTTGTTTAAACTAGTTTTTCTGTTTAACAGTGGATATAATTTTATCAACTGAATATTAGCCTGCTTTATTTTTTCTGTTATCTGCTTATTCCAGTTACGTCGTCTATGAAGAAATACTCCTAAGTATTTTACTTCTGTTGTATTCCGTTCTACGTTTGTGCCATTAATTGTAATGTGGTTGTTGGGTTGCTCATGTCTCACAAGGAAAGGGCAAGAAGTCGAAAATTCAAAAAAATCTGAAACTTTGTCAGTATGTAGAGGGTGGCTACCTAATAACATAAAAAATATCAGTTGCTGCTAAAAAATGTTTTTAAGCAGTGAAACACGCCCTCAAAGTTGGAACTCAAAAATTCAAAAATCGATGAAATTTTGTTTATAGGTACCTTAAAAAGTTCTAGTAACAAATATAACATTATTTTTTGCATTTACAAATTTTTAAGAGTTGAAACCACCCCTTCATACGTATACTTAAAAATTTAAAAATTGATATTTTGTTTATATATACTATACAGAGCTCTAATAATAAATATAACATTAATTTTTGCATCTATAAATTTTTAAGGGTTGAAACCACCCCTTCATATGTGTACTTAAAAATTTATAAATTGAAGATATTTTGTTTATATATACTATATAGAGCTCTAGTAATAAATATAACATTATTTTTTGCATCCATAAATTTTCAAGGGTTGAAACCACCCCTTCAAATGCGTACCTAAAAATTTTAAAATTGGCGATATTGTGTTTACATATATATCATAGAGACCTAACGATAAATATATTGAAAATATTATATTCTTTCACACATTTCTAGGGGGCGAAACACCCCCTCCAAGTTGTAAACTAAAAATTTCAAAACTGACAAAATTTAGTTTACATTTACAATCTTACAACAATCTTAACACAACAATCTTACAGCGATCAACACAACAGTGTAACTTTAATATATATATTTTTTGGCAAATTTTTTAACTGTCGTTTTTTTTTCAATTACTTGTGTTAAAAATAAATCACTAAAAAAGTACGTTTAAAAATACTTATTTGTAAAATATTTTTAACTACCTATACATATAGGTATATTATTATTTGTTATACAATATTACATTTCAAAAATAAAGACTTACCGATCCAAAAAAGTCTCGCTAGCCCATTTTTATAGAACTATAAAATAATTTTTTCGCTCAACTAGTATATAAGTATACGGTATAAATATATACTCATGCCATGAATTGTAGTAAGTCAGTGGAAAAAAGTTCGCGTACATAATGGCACGGGTGAATATTGCTATTATTATACATCTCCTAATGTCAACATTTCGCATAACTAATGTTCCGTTACCAACTAATATACCATATAATCAAAATGAAATAGAACTGCATGATATTATTGTTGACCTAATAGAACGTAGTACAGAAGAAAGTGTTACGATTGAACACGATTTTGGTCTGGAATTCGAAGAGCCGTTTATTCCCCATGAGGTGCAATTAGTTGAAGAAGATGATTCGCAAAACGAAGATGAAAGTGAAGAAGATCTTTCCTCAAAAAGTTGTGTTTTGAACGAAGAAGGTGCTGTGATCGATTTAGAATACGAAAGAAAAGCAGTAGACTTTTGGACAAGCGGAAAGAAGAAACGGCTTTCTCTAAAATCTGTTCAAAATCGATTTCGAAAAGTAAAGTCGGAAGCACAACTATATCGATGGGAGAAGAGTATCCAGAAAGGTGGAACAAATCTAAATAAGTATACTTTCATTACAGAGTATGTTTTGCAACAGTTTCAAGACGCTATTGCTAGAGGTAGCATAGTACATGATCTTGACATAAGGCGATGGGCATTAAGGTAAAGAGAAAGTCAATCTTCAGTCATTCAAAGCTAGTGTAACATGGATAAAGAACTTTAAGAGAGCTCACCGCATTGTATCTAGAAAGATAACAAAATTCGTAACAACAACAACAAAAGCAGAAGACACGCACTCACAAGAAGTGGCTAAAGCTTTTGTTGCAATGGTGAAACCACATATTATACAATTTGGAGCAGATATTGTATATAATGCAAATGAAAGTGGATTTCAGTTAGAACTTCGATCTGGCAGAACATTAACTGTATCTGGAACAAAAACAGTCGAAACTACTGTACAATCGGTTTCGTCCACTACTCACAGTTATACAATAATTCCCACCATATCGGCTAGTGGTCAACTGCTGTCTCCATTATACATAGTTCTACAGAAACCCACTGGAACGTTTGGACCCAGAGTTTCAGAATCGCTTTTCAGACCGCTTAACACTTACGTTGAAGCTTCAAAATCGGGTAAATTAACATTGATTCATTTTAAAACATGGTTTCAGAGAGTCTTTTTAGCAAATACAGGACCCAGAAGCCTTCTGCTATTAGATTCACGGAGCGGTCATTGTCCTGCAGATTTAGAAAAACTTGTGCCGGAAGATAAAAATACTAAAATTTTAACAATTCCCAAAAAAAACTACTGGTTTAATACAACCTTTGGATGTTTACGGTTTTCGTAAATGGAAAAATTTCATTAGAATTTTCAGTGACCAAGTGATCTTGTTAGGTTACGATGTAAATTTACATATGCGAAATAATGTGATCAAAATTCAAGCACTCACTCACAATCAATTCTCATCTCCAAGATTTCGAAAATTATTCCAATATGCTTGGTACAAAAGTGGATACCTGGATGTATCTCCTGGAAAATTTGAACATCCCGTTGAATTCTGTTACTTTAGGAGTGAAACACCTATACCGCGTTGTAGTATTTGTGGAAAACCGGCATTTATACGATGTGCGTGGTGTAAAGTATATTTGTGCTTTGAACATTTTTTTCATCAATTTCGTTACTGCGATAAATTTGAACCATAATCAGTTAACAAACCATTAACGTATATTTTTTTTGCAATACAGATAGCTTTTAAATAGTGTACTAGACTATTGTGTAGTACATGTAAACAAAATTTCGCCAATTTTTGTTTCTAATTTCCAATTTGGAAAGGATATTTTACTCCTATAGATGCATGGAAGCAAAAAAAAATTATTAATCCATTTTTATGTGATATATTATGTCAATAAAATCTCGAATTTTTAAATTTTCAAGTCGACAGCTAAAGGGGTGGTTTTACCCCCTTAAAAATGTGTAGGCATAAAAAATAATGTTATATTTATTACTAAAATTCTTTATCGTGTATATAAATAAAATTTCGTCAATTTTAAATTTTCTAAGCACACACTTGAAGGGGTGGTTTCACCCCTTAAAAATGTGTGGACGCAAAAAATAATGTTATATTTATTATTAGAATTTTTTATAATGAGTAAAAACAAAATATCGCAATTTTAAATTTTTTAGGTACGCACTTGAAGGGGTGGTTTCAACCCTTGAAAATTTTTGGATGCAAAAAATAATGTTATATTTATTACTAGAGCTCTATATAGTATATATAAACAAAATATCATCAATTTATAAATTTTTAAGTACACATATGAAGGGGTGGTTTCAACCCCTAAAAATTTGTAAATGCAAAAAATAATGTTATATTTATTATTAGAGCTCTGTATAGTATATATAAACAAAATATCATCAATTTTTAAATTTTTAAGTACACAGTTGAGGGGTGGTTTCAACCCTTAAAAATTTATAGATGCAAAAAATAATGTTATATTTGTTACTAGAACTTTTTAAGGTACCTATAAACAAAATTTCATCGACTTTTAAATTTTTGAGTTCCAACTTTGAGGGGGTGTTTCACCCCTTAAAAACGTTTTTTTAGCAGCAACTGATCTTTTTTATTTTATTAGGTAGCCACCCTCTATATACTGACAAAGTTTCAGATTTTTTTGAATTTTCGACTTCTTGCCCTTTCCTTGTAAGTAGTGATCCTTTCCTAAGCTGTTCAAGAGCGAAGACACACAAAAAGAGCAAGCCTTTTAAGAGTGACACTTTCAAACTTCTTTTATCCTTAAAGGATAATTTATAAGTTGAGTGCAAAAAAATGAAGAATATATGGAAGAATATTTTTCAGAATCCGATGTCTCTGATTAATGAAAACTCTTTGTCATTAAAGGTATAAGATGATTACCTGTTTTCACTTTCTGTGTTTATGTATAAATAAATTATGTGTTTTCAATCTCTGCGTTAAATAATTTTCCCACTTCTAACTATTTATTACGTTACATTGTATCAACATATAATAACACATAATACTAATTAAATCTGTATACTTGTTTACATTTCCAACTGCCTGGTTCGAGAGTTCAATTCGAGAGTTCGAGGTTTCCAATAACACTTTTTAAAACCTTTTATTTAAATTTCAACACCGAAAAACTGATTAATTGATTAATCTAACCTGGCAACGTAGATATTAATTTTGGCCACGATTTTTAGTCCAGTAACTCCACTGCGTGTCGTCTGGAGATACGCAATTGCAACGCTGCATTCTAAATGTACTAAGATGAAGAAATGGGTATTAAAAGAAAAAGTGCAGTGACTATTACCTTTGTAATGTAAGTTTTTCCTTATGATTTTTTTTCGTCTTAATTGTAATGATTTTAAATTTAACTACCAAAATAATTGACTAAATCGTCCTTACGTACCCTAAACATAGACAAAAGTCATTGTTGTGTATGCGTCTAGGTTTTATGACAATTTGGCTGGGTATAATTCTAAACTAATTTCTTTAAATTTTATGTTAAGAATGTAAATCTACGATATTGGACTGTATTACTATAAAATATGCGTTTTAAAAGATTATTCACTAAAAATAATTACATATGGTTAGGCCTTTACTTAATTAATATTAATTTGCATTTCGTGCACCCGGTATACATCACACACTGTATACCTAAATTTATAATTTTATTAATAAAAATTTGTCCTAATTGTAATACACACAGAAAGGGTATTACACGTTTGTACAGGTTGTTTTTGAATTGATATAATTTCGCCTGTTGTTTTTCAATAACAACTGTATTATTCATTCGAAGTTTGACTTTTGTCTGTTAAAAAAGTGCTTGCTATTTTTTCGGATTATTATTGCAAAAAATGTGCTATAATTAATAAGTAATTTGCTACTTATTTTATGCTATTGTTAGTTACGAACGTTATTGTTCAATATTGTGCTAAATATCGTTTTTTCGTTGCTTTAAAATTGTGCTATAGTTTATTTTTTGTTTGGATTACCTGCAACTACATACAATAACCATTCAAGTGAATGTTCAAGAAAAATACTCATCTAAAAATCAGGTATAGAGATGTCGATTCTCCAAAAAAGATCGATTTTTGGATCGATTTAAATCGAAATTAAAAAAATCGATCCAAAAAAAAATCGACTAAAAAAAAATCGATTCTGTAAGATGGATCTAAAAAATCGAAATTAAAATTTTAAAAAAAATTAACTGATAGTTTTGTTATTAATTAATCTGTAAATAACAAACATAAACTGAAAAAAATTAAATAAAATAAAAAATAATAAAACAATAAAACAAAGAGGAAATAAAATAAATTATTTACTTGGTAAAAGCTTTGATAAATTATGTTGCCATCAAACTTCACTTCAAATTTTATTATATAGAATTAGATTGATCAATGTCACTTGTGGAAACTACAACAGAAACTTTAACTACGTTTATACAATTTGGGTAGTAGACGTGGTTTGCTGTTTCGATAAAAAAAAAATACAAAATAATTATACCCGTAATACTTAGGAGAGAAAATAATGTTTCCTATAAAGTGGGAATATAGTTTCTAAAATAAACAACTAATACTTAGTAGAGATGTCGATTCTCCAAAAAAAAAAAGGTCGATTTTTTGATCAAATTAAATCGAAATTAAAAAAAATCGATCCAAAAAAAAATCGACTAAAAAAATCGATTCGGTAAGATCGATCTAAAAAATCGAAATTTTGAAAAGTTTAAAAAAAATTAACTGATAATTTTTTAAGTTATTTAATTGAAAGTTTGTTAAGGAATTTAATTGATAGTACATGGAAGGTAGGTACTATGTAAAAACGTTTTATATTATACTTGTAAAAGCGATGAGCTAACGTGGATTGGTAAAAATAGGAAAAAGTTGGAATTAGAGATGTCGATTCTCCAAAAAAAGATCGATTTTTTGGATCGATATAAATTGAAATTAAAAAAATCGATCCAAAAAAAATCGACTAAAAAAAAATCGATTCTGTAAGATCGATCTAAAAAATCGAAATTTTGAAAAGTTTAAAAAAAATTAACTGATAGTTTGTTAAGGAATTTAATTGATAGTACATCGAAGGTATACTATGTAAAAATGTTTTATATTATACTTGTAAAGGCGATGAGCTAACGTGGATTGGTGAAAGTGGGGAAAAAATTAGAATGATGCAACTGAATATATAGAACGAATATCACGGAATGAACCAAGTTTATTTAAAAATTTCAAACAAACTGACAAAAAAAAATCTTCTAAATATGTAAGTCCTTTTGTAGAAGAGGTATCACTTGGAACATGGGTGGTCTGCCTTTCTTTTTGCATTCATGGTCGTCATAGTAGTATGGTAGTACACATAGTACATATGGTAGATAAATACATATATGTTATATGGTTATAGGGTATACATATTGGCTATTGGCACATTGGATACTACTGGAACTAATTAGAAAAAAGATAATGCGTATATAGTTATACATACGAGTATAGCCACATGGGAGTTTTACCCATTGTTATCACAACGGGTAAAAAGTAACAACTAAAAATAACATTTTTGGTGTTTCCCTTTAATACATGTTTCTTTGTAGAATTAAAATAAAAATGAAATTATTTTTCAAAAAAATCGGTTGTCGATCTCCTACTTTTAATAATCGATTCATAAATCGATTCAATTAAAAAAAAATCGAAAAAAAATCGAGATTTTAAGCTTCGATTAATCGATTTAAAATCGACATCTCTAATCAGGTAACCTATATTTCCTTTTATTCTATATTTTTACCCCCTGATTATTGTAATTACGGACACATTAACTACTTCTATCAACTTTCGTGAGTAATAAAATTTTGTTTATATAATTTGTACAATTATATTATTAGCCTTCCATTTTGCTATTTTCGTGTGTTGCATTTTTAATTACTTATGAACCAGCGACAAAATTAGTTTGCAAAAAGGAGCACTTATACAAGGGCCATTTAGGCATGTACAACATATAAATTAAAATTGTACTCACTGAATTTGTTCTTCCATTTTAAAATAATGTTTATTGGGTCAAGGAAAGATTTTGGAAATAAAGGAAGAAGGCAATGACCCTTATTAAATTTTGATTAGCTTTTCGGATGAGCTTCTATACAATTTTATACCAATGTGATTTTACACCAATATTTTAATAAGCGAGCTAAGCTATTATTATTACGAAAAAGACAAAACTAATACGAAAACTAAATACAGAATTTCTACTATTATATTGTTGTGAACTATCACTAATTATTGCGAAGTAACCAAAACCATTTTTGAACTAAAACTCTCCCGATGACTTTACATCGACCATGAGTTATAAATCACACAAATTCAAAATAGTTCAAGCGAATGAATTAAGGTAACCAATATAATCGCACCATCTATTGACATTAAAGTATATTAAAATTCTTGTTTTTATCCGCACATATAATCAACAGATGGCGTAAACAGTCATGTTCATCTTTTAATTATTAACGTTTTTCTTTATTTTATAATCTTTTATGTTTGTTCTAGTTTCCAAGCGTGTTTCCAATATAACCAAGCGTGTTTCATATAAATTCACTTGTTTCCATGGTTCGGCCTTAAAATTCAAGTCCGTCTCCGAAAGTGGCCAATATGCTACCCATTTTTAGGCCATTTCTCAAACTTAACATCTATACAAACATTGACAGAATCACTCCCCACCCATCGGTAACACAATATTATGGATCGTCTGTAGATTATACTGAAGGATTGTACAATATATTGTGCTGATCAAAAGCAGTTTGAAATATATTGTGCAATGAATGAATATTACAATGTCTGTAGGCTCTGTAGATATTATTGCGCAATACCACTTTATTTGTTTAAGTTTTAATTTATTTATTATTTGTAATGTCACATTTGATGGCTATTATTTGAACCAGTTGAAATTAATAATTTACAAGAATAATTATTTATTGTTTTGCAACATCTTAATGTACAATTCCTACATATTCAGTTCATTTTACAAATTATTGAACTTTCTGAAAGTTGAAGATCATAATCGAAACTGGAAACAAATCAAAACAATAATAGCTAATAAAGATTTGAACGAAAGAAGATTATTAAAAAACTTCTCAAATGTCAATTACAATGAATAAACTAAACATTACCTTCAGGCAGAGACAAACTTCATATTTTCAAAAAATTATTTATTCTCGTGACTGGTCAACTGACAGTTCCCTTTACAATGGTTTGATTAGAAGTTGCTCCATTAGCGTTGTAGAATATTTCAATAATTGGCGGCCCATTAAAGACAAATGGTGCTTGAGTGAAAAGTTTCAATAGTCAAATTTTTTAAATACAACGAACAACCGACTAGAATCATTGAATTTCAAAATAAAATCAGTAATTGAGCGGGACACTGCATTATCAAATTTCATTGAGGAATTTTTCGAACCCATATTGATACTGAATGACAAAAGAGATCACAAAGCTGCTAATTTGCTTTCTAAGAAGCTAACCGTTGGATAATGTGCTTGGAAAATATTTTGAATTTCTTGCAGCATAGTCCTTAAAAACAAAACAAAACAAAAAAAAAAAAATACGAAACCAGGAATACTGAATATTGATCAAGATATGAAACTATTATACGTCATTGTTGTGTTCCTGGAGCAAGAGCAGTTATGATAGTTTAATCAGCATAGCAGGCTTCGAGCCCACTTTTACGTTCCCAAAAGTTAAAAAAAAAAAAAATGTGGATGCGTGCGATACCGCGTAAAAATTGGATTCCATCGCCTTATTTAGCTCTATGTATTTGTCATTTCAATCCAAGTGTAATGTTATTAGTAATTTGGTACAAAAATGAAAATGGTAATTTAGTCCAATTGTAATTAAGCTACCCAAAATTAATTGACGGTGCTGTTCCTAGTATATTTCCAAAGGTACCGAAACATTTATCTCAAAAACCGAAATCAAAACGACCAGATTTGGCAATCCACAAGAAAAATATTTTAAAAAGGGAAAAATATAAAACAGAACAGTTTTTAAAAAGTGAAAATATAAATTTTGAGGAATTTTTATGTAAGTGAAATTTCCTCCAGTTTGGGATATAAAAAACATGATTCTTGTGTTTATTTATGTATTTTAAATATTGATATACGATCAAATAAAAGTATGCAAGAAAATTTAAAAGTGATGCATGGTATTATTTTTAATAGACTTATATACTGGGATGTTTTTAAATAACAATAAATTATCAGAAAGTGATTTAAGATCGGTACGTTCACCATCAAGTAAATTATCTAGATCAGGGGTCGGCAAACTGCGGCCCGTTGCAAGCTTTCATGCCTATTCAGAGTTGAGCATACTTTTTTGTTCTCCGATGTTTTATAAAATAAATGTAAATAAAACTGTTACTAAAAATTTTTCCTCATGTTGATTTTTAATAATATTTATATTAATTTGTGTTAGAAAGAGGAAATACCCCTGTCGCAGTATCCTGCATAATGTAGCGAATTTCCGTTTACAAAAATTAGTTTTTCTCGGAAATTACTTGACATAGAATTATTTTTCAAAAATCCTTTTTATGTGATTATTTTTTCCTCTTTCCAACAGTGTAAGAAAATACGGCAAATTGGGAAAATTTGGGTAAAAAACTCACTTTTTCCACAAAAATTTTTTAGGCAAAAATGCCTAAAAATCCATTCCGGGTATTGGACGTGTCTGACTTTTTGGACTTCCAATATTTTTACCAAATTTCGTAAAAGCAGTATTTCTCATTCGAGAGTTATATAAATTTTAGTGAATGTCATTTTTGGCTTCTAGAGACTTCAAAAGAAATTATTTCTATCATAGTTCCGGGCTCAAGTAGCATTAAGACAGTGACCCTAATAACTGAATTTTCGATTCGAAAATTCGTTAAAAAAAACCTACTTAAGCCACATACTACATTGAAAAATATTTCACTGTGCGGCCCGCTAAAAATTATTTTCTTAAAAAAATGGCCCGCCATCCAAAAAAGGTTGCCGACCCCTGATCTAGATGGTCACAATTTGAAAATTTATTTAGTAAATATTTTTTACATTCTTCACATGAAATCACCATATAATTAACTTTATTCAATCCCGATATTTTATTATATCCCGAAAAACGGGTACACAGAGCCTCATACCTGAAAAGAGACGTTCTCTCCCTAACCTCAGAAACTAGATAAATTTGATAGAAATGTAATAAGGAGGGAAAGAGAAGACTTTTTTTTAGTGAAAAAGTTACACCAACTCTGTCAAACTTACTGGCAGTTTTAAAAATCAAAATCGATTTTCCGTGGGGACGAGTTACTGTGGTGACATCGTCAACCACCACATTCCATTAAAAAACATTAAGGATTAGAAAGCGGCCAAGGGAACGGATTTTCACCATTTTTAGAAATCACTTGACATTTTTATCACTCATTAGCATAATATATAAGTCAAACTCAAACAATATAGCATACAGTATTATTTCAAATTTTGTAAAATTTGGGACGTTATTATGTAAATTTTATTATTGAAATAAATTTATAAAACTTAATTGTTGGATATTTTATTGTTCAGCGAATAGATAAAGTATTATCAAAAAGCGTTATTAAAAGTGTTATCGGGAAGTTTTAAGCATCTTTAACCCTTTGCACTCGATAGACGCCGCCACGGCGACACAATAAATACCCTTTGCACTCGAAAGGCGCCTCTCAAGCGCCATCCTATTCTTTACTTCAAATATCACACTAAGGAAAATTATAAAATTTAATATTAAAATATAATGTTTGTAATATGCAAATAAAAATAAAATATGTAAGTAAACTACTTTTGTTTAAAATACTTATCTTTGATGTATTACAATTTTTTATTAAAACTACTGTCGAGTAGCTGAGTACCCATACTAAAAAATGGTTCGAGTGCAAAGGGTTAAAGTGTTTCTCTACATCTATTTGGGTCCTAGTCCTCATTAATTGACTAGGTGGTGTCAGAAGAATCAATCAATAAAAAGATCCATCTGCGTATTCTCAACCACGGTGGTAATCTTCAAATACTATTACATAAGTTAAAAGACATGAAATTTTATTGAAGAAAGATTCGATATATAGTGGAACTGGCAAACGGAATATTTACGCAATATGAACAGTTTGCGAGAAAGTAACATAATTTATTTAGATGAATTATGGCTCAATTGTAATTTGAGCCACGGAAAATGTTGGCAATGAGACGATATGCGAGGAATAATAAAAAATATTCGTGCATCCAATAGATTAATTATTGCCCACATTGGTAATTAAAATGGCATTGGTAATTTAAATTGTCAGAAACTGATTTAATATTTAAAACGGATTCAGCTTCTGGTGATTACTATGGCGAAAAAATACATTAAAATATTTAACGCAGTTACGTAAATTAAACAAGTTATGTTTAAATAAAGTACTTTATAACGCGTAATAAGCTTAACTAATACGAAATTCAGTACAGCCGAAATTAGACGCGTAAACAACTCGGGTTGCTCCACGTATTCCATAAACGTACACTTTTAAATTCGTTGCGCCATCTATTATCAAATTCGGTGTATTGAATTATTGCCATAGATTTTTACAAATACGTGTTAAAATGTCGTATTTACTTTTACAGTTAAATCTTGTTTTAAAATGTTTTTGATACGGCGAGTATGTGGTAACATCCAGAAAATTCTTCGGTTTCTTGTGCATTATATTTATTAATAACATCGGTTGGTATACGGCTCGCAAACGCCGATTCAATATTCATCCATCAAATCTTGCGGGTCTGTTTTATACGATTCGGATTAGTACCAGCACTTAAAACAATCAACATATATTAATATTAACTCTTCGCGCTTACAACACATGTCTAGCATGACAAGGTGGTTTGGCCATTAGGTCAACCATATTTTGAACATTAAAATCTGAATTTGTGGACAATAGATCGCGTTAAACCGACTTTTGAAAATATTAGGTCATCTGGAAAGTTCGTGCCATTTTCGAAGCCACTCGGATCAATTCGTATTTCTTCAAATAGCAACCGCAAATGAAACATATAACAACATGTTAGTGTTAGGCCGATAGTGTTGCTTGTAATATGTATCATACATCTTTAAACAGTGTTTAAATAATTTTCTTGTCAGTAATAATGAGCAATCTTAGACATCAAGGAACATCATGTCATGTTATACGAGTTTAAAAAAGTGACTAATGCAGCTGATGCAACGAGAAATATTTGAGTAATTTTTCTTTGGAAGATGAAGCTCCCTCCGGTCGACCTGTGTGTATTGACGATGAATTTATTCATCAAGAAATAAAGCGAAACCAGAGGAAAACTGTTAAGAATTAGCGGCAACTTCTGAGTATTCAAAAACCACAATTTTCAGCCATTTGAAGAAGATCGGGATGGTCATTTACAACAAAAACGGCACGAACTTTTCGGATGACCCAATAAAAAATCTAAAAAAAGGACATTTAAAACATTTAATTCGAGTTTTGAGGAAAAAGGTTGCAAGTTTTTTTTTTTTTTTAAATAAAAAATCATGCATCATGTCATGTGTTACATATCTTACCAGCTAGCCGAAAAGCACGTTTATTTTTGCTTGAGTACAAAAGGTTAAGTTATAAAATTATTTTTAAAAAAGCAATCCTAGATTTTATGACAAAAGTAATAAAATTCTAGCAACCTAGTAAAAAATACTGTATACCCCGGCCGTGTTACAAAGAATTAAATCCGCTGTATAGCAGCATACACATATGGGCCGTCCTAGATTCAGTAGATTCACATACAACACAATATTGCCAACTTATATCTCTTATTCTGTTTTAGTCGGGATTAATTTTGTAACAAAAAATTGATTATTACAAAAAAACTATGTAGCCGAAGTGTTTATAAATTTGCTGATATATCAGTTATTGTTTTCTAGGCTATTTGAATAGTTTTTTTAGAAATTAATCTTATCCGGAAGAGTATTTCTTTTTACATAAAGTGTCAATATGCTGGTTTTTTTATACCAACTATGCTAAAATGGCATTTTTCAAGACTGAGAATGGTGTGATAAAAAATCATTAAACTTAATTTTTATAGGGTAAACAGTATAGTTATTGGACGTAGATAGTTATTAGACAAGACACTCTCTTTTGGAGATTACAAGGCTTATAGTAAAGCAAACTTCCTGGTTTTTTAATTAAACAGAACCCTCTAGTATCTATTTTCAGAAAATGCATTTTGAGTTAAACATAATTTACAAAAACCTGTAACTACGTCATTCTTAGCGTAGTCTTAGGTATTTCGTTAAGAAAATTTACTGCTTCTAGTGAATGAAAAGGCTAGAATCATTTAATAATATCCTACTAAATTGTGAACCAGGGCCATTCTCCTGTTATGCACGGGAAATTTACAAACTTTAAAGCATATAAAAAAAGTAAAATAAGATGTATATTAACTTCATTTTTGCGGTTAAATCAACAGTAGAACTGATTCTTAAATTTTACGTTGAAAACTAAATAATAATTGCAGTTTAAGTACTTAAAAAATCATTTAATTTACTTGTTATGCACAGGATTCAGAAAAAAAATATATTTACACCTTGACTTCAATATGTCATAAACTCTGTGAAGTTAGAACTTGTATATTGCCATTATATTTTTTTCCCAACAGCTGAGTAGTAACAGTAACCAATTATGCTAAATATTTTCCTAATACCTTACTCATTAAAATTTAAAATTAATTTAATTTGCGTTATGCACGGGACATGGCTAATATTATACACGGGACCTCTCTGAATTTTGTTCCAGTTTAAGTTCGATAAATTCAAAAATAATGATGATTATTATTCTTCTTATATTTTTTCCCAACAGCTTAGTAGTAACTTAAACGAATTTATGCTAAATATTTCCCTAATTACTTTCCTCAATAAAATTTAAAATTAATTTAATATTTGTTATGCACGGGACATGGATCATGTTATGCACGGGATATATCTGAATTTTGCTCCAGATTGAGTTGGAGGAATTCAAAAATAATGAAATAGAGTATTCTATCATTTCTAATGAAATAAAGTATTCTACCATATCAGGAAAGTCATTAAAATAATTCAGCCGCCTACAGTTATAAATGCTCGAAGGGTTTTTGATTTTCCAAATTTTTACAAAAAATTTGTGTTATGCACGGGACAGGAAAAGACTCCCCAATGTTTAGCTTAATTTTCAATTTTCAGAAAATTTCTTTGTAGTATAAATGCATACTAAGATGATCAAAGTAAATTTGTAATACATATTTTCAATTTTAATAAAAAAATAAATCTGTAAACTAAAAAAGATCGTGCTTTTCCGTTATGCGCGGGACATTCAATTTTTGTTTAAATAAATCGTCCTTTCTAAAAAAAATTATTGTGATATTTTAATTTTTGTTTTTATTGTTAAATAAGAACATTATGTAGATATATTAAAAAAAAAAAAAAAAGAACTGAATTACAACACCATTTTGCTAAATAATAAAAATTTGTAAATACGTTGATTGTAATGAAAAAATGCAAGAGGATTGGATTAGGATATTGACTAGTGCAGACGTGTAATTGTTGTGCGAGTGTTTTTAATTATTACACATATCTGTTATATAATTTTTTGAAAACACTAATTAATTTAAATAAACAAGTGATATAAAAAAAACACAGCTCGCTACTGCAAATACAAGCAGTAGTGGGCATTAATTAAAATATTTAATATAATTATTACTGTTCACACTAAAATGGATAATTTAAATAGTATAAATACAACTAATCAAAAATCAACTAATCCTCAAGCTAAATCTAATATGTCAAATAAAATACAACAACAAACTCAAAACAGTCAAATCAAAACATCAACTACAGTCAAACCTGTCAACATCTTCGCACAAAACATGTTACCAACAAGCAATGGAAAACCAAAAACTTTTGCAGAAATAGCATCTCAAAACAGTATGGCCAACCCAATTTTTCCTAAGAAAGAACAAGCAATTATTTTATCCCCATTCCCAGGGATCCCAATTAAAGAATATATTACTGTATTAGGAAATCTAATAGGACCAGAAAAAATATTATTCAGAGAAAGAATTTCTCACAATCGTATCAGTGTTTTTCTTAACTCGAAACAAACAGTGGATGAAGTAATAAACAAATATGACCACATAGTAGTTTGCAATCAAAATATACCAATAAGGCGACTAATATCAACAGCAAAACGTATTATTATATCTGGGGGCAGCCCAATTGTCCCACATAGCGAAATAGAAACTGCTCTTATCAATGGTTTAAAACTTAAATTGGCCTCCAACATAACGTTCATGAATGCCGGCATGAATATCGATAAATTTAGACACATATCGAGTTTCAATCGACAAGTTTACGCCGACATTACTGAAGAAAGCACACTACCAGCATCTTTCTTAATCAACTATGAAGATGACGATTACAGATTTTTTATTGATTTTGCTCAAGAAAAATGCTTCAGATGTCATAACATAGGCCACAAAATAATTAATTGTCCACTCACCATTGAAGAAAATGCTAATGATGAAGGTAATCTTACAATGACTACCGAATTACAACATAAAGAATCGACATCGAACATGTCTATCATGAACGAAAAATGTATCAATTCCGCCGAAGAAAATATACCAAGTACATCTAAATCAGAAACAAGTGAAGAAATACAAATGATAGAAACCGAATATATTGAAGAAGAACTAGATAAAGAAGAATCATCTGACTTTATTAGTGATGAAGATCCAAATGCTACATCCATTGAAATAAACAAAGAACGCTCCGAAAAAAATGCAAATCAAGACAACAGAAAACGCAAGATAAAACGATCAAGAACTTCAACAGGCTCAACGGATACAACAGAAAATTCAAATAAATTAGATTTGAAAAGAATTATATTAGATACCGATATTAGAAAAGCAGATGATTATAAACAACAACAAACGTCAATGTTAAAATATACAAATACGAAAATGCCAATCGAAGAAATGTTATACCCAACAAAAACAATCTTGCATACTCATCAAGACGAATATATTTTTGATTACGACAAATTAAAACAATACATAAAAGATACAAAGAAGAAATCAAATGATGAAATTCTGTCAATAACAAAACAATATTCTAATAATAATATTTTACAAGTATATCATCTTTTGGATCACCTTTACCCTACTCTAGAAAATGCAGCAATCAAAAGTAGATTCACCAAAATAAAAAATATTATAATTTCTGATAACCAAAATATAGAAACGCATTCATCTGATAATGAATACTAACACTAATAAAAATCAAATCATATTACAGTGGAACCCCAATGGAGTTTTATCCAAACGAAATGAATTAACTCATTTAATATCTAAATTTGACCCTATAGTAATTGGAATTCAAGAAACTAGATTAAAACCAGATACCATATGCAAATTCAAAAACTATGAATGCTATAGAAAAGATTACATACTAAATAATATCGCATCTGATGGAGTTGCATTATTCGTAAAAAACAATATTTATTCTGAGCAAATTGCCATTAACACAGAATTACAAGCAATAGCAGTAAAAGTTAAACTTAACTCAAGTTTCATTACAACTTGCTCATTATACTTATCTCATCATGAGTTAATCAATACTACAAAACTACAAAATCTAGTACAACAACTACCTAAACCATTTTTAATTATGGTCGATGTAAATGGACACAATACTTTATGGGGAAGTAATTACACTAACCCAAGAGGAAAAATCATAGAAAATTTTTTACATAATAATGACGAAATGATTATCCTAAACTCTGGTGAACCCACACATTTAAATATCGCAACAGAAAATACATCAATAATAGACTTAACATTTTGTACAGCCAACCTCGCTACAAAACTCTCTTGGGAAACGCATCACGATCTATGTTTCAGTGACCATTTTCCCCTAAAAATAATGTTAAATGAAACAGAAAACACTAAGGAAGAATGCAAAATTTGGAAAATTAAAGAAGCTAATTGGAACATCTATCAAGAATTAACGAATATACAACCTGAAAATAACTTAGAAGACTTAAACACGAAATATAAATATTTAATAGACGTTATAAACAATGCAGCCGAAAAAAGTATTCCAATAATACACTATAAAAATTTTAAATACAAAGTACCTTGGTGGTGTAGTCAAATTGCAAACGCAATAAAAGCAAGAAAACGAGCCCTAAAAATCTATATGAGATCCAAAAATATAGAGGATCTTATACAATTTAAGAAACTGCGAGCTACCGCTCGAAGAATAATAAATGAAAAGAAAAAAGAATCGTGGCTCCAATTTTTAGAAACCATCAACAGCGATACACCTCAAAAAAAACTATGGGATCAAATTAAAAAAATAGATAACAAATTTAATTATACAAGCATTAATGCAATTAAGATTAACAATGATATTATAACAGATGATGAAATTATTTCTAATAAATTTGTGGAATACTATCAAAAGATAGGAAACAACATAAATTATAGCGAAGACTTTAACAGATTCAAAGTTGAACAAGAAAATATCCCAATAAACTTTCAAAAAACAAGTACCAACCAGCTCTATAATCAACCCTTCACAATTGAAGAATTAAACGACACACTAAGCTGTTTAAAAACAAACACTGCGACAGGCCCTGATTTAATTCACAACATGATGATACAAAACCTACACAAAAATGCAAAAATATATTTACTGTCCTTATACAACTATATTTGGAATAATCATAGCATACCAGAAGAATGGAAAATGGCTCAAATCGTACCCGTAATTAAACCACAAAAATCTAAATTTCTAATCAAAAATTACAGACCCATCTCATTAACAGACAATCTTGGCAAAATTTTAGAGAAAATGGTAGCAAGACGACTAATGTGGTGTCTAGAATCGAAGGCCCTAATTACCAATTTTCAAAATGGCTTCTATCCGAACAGATCAACACTAGACAGTTTGGTGATAATGGACACAGAAATTAAACACGCTTTTATATGTAACGAACAACTTATTGCCATTTTCTTAGACATGGAAAAGGCGTATGATACGATCTGGAGAAGGAAAATATTAAAACAACTAGAAATATGGGGATTCGAACAAAACTTACCGCTCTATATTGAAAATTTTCTTAGTGATCGTAAAATAAGCGTTAAAATTAATAACAAGACATCCAGTATAAAAACAATAAATAATGGGATCCCACAAGGATCAGTATTGAGTACGCTATTATTTAACATAGCCATTAATGACATTGTGAATAGTATTGATCAACTGACAAAGATTAGCTTATATGCAGATGACATAGCAATTTATGTTAGATCTTCAAACAACCGTTTAATTCAAAATACGCTACAAAAAACTCTATTAAACTTACAAAAATGGTCAAATAGAAATGGAACTAAATTTTCATCAACAAAAACTAAATTTATAATTTTTTCAAAGAAACATAACGAACAAAATGTTTTTAACTTTACAATCAACAATGAACCAATTGAAAGAACACACCGTCTAAAATATCTGGGACTTGTTTGGGATACGAAATTATCGTGGAACTTTCATATTGATCATATAAAAAATAAATGTATTAATAGACTAAATGTAATAAAAACAATTGCTACTAAACAATGGGGGTCAGATAGATTAATACTAATTTGATTATACAGAACATTGATCAGAACTATAATTGATTATGGATCTATTATATATAATACAGCTAAACATCGTACATTAAAAAGACTAGATAGTATACATAATCAAAGCTGCAGAATTGCAATTGGGGCCTATAGAACGAGTCCAGTTGATAGTATATTATGTGAAGCTGCCGAACCACCCCTTAAGATAAGAAGACAACTACTAATCTTAAATTATGCAATAAAAGTAGGAAAAAATAAAGACCATATAAATTATCAGAAAATAACTAAAATATGCTACGAACACAAATTCATGACCTCCCAACAATATCCAAAAACAGTAGCACTTCAAGTAAAGCAAATATTTGAAAATATAGATATGCAACATAATATTATCAATGATATTTTTAAATTCAGACCTCAACTCATAAAGCCACATTGTATATCTGAAAATATAGAGATGATTGATGATTTAACCAAACTAAGGAAAACAAATACACCTAATCAACTATACAAAAATGAATTTTATCAGATCAAAAACACTTACAACAACGCCGTATTCATCTTTACGGATGGATCATATAACGGAGAGAATTCTGGTAGCGCATTCGTTATAAATAATGAAGAACATTTATTCAAGTTAAATAACATTAACAACAATTACACCGCGGAAATTATTGCAATAAACCAAGCTTTAAAATATATTGACGCTAAATCTGATCATAATGAATTTATAATTTGTAGTGACTCATTAAGTGCACTTAAAACCATAACATCAAAAAAAGAATCCAAAAATAATATAATCAACGAAATTAGATTAAATAGTTTTCAATATCAAAAAACCATTAAATACATGTGGATACCAGGGCATGCAGAAATTGAATACAACGAAAAAGCAGACTTAGCCGCCAAAAACGCAGCCAGAAATGGAATAATACTACGTGAAATATACGATGGAGACTTAAGAATAAGTATTAAAAAGAAATTACAAAACAAGTGGGACGAACAATGGCAAAATACGTCTACGGGATCTAAATTACTACAATGTAAACCTACTACAGCACAAAGAAAACATCCAATTGCCTCAAACAGGAAAAATGAAATAATATTAACAAGGTTACGTATAGGACATACATCTCTAACCCATAAGTATTTAATTAACAAATCACCTCGTCCTATATGCAATTCCTGTCGCTATCCACTAACCGTTAACCATATCCTTACAAATTGTATCCAGTACGAACAATATCGCCGTCAACTAAATCTACCGCAAAACTTGGAGAGCATCTTAACAGACGAAAAGACAACTACGGAAAAAGTAATTAATTATCTCAAAATGTGTAATCTATATAACTATGTGTAAAACAGAATGTGTTATTAGTGCTATAATGAAAAAGTGATATTTTTAGTAAAAAAAAAAAAAAAAAAACTTTATAACATAGACTGTATCGATTTTTACCATGTCTTTACGATATAATGGCGTAAAAACCTTGATGTTAAAAACGCCAGAAAATTATTATAAAAAAAAAAAAAAAAAAAAAAAAAAAATGCAAAAATCACAATACTAATTTTCAAGCATTGATATCATATTGAAAAATTTACTTTAAACAAATAATAATTTATGTCATTTCCTAAGGTTTAACTAATATACTTTAATAAACTATAAGCAAAAAACATGTAGAGGTAAAAACAAATTGGGATTCAGAGAGTTTACAGCGGAGAAGGAGTGGATAAAGGCTGTGTACATAATGTAGAACTTGTGGATTGTAGAAATACGCCAGAAATTATTAAATGAAATTTTTGTCCAATAACTGTATTTTTCTACACGCACAACTTAAATTTTTTTTTTAGAGACTTACCAATATGTAATATGAAAATTTTATATGGTACATTAAAATAGACAGGTCTGACTTTATTTATGAATTTTTTGGTTAAAAATAAAGTTACAACACGTACTTTTTCTGTACTTTGTTTTGAAAATTTTTCTTGACTGTCCAACAACTATACCGTTTACCCTATTATATGTAATTTATCATTTGAAAAATTTTTAGAATCGAATCTTATATTCGAGCTCATAGAAGAACCTCCTAAGATAACGTAATTAAATTAAGAATTCCAAGGCCAATAGATAAGGGGTTGTTGATGACTCATTTAAGATGACGCAATTAATTCTAGCGAGCGTGTGTGGGTCAAATTAAATAAAGTACAGTACGCTTCAAAAATTGATTGGGATTTGGGTCCAGGGTCATCTTGGTTCAGGGTATCCCCATACTTTTGACGCGACAGTATGTGGCCGTGTCGGCATACTTCCTCTACTGAATTTTCTTGGATTTTCCGGAAAACTACAAATGCTGTAGAAAATCATGCAATCGGTACATTCAGCATGTCTATCATCGTTGGTTACAATTTTAGCGTGATCGATTTTTAATGAAAAAACAATTTTTTTTAGATTTTTCGGAAAACTATAGGTATTGGAAAAAATTTGAGAGTGGGTACACTCAGCGTGAAATTCTCATATAGGTTTTATTCGATTATGATCAGTGGGGCCAAATGCCATTAAAGTTGGCAAAAACATGCAAAAATTAAATTATTAACTGATTTTTATTGAATCAATAGCTAGAACATTGTACTGGCGACATCTATAGTTAACTTATGAAAAACAAAGCAGCGGAGAGGGTGAAAATATATCGATTGTTATTTGTTATTTTTACAATATAAATTGATTATTTTTTAAACGATATCTTTGTTGAAAAGTGGTGAATTGAAGAACCGCTATTTAAATTACCAAACGATAAAATTAATGTTCATTATAATGGAAAATATTTTTGGTGATATATTATTAGTTTTTATATACCATAGACATATATAACTTTAAATTTGAATAAAATGAAAACGAAATTAATTTAGTTACATTTAAGATACTATTGGTGAGTTAAAAAAATTTTTTTCGATTTCTTTCTTTCATAAAAGGGTCTATAAATGTGCGGGGAATGTGTATTAGCGTAATACCGGACAACGAAAAAGCAGGATAAGGTATTACAGGAGGAAGAATTTGAGATTGCTTATGGATTACTATACGGTCCCAGATTGGCGGATTAGCAATTAGTATATTTATCTATAAATATTTTATAAAATACAAGTAAAAATTTATTTCTAAATAAACTCGACATATTTTACTCGAAATGACATTTTTCAAATTTGCGCAAATCCTAGCTCAAAAACTTTTTATCCGATTTTAATAAAACATGGCTCATGTTGTTTATTATTATGGGTATTGTGGATCCCCCACCAATCTGGTAATTTTTTTTCTTTTTTCCCGTTTAAACACTTAAAAGTGCGAGAAAATGAGGCTGTTTTTAATTTTTTTTTTCAAATACGCGCCACTTTTCGAAAAAACACTTTACTTCAGGTTTTGGTGGGAGTATGCAGAATTACATACGTCTATATTAAAATGCCATATAACTTCTTTTCCGGACGTACTGGAGAGGTTCTATCATTTGCACAGACTTAGGCTTTTTTTGCGTCAACTTCAATGCCCTCTGTACTGGAGAAAAAAATTATAATTAAGGGAAAAATTTTTTTTACTAAATATAAATCCTAAATTATCATCTGTAAAAAAAATTTGCCCTAATAATAAATTTTTCACTTAAAAAAAAATAAATAAATAAATAAATAAAGTGTCTTTTTTTTAATTTCACTCACTAATAGTACCTTAAATGTTTTAATGAAATCAACTGATAAAAATCTTTGATTTGACTCATAAATAAATTTTCCAAAAACTTAAATTACTAGTAAAAATAATAATAATAAACAGCAGTAGGTTAAGATGTCAATGAATTTACCAGCCCATATTTTTTTGTGAAATATAAAAGATACTGTAAAATTGTTAAATATTCCACTATTGTTGTCAATTCCAAGTTAATCCAATGATGAAAAGTAATAAATTTCAAACAATGTACTGTTAATAAATTGTAATTAATGTTTTTAGCAAATGCAAATGTTTTTACCGTTTATACTAGGCGTCTGGTGGTAAAGTTAGTAATTGTTAAAGGAGTTTAAGTTTACCAAACCTATAGTAACTGTTATTTAAACGAATTATTCGATAAATCGCGAATAAACAAATATGAAAATTATTCCTAAATACTTATGGATGAATATACAAAAGTTGGCCAACTCGCTGTCATTAATCAATAAATACGAAAATTTTAATGCACTTTGTTATGTGCCAATATAGATACTCGAAAAGCTAATTTGTAAAATAATGCAATAAATTCTCAAAACATCAGTTCCCTAGCGTTTCAGTCACAAAAACGCTTACATGGTGGCCACAGGTTTTTGAAGATCAAATTCCCTGATTTTTCCAGGTTTTCCAGAAATTTTATTAAAAAATTCCCTGACCATTTTGTGAAAAATGCCACAACTACTTTATCCCAAAAAAGCAAAAAAAAAAATTTCTGACGTAAAAAAGTAAATGACAAGCAAAAAAAAAAAAAAAGAAAACAGAACGAACAACGCCCTAATTTTTAAATCTAATCTCAAAACAAGTAAAAAATTGATTGAAGTTTTATCCCTAAATATAAAAATCAATTTTTTCCAGTCTTCTGGTAAAATTCCCTGACTTTTCCAGGTTTTCCAGTAATGTGGCCACCATGGCTTAATGAAGTGGTTGTATAAAGAAATATTCCGTATTTATTGTTAATCTGATTACTTCCATATATTCTATAATATATACTTAAAACATACTTCACAGATTTATTAACAGAATCTGTAAAAAACTATTTTAAAAAAATGAAAAAACTTTGTCGTTATTTGTACATTTGAAATTCCCGCAAAATATTACCGAATTTGATCAATTCGTTGTACAGCTTGAATGTCTGTAGTTAAGTTAAGTGCATAGCGCGCCACACTGACGTACAGTAGCCATTACGAGGCTAGTGCTAGCGCCGTTGTTACCGCGAGTATTTGAGCTGATTCACTTAAGTTTTCGATACTCTGGTGACTCTTTATTTTCTTTAGGGGCTATGTTTTGTTTTAATTTATGCATGACTAGATGTGATTTGTATAAATATATCATCTTAATAATTAAAAATATGGATAAAAAAATCAAATTTCAAGTATAACCTCAAATTAATGCCCAATTCATCAGTACCATATATGTAGTATACATATATTGCTAGCAGCGTATCTAGCCTATGGCCAACAAAGAGAGACAGACAATAAAAAAATAGTGTACCATTTTTGTTCTGCGCATGTCTAGCTGTTCACATGAAAAATAATAAATAAACTCATTCATATTTTTAATATTTTATTGTTTGAATTTTTAACTCACGAATGACAATTTTATTTACTTAATAAATAAACACATTTATTGCTTATATTTGTAATTTATACTCGTACTTGATAATGAAAACCTAAATGGTTAAAATGGAGGCATTTTTGAAATTGCCAGCGCATGCGGACAATGAAAATAGGTACACTAAATAGAAAGAAAGAGTGATATCGTCTGCACTCTAATGTTTGCGACCAAAAATTCAAATTGCTAATACATATATATGATCAGTACCCTGTCGTCAGTCCGCTGTCTAAACTTATGTCTTTTACACAATCAATGAAATAAGAAATAAGTATGCCATCTAGTGGCGTTGAATGGAACTTTAATGAAATAAGAAATAAGAAATAAGTGTGGCGAGGTTGGTACGAATAACCAACACGAGCGCAGTGTGCGACACACGAAGGAACTAAAAAAACAACAACGTGAGGGAAAAAGCCGACAATTGATGATTCTTAAAATGGCGCGACAACAGCAATACCTTAAAAATTAAGTTATATTTTAATCGGTGTAAATTTTGTAATACTTTAATAAATATTCATTTTGTATTCATTTAAGAAGTATTATTGTGTGTTTGTGATTGATAAACACTACATAAGAAATAAGGAGTGTGCTATCTAGTAACGTTGAATGGAACTTTAACGTAACTGCGCATAGATATGAATATGTAGGTATTTTTGTACGTCAAAATTCGTGATTTTTTTTCCATTTGGTGACAAAAAAAGTCATCACGAACGTTATTTGTTCATGAATTTTGATGTATAAAAATACCTAAATACATATACCTATGAGCAGTTACGTCAATGTTTCATTTAAGGTCACTAGATGGCACACTCCTTATTTTCTTATTCCTTATTTCATTAAAGTTCCATTCAACGTTACTAGATGGCATACTTCTTATTTCTTATTTCATTAATTGTGTAATGCTTATTATATTTCAGATCTTTTTTACTGCCTGTTAAAGTATGAAATAATTTATTTTTTATTTCAGACTATATACATTATGCCGCCGCGCCGCCTAAAAAGAAACAAAAATTATCAAGGGAAGAGGTGTTAAAAAATAACTAAAAAAATATTTAAAAAACTGACTGGCCTGGCATAGGATAGTTATATTAATAAGATAAAATATGCATACAAACCAATATTTGTATACATTATGGTTAAAAATTATTTTAACAAAATTAGACAAAAAGTTGATCAACTTTTGTATATTCACCCTTATGAGAATATATAACTTTTAAGGTTCCGTACCTGAAAAAGCAAGACGGAACCCTTATAGGATCACTCTCGTGTCCGTCTGTCAGTCTGTCACAGTGTTTTTCTCGAAAACTGTGTAACGTAGGAATTTGAAATAAAATTAGGTCTTAATGAAGCGCACATACATCGCCAGTCAGTAATTAGAAAAAATGTGGAGATTAGAATGGACGGTCAGTTTGATCAATAATAAAAAAAAAAAAAAAATTAAGTTAATATATCAAGTGAGGCATTATTAAAAGAGCTACCTCCAAGGATTCTAAAAACATTTTTTTTATAATTTGTTTAGTGGTTTCAATAATATACAGGGTTCCCACAGAAATTTAATTTTCAATTTCCCTGACTTTCCATGACGTATTTCCAAAACTGTCCCTGACTATCGACATATATAAAGTCACGCTTATGACTTTAATTCGGGTAAATGTAAGAATAATGGTACCTATGTAGAAAGAAAAATACTTTATTATAATTTAATACGGTCTCCAGCATCTCCATAGCCATCCTTACTAAAACTTACATATGACTTATACAGTTAAACCTTTCTTTATACGGTGGATATGGACCAGAGGCGTATCTAGGGTGGGGCAAGTAGGGCACGTGCCCCGGGCGCCTTTCAAAGGGGGCGCGCAAAATCGCCAATTATTAAATTTAAAAATGAAAATATAGCACAATAAAATAGTTTATATCAAACAATCCCGTTCAGGATTCCCACACTTCGCAAATGAGCGAGAGGGAGTGAATGGTGTGCTCAATTCAGGTGCGCTGAAGAGCTACTTGAATTTATTGTGCAGTATGGTGATGAAAGCGTATTTCAGAATTTGTGCATTTTCATTCAAATTCTGCTCAGAATTGCAATTATTCATCGCAAGTTGTGAGCGATCTTCAAGTAAGTTAAATTTAATACTTTCGTATTTGAGGACTACAAGGGATTAAGTAAGGTTATACGACCTATCTTTGCTCAGTGTAGAGCGAGAAAAAACGAAACATCGGAAACATCATCGATATGTTTGCGTCGCAGAAGGCCAGGAAAGTGCAATTGTAACTTTGTAAGTGTAATGGTTTTACGGTCTTTCTTTCGTTATAAATTAGAAAATAAATGCAGTAGCGTAGGTAGGAGGGTGTGGGGCAAGGGGGTCTATCATACCCCGGACGCCACTTGTAAAGAGGCGCCAAATGTGTACTAATAACTTACCATATATTACTATATGTGTTTGTGGAAGGGGGAGGGGCGCCAATAAAGGGTCGTGCCCCGGGCGCCAGTTATGTTCGCTACGCCACTGATATGGACCGCATAAAAATAATCGCACAAAAAAAAATATATTTAAAAATATCATAAATAGCTATAGATAAAAAGAGTTCAGTCCAGAATGTAAAAAAAAAAAAAAAAAACTTTTTTTATGCGGTGGATCGGGACGGCATAAAAAAGTTTCATCGAAAATACATAACTCAAAACGCTCAAAACCTCACAATTTCAATAGAAATTGCTTTTCTAAACAAGATAAAGCTTAATTTACATATAGAAACATTTTATTTCATTTTTATAATATTATGAAAATTTTGAAAAATATATGTGTAAAAAAATTAAATGATGCAATAACTTATGCAATGTATTCATTAAATTTTTAAAAGCCGTTAAAAAATATTTTTATCAAAGAAAGTCATTAACATTATACTTAATGTTTAAGTTTCTTACTTACTGTCTCTTGGTTTTGATTCATATTATGCATTTAAATGGCCATTTTTTTAAAAACCGCAGAAAAAAAGACCGCATAAAAAAAGGTTTAGCTGTATAAAAGTAATGACATAAGTAACAAAAAACTCTTACAAAAATACATTACACTAAAAATCGAAATGTTGGATGTTTTTTAAAATTCAGAGATTATATCGCAACAGCATTTTAACTTCTATAAAAAAAAATGTGCGTTTTTTATATTTATAGGTTTACAAGAGTTTCCCTGATTTATCTTGATTTTGAGCAATTTTCTATGACTTTCGGCCTATTTTCACTACCTTCCCTGACTTTTCATGACTGTAAATGAATTTCCCTGACTTTCCAGATCTGTGGGAACCGTAATATAGCTCAAAACTCGCAAAAAATAACGACTAAAATTTTGATTTTCATAGAGTTAGTACATATTGAGTTGTGGATTACGGGAAAATTGCGGCTTTTAACGACAGTGTAACAAATTGCTTAACTCTCTTTCTAACACACATATATGTAGATAGGAATGATAAAAATGTCACGGTGACTAAAGTCCTCCGTGTGCGCATGGGGAAATAATTTTGAAATTTTTATATACAAAATTATTTAATATCTATAGTAACATATTTTCAAATTTATATTGATCCAATTATCTAGAAATAATTTTCCGTCAGCGCCTAATTTAAAAATTTCTTTGATGAGTTTACAAATTGGTTGATTTGACTTTTTATTTTTTTAGTATTTATTACCTTAAACGCTCTCTATTTCAAATTGCAAAGCTCTAACTCGATTGGAATTACCTTAGATTTTGAATAATCTCTTTTCATTCAGTAAAAGAGTGCTCAAAACCAAGATTTTCTCCACCAAAATATTTTCAGTTATTAATAATTTTTGACGTTATTATAAAAGTTACAAAATACTTTTTCTAATAATCAAAATAAAACTCATCACTATCTTGAAATGTGCCCTGTAAATGCTTACAGACGAAACAAAATATTTACATTTCATTGTCGAATACAAACAAGGATTAAAACACGGTCGCGTCTTGTCAAACACCGGATATGACTAGTGACAGCTGTGTAGGTCAGTACTGGCCCCATAAAATTATATTGTTTTACTAAAATTACATTTAAGCTTACTTCGTAATCACAGTCATTCAAAACTGCCCCTCGCCCCTATTAATGCTTCTAGGAATAAACATTATTTTTACTGTTATTATAATTATTATTATTATACTACATATACAAGGTGGTCCAGAATTATGTACCGTAATTGGTAGAGCTCATAGTACGTTCAAAAATAATGGTACCTTTTCATGTACACTTTTTTTCAAAGCTCAGTAATAAGGGTGATACAACTCTGTAAAGGGGTGAAACGAAAACCACTATTTCTTAAATATTTTCCATATGCTTTTGAATAACGAATTGATATTTTAGTGGTACTTATTTTGCGTTAGAAGGATTAAATTTATGTCAACACTTATTCGACCACTTATAACTAAGGGGTGATTTTGGGTGGTAGGTGTGAGTTATCACGTCTTTTCTTTTTTGATTTGCAATTATTTAAAGAAAATTCCCGATAACATAATTCCTCAGATAATTTCACGCAAAAAAGGTATACTTGTCACATTTCGATAAATATTACCGTTTTCGAGTAACCTAAAGTAGAAGTATCTATTTCCAAATTATCCCCTAATCATAAGTGATCGAATAATTGATACCATAAATTTGATTATCTTAATGTTCATACACGCCCCGAGAATATGAATCCAGTAATCAAAAGCGCCTAAAAAATTTTTAAAATAAATAAGTCAGTTTCGTTCCACCCCTCTACAATTTACCCCTCTGCTTTATCTCCCTTATTACTGAGTTTTGGAAAAAAGTGTAAATGAAAAGGTACCATTATTTTTGAACACACTATCAGCTCCAGCAATTACGGTACATAATTCTGGACCACCCTGTATAGAAAACACTCAATAATATATTATTAAATACATCGAATTACCTTTTCTCTAGTGTCTATTACTTAGTTGCTACCATCAACAATTTGTTTGAAAAACGCTTGTCCCATGACTTTTGTGAGCCACTGTATATAGAAAACAGTTTCCTTAAATATAGCATATTTGCTTCATTTTTTTTTTTTTTTTTAAAGTAAAAAATTAAAACTGCTAATTATTCTGTAAAATCAAAATCAACAAAATGTAGGACAAATGCCACAAGTTTTATAGCCGAACAAATCAACTAAACATACATTAAATTAGTGAAATAAACTGAAACCATATTTTTATTAATCCAACAATTACTGCGACAAAGTAATTTTGAATAATATAAATTTTCTAACTGCTATGTAATAAATAAATATGCCACAAAAAACATACATAAATTTAAACTAACCTGTTTTTTTAAGTTTTCAATTTTAATTGTAGTTTACGTTTGTCCATATTATCCTGAATTGTATATTATTTTCTAAAATTGATTAATTGTAAGAATCCAAGCCTTCTTTTAACTTCTTAGTAATTTATTTTTAAAAATATATAGAGCAACTATGTATGTAGCTATGTGTGTAAAAGCAGCAATCTTAATGATGATTAGAATTATTTGATTTCTAGGAATGTCGAGCGGTCTGTAAAGCAGTGTTAGCAACCCTGAAGAGTGAAATTATTGTGCTAGGGTCGTAAAATTATAGTAAATTTGAAAAAATTATAGTAGATTAGAAAAAATAACCGCCAAATTCAATTTTATCGCATTTTATATCGGAAGGCGAGAGCGGCGACCTTTTTTTTCTTTTTTCTCGCCAGTTGTCAAAATGCCAGAGCACTATATATATATTGAAATCACGATTGATCAGCAGTCATCTACTGTATCAGCAGTCATCATTTCGGCGCCAAATGAGAAACATTTTGAAATTAATTACAAAAAATTTGTTTTTTCGGTCTAAAAATATGGTTTATAAAAATTATAATAGATTTAAGAAATTATAGTAGATTTAAGGATTATTGTAAAGGCATGATAGTACATAGTAAAAAGGATGTAATTATAGTATGTCTACTATAATTATAGTACGGTTGCTAACCCTGCTGTAAAGTACTTGAACAACTGTCTATTCATGCATACTTGCAGCGGGACGAGGCATTTGATAATATTAACATGCATAAGCAGTATAGACATACTGAGTGTGTTCCATTTAGAAAACACAGACGACCTATGTGATAAACTGCTTTCTTTTTTTTTACAAAAAAAACTAATATTTTGCAATGAAATTTTATAAAAAATTTTTATTTTCTTGTAAAAAAAATGCCCTGTGTCACAAGTGTCGTCTGTGTTTTCTAAGTGAAACATATTAACTATACATATTTTCAAAAAGTGTAGCTACTTTGATCCGAAAAAAAATATATTTTCCATATATATATATATATATATATATATATATATATATATATATATATATATATATATATATATATATATATATATATTACAAACAATTAAGGGAGCAAAAAAAATTGTTAATTTTTTAGTGATTTTTGAAGCGCTGTATTTATGTGAAAAATGGTCATATCGAGACGATAAAAAAAGCATTTTGAAGCTCCAAGATTCTAGTTTTGAGATCTTTTGTCCAAAAATTTTTAAGAGTGACAGTTATCGAGCAATTCTAAGCAATAACACAAAAATTGAAAATTGAAAATTTTTATCCTCTTTTTTTTCGGTCTACGGGTTTGAAACATATTTTTACAGTAAAGCCATGGCATTGACTTGATAGCCTGTTTATTCAGCTTCAATTTCCTTTGTTAAATTTTTCTTTGCGTTGAATTGTTCCGGAGATATCCAACTTTGAATGCAAAAGGATCCTTTTTGCTTTAGACATCGATATCTCAATAACCAGTGATTGGACAGAAAATTTAAGGACAGTTTTGGAATCTGGAATAAATTTCCTACAAGGATGTTGCCGCGTACTTGAAGAAAAAAAATTTTTTCATCCTTAATTTTAACCTGAAAAATGTGAAAAAAAGGGACTTTTTTCCTTGTTGCGAAAAATTGTCCGCATCCTTGCGAATATTTTTTTTTTTTTTTTTTTTTTAACATCCTCGTTTATCGATTATCAGTTCTAAATAGAACTATAAATCGAGCGATGATAGAACATAACGGGAATGGTGATTACCCACTGGTAATCACTCAAAATAAATTATATACTAAATATAATATACTATACATTAAAAGCTAAATAAATCTATATCTTAATTCTAAAATATTCTGTCGATTGAGTCTATACAAAGAGTCACTATTGTCAAGTAAGTTAAGGGCACACACATTAGGGTGATTTTCTAGGCGATGAATGTATTTGTCACTGTATCGTACTATTTCCTCACGCACTGTGGGCACTTGAAGACTGCGATGTATATCATCGTTACGCACGTACCACGGGGAAGCACTTATGGCTCGTAGCACTTTAGACTGAAATCGTTGCAATATCTCAATATTGCTAACACTAGCCGTACCCCAAAGTTGAATACCATAAGTCCATACTGGTTTGATAACACTTTTATAAACTAGAACTTTGTTTCTTAAAGATAACTTTGATTTACGACCTAGAAGCCAATAGTACTTAGAAAACTTAACATTTAGTTGCTTACGTTTAGTCCAAATATGTTTACGCCATGTTAGTTTTCTATCTAGATGTATACCTAGATATTTAGCTTCAGTTGCTAATGGTAACACTACATCATTCAAACTAACTGCAGGGCAGGTACCTTTTCTCGTAGTAAATGTAACTTGCACTGATTTCGTTTCATTTACTCGAATACGCCATTTATGTAACCATTCCTGTATTCGACGCAAGCTAGATTGTAACTTTTGTGATGCAACATTTGGATCTTCATCAGTAGCTAGGATAGCAGTATCATCAGCAAATGTTGCAGTAGTATTTTCTTCATCAACCGGCAGATCTGCAGTATATATAAGATAAAGAATAGGCCCTAGAACACTACCTTGTGGTACACCAGAACGGATTGGAAACATTTCTGATATTTCACTCTGAAACTTTACATGAAAGTAACGATCTGACAAATAAGATTTCAGTATTAAGTAGAATGATTCAGGAATATTTTTCCTTAATTTATACAATAAGCCAGTATGCCACACTTTGTCAAATACTTGACTCACGTCGAGAAAAGCTGCTGTACAATATTTTTTTTCTTGAAAAGAGCGGTTGATCGTATTGACTACACGATGAACTTGTTCGACGGTTGAATGTTTTGCGCGAAAACCAAACTGATGATCTGGAATAATTTTAAGTTCATCGAGGACTCGATGCAGTCTTCTGAGAAATAACTTTTCGAACATTTTGGATAAAACGGGGAGTAAACTGATTGGTCTGTACGACGTCACCTCATTTACTGGCTTCCCCGGCTTTTGTATTAAGATGATTTGAGCTAATTTCCAAACAGCAGGGAAATATTTTAGCCTTAAAATGGCATTAAAAATTAAATTTATCATCATAATACCTTTATTAGGCAATTCTCTTAGAATCCTAACTGTGACAAGATCATAGCCAGGAGCTTTCTTTATATTTAATTCATTCCAGATCAATCTTTTAATTTCCTTTGGCGAAAAAGGTTCAACTGGGACAGTTGGCTCTGAAGATGCTTCTAAAAGTTGAGTTTCTTCAATATTTAAGTTGTCTCCGTGATTGGGTTGAAAAACTTCAGATAGAGTTTCAGCAAAAAGTTCTGCCTTTTCTCGTGCACTTTTTGCCCAGCTTCCATTATTTCCACGAAGTGGTGGTATTTGTTGTTGTGGCTGTTTAATGTGCTTAGTAGCTTTCCAGAGGGAGTAGTCAGATGCTTCAGTTGGGCAAAGATTTTCGAGATAATCTTCAATAGCATCCTGTTTTAATTTATTCAGTAATCTCTTTAACTTTTGGGATATTCTGTTAAAACGATTTTTGTCTCCTGGAAACCTGGTTTGTTGCCATATTCTTCTTAGCCTCCGTTTTTCTAAAATCAAGTCCTTAACTCTATCTGGTGAGGTAACTTTGACACCTGAGTTATTGACAATGTCTGGAGTGGATTCACAAGCAGCAGATTGAATGATATTAGTAAAATTTACCACTGCTTGATCTAATTCTAATTCTGATTTTAAGGATGTTCTTAAGGTAATTTTTTTGTCAATATAATTTCGAAAGTAATCCCAGTCCGTGTGCTTATTGAACAGAACAGGTGTTTTCTCTTTATGGATTAATTTAGTGCTAACTGTAAGCAGAACAGGTGAATGGTCCGATGATAAGTCAAAACACGACTTTATCTCCATGTATCTATTAGACATATTTTTCGTAACAAATAGGTCCAACAAATCTGGAATTTTATTTAAATCAGATGGCCAATAAGTTGGTTCACCCGTAGATAGATGATTCAGATTGCTGTCATCGATAACTTTTAGAAGATTTCTACCTTTAGGGTTGATGAGCCTAGAACCCCAATGCGTGTGCTTAGCATTGTAGTCACCGCCTGAGATAAATCGATTTCCAAGGATGTTGAAAAAATTTTGAAACATATCCTGGCTGATTGCATATCTTGGAGGACAATACACAGCGGAAAAAGTTATTGGTCCAATCCAATCTTCCACCACTACGCTTGTTGCTTGAAGGTAATCTTCGTTATATTTTTGTAGCTCGTGATGCTTTAAGCTGTTTTTAATTATAATCGCTGTACCACCGTGGCCTCTACCACTAGGATGTTTCGTATCATACACAGTATAGTTTCTTATTTTAATATAACTTCTCTGAGTAAATCTCGTTTCAGATATTAGGGCTATGTCTATGTCATGATCTTGAAGGAATGTTTCAAGTTCCAGACGACGGTTTAATAAACCATTTGCATTCCATAAAACGATATTTATGGATAGAGCCATTTTATTTCATTTTAGCAACCAGCGCTGTTAATAGATTAACCATCACGCTATTTTGTTTCATAAGATCTCGAAACATTTCTTTCAGCTCCGAAAATGACTGCTTCATAAAAGCGATTAAATCTTGGTTTGTATTATGTTCAGTGGCGGCTTCAATAATGTTAGTGGAGGGCAAATCTCCAACTGCTTGTGCATAGGTGAAGTTTTCTTTCACGTAGTTCGGAGATGGAGCTCGTGAGACAAGTTGGATTCAGAATATTGGTGCGGAATCTAATATTTGTACGAATTTTTATAGGTCACTGTACCCTCAGTAACCCTGCAAATCGGCAGATCGATCTATCGAAGGGCTTTCGTAAACCGTTTGTTCAAAATGTCAGAAAAAAATTAAAGGAGCAAAATTGAATGAACAAAATTGAATTGTGTTATTGCTTAGAATTGCTCGATAACTGCCACTCCTAAAAATTTTTGGACGAAAGATCTCAAATCTAGAATATTGGAGCTTCAAAATGCTTTTTTTATCATCTCGACACGACCATTTTTGACGTAAATTAACAGCCCTTCAAAAATCACTAAAAAATTAACAATTTTTTTTTGTTCCCTTAATTGTTTGTAGTAGTATATATATATATATATATATATATATATATATATATATATATATATATATATATATTTTTTTTTTTTTATTTCCTTATTCTATTTAGATATGAAAAACTTTTAAACATACGTTTCCATTTAAAAAACTATAAGTTTGTATCATGACTCGAAAACCATAAGAGCTATAAAGCTCCTGACTATATCAATCGGTTGCCCCCGTCGATATCTACAACTCTTATTTGAACGATTTTTCGATTAAATCAACGGTTTGGCTGTAATCAAAATGGTAACTCTCGAAAAACACACTATATATATATATATATATATATATATATATATATATATATATATATATATATATATATATATATATATATATATATATATATATATATATATATATATATATATATATATATATATATTGTCAGACTTCCGGTGATGATTCCGAAAGGTGACGTAAAAGCGTAGGGTTCAACCACGACTCGCCCGAGGGCTGGGGGGGGGGGGTAAATATCGACTTAAATGACAAAAAAAAGGTTTTGTTAATGCTAATAATTACTGTTGAGCGCCACCCGAGTTTTTTTTTGGGTGTCAAAAAAAAACCGGGAAAAAAATGTGTGACGTTGAGTGACTGTGTCGAATAGTCGTACTACTACTGACTAACGTAGAAATGAAATTTTCGATTTCAAAATTCAGTTTGAGCAACATTGGAGAGGAGGTGAGTTACTCTCTTAAATTACATATTAGTTAACATACACTCATTTTTAATATTAACACATTGTGGGTAATAATGTCACAATAAGTGGTTCTGAAGTTGGACTATCGTATGTAAAGTTTTTATTAGGTTTCCATTCATTTTGAAAATATCGTTATTTTCGGTATCGATAACTTTCGATAACGAAAACTATAACATCCATTAAAAAACAAACCTTATGAAAACTTTACATACGACAGTCCAACTTCAGAACCACTTATTGTGACATTATTACCCACTGTCAGTGTGTTGATATTAAAAATGAGTGTATGTTAACTAATATGTAATTTAAGAGGGTGACTCACCCCCTCTCCAATGTTGCTCAAACTGAATTTTGAAATCGAAAATTTCATTTCTACGTTATTCTAAATGTCTTAAACTATTTTCCATGAAGAAAAACTTCTTAAACTACCCAAGTAGTACGACTATTCGACACAGTCACCCCCTAGTTAACTACCCCGAGACTTAATATTAGGACATTGAGCAAAAACAGGTCAATTAGATTTTTTGATGTAGATTTCAAATCTGTAAACAAAATTTTTATATTGTTTAATTTTCACCCCCTTTTTGCAAAATTAACCCCTAAATTTTAACCCCCCAGCCACCCCTGTTGACACAATTTGAACAAATTGCATACCAATAGATAGCTTTTTAAAAAAGAGCAATATCGCCAATTTAAACTTTTGCTCTATCTCTTACCGTTTTCGAGATATTTAAAAAATTAAATTTTTACCCCAATTTTTGGAGGCCGATTTCACCCCTTCAAACCGTTTTTTCCGCCGATAAAGAAAAATACGTGTCGCTTATTTTTTAGTGTTCTACAACATATCTACATTTCATCAAAATCGATAGGTCCGGCCTCGGGACGTTTACTTGTAAGAAGGCCTAATCTGTTATAGAATAATACTGACCCTGACAATAATGACGGAGACGCAGAAAATAGAAATACGCGACCTCACGAACAACCCGGGACTAGTAGGGATAAAACTAGGACCAGCTAGAATCACATTTGGACATAATAAATTTCTACACATAATTGATCTAAAAAATTACAAAGAGAATTTACAAAAAATCAAAATTTCCTTGGACCATTTGCAAGTACACACTAACAGTTCAATAAATACGACAACCATAAATCACGTTATTAACTTCTTGAGTCCCAGCTGTCAAACAAATTTTTACACCCGTTGAAAACTTTTGTCCTAAATATGGCACATTCATTTTTAAGCGAAAATACTTTGGTGTACTATCATCTGTTATTTATTTTTGTAAGCTTTATCTTTAATTTAAACCCTCTATTAAAAGTATATGAATCATATTTGGTTTTATTGTACACAACAATGATAAAAATTTCTGTTCAAACAAGTACCTTTAACGTGTTTTATACGATGTGCATATATGCCTGTATTAAATTTGCTACTTTTTTGAAAATAATACATGTTGTATGAAACTTTTGTTATTAATTGATTATTTAGAGATTAAATCTAATTTATATGATAAATTCGACGTGGACAATTAGAAAATTTTGAACTTAAAAACAGTATAAAGTTAATGTACCGTATAAAGGACAAAGTGTGTTAAAGGTAATAAATATTTTTATGTATTTTTTATTAATAATATATAAAGATTAATATTGTTGTCTTCAGAAAATGGCCAGAAAACCATCACTTAAGTGCGGAGGAGATTTACTAGAATTCTAGATTTCCTAGAATCAGGAAATATATCTGAATTAGAAATTGTTTCAGAGATTTTCATGTGAAAAAATGAATTTAATTATATTTTAATTTTCATAACAACTGTATATATAACAAATACTGTCTCAAAAATACATATTTTTGTTGTTCTAAGAAATAAATACTTTGTTATTTAAGAAATAAATACTTTATTTTCTGTTAAATATGCTTTACTTTATTTGGGTTGTATAATGAAAAGCAGAACCTATGATAACTAATGTCCCATATATGGTACATTTTAAAAATTTGTTAATTAAAATATTTTTTTTAATTTTTATAACTCCGGATGCTTATACAATTGAACTGAAAAAGTTTTAAAACAAAAAATAATTTTCTTTCCTCTCAGTTTAAAAATTGGGCTGAACGTACCTAAAATATTTTGTCCTATATACAGTACATTAGTTATCATGAGGTTAATTTAAAATATAGAGAATTAGAAAATACGTTTAAACAGATCTTTCCTAGACGGACAAAACGGGCACTTGCAGACGGACTTGGTTCTTTAATAAAATTCATAACCGGCAATATGGGCCATGAGGACGCAGTGTCAATAAACAAAGAAATTGAGAAAATCAGACTCAATCAACATAACCTAATCTCTCAGACTAACAAACAAACTAAAATAAACGAACAAATGATACAACGTTTCAATAACATATCTGAGCATATAAATACCCAACAGGATATTATAAATAAGTTTCTTAATACACTAAAAACACAAATAACAGGCAGCTTAACAAATCGGGAATTCAGTTTCGGATATTACATCCAATATGCGTACCAAGTAATTTATAATATCGATCTGTTACACTCGCACTTAGACCGGCTAGCACAAGCAATAAACCTGGCAAAATTAAACATACTACCATCCTTCATATTATCTCCTGACGAAATAGACCACGCATAGGAAATCCTAAAAGATCAGAATTTACCTATTCTCACACCATATCAAGTTTACAAATTTTTAAGCTTCCAAGCATACTATAATGACACAAATATTATATTCAATATTCGAATCCCAACCTTCCAGAAACACACGTATGACCTGAACATACTGGAACCACTACCCACTAGAAATAAATCCATACTTATTCCCTATTCGTACATCCTAAGTGGCAAATATGCAAATTATTTCATGCAAAAAGAATGTTCTCAACTAAATAAGATGTATATCGAGCCTTTTCTATCTCTAACTCGTATATCAAAAATCACAGTTCTCAGGAAACACAAAAAACATATTAAATACTGTATTTTCATCACTATGAATTTAAGATTTATGCATGTTACACTTTTTGATGTTTGCTACCTATGTAGACATGAAGCAGACATTTAAATGTTTTAAATTACAAGCTATCGATGTTTTTAGTAAATACGAGTTTGCTGCCCACTTTTTTTTTCAATATACGAGTTTGTGAAATAAATCGATTTTTTTTTGCATATTCCGATAGTATTACCAATAACTTAAATTTTAAACGCGTTTTCCTCGAAACTACATTTTTTCTGATAGTTTTCTGACAAAACCTGGTATATGGTATACGAGTTTGTGTAAAATAATTTTTTGAAATAAGTAACATTTTTATCAGCATACCTTCGTACTTGACCAAGATACAACTATCTGACACTAGAATTCGCAGGTGCTGTACACAACAAATCCAATGGTACGTAGTGGTCGTTGCAAATTTAAGGGGAAGTACGTAAAATCGGAAGATCAGGAGCGTCGGTAAACTTTTATTGGAGGGGTTGGTAAATATTATTTATTATATAAACAAGTACACATCACATATATATAAATAAGTACAGTACGCGTCAAAAAGTGATCGAACACTCTAAACCAGGGTGTGTCCACACTTTTGACGCCGCACTGTACTTAATGTTGTGATACACTGCCGTGTCAAAAGTGCGCCCCCCCCCCCCCGGTTAAGGTGCCCAATCACTTTTTGAAGCGCACTGTACTTATTTTGTGGACTTACAAATCTTGACATTTGACTCCAACACGCGCGCGCTTAAATAAGCACAGTACGCTTCAAAAAGTGATCGAACACCTTAACCCCGAGGGGGGGGGGGTGCCTACACTTTTGACACGGCAGTTTACCACAACATTAAGTACAGTACGGTGTCAAAAGTGTTGGCACCCTCCCCCCTGAGCGAGAGTGTTCGATCACTTTTTGAAGCGTACTGTACTTATTTATGTACTTGTTTATATAATAAATAATATTTACCAACCCCTCAAATAAAAGTTTACTGACGCTCCTGATCTTCCAATTTTACGTACTTCCTCTTAAATTTGCACCGACCACTACGTACCATTGGATTTGTGGTGTACAGCACCTGCGAACTCTAGTGTCAGATAGTTGTATCTTGGTCAAGTACGATGGTATGCTGATAAAAATGTTACTTATTTCAAAAAATAATTTTACACAAACTCGTATACCATATACCAGGTTTTGTCAGAAAACTAAATTTAGTTCATGTGGTACAAGTTTGTATTAAATTGAATAATTATTTTTCCATTAACTATTTTCCAATATTTCTTAGTGCATCATATGGGGAAGTGTATTATGTACATGTATGACTTTCTAACTCAAAACCGTCAAAAAACCTTATACGAGTTTGAGACAGAAAAGGCGCGATATCTGTAACAAAAAAGATATATTAAATATCCCAAAGACCGATAATTGTTTTAAGTATGCTATCCATGGACAACCAGGAAACTGCACCTATGAGGAATATGAAGAAGGAACTGTAGTAAAGAAAATAACTTCACAACATATCATCGTTAAGAATGCCAACAACCTACCAATCACTACGAACTGTGGTATCGGCCAACGTACCATATTCGAAACAACATTAGTCTACTTCCGCAACTGCGAAGTTACGATAAACAGCATAGTATACAAAAATCAAGATAGCACCAATACCGAACAACTACACATTCTACCCTTACATGAACTGCAATTAAATGAATCAAAATGAATATAAATCATCCTGTATAATATAACACATATATGAAACATCGTTGTCAGCATTATCCTGCATAGATAATATTACAAGTTATTCATACATAATAATTATCATTTCGCAGAACATAACATTATAACTTCCATATGCAAAATCATCGATTTTGATGCAACCACAACTCGGAAACCATCAGAAGAGACTGTTCTCATAATAAAAGCTGACTAGACTTTTCCTTTGTTTTTAAATAATATAAATATGTAGCTGTAACATATCTATTAAGAAACAATGTTCGTTTTGGATTTGAAATTGTCTTTATCTTTTATATTGTAATATTTTACATTGTAACATTAAATAAAAACTTTTGTAATAATAAAAAATAAAATTTTCCAAAAACATATTTCAGTAATAGTGAAATATTACTATATATATAAATATATAAATATATATATATATATATATATATATATATATATATATATATATATATATATATATATATATATATATATAAATATACCAAGCGTTCACTAAGTTCCGGAACAGTTGAAAATCTCAGTTAATTAATATTGACTTTATCGAAAAATAACCCGGACAAAAGTTTCATGGGAAGAAATGAGGAACTAGAAAATGACCTCGAATTTGACCTTGAGCCTGACCTTGACCAAAATTTGGAGGTCAACTTTGTTTTTTTTTTTTAAATGGAAACCCCTATTTTTGATCTCGGATTCGGAAAGAGCGGGAAATTCTACTTTCAAAACTATATCCATACTTCATATTCCGAAGTCGTGTGAAGGTCATAAAAACGAAAAAAACATGTTGGTTCTCAAGATACTGGTTGGTCAAAGTCATGTTCAAGATAAAAATTCGAGGTCATTTTGTAGTTCCTCATTTTTTCTCATGAAACTTTGATCCGGGTTATTTTTCGATAAAGTCAATATTAACTGAGATTTTCAGTTGTTCCGGAACTTTATGAACGCTCGGTATATATATATATATATATATATATATATATATATATATATATATATATATATATATATATATATATATATATATATATATATATATATAGTGTCATTCACGAAGGTGGCAACATATGGGAAACTTTTCTATACTAAGTTTCTCAGAAAATTTTATTCTTACTAAAAGCTAGTGCATGTTCTTAAATTAAAAATGCACCCATCGAAATTTGAACAAGCTATTGTATACAGGGTGGACTTAAGAATGTGAAATTGGCGTAAGAGGTCTCTGCTGCTTTATGGCCTAGTTTAAACTCATATAAGACTATTGTTCGTAATTGTTTTTTTTCCATCATGAATTCTGTATATAATATGATGGTCCCAAATTTTAGTAAAAATAAAACCAATAACAGAAATATAGAGCACAATCTACACTTTAAAGTGATATAAAGTATGTATATGTATAAAAAGAAATATTTAACTTCGTTACTTTTCTTGAAATAAATAACATAAAACGGCCATTATTTTCCTACCAACCTAATACTTCGATATTTTTTTCCAAAGGTGATTTGATCCAATTTTCTGATAAAAATGATTAAGTAGTGAAAATACGTGTATTCAATCCAGTGAACGCGCAGTTATTTCGTCTTATTGGAACTGTATAGGATTTCACGATTTCTGGATAGGAAGATAATCCTTGGTCAGCAATACCACGCGATTTTACCGCAGTGAATTTTTTTTTTTTTGGGGGGGGGAGGGCAATTGAAAAGAAAATGTTTATAAAGAAAGGCCATTTAGAGACCGTGGTCACCTGGAATTAAATACAATAAGAGAGTGTGCTCGGAGAATAACACCCGAAATGTTGAAAAATGTACATAAAAAAATGTCTCGGAGAACAATAAAATATATTGAAAATGAAGGGAGTTACATAGAATAAGATAATAATGATAATAACTGTTCATGTCTTTAATTTTGATGTGTCAAGTTAGTGTGAATAGTTTAAAAACAATTAACTATTTAATTTTTACATCGAATAGTACTAAAATATTGGTATATTTTATTTCAGTACTTATGACTTTTGTGATGGCAACAGACTAATTGTGTATTTTGATTGTAATATTAATAAACTTAAATTTCAAGTTAGTAGGTAGTTGAACTTAAAAATTAACCCTTTGCGCTTATAAGACATGTACAGCATGACAAGGTGGTTTGTCCATTAACTCTACCATATTTAAAGGTGTTTTGTCTGTTGGATCATAAGACATGTACTACATGACACACTGAATGTTGAACTGTAATGACTGCTCATACTTCACATTACATGAATATTTTATTTAATAACTGCAAACACATTCATTTATTAGAAAAATTGTAAATAAAATAATACAAAATCACGTTGAATTATCTTTTTTAATTAAAAGCTAATAAAAACAGCATTGAGGACGTATTTAGCGCATTTAGTATTCAACTTTGGAGAAACAAGGTTAGAAAGTCAAAAGAATCCGTCAAAAAAAGAACGTCGGTCGTTGTCATGTGCTACATGTCTTACCAGCCTATTTACAACTCACTTTTTTTTTGCTTGAGTGCAAAGAGTTAAGAGTGTAGTCTTGCAGTACTACATAAATAGTAGTCGTTTAAGTACGTCTGTTTTTATAATGTACTGGGTGATGCGGAAAAAACGGAAGAACATAGGACAATTTATTATTGGTTGTAGTTGGCTATGATTCTGTATTTTACATTAATTTTTAATTCTAAACAACTTTTCCCAGTAAAATTTTTGTCAAGTTTCAATAATTTGGGTACTTTTACACCAATTTCACATTCTTAAGTCCGTTTGTTCAAATTTTGATGGGTGCATTTTTAATTTAATAATAATTTTCAGAATTGTTGGATAACTTACATTTAACTTTGTGGCAAGCTCTCGAATGGTTGTACACAAATCTGCTTCGACTAACATCTTCAGTTCGTCGTTGTTAACTTCTGATGGACGTCCGCGACCTTCTTCATCTTCAAGACTCTCGTCTCCATTTTGAAATTTCTGAAACCAACGTCTCACCGTACGTATGTTTGCGATTCCCTGGCCGAATCCGCTATTGATATTGCGAGTGGCCTCAGCTGCTTTATGGCCTAGTTTAAACTCATATAAGAATATTTTTCGTAATTGTTCTTTTTCCATCATGAATTCTGTGGTCTGATCAATGTCAGTAATATGATGGTTCCAAAATCCAGTAAAAATAAAACCAATAACACAGAAATATACAGGACAATCTACACTTTAAAGTGATATAAAGTATGTATACTATGTATAAAAAGAAATATTTAACTTTGTTACTTTTCTTGGAATAAATAACATAAAACGGCCATTATTTTCCTACCAACCTAATATATATATATATATATATATATATATATATATATATATATATATATATATATATATATTAGGGTGATGCTTAGAAATCAAAGTTAATAATTTTTATGGGCCATCCTTTATTTACGTTCTCTTATATGTAAAAGTAACTTGGAATTTATTTGGTTGAATTTTATCGAGTTTTAAAGGTCGCTACCGACCTTTAAAGTATATGCGAAAAATAAACATTTGTGTAAGTGCGTTTAAAATACTGTGAATTAAATATCAGAAGAAAATTATTTATTGCAAAGTTGGCCACACTACAATTCATTGCCATTCCCTTCCACTAGCCCTACACCCCCAATACTGTCGCATGATCCATGGCGCCTGGCATCTGCATGTCAGTACGTGTTTATTCCTGTCTGTATTGTTACTATATCAATAAAATGAATTCTTGCTGCTCTATTATTTTGTCACACGTAATGCCATCTTTTATATAAATTTCTAATACATATAAGTATGTATGTAATGTAAGTACTAAAAAAAGGGTTAAAATAAAATAGTCTTGTGCTGATCACTTCGTAGTACAATGCGTTTTATTTTTGAATAATAGGTTATGAGCCCAGTTGTTACATTATTGTTCAAACGAGTCAATGTGTTTTTTGTTAAAAATTAAAACAAAGTATTGAAGTGCACAATGGCGGTTAATAATTACATCGCGAGTGTACTTAAATTAAAAGGTCGCGAAAATTATAATGAGTGGGCGTTCGCGGCAGAAAACTTCCTGATTCTTGATGGTTTAAACAAATGCATCGAGGGAAGTGAAACCGACGTCATTAAAATTACACAAGCGAGGGCTAAGTTGATTCTTACAATTGATATGTCGTTGTACATTCATATAAAAGAAACTAAAACGGCCCATGAATTGTGGACAAAACTAAAAATTTTATACGATGATGCAGGATTTGCGAGAAAAATAACATTGTTAAGGTCATTGATTTTGGCGCGATTAGAAAATATGGAAAACATGGCCTACGTAAATCATGTTATAGAAACGTCGCAACGGTTAAGGGGAACGGGATTTAAAATTGATGAAGAATGGATAGGATCTCTATTGTTAGCTGGTCTACCTGAAAAATATTCCCCCATGATCATGGCCATCGAACACAGTGGAATTCAAATAACGTCAGATGCAATCAAAATTGTTAGAGATTGAGGACGATAAAGCAGGAAATGCTTTTATCAGCAAGTCATCATTGAATAAAAAATATGGTGAAAATAAAAACTGTAAAGTTGGCAACAGTAGGTATCAGAATCAAACCTCAAAAAATACAAATGTCACTGCTGTCAAAAAGGAAATACGATGTTACCGGTGTAAACAAATTGGACATTACAAAATAACTGTCCAAAATTAAGTGGTAATAACAGTATTGAGTCTGCAAACGTTTTTAGTACTGTATTTTTAAGTGAACAATTATTTAATAAAAACGATTGGTACATAGACTCGGGTGCAAGTGTTCATATAACAGCAAATAAACATTGGTTAAGTGAGGTTAAAACAACACATGGACCAAATGAGATTGTTGTGGCAAATAGATCAAAAGTTAAAGTGGAATGTAGAGGAAATGTAAACATGTATACTGCTTTAAGTGATAAAAACGTTAAAATTTTAATAAAAGACGTTTTATATGTTCCTGAGGTAGCTACAAATTTGCTATCAGTAAGTCAGTTAATTAAAAACGGCAATATGGTCAATTTTAATAGTGATGGCTGCGAAATCTTCAACAGAAATAATCAGTTAGTTGGTATAGCAAAATTGGAAAACAATATGTATAAGTTGATAACAAGAAAAACGGAGCAGTGTTGTTTAGCTGCGGAAAATTCTGTTACGAGTCAAACTTGGCATAGAAGATTGGGGCATATAAATGAAAAAGATTTAATAAAAATGAAAAACGGTGCAGTTGATGGAATGGAATGCAAAGGAGAAGTCAAAATAAGTAAAAGAAACTGTGAAACATGTAATGAGGGGAAACAGGCCAGATTAAAATTTCCAAGTAAAGGTTCAAGGGCAAATGGTTTGCTTGAGATAATTCACACCGATTTATGTGGACCTATGGAGGTTAATTCATTAGGAGGTGCCAAATATTTCCTCATTTTTGAAGACGATTTTAGTAAAATGGCTTTTGTATATTTCTTAAAAACTAAAGACCAAGTATTTGACTACTTTAGAGAATTCAAGAGTATGGTTGAAAATCAAACTGAAAAAACCATAAAAATTATAAGAAGTGACAATGGTGGTGAGTTCTGTAGTGCGGAATTTGAAAATTATCTGAAACGAGCAGGTATTGTACACCAAAAATCGATTCCTTACACCCCAGAACAAAATGGTTCTGCAGAACGACTGAACAGAACCATAGTCGAAAAGGCAAGATGTCTTTTATTTGATGCTAATCTTGATAAAAAGTTTTGGGCGGAAGCAGTTAATACTGCAGTATACCTGAGGAACAGAAGCACAGTTTCAGGACTCCAAAATAAAACGCCATTTGAAATGTGGTTTGGGAAGAAACCAGACATTAGCAATTTAAGAATATTCGGTAGTAAAGTAATGGTACATATTCCTAAAAATAATAGATTAAAGTGGGATAAGAAATCGAAAAGAATGACACTAGTTGGATTCAGTGAGACAAGTAAGGGGTATAGACTCTATGACTCAGAATCTAATAAAGTAACTATTTGCAGAGATGTAGAAATAATGGAAGATATACAAGATGAAGTGCAGATAGTGATAAATGGAAATGATCAAACAACAAATTCAGTGGGGGCTGATGCTGAAACTGATGTCCAGGTAACAGAAACTAAATCAGAAATTACAGATAATCATGTACAGGATAATGATCCCGATATGGAAAACGATGATACCGATGATGAAGATTACGTTAGTAGAACAAAAGAAATAAACGTGTCTGAAATAAGAAAATCGGAAAGAAAGCCAAAACCAAAAGTTTTTAAGGATTTTGTAAGTTACATGTGTGTCAGTGATAATGAAATGGAGGAACCGACAACTCTAGAAGAAGCTCTGTCGAGACCTGATGCTGAAATGTGGAAGGAGGCGATAGCAGATGAACTGAAAAGTTTTGAAGAGAACAAGGCATGGGAAATAACTGATCTGCCAGAAAATTCAACAGGAGCTGTAGTAAAATGTAAATGGGTGTTCAAAAAGAAAGTGAATTGTGATGGTGAGGTTAAATACCGTGCTAGATTAGTGGCAAAAGGTTTTTTGCAGAGACCAGGTATTGACTATGACGAAACATTCTCTCCAGTGGTTAGACACTCTACATTAAGACTACTTTTTGCATTATCAGTGAAATTACGTTTAGAAATTAGTCACTTAGACGTAAAGACTGCTTTTCTTAATGGATATTTAAAAGAAAATGTTTTTATGGAAATACCAGAAGGTCTTGATTTTGATAATAAAAATAAATGTTTCAAGTTAAATAAGGCCATATACGGATTAAAGCAATCCTCTAGAGCCTGGAATGATCGTGTGAACAATGTTCTGTTAGAATTAGGTTATTTGAAATCTAAACATGAACCTTGTTTATATATTAAGAAACTGAATAATTTGATTACAATTATTACAGTTTATGTTGATGATTTTTTCATTTTTTCAAATAATAAATGTGAAACTGAAAATCTGAAAAGAGAATTGAGCTCTAAGTTTAAGATAAAAGATTTAGGCAAAATTAAAGAATGTCTCGGTATGCAGGTAAATTTTGATCAAGATAATAATGTTAGATTAAGTCAAAAAGGTTATATTGTCAAATTGTTAAAGAAATTTGATATGCTTGATGCAAAACCAGTTAAAACTCCTATTGAAACTAAAGTAAATCTTGAGAATAGTGAAAGTGATGAGAACATTAGAGCTCAGTATCCTTTTCAAAAATTGATTGGCAGTTTGATGTATTTATCCGTTTTGACTAGACCAGACATTTCATTTTGTGTAAGCTATTTAAGCCAGTTTAATAATAATTATAATACGAGTCACTGGAAATGTGCTAAACGGATATTAAGATACTTAAAGGCCACACTTGATTATTCATTGTATTTTACAAAAGATAATACAGAATTACAAGGTCTTGTAGATGCAGACTGGGCTGGTAATTCAATAGATCGTAAATCTTATACACAGTAGCGGCGCTAAGGCCTTCGGGGCCCTCCCGCAAGATTTTCGTAGGGGCCCTTTTTTAGGGGTGAAAAAATGTTTGTAATCAGCAGAATAAGTCGGCAGGAAGGGGGAGCGGTAACAGAAAGGGCAAAAGGCAATAGACCGTTAGATGAGCCGTGGGGGTAGCTAACGGTACACATCAAATATACATATACCATGATTCACGTAAATAAAATCTATCTTGACCAATCTATTTATCCGACAAACTGATTCAAGTTGGGGCAATAAAACCTTTCAAAAAATATGTACGTTTAGTTTAGGTAGGGTAATAAAACTTTAAAGTACTGAGACAAATAATTATATAAAGCTGAACTCTTTTTTATGCGGTCTTTTTTTGTGCGATTTTTTTATGCGGTTTTTAAAAAAATGGACATTAAAATGCATAATGTGAATCAAAATCACGAGACAGTAAGAAACTTAAACAATTACTATAATAACTTTCTTTGATAAAAATACTTTTAAGAGAACATAAGTTATTGCATCATTTAATTTTGTTAAAGATGTATTTTCCAAAATTTAGTATCTAATATAATAAAATTGAAATGAAATGTTTTTACGTGTAAATTAATGCTTTATCTTGTTTATAGAAGCAACTTCTAAGGAAGTTTCTACGTCTTGAGCGTATTGAGTGGTTTTTTTCGATAAAACTTTTTTTATGCGGTCTCGACCAATCGCACAAAAAACGTTTTTTGTACAATCTGGATCGAACTATACTTTTTATAGCTATTTATGATATTTTTGAATATATTTTTTTTTGTGCGATTTTTTTTATACGGTCTCTATCCACCGCACAAAAAAGAGTTCAGCTGTACAGTCTGATTTTTTTGGTGAGTAAGAAAATTTTCAAAATTTTACATCTGGTGCATTGTTGTTTAATTTTAAAATTCTAAACCTACCTTTTTTTTATATAGTTAGTATAGTTATGTCACAGAATAGATAACAACCAGAAGAGTAACAGAATGAGAGGTCCGATATTGCCTGTTATGACCTTGATTGCCGGTGTTTTGTGAAAAGCAAGGGGTGGTTTCGGGTATATTACCTATATCTAACAGAGTCGGTATAGGATTTGGATTATGAAAAAAATAATACAATGTATTAGATGATTTGTTATTGTTAGCTAGCATTTATTTATTAAAATTCTTCACAATTCTTCACTAAATAAACATTGTGTGATTTAGATATATTCTCCATGTTAATATAATATAATTTGCAAAATTTACAATTTAAATTTGTAACGAAATTTTATTTTAAAATACACTACTGCCCTGGAACTACGACACTGATCGGTTTGAACTAACATATTCTTCTAATTTCTTCCAAACCTCGAGCATCAAAATTTACCTGACTATCGTCTCTTCTCTTTCTGTTACTCTTCTGGTTGTTATTTATTCTTGTGGTTATGTATTGCTAGTATTATTTTTAGCGAATTTCCAGAATGGAAACTCGCTATTACAGCCTTGCTCATGGTGGAAGTTCAGCCCGCGAATATGGCAGAAATTTGTTTTGAGGCCCCTAGAACCCAAAAATAATATTCACTAAAATTTATATATATATATATATATATATATATATATATATATATATATATATATATATATATATATATATACTACTCAAAACAAAATAAGGGCCACTCATGTTTTGCTGCATAAGTTTATTTTTAATAATGAAAAAATTTTTTAGCGACAGCCTGCATATAAATTATTAAGAACAAACTAAAAGAAAAGAAAATTGTTCTACATGTTTCAGTCATTTAAATGACCATCTTCAGGAAAAATCAATAATTCAGTTGTGAAACAACTGAGAAAAATAATATCAAAAGGACATAACCTCCAAATATCAAATGGATGTCAAAAATGACAGACGAAATTAAAAGAAATTAAAAATCAAAAAATCAAAAAATTAACGGACCCCATACGAAATAAGGAAAGTCAAAACTAGTTGATATAGAGTAATTGTAAATAAAAAAAAACCTTCTTTATGTGATTTTTCCGCCTCATTTCGCCAAATTTTTTTCACGAAAAATGTCCAAAACCCCGTAAACGTTTTCACGAAATTTCTTAAAAATAAGATGTATCATTCTTGAGTTATCGTGCGGACACATTTATATATATGTTTACTAAGTGTCCGCACCATAACTCAAGAACGAAAGATCATATTTTTAAGAAATTTCGTGAAAACGTTTACGGGGTTTTGGACATTTTTCGTGAAAAAAATTTGGCGAAATGAGGCGGAAAAATCACATAAAGAAGGTTTTTTTTTATTTACAATTACTCTATATCAACTAGTTTCCGAGAAAAACGTACTTTTGTAAATGGAAATTCGCTATGTTATGCAGGATGCTGCGACAGGGGTATTACTGTTTTATGACCTACTGGCTGCAAATATCAGATTTTACCAAAAACGTGTCAAACAAACTTTTTTAGTATCTATTTAGATATGAACAATAAAATCAGAAAGATCTGGAATTTTTATTCAAGGGTATAATAGTCCTTTGAAATTAGCCCATATGCTTGTCATGTGTTTTCTTCTTCAAAACTGTAAAATTTGTAAGTGAAATGAATATTTCAACTGATACACCCCGTTGGAGCATTAATGCAATATTTTTTTCATATGCAACTGTTAACTGAAACCGTATAAACACTGTTGGACGTCTCTAAATGACATTTTTTTTATGTACGCCGCAATTACGTTTGTTCGGTGAACTAGAATCTGTTAGTAAGAGTTACTGGTTGTCTACCTATTGTCCATGAAAATTAAAAAAAAATAATATGAAATAATATAGATCGGTTTAAAAAGATTGAATTGGTACAGTTTGAATACAATAAAATTAAAATCTATAAAATCAGTACAGTTAATATAAAAAAAATTATTTTTTCCTGCTGTCTTGGGGGCCCCCAATATGCCTGGGGCCCACCCGCAACGCGGGCCCTGCGGGCCCGCTATCGCCGCGACTGCTTATACAGGATTTGTTTTTAAGTTATGTGGTTCTGTGGTGTCTTGGGCTAGTACAAAGCAGAAAACGGTGGCTTTGTCGAGCTGTGAGGCTGAATATATGTCAATTTCAGAGGCCGTAAAAGAGGCTTTGTCTTTGAGCGGATTGTTAATCGAATTGACTGAAAAGAATACTTGTATACAGTTATTTAATGACAATCAAAGTGCAAATAAATTGTCAACCAATCCTGTTTATCATAACAGAAGTAAGCACATTGATGTACGTTATCATTTTATAAGAGAGAAAATTTCGGAGGGTATCGTGAAATTGAATTACTTGCCTAGTGAAGTTATGCCCGCAGATATACTAACTAAAGGTTTAGGTACTGAAAGACATTATAAATTGATGAATTTGTTGGGCATGGCTAAATAATAAAATTTTTTCTCATTTTATTGATAAGTGGGGGTATTGTTACTATATCAATAAAATGAATTCTTGCTGCTCTATTATTTTATCACACGTAATGCCATCTTTTATATAAATTTCTAACTAATACATATAAGTATGTATGTAATGTAAGTACTAAAAAAAGGGTTAAAATAAAATAGTCTTGTGCTGATCACTTCGTAGTACACTGCGTTTTATTTTTGAATAATAGTCTGCTCAGTGCACAGTGTTTGAATCTGTTATGTGGTATTTATTACAATCTTTTGAGATTTTAATTCGGTTTGTGGATTCAGTGTAAGTAATATTAGTGAGTTTAGTAGTGTGACGATTAGAAAAATACACTTTCTTATAAACTGTAAACTTACTGTTTACGGTATTTTACTTTATTGGTGAATAAATTTGTGGATGAAAGCCTAAATTAGGAATTTGTCATGGCAACCAGCAAAAACTCTGTAGTTTCTACACGACAAAAGACGGCAATATGGTTGGTCGGATAGTCGTCTCAAACATTTAATCATACTAAGCTACCTTCTAAACGAGAAGTATTATCGGTGTTTTTCTATTACAAAGAAGAAGTTAATCAAACAATTCGTGAAGCTGCTCATTCAACTTCTAAAGATTTACTGGAAATTTGGAATAACGCTAGAATCCCATCCAAACAAGAAAAACATGTTGTAGAAAAAATAGAAAAGCTTTTTAAAGAATGGAAAAATCTAAAGAAAAATAAAGAAAATAAAATAAAACGGTCAGAAGGATTAAAACAGAAAGAAGAAATCTGGAATAATAATTTAGATGATTTATTTGATATAGCGCATGCAAATGCTCTAATTATGATTCGGATTCCAGAAGACAAAGAGTTTTTGTTATCACAGCGTCAAATGGGACGTCCAGGAAAAATTGGTAGTGTTGATAAAAAACTATGTAAAAAGGAAGAACAGCAAGAGCGTAAAAAAGCTCGTATGGAACTATTTAAGAGTCGAGAAAACGAGAATATCAAAGCAATCATCAATAAAGGTACCGTACCTAGCCTCTCGTCTGATTCTGATGATAATGATTCCTTCCATAATAAAGACATTGATTTTCGGGCCCCTTCTACATCCAAATTAGGAATTAAGTCAAAAACAGGATTGAAGAAAAGAGGAAGAAAAAAGCTTTTAAATAACGAATTAGCTACAAGCCTGGACATTGCGAAGATAAGTGATAGAAAAGCAGCAGTTGTTCTTACTTCAACTTTAAATCGGCTAAGCTGTGATCCTACAGAATATAACGTAAATTTTTCTTCTATTCGCCGACAACGCATTGAATTGAGACAGAAAATAGCAGAAAACTTGAAAAAGGAATTCACACCAAATGTGCCGTTAATAGTACACTGGGATGGAAAGATTTTAGAGGATATTACCGGCCACGAAACAGTTGATCGTCTTCCTGTTTTAGTTTCAGGGAAGGGAGTAGATCAGCTTCTCTCTGTTCCAAAACTTGTATCTGGGGAAGCCGAAAAGATATCTTCCGCAGTCCATGAATGTCTTCTTTCTTGGGGTATATGTGATAACATCAAAAGTATGTGTTTTGATACAACTGCAGTTAATACTGGGCCTCGAAAGGGTGCTTGTATATTACTCGAACAAAAAATGGACAAAGAATTGCTTTGGTTGGCATGTCGACATCGCATTATGGAAATCATGCTAGAATCTGTTGTCCAACATGAAATCGGACCTTCCTCGGGACCAGATAATTTAATATTTAAAAGATTTCAGAAAAGTTGGCCTACACTAAACAAATAAGAATATCAAACCATTGAAACTGACCCAGAAGCTTTTAAGGTCGAGGATTTTAAAGTAAAATTTATTACCTTCTATCAAAACCAACTGAGTGAGTTTCAACCGAGGGACGATTACAGGGAACTTTTAAGTCTTTAAATCAATTCCGTTCTCGCCCAAAAGGCAATGAATAAAATTAGTGGTCATTTATGGTATTTATCAGAAGAATTAATTGCCTTTTCTTTTTTTGATGAAAACGTGTCTAACGAAACCAAGATAAAGATGGTGGAAGCACTGAAAAAGGAAGGAACTGAATTCTCACCCAAGCGAATCAGTATTGATTTGAACTCAGTTGGTATGAAAAATCTAGAGGACTTTGTATCCAGTAACACCATGCGATTTTTTAGCATCACAGGGATTAATTCCAATTTTTTAGAAAAAGAAGTTAAAGATTGGAATGAGGTTGAAGAATATGTGAAAAGTAAAGATATAGTAAAATCATTTAGAGTAGTTAACGATATTGCGGAAAGAGGAGTTGCCTTAATTCAAGAATACAACAAAATACTCACACTAAATGAAGATCAAAAACAGTACTTGTTGCTGCTGGTAAAGAATTTTAAAAAAAAGTTTACTGACTATAAAAAATCAACATTGTTATCTGCTTAGTGGCTAGTTAATATTTTTACTCATATGCAAAGTAAAAGACTCGTATTCGCTCTTTTTCAATTCATTGTCAGTAATACCATGTTAATTTTATGTACCTTTGACAAATATAATAGTTTATCATAAATGTGGCGTTTTATTGATTATCCCGTAAATTTATCAAGTAAAGATAATTTTGACTACAATTATGTGAAGTAAGAAGCTTTTTTGTAATGCAAATTACTGAAAATACACAATTCTTAACTCCAATATTCTGACAATATTTAAAATAAAAATTTTAAAAAATTTTGCTTTCGTAAATTTTTTAAAAACTTTAAAGCTTGGTAGCAACCCCTAAATGTATGTTTAAAAATTTTAAAAATCACGTTATATTTAATTTGTTACATAGAACGAAATGACAGGGTGGTCCAACAGGAATTACAAAAAAAAATTTTAGCCATTTAAGCATCACCCTAATATATATATATATATATATATATATATATATATATATATATATATATATATATATATATATATATATGTACATCGCACCTTGAGAATAAAACTGTTGCAACTGCAAAATCACTAATTTTAAGATATTACAGAAATAAGATTTTGAAGAAATTTAAAACCTAATAAATTTTTTCAAAATTATCTTAGAACTTTGAAACTTTGTTAGGTTTATTCTAACTGTTAGTTTTAAATGTTGTGATAAAATTTTTGTCGAAAAAATTCATAGTTTCAATTTTCATTGCAGTTGCAACCACAAATTTTTTAGTTATTTCACAAAAAGTTGAATTCTGTTTAGGATTATAATGTTATATCTGCAAATAGTACATTTTTTCTTAATTATTTCACAAAATATCACTTTTTGTTGGTGACGCAAAGTTGTCAGTTGTTCGTTCAAAGGACAAAAAAAAAACAACTTCTATAGCAGATATATCTATAATAAAGAACTTTCTAACAGCAATATTTTTAATGAAATTTATACATTGGTATAAAATCCAATTAATCCACTGTAATTCAAACTATTAAATAGTTCGCTCTTGTACGCTATCTATGACTTAAATTATTATTTAGTCTCTATCGTGTATTAAATGACCACCACTGACCTCAATCTGCTTCACTAAAGTTTACCAAATTTTTCTTAACTTTAGTGAAGCTCCACTGTATTTAGCTTTTAATGAATAGTATATTATATCTAGTATATAATTTATTTTGAGTGACTACCAGTTGATAATCACCATTCCCGTTATGTTCTATCATCGCTCGATTTATAGTTCTTTTTAAAACTGATAATTGACGTATCACATTTTAGTTAAATTAGTTTACATTTTTGTACGGAATATCCTGATTTAATTTTTGTTTTTATTGGAAAAATTTCTAAGTTTTCAGTCAATAATGTTCTGACCCTGTATTAATTAAACCTTTTTGTACATTTGTCGCCCGTAAATAGCGATTTCGCTTTCGTTTCTTTCCTTCCAGACCAGGTGTTGGTAAATTTCCATTAGTATTATTATAGTAACAGTTAAAGTAGAAGAGAAAAATTATCCATTATTTAAATAAATAAAATTGTTTATGTTTTAAATTGTTTAAATTGAATGGTTTAAGTTGTGTAAATTATAAGATTAAATTCAGAAAGAGCTTTTAAATTATATATATATATATATATATATATATATATATATATATATATATATATATATATATATATATATATATATTTAAGAAATTTCCAATATAGAAATTTAGCACATTTTCGGTAAAATAAATTATAAATGTTCAAAATAGCTCCATAGGTGACACTACTTTGATAGGTACCGTAAAGTCAACCAACTTTGCCTATTAACAACAACTTTGCCAGACCATACCTTGTGTTAAAAAAATTAAAATTTAATGGCTCATACTGTCCATAGCATCTTTTTTAGTGACGGATATTTCTAACAAACTTATTTAAAAAAAAATAAAAAAAATATGATAGTGTATACACATTAAAGTGTTAGGCTACTTTAGAGGCCAAAAAATAGGCTTTCTTGGGATTTTTTTCAGAAAAACTACAAAATAAACTGAGATCACAAAAAAGGGTGTTTATTGTATATATTAATGACTGTAAAAAATAATTTTTTTGAAGTGATGAATTTAAAAATGGCGGCTGTACAGCGTTTTTGCGAAGACGTCTCCGTTTTTCGAGGGTCCACGGCCGGACAAATAGCTCCTGTAATTTTTAAATTATAATAAGCCAATGAATTTTTTTCAAAAAAAATCATTGGCTTATTATAATTGAAAAAAAAAGTGGCGCACTTTGAAATTTTTTTGAACTTAAAAGAATTTTCTTCCAGTGCCGTTGCTAGAGAACAAATATTAAAAACTCCACCATCTGATACTCGTCCATTGCAACCAGTGTCAATGTACAAAAATTTATAACTGGCATCAACTAAAGTCATTAAAATGATACTGTGACTACCCTTGTAATTAAAATAATTACTGCCGCTGTTTTATGGTGCTTGAATAACAACGTGCTTGCCATATAGGGCCCCAATACACCGTGGAAAATTCCATTTGCTTTCAAACTGGTTTGAAATTTCCAGCCATTCTTCTTCACTGTCAGGCATTTGTGAAATATTAAATGTATATTTTAGTCTCTCGTGCTGAGCTTAGTTTCCGAAAATAATATCTTATTTTTAGTTGAAGATTAGTTAATAAACTTTTGTTAAGATAGTATATGTTTTATTTGTTTTTGCATTTGCTTTTGCAGGAATTAGATACTGACACAATGTAAAATGAGAGTGAGGATCATTTACAAAATCCAACTTCAAGCACATTTGAACAAGTTGAAGCCAGCAACAAATCAGATGAGCCAAGTTGGTGGTCGCTCAAGAAAGCCACACGATCTCACAAGAACAGGATCGAAAACAAAAGAAACATCTACCAAAAAATTAACGAAAAAAGACGAAATTTTAACGAAAGTTTTACATGAGTTAAATAAAACAGGGGTCTCCAACCTACGGCCCGCGGACAGATTTTTTCCGGCCCGCGGAAAGTTAGCATACTGAAAAAAATTTTTATTTGATATTATATTTTGTTGCTGTTGTAATTTACCCCGACTGTACTTGAGGCAGGACCAAAATAACCTCGTCGCGTCAACTCACCCTGCCGCATGACTCATCATTGCTTTGTTGGCTTTTTAAATTTTATTTTCTTGTCAGTCTCATTGTCAGTCGCTTTCCAGCGTCAGTTACAATCACAGCTAGTGCGAGTGTAGGTTGATGTTTGGTGAAGTGCATAGTGATCGTGGACAGTGTCTTTTATATTTCTGTTTTATTGCTCATAACAATGGCTTCTTGTAAAAAAAGGAAAGTTGATTTTGAATGCCGTGCTTTTAATAAAGAGTGGACCCATCACTATTTTATGATCGATAACAATAATAAAACGTTATGTCTTATTTGCACCGAGACTGTCGCTGTTCTCAAAGAATTTAATGTCCGTAGACATTCCGAAACAAAACACAAGAGCAAGTATTCCAATTTAACAGGCAAACTACGAGATGACAAAATTGTTTCTTTGAAAAATTCGCTTTCAAATCAGAGATCAATTTTTACCAAGCAATCTCAACAAAACGAGGCTGCTGTAAAAGCCAGTTTCAAAGTCAGCCATATTCTGGCTAAAGCTGGTAAACCTTTTACCGACGGCCAATTGGTGAAAGATTGCATCTTGGTAAGTGTGGAAGAAATCTGCCCTGATAAACTTTCACTGTTCAATGCTATTAGTTTGTCGGCGAACACAGTAGCGCGCCGTACCGAAGATCTTGGAAATAACGTTGTTGATCAGCTGAAAGACGCATGCAAGGACTTTGAATGGTTCTCAATCGCTCTTGATGAATCAACTGATGTCACTGACTCCGCACAAGTTCTTTTATTTGTTCGTGGTGTGAACAGTGATTTTAAAATCGCAGAAGAGTTGGCTGACGTTCACTCTATGGAGAGTAGTGTGACCGGAGACAAAATTTTCGCAAAAATAAATGAAACCATTTCTAATCTTGGGCTCGACTTCAAACGCTTGAAAGGTGTTAACACTGATAGTGGGAAAAATATGTCTGGTACAAAAACTGGAGTAGTTGGAAACATTGCAGTTCTGTTAAAACAGCTGGCGGTATTCAACCAGTGATTTATCACTGCATTATCCACCAACAAGCGTTGTGTGGTAAACACCTAGATGTAGCTGAAGTAATGAATGTAGTTGTAAAAACAGTTAACTTCATTAGATCAAGTTCCCTCAAACACCGCGAGTTCAAAAATTTTCTTGCTGAAATTGACAGTGCTTACCCAGATGTTCCCTACCACTGTGAAGTTCGCTGGTTGAGCAGAGGCAAAGTATTTCAGCGGTTTTTCGAACTTCGTGAAGTGATTGACATTTTCATGACTGAACAGCATCGTCCTGTATCTGAACTTTCTGACACTGTGTTTGTATGGAAATTGGCGTTTCTTGTTGACCTCACGGCACATATTAACTTTCTGAACTTGAAACTGCAAGATGAAAACTCTTCAGTTTGTGACTTATGCTGGCATGTCAAAGCTTTTAGAAAAAAACTCATACTTTTCGAGAAGCATTTAGGAGCTATGAACTTTGACCACTTTGAATCTTGTCAGAACTTAAGTGCACTAAGCACTGCTACCTTCCCCAAGGATTACGTTTTAGGAATCATGTCTAAGCTATGACAAGAGTTTGAAACCCGCTTTGAAGACTTTGACCGTGCAGCAGAAGACATTTAGATGTTTCAAAACCCTTTTAAGTGTGACACTGACAAAGTGCCTGCAGAAATGCAACTTGAAGTCATCGAGCTAACAACCAATGACTCACTCAAGACCGCTTTCCAGGAATCCTACAAAGAAGGTAACCTACTTACATTCTACAGTTGTCTCCCAGAAAAATACTTTAAAAACATAAAAAACCATGCTCGGGCTATATTTTCTCTTTTTGGATCTACCTACAAGTGTGAGCAGACATTTTCAAAAATGAAGTTTGTTAAATCTAAATACAGATCTTCCTTGTCAGACGAACATTTGAAATCAATCCTAATGATCGGAACTACAAAGTTTTATCCTAAATGGGCTGAAATTTTAAGTGGCAAACAAATGCAATCTTCTCATTAAAAAAGTAATTGTTCTTTTTAAGCTTTACACTTGTTGTAAACTCATGTATTGTCAAGTTTTCCTTAAAATTAAATAAAGTACAAGTACATTTTGTAGTAAATTGAAAAGATTGGTTTTGTATCATTCTGTGTTTTCATTAGGCCTACTTGAAAACTACTTTTACAGAACAAATGTTATTTTATACCAAATATAATTATTTGTTTGGTCACAGCCTTTTTTTAAAATCACGTAACAAATTTTAGTTAACCAACAACAAAGATATATATATATATATATATATATATATATATATATATATATATATATATATAGATATATAGATATATATATATATATATATGTATATATATATATATATAGATATATATATATATATATATATGTATATATATATATATATATATATACTATATATATATATATATATATATATATATATATATATATATATATATATATATATATATATATATATATATATATATATAAGGCAATATAGCAACTTAAAAAACTAAGAAAATCTCAAAAACCACCACTGAGCTCTTAATTAGAAAAAATTTCGTAGGAGTAGGGGGGGGCTAGACTTTCTGCCCTGAAATATTGCTGGCCCGCCTTTCATAAAAAAATTTATAATGTGGCCCTTCAGTAAAAAAGGTTGAAGACTCCTGAAATAAACCATTATTTGACGAAGAAGTCTTTGGTGACTTTGTTGCTGCATCGTTACGTGCGCTACACTATATGCAGACAACAAAAAAAAACTTAAACGTAAAATTCAAGTAGCTATGATAAATATCAAATGACTTTACTACATCTAGAATCATCATAGCAATCAAATAGCAAACATCTAATTTTAAAACAATCTACCTATCAGTAAAAACAATAGTTACATAAATTTAATAATATTTCAAACAAATTTATACTAAAATTTAAATTTATCTTCAAAAATTCTAACAATGATAGAATCTACAAACCCAACCTAACATAATACTATCTGTCAATCAAATAAATTTCAAAAAATTTTTCGTTATCCAAAAATTTTAAATAATTCAAAAATTTGTACAATTTAAATGATGAAACATGGACGTACAATATTGTCAAACTTTTTAACACGTGGATACATCTCATAATTAAATAATTGTACAATACCAAAGCAAAAAATTTTAAAGAAATCACCGCTATATATTTATTATATGTACCACCTCAAAAATTTATTATAAAAATATGTAAATATAATGACAAGAATTCACAGTCAACAGTGAATCAATACCACAAAATCTTTGAAAAAGTCGTTAGTGATTGAAATATATATATCGGATTTAATGTAAATAATGTAATGTAAATATTAGCATTTTTACTCATAACCAAACTTGGTGGAATAAAACTCCAAAGAAAAAACAATTTTTTTTCTCATTTTTTATAATGTGCCTTAGAAAAGTTCTCCATTTTGTAGTTGATGAATAGCTAGTTACTGTGACTTATTATATATTATGTAAGTTTTGTTGAATAATAAATAAAAAGACGTGTTATATATTTTTCTATTGAAAAAATGTAGGGTAAAGGTGCCGACAGTGGCTCAGTAGGATACAGTGGCGCAGATAGTCCGTTGCGAAAGAAGCAGTTATATAGATGCGTATTTTGCACACTAGAGAGTCACCGGCATACGATCTCAACTGGTGTCAGTTATATATACATGGAGTACCATAATTACGTGTTATTAAAATGTTTTAAATTTTGTTTGGCAGAAGTTGTTTATCAAGGTAAGTTTTAATGTTTTCTAAATAACTCTAGTTATAATACTATTGAATGGAATATTTTTCATAGAAAATGTTAAGTTTTTAAATTTGTATTTAGTACACACATAACCAAACATCAAATATTTTTTCAAATATTCAAGTTGTAATTCAAAATGTCGTCTCGGTTCACAGTGGTTCACTTTCGTTGAGTACACAGTGGATTGCGAGCCACTGTGTACTTTGTGTATTAAAAGATTGTTATGTTTTTATCATTATTACATATTATATTATTTCTTTGTTTTATATGACAGAATGGCGCGTCCAAAGGCTCGGCAGCGAAAAATAGGAAATGTTACCGAAGAGCAAATGCGAAAAGCTTTAATAAAAGTAGTTAACGGTCAATCTATACGAAAAGTGGCTGAAAGCGACAAAATTCCTTTCATGACATTAAGAAGATATTGTCTTGAATTGAGAAATAACAGACTAGAAAATATATCTTTGACTCCCAATTATGATGTTAACAGAGTGTTTAATTCAGAGCAAGGAAATATTCTTAAAGAATATTTACTTTATTGTGCCTCAATGTTTTACGGACTTTATTCAAAAGAAACCCGTGTCGTAACTTACGAAATTGCAGTTAAAAATAATTTGAAAATGCCTGAATCTTGGAAGCAAAGACGTATCGCAGGCAAAGACTGGTTGAAGTTATTCAGAAGTAGAAATCCAACATTGTCATTGAGGCGGCCAGAACCATGTAGCTTAGCTCGGGCGACTGCCTTCAACAAAGTGAATGTAAATACTTTATTTGACAACTTAGAGAAACTTTTGGCTAGAAATAGTTTATTTGCAACGGGACAAGAATTTATAACTTGGACGAGACGTCAATAACCACCGTCCAGAAGCCTCAAAAAGTTATTACTGAGAAAGGACGTAAAGGAGTAGGAAAAGTAACAAGCGGTGAAAAAGGAACTCTTATCACAACTTGCTGTATTGTCAGTGGGGGTAGAACGGCTCTTCCTCCCGTTATAGTTTTTCCTCGTAAAAATTTCAAAAATCATATGATCAAGAATACCCCACCTGGTACTTAGGCTTAGCTACGCCTACGGGATGAATGAACTCTGAAATATTTCCTGAAGTGACACGGCATTTTATATTTCATATAAATTGTTCACCAGAAAATCCTGCCATGTTGATCATGGATAATCATAAGTTTCATTTATCCATAGAAGCCTTAAATTTAGCTAAGGAATCTCTGGAGTGCACGTGCTTACTTTACACCCTCACACATCCGGGAAATTGCAGCCGCTGGACGTTGGCATTTATGGTCCATTTAAAACTTATTATAATGCGGCAATAGATTCATGGATGCTCCAGCATCCTGGAAAGCCAATGACGATTTACGACGTCGGTGAGATAACTGGGACAGCATTCCTTAAATCAATGACGCCTGTCAACATTTTGAATGCCTTCAAGAAATGCGGCATTGTTCCATTTGATAGAAAGGTTTTTACAGAAGATGATTTCATGCCAAGTACCGTAACAGATCGTCGATATACTGATTGTGTATCTCGAGTCGAAAATCCGTGTCCCATAATTGGACAAGAAATAGCCCCAACAAATACCGGGGAAATATTCGAAATTTTGCATAATGAACGGAGAAAGGAACGAGAAGAAAACGTGTATCTAGAGATGCTTACTTCTGAAAACAACTCAGTACAAAGTTCTTCATTTTTTTCACCAGCCGCCTGCATGGAGAATGATCGCCCTGCAGCAGTAAAACAACCATTAGTTCCAAAGATATCTAATATCTTACGCCAAGACATGTCGAATGAAAGCTTACCAAAAAATTATTCGCTTATATTATCTGAAACTGAGATGGTATCCACCCGGTCTTCAGCAAAAGAAATCGAAACTGCCAAAAATAATTTGTCACTAAATCTTTAACATAGTAATACAAGTGCTCTTGTACCAGATCAGCGTCTTTTAACACCCTCCACAGGACCATTAGTTTCTTTAGATAATCTCCAAAACAAAGAACACCTGTTTATATCACCATTTCAATTTAGAGATCCTATTAGAGCTGGTCCAAGAGCAAACAAAAGGAAACCAAGGAAACTTAGTAGAAGTCTGATAGCTACAGACACACCCGTTAAAAAAGAAATAGAATTAGGAAAAACAAAACTTCAAAAGAATAGAAAACGATCGGCTAAGGAAAAAAAGGAACAAAAAAAATTCTGCAAAGCGATTCAGATGATGAAAATGAAGAAATAAATATTCAAGAGGACGATGATTCTGACTTTAGTGATGAATCTGAAAATGAAATCACAGTCATTACAGAAGAAGACATTGATATTCCTTTACCGAGACAACCAAGGCAAGAAGACTGTCCTAGTAGAGTTTGCTACAAAAAAAGCAAGATATACTACGTCAGTAAAGTCATCGAAAATAGAAATGAACATATGGAGTATTATGTAAGTTTCTTAAGAAAGAAAAATCTAAATAAATTTTATGTGCCCAGCGTTTCTGATCTTTCTTCGATTAGAGAAGACGATATAAAATTGATCTTACCAAAGCCAATACTGCATGAAAGTACATCAAGACAACAATCGTACTACTATTTTTATGTTGATTTATCCAGTTTAAATATTTACTGAAGAAACTTGCTTTATTTTTTAATTTATTTGACTGTATTATTAATTGCTTCTGAGGCAACAATTTTCTATTGTGAATTAAGCCAAAGTAGACATACAAAGTGTTGATTTGTTTCATTTAAACGAATTATTTAATCCTTTATTTTAGAGTTCATAGCGTAAATAATTTTTTTTTAATGATTGTTATTGCCAAAATGAAGTTTTATTTACTGAAGTTTTTACTAGTCAAAAGAGTTGTTTTTTATAATTTGTTATTAAAAAAATATTTTTGTATTGTCAAATAGTGGTATTAATCGCAAAAAGAAAATTCATTCCCATTCCCTCATCCTATCCATCCGAAAAAAAAAATGTGAAAATTGACTACTTTTCGGCAGAATCACACTGTGATGGTACCTTAAAAACACAGAGCGGCGCGTAGACAGTCCACTAATGCAGCAATGAAATAAGGGGCCAATTCGTATCGGCGTAAGCCAAAGTCGCTTGCTCTTATTTTTAATCACAATACAGTTGTTTTGAAGTGCACTTGGCTTACTTTTGAGACATTTGTATGTTCCTGTCTCACTTTCCATGTTTTAGAGAGAAGGGTCAAGTATTAACGTTCGGTATACATCGTATACAGTATACGATGTATACCAAACGTTAATACTTGACCCTTCTCTCTAGAACATGGAAAGTGAGACAGGAATATACAAATATTTCAAACCCGTAAATATTGAAAATTAAAAAATAAATAATACAATTAGTTTGTATTTTGTTTGTACCCGTTTGTATCGCACTTTATTTTGTTTGTGCCTCGAAGGGTAAACAGACAGAAAAAATTTAAAAAAAGGTGCCTACAATTTGAATATTTTAATTTTATTAGTATAGTTTGGTAAAAATTCGCTTGTACCTGTTTGTATGTCTATTATTTTCGTTTGTACCTCAAAAGATTCGAAGATTCACGGTACCTGAAATTCTAGGTAGAACCAACTTAATTGTTTTTGAAATATTTCAATTGTAAAAACAGCATTCGATAGAGATCCGTTTGTATCTTGATGCGTTCCAGACAGTCACTTCCGTCCTGGAAATGATTCAGCAGCACACGAGTCTTTCTCCTACCAAATTAAAATTGTAAACCTTACACTTTTCATGTTATAAATACACACATTCAATTCACCAATTTTCAGTCGGTATCAAATATCAAATTTTATGTAAAATCACAAATTAAAATAATAATTTCTTAAATTTTTGTTATGTAAATTTTTATTAATATTGAAATAATAAATTTATTAAAAGAACTTCTCGTTTTCATTGAGCAATTTTCCCAAATTAACAAGTTAAACTAAGTAAACAATATTACTGAAAGTAACAAAGTTAAAGAGGAATTAGGCCAAGGAAACTGGAAGAATCTGGAAAAAGAAGACCTTAGAACAACAAGAAACGTCACCTAACGGACTTGGGACATTTCACCGTTCTACAGTCATACCATTCTACGTTCCACAACATAAGTTTACAGAGATTGGACTTCGATCAATTTGACCTGGTGACAGCTGCCCTTCGTAAGAAGAAACCCCCACTACCGCATTTCGTCCTCAAGGATAGAATGACCAAGTATTTACCGAAGCGGAACCTTCTTTTTCCAGTTACGAAAATATTAATAAACATTTTAACGCGACAACCGACGGAAATTAAGTGAATGTAATATCACTTACAACCAGATTCCAATACGGAAAATATTTGGAATGAATTCAAAATTCCTTGGAAACACATCCCTGATCTTTTAATTGAATATTGCGAAAAAAGCAGCGAAAAGGATAACAGAGTTATTAGCGAACTTGTACACATTATTATTAACGAATTAAGAAGCATTAAAAAAGAAATGCCGGCAAAAATATTTAAATCTGTAGCAAAAAAAAGAAAATGATAAATAAATTCCCTGCAATTTTTAAAGATTTTGACGGAGATGGTACAGTACTGGCTGATGGTTAACACACACTTTTAAATAAATTAGCTGAAAGAAACGGATATCTGAATAGGCCGCATAAGTGACATCCTGATTCAGTGTTAGAATGATCAACTAAATCAAGAAAAACAATGGTAAACAAACGAATGAGTTGTCCTAATTGGCAACCATAACAAAACAGTGATAACGCCATTAATATGTAAGAATTGCTAAAAAATATGAATATGTGTTATTCACAGTTCTATCATTAGTAGAAACATACGCTGAACAACGTTTGCTTTTACATAATATTAACGAAATACCTTCGGTTCAAGATGTTATAAGTCATGTTATTTATGCCTGATGTTATAAGATGGCATTTTAAATAAAATATTTAGTTAAAAGAAGGAAAGAAAATCGAATTCGGGAAATCTAAAAATCTTAGTTCTGATAAAAGAAATGAGTAGTATAAATATAGCGTTTTTGGCACCTCCTTCCCTCCTGCCGATTTTCTGAGTCACCTTAGCAGGTGGCAAACTTTACCCTGAGGGTTCTAGAAACCTCACGCAGTGGCTGGAGGAATGTTTTGATGTGTAACCTAACCGAACCCAACTAAACTTACAAGTAAAGGTCCCGAGGCCGGACCTATCGATTTTGATGAAACTTAAATATGTTGTAGAACACTACAAAACTAAGGGACACGTGTTTTTTTTTATCTGCGGAAAAACGGTTTGAAGGGATGAAATCGCCCTCCAAAAATTGGGGTAAAAATTTAATTTTTCAAATATCTCGAAAATGTGTTAATTGCAAAAATTAGTCAGTGTGTTAATTGCAGTGTGTTAATTGTCAGTGTGTTAATTGCAAAAATTAGTGTATGTAAACTAGTATGTAATTTAAGAGGGTGACTCACCCCCTCTCCAATGTTGCTCAAACTCAATTTTGAATTCGAGAATTTCATTTCTACGTTATTCTAATTGTCTTAAGCTATTTTCCATGAAGAAGAACTTTTCGAAATACCCAAATAGTACGATTATTCGACATAGCCACCCTCTCTATTTAACTACCCCTAGACTTAATATTAGGATACTGAGCAAAAACAGGTTAATTAGATTTTTTGACGTAGATTTCAAATCTGTAAACAAAATTTTTATATTGTTTATTTTTCACCCCCTTTTTGCAAAATTAACCCCAAAATTTTAACCCCCAACCACCCCTGTTGATGTAATTTGAACAAATTGTATATCAATAGATAGCTCTTTAAAAAAGAGCAATATCGCCAATTTAAACTTTTGCTCTATCTCTTACTGTTTTCGAGATATTTGAAAAATTAAATTTTTACCCCAATTTTTGGAGGGCGATTTCACCCCTTCAAACCGTTTTTCCTCACATAAAAAAAATACGTGTCCCTTAGTTTTTAGTGTTCTACAATATATTTAAGTTTCATCGAAATCGATAGGTCCGGCCTCGGGACCTTTACTGTTAGTGTAACCTAACGGCATCTAACAAAAGGCCCAACCTGGGTCGGGAATACCATGGTAGCGTTCGCCCTTGCACATGTATTGCATAGCTGCAATATTAGGTCAAGGAAGCTTTGCGTTTTAGAGTCGCAATTTTGGACTTTTCCCGATTTTCCACTTTCCTTCCTCCCAGGTGCATTATATATATATATATATATATATATATATATATATATATATATATATATATATATATATATATATATATGGGGGTTATATATATATATATATATATATATGTATATATATATATACATATATATATATATATATATATATATATATATATATATATATATATATATATATATATATATATATATATATATGTAGGGTTCTCGAACATATAAATATTGATGTATGTTTAAAATACGGACAAAAGTCCGCCATACATTAATAATGTTTCACAGGCACTCGATAACATTTGAAATTAAAAAGTATAACTGCGTCTCGCATTAAAAGAGAGGATGTGTTTGATTGATTATCGGAATTGGAGTGGCACCCGAACGAACGGTCGGTGGCCTAATTGGTAAGGCGCTTGGCTAGTAACCAAGAGATCCGGGTTCGAGTCACAGCGGATCCAGTTGAAGCCGATCCAATGAAACTGTAGTTAAAATCTCTGATTATCTGTTGCACTAAGGGTAATTTTTGTTAACCGACGTTTAAATCATCCGTTAAGTTAATGGATGGATATTGGGCAATTAAATATTTAATCAGCGTTTAGTGCATTTTTTTATGCTAGTTTCCATAGTAGTATTGCTAAAATAATTTTTAAACATCGTCATTTGTATTCGTTTATGAAGCGTTTGTCCCGTTATCGTTGTGTTTTTCTTATTTTCTTATAGATTTGTTTTTCAAATAAATAGGTTGAAAGTGAACTACGTTTCTGAAGTATGTATATAAATTGTAATAATTAATATAAAAATTAACCTCTTCGCTACTGGTGTACAATATGTATATTGTACATCAAATTTAGGTTATGTTAACATTTTTTTTAGTTGAGAAATAATTAAAAACTTCTTAATATTATTTAAAATTACTAAAATACGCTTATTTATAGACGTAAGATTAAAAATTTTAATTAAAATAAACGCTTGTTTAATTCTTGGTCGAGTATGCTAGACAAATGTATACGCATTGACGTATGAAAGTTAAAAAGTCAGTAGCGAAAAAGTTAAAAAAACATTCATCACTGATAAATTTTTTTTGTAGAATTATGTCATCATCGTCCTCAAGTTCCCTCTCAATGTCAACATTTTCCTCCGATTCTTCTTCGGAATCTGAAGTTGAATTACAACAATTGCGACGTCCAAGATTTATCGGAAATCGAGGGCATCCATTTTTTGAATTTGATAATATTGAATTTAAAATAAGATATCGTTTCAACAAAGAAACTGTTAGTTATTGGACGTGACTTAGAACCTGCCAATAGAAGAAACCACCCTGTTGACCCAATAAATCAAATTTTAATCACGTTAAGATTTTACGCAACGGGTGATTTTCAAAACTTAATTGGAGACCAGATTAATATTGATAAGTCAACGGTTTGCCGTATTCTCCCAAAAATTACAGAAAAAATAGCTTCGCTTAGAACATAATACATAAAAATGCCCTCAACGCAACAGGAACGTCGTTCCATACATGAAATTTTTTTTAATATTAGAGAGTTTCTCTCGGTATTAGGCTGTATTGATGCAACACACGTAAGAATTCAATCTCCGGGGGGAAATAATGCTGAAGTTTTTCGAAATAGAAAAGGTTATTTTTCTATTAATGTACAAGCTATCTGTGATAGTAATTTTCGATTCCTAGATTTAGTAGCACGCTGGCCAGGCTCGGTACATAATAGCACCATATTTAATGCGTCATCTATAAAGGCAAGACTAGAAAATAAAGAATTTCCCGACTCTTATCTGTTAGGCGATAGTGGTTATGGCTGCAAGAAATATTTACTAACGCCTTTGTTAAATCCACGTACCAATGCCGAAATCCGCTACAATAATGCTCATATAAGCATAAGAAACACAATAGAAAGAACTTTTGGTGTATGGAACGCCGATTTCCCTGCCTCAGTATTGGAATGCCGCTAAAAACGGAGAAAATTTATGACATTATTGTAGCTACCGGTGTATTGCATAATATTGCAATACAGTTGAACGATGACGTCGAGCTTTTTCAAAACGAGGAGGTTGAACTAGGTGAAAATGAGGAACTAGTGGGAGGAATAAATCAAAATAACAGAGGACCAGATACAGTTGTTCGTACCACTTTAATAAACACAACATTTTCAAGGTTTTTATTTTTTATTTTTAATTATTATAATTTTAAAAAGTTACTTTTTATTTAATTCTTTTTCTAATTTTTGTTTTTTTAATAATAAAATATCTCTTTTTATTTCTTGTTTTTGTTTTTCTATTTTTAAAATATCTATTTGCAATTCTTTGATGAGGTGAGATTGAGAATATATTGAGAAATATTCTGTTGTAAATTGTAATAAATACTGATTATTATTAAATAATAAAAGTACAAAATATGTTTTCAGTACAATGGCGGTTGTTGATATTACTATATTCTTTTTTTATATTAGTGAGTCAGCCTACTTCTACTATAAACACAGAGTAGTCAGTGTTACCAACTATGTTAGAATTAAAGTCACTATTCTATATAAAGTGAAATACACTATAATTAAGGGAATCTTTACTTTAACACTCCCATGAAAGATTTCCTTATTTTATTGGTAAACACTTCACTTTAACGATTTCAAGTTCATTAATTCGATTAAATTTTTGAAAACACTAAAAGGTAATGCTTTTGTACAAATGTCTGCTAATTGCATTTCACTTTGAATGTAATCAATTGCAAGCACTCCATTTTCATATTTTTCTCGTATGAAATGGTATCTTAAGTCTACATGTTTTGTGCGGTGATGAAACACTGGGTTTTTTATTAATTTTATCGCACTTTGATTGTCCACATATAAACTGATTTGACCTACACTTTCTTTTAATTCACTGAGCAATTGTTTTAACCACACAGCTTCTTTACTGGCTTCTGAGGCAGCTACGTATTCCGCTTCTGAGGTTGATGTAGTTACATTTCTCTGCCGCTGTGATTTCCACGTGATGACACTTCCATTAAGAGTAAATACGTATCCAGTTATGGATCTTCGGCTTTCTAGATCGCTGGCAAAATCTGAATCTGAATAGCCTTTAATAACTAGTGTTTCGGATGAGTCATACACGATGCCTAGGTCAATTGTTTCTTTAAGATATCTGACCACCCTCTTTGCCGCATTTCAATGAATTTTACTGTAGTTATTCATATATCTGCTTAGTACATTAGTGATATATGAAATGGCTGGTCGACAGGTGGTAGCAATGAAGATAAGTGATCCGATTAGTTCTTTATACGGTACTGTTTCTTTACTGGGTTCATGCTGTGGATCTGTCAGGCATACATTTGGATCTGCTGGGATCTTCAGCCCGTTTGCATCTGTAAGCCCAAAACGTTTAATAACATGTTGAATAAACGTACTTACATTTATCGAGATGCATGATGAATCTTCGTTGCTTTTGATTTCTAGTCCCACAAAAATATCTGGTTTATGATGAGTGATTTTGAATTTCATCTCCAGTAATTTCAATACTTTCTTGAGTATGGATTCATTTTTGGAAAATATGAGTCCATCGTCGACATATAAGACAAGAATGACTCTTTCATTGTCTATTTCCCCCACATAAACACATTTATCAGATTCGCATTGTTCAAGGCCAATACTTTTTATATGGTCATTGCATTTGGAATTCCAACAACGTGAAGACTGCTTCAAGCCATAAAGGGATCTATTGAGTTTGCATACTAGTCCCTCATTAACTTTTACGCCTATTGGAGGATCCATATATATTTCTTCTTCTAAATCACCGTAAAGAAAAGCAGTCTTTATGCCGAATTGTGAAATTTTCATTTTGTAACGAGCTGCAAGGGCCAATAGAAGTCTTATGCTATCGTACCTTGTTGTTGGAGCAAAGGTTTCTTTGTAATCTATTCCTTCTAATTGTGCAAAGCCTTTCGCACATAACCTTGCTTTAAATTTCAATGGTTTCTCGTTCGAAGAAGGTTTGATTTTGAAAACCCATTTGGGGCCAATGGTTTTTCGATTGTTGGGCAAGTGTACATACTCCCATGTTTTGTTTGATTCCAAACTCTATAATTCTTCTTGAATTGCTGCTTTCCATTGTTCCTTCTCCTTACTTTTCATCGCTTCTTCGTATGAATTTGGTATGTTAATTTCAGTGTAATTTGCTTCGTTTACAATAAATTCATTTAACTTAGCAGGTATTTTAATTGTTTGTCTTTTTCGTAGATTATACCTATTTTTGTTTGACTCTTCCTCATTTTCCGAACTATTTTCATTCATTTCTTCTGAGTTTATTTCGTAATCAACATTTTCCATATCATGTTCCTGTTCTGGATTGTCTTGATTTGAAACATCCATGGTTATTTCGTTTTCATTGTCTATGTTTTCTAAAACAAAATTTTTTCTGAACTCTATGGTCTTGTTTTCGTTAAAAATGACGTGCCTCGAGACTTTGATTTTCTTGGTTTCAGGATTATAAAGTCTGTAATTTGTAGAATTTCCTTCGTAGCCTACGAGGATAAGTTTTTCACTCTTCTTATCGAGTTTTCTTCTTAAATTTTCATCGATTAACAGATAAGCTTCTGAACCAAAAACTCTTAAGTGATCAAGTGTTGGTTTCTCACCTGTCCACAGTTCAAATGGGGATTTACCATCATTGTTTGGTATTCTGTTTCTTAGATAAACTGCCGTATTCACAGCTTCGGCCCATAACTGTTTGGGTAAATCTTTTGTGTACAACAGAGCTCTAGCACTTTCCATTATGGTTCTGTTTTGTCTCTCACATTTACCGTTCTGTTGAGGGGTGTAAATACCTGTGTGTTCCATGACGATTCCTTTGGAATGAAAATATTCTCTCAATCTACTATTAACGAATTCGGTTCCATTATCTGTTCTGACTGTCTTTATTTTGTGACCGAATTTCTTCTCACACATGTTTACGTATTCGCGAAAACAATCGTAATCTAACCTCACAATATCCAGTTCTGTGATCTTTGAACAGAATGAAATACCATGCTCCGCCTATCGATTCTACACTCATCGGTCCGCTTACGTCACTGTATATTTGTTCACCTGGTTTTATGTCACGAACAGTAGTTGGTGCGAATTTTAATTTGTGCTGTTTGGCATACACGCACGCTTCACAGAAAAAATCTTCGTTTTTGGTTAATTTCACATTGTTAAATGTATCTTTCAAAAATAACTCTTTTAATGACTTAATGTTTAAATGTCCAAGTCTTTCATGCCACTCTTTTAATGTTCCAGTTGTCACTGAATTTACTTCGTTATTTGCTAATCTTACTCGGATCAGTAACTTGTAAAGATTATTTTCATCGCGGATGGCAAGTCTCACTATTTGCCCATCTTTCGTTATTTTTGCTTTCGTGTCATTTTTGCTGATTGAGAATCCCTTCTTTGTGACAGCACCCTCTGAGAACAAGTTTCTTCTTAAACCCGGAATGTACCACACTTCTTCCAAGGAACCACTATACCATTTTCCGTCGATCCACTTGTCGATATGGATAGTTCCAATTCCTTCGACTTGTAGTGTTTCATTATTTCCAAGTTTAACTGTTGCACCATTTGTTTCTTTAAATGTTGCAAAGAACTCTCGATTGGGAGTCATGTGACGTGAAGCTCCACTATCTAGAATTCAAGTGGTGTCACTGTTTATTATCAGCGCTTCTATTTCTTCACTATTTTCTATAATGAAAGCACCTTCTTGAGGATTTTCCTTCTGTTCTGACTTTGGTTTTGTCTTCTTCGGAGCGCGACATTCTTTAGCATAATGTCCCCTTTTGTTACAATTAAAACATCTGACAGCTGAATTTTTCTTAAATATGCTATTTTTGCTTTTGGTGACGAGAGCATTTTCTTGTATTTCTTTGCTCTTCAGACTGTTCTCTTCATCAATTAATCTAGCTGTTAAGTTAGCTACTGTTTGCTTTGATGCTTCCATTGATAACCAAGCTTGCCGAAATGTATTGTATTTTGTGGGCAATGACGAAAGTATTTTTGTTACGATGGCTGTGTCGCTTATGGTATCACCTGAATTCTTGATCTGTTGAGCTAAACTTTCTACTTTTGAAATAAATTGAGCTACTGAGTCTGTCGGTTCCATTTTATAAGTGTAAAACCTTTCATGAACGAGTATTTTATTCGTTTCAGACTTTTGCTCGTAAATAGCATCAAGTCTGTCGAATACCTCCTTTGAAGTTACACAGTTTTCAATCAAACATATTTGTTTTAAATCCAAGGCTGATGTTATCGAACATATGGCTGTAGCGTCATCTTTATCCCATTTCTTGATTTCATCGGCATCAACTGGTTTTGGTATATCTCCTGTTGCTATATTGAACAAACCTTTTGCGCGAAGCACACATTTCACTTGAAATTTCCATTGGTTGTAATTTTCACCAGTGAATTTACTGATTTGTGCGACGCTTCCTGCGTTAATATCTGTCATTGTATATATTTTATACTTTTTCACCGTACAATTTACAACACACTGAGAATTTTCTGCAATTTTAACGTCGACCTGGGCCCATAACCTGATGAGGTTGAGAATATATTGAGAAATATTCTGTTGTAAATTGTAATAAATACTGATTATTATTAAATAATAAAAGTACAAAATATGTTTTCAGTACAATGGCGGTTGTTGATATTACTATATTCTTTTTTTATATAAGTGAGTCAGCCTACTTCTACTATAAACACAGAGTAGTCAGTGTTACCAACTATGTTAGAATTAAAGTCACTATTCTATATAAAGTGAAATACACTATAATTAAGGGAATCTTTACTTTAACATTTTTCCTTTTCGGAACGTGTAGATTTTCTTTTTTGCCCTATTTTGGAAGCATTATGGGAATATTTTTTATATAAAATATTAATATTATTTATATCTTTTTCAGATGAAACTGAAGATCCAACTCCAATGTCCTGAATAATTTATATTAAATTATTATTATTATTATATTACTATTATTAACTTAATAAAATAAATTAAATTTTTACTGAATTTGCTAGTTTTTTCATTCCTAACTTAGAATTTATATTGAAAATTTAATTTTTGAGTTAAATAAACTAATAAGAACTCAAATTTAAAAGAAAGTGAGATACTATAAATAATACTGTATGTGCAACCTATGTCTGTGACACTTTTGGATTTAATAAAAAAATAAAATATCGATGAGTCATAACTTATGAGGATATTAATGAAAATATTTCTTCCATAAATGCGCAAAAACAACAACCACATAATGAAGTCTCCACATTAAACAAAGTAGAAACATTATTAAAATATTATCGATGCCGGATTAAAAAAAAATTTACTAATAATAATACCCACCTTACTGGTAGATGGAGCTTCTTCATAATTATGATTATTATTAATAAACATATTAAACGTGTTGGTATTTTGGAGAATTTTCCACCAATTAATTACAAATTTAAAACATTTTTGATGTTTTTAGTGAACGAACAATATATATTTCGCTAATTCATAAGCTTTTCAAGTTCAATCTACATAAAATTTTATACATTAGTTATATTATAATAAAATTATGGTATTTTAATGTGTGTTTACCTTAATATCCACATATCAATGTGTACGTCAGTAATATTATATACATTTTCGATTAAAATTATATTAAAATTATAGTTATACAATTAAAACATTTGGTTATGTACCAGTATTTGTCATTATAGAAGCTGAAAGAAATTATTTAATATAATAATTTGAAATTTGTATTGAAATTAAGTGTGACTTACTTTAAGAAATATTGTATGTTGTTTTATGATTAATAATTTAAATGTGATTCTGGATATCATTGTACAGATTTTTATTAGATTGTTATTTGTCAACTGTCCATAATTAAATATATGATAATGATGTTTGGATTATTAATTTTAAATTGTAGAAATTTAATTTATTTTATAATGTGTTGTTGAGTCACGTGTTAACAAATTTTATATTGAAATGATTGTTTGTGTCGTGAATATCTTTATGAAAGAGGATATGAAATATATGTGTGTTTATGCGCAATAGACTTGAATATGTTATTTATAATAACATTAAATTTAAATTATTAATTTTGTTACTAAACTCAAAAGAGTTTCTAATATTGTATTTGCTAGTGAAGCTTTTTTGAAGGATTTCGTTTATGTATGTGGCTAAATTGGTTGTTGGTGTGTCTATTTGTGCTACTATGGGTCTCAATGGGCATCCTTGTTTATCCATTGAGACCCATAGTAGCACAAATAGACAAACCAACAACCAATTTAGCCACATACATAAAAGAAATCCTTCAAAAAAGCTTCACTAGCAAATACAATATTAGAAACTCTTTTGAGTTTAGTAACAAAATTAATAATTTAAATATTAATACACAACAACAATTAATATCTTTAGATGTAATGAATTTATTCAATAATATCCCACTAAATTTTGCAATAGTCATTATAAAGAAAAACTGGCATATAATCAAACAGTCAACTACTTTAAATAAAGAAAGCTTAAAGTTAATATTAGCAAAGGGAGTATTTATGCAAAAAGAATTAAACTGGTTTGATGTAAAATATATTAATTAAAACTTCTTTTATTTGCACATAGCAGCCTCCTCTTTTACCAAAAAATACCTCATAAAATTAGGGGTTGGGGGTGGGGGATCAAACTCCAATGATTTTATAACTTTAATTTCTCACTAAAATCTTAAAATGCCATTTACAAATATATATAGTTTCCCTACCAAAGCTCTTACCGTTTCCAAGATATTTAAGAAAATTGAAAAAAACCCAAATTTTCAGGGGTGAGTTTGACTCCCTTAAACCGCTTATGGGCACGAACAAAATATGGCTAATGATTAGTTTTAATAAGATCTACAATTCATCAAAGTTTCAAAACTTTCTGAGAGATACAATTGGATATCTTTCCTTGTAAGTAATATAGGCTAGGTGACGTCGTGAAAAAACCAGTGGGGTAGACAGAAAAGCGCTGCCAATAAAAAGCATGGAAAAGCGTCTGAAACAATTTAAGTAGTGGGGGAAATGCTACTATATAAAAAATATGTATTTTTTCAGACATTTTTTGTGTTGGATACTGTATATGTACGCATACTTTTTTTTTAAACGTTTTTTATGTAGATACGTATAGAGTATGGTTGATGCTATAAAAAATATATGAAAAAATGGATGTTTTTTGTGGGAGTACGTACTAAATATACCAAATGCCAGATGTAGCTATAAAAGATGTATGAAAAATGCATATTCTTTGCATGAGTACGTATGTAGTACACAAGCAAACATATATAAACTGATCTGAATGAATGGAAGCTGTGCAGTCAGTTTCGAATCGAAAAAATGGAATTTGTTACATGTTCTACCAACAAATCGCACTGTGTATTACCACATAGAATGCAAATGCACTTAGTGAAGTGTCTACGGCAATGTAATAGACCGGTAAAACGGTGTTTATACAATGGTACGCATTTTTTTGGATTCAGAAAGGGAAGAAGACCATTTCCAACAATGTATGGATCGAGCACGAGAAACGGCAGATTATATTTTGGAACAATTATTGGAGAAGAAGGAAACATCCGGGATAAAAAAACACAACGACGAAAATGTGTGGTTGCGACTGGAACGAGCATCCTAGAGAACTTTTTTATGCTGTCCATGGAGAAGCTGGTAGGAGAAACTTGGAATAACTCAATTTCCAAAAATTATAACGTCGGCATTTAAACTTTGCTTTCAAAATGTAAATAGCGAATAATGTTGTTTTTTTAATAATTTTTTTTTTAAATTTATATTTTATTTTTTTTATGCATATATAATTAATCGTCCAAGGTATTTTCAATCATTTTGATTGTGATTATCATCACTCTCACTTCTATAAAAAATGTATTTATTAATATTATTAGTACCATTTTTTTTATTTATTGCAACGGCGGATTTAAGCGAACGTGAAATACGTGTAGCGGAATATTTACAAAAATATGGGTATCTACATCTACAGAACCGTATACTATTGTCCAAAATAAAACATTATTTTCAGATGCATTATCGTTGTTTCAAGAATACTATCATTTACCTGTTGATGGGACGATAAATAATGAAACTTTAAATTTAATTAAATCGCCGCGATGTGGTGTTGCGGATAATATCAATACATTTGATTCTACACCTAAGAAATGGAATATTACTCATACAAAATGGCACTATTATTTAGCAGAACCTGAAGTTATTGAACTAGCCAAGGAAGCTTTCCAAATATGGTCTGAGCATTCTGGTTTAACCTTCGAACATGATAGGAAATTTTCTGACATCGTAATACTAAATAGTTGATTGCAAAATTCGATACACATCGGCAGTAAATTTTGTCCTTCAATGTTTGATGGTCCTGGTAATGTGCTAGCACATGCGTTCCCTCCATATTATAACTACAGCGTTGAAATTTACATTGATCAAGCTGAAAATTGAAATGTAAACAAATATCCAGAAGAAGGTAAAATTGACCTTTTTACGACCTCAACACATAAAATGGGGCACAGTCTTGGGTTCGATCACTCAAACGATATTAATTCTGTAATGTATCCATACCATCGAGGTAACTGGAATAAAAAATTAACTCAAGATGATATCGAAAATATTCCAAATTTATACGGTTCCAAAAAAGAAGCACCTTCAACACCTTCAACAACGCAATTGTCTCCTTTAACAACACCACCACACACAGCGTCATCACCAGTTTTGTGTGATTTCAAATACTTAAATACATTTCTTGTAGCAGATAAAAAAATGTATGCATTTTATCGTCAGTTGTTATTTCCTATAGATCTCACTGATAAAAATGCAGATAAATCAGTATTAATAACTGATTTCATTAAATTCGTACAGCATAATTTCAAAAGAATCTCAGCGGGTAATCTCAAATAATGATATACTTTGCATAATAAACAACTTAGTGTATATAATGAAATATCCCGATTTAACTCTACTGCCTGGATATCCAAAACCAGTAAAAGATATTTGGATTCAAGAATATGTAAGTAGTGATGTTATCAATTTAGAAGAAGTTGACTGTCCATCGCTAAAAAAATTATATGTAATATAAAAGTAGTTTAAATCATTATAAAAATTGTGCCATTTCTAACACTTGTATTATTCAAATGGGTTAATAAAAACATATGTTAAATTAAAAAATATAATAACTGGCTTTATAGACTATGTGATGAAGACAAAGGGATCTCTGGGAAGAAGGAAATAGTTTACGCAGTTACGCAAATATAGGTTAAGCAAAATTTTGGTGCCAATACTTCTTTCTGTTGTGCTTTTAAGACTGCTTTTAAGATATATTAAGTTTTATTTTTATTTTTAGTGTTGTTTTTTAGTATTGAAGGGTCTTAGTAAAAATTTGATCTCTTGGTTTTTATGTATTGACTAATTCTTTTTATCTTTTGACTTATTTTTGACTTTTGGACCCAGCCATGATGCTGAAGTAATGCTTTCGCGGTTCCGGTATGATGATGAGAGAGGGGGGGGGGGGGTTTGGTGGGTACCCCAGCTATTGCACCTTCCGGCTGGGAATCCCACACTCAGCTTATAAAAAGTTTCCCCTCCTCAATTAAAAAAAAAATTAAGAATATCTTGGTATTTTATAAAATGATTTTTTGTGACATTGTTTTCTGCGATTTAAATGTATACATAATTTTTTCTATATTTTAATTATATCAATTGAAACATTACTGCAAACGTATCATCCACTTAATGTAAGTAATTTTATATTCAAATACAAATCTAAGTTCGGTATAATATTTATATTCAAAATCACACCCCCTGAAAGTGATTTTTGCTTATAAAAAACAGGAACGATCTTTGGCTGATTACTCAATTTCAAATCGAAGTTACTAAGTAAAACTTAATTGTTTGATTTGTATTATTGTGTTTTCTTCTTTGATTGTGGTTCATAATGGAATACGAGTATTACTGTGTGTCAAAACATGACACTTTTAATAAAAAAAAACGGTAACCGATATGATAAATATCGTAACAGATTATGTAAAGTCGGATATTGAAAAAGAGGGATAAGAAGATGCTACGCTGATAATAACAGAAGATGAAAACCAACACCAACCAAGTGTTTAATCTGAAAATTATAGTCATACAAATTTAGTGGAAGACATGAATCTAAACAGGATAATAAACGACATATTAAATATAGAAGGGGAATAACAGCAGCAGCAGCAACGGCATCAGCAAATACAAATTTCAAAATTGTTGTGAATATTTTTCAACAATCAAATCATACTTATATAAACTTAATTCATCAAATCATATTTATATAAACTTAATTCATGATTTCTGATAATGTAAAAGTAGTTTTCCAATTAAGATTGTATGTTGTACATCTGTCTCATTTTCCTGTTTGGTTGGTCTTGTTTTAAATTACAAATAAACATTAATTCTATAAACTCAATAATTTTCCACATAAACTAAAATCATTGTTTCTAATAATATAAAAGTAGCATTCCAATTAAATTAGAAATCATTAACTAAATTTTAACTCTACTAGTTAATTATTAATTTTTCTTGATTGTAATCAAACCCATTCTGGAAGGTCGCCTTTCCTAAAAAACAAACAAAATTGTTTCGAAAATTTACCAAATCACCGTTTTGATCAACAATGCGCAAGGTGATATTATCGATTCGATTGACAGTCACCGGATAATAGATAATGTTTGTTGGTACAATCACTATTTTATAGCCGGGTGGTACGTTTGGAAAAAATTGATAAATTGTATGATCCAATCTACCATTTATATATGAACCGGCAGTTATGCTACATGTTATGCGAATAGCACTAACTTTTAAAATATCAACTGTATGCTCTGAAATATGTAATTTATCTGAAACAAGTTTTTGTTTCGTAAAACCTAATAACGGTCCAATAGAATCGTTGCGTGTAAAGTCAATGCTTCTATTAAATTTTATTTCACTTTTCAGTGTATTGTTATTTGTTTCAAGTGTTAGATCTAGATTTTTATCTCTTTTTGATAATTCTGAAGTTAAATAACGAGCGATATCGTTTAGTTCGTATGATCCCTCAGGTAATTCAATAAAATCGATTTTATCATCATCATTATCTCTGCCAGAAGTAGTAACTGAATCTGACTGATAAGAAGAATATGAACTTTTTTTAAAAATGTTCTCAGTAAATTTACTATCATCGATATAAGTTACATCATTTATATGTTTAGATGGTTGTTTATAATAATAGAATTTGTTATTTTTACCCGCCTCGATCTTTGGTATAGAATTAAATGTTTCAATATCAATTAACCCTAAAGCATAATTTTTATTTGGATTTAATTCGATAGAAGGGAAAAAATCTGCACTAATATTTGAATTACGCGATGTAAATGTAAATGTTCTTGATGAAGACATTTTTACTACTAAACAATTAAACAGTTTGACTAGCTATTATATAAAAATTTCAAGCACAATTGACCACAAATTGTCTGATTGTAAGTTTGATCTTGATTATAATTATATCTTATTTGCACATTAAGACCGAAATAATCCAGTAATTCAATTGGTGGTTGTAAATTTCCAAAACTATAATAATAATGCACAATGTTTTTATCTTTTTTATATGCCACCCAGTGTGTACCGTTGTTACGATTACTATCTAAATTTACAATTGCCGATTCGTGAATCCAAGGTTTATTCGGTAAAGTGTCTCGCATATAAACATTTCTAAAATTTGGTATTTTTAATATTTTTGCATACTCACGTAGCTCAATATTAGATAATGGTCTACGTGGTATGCGTGGTGTAGTTTTTTGATGGTGGTCGCAAATATAAACCAAGTCCTTGTTTATATGGGCTTAAATATAATCCTTTGCCTAATGCAATTGCCTCCATTGTTTTATTATGTCGCTGACTTTCCGCCAATTTATTTTTTGCCGCTTTTGCATCATTGACGGCTTTCGCAATACCTGCTGCACCACCGGAAAGTGCCCCCAGAGCTGATAGTCCAGCGAATAATGCGATAAGAGGTAAAAAGCCACCCGTCTTGGGTACTGGTAATATGTGTTCTTTTCTAATTTTTCGTAAATTTGACGTACGAATTGCAGCTTTTGCCACTTTTATAGCATGTTTTAAATCAACCGGTTTGGAATTTTTTAATGCATGCCGTGCTTTTCGAATAGCACCACCCAATGTTATTGTTTTCTTACTCTTCTTTTTAGATCGTGATCGCTTCCGTCGGTGTTTAAGTAGTCCCATACCTAATTTTGTTTTAGCCTTCATTGCGTTTGTGACTAAATAAGCTGCTGCTTTTTCACCAAAACAGCTGTTGTTTGCTTTTACTCGACTCCAAGCCGCCTCGGCTAATTGTCTATCAGCGCGATGTCTGTGTGCTAAATCGGAATTTTGCGAATACTGAATATCGTGCACTTTACACGCCTCGTCAAGCTCGTTTATTCCCGGATCGTTACGTGCTAACCCTTTTGTTAATTTAGTACCGGGTCCGTAATATCTATAGCCTGGTATATGTAATTCAATAGGTAAATTATTAATTAATGAATTTACAATACCTTTCCGCACCACCTTTCGCTTTGACAGTTGAATGACGACTGTTTGTTCTACTGTTGTAAGTGAGCATTTTTATACAATTTCTTTACCGCAACTGCCAATATTTATCAAATTACACTCTTATTTATATATATGAACAATGTTCACTCATCATCATCATTTGTCAATATTAAATTGCACAAACAACATCATAAATTACCTGTACGTGATATAACACCAGCAGTCTTTTCAAAACAGGTACCAAATAAACATGGTACTTTGTTGCCCAACAGTATTCGTTGTATTATTACGGGTCCATCAAATTGTGGTAAAACAAACGCTATGATCGCATTGTTGCAAGACATAAATGGACTTCGTTTTGAAAATGTATATGTCTATAGTAAATCATTACAACAACCTAAATATCAACTGCTGGGTGAACTTTTAAACTCAATTAAAGGTATTGGCTATTACCCGTACAATCATAATGCGGAAATTATTCCACCATCGTATGCTAAACCCAATTCAATATTTATTTTTGATGATGTGGCATGTGATTCGCAAGACGTAATGCGAGAATACTTTAGTATGGGACGTCACCAAGATATTGATTCATTTTACCTATGTCAAACGTACAGTCGGATCCCTAAACAGCTGATTCGTGATAACTGTAACCTATTGATACTCTTTTATGACGACCATGTGAATACGGATATGAAATTTAATGAATTTCGTGATATGTGCTCCTTTGCTGGAAAGATGATAAATATGGATTTTTAGTAATAGATAAAGACAGCCCCCTTAACAATGGCCGATATCGAAAGAACTTTGATGTATATATATCACTACCTTGATATGACATTTAGTTAGTATTGTAAGAACCGCTTGCAGAGATAGGTGTCTGTATATAAAAACTAATATTTTTTGAACAGGTAGCTCTTTAAAGCTGTTTTTATCATACAGGTAGCTGTTTATATCGAACAGGTAGCTGTTTTTATCGAACAGGTAGCTGTTTATATCGAACAGGTAGCTATTTTTATCGAACAGGTAGCTGTTTTTTTATCGAACAGGTAGCTGTTTTTATCGAACAGGTTGCTGTTTTTTATCGAACAGGTAGCTGTTTCTTATCGAACAGGTAGCTGTTTCTTATCATACAGGTGACTGTTTCTTATCATACAGGTGACTGTTTATTTACTGTTTTAATCAAACAAATAACTGTTTGGAAAAATGGTTGCAAAAATTAATGAAAAGGTTAAAAACGATATAACAAAATTAAGTGATGCAATACGTAAAAAATATCGATTATTAAAAGTGGGTAAACGGGTCGTCGAAGAGTTTCAAGAAAAACGATTAAGACCAATAACAAAACCACTAAATGAATTAATTGATTTAACGGGATACAAAGATGATGATGATGATGATGATAACGCTAACGATAGTAATAAGAAAAAATTCAAAACACCAAGAAAACGTGTAAGTTTAAATTTGGGTCGTTCATGGTTAAAAACACCAAAATTTAAGAAAGAAATAGCTACTCCATCTTGGAGATCTTCTATTACCGCATTTAAAGAGGAACCACTCACACCTTTTAACATTTCCCAACAACAACAACAACAACAACAACTAGAACAGGAGCCATTTTTTCTAAGTGATAGGGAAATATATGAATCAGAACCGCAAGAATTACTTGAACATAGATTATCTGATATATTAACAGGTGAACAATCTGATGAGGCTTACAATTATTTTATAGATAAATACGGTAATATTTCTGGTCCTTATTTATTTAAATATTTTGAAAATAGAAACTTATTTGATCAAATTTATGGTATAAGATTGGAAGACGACAAATGGTTTATTGGTAATAAACCGATTGAAATAAAAAATAATGATATTTTTATTGATGATAAGCAATATGAAGGCACACCGGACTTATATGAATTACTTATGATGAAAAAACCAACAAATAAAAACCCACCAGAAAATGATTTGAAAAATTATCAAGCAATACTAATGCAAACAAATGCATTAAATCGACAATATAATCCTGAAAGACAAATAGCAGGCAACCGAGGTGCAAAATATAATTTAATTAAAAAATTGTTAAAACAAATGGGTGCTGGTATAGAAATGACGGTCAATCGAAATCCTCCCAACTACATTTTTTGGGATAATCCCAATGAGCTAGTAGACAGATTAAGATTATTGTTGTCTTCTCAGAATGCTGGTCATTCTAATCACAATAATGAAATAATATCGATTATTGAGGAACTAAAGGAAGCTAATATAATACAGTGAAGTGAACGCTTAATTATTAGTTTGTAAATAACCATGGCAGTGATTAGTGGTATTGATAAATTTGGACGACACGGTCAAATTAAACATAGCGAATTAGCATTATTATCTCGTGGAATTGGTTTTAAATTAACAGATGATAATAATTACGATATTGATAAAAAAAGATTAACTAATGTTGCTCCTCCTGTGGATGAATTTGATGGTTGTAATAAACAATACATCGATTCAAATGCATTAAAGTTGAATAAAGATCAAACATGTTTTAACGCTGTTCAGAAACGTATTTGTAATATTGCCCAGCCTGAAATGGATAGCGATGCTGTTGATTATGTGATAATTAAAAAATTTAAATATGATTTCGAGCATGCAACGGAAGAATTGAAATCAGAAGTAACATTAAATAAAAACGATTCGCTTTTATTGTCAACAGATAAATCGTATTTTGATGCTAAAAATAAATGTTTATGTAATTTAAGCGATGCTGAAACTATTAACGATGCTGTGAATTTAAATACAATGCATAAGTATATTAGTAGTTTTTATGGCTTTCTTGAAATTAAATTAAAAAGTATAAATATAACGACAATCGAACCAAATAAAAACCCATGGTTTATTTTAGAAAATGGTCTTACATTTTACAAGTATCAATTACCAGTTGAAGCAGAAATTTACGATTATATTGTTAATCCACATGCAGTAGAATACTATGTCAATGGTGTTCAACAACTAAATTACGATAAACGTATAAATTATGGTGATCAACTGGGATTTAAGTATAATTATTGGGACACTCTAGACCAATTGATACCACAAACGACACCACAATTGCATGTTCAGTTTACTATTAAGTATAATTTGTTCAACAATTAAAACTTTATTGGAATGTTCTCAGCGGAGAAGCACACCCTCGTTGATGAACTTCATCGTGATGCTAGAAAAAATTTCCCACGACGTCGAGTTATAGTCAAAGGACTTAATGATTTATTTCAATGTGATCTTGTTGAAATGATACCGTATGCAAAACAAAATAAAGGTTATAAGTATATTTTAAATTGCATTGATTGCTTTTCTAAATATGCTTTTGTTATACCTGTTAAAACTAAGCAAGGTAAAGATGTAGCTAATGCAATGCAAAAAATTCTCAATCAGCGAATAGCTAAAAACGTTCAAACCGATCAGGGCTTAGAGTTCTACAATGTACATTTTAAAAAATTAATGGATAAATACGGTATTAATCATTATTCAACGTATAGCACAAAAAAGGCCAGCATAGTTGAACGTTTTAATAAAACGTTCAAAACATGATGTATAAGCAGTTCAGTTTGAGGGGGTCGTATCGTTGGCTAGATATATTACCAATGTTAATTAAAACATATAACAATACAGTACACGGCAAAATTAAATGCAAACCAGTTGATGTTAATAAGAAAAATGAACAGCGGATATTGAACACCTTGTTCGGAAAGGTTCCGAATTATGTTGAGTATTTCAATAGTTTTCGAAGGACCAGGTCATTGACTGACCAATTTTTAATAATTAATATTTTTCAATTAACTCAGTAACGCCTACTCGGCATAAAATACGTTTCACTGGTTCGATGGGGCTTCGACGGCGTCTTCGCTCAGTGGAGGTGTATAAATAGTAGGAACAATAAATAATGATGCAAATACGACTTGATTGTAAATCACTTTTAATTGTTGATGTTAATTAATTGTATATAATATACAAAATTGTTACAAAATAAACGACAAAAATGAGTATTATTGACCGTTAGAAAATATATTTATCAAAAAAGAACTATGTGTTTGTTTGATCTACATGTTACATGTTGTTGCTACTACAGCCAATATGCGACTTATATATTTGTATGTATAATAATGCTATGAACAGCAAAAGACGAAAAAAGACGATAAACATGTATGTATGTATTGGTAATATTCCTTACATATTGTATGGTGATGATGTCACCTGCTTTGGTTAGCCAATGAAAATAAAAAAGGAGATTAATTCTATTTCAAACAAACATATACTTAAACGAATACTATAAACAAAGAAAGAAACAATGTTTTTTTTTGTTATTCAAAATTATTAATACAAATACGACAAATACATACAATGTTGCTTGAGTAGTTTTAATACGAAATATAAACCTTAAAATAAAATAAGGAAATTACGAATACAAATTAAATATTTAAAAATATTGTCTTACAAAACTGAACATTCCGCCCGCCTTGAAAGACTGTGCTCTTTCAACGAAAAAGAAATTGATATTTAATGCTAACAAAACAAATACATTGCGACCTGTACATTTAATTGTAAAATAGTGCGATTATGATGAGACAATACAAACTAGTACAAACAAGTAAAAAAATTATGTTTCACATATTTGTGTGATATGGATGATTATAAAGTCTCTAGACACAAAACGAAATATTGATTTTTGGTTAATCATTGTTTAACAATAATGCTAGTTTTTTGATTGCACGTTTAACTACACCATTGTTTGTTTTCACTGACACCACTCTCACAATGTTGTCAGAACCAGGATGAGTGTCCACAATACGACCCATTTTCCAATGTAATGGTGAAAGCCCATCTTCGATAAGTAAAACAAGGGCACCAATATGCAATTGAGGCTGATCTGTATTCCACTTGTTGCGTTGTTGCAATGTGTGAAGGTATTCCTTATTCCACCTGGCCCAAAAATGCTGAAACATATACTGTACATGTTGCCAACGATTTAATCGATTAATTTGTGTTTCGATATGATTAGGTTCCGGTAGACTTGTTAACGGAGTTCCCACGAGAAAATGACCAGGTGTGAGCGAATTAAGATCATTAGGATCCTCTGATAAGGGTAAAATGGGACGGGAATTGAGGCATGATTCTACCTGTACTATAAGAGTTTGCATTTCTTCTAATGTTAAAGTAGTTAAACCTATAACCCGTTTAATATGATATTTTGCCGATTTGACGGCAGCCTCCCAAATCCCACCGAAATGTGGCGACCTAGGGGGTATAAAATGCCATTGCAGGCCATGTGATACAAACTGCTGAAGGTCAGCTTCTACTTATGGTGACCGAACTAAGGTGAAAATTTCTTGTAGGTGCCTATTTGCGCCTACAAACGTGGTAGAATTGTCGCTATGAATATTGGCTGGCATACCTCGACGACCAAAAAAGCGTTTCAAAGCTGCTATAAATGCGTCGCTAGATAAATCTGTTACAAGTTCTATATGTGTAGCTCGCGTTGCGAAACAAACAAAAATCGCTAAATATACTTTTCGTGATTTATTACCCCGACCTTTAAATGCTACGACCTGAAATGGTCCACAATAGTCGACTCCACAATTACTAAAAGGCCTACTTGGGGAAATACGAGATGATGGCAAATTGCCCATTAATTGCGATAAATAAATGGGTTTGCACTTACGACACACTAAACAATTGTGTACAATCTTTCTAGCGATTCTACGTAATGATAAAGGCCAATATTCTAAACGAATGGATGCTATAACTGCCTGAGGTCCAGCATGTAATAAACGATTATGTTCGTGACGTACTAATAACGTAGTAAAATTGCTACCAGCTGGCAAAACTATTTGATGTTTTTGCGAGGACATGAGTTGAGAGTGTTCAAGTCTCCCACCCACACGAATGATTCCTTCATGGTCGAGAAAAGGATTTAACGTGACTAATTTACTGGATTTAGAAACCGAACCTGAGTTTCGTAGATCCTTAAGTTCTAATGGATAATGGTGTGCTTGTACCAATTTTACTAATTGATGTGTTGCATGTGTTATTTCTAAGGACGATAAGTTTCCAATGATACGATTTTCACGAGTTTTTTGACAATTTTCGAAAAATCTATAACAATATGCGATTACGCGACAAAGTTTCAAATATGAGGAAAATTTGTTGACAATTGAAATATCAACTGTGTTAAGAAAACACGAAGTTTGTTTTCTTTGTTCAATGTTATCAATCGGAACCCACTTTTGATGTGGCCAATTTTCCGAACTAATTGATAACCAAGATGGTCCATACCACCATGTTTTAGAATTAATTAATTGTGAAACTAAATAACCCCTTGATACTATATCTGCCGGGTTATCTGACGAATTGATATGATTCCAATCACTAACTTTTGTTAGTGCTTGGATAGTTGCTACACGATTAGCCACAAATGTTTTCCAATGTGATGATTCGCGAGAAATCCACGACAGGACAATTGTTGAGTCTGACCACCAAAAATATCTATCTATGTGAAAATTTGCTAGTGCCATTTTAATTTGTTCAAAAAGTGACGCTAATAATGTTGCTGCGCACAGCTCTAAACGAGGAAGACTAATTTGTTTTATTGGTGCTACTCGCGATTTTGAACATAGAAGAGATACAGAAATCTCCCCTGTACCCGAAATGGACCGCAAATATATGCAAGCGCCATATGCGGTTTCTGATGCGTCGCAAAATCCGTGCATCTCAATTGATACTAGATTGTTTATGGTAGATCGACGATTTATAACTAAACTATTCAAGAGTGGTAATTCTGAGTGAAAATTAAACCACGCTTGTTGTAAATGTGTGGGTACTGTTTCATCCCACTGCAATTGTAACGACCAAAGTTTTTGTAAAATGAGTTTTGCAATAACCACGAATGGGGAAATTAGTCCTAAAGGATCGTATATTTGTGCTATCACTGATAAAATATTTCTCTTGGTAGGGTTGAGTTTTACATTAATAGTTTGCGTTTGATAACCTAAAATGTCTAATTTAGGATCCCAAAAAATACCTAAAGTTTTTACTGAGTCAAATTTGTCATTTATCATGACTGAACTATTACTGGTGGAAATATTTTCTAATAATGAATTGTCATTTGATGACCATTTATGCCATTCGAAGCCTGCATCGCGACATATTTCAATAATATTATCCCGAATAGATAATAATTGTTCACGTGAGTCACTACCCGTTAACAAATCATCTACATATAGATCCGACAACAATGTTTTGGACGCGACTGTACAATTTGTTTGATAATCTAAAGCAATTTGTTGCATTACGCGAATAGCCAAATATGGTGCACACGACACCCCATATGTTACCGTGTTTAACGTATAAGTTTCCAATTCATCATGTTCGTTCCGCCAAAAAATTTTTTGATATTGTTTATGCTGGTCGCAAATTTCTATTTGGCGATACATTTTTATAATATCCCCGACTAAAACAAACGCGTGCATTCTGAATCGAATGAGGATATGAAAAATGTCTGTTTGAAGCTTTGGTCCAGGTATGATGACATCATTTAGTGATAAACCCGATGATGTTTTACATGAACCGTCAAACACTACACGAATTTTAGTAGTGAGTGCAGCTTCTTTGATTACAGCATGATGCGGAAGAAAATAACCACCCTGTATGTTTTCACATTTTGACATGTGACCTAGTGATTTATATTCGTTCATGAAACTAACATAATTGGATTTCAAATCCCGATTGGATTGAAACCGCTTTTCTAAATGCGAAAATCGCCTTTTCGCATTTTCAAACGAATTACCTAATTTGGTTACATTTTCCCGAAATGGCAAATGAACAACGAAACGACCCGATGAATTTCTAATTGTAGTTTGTTCGAACAAATTTTCACAAAATGAATTTTCCGATAAATTTGTTTGAGATTCGTTCTTATTTGAGCTAATCTCTTCAACATTCCAAAATTTTTCAATTTGATTCTGAATTGATGTCAGACTAACATTACAACATGTTTGATGCGGAATGATTTCTTCTGATAACGAAATTTTTCCCGCTACTATCCATCCTAATGATGTATTTCTATAAACTAAATTGTCATGTTTGATTTGTTCAGAACCCACAATATCCCAAAATATTTCCGCGCCTATCAACATTTCAATAGGACGTGATTGATAAAATTGAGGGTCTGCTAATACGATATTCATGGGTATGTTAATTTGCGATGTATTTAATGATACAGAAGGCAAATTTTGTGTTATATGTGGTATAACTAAAGAACAAATTGTTTTTTCAAAAGGTGAATGTAGTGATTTTACTTTAACATTCACTGAATGTGTAACACTAAATGACGATTGATTTAACCCTACTACAGGCATCTCTAGCCTGTTCGGTTTTAAATTTAATCTTTTACATAACGCACTTGTTATGAAATGACTTTGCGAACCACAATCTAATAATATACGAGCTTGTATTGAATGATTGGATCCACTGCCGCTAACATTTAAAAATGCAGTGGACAACAAAATTTGTGAATTTGTGTTTGCGCAACTTGTTGCGATAGTTGCGTCATTAGCGACAAACGAATTCGAATTGTTACTAACTAAAGTTTGTTTGTTGGCGAGCAACGAATTTGAACTTTCTTGTTTGTTGTCAAAATGCAATAACGTGTTGTGCTTTTTTGAACACAATTTACAAGAACGTGAACGACAATTTACTACTGAATGATTAGCACGTAAACAATTCAAACAAAGTTTCAAAGATTTAACCACTTTAAAGCGTTCTGAGGGAGAAATCTTTTTTAAATTTTCACATGCGTGAATGAAATGTGATCCCTTACAATGCAGGCAAACAATTTTTTGTGATGCATGACACGATACAAACGATTTTTTAGGAATATTATGTGATTGGCCAACTATAGAGGAATTGTTATCCCGTTTTCTAACACTTGCTAAAGATTCTAATACTTGACAACGTTGTGTTAAAAATGCTGTAAATTGATCAAATGTAGGCAATTGTGTCCCTACTAACGATTCTTCCCACAATTTGTTTGTGTATGTGTCCAATTTTGTAACCAATAAATGAATAATTATACTATCCCAATGACTAGTGGGCAAACCAAAAGCTTTTAACGCGCGCATATTTTTGTTTGTTTCGTCCAATAATTGATGAAGTGCAATGTGCGACTCTTTTGTGATAACCGCCAAATTGAATAAATTTTTGATATGATTTTGAACGATTAGTCTTTTATTATCGTACCTTTCTGTTAAAAGCTGCCATGCTATATCATAGTTGTGTGATGAAATATCTAGAGATTGGACTAAATGTTTAGCTTCATTTTTTAAACAACCGAGTAAATAATGAAATTTTTGAATTTTGCTTAAATCTTGATTGCTATGAATAAGTGATCCAAAAGTTTCTGAAAATGACTGCCAATGTTCATAGGACCCCTCAAATATGGGAAGACTAATTTGGGGAAGATTAATTTTTGAAGTAATTCCCAATGAATTGCTATTTTCAACAGTTTGACAATGTGGATTATTTGATTCGAGAGAAAACTTTTCAATGTAGCTTTCAATATTTGCGACCAATTCAAAATAATTGTTTTCAAAAGTTTCCCTTTCTAAAAGCCTAATTTCTAAGTTACTTGTGTCAATCAATTCTATTTTTGATTGTAACTGTTGAAATTCCTGCCAAACTTCATTAAATTTCAATAAACGTGTTTTTATTTCTTGAAATTTAGATTTATTATCCACATTTGTTTCAAAAAATGTACGAAATCTACTATAATGCGCGTCCAGTTGTCCGCGTTTAGATAATAATTTAGCTAATTCTTTTTTATTCATTGTTACGATTCAAAAAAAATATATGCTAAATATGAAATATTCCCAAAAATACGTGAATAGTACACGTAAAAACGATAAAAATTGTTAAATAAAATGAATAAGAAGGATACGAAGGATAATTCGCTCACCTATTTGTTCAATAACGACGAAAAATGTGTGTTTTTGAATTGCTATGATGAATTCCATGAAATTCCGAAACGAGTTGATTGTTGCTTGCTTCCAACGGTCAAAACAAAACGACAATGTGTTGATTTCAAAAAACCAATATGTGACGATGATCGATGCGCTCACCATAAAACCAATATGTGATGTAGAACCAAGTGTTCCAACGATAGCCAAAACGTGATGATGAACGACGCGATCCAAAACGACAATGATGATTGTTCGATTCACAATCGACAAGATGCTCCACAAAGTCCAATTTGAAGAACCAAAATATGTTCCTACCACAAAATTCGGCTTGAAGCGACCAAAATTGTTCGGAAAGGTTCCGAATTATGTTGAGTATTTCAATAGTTTTCGAAGGACCAGGTCATTGACTGACCAATTTTTAATAATTAATATTTTTCAATTAACTCAGTAACGCCTACTCGGCATAAAATACGTTTCACTGGTTCGATGGGGCTTCGACGGCGTCTTCGCTCAGTGGAGGTGTATAAATAGTAGGAACAATAAATAATGATGCAAATACGACTTGATTGTAAATCACTTTTAATTGTTGATGTTAATTAATTGTATATAATATACAAAATTGTTACAAAATAAACGACAAAAATGAGTATTATTGACCGTTAGAAAATATATTTATCAAAAAAGAACTATGTGTTTGTTTGATCTACATGTTACATGTTGTTGCTACTACAGCCAATATGCGACTTATATATTTGTATGTATAATAATGCTATGAACAGCAAAAGACGAAAAAAGACGATAAACATGTATGTATGTATTGGTAATATTCCTTACATATTGTATGGTGATGATGTCACCTGCTTTGGTTAGCCAATGAAAATAATAAAGGAGATTAATTCTATTTCAAACAAACATATACTTAAACGAATACTATAAACAAAGAAAGAAACAATGTTTTTTTTTTGTTATTCAAAATTATTAATACAAATACGACAAATACATACAATGTTGCTTGAGTAGTTTTAATACGAAATATAAACCTTAAAATAAAATAAGGAAATTACGAATACAAATTAAATATTTAAAAAAATTGTCTTACAAAACTGAACATACCTATTATAACAACATTAAAATGGTGGGAATGAAAAAATTTAAAATTGGAGATAAAGTTCGTATAAACAAATATCGTACTACTTTTTCACGTGGTTTCACACCCAATTGGACTACGGAAATTTTTACTATAGATCAGGTACAACATACTAATCCTGTAACGTATTTACTTAAAGATGAACAAGGTGAGAAGATAAAAGGCTGTTTTTACGAGCAGGAACTGCAAAAAGTGAAAAATCCTAACGTTTATCTGGTTGAAAAAGTGCTTAGGAAAAAGGGTAACCAAGTATTGGTGAAGTGGTTAGGTTTTGATTCAAAATTTAACTCGTGAGTAAATTCATCAGATATATTGTAATGTTTCACTAAAAACCATGTCAAAATGCTGGCGGACGTGCAAGGATTCAAAGTAAATAAAAAATTTATTGTTAAGGAATTAGCTATTGTTAAACTTAACAATAATGATAATTTTGAATTCGAGCACTTTTTATTCAAGCCACCATTCTCGTATAATGAACTTACTGAGACTGATAAGAGACAAGCACATTGGCTTACGAAATTCTATCATAAATTACATTTCAACAGCGGGCATATTGAATACAACAAGGGGGCTGAAATAATATCCACATTAAATGCTGCTAATACTGTGTTTGTAAAAGGAACGGAAAAGAAGAATTGGATTCAAGAATATGTGACGAGTGATGTTATCAATTTAGAAGATTTGAACTTCCATCGCTAAAAATTTTATATGAACAATTTTATTGTAATATAAATTGTTTAAATCATTATAAAAATTGTGCTATTTCTAACACTTTTGTATTATTCAAATGGTATAATAAAAACATATTATGTTAAATTAAAAATGTCTTTTTGTTTTTGTCTCGTTCCTGTAACTATTCAATGTTGCAAAATAAATCCCCCAGAGAGAAGAAGATTATGTTTCATTCAGATTTTATACATAAACCAATTTTTATAAGTGATGTAATTATAATAAACAGATTCTGTACAGATGAAATTTTTTTTTTTGTGAGTTTGATGTTAGCCAGATGTGTATATGTGTATCATTTAATTTTTTGTGACTTTGATATTAACCAGATGTGTACATGTACATCATTTAATTTTTTCTAAATATGTAATAATAGTAATTCAAACATTTGTTACAATTACCACCTCCTTTCCAGAATGTTCCAGAATGAGACTCCCCCTTAAAGTAATTTTGTCTATAAAAGGCAGAAACGATTTTTGGATTAATTATTCATCGCGATATTCAGTTTTAATTGTTAAAAATCGTGTTCAAAAATCAACATGGAATACTATGCAGTATCTAAACAAGGTACTTGCAAAAGAATCACAATAAGTGATATGATTAATATTGTCGCCGAATACGTGAAAGAAAATATTGAAAATGAAGATAATATAATAATATTTGATGACAACGAAAACAACTACGACGAACGGCTTGATTTAAGTCTGTCATCAAAAAATCAACCGGGACTGATGGAGGATATCAATGAAATTGAAAACTTAGACCAAATATTAAATCAAATTTTGCAACAACAACAACAACAATATCCGGAATTGGTGGAGGATCATCATCAGCAACAGCAACAGCAAAATTGGGATTTGGATCAGTACCTGGAGCAACAACAACAACAACAACCGGAATTGGAAGAGGATCATCAACAGCGGCAGCAGCAGCAGCAGTAGGAGCAGCAGCGACAACAAATAGACATTTTAGATCAAATTATTTTCCCGCCGAATGATCCGTTAATAAATCATACAGACTTTTTGAGATTATTTCAAAATAATTTAATGTAAATAATTTTTGTGAAATAATTTAGAGAATAATTTTGTGAAATAATTTTTTAATTTAAAAAAAAAAATAAATAAATAAAATAAAATATTAAGAAAAATTTTTTATTGTTTTAAAATTTTTTATTGTTTTAATGCCCCCATGAAAGTATAGAATTCATAACAATGTATCGTTTCTCGTCAAATGGTGATAAACCAATTTTTTGTTGTTTAATGGTAAAAAGTTCGTGTTTTTGAGAACGAATACATTGTTGAATTGTATACGTATTACAGTTCATTATTAAACATTTCAGATAATCATCAAAGGTGAGTTTTTTAATTGTCGACATTCTTAATCCTTTTGACTTTTTCGTTTCTCCTTTATCTTGTACTCGCAAACTATACATTTTACTCCGTAATCCAACAAATTCCAGAAGCACTTTCCCAGCACATTCATCTGACATAAGTTCTTTTTGTTTCCTGTTTCGTAGAGGCATATTGTATACATTCGGTTCTGGATAATCAGATGTATCGAACTTATGGATATCCCGTTTCATTACCTGATACACATCTTGATCGGTACGTATATCATAAAGTAAATTATCAGTATCTGTGTATAGAAGTGAGACATTCTTATAACCATATGTAGGATACATATAGTTATAACGAAAATCATAAACAAATGTCTTTGAAATGTCCAATATACAAAAACCAACGTAAATTGGTTTATTGAAAAATATTTTTGTTTTATTCATTTCAATAATTGTCACATCTTTATCCATAACAAGCATACTATGAAAATTCGGTTGCGCCACGAAATGTTTAATACCATTTTTTCCATCCGAGTGTTTTCGTAAAAATACCATTCGATGTTTTCGTAAATTCTCCATTGTTTTACCAAAAATTGCGTTTATTATTAACTTGTATAAATTTTTTTCAAATTCATTAGCCGCTTGTTTGCGTTTCTCCGTATTAAAATCAATATATGCACGCAACCATGGTGATTGATCGAATTTTAGAGTACGATGCACACGCGTAATTTTTACACCAAGTTGTAGATAGAATTTTAAATTACGGTAATGTACCATGTAACGTTCCTTATTGTGTAAAATTGTAAGTAATCGTTTTTGTTTGCAATTCGGTGGAACTCTGCTTTCTGGACATGGTGGTAAATGGCTAAAATAATCATGCAAATACTCTGGTATTTCTAAATCAACTTCTAAAATGTACCCGACCGGTGAGTCGTCGGCAACTTGACGTACATCAATTTCCTCTTCTACCCATGAGAAATTACCAGTGGGAAGATATTGCGACATAGCGTGTCCATATAAATTTACCACATCGTAGTACATTAAATAGTGTGTTTCATCGTTTGGATTATACCCCGTTTTTTATATATTTATTATTGGCGCGCGCGTAACGATTTGAACATTGGCTAACACCTCCCCGAATTCCCTTCTAAATAAATAATAACTGATCAATGTCGGTGAATAATTCCAGTTGTTGATCCGTATACTTTAACATAGCATCCCACGTATATCCGGCCAGCGTATAATAGTGAACAGGATCCAATCCATAACTTTTTAAACAGGTACTACGAAAATTTTCAAAAATATCCGCCAATAACAACACATCAGTTTTCATATACAGATCGGAATATTGTCCAAGCGTGTGTAAATTAAATGATCGCCACACGTTTTGTGCATGCACATAATCTGCATCAGAAATATCTTCATCATTAAGCATGCTGTAAAACGTGGTTTTTGTCCCAACTTGTCATGTAATCATACGGAAACACTCCTTTACGCGTCAACAAATGAAACTGCTCCTCGTTTTCACACTCATGACGCAATATACACTTTTTATCATTGTCTAAGTATGAAGCTAATTTGTCCAACGAGCTGGCCATAAAGCGAAAGGAATCAATAAAACGCAATTGAATACTACCAACATGTTTAGTGAAACTAATGTACCTCTCTTTATTTATTGGTACAACATCCACCTTTCCATCGAATTCGCTAACCAATGGTACCATTAAAAAATGCGAGTCGTAACCGCTAAAATTGTGCATTATTATTGGTATTACTTGTAATTTTTTATAATTCAAATTACACTGATTATGAGCCGCTCCACGAAATTTACCGGTAAAATGACAATGGTCACGAACTTTTCGATCGTCTGGTTTAAAATCTTCATGGCAAATGTGACAAATTTCTGCATTAATAAAATCCATCTCTTCCTCCGGTGTTAAATCCATTTCTTCTTTAAGTCCTAATTTCTCTTCAGCAAATCGAGCTTTTTGTTGTAATTGATACACAAACCACTTAACACAATCTTCGCCACGATATTCTCGGTAAAAAGATTGATTTGCGTCATGCGAACAATGAAAGTAATATCCAACACTATATGGTACATGTTTTTGTGTGCGTTTTGTATACGAATATGCGTAATCACTGCCATCATCAGCATCATCGTTATCATTATCAGAAACTGGAATTAACAATGATTCAAAGTCCGCGAATATAACATACGGTACTCTCTCTTTTGCCATCCAATTATTAAATTTAACAAAATTTTCCCCCTTCTCAGGCATACAAATTTTCACCGCATTACGTTCACCACAATCCATTAAATGCTGCTTTAATTTTGTCTCAGTTAAAAAGTAATTAAGACATCGATCGCAAATATGTACTTTGTGTCCATAACTACTTATACTGGCACTGGTTAATCTCGACAAATTCTTTATCCAACAGTAATGTAGTACATCACTGTTGTTATTTTTAACACACAACAAATGTATTTTTTTACCATCATTATTTTTACTGATGTATACGGGAAAAAATTCTATTTCTTTTTTGCCGATTTCATTGTAGCTGTATACGTTTATCGATAAATCCGTATTCATACGTTCAAATTTATGCAACTGACTTAATGGTAATGGAAATTCCAATCCATCATATTTCAATCGAGTACTATAATGTGGATACATTCCGATTCGATTGGAATTTTCATTAGCTGGATAGAGTGCTGCCACAATTGACCACAAAAAGCAATGCTGATCATTATTTCTGATGTTGACACAAGCTTTTTTATTTTTAATTACTGTAGGTAATTCACAGTAAGTTCCTGCTGTTAGCGAACAATACTTATTCATATTGATACGCAAATTTATCACCATGTCCAGTGCCCAGCCCGAATCTCTTTCCTGGAAATCTTGCAATTTTCTCAATAAATTTTCCTTTACAAACTCATTATACCATTCTTTTATATTTGTCGTTATAAATAATTCTTTTGCTGGTGTAATAAATGTTTTTACATCCTCTTCACCGGTTTTTGGTTTGATAAAATTCCCCGAAAATACAACATAAATTTTCAATGGATTTTTCATCAATTCGTTACGTACATGTCGACGAAATATTGGGAAAGCTCGATCAAAAAATACAATTGGATCCTTATAGTCAACGTTAGTAATAACACCCGTTTTTACTCTGCCTTTATGGTGTACATCCATTTGTTCCCAATATAAGTGACGACGTTTTTGCCGGGTATTTAACCCACCACCTTGTTTAACGATGCTACGTTTTAATTGATGCAATTTTTTCTGATACGATTTAGATAGTGCAATGTTCGCCTCCAAACGTAAATGATTCTCTAATTTTTCATCAAACATACGTTTAAACAAACGAATATTATTTTTATTATGCTTTAACCATTTTTCCACGTCTTCTATATTTTTAATTCGTTTTAAGGCTTCTTCAACAATTTTCACCATATCTGAACTGCATGGTGTATTATTAATTTTTCTAAACTTTTCCGCAAATGTCATTGTTATCGTTGCACAATAAACACAAAATTTTCAATAAAACTAACTCCCACCAATATTTCATAACACTATTTATAATCCTCTAGTATACCCTATACGTATTCATCACAAAAAACATACATTTTTTCAAACATTTTTTACCACGTATACTACATACGTACCCATCATAAAAAACATACATTTTTCCAAACATTTTTTATAACAACATCTGGCATCCAGTATACCCCATACGTACCCAGCACAAGTCAATGACCCCGCCGCCCGCTCCCCGCACTATCAGCAACTCACCTCACCGCCATCCGCCCGCCCGCTCACTCACTCGCTCCCTCCCCCTCGCACCCCGCCAAACATATTCCCCCCTACAAGTGATCCAGAATCGGTGTGACTATTCTACTCACGTTATCACATCAAATGCTATAATCGGTATGTGAAAATTCCATCAAACATACCTTCTTCGCACCAAGTTAATAGCGATGTAGAAACTGCATTTCAAAATGTTTTCAAACACATTGAAAATAATTCAAATTCGCAATTTTTATTATCTGATTTGCATAACATAATGGGGAAAAATCGGGTTGCGGACAAAACGTTATACACCAAATTAAAACTTCAATACGGCAACGATATTTTCATTTCACAACAGCGAGGAAAAGAGCCAATTATTCATTATAAGATCGATGATATTTCTAAAAACTGCAGCCGATGGTTGACAAGCGAAGATTTTGTTGGGGATTTGGAAAAAAAGAAAATTGTACAAGTTGCCGCACAAATTCTTCGAGGTGAAATTGAAAGATGTGCATTTCAAACGGATTATTACAACGCCCCTAGTGAATTTTTAAATACCACAAAAGACGATATTCCTCCAATGTTAAATTCCTTCCTCGGCGAACTCATTTCTGCTGATGATACTAAACCAAACATTACATGCGAATCAATTGCACACGCAATAATTTTAGCTATTCGTCCCAAATCATTTATTTCTCATCTTCAACTAGCCGTAGGGACATATATTTATAGAAAAACTGGATCAAAATTAATTATAAATCTCCTATCAAAATTAGGTTTATGCGCTTCGTATTACAGTATACAATTATTGGAAGCTTCAACTGTAGCAAATCCGCCACAAATGGAAATAAATGATGCGTACATGCAATTCGTATTTGATAATACAGACCATAACGTAACAACTTTAGATGGCCACAATACGTTTCATTGCTTGGGAGGAATCGCTGTATATACTCCAAAATACGAGGTTGCTCACAAAGGTCAGATAAAAAAATGCAAAGAAAAGCCCTCAGCATCCTCATTAGCAGCAGCTCATAAAATTGAATCCATTCCATTAAAGAATTTTCATGGAAGTGGTTTAAAAAATATTTCATATTTGAATACAGAAGCTCTACTTTTAGGAAAACCATCAATTCTACCACCTGCATATACAACGTACTTGTGGGCAAAATTTTTTGGTTTTTCGAATTTACCTAGTTGGAGAGGCTTTATGGAAATATTGATACGGAAAGAAAATTATTCCGTTTCACGTATTATATGTCTTCCGTTTATAAACCAACCGCCTTCTTCGTTGACGACAATCAATTCGGTATTACGGTATGCAGCTGAAGAAGCAAAAAAAGCTCAGCAACAAATCTGCTTTGTCACTTTTGATCAACCGCTATATATGAAAGCACATAGTATAGTAGCTAATTCGGAAGAAAGTGATTTGAAAAATGTAGTAATTCGATTAGGTGGTTTTCACCTTCTTATGTCATATTTGGGTGCTTTAGGATATGTAATGGAAGGAAGTGGACTTGAAGAGTTATGGGCAGTCGCTTATGCTCCAGAATCGGTTAAAAAATGATTGCTAGGAAAGCTTTCTCTTGAGCTGCACGTGCTCACATATTAACTTTTACAGCTTTAGGTATTATCATTACCAAAAATACTGCAACAGAAGAGCAGGGTAATTTTAAATAGTTAATGCAGGACTTCTTAAAAAATTGGGAAGATAATCCTCCTGTAATAGGAGATTATGAAAATGAAGAAACAATAATTGAAATGACCGATAAATTTATTGAAAAGTTAAATATTTAAAAAAAATGGGCCAACGTCAAAGTTGTGGATTCAGTATTTTAAGTGTGTGACAATTACTTTGCAATTTATTGAAGCAGAACGTTTAGGAAACTGGAAATTACATTTACAAACCGTCCATAAAATGTTATCCCTTTTTCATGCGTCTGAGCATGACAATGAGTATCACAAGTTCACCGAGGAAGGTTTTTTTACAATTCGAAGGTCAGATAAATTTTGGTCAGGAATATGGAGTGACATGACTATAGAACAAAGTTTGAATCGTTTTTTTGGAAATGATTTGAAACACGGAAGGGGTGTGACGCCAAGTGTTGTTGCACGTTATTTAAAATCGATGCCATCAGCGTTCAGTATAATTCAAAAAATAGTGAGCAACATATCGATTTGACAAAAAGTCGAATGAAACAGGATGCAGAGGATGTGGAAAAATTTTTATCCTGGTTTGATCAACACGATCCTTTTGCATCCCGTAATTATTTAACATCACTAGCTACGGGAATGATTAGATCGGACAATATTAACTGTCATAATGCAATTGAAAAGGGAGAGCAAAGTATGCACTCAAAAATTGGAAAAAGCGTAGAGGTATCTTTTTCTTATGAACATAAAGTAAAAAATTTAAAAACTGCAACATCTGGAATTCATTTAATTAATAAATATGAATCCATCAATATATTGTTATTATTTCAAAGAATTGCCATTGTTTTACAAAATAATGACGTACTCACACGGGAAGCTTTAAATTATGAACTTGCTCCATTTCCTCTATCACTTTTTGATGACAAAGGATTTATGCGTAAAACAGCAAAATCAGAATTGTATAAAATGTTCCAAAGTACTTTATGTTCGGAACATTAAAATCTTTTACTTTTGTTGTTGACGGTGGTTTCTTACTTCATCAAGTGATCTGGTCACATGGTAAAACATATGTCGAAATTTTTTACCTCTATTTGGCTTATATTAAAAAAAAATTATGGAGTAAAGTGCTGCATTGTTTTCGATGGGTACAACAATGAGTTGTTTGGTGTTAAATCATACGAAAGATTCCGACGTAAAGAAAAAAATGTGGGAGCAAACATTGCGCTTAAAGATAATATGCTGGTAACTTTAAACCAAACAAACTTTTTGTCAAATATTCACAATAAACAAAAATCTGTCACAATGTTGGCACAATATTTACGTAAAGCAGGTATCCAAGTCAAAGAAGCAGACAATGATGCTGACCTTCTAATAATAAAAACGGCGTTAGAAATAAACTCCCAGATGCCAGATCCCGTTGCTGTAGTCGGAAATGACGTCGATTTGCTGGTATTACTTATCGCTTTGACACCGGATGTAAATAATCTTTTTTTTATAAAATTTCACCGATAAAAAAAAACAAATATTCTTTACGCTACTTCTGATAACAGAGAGTTTAAGCCTTTTTTATTATTTGCACATGCTTTTGCCGGTTGTGACACTAGTGCAATCTATGGAACAGGCAAAAGGACCATAGTAAATATAATTTAAAAAAATGGAAATTTAATGGAACTGATAGAAGTTTTTTATCGGAATACAAGTTCTGAGGTAGATATTTATGTTGCTGCCGAGAAGATTTTATTACTTTTACACACCAATCAGGTTCAAAAATCAATAGGGGAAGTAAGATACCAAAAATTTAGTTCACTAGTACTTCAGTCGAACACAGTAAGGCTAGCGCAATTACCTTCCACCAAATCAGCGTTAGAACAACATGCAAAAAGAGTTTATTATCAAATCCAGCAATGGCTTGGTAATAATCTCAATCCAGAACTATGGGGATAGAAACGAGTTCAAATGTTAATGGTTCCAATAATGACAACAGCAGAACTGGCACCCAAAGAATTACTGGCTTTGGTAAGAAACTTTCAACAAATTATATTTGCTGTTTTTTTTTTATATAGGTAAGTAGGTATATATAAATTCACACAATTTTGATTATGTTATAAATTTTTTGTGGATGCTCTAGAACTTGTATTAATAATCGGTGTAGCTGTAGAAAAGCAGGTTTGCGTTGCACGACACTTTGTAAATTTTACAATGGCATCGGTTGTAATAATGCTGCAGCTATTGCTAAATTAGAAATACAGCCTCCTGAAACTTTGAAAACCAAATCGCACCCGATGATATGACTAACGCAGAACAAGGGGAAACTGAACACACACAGAAAATTAATGAAAATCTTCTAAATGAAACTAATCAAGGCTGCACTGAAGACAATCTCGAACATAGTTTCGATGAATTTTAAAATTCATCATTCGATAATTTAGTTTAAAAAATAACATTTTTATCAAGTGTTTTTTGGACATACGAAAATTAGGAAATACAAGTTTCATTTTTGAAATATGTTGACGCTAGCTGGATGCATGAAATGGTGTTCTTATTTTTCTTGTTACTATGAACAAAAAAAACTAACTGCAATAATGAAAAATTTTATTTTTATTTTTTACAATTATTTGACAGTTTGAAACATCAAATTATTTCTACTGATTTTTTTAAATTTATCTGTGGTTTGATTTGAAAATAAATAATAAAAAAATATATGAATTTATTCTGTACAATTCCTATTTGAAACTTTTTTCCATATATTTATTGATACTTTTTATCGATTTTTGTAGATCCGAAAAAAAACGAAAAAGCCAAGGAAACATGTATTATCATATGAAATTTTTTTTAGAAGATAAGTATTACGATATTTACACTTATTTCTAAACAATAATTTATTGCCTGTATTTTTGTATAGAGCCTTTTTATCTACAAGTGTACTGTACCAAATCGTTTATAATTATCTAATGCAACATAATTTTGTCAGAATTCTTTGAAGTTTGACACATATCAAAAAATCACTACCACACTTTACGTTAAAGTGAAGACACATACCAAAAAAAAACTACCACATTTAAAGAAAGTTCAGATATATTTTTTGTGTTTCAGTTATATTTGATATATACGAAAAGAAAGAGAATACATACTTTTGTTTCAGATATATTTGTTTTTTTTTTTTCGAAATTTTTAATCAGTCATAACTTTTCCTTGATTGCAAATACGAAGAAAATGATAATAACCTTTTTTATTCTGTAGAATTTTATTTTGTACAATTTTTGTTTGAAACTTTTTTTGATATGTACATTATTTCTCGACTTATTTACGAAAAACGAAAATTTTTCGCATTTTCCAACATTTCCCGGGTTGGTCTATAAATGAATTTTTGAAGGATGTTTTCTAATATCGAAACATACCTATATGCAAAATTTCACTCACTTGGGACCACTTTCCAAAGTCAACTTTTCTTGGCTGGACTATAATGAGGCTTGTCATGACAGCAACCAGCAGAAATAGAATGGACAAATAATAAATTCTTCATGTAAACGAAAAGCCGTTGAAGATATAGCTGGGAAGCTAGCAAAAGTTATTCGTAATATGCTGAAACAAAATTTACCACCAACTCTTACCACCTCAGATATAAACTGCTTGAGAAAAAATATATATAACACCCGTCGAAAAATATAGCCAGCATTACCCAGAAACAATCGAAACAATCGAGTTACTAGAAAGTATGAATATAGTTACCAACAAAGGTGAAGAATTTTTACTTATAAACAATACAAATGAAAAAATAGTTGCTTTTGTGTAGAAGCAATATTAGTTTTATGAAAAACTTATGACGCATTTACTTAGATGGTACATTTATGTATTGTCCGAAATTTTTTTATCAATTTTTCACAATACACGGCTACTTTAATAGACATTATATACTTATTTTTTTGTTTACTTCCAAATAAGAAAGTAAGTACTTATAAAAAATTATTTAGTTTGATTATAAATAGTTTAGAAAATAATGGTAATTATTTGGTTGCAATTCATAAAGTTGTACAGGAAATAAAGCCATCGGCAAAAATAACTGGATGTCGATTTCACCTCGCGCAGTCTTGGTTGAAAAAAATTAAAGAATTTGGCTTAATAAAAGAATATGAAAATAAAAAAAGTGAAATTGGATCATGGCTGCTTATGACCTTTAGTTTAACATTTTTAAGCCCGCATGAAATCGGAGACTGTTTTGCCTTCGATTTGACGGAAATAGCTCCGACCAAATACCGCATTAAAATGTATTCAGATTATTTAATAGAAAATTTCGCCGTCTATTTTAATTACAAATTAGATCGATTACAAATAGCTTACAAATTCATTCACTCAAATGTTTACGGCAGGTAACAGTGATGGATTTACGGCTAGGCCCGTGAGGCCCGGGCCTAGGGCGGCATAATTTGAAGGGCGGCAAAATTTTTGAAATGCCAAAATTTTAGAAGCGAAAAAAAGTAAAGACTATCAATTTAAAAAATTGGCATTAGTTTTTATAAAAAATTTTATATAGAATATATTGTAATTTAATTTATTAATTCCTTTCTCAATTTGTATGGGTAAGATGTTAATTTTTTAAGAGATTAATTATAGTTTTTATCGAGTAATGTTCTTTACTTTCTGTTCCTTCAGTGAGATTAATCTCATGTGTATCGTGTATGAAGCGTCTTGAAATTACTAAATCTTTGAAATTACTAAATAACTTCTCAATTTATTTTTAGTGTGAAATAAAAATACCGTAGATTTCCATGTATTGAATATCATTTTGATATTCATTCAAAAGTGTCGGAAAATTTTTTGTTTATAAAAATAATTTTCCATGAAAAATAAATCGCGTCTTTTTCCATATTCAATTTTTTGAATTATTAAAATAATTGGTAAAAAATTTAAAACTGAAATTTTTATCTGAAATAAAAAAAAAACCATTAACTATTCCTCAAATTTGCAAAAATCCTTAATTACATCTACAAATTTCAATAATTTCTGAAAATCCAAGAGCAATAATTTCGAAATTTTTTGAAATTAAAGTATGTGACTTTATATATATTAAAGCGGTAGACTTATGATATAGTTACATTTATGTGTTTATTATAAATATAAATAGAGTTTTAAGAATTTTATTTATTATCCGAGTGTTTTATTTATGTGATCGTAATCTTCAATAACTTGAGTGAAGCGGGAGTATTGTGGATTTTTAAGATTTTCTGAATATGAAGAAAAAGCCAAAGCACTATCCGGAGTTCACGATTATGATCGTTATGATACTAGTCGCAAAAAACCAGACGAAAAATTTTCGCACTAATGTTTATTACCCTATTCTAGACACTCTGAGTGTGCAATTGGCCGGGCGTAAAAGTGCATATGAAAAGCTTTATGAAAATTTCAACTTTTTTGATAATTTATCTGAAATAGATACAAATAAGTTGAAAAATCTTGCCAATCAATTAGTCAGCAAGTATCCTGACGATTTGGAAGAAACGTTGGGCAATGAATGTATTCATTTACATTACCAACTCAAAGATTCCTTAGCAAATTCGGAAGATGTACACTCTGCACAAAAAATATGCAAGGTATTGCACTCACCGAATCTTCGAGACGTTTATCCTAATGTGGACATTGCTCTTCGTATTTTTTTGAGTATTCCGGCTACAAATTGTTCAGGAGAAAGATCTTTTTCCACTCTAAAAAGGGTAAAAACCTATTTACGAGCAAGCATGGATCAAGATAGACTTAATGCTCTTGCACTACTGTCTATTGAAGCTCAACTAGTTCAAGAAACGAATTATGATGATATAATCGACGTTTTTGCACGGACCAAAACCAGGAGAAAGAAATTTTCAAACTGATTAATATTAAAAAAATGTTTATTATTTATCACTCTAAAGTTTATAACTTATTTATTTGTCATGTGTATTAGTTATATTTAAAAATTCTACATCAATAAATGAAATTATTTCTAAATAAAAATATTAGATCAAAATTAATTTAATTCATTTTTTAAAAAGGGCGGCACATCGAACGGGGCCTAGTGCGGCAGCAAGCCTAAATCCGTCACTGGCAGGTAATAGCCAAATAAGACGGTATTTATACAACACATATAATTTTTTGACACTTAAACGGAAAAAGAAAGTGAAACAGCATAAGGTTCAAAATAAAAAAGTTATATTTTGTTTTTATTTTAATTTTTTTTGCATTTCTTTTTTTTTTCGTATAATATACCCTATTTAACTTACCATTTTTTAAAGTTTAAATACGTAAATAGAATAGTATGTTTTCCTTTTTTGTAAAAAGAAATTAAAATTATTGTTTTAAGAAAATGTTTTTTGTTTTGCTAAACTAAGCTTTTCACCACGTTTAGGCTGGAATGAAACCTAATACCATTTGCTTAATGAATGTCCGGCATACAACTTTATAAGAAATAATCTCATTAATAAATATGTCTTATGCCCAATCTCCGAAGTTAATTTTTTGGATGTTTTTTTGCAACATTCCAAATAAAAATTTATGTCGCACAGTGGTGTATACTACAAATACTAAGAACTAGAGCATTTATGCTACATTTATAATTCCAGGGAAAGCAAGTGGTGACAACAAACATATAAGTGGTTTATTCTTTTTTTATTACATTTATTTTTGTAACACAAATGACCACTTAGTTGAGTATAAATACTTGTGATAATTATTTTTATTCTTTAAAAAAAAATTACCAGTATTTAATTCAACCCTTCAATTATCCAACATTTTAGTCACATGATTTATTAACTTGCAAATGAAAAGTCATATTTTTTAATATTTTCCGTTATTAAACTAAGGGGAGAGCCGCCAAAAAACATCAAAAGTCCACTTTGTATTATTATTATTTTTTTTATACAAATAAATATTTTTTAAAAAACTAAATGTACAACATTGTTTCTACATGTTTTGAGATTATTAATTTTTTTTTAAATTCAAAAATTAGCTGAGTATAAATCGTTTTGAAGTCGACACTGCGACATTCTTCCACCATGATGGTTCCTCACGTTTTGAAATCCCAAGTGAACCAAATTAAAGAAATCAAGAATTTTCTGAAAACATACATATAGTTATAGCTCTAACTAGGATCTAAAAAAAAAAATAAAAAACCAGCGAGAAATCGCATTTTGAAAATAAATTTTCAAAAATCGCCGCTTTTTCTCGACTATAAACAGCCGCCATTTTGAAAATATATTACGGAATTAAAAGATCCTAGTTTCTGTGAAATGACAGTATCGAGGAATAATATACACTTTGAATTATGTTGATACCTCAAATACTTTTTGACATACAGGAGGAACCACGTCGAAAGACGTACTTTGGAAAAAGCATTTATTTTTTTTTTTATTTAAATTGAATTATTATAGTAAAGTGCGTGCACTAAAATGCCCATAACTTTTTGATTTTTCATTTTTTTTAAATAAAATTTTAGGAGAATATTGCTAACACCTTAAGGGACATAATAAATTATGAAGAAAAAAGTCGATCTCTTTAGCGAATCTCGCTTTAATTCAATATCACTTATGTTAACATTAAAAATAAAAATTTTGTTTTTTCGTTTAAACAAAATTTGGTCAAATATTATATTAAGAATTTCAATATTACTATTAAGAAATTATTTTACAAAGGCAAAAAGAAATAAACGACAAATTCCTGCATTCAATTCAATTAGAAGAAATCTACATGAATTGTTATGAATCAGTTCTAAAGTTGTATAATTATACATACATAGATCCCAAAAGCATTTACAAAAAATAACGATTAGGGTAAATTGTAGAGGATGGGAACATGCTGTAATTTCGATGTTTGCCGAAAAAAGAAACAAATGTAGCTAAGAATTATTGTACTTAAAGAGTTAAAGCGCGGTCACATATTTTTATTAAAAATAATTGCGTTTTATTATTAAATATTATATTTTAAATGTTACTCACATTTTTGATATAACAGCTAATTTAACACAATTACTTGCATTATTTATTATTATTTAATAAGAGGAAACCGTAAAACTACTGAATCTTTAAAAAAAAAAAAAAAAAAAAAAAAAAAACAGATATACCCCAAAATTGTAATAAAAGTTTTAAATAAATTTTTTTTAAAATTTTAACCTTTTTATTTTAATACGTAGGAAAAGAAGGACATTTTAAGTACTCTTATTCAGAGAGAATATTCCAGCTGTGATATATACGCATATGTTTTTAACTGGCGTCGTCATGACATATGGTATAGATGATTTTTATATTTTCATACATAATTTATGAATGTAAAATAACCTAAAATAATACGGTATATAATAATTTTCGGCTAAATTGTAGTATGTGCCAGACGTATGTAACGCCGTCGTACAAATTACGGCGCGGAGCGCCGTTTTGACTAGGACGCTACGCGTCGTACAAATTTCGGCGCGGAGCGCCGTTATGAGAACGACGCGTAGCGTCGTACAAATTGCGGCACGAAGCGCCGTTACTAGCATGACGTGTGGCATCCTACAAATTAGGGTCCGAGGCGCGGTACTTAGATGACGTTTTCTAGTAATTATAATTTTCCTTTATTTTTTTATACATAATTTATAAATAAAAAACGGCATAAAAATATACGCTTTACCGAGTGTGTAAATGAAACCGATTTATTTACACACTCGGTAAAGCGTATATTTTTATGCCGTTTTTTATTTATAAATTATGTATAAAAATTTTTCGACTGTACTTAAAATAAATAATTTTATAAAAAAATCATTTTTTTTATTTTTTTCAACTTATACACTTTTCAAATAACGGTACTTATTTTTGTATATGAAATAAATTGTAGGTATAAATATTTTTATGTATTACTTTCTACATATACTTACTACAGTTACTACCCCTTACTTACACCCCTCCCGTTAGTTATTAACACAAAATTAAATTTTATGACACATAATAAAATTATGTGTATTATGTTTGTAAAATGCTACTTTCTTATAAAATAAAATTTAAAAATATATCATTTCATATTTTGCCTTCGTTAAAAAACATTCATTTTGCAACAATGGACCCAAAAAATTATGGTGACTATTTAGAACTAACTAAAAATGTTAATCTGTAACTTTCTTTCAACGAAAAGAGATTTTGCCAAAAGAAGAAATTTGTAAAAAATGTAATTCAAAAATGAAAATTTTTTACGTGTAAGTATTTTCAAATTATTATAATGTAATAATATTTCAATACAGTCATGTTAATTACTTCCATTTATTATTTCGGAAAAGACAATCCACGATGGATATGTTACAATAAAATAACAAAATCAAAAAAAAGCAAAATATTGCCGAAATAAGGCTTCAGTTCGCCAGGGCACGTGGTTCGGGCAAAGTGTTCTGTCCCTGCGAACAATAACACTTCTAACGTATTTAATTGTTTGCAAGATGGGAAATACCACCAGAATCGCCAAAGAACTTAATATAAGTACTCATACAGTTTGTGACTGGATGAATTTTGTTCGAGAGGTACGAAGTTCAATTTTTCATTTTTTTACTTTCCTAATTCATTCATTAATTCATTAAGTACTAATTTTTATTTATTTTCTTTTTTAGGCGATTCTGGAATTGTATATGGACAATGCCCAACCGATTGGCGGTGTCGGAAAAACTGTCGAAATTGACGAGTCCAAATTTGGAAAACGGAAGTATAATCGAGGTAAATATGGAGAGGGACAGTGGATTTTTGGAGGTATTGAGAGACAGTCCGGTCGGGTGTTTATGGTTCCAGTAGAATCCAGGGATGAAAATACCCTCACTAATTTAATAAAACAATGGATTCTGCCTGGAACCACCATCATTTCGGATTGTTGGAAAGGTTATTCAAACATCCAAAATGAAGGACTATGGTTCACGGTGAGGTGTTTATACCTCACCGTGAACCATAGTCTATGTTCCCCACAACGGGAGCGCATACAAATAATGTGGAGGCATTGTGGCGTGCGACAAAATCCACAATGCCTTCCAGTGGTAGACGAAAACATTTGTATGCGTCATACTTAGCGCATTATATATTTTACAAACATTGCAGAATTACAAAAAAAAAATGAAATAGACTTTTTTTGGAAAATAGTTAAAAACATTAAATACACAGAAAAAACAGATACATCACCAACAGAACCATTACCATCAACATCAAAACAGTAATAATTTTCCTTAATGCGCTAAGTATATCCTTAAATATGCCTTCAAAAATTCACTATTTTAGAATTCTAAAACTTTTTAATTTTTCCAAATTTGGATTCGTCAATTTCAAAAATTACATCTTCAGTACTGTTTTACGATTTCAAGTTCACCTATGTATGTACATTTATATTTTAGTTTTTTTTTCTCTTAAAATTTTTGTTTTTAGTAACTTTCATATTTGTTATGTCTGTTTTCATGTTTTCTCTCTCTTACATTTATATATCTATATACCGTATTTCTTTATATTTACTAATTTGTTTTAAATGTATTCAGTTGGTATTAAGTACAAATGTTATGGATGTGCTCTATGGTATCAATACTCAAATCACAATATGTAATAGATGTAATATGTATGTTCAAATATGTCATAATTAAAATAAAATTTTTCTGTTCTTTTTTTTAAAATAAATTTTTTGTTTTATTTATTTTACTAGTTATATGTAAGTGTGTTTCGCTATGTTTTGTTATTTTTACCGTTTCCTATAAATAAATTATACACTAACTTGCCTTAAAATATGTGCTATATCGCCCAGTGAACATAGAATGTAAATGTGATGTAACAAGGAAATAACAAGTTACGTAACTTTTTTGACTTATGGGTGACATAACAACTATATAAAATTAGAGTTTTATGTTATATACCTAATTGTTACCTGTATGTTACGTAACAGTTACATTCCATTGTGACTGTAATAAAATGTCACATTTGTGACTACTATGTTACGTTTAGATAATGTATCAAGGTTGCTTTGATAAAACGTCACAATGTGACTCTTATGTTATGTCTTCGCAACCTAACAATGGTACTTTGAACAAAACTCACACCAGTACTCTTATGTTATGTTTTTGTGACGTAATAACGTTGTTTTAATGAAATGTCACAATCATGACTCTTTTGTTATGTTTTTTTGACGTAATAAAAATATAACCCCATAACCCATGTAACAAATACAGGACGAAGTCGAAGTTGGCAACGTCAAACATAGCATGTAGTACATAAATTATAGCATTGAAACATAAACAATATGTCATTGTGTGTGTGTGTTCGTGTGAGAGATAGTCCATTGGCGGTTTAAGAACTTTTTTTTTATTTTTTGTAACCTTTTTTCCAGTAGTATTAAATTTCAAAATTATTACAAATTTGTTTGTAACATTGTTTCTTTACAAAAGTATATCATCACTCATGAAAGTTGTTATCTGGGTATGACTACGTCACTGTTCCTCCTTTTATTTTAAATTTAAAAAAATATTATCATTATTAGTATAAAATGTCTAATGATGAATGATTTATTTATTTTCTGTATACATATACCTAAACACTTGAAGGACTACATATTCTTGAGTCTTTTTTGTGAATTATAAAAACATTTTTTTTTTTTTTTTTTTTTGGACACGGGTATGTATAATACATTTTAGATAACATTTCGTTTATTTGTATGTTAAAATTTATTTGTATACTAAAATGAGATATTGACAGTTTTAAAACATAATCTAAACAATTTTGTTTTTTAATTTATATTAACAGAACACAAAAATTTACAGACCCATATTAAAGGATAAAACACTTGAAAAACCATTAAAAGATATATATCACAGTAAGAAAAGCAATTGGAAAGATATTTTAAATCATCTGCTGATTCACTTTTTTAATTTGGTATAAAGAGCTTTTTAAGAAATTAGATCAGTTTGTTTTTATCAGCGATTTGTTTCACACGTGCATTTGTTATTTCTTAGTTTTGTTATACCTAGTTACGTTTTAAATTTAGTTTTATATTTTAAAGACTTTTTAGTGTGTATTTAATAGATATTTGGACAATAGTTAACTTTTACGTAATATAATTCTGTAGTGTTTAGTGATAAATTTCAGAACTAAATAATAAATTAATAATAAAACAGTTTAAAATATATTCATATATAATGGCAACTAAAAAAAGAAAACATTTACTTTCGGTAGAAGAAAAAATTCAAATAATTAATTTATGCGAAAAAGAAAAAATGTCACAAAACCGTGTAGCAGAAATATATAATGTTGATCCGACAGTTGTCAGTAAGATTTTAAAAAATAATGAAAAGATTATGGAATTTTTTGAAAGGGCTCAAGGTGGGCCTGAAATAAAAAAGAAAATTCTCCGAACTGCTCAAAATGTGAAACTAGAGGAAGCCCTTTACCTCTGGTTTAAACAAGCAAGAGAGCTAGGAGAAATGGTTAGTGGTCCCATTTTGCAAGAAAAAGCCATGGTTCTTGCAAACAAAATGGGGCACTCATCAAATTTCCAGGCTAGTAGTGGATGGTTAAAAAATTTCAAAAAACGCTATGGGATCAGACAACTATCCATTCATGGGGAGAAACTTTCTGCCGACGCTGACGCTGCGCAAAAATTTACTGTAGAATTTAAATCTATAATAGAAAAAGAAAAGTATACTGCTGACAGTATTTATAATGCCGATGAGACAGGTCTTTTTTGGAAATGCTTGCCGTCGAAAACTCTTGTATCAAGAGAAGAAACCGCCGCATATGGATTTAAAAAACCCAAGGAGAGGGTTACTGTATTACTTTGTGCGAATGCTAGTGGAAATCATAAATTAGTGCCGCTAGTCATCGGCAAATACAAACAGCCTCGGTGTCTCCAAAATATAAAACACCTACCAGTAATTTATGATTCCCAAAAAAATGCTTGGATTGATACCAACATTTTTTCAAACTGGCTAAAAAACATTTTTATTCCAGAAGTTAAAAAAGTTAATAATGGAAATGTTTTATTAATTATAGACAATGCACCCCCTCATATATTTCCGCACATCGAAACATTGGAAACACATATCAAAATTTTATATTTACCACCGAACGTATCGTCTTTAATTCAACCTTTAGACCAAGGCATTATTTCAACTTTTAAAAGTGTTTATAGAAGAAATTTACTTAGAGAATTGTTGCTAAAAGATGACAGTGAATCATTGGAGTATTTTTTAAAAAGTATTAATTTAAACACTTGTTTTAATATAATTAGTGATAGCTGGAATTATATTTCAAATAAAACTATTCAGCAGTGCTGGAAAAATTTAGTACCTCATTATATGTTGGACAATTTGGAAGTAACAAAGACTTGCTCCGAAATAATTAGTGATATTTTAGAAAATGTGCCGTCATTTTTACAAGTCAGCAGCACTGATGTAGAATCGTGGTTAACTTGTGATACTGGTGAAAAATGTTTTAATATTTTATCAGATGATGAAATAGTTGAACAAGTTCTTGGAAAAACAACCTCGGAGAATGACGAAAGTGAAAGTGATGAAGAGATAACAGTTCCGTCTGATCAAGAAGCTGCAAAATGTATAAAAACTTTGATACGTTATTGTGAACACCAACAAGACGTAGAGAAGTCACAGCTGGGTAATTTAAAACTTTTAAAAGAAACCATTTTGTCTAAATTAAAAAAATGACTAAGTGCTGCATATTTATACTTTTATATTTCTATGTATGTGTGTTATACTTTTATATTTCTATGACATGTGTTTATGTATATAATATTATGTAAAGTGTATGTACTTATTATCTATTACCCAGTGATGTATCTCTATATTATTACCTCTTGCTATCATGGTAGTGTGAATGAAATTCAACACTTAGCTGCATTTCAGTTACGCAATGTTATAAGGTAGGTGCTAATTATTATTAAAAAAAAAAATATTATAAACCGCCACTGGTGGCTTAAACAAGGCATTTACGTAATAAAAAATAACAAACATCATGCTATCTTTGACGTTCAGCTGTAACATAAATCGACTTATACAAAAATGGATGGACGATTGTTTTATTAATATTGATACGTCACAAAAACATAACAAAAGAGTCATGATTGTGACATTTCATTAAAACAACGTTAATACGTCGTTAAAACAACGTTAATTTTGTTATTAATTTAAAAATGAAACTGTTATGGAAATTCTTATAAGGCTTTATTTACTATTTTGTGATATATATTAATATATAACGATGAGAATAAATAAGTGAGTTTGGTCTAGTGGTTAAGACTGTCGATAATTTAAAAAATGTTTCAGCTTGGATAATGGATCGAATCCTGCAACAGTCAACAAAAAAAAAATAATAATAATAATTTAGGTGTATGTATATGACAACAAGTTGGTAATATGTGTATGTAATGTTAATAAGAAACAAACAAAGGGAATTTTGAATTTACTTTTTGCAAAAGAAGGCGCAAGGCGTATTTTTATCTATAAGGTAACATCAAAGTTATATTTTCCTGAAACATAACAAAAACATAACAATGTTAGGTCACATTGTTACGTTTATAAGTGGGAAATTGTAAGTTACATGTGAGTCACATGTGACTTACATTTTATGTAACATGTGACTTTCAGTTCTGTCACTGTGACATAAAATTTACAGAAAAATGTTCACTGGGCGTATACTGTCATTATAAAAAATTCGTCAAGCGCGTGTTTGATACGCACTAAGTAATGTTCCTCACAATCAGTGGTCATAACTAAAACTTCTTAACCCTAGAATCATACGTACACGTCAAAACGACGTACGAACTTCTCTACCTGCTCCAATACTACGACTTGTTGTTACTTGTTTGCTGTGAGATTTCTGTTATCTAATTTATTTGTTATTATAACACACCACATGTATTTATTTTGTTTATAGTCATTGTCGTTTTGTTTGTATTGAAATAGTGTCCGTCAAAAGGACGTCGATGTATGATTAGCGTATGCTTTTTTTGAAGATTTTGTACACTACATATAAAAGTTTTCCTAATTTTTTTTAAAACTTATTAAAGATATGGATGTTATAATTAATTTATTCAATGATTATGATAATGTGAAAGATGATTACAGCTGTTTGACTTATAGAGACGACATAATACTGAAGTTTTAATATATTGAATCGAAAACTAAAGAATGCATTTCGAATGACTTAATAAAAGATTAACAATTTATTTTGTGGAAAATATTTTAATTTTTATTATTTTTTGAGATCTTATTCGAAAAATTACCAACAAATTTTAGAAAATTTACAAATGTGCCTAATGGGGAAATAACTGCATATCTAAAGGAATATTTATGACTGAGAAAATTCACATTCTGTAAAGTCACACATGTCCACTGACTCATAATAGTTCATAAATTAATTATTACAATTGATGTATTTATCTATTTTTTAATTTTTATAATGAAAATATGCTTTGATAAAAAAATTAAAAAAATTAATAAATATTTACATTAAGAAATTTTTCCAAATCCATTTTTTTTAAATATTTTGTTCGCTTTTATAGTCTTGTTATGTAAAAAAAATGTTTTTTGCAAATAAACTCTAAAACTCTCCGTAAAAAGTCCATCCGTCAAAACGACGTCGATGTATGATTAACGTTTCTCGTAGACCAACGTATGATTCTAGGGTTAAAATATAACAGTCCGGACACATACGTTCACGATGTGACACATACGAACACGATCGTTCTGAAATCAAAAAATAGGTTATACTTTAGGAATAAAATTTATTTATTAGGAAAAATATTTTATCCACCTTCATATCCCGTTATAAAAAATTCCTGATTGTACGGAACACTGATGAAACAACTGATTGTACGGAACACTGTTAGCGCAAGTACAACTTGCACTTGACGACTTGTTTAATTATGTATATAATAAAAATTAGAAATAAATAAAGGTTTAAAAAATATTAACTACGATTTTTTTATTAGAAACACAAAATTACAAAGACAACGTATTTATTATATCACAAAAGTTATTTCTAATGAGTTTATCGTAATTGGAAGATTTTCTGGATGTGTACGAATAAATAAAGAAGTAATAAAGTCCTGACACGTTATTTTGTCCACTTACGTGCACATTTTTTTTTTATTATATCAAATCTTTACGGACGAACGAACGGAAACGGACGAACTATGACGAAACGAATAGGTATAATGAGCGAAAAAACGGACACTGAGAGCCATCTTACAGTTGGGGAGAAAGTACAATGATGTGCAATATGGCCCTATTTTTGATAGGATTCTATATGTATATAATGTTTTCTATGAATTATGTGGACTTGTCGGTAAGTATGTAATTATCACAAATACGTAAAGATGGCTCTCTGTGTATTAAAATAAGTTATTAGACAAAGATAACAATTTTTAGAATCTGTCCCATTATTAATAATTTTAAGAAAAAACAGCGAAAGAGATAAATATATACACGCTTCTATAAAATAGAAATAGAAAGAGAAAATGTTTTTTTTTTATTGCAATTTTGTTGTTAATTTCATATCACAAGTAAACTTGATTGTGCATTGGCCACCAAACCATAGAGTTCACAGGTACATGAAATACATACAATACACAGTCCTCTTGCGTTTATTCAATATATGAATGTAAAACTCTATAATTATTTACCATTTGTTCTCTGATTTACCACTTCTCTCAAATTTTCGGTCACTCATCAATTTTATAATGTTCCGAACTTACACGAAGTTAGTTCGGAACATAAAAATTGTGAAAAATATTAATAAATTTGAGTTTTCCAAAACAAAAATATGCTACCGCGCTTTAACTTTTCATAGTTTAAAATTTCCGCCACTATTCCTTTGTTTTTATCGGTTAAAAAAAAAATCGCTTGTACTAGGCCTCTACAAAATTCCCAACGATTATTCATTATAACCGTCAAATAAAATGATGAACTAGGAATACTGAATAAAATTACAGTAATATTCCGGAACATATAATTACAGTGTTTACAAAACAGAAAATGAATTAGAAGAAATAAACAATTCAAAAATAGGATTGTTAATAATGTTTCAGATAATGAAACGATATTTTACACTAATAAACACATATAGGTATTTACTTTCACAGTAATTTTAATTGTAACCACATAATTAGGTAGTAACACTTTTTAATAATTTTTATTTTTATTCTTAGATGATAACCATAATACGCAAATTATTTTGATTTGAACTGATAACACAATAATTTAGAGACTAACACTGTATTAATTGATTTAAGAAAATAAAATCTGCACAAGTATTACTGCTAACATTTTGTAGATTCGAAATGAATAAAAAAATTTTCTTTAAAAATGTTGAATGTTAGAAAATTTTCTATAAATAATTTACTAAAAAATCACAATCAAACATAAGTAATATTTTGATGTACAATGAGTTGAATTTTCCTGTTTGTTGCAAACAAAACTGCTAGATTTTGTAAGAATAACAAACCAAAATTTATTTTAAAAGGTCTACTCAGTAAATTCACATTTTGATAATTACTTTTAACGTTTTAATATCCTCTACACATCGCTTAATAAAAATTATTTGAGAACGTACGGAAAGAACTGAGTCAACTGATGAACTGAATATTTTACTAATTTGTTGTTTTACCATATACAGTTGATTTTAACACATCTGGCTAAACTTAAATCTACAGACATAGTCCCCCACATATGTATGGCAACACAATAGCGTCACTGAAGTGTAGATGTCATATTATGCGATCTAGTGATGGGTCTTGGTTTCTGCCTGAGAGCTTTGTATTAATTTGTTGTAACTTGATTTATAATGCACTTATAAAAACCTGAGTGACTGATGGTTGCTACTAACGTCGGTTTTACACAACTGGGGCTGCAAAATTACTTGACTAAAATAATTTTGTGTTTACTTAGTTCGTTTTATTTACTTTTTCAATATTATTTTTATCTAGGTTTCTGCAATAATAATTATATTTGTGACATTATAAGTTTGTTTCATTTTTAATAATAGTCATTAAGAAAAAATAAAAATTTTTTTTTCTATTTTATTCTCTATTTAATATTTGAATTTCATTTAAATATAATTAATGATATTAAAAAAAGGAGCTTTTTCATTTTTATGACAAGAAATTAGATATGATTTTAGTCAGTAACATATTAAATATACTTAATTCCTGAAAAAAAATTTTTTTCGATTTCTATAAAACAAGAATATGGCTGATTTTTTCATTTTAGATTATTATAAATGGAGATCTACTGCCCACCACCCACTCATGTTTTTTTTTAAGGAGTCCGCTTTGACCCCAAAAACCATAAACAAAGCATTATAAAATTAAGTAAGAAAAAAATTTTTTCGTACAATCTAAGATGCAAATAGAAACATAAAAAACTGAAAAGATTGTATTTTATTTTGATACAGAAAAAAAATTCTGAAATAAGCTTAAAATTCTACTCGTCAACTAAGGACTACCGTCTCAATAACTATAGTCACAAAACAATTATAGTCACAGAACATTTCCTCAAAAAGTCTTTTTTGGTTAAATTTTGAAATATCCTAAGCTAAATAACACGTGTTAAAATTTGGTCTCATTACGTTAAATAGTTTTGTATATATATAAATCTTTATTGTTTTTAAAAATACAATAAGTTGGTAGTTTGTTCAACATGTTTGGCAATAAAATAAGATAAAATATAAACGTTATATATAAAACAAAAGACAAATTAATATTAAGAGAGGTATATAAATATATGTGAATAAGATAATTAATAACAAATTAATGTAAGTGTGAAAAATGATAAATGAAAGATGATGAGTTTGTATGTATATAATGCGTACAAACTTTAGTGTAGATTAGCAACTTCTATAAAATAATTATACAAGTTCTTTAAGTGATCTACGTTTGTAACATTCAGGAGTCCCGGAACATTAATGGAATCATTAGCCTTGTAGAGGTAGGTCTCACGTAAGGTTTCGTAAGCCGGACATACTATTAGTATGTGTATTAAATTTTCATTGCTATTAAAGTGACATAATGGACAGATCTGATCAAAATTCAAACAAACGGATCTATTATTAGAGGTGATTGATAATTTATTTAGATTAGCAGTTCGAACTCGACAAATCAATTGTTTAAACACTAAGGGAGTATCGAAATTAAAATAAGATTCGAATGCTGTTGTATTTTTGAGGTCGATGTATTTATTATTAAATATTGAGGATTCAGTACGTCGGATGTCCTTTAGATATAGAAAGTTTCTGTATCTTTCGATCAGATTCGGCAGTTTTCGTTCTAGTAGTTCGGTTGTTAAGTTACTGAAGTAGCTTTCGTCTTCGAAGTCCGTGATGATTTTCTTAAGCTGCGAGAACCAATTGTATTTTATTTTATTATCGACCGATTCGTCTAGAGCTATTTGCCTTTTTAGGGAGATATATGGATATCGACTGGGTTCCATTTTTAGTATTTTGATGAATCATTTTAGTGCCATTTCAAATATATGCAGTTTTAGAGAGTAAATATTCAATTCTAATCTTAAAAAGTAATTGGCTGTCCACTTTGGTAAGAATAATATGTTTTTAAAAAAGGTTGACTGTATGATTTCTAAGTTTTCTTGAAGTTTTATGGACCATATTTCTGCTCAGTATAAGGCTGTTGATTTAACCACGCTATTATAGAGATTTAGAATTGAGTCTAAGGAGCTTGTTTGAGATTTAAATATTATATCTTTAACTTTACAGAGAGCTTTTTTACCTTTGGAAATTGCTATTTTAGTGTGATGTTTGAATGTGCCTGTACAGTGAAAGTTAACGCCAAGATAACAGTAAGAGTTAACGTTTTCAATTACAGTGCCATTCAAAGTAATAGTGTCACGAAATTTTCTAATCACACGTTTGCTGAAATACATGACCTTGGTTTTTTTGTCATTAACATGCAAATCCAGGTTAGTGCAATATTCATTTAAAACGTTAATTTTGTTTTGTAAATCACGTGGATTATTGCCGAACATCACAATGTCGTCAGTATAAGACAACAAAAGAATGTCTGTCTGCGAGTCAATATCTACTCCATGAAAACCCTTGGATCTTAGAAATGATTCCATGTCTGAAATAAACAGTGCAAAGAGAAGTGAACTGCAGGTCTCTCCTTGCAGTACGCTTTTGGAGATTTTAAATTCATCCGTTTTAGACCCACCGTTTAATTTCACGGACGCAGTGCTAATTTGGTACAAATTTTTAAAGATGCGAGTGATCTTACTACTAACACCTAAATCAAAAAGTTTTTTCCAAAGCTTCACGTGGTTAACTGAATCAAAGGCTTGTTTGAGGTCTATAAATATGCAGTGCAGTTTACCTCCTTCTAATCGAATTTTATTGTTAATCATTGTATAGAGCACGAAGATGTTGTCTAAACAGCCTCTTTTTCTTCTGAATCCAGATTGGTTTTCAGGTAAGGCGTTAGTAGCTTCTGCCCAGTTTGTTAATCTCGAAGCAATTATTTGCATAAATAATTTGGTTACAGAGTTTAGAAGCGCTATAGGACGACAGTTATAGGGATCATCCTTGCTGCCTTTTTTATAGCACATCTTTAATTCTATAGAGCCCCAGGATTTTGGGAACGTTTCCTGATTAAATATTTTATTAAATAATTGTAAGAGATATGTTTTCCCAGATTCAGGCATATTTTTGTAAAATTCATACGCAATTAAATCCGAACCAGGAGTTTTATTATTTTTACATTTTTTAAGACTATTGTTCAGCTCTACCATACTTATATCTAGGTCTAGTAGTAGGTTTAGGGCATCACTATAACATCTTAAGTCAATTGAATATTCATTACTAAATATGGATGAGTAGAATTGTTCCCACTGACTTTTTGTGATGAAATCAAGTTTAAACCATTTATTTGAATTAAATTTCTTTACAGCCTCCCAAAATTCCTTAGAGTTTTTTACGTTGGATATTTGGGTGGTTAAATTTTTAAAATATTCATGTTTTACTTGTTTTGTAGTTTTGTAGTAAATAGTTTTGTAGAAATTAAATAATATACTTCTGCTATTATATGGGAAGTATGTGTTAACGAAAACTTTCAAATGTTTTAACAACAAAATTATAAAAAAAAATGTCATATAACACCTTCATCCACCTGTTCTTTCAATTATTAAAAACATCAAAAGTAGTAGAGATTAATAATATAACAAATAAAGCAGACGCCGAAGTAGATAAGTCAAAGTAAACACAACTCGAGTCCCACCACTACCTGAAACGATAATAGGCATAAACAATTTTATTATTATCATGACGTTTAAATAATTATATTAAAGACATACATAAGGCCCGCTACGGACTGACAAAGAAAGGGCCCGAGGCCGGACCTATCGATTTTGATGAAACTTAGATATGTTGTAGAACACTAAAAAATAAGCGACACGTATTTTTTTTTATCGGCGGAAAAACGGTTTGAAGGGGTGAAATCGTCCTCCAAAAATTGGGGTAAAAATCTAATTTTTTAAATATCTCGAAAACGATAAGAGATAGAGCAAAAGTTTAAACTGGCCTTATTGCTCTTTTTTAAAGAGCTATCTATTGGTACGCAATTCGTTCAAATTGTGTCAACAGGGGTGGCTGGGGGTTAAAATTTAGGGATTCATTTTGCAAAAAGGGGATGAAAATTAAACAATATAAAAATTCTGTTTACAGATTTGAAATCTACGTCAGAAAATCTAATCGACCTGTTTTTGCTCAATGTCCAAATATTAAGTCTAGGGGTAGTTAACTAGGGGGTGACTGTGTCGAATAGTCGTACTACTTGGGTAGTTCAAGAAGTTTTTCTTCATAGAAAATAGTTTAAGACATTTAGAATAACTCATTTTTAATATTAACACACTGACAGTGGGTAATAATATCACAATTAATGGTTCTGAAATTGGACTATCGTATGTAAGGTTTTTATTAGGTTTCCACTCATTTTGAAAATATCGTTATTTTCGGTATCGATAATTTTCGATAACGAAAACTATAACATCCATTAAAAACAAACCTTATAAAAACCTTACATACGACAGTCCAACTTCAGAACCACTTATTGTGAGATTATTATCCACTGTCAGAGTGTTAATATTAAAAATGTGTGTATGTTAACTAGTATGTAATTTAAGAGGGTGACTCAGCCCCTCTCCAATGTTGCTCAAACTGAATTTTGAAATCAAAAATTTCATTTCTACGATATTCTAAATGTCTTAAACTATTTTCCATGAAGAAAAACTTCTTGTACTACCAAAGTAGTACGACTATTCGACACAGTCACCCCCTAGTTAACTACCCCTAAACTTAATATTAGGACGTTGAGCAAAAACAGGTCGATTAGATTTTTTGACGTAGATTTCAAATCTGTAAACAAAATTTTTATATTGTTTAATTTTCACCCCCTTTTTGCAAAATCAACCCCTAAATTTTAACCCCCAACCACCCCTGTTGATGTAATTTGAACAAATTTAATATCAATAGATAGCTCTTTAAAAAAGAGCAATATCATAAATTTAAACTTTTGTTCTATCTCTTACCGTTTTCGAGATATTTAAAAAATTAGATTTTTACCCCAATTTTTGGAGGGCGATTTCACCCCTTCAAAACGTTTTCCCGCCGATAAAAAAAAATACATGTCGCTTATTTTTTAGTGTTCTACAACATATCTAAGTTTCATCAAAACCGATAGGTCCGGCCTCGGGCCCTTTACTTGTGAGAGCGATAATATAATATCTATTATAGTTCAGAAGTAAGATATAATATTATATTATGATGGTTGCAGACGAATGCTATAAATTATTATTTTATTATTTGTCACAGCAATCAGAAGAAAAAAATGGCTGATCTTTGGGATGTTTTGCAATTACAAATTTTATTTGATAGCTCATCAGAAGATGATTCTGATGCCGAATTTGACAATACAGTAGCAGCATTAGCTGTCAGCCGTAAAAATGCCCCTCGATTTTGGATTTCGCCGCACATAAAACTTAGAAGTGAACGAGGTGAATTTACCCTTTTTAATGAACTAAGTGAGGAAAAATTTTTAAACTACTTTCGCATGAGTCAAACGAAATTTCGTGAATTACATTCTATAATTAAAAATGATACAAAGAAAAAAGATACAAACATGCGTAAAAGTATCAACTCTGTGGAGAGATTAGCAATGACTTTAAGGTAAATAAATTTGATTAATAATTAATATTTTTTTATTTTAATTTTTATTTTTATTACAAATAATAAATTATATATTATCTACTGTAAATTAGTATATGTTGTATGGCTTGAGATATAAATTCGTGTCTTGTGTACTACTTGTTTCTGAAAGACAGTTATCAGTTTAAGGAAGTGAAGACATTGAGAGACATTCTAAAGGATGCTCATGCTCATGCTCATGCTCATGCTCATACTCCACTTGCTCATACTTACTTTGCTTCATTTGCTTACAATAATTTTCGTACTTACGTACATAATTATATACCTACAAGTCTCCGTTGAAATGTATTCACAATTATTGTCACTAGTTTTACAAAGGGTCATTTTTTGTTATATTTTTTACAACTTGGGCTAGTGAAGGTACATATTTGTACAGATTAATTTCTTTTATTTAATAAAAATAGGTAAATTTTTAAGAAATTGTTCTAAATAGATATTTATGATAATTGTTATTTTCTTATTTTTAATATGAATTTATATAAATATAAAATCCTTATATAGAGTCTATGTCAGACTAAACTTTTTTAGTTAGTTAGACTAAAGTTATATAATATTATGATAATAATTATTCATTCAATCATTTGTTGAAAAGTCTATCATTATGTGTGTGGAAATATTTGGATAACTAGTAACTTTTCCTATAAATTAAAATATATCAAAGAATGGACAGATTTTTATTTTATCTGTATTAATTATTTTGAGTTTAAGAAATATTACCCTAATTTTTAAAATTTTATTTTTGTAAGATATTGCATTTGGACATCGAAATTTGTATGTTTGACTGTATTGCATATTTGTATGAAATTTTTCTAATGCATAATCGTCGATTGTTAATTATCGAAAAATTTTCCAATGTTATTTATGGAAAAGCTTGTTAATTTTAAATAAAAGAAGGAACCGATAGGTTAATTACGGTGGCGTAGAAATGCGATATGTCTTTGTAGGGGATGAGGCATTTCCTCTAATGAGAAATTTAATGCGCACATACCCGAATGACAAATTGACTGAATGTAGAAGAATCTACAATTATCGTCACTGTCGAGCACACAGAGTGATTGAAAATGCATTCGGGATATTAGCAGTCCGATGGAGAGTATTTAGGAGTCCATTTGAGTGTCGAGTGGAGCTCGTAGATAAAGTAGTGAAATCCACATGCGTTCTACACAATTATTATTTAATTAATAATAACTACTATAATATCAATACGTATGAAATCGAAGAATTAAATAGTAACCAATTGACGTCATTAAATCATTTGGGTTTTCGACACTCTAATGACAATTTTTTAATAAGAGAAGAATTTTGTTATTATTTTAATACTATTGGAAGTGTTCCATGGCAAAGGACGCGTCTAGAAAGTAGATTAGGTAGGTTACAATAATTTAAAAATTTCATTATACATATAACTTTTCTGAACTATTTAAAATTTGTATTAACAAATGATGTACAAAATATAAAAAAATAAAAGTTGAATAAAAAATACTTACCATCTGGTAAATCGCATTCGTTAACGACATTTCTCCAAACACTCTCTTTAATTTCGTTATTTTTATAATCTTCTAAAATTCTAAATCAATTCTCCATAAACGCACGATAAATGTGTGCATACACATTGTTTCTAAATTATGGTTTTTTAAAACGTAAACCTCAGATAAACTTATTAAACCATTAGCAATCTTTTTTAACTTTTTTGTACTAAATTTTATTTTATATATTTATTTAATTTATTATATTATAACAAATGCTTTATTTTAAATATCAATAAATTCTAATAATATTAAATTTTATTAATTTTATTTAATAAATGATCAATATCGTAATTAAAAAACAATTTTATTTAAAAACAATAGTCGATTCAAATTACTGCCATCGATGTTATCTCTTTTAAAACAAAATTAGGATAGATTTTTATGTGCTATTACTTCAAAGTATATATTAAAATATTTTTACATCATATTGTGCAATCCAATTACCGCTAAATATTATTAACAAAAAACGGAGTAAGTGAATACCCTAATTATACATTATAAAACTGTTCATTTATTAAATTCTAATCTATGTAAACTATAATATGATCAGTTGAAAAGTTCGAACAGAATTACATTAATTAACCAAAAGAAATAAAAAGAATAGTTCCAAAACTAAAACATACGTGGCTTTATTTGTATCGTCTCTCTTAGTAACACCGTTATAGTACGTATCTTAAAAAAATATCAAATTTTACTTCTACAAATAACAAACTTTACAGTTAAATATTTCAAATTTATAAAAAATCTTTCAAATTAGTAAACCTTTTAAATTTAAAATTTATACATTATGGGTATTATATTTTCATAAAAATAATACAAAAATTGACAATTTCTTTTTCTTGTTTTAATCAGATTATTCATGGCTAGTTCGAAAAGAAAAAATGTCGTCAGTATTCTGTGGAGTACTGTCGTATACTTTTTCGATAAAAAGTATGCAAAATTAAAATTGCTGCCACCAGTTGTTCAGTTTTGGGGAACAACACTCTTTTGAATCCTTTTAACACTCAATGTCCAAATAGCACTTTTTAGGTTAATACTTAATCGATGAACTTGAACAGTTCAGGTAACTTGTAAGTACAGGAGGTTTGATAACGGATAAGTACTTACTGATCTGCACCTTACTAATTCACTTAAATCACGATGGCTTAACCATGAGTGCATTTATTGACAATGCTCGGCAGTGTTAAATGGCTTAACGTGCTAATTGCTTTATGTAACGGGTAAGTTCCAATGCACAAAAGTAAAACACTCTTTTATAATTATTAAAATTATTTATTATTGTTTTTATTTATTAATACACAGTTTCGACTGGGGTTTAAGAGGTAACCTCCCTCAGTTCGTTAAAAGTTTTCTGACTGACCGTTCTTTTCGTGTCCGGGTAGGTGACACTGAGTCTGAGGCCCACTCCCAGGAGAATGGTGTTCCTCAAGGCTCAACCATTAGTGTCACCTTGTTTTCCATCGCAGTCAGTCATATTGCAGCTTCAGCCCCAATTCGTCGTTGCTTGTACGTTGATGACCTAACCATATTCTATGCAGCCGACTCCATCGAGGATATCCAAGAACGGCTGCAACAAGGCATCAACGAAGTGGTGACTTCTGCAGAAGCTCTTGGTTTTCGCTTCTCACCTCAAAAAACATCGGTGGTACACTTCTGCAGAAAGCGCAACGCACATCCGGATCCTGTCCTCACTTTAAAAGGATCCAATCTCCAGTGCGTTGATAGCGTAAGGTTTCTAGGACTCATATTCGACAAACAACTTACGTGGCGCCCACACCTCCAAGCCTTAGCTGCGAGTTGTCGCAGGACAATCAACATGCTTAAGTGCTTGGCTGGTGCATCGTGGGGTGCGGGCCGGGAGTCGTTGCTTCGCCTGTATCAATCGCTAGTTCTGACTAGGATTGATTACGGCAGCATTGCTTACTCCTCCGCCCGGGCGTCTGCGCTTCTACTCCTAGATCCTGTTCACCATGCAGGCATACGACTGGCTACGGGAGCATTTCGAACGAGCCCTTCTATGAGCCTCTGCGTAGAGTCGGGCCTTCCTCCGCTGCGACTGAGACGTGAGCGTCTCTTGCTCAATTATGCAGCGGGGATATATGCAACACCTACACATATAAACTACCCGACTCTGTTCAGATACCGTTTACAGGGGCTCTACGGTCGACGTCCCACCATAAGTCGACCAGTGGCCGTTCGAACGCAGGAGTTATTAGAGAGTCTGCACTTACAGTTCGCCAAGGTACTTCCAAACGTCCTATGGAAGTACCTCCTTGGCTGATCCCTGAAGTAAGGTGTCGTTTCGACCTGAATGGTCTCAACAAGGAGGAGACCAGTTCATTCGAATACCGATCCCGCTTCTACGAGATCATTAGCGAACTTGACTCTCTCTGCATATACACAGATGGTTCCAAAACAGCTACGGGTGTGGGAAGTGCCATCGTCATTCGTGACGATCCTCACGCTTGGTCACTTCCTCCCCAGGCCACTGTGTATACTGCGGAATTATTTGCTATTCTGCAAGCCCTGCGATTCTGTCAAACATCCGAAGACAGCGCATTCCTCATTTGTTCCGACTCGTTGAGCGCGTTGCAAGCGATCTGCCACTCTCATACCATCGATCCACTGGTGCAGAACATCCTGACGTATCTCTACATGCTCCGCCAGAAGTCTATCACCTTCTTCTGGATACCCGGACATGTGGGGATACCTGGCAATGAACTCGCCGACCAGGCAGCACGTCATGCAGCCGAAGTCGGTGAGCCACAGGACATTGCCATTCGCCCAGAGGATCTGAGAGTGAGCATACGATCCGCGATTGATCATAAATGGCAACGTGAGTGGAACAACCTCACGGCAAAGCTCAGACAGGTGAAACCTGAGGTCCGAAGAACTCCGGCACCTGTAAATCTGAGCCGGCGAGAGAGTGTGGCCCTGACGCGTTTACGCTTGGGCCATACGGCGTTAACACATCGTCATCTTCTCGCCGGTGAGGATCAGCCAAGGTGCGCCGCCTGCGGGACGGCGCTGACCGTGAGGCATATAGTTGAGGAATGTGTAACCTTTGAGCCATTGCGCCAGAGGTTGCAGCTCCCCAATAATGTAGCCGAAGCTTTAGCTTACAATGCAGTCTCTGAAAGAAAGATGCTTGAATTTCTCCGAAATTCGCATCTTCTTCAGAGACTTTAGGGGCATTACATCTCTGAATTTTACAAAGTCGTCTCTTTTCATCTCCCCCGATAGAATTTTAATTACAGTCGATTTTAATTTATGTGTTTAAAAAAGTATTGTGTGTGTCTTAATTTATTTATTTATTAACGATACCCTGTTACAGCTGGTCTGGCAGGGTACTTTTAGTCTCTCGTTATGCCACTAAGGGCCTTTTACACCCTTAGTGGTACTGTTGTTATTTATACGTGTTGTTTTGTTGTTGTTATTTCTTTTTAACGATGTACCATTGAGGGCTCTTTACACCCGAGGTGGTACATCATTTGTTTTCTTTTTCTGTGATATTTTGTTATGCCGCTGTAGGCCTGTTGTTATGGCTCTACAACGGTATTGTTTTAACCCCTTATTGCGTCAGTGGTGGGCCTGTGGCTCCCCAGTGACGTAATAAGTATTATCTGTGATCTTTTATTGTGATAATTGCTGTGATATTTGTGTGTTTCTAGTCAGGTTTCTCCACTCCGAGGCCCTTCACACCTCGGAGGGAGTCCCAGCGATGGTTTTCAGGCCTTGGTGACCGGACGCTCTGTCTAGTACTTATCGTACCGTCACCAAGGACTGTCCGCTCTTTTTAAGCCCTGGGATGGCAGGGCTCATCGTTGGTTTTTATTTGTGTATGTTTGTCCCTTGTCTATTGCATTTATGTGTTCCTGTCTGTTTTGTGTATGTTTTTATCTTTATCGTCTATGGCGGCGCATGCCCTTGGTAGGCGATGCCGCCGGGTGCTGCTGACCGCGCCATCCACCGGCAGCAGTCCCCCAATTTTAACTAAAAAAAAAAAATACACAGTTTCCAGTACACGTAATACATATTATCAATACTTCCACTAATACTTGATTTTTTAATGTTAACAATCGATTAAAGATACACTGTTATTACCAAGATAACTAAAGCACAATTAGATACCTTCTTGTTTCTTTTTAAGATTTAGAAAGCGTACTCTACATTCACGATTCATGCTTCATTTTCATTTTCATCATTATTTAATTTAATAGAGATATTTTCAGTGTCTGAATTAATTTTATAACTAGAATTTTTATCTTGGTTCTTTCTGTTCTTTTTACAATTAATTTTGTTTAATACATTATATGTTTTTAATACTTTGGTTACTATTAAGTTGTTCGGATCAAACCCGTCCATACAGAATCTTGAATAAAAGACATAGTTTTCATATGTTAGTCTGTATATTTAAGGATCAATTAGATGTAGTCACCCTGCGAATTTATAACAGCTTGCCAGCGCTCAGATAGTTTTCTTACTTATGAAAACTATGTCTTTTATTCAAGATTCTGTATGGACGGGTTTGATCCGAACAACCTAATACATATAATATTATTATGCTTATTATAATATACAATATCCAATGGAAACTATAATCTGTTTGGTTTATGATCTAAATGTGTTTTGTGTCTCTTAATAAGTTTTTCTGAGCTTGCAATTTGTGGTCAATTATTTTCAATTTGCCTAAGTTAGAGTCATTTAATTCAAGCATAGTTTCGTTTGAATTGACAGGTTTGTTTGTTTTTTCACTAAAGTTTTTACTTATACTTAAATTATAATTATTTATCGGTATCTTAATTTCTAATACTGCATTATTGATGTCATCTACACTAGGTATTAGTGTAATTTTTGGACCTTTTACTATGCATTGTTCATTTATCTCAAGTAGTTCTACATTTTTTAATCTTAGTTTAGTAATATTCTTTCCATTGCCAATGACATTTAATAAAGCCTCAGTGCTTAAACTATATAACCATTTATTGTTTTTGATATACTTCCATAAGAAGGCGTTTGCGACTGTTCTCTCAACATTACAATTTTTTGGTTTTCTATTTATTAAATCTAAGAATAGTTCGTACTCGCACTTGTTTTTATCTTTATTTAGTGTATGTACCTTGTTACATACAAAATATTTATTATCTAATTTTATACAATTATTGATATTTGTTAATAGATGATATTGTTCATGGAGGGTGTTTACTATGAGATAATTATTTTTGGTTTTTGTAAATGTTACTGTCTTATCGTTTTGATTTGATATTGGGAGTGAATTTATTTGATATAATTCGTATTGATATCTTTTTTTTTTTATCATCTCTGTGTTTAATTACATGGTCATATACACAGATGAATGATATCTTTTATTATTGGGATTTTTATCATAGCTATTATATTTCCTTCAGCAATAAATACATCTAGTTTTAAAAGTTAATGATATTTTCGAATGTTTTCATTTGTGGGTGGTAATGGCAATGGTTTTATTTTCACTATTTTTATCAATTCTTGTTGTAATATATCGGGGGTAGAATGTGATAACTAATTATTCCAAATTGTATTAAATTTATGTTATTTAGAAGTTTCTAAATTATATATTCATAGTCCTTAAATATAGTTGTAAATGCTGCTAATGTTTTCATTGCTAGCTGGTGATTTTCTATTGTAATTATTTTTTCCGTGTTTTTACTTATTAAATCATTTAATATTTTAAAATTTTTATTGATTTTATTTTCAATATTTTTAAAATGTTTGAGTGAACGTTTAAACTCACTTATTGTATTATTTACAATACTAATTTGGTCTTTAATTATACTATCATTGAATTTTTGCTTTTTAATTAGTGTCTTTATGGTTTTCTTATAGAACTCTCTATCCTTTGCATTGGGGGTTCCTATAAGCCATTTCAGTACTGTACTTAAACCGTCTGCTATGTACTTTTTTGCTGTATGTTTATTAAAGGATTCTAACTGGTCTAAAGTGTGTTCAATCCTATTTACTAAAGGTTCGATTTCTTTTGTTTTTTTGTTTTCATTTCAAGTTTATTTGTTTTGATTTCATTTTATCAAGTATAGGTGTAAATCTAGTATACAGTTCTTTGTGTTCTTTGCACGGTAAAAGATTATAGGTGAGATGACGACTGACTATTTTATCATTCAAAAAATGAAACATTATTATCGAAATTCAGATAATTGACGCCAGGGGTGTTAGTGAGATACGGAACCTAGAATGAACCAGTCCGCATAAATAAAGTGTGGTTAGCGGCGTGGTGCGTGTATACATTACGTCTAACAAATCAACCACAAATGGAATATCTTAATTATACTCCTTCAGCATCAAGTTTGAATGTAAAAAGTAATGGTATAAAAACTAGGGAAGTGAATAATGAATCAGAACAAAAGGTTGAGGAAATTAGGGAGGTAAATAGTGAATCAGAGCAAAAGGTTGAGGACACGAGTGAAAGGAATAATATTCAACAATTATTTGAAGAAATTTTTAAAGAAATAGTACAAATAAAGTTGCCTAGTACAGAATGGGCACTTCATAAGAAATTAGGACCGAAAAAGATAACTTTCTGTAATGGGTTAATTAACGACTACACATGGAAAAAAATCTATACCCATTTTAACGAAAAAGGTATGAAATACTGAATATTTTGTTCAAAGATTTATTTAATAAACAAATTAATAATAATTATTTTATAGGTCGTATTGGATGAAAAACTTGTGGTAATTTTTTTTTTTTTTGTCAGAAAAGTATCGAGCTTAAAAATGTTCAAAATCCTACAACGAAAGAAGAAATTGAACGGGTTTTAGATAGAGTAAACCATTTAAAATTATGTAATGGAGGTCCAAAAGTCGCCATATTTAAAAACATCCATCCATGATGTGCGTACAGAGATGAACGAAATTATTTGCGACATAATAAACGTTTATTTGTTCTTGATAAAGGAGCTATATGCAATTTTTGCTTGTCACTTTATATTTGCTCAAAATATAGAACGTAAGCGTAAATCAAATTTAAATCCGAAATCAAAATCTAAAAACCCCGTATTACGTTATCACTAGAAACTAAACAGAAGGCACAGTTTTAATAAAACGAGAGCGAGTTAAAGCTGCGAAGTTATTAAGGAAAACAAGAGAGTATCGTAAAGTAAAAACACAAATTAAAAATCTGCATGGCCGCCTGACTTGACAGCCCAAGTGAGTTGACAATCGTTACAAGTCTTGACGTAATTTTCAATATCTTTTTTCATGCCTTGCCAGTAGTATTTTTGCTTAATTTTGTCATATGTCCTATTCATCCCTTGGTGTCCTCCTAACACATCGTCGCGGTATTGATGGATGACTTTATCCTGTTGTTTTTTCTCTTTAATAGTTATGAGGTTCTTAATTATTTTGAATTCTATACTGTTAAATATTTCAGCTAACATATTTCTGTTTGGCAGAAATTCTTCATCGTTGCTTAAATATAGTATTTTGATTTTGTCTTTTAGACATTTTTCTTTTAATGTATTAGGGCACATTCTTAAACTTTCTTTATTAATTGGATCATTAGAATACTCCTTAGTGTAGAGCAATATTATTCTTTGGTTTTTATTATTTAAGTTCTTCATTATTTGCATTTCTCCTATTTTATGGGTTTTTCCCAAGTCTCCACAATTTGCGTTTATATATTCTTGTAGATTTTCTAAATGAGTGTTTTGGGAGAAGATTATAATTGGTTTATTTTCACAGGTGTTCATTTCTTCTTCTAATACATCATCTGGGCGGATTTTTTGTTTTTTCCCTTTAATTATTTGCACTTTGATATTTGGTAATAGGAATTTTGACATTGCTGCAAACATTCTCGTTTGTTCGTCATTTTACAAAAATTTTTATTCTAAAAATTTGTTTTAATTTTTTTTAGAAGATAATTTTTTTTAATTATTAATAGCTGTACTTAGCATAGTTGTGGAGTTTATTTTCAAAAAGCAATTTCTAAGAAAAAACCGATTTTGAGATTAATACAGAATTGTAAACTTTATCTAAAAAGCTAGTATTTTAAACGGAATTTTTTTTCCAAAACTAATTAAAAAGTTCCTGAAAAGGACATCAAATTTTAAGTTTATTTTCAAAAAGAAATTTCTGCATAAAAATTTGTTTTCAAAATGCCATTTCTAAAATTTATTTTCAAATTGAAATATCTTTAATTCCTTGAACTGATAATGACCGTTATTTTGAATTTTTGACGTATGCAATAATATACTACTTAATGTTTGTTGCACGGTCATAATAACAACATCATGGATGATATGAGTAGCGTGTTAGTGTCTCAAAAAAATACTGGAAGCAAAAAGAAAAAAAATACTGTAAGCCGAAGGGAACGAGAAAAACAGATAAGGTATAGCATTGGAAATATTTTCTTTTTGTTTTTTACAGATTATTTACAATACCAATTTCCTAAATAAACTTTCAAAATAGGTATGAAAATTATTTTAAAAATGCTGAAGATTTTATAAGACCATGTAACCATTCGGGAAAACTAAATTGTAACAATGTTACTAAAGCCGACATAGTTGCAGCTAGAAAGAAAATTTATTCAGTTCCATGAAAAGTATTCAGGATATTAAAATTTCACATTTACTCCAAGTATCTACACCAGAAAAAAAAAATTGTCCAAAATATAAGAAAAATGCTCGAAATCAGAAAATGGTAGTGGAATACAGGAAAGAAGAGGTGGTGATCGTCGATCAAAACAGTTTCAATCAAAATACTTAGCTGTTACAAAATCTAAAGGAGACTTCAAAGCCCGCGAAAGTCACTATAATAGGAAAAAATCAAATCAATCTCCCAGCCGAATTGAACACAAAAAAATTACATACGATGTATATGGATAAAAACAGTGACAACCCGGTTAATTACCACTATTTTTATAAAATATTTACAACACAGTTTAATATTGGATTTGGAAAGCCTTCTACGGATGTTTTTAGTGTTTTTTACAGATTGAAGCGAAAATTACAGAGACTGAAAAATGAAAACAAATCTGTTGTGCCAATTATTACAAATCTAAGGATCCATAAACTAAGGGCGAAACAATTTACTTTGTTTATGAATCAAAATGCAGAATCTTATTGTTTTGATATGCAGCAGGTGCAACCTTTGCCCAAATTGCCCATTTCAGAGGCTTACTACTTACGTCAGTTATCATTTTACAATTTTTGTATAACAGATTTAAAATGTAAAAAGCCCGTATTTTACACCTGGTGTGAAAATGAAGCCAGCAGAGGCGCAAATGAGATTGCATCGTCGATAATGGATTTTTTAAATAAACTTGATTTGCCAGAATACTGTACAACAAATACGATTTTTGCCGATGGTTGTGCTGGACAAAATAAAAATTGCTACGTTGTTCAGGCTATGGGGATGTGGATGTACCAAAACGTTCCTCCCAGTGTGAATACCATTATTTTAATTTTCCCCGTAAGGGGCCATTCATATATGCCAGCTGATAGAATTTTCGACCAAGTGGAAAAAAAGTACAGGCGCTATAGCGAGATTTTGTTAACGGAAGATTATGAAAAGATACTTTCAGAAGTTGGTGAAGTAAGACGAATTGGTATTGACTGGAAGCTTTGTAGCTGAAGCTTGTAAAGGAAGCGGGTGATTCAAATTTTAAAAAATTACTTGGTATTAGTCAAATGAAAAGAATTTATATTAAAATGATAAAAACCAAAGATTGGCTAAAATCACTGTAAAATTGAAAGAATTTTATAAAAATGACAATTTAAGCAGAAAAAATGAAACTATATTAAAAAGGGGAAAGTCAGTGGATAATATTAAGCTTAACGGAATAATACTAAATAATATTATAAAGAAAGAAAAGGCTGAAAATATTGAAAGATTGCTTTATCTATATGATGACAATTGGAAAAATCTTGGAAAATTTAATTTTTACAAAAATCTTTTAGAAAGCCATTATGAAAATCAAGTCGAAGATGAAGGGGAAGGACAGAATGTGATTGCATTGAGGAAGACAGTGGGGATAAAGTTTAACTGAATATTAATTAAGATATTTAAATGGAATGTTAAATTTTTATTTTCATTTTAGGCATGAATTTGTTACTTTTTTTTGTAATTTTGTTTTCAAAATGAAATATAATAAAGTTTTATATTCAAAACGAATGTTCTTTTTTTTAATCTACTTTTTTAAGGGGTTTAATTGAAATTAGATTTTTGTACTGAGCGCGTTTAAATCTATAGCATCCCAATTTTGTTACCCTCTAGTAAAAAATCCATAAAAATATTGCAGGTGTTAGATATAAAAAATCTCACTTTTCTCGAAAATTACATTTTGTTAGGAATTAAGCTTTTAAATTTGTTAAGCTTTTAAATTAAGCTTTTAAATTACATTTTGTTGGAAATTAAGCTTAAAAATTTTGTTAGAATTTGAAAATAAGCTCCACAGTTATTATTACTATAATTGTAACTGTACTTGACACAACAATTGATTTCAACTATTTTTCTTTATTTGAAAAGAAAAAGAATATTAAAATACTAACGCAAAACATACTTAGCTCCGTTTTTGCAAATATTGTCAGATATCTGTTTTTGTTCGATTTTCGTATATATGTAAAGCCAAAATGTTCCTTTTATTATTATATGTATTATTTACTTAATTATAATTAGAATAAGGTGAGCAATCACTAAGATAATATTTAATATTAATTTAATATCCACTATAGAAGACAACTTTAATTGGACTTATAATATACATCTACATAATTAGATTTTTGCAATCAAAAGATAAATTTAAAAAAAAATAAATAAATACCTATCAAAAAGAAAATAGATTTGGAAACGAACGCACATGTAAATCTCGTAATATTGTCCGTAATCGACTTAATCTTTCTATCGACACACAGTTGTGAAGATATGGAAAATGAACAGTTTTTGTAAGAAATAGATCCTTTAGAAGATGATAATTCAGTAGGTCATATAAATGATTTATCTCAAAGTACTTACAATGAACAGAGTACGTCACACTTAATAAAAACCCTGGATAGTGATATTTTATCTAGGACATTATTAAATAGAGTTTTTTTTAAAGGCGTTCCTGAAAAATCAGCAAATACAATGACAGTTGGAATTTGCGTTAAATGTTTACCGCATAAAACTACAAAGATAAAAGGTCATATAAAGAGTACATCTAATTTTTTGAGTCATTTGAAACGTAAACACGCCCAAGAAGTTATAGAAGAATATAAAAATTTAGTTAAGGCTAACAAGAGTAGAAGAATGAGTGAACGATTCGAAACCGTACCAATAAAGAAAAATAAAATCATATTTCAAGAAGAATTTGGGCATAATTTAGTAAATTTCTTTATTCATTCGATGATACAAATAAAAGCAGTCGAAGATCCATACTTTATTAAAATGATACATGATTTGAACATTTAAAACAAGGGCCATTGAAATCATAGGACGTCATTCTTTAAAAAAGGAAATTTTAAATCGATCTTTCGAGCAGATGCGTGAAATACAGGGACAACTTGCATCGGTAAAATATGTACGTATCACCACTGATATTTAGTCAAACAAAAAGAGAAATTTTCTCTAAGCGTCACTGTTCATTGGATAGATGAAAATTTACAGAAACGAACGGCTGCTCTGACTTGTCGGAGATTCAAAGGTGCGCACACCTTTGAGAGAATAAAAGACATACTTTTGGAAATATTTTCACAATATTACTTGATACATCAAAAATTGTGGCATCAATAACAGATAATGGGTCAAATTATATAAACGCTTTTAAAGCTTTTGGAGTGAACATAAAATCAGTTTTAGATTTGGAAAAAGATGATTCTACAGAATCGAGTGAAAGTGATCGAGAAGATGATGTGACTGATAACGAAATTACTGAAGATCCTTTTCCAGTGGCAGCTAAAAACGACGAATCACTAGAAAATAATTTACTACCATTTCACATAAGATGTAGTGCACACACACTGAATTTGACGGCGAGTGCTGATGTACAATCATTACTGAATGACAAAACAACTCTCTTAGGAAGGATACATACCGAAGTTATAGGAAAATGTAATGATTTATGGCTTGCAGCGGGCCGATCGAAATCTGTCGAAATAATTCAGGATGTACTGGGACATTCACTATCGTGTCCAGGTATAACAAGATGGAATAGTTATTACGATGCCTTGAAACAAATTTCGAAAATAAGAACTAGAAATATTCAGCTGGCTTGAGCCGTCGGAATTAAGCATCCACTTAAAGAATCAGAATTCGATTATATTGATGAATATTTATAGTGTGCAACACCCGTTGCGGAAGCTCTGTATATATTACAAGGAGATGTTACATTCTATGGCATTATCTTACCGTGCTTATTAGCGTTACAAAAAAAATTACAAAAACTGTCTAAACTGGAAATGTACTGTAAGCCGCTACTAAAAAATTGTTTAGAAAGTGTAGAGACAAGATTTGGTGAGTTTTACAGCATTTCTAGCGTAAATGCTGAAAATGCCGCAATTGCAGTTATGAGTTACCCCAGATTTAAAAACAGATGGTTTTCTTGTGTACAACCTATACAAAAAAAAAAAAACGTTGTATTGGTTTATTAAAGTCAGCAGTATGCAGCCAAATTTCTCAACATATTAAAGAAGCAGAAATCGAAAATCAAAACCAAGAAAAATCAAAGCTAATGGAGATAAATTTTTTGATTTTGGTTTCGATTCCGGCAGTGAAACAGAAACTTTCAGTCTAAATGAAAGAGCTGGATTGATTGTGTCAAATTTTTTTGCCGAAAATAATCGGGATTTAACTATTCTTAAACATTATCCTATTATGAAAAATGTGTTTTTAAAATATACGTATAATATACCTATGCCATCATCTGGTTCTGTAGAAAGGATATTCTCATTTGCAACAATGATGAATTTACCAAAATCTCATAGACTATCATCAGACGAAATGTTTGAAACAAGAGTTGCCATGAAAAGTGATTTAAACTTTAAATAAAAATAAATAAATATTACAATATTATAATTTATAATAATTAATTTAAAAAATAATACCTATATATTCATACTTTTTTTTAACTGATGGTTGTGATTTTTTTTAATGGTGTTATATTTTTTCATTATGTTTTTATGTTCAATAAATAAACAAAAATAATATTTTTCTTTTTTTTATCTCCTATAATAATTTCAATAAATTTCATATGGTTTCAATAAAATTAGTTATTAGTTATAACTAATAAGTAACTGCAACTAAAAACTGAATTAGTTATTCGTTTTAACTAATAACTGCTTTTTTCAGTTACTAGTTATTAGTTACAAAAGAATGATTTAGTCATTAGTTTTTAATTATTAGTTACAACTAACATCTGGTCAACACTGCTACTAACTACTAATCTACTTGGCTAGGTGTGAACAACGCATGAGACCGAGTAAGATAAAAAAATCACTTAGAAAAAACACATCCAGAGAAAAAAAATGCATCTTTGGATTACTTTAAAAAGTTGCGAGTTGATTTTAATTCAAGAAAATCAATAAAACAATTGTTTGATGAAAAGTCAGCTTAAGTAGACAATGACTCAAGCTAAATATAAATCGAATAAACAAAATTTCTGGATTTGTAATGAAATTGTTAGTAAGTTTCCCTTGCTTTGGGAAAAAGCAAATTTATTTTTTATAGCATTTCCTAGTTCTTACCTGGTAGAATCTGCATTTAGTAGAGTGGTTTATTTATTATCAAAAGAACGAAATCGACTAGATATTGAGAAAAGGGGAGACCTTCGTCTGTCACTCACAACTATGGAGCCTGTCTGTTTTCAATAAATCTGATCATCCTGATCCTAAAATGTTTGCGTAGGTGTACCGTTTAGCTTCGTGCTTTTCACTAATTCGGCCCCCTAAAGGTTGTAATGTAGATGGATCTGGATTATTAAAAACATTAATTGATACTAAAAGTATTACAAATGAGCCTAATGAATCAAAACTAGCATGGTTCGATTTTATTGATTCAATTTTAGATGATGGTTCACATATGCCATCAAATTCCACCCATGAAGATGACTACAATTATAATGAAACCATAACAAGTGAGGCGGTTCAATCATACATTGCTGGCTACATTGGTCGAAAACTAAAAAAAATTCTTAAATGCGAAAGTTGTTTATCAACTTTAGAATCGACCAAAAGCGAAGATAAACTTGTAGCTCGCAATGATATAATTCAAAAAATGGAAATATATGGAGGATTGTTTTATGCCAATAATGAACTATTCACATTAACTCAGCAACTTGAAGAATATGTACTCAGGACTGTTGGAAAATCTTCCATTAATTTGGAGACTATAAATGAAATAAGTGTTGAAATTCGTAAAAAAAAAATACAAATTATTGGATGTGATGAACACTATATTAACAAAAAAAACCATTGATTTATATATTGTAATGCGAGCGCATTTTTTAGCCAAGTCCGAGAATAAACGACATGAAGCTGCCAAAGTGAAAATAAAAATGCATCGGAAAAATGCTAAGCTAATAACTTAAAAAATTGTAATTAGTTATTAAGTGTTATTATTGTGGTATAGAGTTTATTAGAATTAATAAAAATCAAAAACTATAAGTTATTATTTGAGAAATTTTTTATCTACATAATTGTATTTTAATTTAGCTACCTATATTTAAATTTATAAAGACTGATCACTATTTTTAAGACTTGTTCATTAATTTTTTAAGATTTATTGATTTTTTAATATGTATTTGAGCTATTTTTAATGCTTTTTAAGTATTATTTGTAATGATATATTAAGTATTATTAATAATATTATGTATTATTAACGATAACATTCCAGAATAAAAAATAATTATTTTGTAAACTCGTTTTTAATCATTTAATAATATTTAAAAATAAATTCACTACTGTAATTTTGCTTTTCATTATTTATAATTATAGAGCCCTACAAAAAAAAAACATCTTTCTAAATTTTTTTTCTATATCTTATTGTTAAGAATCTTATTTTTTAAAATAATGATATTTAAAATAACAGACGTTTTATAATTGTTTGATTTTTGTCAACAAATCACATATTTTTGAAAATGATTAATTAAAAAAATGTGGATAAACATTTATTAAATTTTTTTATATGCGATATTAAATTGATTTTCTATTGATATTTAACTAATTTATTTTATTATAATTTAAAAATTGCCATAATAATATTAATTCCATTATCCATATTCCAAAAATTGTCGTAATAATATTAATTCCATTATAAGTTAAAAAATTTATTTTATGACCTTTTAAATATTCCGTCTTCATAAAGCGGATATATATCTTTCTCAGTTTAATTCTATCTCACTTTAACAATTTTCAGGGCTTAATTTTAAATTTAAGAATTTTACTACACTACTGCCATCTTAATTTCATCCATTTTTGGATGAACTTCTCCTATACCTCTACACTCCATAAATTAAACGTCGCGATTGTACAACTACACAACAACGTCATCGCTAGTTTTATAACCACCCGACCGTCATCGCTAGTTTTATAACCACCAGTCACCGCCATAACGGAACATTTAAAAGTTGTCCGAAACAGTTTGTACACCTGTACACCATTTATGTCGATTGTGGAAGCACATCGTCGGATACAAATGTTCATCCCTCAATTTACGTACTTATGCCCGATAAAACAACGGCATCATATTGTGCATTATTTCAACCATTGAAGATTTGGTGTGCATGGTCCCCCAGCAGAATAAAAGTTGATTTCGAGGCAGCGGTAATTAATGCAGTGAGGAAAGAATTCCTTGAAACCGAAATATCCGGTTGCAATTATCATTTCAATCAGTCGTTATGCCGAAAAATTCAAGAAATTGGTCTTGTTGTGCCATATAAAGAAAAAAAAAAGAAATTTGGAAAATATGTCGAATGTGTGCTGCCCTAGCATACCTGTCATTACAAAGCGTAGAAGACGCATGCAATGGATGGATAATCCGAACATACCAATTAATATCTGAAATATTAACAACTAAAGGCATAGAACAAACAACGCAGCAGAGGGGTGGCACTCCAAATTAAATAAAGAAATCAAATGTAACGAGCCGAATATTTACTTACTTGTAAGGCAAGTTACGAATTTCACACGCCTTAAAAGCGAAAGAATTAGGAATCAGTGGTTTAAATTAAAAGAAGGAAAGTGTATGTGGAATTGGACAAACGAATACAAGACATTCTGGAACAGTTCGAAAAATATAAAAATTTAGAAAAGTGTATTAATCACGTTATAAAATAGATTAATGATTGATGTTGACGAATGTAAATCCCATAATCTCTAATTAAATATAACAAAGGCCAACTACGGTTCGCAATATTTTATTTTATTGATTTTATTGATTATGGATTTCAATTCTGCCATTATATTATAAAATATCGACTTTCAACATGACAAACGCTTCCACTAGCAGCTTTTAAATACCTAGCTAATAGATTTTATATGTTAGTTATTATTAATTTACTGATATACCAACTGACAAGGATTTCAACCGCTACTTTTAAACCGCCAAAGTCCTAAGTGAATTATGTAATATGTGTTAATATAATCCTTATGACTTTTCCCAGCCTCAAGCCTGGGATAAAAGAGTGAGGGGAAGTGTAATATTAAACTAATGAATTATTTCAAAATAAACCACACTCTTTGTTTTTGGGCCGTTTATTATATTGTCTTGCAAAATCTATTTTTACGGAATTTTATATAGATATAACATTAACTGGTTATCTGTTATCAATTAAAATCAAAATAAAACCAGTCTTTATATTATCAATTAAAATATTATGGGTTTTTCCCATTTTAATTGTCGGCTTACTAAATTCAATAAAGAAACGTCCTGGCAATGTACTGTCCATCTTTTGTAAAATATCATCAAGTAGAGTTTTCATAAGATTTGTGTTTTTTCATCTAAACTCAAAACCGTCATCTGTTTGTTTTCAATAAATATGATGTCTCCCTGATTAACAAGTAGGCATTACTGTTAATAATATTACATAATAAATTAATAAAATGTAAAATAGTTATTTATACTTCTATTGTTTGAATATTTAATAAAATATGTATCTCCTGCTGACATTATATCATTTATTTGAAATGTGTATACTTGGAGCACGCGATTTAAATTTATGTACGTTTCAAACACGAATTTTAGTTGTACGTTTCGAGCACGTACAGTACAAGCACGTAATCCTAATGACAATATCATTATTAAAAAAAATTTTTTTTCTAGCATCTTTGTTTCTTTTTTTTTTTAATTTCAAAAGTTAGCGAGTGCCTGTGAAACATTATTAATGTATGGCGAACTTTTGTTCGTATTTATACATACATCAATATTCATATGTTCACTTAATGTTCAGCTTAGCTGATACTTGAACACTCGATTTACTTTGGCATGTATGACCACTTCATTATGTTAATTAAAATTCACATAGTGTTTGAAAAATTATCAAACTAGCTCGGCTGGGACTCAAACTCGGATCTCTTGGTTGCTAGCCAAGCGCCTTACCAATTAGGCCACCAAACCGGTCGTTCGAGTGCCACTCCAATCTGATAATTAATAAAACACATCCTCTCTTTTAATGCGAGACGCAGCTATATTTTTAATTTCAAATGTTATCGAGTGCCTGTGGAACATTATTAATGGGCGAACTCTTGTTCGTATTTATACATACACCAATATGCATATGTTCACTTAACGTCCAGCTTAGCGGGTGTAGGACAACTGTACTCGGCCAGGTAAAATAATGTTAATTACTATGGACAACTGCACTCGCCTTCAGAAAATACCCCGTAGTGAGAATGGACAACTGCACTCGCATTTCTGGTGACGGGGCACGGCAGCTTCAACCATTTCCTATTACGGTGAGGTCTCGTGGACACTGATCGGTGCCCTTGGTGCGGACTCGACGAGACCTAGGAACACATCCTAATGACCTGCCACAAATACGAGAAACGTCGCGATCCTGAAGCGTGGGGCGTCTACAAAGAGAACGATGACTGGAAGTACGACCGCGTTCTCAGTAGTGAAGGGAACTTTCGCAACTTCAAAAGATTTGCATCCTGAGCATTCTTGGTGAGGAGGGGCGTCGATTAGCGTCTGCGATAAACTTTTTTTTTAAGGGGTTAACTTTGTTGCACCAGGTAAGCACATTGTTCCAGGTTCTCCGACATCTTTGTGTAAACTCTGAAACATCGTTGGGGACGATGTCCATAAGGGCGTTTGTTTCGCGTCGGACCATCGGACCATGCTGACATTATAACCTTGAATTCCATAGTTGGGAGCGTCGTACTCAGAAGGCAGCTTTGTATCGCGTCCACAATCTCGAGTCATTCACCGTTACCAACCATGACTAGCTCCGTTTCTTGTGCCATGCAAGTTGACCACGACCGTTGACCATTGTTGCCATGTTTACCGCTATTTGTTGCCTTCTGTTGGAGCCACTGTCGGTGTTTGCAATCACTGTGGATTATCATCGATTGGATCCATCAGAGCCCTACTGTTCGGAGGTTAAATCTGGGAGGTTCCTGGCTTATCTGGGGGCCGAAAAGCTGACCGTATTGCTCTTATCGGTACCACGGGGGCCGAGATGCCCAACGGGCCTTACGCTCGTCTCGGTCATTGAGGTTTGGTTTCGCGGTGGTAGTGGTTAAAAGCCCAAGTTCGCGGACTAGAGATGAATGATTGTGTATCTCGACGGGTGAGCTGCGTCCATGTGCTAACCTGCTCAGTTAAAAGTGTGTTAGATAGCACGCGGCTTGACCAGTGGTGCGGAGGGGCGCTAACCCCCAAAGTAAACTAGGAGCTCAGAGCTAGTTTTCTAGTCTTGCGCGCACTGACTGGCGTATCCCGGTCCCCGCCTAATGGTGGCCATGGTATTATGCCCCCAGGGCGGTGTATCATGTAAAACTTACTCGACGTTGTTCTGCCATTGAAAATTAAAAACTACAAATCAAACGCAGCAGATATGTACAAAATCTTGGACTAAATTAATTAATGAAACAAATTAATTAAATATTTGATTAATTTTTTTTTAGTAATCCTATTCTTGATTTATATAAGAAAGCGAATTCTTAATCAGATTTGATTTATATCTTCGATTCTGTGATTATGTATGTTTAAAACTTTTATTTATACTGATTTTATATTTTTATCATGTAGATGGATGTGTCGAAGCTGACTTTTCTACAAACTCTCTACTATATATAATGATAGCAATTGATCATATTCCACTCCGTGTTGTTGAAAAGAAGGGTTTGCAACAATTCGTGAAGACCGTAAGACCTCATTACTTTTTGCCAAGTCGTAAAAAAACTCTTACAAAGTTAATGACTGACAAATATGATGTTTTAAAATTAAGGATAATCCGGGACTTAGATGAATGCCCGTTTTATTCTGTCACGTGTGATATTTGGACTGATGTGTCTTGAAAAGTTATTTGGGTGCTACTGTCCATTATTTGCCGTCGAATAATTTAGAAATTCAGAGCACAAATCTCTGTGTTAAGCTACTAGATGCCAAGCATAATGCTACCTATATATCAATATCTTTATTATCAATCTTCAATACATTTAATTTGCAAAAAGATAAAATAACAGCTGTAATATCCGACAGTGCAGCAAATATGATAAAAGCAATCGAAAAAGTTTTTGATTCCAAAGAAAATAACAGAAAACGACGATAAAAGAAAAACAATATAAAATTTATTAATGTTACGCAAAATTATAAATAACAATTACATAATATAATGACACGCCCGAAAATTACAAGTTATACACAAATTGCAAATATAAATAGTTTAGATAAAAAATAATAATTTTTATACGCACCAAGATTGCATGAGCCAAATGCTTGAACAATTTTAAGTAGTCATGACAAACAAAAGGCCCCTCCGGATAAGATAGACGAATCTGCCTAAGGTCCAGCCTGGATCAGGAGTGCCATGGTAGGGTTCGCCCTTGCACATATATTCCATAGCTGCAATTTTAGGTCAAGGTAGCTTTGCGTTTTTGAGTCGTACCAAAATGTTCAATTTTGGACTTTTCCCGATTTTCCACTTTTCTTCCCTCCAAGTGCATAAGTATTATATATATATATATATATATATATATATATATATATATATATATATATATATATATATATATATATATATATATATATATATATATATATTATATGCATGTAGAGATCTAAAAGCTCTATAAGAGAGTACATGCAGCTTTCCAAAATTCGGTGTTTAGAAGAAGATATTTGCAAAAATTTCTAAATGACCTACAAAAACACACAAAACGCGACCTTGCGCCAAAATGACACATAGATTTTTTAAATCTACGCCTTTGAATTAGTAAATATATGTCTAAAAATATTTCGCAATTTCGCAAAATTGGGTCAAGTAAGGCTAATTTAAGGATTTAAATATAAGGGGCTCCAGTGACACTCGGTGTTGCAGCCGCCTTAGCGGGCTTGTTTAGCCATAAAATATGGGGACGCTTTCCTCTCCCCCTTAAAAAAAGCAAGCGTGTGCGATTGTGGCTCATTATCAGTGTTTTCATCAGTATGGACAGGTCTCACAAAATATCATAAATCAAAAAACATGACCGCTGTCAGAAAAAGGTAAACTAAAAAGTTAAAAACAAGTTATTCTTTTATCAATTTTTATCGCAGTTGAAGAACAGTTTCGTTAAGAACACATGCTTCTGAAGAGGACCTAGTGATCGTGGTTTTATTTTTTTTATTTTTGATGTTTTGCAAGACCTTTCCAGTAGGAAACACTGGTTATGAGATTTTATCACGCACAGCCCACGTGCTTTTATTTAAAATAACAGGAAAGCTTTGCGATTTCCTATGGCTGGATAAAGCCATTAAAACGACTATAAAGCCGCGTGTCTAGAGCTCCTTGCATTTACAGAGCATTTACCCTGGTACAACTCGAAAACACAAAGCTAGTTTGCCTTAATATTGCCAGATGTTTTTTTATATTTTTTTACGAATTCGAAGCTATATTACATCACCTAGCCTATGTTTGTCAGAGTAAAGTAAGAATTTTAACATCTAAATTGTTTCAGACGTTTTCAGACCATGCTTTTTAGTGGCAGCGATTGTCTGTCTACCTCACTAGTTTTCCACGAAGTCACCTAGCCTATAATACTCAGAGTAACGTAAGGATTCTAATGATATAATAGACATTTAAATCGGCCTATATGTAATTGCTGCCATCTATCACTTAACAAGGGGTCGATTTTGACCAGAATATCACAGTCAGCACAAAAATGTTGAGTAACTTGTTATAAATGACTACTTCAGTAATAGTTCAACTAAAAACACAATACACTCGTTTAGGGGTTTTGGATAGGGTTCTCATCATATCAGTGTAAAAATAAGTTAGGGGTAAGGAACCTTCAGAAGCATGTACACTCAATAAAACTGTTCAATAACTGCGATAAGAATTCAAAGATAACTTTGAATTTTTGATATTTTGTGAGACCTTTCCACACTGATGAAAACACTGGTAAAGAGCCTTAATCGCACACGTTTACCCTTTTAAGAGTGGAAGGAAGACGTCGCCATATTTTATGGCTAAACAAGCCCACTAAGGCGGCTACAACACTGAATGTCACTAGAGCCCCTTGTACTTAAATCCTTAAATTAGACTTACTTGGCCCAATTTTGCGAAATATTTTTAGGCATATATTTACTAATTCAAAGGCGTAGATTTCAAAAATCTGTCTCATTTTCATCGAAAGTCCCGTTTTGTGTGGTTTTATAGGTCATTTAGAAATTTTTGCAAATATCTTATTCTAAACACCGTGTTTTGGAGAGCTGCATGCACTGTCTTATGGAGCTCTTAGAACCCTATATGCATATATATAGTACACTTGAAGTCTAGTATACAATAAACCTGATATATAATACACCACGTTGCGGAAATGAGAAAGAAAACAGTGTTCTTATTCTTTTTAATGACAAAAATCAGCGTATTTACTTTACAGGATGATTTTTATTGCTATTAACATAAACATATGTGATGGTCATTAGTAATTATTACTGATTATGTATTTTAATAAACTTGCAATGTTTATTTAAGAAATAAATATATTTAGTTACAATATATAAATGCATTCATCGCTTACATATAATAATTTATAATAAGATATATGTATTTTAACTGCGCAGTCCAAAATTTATACAAGATGCATGTAAATGCATATCGTATTTCAATTTTTTCGACCTCAGTTTTCTCAGAATTTGATTTTTTGCATCGCATATAACCATTTTTGAAAGTATGTATTAAAACATATTATGTACTAATACTTATTTAAAGAACTACGTAGATCGTTTTCATTGTTCTAACATCTAACTAAAATGCAATATGAATAGTGAATACGAATACTAAATACATAATAAATGTTATTTATGTGACAATGTCACATAAATTGTACCCAGTATTTCAAGGGTTGAGACCACGTATGATGAGACATTTCACATTACAACATGAACCATTGACCATTGTATGTATTCTTTAAAATAGGTAAGTATGCAATTATGGCCTATGCAGTTCTATAATTGCTCATTTATCTCTATCAATATTTTTCCTAAAATATTTATGTTAGCTGGTTATCTTTTAAGTCTTAGCACATGTGACATGTTACATCCATATTTTTTAAATAAATAATTAAGAAAATACATAAGTTAATTCGAGATTCCATATTACTTATCGTCACCAGAAATGCCAATATTATTTGTATTCTTGTCTTCGTGCGATTCGTGTTTATTTTCATTGTTATCAGTTCTATTTATTCGTTTTTTCTTATTTTTTTATCTTACGAACAATTTGTTTTTATATTTAGTGTATTTTAAGTTGTATTTTTAATTTATGAACAATTCGCCTTTAATTTTTAGTGTTTTTTAATATTTAGTGCATTATAGTTAATTTAATTTTCATTATTATAATTATTAATTAATATAAGTAATAATGGAAGTGCAAAGACAAAAAAGAAAAAGCTTGCCGGTACAAGTGAAATTGAACATAATAAGTGAGTTAGAGAAAGGTACATCACTTCGCACACTGGCACGAAAATATAATATTTCTGTTGGTAGTGTGCAATATATTCAAAAAAATAAGGACAAAATTAAACAGTTCGGTAAAACTTACCATAAAAAGTTTGTTGCCAATCGGCGACGAATGTCTATACCACCAGCCGAAGAATTAGAACGTGCCTTGTTTCAATGGTTTCAGCAAATGAGAAGTTTAAATAACATAGTAACTTCATTAATGCTACGTGCAAAGGCGATCGAATTTAATGAAAAGTTGGGTGGGCCTTCTAATTTCGTAGCAAGCAATGGGTGGATCCGAAATTTTAAGAGTCGTTATGGTTTACGGAACCTAAGTGTAAAAGGTGAAAAACTTTCGTCGGATGAAAATGCTGCTGTCGACTTTAAAAATACTACCTTCCAACAAATTCTGAACGAAGGCTACAACCTAGAAGACATCTACAATGCGGATGAAAGTGGTGTTTTTTGGAAAACATTGCCGAAAAAAACGATTGTACTGCCGACTGAAGCGCCAGGATCAAAATTACCGAAGGATAGAGTAACGATCATGTTTTGTGCTAATGCTTCTGGTAATCATAAATTACCCCTTTTTATTATTGAGAAAAGTAAACAGCCACGCGATTTTAATAAAATTATTTCGTTACCCGTATACTACACAGGGCAAAAGAGTGGATGGATGGACGGCACTTTATTCCGAGAATGGTTTGAAGATGTTTTTATTACGGAAGTCCTGGCATATAAGGCAAAAAATAACTTAACTACAAAAACAGTTTTACTTGTTGATAACTGCCCTGCCCATCTTAACGAAAATATTTTAAATAATAACCGAACGTAACTGCCTTAATCCAACCCATGGATCAAGCGATTATATCAACATTTAAAAACCTTTATAAAAAATATTTATTGGAAAATTTAATTTCGGAGGTAGAAAATACAAGCACAGATCTATTTTTGAAGAAAATGCACTTATCCGATGCTTGTTTTCATTTTGTAAAAGCTTGGGATGAAATTAAAAATTACACTTTGCGACGAGCTTGGAAACATCTGCTTTCTGACAACGAAGCTTCCACAAGCACTGAGTCGACTGATACCACTGTACATTTTGACATTGAGCAAATTAGAAAAATCCCCGAATATGAAAACATTTAAGATTTTAATTTAACTGAGTGGCTGAAATGTGACGAAAAAGAAACGGGGTACGCAATTTTATCAGACGACGAGATAATTGAATCTATTCGCAACAATAGTCAAGAAAAAGAAAAAACAGAAGAAGAGGATACAGACGAAGAATGCCAAAACGAGGATACAGATGACGATATTTCAAAAGAAAGGGCACATGAATCGTTCATGACATTTTTTAACTGGGCGAAAAAACAAAACGAAACAGATTATGAAATGTTGAATACTGCCGTGTCACACTAATCTCACGTATCTCAGAAATGATAGTTTTGAGAAAACTTGATTTGAATAAAATATCGTATTACCTTAATCGGCTCAAATATTATTAAATATCTAAGATAATTGATTTTTATTATGCGTTATTGATTCAATGTTGCAGTATTGATTTAATAACGTATAAATATACTATTTGAAAATATAAGAAATAAGGAATGTGATACAATCAAAATAAAAATTTAAAAATACAATAGATTAATTATTATATTAGTATTAACAAATTAATTAATTTTATTGTCAATATATATACTAGGGATTGAGTAGAATCCTTTAAACGTTGTTACGCGAAATTGTTGTATCTAAAGATACATGACATTCGTGTGACACGGCAGAATATTCTGTATAAAGTAAAAATCACATATTTAAAAAAAAAAAATAAGAAAAATAATACATATTATTATAACTACTTATTACAATAAATACAATTTATAAAATTTCATCATAATATTAAATAACGTTAAAATACGCACATGTTTGCTCAAAAACTTGATAATGTTTACAGTAAAAATAAAATTAAAAGAATGTTTCTAGTGTTAATTATCTAAAAGTAAAAAAAAGGTTTGTTAACCTTTTTGGATTTTTTAAATGCGTAGCAATACATAAAATGAACGTTTAAAGATATTTTTTATATTCGGGTTTACTGATAACAATGATGAAAGGAATAATTGATATTTATAAGTAATTGTGTTAAAATGTGTTATGAATATGTGAAATAAAGTGAATGAACATTTAAAAATATTTTTTTATTTGTCTCATTTATTTTTTTTGGAAAGTTTGATATTGGTATGTAGAAAATAATCTCATTTTTAATATTATTTTTAAGATCACATATTTTTATATTTCATATGTCACATCCTGTATACTACTGTTTGATATTAAATACACAAAGAGAGAGCCACGTTTGTTTATGTACCATATAACAGATCACAAGTGTACTTATGCACTTGGGAGAAAGTGGAAAATCGGGAAAAGTCCAAAACTGAACATTTTGGTACAATTCGAAAACGCAAAGCTACTTTGACTTGATATTGCAGCTATGGAATATATGTACAAGGGTGAACGCTACCATGGCACTCCCGACCCATGTTGGGCCTTAAGCAGATTCACCTATCTTATCCGGAGAGTCCTTTAATTGTTTAGCTGATATCGCTAATGTTAATGTAGTTAATGTTTTATAACAAAAAAAAAAGAAAAGAAAATTGGGAAAATCAAATAAAAATAATAATAAAACGCTTAAAATATGGCGAAACCTATTAATGTAAGTAAATTATAAAGTTTTTGTTTCATATTTAACCAATTTTTTAAATTTTTTATTATCATTTTGTAGAAGAGTAAAATATATTTCAATATTGAAAAATATATTTATTGCTAAAAGTGTTTAAATCTTGTAACGTGATCTTATATTTTATTATGGACTGATTTTTGTAATTATCGTGATTTAATTCAAAATGTCCTAATTTCAATACATTCAGAACTATCTACATATTCGTATTGCTGGTTAATTCATAATTTACATCCATCTTCATATCGTTTAGTCAGTTTTATTTGTGATTTAGTATGACAGTGGTTCTCAAACTTTTTGAAATTTTAGAATTGAAATTAATTAAGTATTATCTGTCTTTTATAATTTACAGTAAATTGTGCATTCCTTATTATCGCAAATTTGAGTTTTAAAAAGTGAGTTTCACTGAATGTAGCGTAAATTCATATTGGCTGTTCGTTGTTTAGGGAACACTGGTTTCTATCTGTTTAGTGATTTTTCGTCTTTTAAATGAACAGTTGTTTGTTACTTCCTCAAATTGTTTATTCCGTTGTTATATAGTTTCCTTGATAAATTTTGACTGACTCAGTAAAACGAAACGAATTTATTTATGTTTTTGCTCTGAAACAAGCTATTTCAAAAAAACGGATTTCACTAGTCAAGATCTAAGTGTCCCTTTAAGGTAAAATTTTTTTAAATCCGTACTTTTTTAATATCCTAATTTTTCTGTATTTTTCTCTTTTAGGCGTTTTTGAGTTACTTGTTTTTATGAGAATTTTTTTTTAATTACCTAATTAATTTTGAATTATCTTTGAAATTTTGAATTAAAAATCAAATCAATTTCTGAGAATTTCATATTTTCGAGTAACCTTATTTTCGATAAAATTTTTGAATTAACCTAATAGGCGAGGAAACAAAGCACTAAAATGGCCTAAACCTACCAATTTTTTCGAGTAAGATGGATTTTAATGCAACTTTGTGCATTCGATTCGGGAGAGCTTCAGCAAACTTTTTGGCCCTATGCCATAAGCGGCCAGTGAAAATTGCATTATTGCAGCTTAAAAGTGCATTCTCGAAAGTGCATCTCGAAGTGATAAAAAAAGAAAAATTCGCAACTCGGAAAATATTCATGGAAATGAGTTCAATTTTCCTACTCGGGGGTTTTTGAGCTGAACACGAATGTCACATCGGCGATCTTGTACGAGGTACCTGGTGCCCGGTATGTACGTCTTCTCCTGGAGTTTTATAGAAATTCGTCAGAAAATTCGTTGAAACCTGTTATTCCGGGGTTTTCGAGGTAACTGAAAATAAATATAATATTCTTGGGGTTCTGACATCTCCTTTATAATCTAAAATCAAAGAAAGTATTCGAAATTTTTTTTCATAATTCCCGCTTTTTTTTAATGTGGTTGGTAGCATTGAATAGAAAGACGTTCTCCCGCTTTTTGCTTTCACGTATACGTGAAACGTTAGTATCTATGACGACGCTTAAGCTTCTAGTACACACGTGTATTTTCACGTTTTGTTTTTTTATAATTTTTCTTTATTATAAAAAAGAATATTATATATTTTATTATAAAAAATTCAAAAAGTGTTTTTAAATAAAATTAAGTTAAGTGGTTGCGCCACTGAATAAATTTATAATTAAATTAAAGAAAGAAGTAATCTTTAATTTGATTTCTTATTTTGCTTAGTGCTGACCTCCTGCAGGTTCAGTTGGCACTAACGTTCATAAAAGGAATGGTATTTTTTTAAAAGAAAACATGTTGGTTCTTTCTTCGAATTTTGGTCTGAAATAATCATAATCGTTCAAAAGGTTTTGTCTAGAAAGGTCGGACATTACACACATCATTTAAAAATTGTTGTTAGTTTTTGTTTCGGTTTAAATTTCGTATTGTGAACAAATAAAACGAATATTATTATTCATCATATAATAATTTTATTATTAGTGTTAAGAAAAATATAGACTTTCGATTAAATTCGATAAAATTGGGATCGCGAGTGCACACGTGGTAATCTCTATCCATCGACCACCCCTTTTCCCGTATTTCCCTTTTGTGTACTACAGTGAACAAGGACGGCGTTCCCGAATTAATCGGTAAGTCTATTTTTAACTTATTTAACGAATCCGTAACTTAGCGCCATTTGGAAAAGTATACAGTCCATAGTCGTTTGCCGTAGGTAAACCCGAGTCGAATCGCGATATTCGGATGATTCATAACGACCGGGTTAAACCATATTTTATGGTCCGTCTAGCACGGATCGTTTGTACCTTTACGGATTTTTTCGAATCATTGTCGATTTAGTACAATTCGTTTTATTATTCATTTTCGTATTAATTTGTTTTATCTTTAGATAATTATATCGTTTTCGTATAATTTCGTATATATCGTATTTATCTTTAGGTAAATTTATATTCTTTTCGTAATTATATCGTGTTGTTCGACCATCGCTAGACAAAATTTGTCGTATTTTTATCGATTTTGGTTTCGAGTAAAATTTAAAATTTTAAATGTAAGGTATTATAAAATTGCATAATACTATATTGAATCTATTGAAGAACAAACATTGTTATAACTTGTTTACTTTTAAATAAAAATTATTCATTTAAAATAATAAAATTAACAAGGTCATTTTTGTTGATGATCATTTGTTTTGTATTTTGAATTTTGAATTTTAACTGAATTTGACAGTTAACATTATAAACATATGATTTGGTGGGGAAATCATTATTGGTATTTAAATATCAGTGAATGAAACACTGAGAGTATTAAATTTGAAACATTAACATTAAATTTGATAGTTAATCCGTTAATTGTTTTAATTAAATTAATAAAATTAAATACTTGAAATTAAAACAGTTAATTGTTAACAGTTTTTTCGTAATTTATTATTTATATTTTCGTAAATATTATCTTGATTATTAAAAATATTGTCCTTTATTAAATTTTGTCGTTTATTGGAGTTAAAAATAAAAGTAGTACCATTGTTGATATTTATTGAATATTACACTTTATTTCAACATGGAACGTAAACTTAAAACTTTAACCGCTAAAAAGGAAACTCTTTTTCGTAGAGTACAAACATTGTACACTTATAGTAAAAATATACATGATCCTAATTCATTAAGAAATTTTACAATTAAATACGAAACTTTAGACAAGACTATCGAAGAATTTTCTCAAACAACTAATGAGATAAATGAGGTGACAATTACTTTAGATGCAAATGCACAGTTGGATTTTGAACCATTAAACGTTGTAGATGAACTATATTGTTATATTAAATCTGTCGCTAAAGCGGTATTTAAATCAGATTCAAATCTGTCAGAATCGAATCCTGGTTCATCTAACACAAATCAAACGGTTCAAACGAAAGTTCGTTTTCCAAAAATTGAATTAAAGGGCTTCGATGGAAATATAAGGGAATTTCCCGTATTTATCGAAATGTTTAACAGTCTCATTCATGAAAATGAACAACTGTCCGACACCGAGAAGGTTCATTATTTAGTTGGAAAATTAGCGGGAAAGGCTTTAAATGTATGTTCGGGTATACCCCCTGTCGGTGCCAATTATTCTGTAATTTATCAGGCCTTAATAGATAAGTATTCTGATAAAAGATATTTAGCAAATACATATCTCTATTTATTTTTGGATAATTTTCATGCGGCTGCGGCTGCTATTCAAAGATTAGGTTTAGAAGACTTATCGGATTTCATTATTTCATTTTTAGCATTATCAAAGCTACCTGCGGATACTGCTAAAGCTTTCGAGATGCTTCGATGTGGTAAGTCTTCATTACCTAAGTATCAAGAGATTGTTCAATTTGTACAAGATCAAACGAAATTACTAAATCGGGGCAAACCCTCTAATTTGAGTAAACCAAAGGTTACGCATAGTTTCACTATCAATAAAAATTCAAATCCAACTAAAAATAATTGCGTAAAATGTGGAAATTCGCATCTTTTGGTTAATTGTTCGAAATTTCTAAAATTGTCACCCAATGAAAGATTTAACTTTATAAAATCTAAATCTTTGTGCATACTGTGTTTGAAATCAAATCATCGAGTCGCCCAATGTCAGTCGAAAACTAATTGTCGTAAATGTCGTTTTCGCCATCATTCGCTGTTACATTTTGAGAAATCATCAGTATCGACGGAAAATATTGAACCCCCAACGAATAATTCGGGTGAAGCTAGTCCAACTACTAATGACACTAATACTTCGACAAGTTTACATAGTCTTTTTTCGATTAAACCTGAAAAATTTGTCGTTTCGCCGCAACATATGACAGTTTTGTTATCCACAGTGGTTGTACATGTTACGGATAATTTCGGTAGAATTCAGCGGGTTCGATTTTTATTAGATGGTGGCTCACAATCGAATTTCTTATCGACTAGTTGTGGTAAACGTCTTGGTTTATCAACATCGAAGACGCATTTATCGGTTCAGGGAATAGGCTCTTGTTCGAAGCCTATTCATAGTCGGGCGAAATTGATTTTTTCGTCTCGTTTCGATAATAACCAAAAATACTCGATTGAAGTCTTCATAATAGATAAAATTACTGAAAACCTGCCGTCATCTCAAATCGATACTGCGAATTTAGAACATTTGAGTGATTTACCGTTGGCCGATGATACGTACCATCAACCTGGAGAAATTGATGGTATCTTAGGTGCGGATGTTTTAGGTTCGTTGTTACGTTCAGGCAAGGTAAAGGGTAATACTAATAGTCCTGTCGCCATTCAGACTAGTTTAGGATATATCGTAATGGGAAGTGTGCCGACCGTCGAAAATTGTGCATCAACAAATGCTTTTTGTACCTTTCACTCATTAGAAGATTTAGTTCATCAATTTTGGTCTTTGGAGGATGTGCCATCTCCTGCATTTCTGAATGAGGAAGATGCAGAATGTGAAAAAATATTTTCTGCTAGTTATAGTCGCGATGCAATTACTGGTCGTTATATGGTACCCTTGCCATTTCATACAAATCCTGATCAATTAGGAAATTCTTATGAAGTAGCTCGTCGTCGTTTCTTGTCGTTAGAGAAAAAATTAGAAGCTTCCCCTTCATTTCGTGTCGCTTATAATGAGGTGATGCAAGATTATCTCGATCAAAATCATATGTCTCTAGTTCCAAATGACAATATAAAGGATAAATCATATTTTATCGCACACCATGGTGTTTTTAAACCAGGTTCAACGTCTACCCCATTGAGAGTGGTGTTTGACGCTGGAATGAAAACTGATAATTTAGTTTCGTTAAATGATTTGCTATACTGTGGTCCCAAGCTGCAAACAGATTTACTTAGTTTGTTGTTGAATTTTCGTTTATTCCCCGTCGCTTTAACTGCAGATATTAGGCAGATGTACCGGCAAATACTAATCCTAGAAGAGCATCGAAAATATCAACGCCTATTATGGAGATTTTCACCAGAAATGCCACTATCAATTTATCAAATCAACACTGTTTGTTTTGGTGTAAAGTCATCCCCATTCTTAGCGTTAAGAACTGTTCAACAATTAGCACAAGACGAAAAACATCGATTTCCTTTTGCTGCTTTATTGGCATCTAACAATTTTTATGTCGATGATTTTATATGTTCGGTCGAAAATGAGGAAATGGCTGTAAAGGCGTACAATGAATTAGTAGCGTTGTTCAAGGCAGGAGCTTTTGATTTAGTAAAATGGGTTAGTAATTCGGCGGACGTGATGCGTCAGATTCCCGATTCAGAGAAAATAACAGAATCCCTAAATTTCGATAGTAACTTCAAAGTTTTAGGTTTGGAGTGGTTCGCAGCTCAGGATTCTTTTTCGTTTAAATTAGGAGAATTTGATAACCGGTGTACAAAACGAAATGTACTCTCAGTTATCGCTCAAATTTTCGACGTCATAGGTTTTATTGTACCGGTCTTGATGTTCGCCAAATTATTGTTGAGAGAATTTTGGAAACTGAAAATCGATTGGGATCAGTCTCCTTCTCGGTCGCTTGAGAAAATGTGGTTGGCATTTCATACGGAGTTAAAATTATTGTCGAATTTTAAAATACCCAGACATCTACTAGTTTTTAAAAATATGTCTGTATCAATAATTGGGATGTGCGATAGTAGTGAGAAAGGCTATGGAGCTCTCATATATTTTCGAACACATAATGACAATGGAGTGAATTGTTCATTAGTGTGTGCCAAATCAAAGGTAGCCCCTTTGAAATCGTTGTCGATTCCAAGATTAGAGTTGTGTGCAGCTCTGTTGCTATCTAAATTGCTTCGTTTCGTTTTAAATACATACAGCAACAAAGTAAACATAACTAGAATTGTCGCATTATCGGATTCCACGGTGGTTTTAAACTGGATAAAGTCGTCGCCTCACCGGTGGAAAACTTTTGTCGCAAATCGAGTCGCCAAGATTCAATCGAATATAGCCGTTGAACACTGGTGGCATATTCCAGGTCAATTCAATCCTTGTGATTGTTTGTCGAGAGGAATGTTTCCGTCTGAATTCTTATCGAAATCTGATTGGTTAGCAGGTCCCTCATGGCTTTCGCTGGAAGAATCACAGTGGCCGATTAAGAAAATTGAAGAGTTCAATGTCTCGTGCCCGGAAGAAAAGACAGTGTCGTTGCCGGTAACCAGAGGGGTTGTTTCTCCAATTTACGAAATGATTCACAGATTTTCGTCTTGGAAAAAGCTTGTTTTCTCGGTAGTTTATGTATTAAGATTTTTAAAAATTGTGCCTTTAAGGAATTCCATGGAACCGGCTGATATTGATGTAGCTGATCATTACTTACTGAAGGCTGTGCAATTCGTGCATTTTAGTAATGAGATACAATTATTAGATAAAGGTAATAATTGTTCGCCTTATCTTCGCAAACTAAGACCATTTATGAAAAATGGAATTTTACGTGTTGGCGGTCGTTTGTCGAATGCGAATATAGAATATGACCACCAACATCCGATTTTATTGCCTCAACACGATCATTTTGTAAATCTATTAGTGGATTATTATCATCAGCAAAATTTGCATACAGGACCGTCACTTTTATTATCTCTATTAAGGCAAAAATATTGGATTTTGTCGGCACGTAATATTGTTCGCAAACGCATACATTCATGCAATTTTTGTTTTAGGCATCGCCCTCAAGCGGTTTTTCCTTTGATGGGGGATTTACCGACTCCACGCGTAAACCTTACAAAGGCATTTTTACACACCGCAACGGATTATTGTGGCCCATTTCGTATTACAATGTCGCGGCATCGAGGCGTGCGTTCACAAAAGGCGTACGTCTGCCTATTTATTTGTCTTTGCACCAAAGCAGTGCATTTGGAACTATCGTCGGATTTATCCACAGATTGTCTTATGAATACATTAAAACGTTTTTTAGCAAGACGCGGTCCGTGTTCTCATTTTTACTCGGATTGTGGCTCAAATTACCTAGGCGCAAAATCTGAATTGAGGGAACTTTACAAATTAATCGAATCCTCAGATTATAGTGATTCTTTAAAACAGGAGTTGTTGCGTCATAAAATAACTTGGAAACTGAATCCTCCAAGAACGCCTCATTTCGGAGGCTTACATGAAAGCAACATTAAAAGTTGCAAAACATTGCTCTCTAAAGTTATAGGGGCGCAAATTCTGTCATATGAAGAGTTCAGTACCGTTCTTACGCAAGTAGAAGCCTTGTTGAACTCTAGGCCATTATATGTGTCAAATTCGGACCCAGGTGATCCTGAAGCTTTATGCCCAGCGCATTTCTTAACACTGACGCCATTGCAGTCACTGCCATCCATTGACGTGACGTCACAACCTACACATCTTTTACGTCGTAAAATTCTGTTGGATCAATTGGTCCAATCTTATTGGAAGCGTTGGCACATAGAATATTTGTCTAGCTTTCAAATGAGACAAAAATGGAATACTCCTGCGTTAACAGTTAAACCAGGAATGGTGGTTGTAATAATTGTCGAAAATATACCCCCATTGCAATGGCCATTGGGAGTAATTGAAGAGGTTTTCCCTGGTTCGGACGGAGGTGTTCGAGTAGCTACCGTTCGAACAAAGGGCAAGGTCTATAAACGACCCGTCGTCAAACTGTGTCCTTTGCCGACACAATAAGATCTTTATTAAAATTTTCGATATTAAAATTTTTCGTATCGTAGAATAATATTATTTTAATTTTCGTGTCGTTAAAGAAAAATTTGTTTCATAAATTTTTATTTTGTATGAGAATTTTCTTCAGTTAAGTTATTACCTATTTGAGGCTTGAGAAAAATATGCATCTTTGCAAAATTACTTAGGTATATGTTTGAACTTTTGTTTTTTAAAATCATGCCTCAAACTCATTCTGATTAAAATTATTAATGTAAATTGATATTATTTGAATTTATATAATGTTTCTTTGGGTTTAGTATTTGGTATTTTGAAATTTATTTGATTGGAAAACCATTTTTCCAATGTCGGGGGGAAATGGTTGCGCCACTGAATAAATTTATATTTAAATTAAAGAAAGAAGTAATATTTAATTTGATTTCTTATTTTGCTTAGTGCTGACCTCCTGCAGGTTCAGTTGGCACTAACGTTCATAAAAGGAATGGTATTTTTTTAAAAGAAAACATGTTGGTTCTTGCTTCGAATTTTGGTCTGAAATAATCATAATCGTTCAAAAGGTTTTGTCTAGAAAGGTCGGACATTACACACATCATTTAAAAATTGTTGTTAGTTTTTGTTTCGGTTTAAATTTCGTATTGTGAACAAATAAAACGAATATTATTATTCATCATATAATAATTTTATTATTAGTGTTAAGAAAAATATAGACTTTCGATTAAATTCGATAAAATTGGGATCGCGAGTGCACACGTGGTAATCTCTATCCATCGACCACCTCTTTTCCCGTATTTCCCTTTTGTGTACTACAGTGAACAAGGACGGCGTTCCCGAATTAATCGGTAAGTCTATTTTTAACTTATTTAACGAATCCGTAACTTAGCGCCATTTGGAAAAGTATACAGTCCATAGTCGTTTGTCGTAGGTAAACCCGAGTCGAATCGCGATATTCGGATGATTCATAACGACCGGGTTAAACCATTAAGAGTTGTGGAAAAATAAATTTTCTGTGCGTGTTCAAAGAGACAATTAATAATTTGAAAGTGGCATTGAAGAAAATTTCAATACGAACAGATCATTATTATTCGTTTATTTAGTTACAGTTTCTATTGGTTGAAGTAAGTTAATGATATATAAATAATTTAATTCGTAGATGCACCAATGTTAAATTTGAATATATTTTTTAGATATTTTATAATTGTCGGCTTATTATTGTTATTAATCCATTATTGAGATCACAACTTGTATTATTGTTACAAGTAATATTATTCAAAGTAAGTTTTTATTTGATTTTAAAATTTATATTGTAAGAAATTATTTATATAATGCTTGTTATAATTTTTTACAGGATAAATATTAGATAAGATAGATATTAGATATACTTTTATAAATTTCCCAATCGCAGCAGTATTTTTATTTGTTAATTACTGATTCATTTATTGGTTTGTAAAACATCATATAATTTATACTAAAACTGTAGTTTCATTACTAATTTTGATTATAACTTTACAGAACAATGGAGTGTGTGATTTGCAAGTATGTTGATTCTGCTGTTCTTTAAATGTTGTTAAAAAAAAGGGAATTGCCAATATGTGCCTTATTTCTCGGGAAACATATAATGATGGTTTGCATCGGCATATTGAAAACGAAGAGTCCATCTATGTACATGCAAAGTGTCATTTACGATATATTAAGTAAAATATAACTGTAACCGATTCAAGAAAACGAAGATTGACCGATTCGTCCATTAGTAGCTTCGATGAAAGTGAAACCACAAGCTACGAATTTGACTCTGAAAAGCATTGTGTAATCTGTGCCAAACGAATTAATAAAAAAAACCAGCCTTTTTCTACCTTGCTTACAAACAATACTAAACAGCTCGTTATAGATTATCACTCCAATAACGAAACTTTGGATCCAGCAATCAAAGAAATAATTTTTGGTAAATTACTATGTGAAGATGATTTAAATATTTTGAATGCCAAATATCACAGAAGAACGTGTTCTGCAAAATTATCAGTCATAAATCACCCACCGAAAATAGATTCAGAAATAAGCAATAAAATAAAAATTTCTGTGGAAGAAATCTTTAATTATATAGATGATAATGAAGATAACCAATTTACAGTTGAATTCCATAAAATTTTAAATGAAAAAAACATGCATTTACCGAGTGATACGACACTTTGGCGCAGACTGAAAAATCATTATCAAGAAGACATTATAATTATTCAAAAAAAAGGTGCTCCAGCTTACTGCTGTTTAAAAAAGAAGGGATACGATATTTTTCGAAGTCAAAAGGAATCTACTGCGGAAGAATCATTACATTACCAGCTTATTGATAAAGTTTGGAAAATACTTTTTGATCAAATTAAAGAATATTTTCACTACTGACTTCACTGAATATCCAGAAAGTGATAAGATGTTCGATAGAGCCCGCAGATTACCTGAAAAATTGAAGTACCTTTTGGATAAACTAATTCTAAATCAATACCGTAAGGAAAAAAATCCAGAATTTTACGAATCTCAAACCATTTCTATTGCTCATGCGATCATGTCGGTAATGTTTCCACGCTCGATACTTTCTCCACTCCATGTTGCTGTCGGTGTTGCTCTACATCGTAAATTTGGCTCAAGAGAGTTAATTGATATGTGTCATGCGATGGGTTTTAGCTGCTCATACAATGAAGTTAGAAACTATGAAATATCAGCTGCTCTGCAAGGCGAAATTGAGTTACAAGATGGTGCATTCATTCAGTTTGTGCACGATAATGCAGATTGGAATGTAGAAACGCTAGATGGAAAAGGAACATTTCATAGCTTGGGAGGGTGTCAAATCATTACACCTGCCTCATATATATTACCTAGAAAACCTTTTCCCCGTTTAAAATCAGTGAATGAAGCTGAAGTAGCTGCTCAGGGCAAAATTGAAATAAAAACATACCAATATGCTTCACTAGAAGGAATAAAGTATTTTTATTTCCCTACCTTAGATAAAAATTTAAACCTCAAATTAACCGACGCATCAAAATTAAATTGTTATTGGATGTTATTAAAGCACATCAAACCTACGTATATAGAAAAGGGATGGAATGGTTTTATTGAAGAGTTAACAGCTGATAATTGTAACTATGAAATGTCCGCAATGAATTTTTTGCCGTTTATTCATGCTTCACCTTCTGAGTATAGTATTTTATTCACGACAATCGATCAATCGGTTTTATATGCACAGCGCTTAAAAATGAAAACCCGCGTTATTACTTTCGATCAACCGCTGTACTTGAAAAGCCGCGATATTATAGGAGCAGTAAACATTCACGACGAAGTTCAGGTTGTTATCAGGCTTGGTGGTTTTCACACTATACTCTCCTTTTTGGGAAGCATTGGTTTTATTATGAAATTTAGTGGACTTGAAGAGGTATTGCAGTGCATATATGGCGATAACACCTTTAAAAAAATTCTCAGTGGTCATCAATACGCTCGAGCTTTAAGAGCTCATACTTTGGTAGTTCTGGCTTTAGTTACAAAAATATATACTAGAATCGAAAAAAAAGATCTCAGTTTATCAAAAATATCGATTTTTTAAAAGAATATTCTTTCTCCAGACCAAATAGTATTGAAGAATTAATCACTGATGTTTTTAAAGAAGTTACAGATAATTTTGAACAAGAATTTGAAATAATAGAAAAACAAAATCCTACGTGCAAGTTATGGATCCAATACTGCCGAATGGTTTTTATAGTTAAAGATTTTATATATGCTGAAAAGAGCGCAGATTGGGATCTTCATTTGCAAACTATCGAATGTATGATACCAGTTTTCCATGCTACCGGGCATTTTCCCTATGCGAAATCTGCAAAAATAGATTTGTGGGACATGAAACAACTGAAAAATGAAATGGACAGTGAAGAATATCTTAAATTTACGAAAAACGGATTCTGGACAGCAAGGAGAAGTGATCGTTTTTTCTCCGGAATTTTTACCGATCAAACAATCGAGCAAACCTTAATGCGGCTTTTGAAGTTTGAAGGAGGATTATTTAGAAGGGGAGTTATTGAAAGTGTTGCCTATCAATGGGTCAAAGATTTTATTTTTACAAAAGATATTATTGAAGGAATGGAGAAATTTACTAAATGCTCATTCGATAGAAATTACCAGCACAAAGATTCGACAAATAGCAGGTTAAAATCAGATCTCAAGTGCTTGAATCAAATTACAGAATTTTTTGATCAATATGATCCATTTTCTGACGCACACGACAAATTAATAAATATTTCTATGGAATGAGTGGAAGTGAGGAAGCAAATTGTCATAACGCGTTCGAAGTAGGTATTGCAATAAGGGAAGAAACTGCTGGAAAATATTTCAAAGACCTGAAATTATCAAGATCAAAACTTGTGAAAAGTATCGCTTACTCATCTTCAAAAATTGCCGTCGACAAAGAGATGGTGGAAATCGATCCCCATGTACTATTTCACAGAATATGTGTTATTAAAAAAAATGATGAAGAAATGCAGGACTACTTGAAGTGGGAGTTATCACACTTTCCACAAGCATTCTTTAATGCATTTGGAATGTTAAAAAACACTAAATCAAACTTATATTCCATGTTTCGTACGGTTTTAATTAATGTGCTTGATCCTCTGAGGACACATTATGTTACTGATGGAGGTTTTTTGATACACAAAGTCAAATTGACACTGGGTCAATTATTTTCTTCTATTATAATGAATTATGTAAAATACATTCAAAATCATTATGGTAATAAATGTGTCGTAGTTTTTGATGGTTACGAAAGTTTGACAATTAAGGAGTCTGAAAGAAATCGACGTGCACGCAGTGGAGCCTCAGCGGATGCGATTTTCAATGAGAGCATGCCACTGAAAATTTCTCAAGAGAAATTTCTTTTGAATAAAAACAACAAAATTAATGTAATTAAAGTGTTAAAAAAAAAATCGACGAAGTAGGTATTGCTTTCGTTCAGTGCAAAGCTGATGCCGATAGAACGATTGTAACCACTGCAATAGAAATAGTTTCAAATATTAATAAAAAAGTAGCTATTATTGCAGAAGATACTGACATAATAGTGTTACTAACTGCTCTTACTCCAACTAATATTGAAGTCTTTCTTAATAAACCACCTCGGCAAAGTAAGCCAGCAGAATAATACTCTTCGAAGAGTTTGGAACATCTTCCTTCGGTTCAAGACAATATTCTTTTATTACATGCAATCACAGGCTGCGATACTATTTCAGCGACCTTCGGTCAAGGAAAAATGAAATTTTTCAACACATTCCAGAAAAATTCAGACTTAATAATTCATGCGCAGAAATTTAAAGAACGCGCCTTATGTATTGACGATTTAATCGAGCACGGCATTCAACTACTTCTGGCCATGTTCAGTGCTCCACTCAGTTTCAGAAAACCAAATGTACCAGAAGAATATAAATTAAGTACTATTCAAATGGCAGAAACGTTCCGGTATAGAATGTATTTAATGGCCGTTGCCAAAAATAAAAAAGTAAATATTGGCAAAATTCTTCCAACTGTCGATAGCATTACGCTGCATTTGAAGCAAATATATTTTCAAGTGCAAAATTGGCTCTATGGAGAAGAAAGTCAATTAAATCCAATAGACTGGGGATGGGAACTTAAAGATCAAATTTTAGTTCCCATAAAAATGACGCAACCACCTGGTCCCCCCAGCATCATGAGTTTGATATTCTGTGGTTGCAAAACGGACTGTGGAAATTTATGTGGATGCAGAAAACATGGAATGAATTGTAGCATTGCATGCAAAAATTGTGCTGGCATTAACTGCACAAACAACGAAAAATATGCTTCCAATGAAGATACAACAAACAACGACAACGAGATGGAGGAAGATAATTAAGATACAGACTAATAAATGTATAAAAAATGAAAACATTAAAATTTTTATTTTTATAAACTCATAATTGTATAATAAATTAATTAATCTGAATAAAAAAAATTATTTACTATTAAATCTTACCATATATAACATATTTCAACGCATTTCCTGACGAATTTCCATAAAACTCCAGGAGAAGACGTTCATGCCGGGCACCAGGTGCCTCGTACAGGATCGCCGATGTGATATTCGTGTTCAGCTCAAAAACCCCCGAGTAGGAAAATTGAACTCATTTCCATGAATATTTTCCGAGTTGCGAATATTTCTTTTTTTATCACTTCGAGATGCACTTTCGAGAATGCACTTTCAAGCTGCAATAATGCAATTTTCACTGGCCGCTTATGGCATAGGGCCAAAAAGTTTGCTGAAGCTCTCCCGAATCGAATGCACAAAGTTGCATTAAAATCCGTCTTACTCGAAAAAATTGGTAGGCTTAGTTCTTTATTTCCTCGCCTATAAATTTTTGTGGATATCGTTTTTACTGAAAGTTCCGTATTCATTTGAATTATCTTGCCAATTTGGAATGCATCTTTGGAAATCGTATCGTAATTTATTATTTTGTGGATATCGTATCTATTGGAAATTCTACTGTTGAAATCAGCGATCACGTGCCGTCAATCTAATGCAACTGGTTTCAAGAACTCACTTTAATCGCCGAATTTTGGAGTAACTTAATTTCGTCATTCTGGAATTCGAACTGAAGTAATTTTACACTATTAACTTTGAAATTGCTAACTCCAACAACACCTATAGCTGGCAGAAGTGCTCAAGTTAAAGAAATTTTCTAATTTTTTTTTTAACTACTACTCCCAGGTAACATTACAAACTGTTTTATTTGATTATCGTAATGAATCGGTTATTTTGCAAGTGTAATTACAACTACATTGTTATATTCAATTTTTTTTGTACTTTTATATTGAATTGGTAAAATAATTTGTAAGGGGCATTTCCGATCGATCGTAAATCTCACATTTAAAACTATTGTATTGAATATTGTTTTATGTTTTGAAATAGCATCATTAAGGCGACTGAATAATGTTCACAATATTTAAAAGATTAAAATTATAATACTTTTTTTTTTAAATAATTAAACATTCAACAATAGTCGTTTAGCGTTGCGAATTATTGTTATCAACCGGAGCAAACCCTCTTTTCAGAGCATTGCCGCCAAAGATTGTTTCTTCTTCGAAGCTGCGAAGATTCGAGGACCCCGCCCGTCCGACTGAGCTGTCAAATTGAAAATTTGGGCATTATTAATATTATCACTATTGTAGTCCCGTATTAACGTACTGTCTAGATATCTATTTTTCATCATAATCTAAACCCTTTTCAACTCGGCAATGATCAGTGGAAACTAGTGGTAAAAAATCTTAAAGATAATTATAATATGGATATATCTGTCCGTACCACCAAAGAATGGATAAGTAATTTATTGCAAAAATTGTAAAAGGAAGACTTAATAACAAAGTTAGTATGACTAACCAGTGAACAAAAGCACATAAAAGTTAATTTTCTATATATATTCGTATAATTTTTCGTCTTTTTTAGATCTAAAACTGAAGAACAACATTCAGAACGGGTCCAACTTCTGTACGAAATCATGCAATTAAAACATGAAAACGTGATTGAAATTATATCTGAAGATCTCCAGAGTCAACAAAACAACAATGAGGAATATTTTTGCACTGGTGAACTAGAAGAAATCATAGGAGAAAAATGTAAAAAAAAATGACTGAAGTACGTATCTTAAATTTTGAATCATAATAAAATTATTTTTTTTACAGATGGGAATGATTCTCCTTCCATTCCAACTAAAAGAAAAAAAATCAAAAATTTCGAAGAAGAAATCATATTTAAAAAAACATCTAAAAGAAATGGAATTAGAAGACAAAAAATTGATCTAAAACATAAAGAAAAAATGAAAGAGTTAGAAATCGAAGAAAAATGTTTAGAAGTTGAAAAAAGTAATAAAGAAATATATATAATATATAATACAATGTTTAATTTAACAAATAAATTTTAAGAAAAATTGGAAAATAAAGTTCGGAAGTCAGTATCTTTTTTCTTTTTTTTTTAAATTTTTATATAAAAGTATAAATTTTGAGAGAATTAGAGAATTGAATTCCATTATTTTTGAAAAAGCCCTTTGTGACTCGTAGATGCGTTATATTAAAATTGTGATTGGTAAAAAAAAAGTTAATATGTATACTGATAAATGTATTTTATTTTTTAAATAAAATAATATAAAATATTTTTGCGTTACATATTATTGATATAAGGATGGATAATATTGATATAAGGATAAAAATGGACAAATCTTTATTAAATTTTTTATGATTTTCTGTGAAACATTGGTTACTTTTAAACGGAACTTTAATGAATTTTTGATTGGAGTTGCCAGAATCTCCAAGTAAATAAAAGTTCGAACCACCAGGTACCAGAAACTTTTCTTCTAGTTCGTCAACAATTTTAGAAATTCTAAAAATAGCAGAGTCATGTCTGTTTCCATTTATTGGTCCATCCAATCGTCCAATTAATCCGTTAGGAATTAGGACATGCTGCACTTTGATATTTTATAACATGACATCTCTTATACCTACTGTATACTAATTTTTGTTTCCGACTAGGGCGACAAATTGGTCTAGCAATACCACCAATAAATCCTACAGCATTTTCAAATGAGCAAATTGCTTTTCTAAGTACATTAAGATATAAAATGATTAGTTGATATGCAGTCAATCTTTTATAGCACACAAAACTATTTACCTTATCAAAATATTCTTAATTTTCTTTACATAACCATTTTTGATTTAATGTTTCCACTAAATGTTTAAATTTATGAAATATCCATGTAAGGGCTGTAATAAAAATTCGAGATATTGTGGGTATATTTTTTTACAATTTTTTTTTTTAAATCACGCAAACGGTTTGGGTAAGGGTCTCACAGAATCGGAGCGGGGTCTTTATAGCTATCATAAAATTGGTCCCTTTTCACAGCAAGAGAATTTTGAAAAAATGAAAAAAGATCATTTATGATATAGTTTTGTGTTTATTATTTACGTATATACGTATGCATTAAAGATTAAGAAAATCACTCCCGTGCTCATCTCTATTACTAATTGAAGATTCATGTGGAATAAATTACTCAATTACACTGAAATAGTTTATTAAATATAAGGTTTGTAGTACACGTGTGGTAAATGTGGTACGCGTACCCTTGGGGGTACGCCAGGTAGGTATCGGTCAGGTCATATTTGTGTAAAAGTTAGTTAAAGAATTGTTTATAAAAGTACTTATTCAATAATGAAAAATTAATAAAAAATCAGCTATAAACACTTGACGCCTCATTTTATAAAATAAGTAAGAGCAATATTTTCATGTTGAAAATGGGATAAAAAAAAATACATTATTTATTTGGCATTTTAAAATGTCCGGGTTTAATGTATCAAAGTCCGGCGTTTCTAGATCTATTGACTATTGTCCAGGTCCAATGACTTTAATGGTGGCAGCTCTCACGTTGATGTTTATATTTTTGAAATTAATAGATTGAACAGTGACCCACAAGTGGAGGTTTTAAATGATCAAAACGACCTAAATAATTCACCTTTATTAAAACTGAACTTCTAAACGAAAAAATATAATTTCAGCAACTTTAACATTTTGGACACCCCTCCTTTATTCTTAAACATATTGGTTAAATTTTTACCTTACACAGATAAAAATAATTATCTCTATTATTCAAAACTGGTTTATCAACATCGTCTTTCAGGTACGTTATTGTACAGCCTATTTCATATGAAATAGTATAATGACGGGTTTTTCCCAAATTCATTTTTAAGAGTATTTATTACACTCCCACATACATTTCTTCAATTACTCTGATGATGGTCGCGAGATTGAAAACGCGTTTAGTAAATTCTACTCAATTCTAGTGAAATTGACAAAGTAATTGAAACTTTAAGTATTTTTAATATATATATTTTTAATTCTGTGCAACATCTTTCTTTCTGACATTACCTGATAATAAAAATCAATTACCATTGCTGGTTTATCCAAAATTTGTCACAGGTGGATACCATCTATAAAGGTGGCAGAAGGCACCACACGTGCAGAAGCTTGTGCACGACTGAACCACCTAAGCTATGACACGCCAACAAATGACTCCAGGAGAGCTACACAATTTATTTTGATTTTGGTTCCCTTCGAGTGTTCTGTGCATACAACTACAAGCAATGTATATCTACATAACATAGTGGAGACGAGTGTTAAGATATTAAACGTTTATATTGCGAATACATATTTTTACTGAAAAATAGCTATTGTGCGTTAGTTTTATTTAATTCATTTAAGAACTGTTATTTAATAAAGAATAAAGGCAGGTTCGATATTCTGTCATAAATACAGGTTAATAATATACAAAAATGAACAGTCATTACTTACGGACGACAATCAGAAAGATCCTGACTTTCTATCAAATATCAACTCTCCAGAAAAAGAGTACGTAGAGCTCTCGCTAAAAAGAGTTAAAATAACACACACACATTGTACTTTATGTAATTCAACTAAAAATCTTGTGTGTCCCATTTGATGCCCGTGTGCAAGCATTTACTATGACTAGAATTTTTATTCCGAAAGGTAATCGTTGTTGCTCGATACATTTAATAAAACAACGTTTTTTTATTGATGAATTGCGATGGTTAGAAGTATATTCCCATTACAGTTCTGTAGAAAAATCAGAAGTTTCGCAGTTTTTAAATGTTCTGGCTGTTAATGTGGACTCGTCACTTCACTATAAGATTGGGGAATTTTCTTTGTCTGATGAAAAGCTTCATACTTTTACTGGTCCTAAATGGGAAAATATAATTCATTTGCAGGAAATGCTTATCAGTTTAAAAACTTGTAACTCCCGAACAATAATTCAAGCATTGGGAGTGTTTTTATTCAAATTGAGAAGTGGAAATTCTAATGATATCATACAAAAAATATTTGGATTAGGACGAGAACAGCAAGTGTCGGACTATTTTCATCAAGTGATAAACGCTTTTGAAAAGGATATTTTACCGATTCACTTTAGTATGCATGCAAAATCTAGAGAAGAACCTGAAGAATTCATAAGAAGTGAGACTATAGCGAACAATCTTTTTAATATTGGAGATTCCACACCAGCATTAATATTTGATGGTTTCTATTTAAGAGAACAAAAAAGTAAAAATAACTTGTATCAAAGAAAATCTTTTTCTGGGCAAAAAAGTACATCTATGTAAACCTTTTACTATTTGTACGACAAATGGTTATATTGTAGATATCGCAAGCCCTTTCAATGGTACAGCTAACGATGCAACTATAATGAAAAGTTTATTAGAAAATCCCATGGGCATTAAATCACTTTTGAGTAAAGGTGATTTCTGTTTTGTTGATCGTGAGTTTCGCGATGTGTCGGAATACATGAAGAGTCTAATGTTTTAATGCCAGCTTGCAAAGGTAATCGTACCCAACTGACAAATGAAGAAGCTAATTTTTCAAGAAGTGTTACTAAAATATGATGCGTCGTTGAGGCCGTTCATGGTGCCATTGCCGAAAAATATCACTTATTACACAATAACAAAATGGACAATAAGCTATTGCCGACAGCAAAATCATTGTATACTATCGCTGTTTTTCTTAATAATACTTTTGGAAAGAGATTAAATTCTGACGTAGATCTTGCTGATGTGATAATTAGTTATATGAAAGAGCGCGAAACCAAAACAAATACATTACGAGAATTTGTTGATAGCCAAGGATTGAATCGTCGTAAGAAAACTTTTATTAGTTTATCATCAACAAGTCTAATGGATTTTCCTGAACTTGTTGAAGATGATCTGAAGATATTATTTACAGTCACATATCAAATATCCCAAGCGATATGCTACCTTGGAGTTATTGGGCGATGACAACACACTAAACTTTGAGTATTTACAAGAAAACGAAAATATTATCAGAATGAAATTCCGTTCACGACACATTAATAGTAAAACTTATCAGTGTTTTACTGAATATAAACCCAACGTAAATAACTACAAGGGTGTATTGAGATATACGTGTGACTGTCCCAACGGTAATCGTACTATAGGTTGTTGTTCGCATGTAGCTACGATCATATACTATTTATCACATGGCCGTCATAAATCCAAAAATATTAAGATAGCTGAAGCATTATTACATATATTTGATATTACAAATGTAACTCCTATCATCCATGAAAATAGTGATGATTGAGAAATTCAGATGAAATCAAGGAGATTTTATATAAGTGAAAAATTTTATGTTAATCTGTACAAAACAATACTAATAGTGATAATATATTATGTATAATATAGATATATAAGATGTAATAAGGTGATAAAAATATATCACTTATGTAGAGGTAAGTCGGGTAAAGTGGGAAATGGGGTAAAGTGGAAAATGGCACTTTTCGGGTAAACTGTCAAAGTACAGATATCATGCGCTACTGACATCTGTTAGTAATGACCACAAACTAATCATATGCTCTTTGACACTTGTCAAAGTTTTGAAGCGAATTGTAAATTTCTTTTCCCATCGTTTCAATATCGTTTTTTTCACTCGTTTTAGAGATAAAGAGATTGTAAGTACACTAGAGTACACAGAGTATTCTTTGTAGTCTTGATTTTGATAATGCATAAGCGTTTCGTGTAATTTATGCATTGTAAAAAAATGACGTTTACATTTTTGCAAAATGTGGTGTTGGGGTAAAGTGGGAAATTTTGTATGGGGTAAAGTGAGAAATGTCAAAAATCACTATTGAGGCGTCGTTTTGCATTCAAATGTTGTCGATTCATTGTTTATGATTTAAAAGAGTGTTGTGAATGTATTTATGTCTCTCTAACCTCAAAATTTCGACTTCATCTCGGTTTTTTCGTTTACTGGAATATAAAATATCGTACGCATGGCATGAAAACAAGATTTTTTAACAATTCGCAAATCTAAATCAAGCTACAAGAAGCAGCTGAAAAACTTTTGGCAAATAAACGCATCGAAGCTCAAAAATCAATTAAGTCATTTTTGCATTTTTTTTTCAGCAAAAATTGTTTTTTTTTTTTCTACATTTACTATGTATTCTGTATTCTTTGAACCTTTTTTGCCTTGAAATATAGATATAATAACTTTACTACAAGATTTGCGTTGAGTTTGTACAGTTTTTTAAAATTTCCCACTTTATCCCACGATTTTCAATTTTTGCCATTTTGCACATGGTCGATCAAAGCTCGGTAACTCAAAAGAAAATCAATATTTTTAGTTGGTAGCTTAGGCAAAAGATAGTTTATTGAATTCTCTTTACTATAGAAATTTTAAACATGGAAAAATAATCACTTTTATTCAATCAACGGAGCTCCAAAAAAGTTTCCCACTTTACCCCACTTACCTCTACATATTACATTCGTTGTTTTTTTTTAACGATGTTCCACCAAATGTAAACTTTTGTATTTATAATATGTTAGAGTAGACTCTCAGATGATTATATAATATTTATTTGGTTGGTGTATCTTCAGTGGGTCATATAGACACCGTTAAATAATAAATATAGTGTTAGAGCTGACTGATATCTATTTTTTGGCGTTCGATTCATTCAAATATCTGTCATAGTTTCTGAGAAAAACAAATATCGTTAGGGGTTGTTACTCCCATATCTCCCTTATGAGTGAAGTCAGAGATCTAAAATCACAAGTATCAGTACTTTGGGCAAAGAAGCAATATTTAAAAGGTTAAACTAAGTTCAAAGACGTCAGTGCAATTTCTATATGGAAAATCTGTTAGACCCTTTGAATCGAAAATTATAGTAAAGATACGTGCGCCTACGGTACATTCTGTTATCAAAAAATTGACTCTGAATTATTTAACCCTAGAACATATAGCATGGGTCAAAATCACCCATTAAAATTTTTATTTTGTCTTTTAAATAATAATATTTTTTTTCTAACGACAATGTAAACACTTTGCCTAGTGTAATTTAACTTACCGACAATGTATTTTTAATCAAAAAGTTCCTCAAGTAACTGTACAGATGTCACTGGGTCATTTTGACCCAACCTATAGAATAAAAGTTGTCAAAAGATTCCACCATCTTTATTTTCAACATTTATAAAAGTGAAAATTAAAGGCAGTAAACGTTTAATACATGATGAAATTGCAAAATTTTTAATTAATGAAAATGAAAACAGTAATTTAAGTGGAAAATTGTTCTGTAAGTGATAGTGATGGTCTTGAAGTAGAATCACATTATGAGAGTGATTTTGATGATTTTCCAATGGAAATTAACGAATCCCAAGTTGATTTTTCGAATGTTAATATATTAAAAGGAAAGGATGGGCATGAATGGTCGTTAACTCCTTTGAGATATACTGAACGCACACCACCTCAGAATATAGTGTTACATTTACCTGGCCTAGAGGGAAAGCAAAGTCGATTAAATCTATTATTGAATCATGGGAATTGTTTATAAATGAAAAAATTATTGAAAAAATTATTCTTCATACCAATGAAGAAATAGAACGAAAAGCTACTAAATATAATAAAAAAATACATATTATATCGGTAAAACTTTAGTTTTGGAAATTAGAACCGTCATTGGTTTGTGCTATCTAGCTGGTGCGATGAAATGCGGAAAGACAAATGTAAGTGATTTATGGTCACCTGTTTTGGTAATGGAATCTTTCGGGCAACAATGTCAGAATCAAGATTTAACTTTTTAACTGTTTGTCTTAGATTTGATGATAAGGACACTAGAGTTGTTAGAAAAGCAATTGATAAATTAGCACATATAAGGGAGATTTGGCAGGACTTTATCAGCAATTGTAAGTTAAACTATAGTTCCTCAAATTTTGTAACGACTGTCGAACAGCTCTTCGGTTTTCGAGGAGGGTGTCCTTTGAAGTATATATTGCTAATAAACCGGATAAATACGGTATTAAAATTGTCACTATGTGTGATTCAAAGAATTTTTATATGATTAATGCAATGCCATACACAGAAAAAATTGACAAAACTAAATATGAGTCTGTTCCAACGTATTATGTGAGAAATTTATCTGAACCTATTTATGGGTCTTTTCGTAATATAACGATGGACAATTGGTTCACTTCGGTTTCGCTAGCAGATTATAATAATAATAATAATAATATTTATTAGAAATGACCAAATAAAGGTATACAAACGTCAAAAATTACAAACATTAACTTATTTCATAAGGTGCCAAATTAATTAAATAATTTTTTAATTTGTTTTTAAATTGAATAAATTTCTCTTCCCTACTTATTTCCGTTGGTAATTTATCAAATGCTTTATAACCTACATACAACGGTGTTTTCTCATAAAATAATAATAATAATAATAATAATAATAATTTATTGTTCTTTCTTTAGTACAATTATGTACAGAACACGTCAGAAAAACAAAAAACAAAACTAGGATGGGTTAATAAGGATTTGGAAGGTAATGCGGCTATGGCCGACTTTATTTGGAACTATCCTGGCATTTGCCTGTAATTTATGGGAAACCATAGAAAACCATAAATAGGATAGCCGGCACCCAAAGGGATACCTCCCGAATATTATTCCAGTAATGGAACATATCGGTCGGGAGAGAATAAAAAAAATATACATTTATGTATATATGTTACGCTCAAAGATCGAAATCGCTCATTGAGCGAAAAAATCGACCACAACGCGTTGTGGTTATTTGAAATCAGCCACAACGAGAAATTCGTGTTGTGGCATTTATAAAAACAGCCACAACGCGTTGTGGTTAGCTCAAAAAGACCACAACGCGAAATTCGCGTCGTGGCTTTCATAAGATTTGACCACAACGCGACGTGGTCATTTAAAAAAGCCACAACGCGTTTTAGACGGTTAGCTGATGCAACTGTGACACAACGGACAGGTTGTTGTTTGTCAACTGACGTATAGGATTCAGGATGTTCAGTAATAAAAGCCTTTAATTAAATTTTTTATTCATTTTGAATTCGTGATCGTATATTAGTAAATATAACAAAATTATTTCTCATAATATAGGTACTGAATTGCAGATTAGTTATTTTTAAGCAATACATGGTCATGCATTAAAATCTTTTAAGGGAGTATTTTAGTCTAGACATTCGAAAAATCGATTTTTCTTTTTTTTACATTTTCAAAGTTTAGACCTTTAGGAATAAGCCTCTAAAAGGATTTACGGAAATTCGAATTATTTTCGGAGTTAAGGTTATTTTTTCCTGTGTACTGTGTATCCTTTCAGTGTTAAATTCAAATTTTTAATATAGGTTACTCGAAACTGCTTTTTTCGATACGGTTGATATGATACTTCAAGTTCTAATGCACCGATTTACTTGAAATTTGGTACAGACCTTCCTAATACTATCAAAATTGGTCCGACGCACGTAGGGATTTTTGGAATTTCTTTTTTAATATTTTTAAAAAATTTTCAAAGTTGAAAAATGGAGGCGAAAAAATGATTTTTTTAAAATGACCGCCATTTTGTGAAAAAATTTTTATACATTTTTATACTTTTCAAATATCAATAAAAAACTGTTAAAAAAATGGATACTAAAAATATTTACTCTTTTTTTTATTACGCCCATAAAATCATCTCAAAATCGAACCTCTAGTCTAGACTACAAGATCCCTTTAAGCTGTAACAGACTAAATTTTTAAAATCAAACAATGGGCAATCCATTGTTTAATTTTATGAATTTCAGCATAGTAGTCTTCAAAGAAAATGTAAATAAAAAGTTTTTTTTTAATTGCAATTTAGAGCCACTGGGCAGTGTCAATAATTATTTTAAAAAATTTAAAAAGACAAAATTTTCCACTTCTTTGGTAAGTTTACTTACTACTTATCTCGTGTCCGTTTGTGCCCTATGTTAAGGAGGCTCATCAGTCCAGAGACCGAAAAAAACAGGTTTCTTCACTTTTTTTTTACATAATGAAGCGGAACCAGATTAGCAATTTTGCATGTATAGAAAGAAAATGGCGGCAGTTTAAAAAAAAATCTGGAATTTTACCATATTTTTGGGATTAAAATGGTCATAAAATGGCCATATTTTATCCAAAAAATATGGTTGTGGTTTAGCCAATAAAGAAATGTGTTGTCAATATTCTGTCCAAATTTTGGCTAATTTGGATGAATAGATTTAGAGTAATCTTGACACAAGTGTCGAAAAAGATCATTTCGAGGAAAACGCGTTTAAATTGATTTCTGATAAGTATAGCTAAGAGAAACAGCAAAAACAAAAAAGTCAATTTTTTGAAATTTCTGGACTGGTGAGCCCCTTTAATATGTGCGTTTTCACAAAATGTCAAACAGTTCATCAGCCTTACAAAAATAACGGATTTTTTAATCACAAACACTAATTAGATCCATATTCAATCAATTTCCGTGTCACTTATTTTTAAAACATCATATCGTTTAAGACGACGATAATGTTTTGACAATAGGGGTTGATTACTTTTTTTGAGAAGCTGAGCCTCCTTTGTTTCTTGAAGTACCGTTTGGTATCGTTCGTTACTAATGAAAAAACTGCGATCGGTATTTATTTTTATAAACTCATCCAATTCCTCATAAAATACAATTTTTTTATTAGCCATGATTAGCGCACTAATGTTTACACTTGGAAATAACGATCAACAATGAATACAAATTCAACGGTATTTGATTGCAATGCGCCAGTTGACAAATAACAACCTGTCCGTTGTGTCACAATTGCATCAGCTAACAGTCTGGAACGCGTTGTGGCTTTTTTAAATGACCACGTCGCGTTGTGGTCAAATCTTATAAAAGCCACGACGCGAATTTCGCGTTATGGTCTTTTCGAGTTAACCACAACGCGTTGTGGCTGTTTTTATAAGTGCCACAACACGAATTTCGCGTTGTGGCTGATTTTAAATAACCACAACGCGTTGTGGTCGATTTTTTCGCTCAATGAGCGATTTCGATCTTTGAGCGTAACATATATAACAATAATATAACAATGTCAATAATACTAAAATGCTAAATATTTAGCAATTGGCATGTATAAGGTGGGAGACATCAGTCAATTCTTATGTTAGTCAACATAACGAGACAACAGCAGCCCCCACTCTACACATGTCGGAAACAGTGTTGTTATAAATAAAATTAACTAATTAATGTCAATATAATTAAAATCGAAATTAGCCATTGGGAAGTATTTCATTTAGTGAATAGGGTGCTAATGTCAGTAACATTTTCTTGACGGCCGTTACAAATGTACACCCTTCAACCTGGATAAAATTATTTACTGTCTCGTTTGTTTTAAAAAGATTATAAAGTTTAATAATCATATTCCGTGGCCCGCTCTCAACACATTCAAATTTACAAAAGGGCTTTACATACTCGTTTGTGTTTCTTGTGGAATATGCACACATTTTATATTTATCAGTCAGGAATAATTCTCTGTTCTTCAATAAAAATTTTAGTGAACAAAGAATATACAGTGCGGTAAAAGTTAGAATTCCCTGTTTTTTGAAGATTTCTTGCACACTATCAGTATTTTTCATTTTAAAGATAATTCTGATAGCTTTTTTCTGTATTAACAGAATTTTGTGTGCATATTTAACAGATCCCCACATAATAATCCCATACGACATCACGGAACAGAAGCTACTATAATATATATTTAACAAAATATGAATATTAACTTTATCCCTCATAATTCGCAATTGGTAGCATATCCTGTTTAACTTGTTTCTCAAACAGTCAATATGTAAATGCCAGTTCAAATTGCTATCAACAACTATTCCCAATAGTCTGGCAGAATCATTTGTATTCATTTTTAAGTTCGTATTCAAGGTATTTTTGAATTTGATAATTTTTGTTTTATTTTTGTTTAAAGATAAACCGTTCATAATGCACCAATTGTCGAGAAGCAGCAAAGTCCGTTCCACACTGTCGCACAGATCATCCATATTTTTCCCATGAACAACTACTGTTGTGTCGTCGGCGAAGAGAGTTACCTCGGACTCTTTAACATTGCATAGGCTCAACGGCTAGTCATTAATAAAGAAATTAAAAAGTAACGGCCCTGTCACACTTCCTTGCGGGACACCGCGTGTTACAGTGAGCCAGTCAGATTCAAAGGTACCACGCTGTCTGACCTCAACCCTTTGCTTTCTATTTAGATAAGATTTAATTAAATTATGCATTGGTCCGCGGATGCCGTACAAGTATAACTTATCTAACAGTAAATTATGTTCAACGCAATCGAAAGCCTTCGTAAGATCAAGCAAAATTACTGCAACTTGTTTACCATTGTTTATATATTGCAATATAGCATCCATTACGTTAAAAATAGCCTCATTTGTCCCTTTACCCGATGTAAATCCAAATTGTTTGTTGTCTAACAAATCATATCTAGATTTGAAGTCGTTTATTTTATTAAACATTATTCTTTCAAGTATTTTAGAATATACAGGTAGACATGAAATGGGACGAAAATTTGATATGTCCACGTTATCGCTATTTTTCTGGATTGGTGTTATAAGGGCAAACTTTGCTCGATCCGGAAAACTTCCAGTAGATAGCATACAATTTATAATATTATGTACGGAAACAACGATTTCGTTACATAATGATTTTATTAATTTGTTTGAAACATAATATAGGTCGGGTGACATTTTATTTTTTAGAGAAATAATCACATCTGTAACTTCTTGTATGGAAACATCCTGCACGTAAATAGAATTAATATTTGAACGGATATGATTAAGCCGGGTAATCGCGGGTTTAAGATTTTTACCAATAGATGTGAAATAATTATTTAGATGTTTTGAAATTTCTCTACCTGGGTAAATAGATTTACCGTCCAGAGTAATACAGGGTATTTCCACACTGGTATCAGGAAAGCATTCGTTCTTAATTAGTTTCCATATTAATTTAGAGTCATTTTTTGATTTAAGTATTAATTTCGAGATTGCTAATCTTTTAGCTTCTATGATTACCATATTGAGTATCTTTTTATATTTTATAAAATTATTTTTATTGGTGATCGATTTGGAAATTGTACTCATGATCTTTAACATTTTTAGAGTTTGGAATGATTTCCTAATACCAGCTGTTAACCAGTCAGATTTGTTACAAATTGGAATTCTCAAATTCATAACCGGGCATGTTAAATTTAAGTAATTTAGAAAAATTTCAACAAAGAATTATATTTGTCACCAGCTGTGGTACCCTCGAATACCTTTGTCCATTTTTCACTTCCCAGTAGCATTCTCAATCGATCTAAATTATTACAAGAATAATCACGTGCTTTTATAAATTTAAATTTACTTAAGGTATTCAAGTTAATAAAAACTTTACAATTAAAATGAATAAGATCGTGATCAGAGAATGGACATTTGATAACCGAAGCATTAAAGGTAGTAAAATGACTGAGTAGAGTGATTAGTGACTCGTGTCGGGACACCGACACTTGGCATACCACCAAAGGAACTCAACAGATTGATTAAAGAGTTACTACTATTATTGTTAAGCAGAATATTAATATTAAAGTCACCTGCTATAATGAATTTCTTTTTTTCAAGATTAATTTTATTTAAGCAATTTTCAAGATTATCAAAAAAAATAGTCATATCAGACAATTTCGAAGAAGGAGGCCTGTAAATGCAGAGGGCAATAAATGAATCACCATCACTGGTAATTTCAATGGCTGAACATTCAAATACATTGTCAACATTAAGTGACTGTAAATCTTTTCTATCTTTGATAGAAAAATTTATATTAATTAGATTAGATATCATTATAAGTGTCCCGCCACGAATGCAACTAGATCTGACACTACTGGTAACAATCTTATAATTATTAAACTTGTATACCTCAAGCTCATGTTTGTTCATCCAATGCTCCGTTATACAAATGACTTGTAAATCATTATCTTTTAGCTGACTCTCAATCAGACCTTCTAGTAAAAGTATTTTATTTTTTAAACTACGAATATTAAGCGCTAAAATATTTATGTCTCCTTTAAAAGTCTTTTTATGATCCTTAACAGATTCTTTATGGAGTTTTTTGAATTATTCCTCGGTGACTGCGTAATACTAGAATTAACCATTCCGTATTTGGATGGTAGATAAACAGAAGCTGTCTTATCGTTAACTATTGATTCTTTTTGGTGAGAACTGCCAGTTTTAGTTATATTTCTGTCATCTGTGCACAAACCAAAGATATAATCATAAAAATTGTGGGAAATTTTTTGTTTCGCTTTAAATGTTAATAGTTCACCATTATTTTTGTAACTATATTTATTAAATAATTTGTTAGTATAAATGCATTGTTTATTATTGTACTTAAATAATTCATTTTCAATAAATTGGTTAACTTCGTAAATTATATTGTTAAATTCAAAGTTATTATACTGATAGGGTATGGTGGCTAGAAGCACATTTGTATTGTCACACATATTTATTATTTTACGATACTGTTTTTTTAGTAATTTTAAATTATTACCCATAATGTTTGTATTACCCGAGAATATAATAACATAATCAAGCATTGTATAGTGAGCTGTGTATGATTTGATATTTTTAGTTAAATCTAAAATAAAATTATTCATTTTTAAGAGTGATGATACATTGAAGTGACTAGGTAATATATTGGTTAAGTGTGAGCTAAGCCCTTCACCCATTTTATCAGTGATTACTAATACATTTGGCGTGATTCTAGGTGAAAAAGAAGATTTTTTACTTTTAGTTTTAGCTATTGCTTTCGTCGGCGTAGTAGAGTTAACATCAACAATTGCATTTGCTTTGATTTTCTTCTTATGATTAATACCTTTCCCTACAACATTACGGACGGACTTTAAACTAGGTATTTCATTTTTAGCTTTTTTATTCCAAAGATCTTCATCTTTGGTTATAGATACATTCATAGCTATTGCATCGTCACCTTGTAATGGCTCATTCGCACTTAATACAACATCTAAGGTTTCACTGGACTTAAGTAAACGATAACGACGCACTAATTCTTCGTCCCTCAGTTCAGTTTGGATCCCTTTTTCATAAATTTCTCCACAAGTGCTCGTTTGCACTCCTACATTCGCTACGACGATGTCGTCTATCATATTACCAAATTCTAAATCACATAAATTATGTTCGTCAGTTTGCACATACACACTACATAGAGTTTTTTTGCTACCAATTACGTGTTTCAGTTTGCCATCCAACAGGTTATTGAGCAACTTCAGCGATTTAATTTCATCTTCTAACGTAGATATAACTTTTTCATGATGTTCAATTAAATTTTCTTTTATGACTAGCTTGTTCTTTAGATCAAGTATAATAGATTTTTCGTCCAGAAATTTTCTTTCGTCGTTACTTCCGCTGTCACTAAGACTAACAACTTTAGTGTAACTTAAATTCAACTGCGGGGGAGCAGATTGGGACATCGATTGCTCAGCGCTTCTCAAATGATACCCTTTGCCTGTCGGTACCATTGTTAGTTAGATATACGTGTACAGCAAAACAGTGTTGGAATCGCTATAATCATACAATAAAAGTTAATACGCGATTAGGTATTGTGATTTAGGGAATAATACTTATCTTTGCAATCCCTTGCACCACTTTTTTTGCACCCTTTAACAGATAACCTATTTACATTCGGGTGCAAATCGAATTTTCATAACCAATACAACATGTATAGTAGTAAGACTGAAAAACAGAATTAGAACAAGGAAAGAAGATACAGAATAGGAAACAATGATTTTAGAAACAATACTTATCTTTATAATCAGTTATGTGAAAATATTTAGTCAGTCACGTATATAACCTCAATGTAACAAACAAGCCTGGATATGTTTTCTTATTTTTCTTGTCATATTTCAATGTAAATATTTCAAGTAAACAACAATATTAAAATTATTATTATTAAACTCAAGAATTATAAAATTACTATTAAATGAAAAAAACAATTTTAACAACAATAATGAACAACTGCGAGTCGATCAGTACAACAGTCACAGCGGAAGTGAAGGCTGTTCTGTGTGAAAAATCATATGATGACTTAAATCTTGTATTATAGTGGCTACTTGTATTTGCTATTATAAAATATTATTTCTTATGCATGTAAGTTAATAACTCGTATATATAAACTCCAGGTACTGTTAGAGAATTCGAAGTAAATAAAAGAAATTTATTTAAATAAAATTTTAAATGTTTGAAATTAAGAAAGTTTCTTATTGCCTGAAAAAAATAAAGGAAAATTTTAAATAATAGAAATTTTCAGTTTGAATTAAAATTTATTTTCTTTGGCTAGTTCAGTCTTACATATTTTTTTGTTTAATTGTTTAATTGTACAATTTTTGGTACAATTTCAGGGTCGTGAAGGTTTGTTCCAGATTGTTCCCAATATAAAGTTTTGTACAAAAAAAAATTAGATTATTAAGTGATAAAAGTATTTGTTACAATAAATAATGAACAACAACTTCTTGGTTAAATAACAATTACAATGTAAATTATTAAAATTTAGGAAATTTGTAAAGTAGCAACAAAATAATTTTGAAATAGCAACAAATTAGTATAGAAATGAATTACATAATATTTAAAAGTTAGTTAGTCAGTATATATTTTAGCAAGATAAAATAAAGAACAAGAAAATTAGCATAACGCAGGAAAATATAGATAAAATTACGAAATACAATAATTTTAATAAACTACAAAAAAGGAACGTAAGAAAGATATGGAAATTTAACAAGATAGAAATATTTACTGACTAATATACATGCACGTTATAATTTAAAATTCATGACTAGGTTAAGTAGGTAATGTAAGTAGGTAGCCTTAATTACAATTAAATGAAAAACTTTAGAACATTATAAAGAATTAACAAAAATTTGAGTGACAGAAAAGTTAATACGTATAGAGATTCAAATGTTTTACGTTAAATAAAAACTAACACATTACAAGAAGTTCAATTGCAGAAAAGTCAACTGTTTTACACTTATTAGATTCACTAAGTAAAAGTTAATTTATTAATTAAAGAAAGCACCATGCAACACATCGCAAAAGGGAAATAAAACATGCCAAAAAAAATTACTTAGCTAATGAATTCCACTGTAAATATTGGTATTGGTTGGACTATAGCACGGTGACGTGTGGTGGTGGTCACTCAAATGCGGACGCCATTCACAAGAACTCCAAATTTTAACCAGAGCGAGTTGATTTCATTCCGAATTTTGTCCATTTAATAGTAACACATGCTTTCCAGTTATCAAATTTCCACAATTGTACCATGTCACTCAATCGTATTCCATTTCCAAAAAATTTTATACCAATTTTTCACATATTTAGTTACAAAAATTCCTGTATTATATAGAGCCCGTCGTGGTTGAAACCAAATTAAAAGAGAATTAACATAACCGATCAACTGATATATATAGGCCCAGTTTAGCGCGAAAATTACATTACCACAGTTCTACCAATCAAAAAAAAATTTAATGAATTTGACACATACCAAAGTACAGTTGGTGTCAACAAAAAGGTACAGCAAAAGTACAGTTAGAGGCAACAAAAAGTTCAATAAAATTAATTTAGGAAATTAACAATTTTTAAAATTCTCAAAACGTTCTACAGAACGTAACACTCTTAACGACCCGTTAAAAAAAAAATTTGATAAAATTTTTTTTTTTTTTTTTTTGAATAGTAAGATTAGATATCCTAAAAGCAGTTAAGTGATTTCTATTTTAGCAAAGATGTGTTTGCTAAATTTGGGCGCCAAACTGATTAATCTTACCAAATTTCAGCATTCTCGTATAGTGCTGTATGTACAAAATGTATAGTAGTGACTGAACGGAATATAACGGATAAAAAGGCAGGTTTTTTGAAATAGGGTTTTGAGATTGAAATTAGTTGTTTTAATCGAAATTCATTTCTTTTTGAGGTTCGTTGTACTTTACAGGTTACTAATGAAAAAAAATTTACTTAACCTAAGTCTGACAGCTCAGACATAAATCCGAATAATCGCAAAAATAGTTAACTAAACTAACTTACTAAACTAAATTTGTCTGAGACAAATATAAATTCAATAAATTTCAATTAAATTTGAGATTTAGCTCAAATATAGATCCGCCTAAGCGCTTTGCTTTGCAAAATTGAATATGGGTAATGGAACAAGTATTAGCCGGTCAGTCAGAGATCACTCGAAAATAGAAAAAGAAAATTATGTAAGTCCCCGCAATACTAAATTATAGTGGTCGGCCGGACCTACAAAGAGAAAAGGTAAGATAAATCGTTGTGCTGTAATAAACATAATGTTTGGTCAGCCCACAACGAACGAAATACAAAAGAAAAGAAAAAAATTGAGTGAGTCCCCCTGTAATTAGCATAATCACGAGCCATTTTCAATTCCCATTGACTAGAAATATAAGAAAACAAGAAATAAAACTATTATAGGTAACGACAAAAAAAATTACAACGAACTCAATTTAATAAGTGACTGTTGAAATTATTTAGGTAAAATTGCAGTAATATGAACACACAAGCAAAACCCTGAAAAACCTTAAGTTTAAATTACTAATGAATTGCGAACAAAAAAAATTTTTGTTTAAATTAAATGACATTGCTCCCACAATGCCTTGCTCTGTTATAAAATCGGGTTAAACTAATTCCGAAAAATTAGCCACAGAGCCTTCATTTCGATCAGACGTAAGCCGGACGAAATGGTAGCACACTAAATTAAATTATTACTATTCTATAAACTAAATTTTTTTTTAAATTACTAAATGTTAAACTAATTTTAGTGCTAATTAACCCTAATTAAATTTTAGTACATAAAGGTAATACAAAAAGGTAAAGAAAACGTAATGATTCTATTACGAAAGGTAAACGCAAAATAAGATAAATTAGAGAAATATTAATGTTAAATGACATAAATTCTGTTTATGTCATGCCCCAAGTAATGTCAGTCAACATTAGCAAAGAGCCTTCGTTTCGATCAAGTTGACACCTGACGAAACGGAAGATACTTACTAACTAAATCTTAACTAATTTAATAAGAAAAATATAAATAAGGTAAAGCCAATATAGGTAATGAAGAGAGAAAATATAAATATACAAAATTAAGTGACATGATTTCAAATTCATGTCGTGCCCCAAGCAACATCGCGAAATGTTAACTAAAGGCCTTCGTTTACCTTCAGGGAAAGCCTGAGTAAACGGAAACGTAAATATAATTAGAAACAAATTATTCGAGTATGAATACGAAGGGAAAGTTTTTTTTTTCGTCGAGTGACACGTAAGGTAAAATGCAATTTTAAGTAAGGAGTAAATTTATAAAAAGGCAAAAGTAGTTAAATTTTAAATGTAATAGAGAGTAACGTAAATACACATTTATTACACATAGAAAAAGTGTCAAATGACCACTAAATAAAATTAGATAGCAATTTAAGGTAAAGATATATTACATTTTATTAAGGACAGTAATATAAATTAAATATAAGTTAGCTTTGGTGACAATAGAGGTTACAAATAGAGTGATTTAGACGAACAGACGGACTACAAATGTTACAATGAAAGGTAAAAGACAAACGGACGGACTAGAAGAGATAAAATGAGAATTATTGACTACAAAAATTGGCTGTCACCATATAAAAATATAAATGACAAGTTGGTAGAGTCATTTTAATCGCAATTTCTTGAGGATTTTTACCTCCAATGGCAAAACGATTGTAAAGAACGGCCAACTGCCAAATTCTGCATGCCGAGGCAGTGCGGCAATATATAAATGACAGACAGACTAATAACGGCAGACGGACTGAATGTAAATTAGAAAAAAAAAGGTAATCACCAAATTTTGTAAAAATGTAACAGTGTATTTACGTACAATAAAAGGAATAATTAAACGTAGTGAAAAGATAAGATAAGAGATAATATAGATAATATGGACTACTAAATTGATTTTTATTGTTGGCGCTCAACGTATGGTTTTAACATAGAGACATGGTATGTGCCTAAATTTTTACCATCGATAGATACTAACTCGTAACGGTTGTCAGAAAGTTTATTAGATATTTGACATTTGATAAATTTAGGTGCTAATTTGGAGCTAAAGTATTCACCAGCACTTGATAATGGAAAATGTCTTTTCCAAACGTAGTCGCCTATATTAAATGAAGCAAAACGGTGACGTAAATTGTATCGATTAGCGCTACTTTCCTGTGAGCTAGCAATACGTTCACGAACAATACGACATGCATTCGATAAATTACGTATACGTTCAGGACAGTTATTGAGGTCAATATCGAAAGGTACAGGATTTTGAGATGATGGGGTACCTAATAATTTAAATTCACGACCGAACATAAGGTATGCGGGTGAAAATTGAGTAGTGTGATGTACTGCGGAATTAATAGCGAAGTTAAAAGCGTCTAAATTCGAATCCCAATCTCGTTGATTTTCGTTAATATATGAAGCAATTAGGGTTTTTACGGTTTGAATAGCACGTTCAGCGGGATTACTCTGTGGATGGTATTTAGGAGAAAGCTGAACCTGTACATTGTGGTCTTTAAAATATTGTTGTACTGGACCAGATACGTACTGTGTGCCATTGTCGCAAATTATGGTATCACAAAACCCAAAAGTAAGGAATACCTTATCAAATATTTTTAAAATATTTTTCGCGTTTGCTTCACGTAGTGGAAAAATTAATGTATATTTGGTAAATAAATCTGAAAGAACGAAAACGTGACGATTTCGGTTAGTAGACATGGGATATGGGCCTCCGAGATCAGTACATAGGACTGACCAGGGTTTATCGATAACTCGCTTACCCATAAATCCGGCAGGTAACTTACGTTCGATTTTGTGCTGAGCACAAACCTGGCATGATCGACAATAACGTAGAACGTCGGTGCGTAAGCCTGGCCAATAATAAAATTGGGTTAAACGGCATAATGTTTTATAAACACCAAAATGTCCGGAAGTAACATTGTCGTGACATTCACTCAAAGCGTTTGTACGGAGTGAAGTGGGTAATACTAACTTCCAAGGATCTTCATCTATATTTAGTGGGTTAACAGGTGTACAGAATTTATATAATTTGCCATCTTCAATTTTCCAGTGGGAAAATTTGTCGGGAAACCGTTCAACTTTAGCTAACATTCTCCGATACCAACGATCATAATGAGTATTGGTTACTTCAATTAAGTTAATGTCGGTAGGTATACGGGACAAACCGTCAGGCAACGTATGGGATGATCCCTTTCTATGTACGATGTTAAAATCGTATGACTGCAATTGTAGACTCCAGCGTGCTAGTCGACCTGAAGGGTTTTTCAAGTTGTGTAACCACTTCAAGGCAAAATGATCCGTAACAACCGTAAAACGGGTGGCCTCAACGTAACCTCGGAACTTATTAATCGACCACAAGATCGAGAGTAACTCCTTTTCGGTTACAGAAAAGTTAATTTCATTTTTAGTAAGCGCACGGGAAGCGTATGCAATTACTTTTTCCTGACCATCAGCGGTTTGCTGCGTTAAACAACTACCGAGAGAAAAGTTGGACGCGTCACAGTGTATCGTATAAGGTAAATTCGGATCCGGACAGCTAAGTATGGGTGGTGATAATAAACATTTCTTTAAAGCATCAAAAGATTTTTGGGTGGTATCGTCCCAATTCCACTTACAATTTTTCCTCGTAAGTTTAACTAGAGGAGCAGCAAGTTCCGAAAAATGTGGAATCCATCGACGGAACCACGATACTATTCCCAAAAATGAACGGACTTGTTTCACTGACTTAGGTATTGGATAAGTGGCAATTGCACTGGTCTTATCGGAATCAACTTGTATACCTGAGGAATTTATTACGAATCCAAGATATTTAATTTCGCGTTTCGCGAAATGGCATTTCTCTAATGAAAGCGTCAGATTTGCTGCTTTCAAACGAGTTAGCACCTCATATAAAGTTTTGATGTGTTCATCAAAAGATGCATTAGCAATGACTATATCATCAAGGTACACAAAGACATAAGGTTCGAGACCAGGACCTAAAATAGTATCCACTAAACATTGCTGAGTAGCAGGCGCATTGGTTAATCCAAACATCATTCGTTTTGGCTGAAATTGGCCGCGTCCAGGTACAGAAAATGCACACTTAGGACGGCTACTAGGATCTAAAGGGATTTGCCAAAAGGCGGACTTAAGGTCTAACGTAGTGAACCAACTCGCATTACCTAAACGGTCAAGTATCTGATGCATAAATGGTAGTGGATATGCATGTTTTTTGGTAACTGCGTTAAGTTTCCGAAAATCAAGGCAAAATCGAAACTTAGGACTTCCATCAGTGGATTTCTTATTAACTACCACAATCGGATTGTTCCAGGGACTCTGAGCGGCTTCAATAACATCCAAAGATAACATTCTATCAACCTCTTGATTGATAAAATCATGGATAGGTTTTGATACGACATAATTCCGCTGTTTAATTGGTGGGGCATCGCCAGTATCAATTTCGTGTACGATTGCAGATGTGCAGGGCAAGTTATCTGGTTGTGGAAAGCTTTTAATTAAATTTTCTAGTTTACGCTGTTGGTCATCAGTTAATGATTGATTTTGCTCTAGTGAACAGATATCAGAACCGACGAACTGATATGTGCTACGAGCAAAGTCGACCGAAATACAAAATTTTTTGATAAAGTCCACTCCTAATAAAAGATCATTGGAGAGACCTTCAATAACCAGCGTAGGTACGGTGTACGTAAGGTTATGAAATTTATACGGAATAAAAGCTTTTCCTTTTATTTCACAAGACGAACCATTTGCGACAGTGATCTGGGTAAATGGGCTTAACTTACATAACGGTGGAAGGTTATGTTTAATTTGGTCGTAAAATTTTGAACTAATTGCTGTCACGGCAGCACCGGAGTCGATTAAGCCGAGGACTTTACGTCCAGAGATATACAGCCGGACGTAAGGACGAGAGTCGTTATTGACTGAAACAAATGAGTACGTCGGATTTTCACAATTATTGCTAGGTGGTGGTTGAACACAAAATTTGCGAACCGTAGATAACCATGAAGTCCATTCTTCAGAATCACGCCTCATCGAACGAATCGATTTGTTAACCGAAGGAGGCGACCGACGATTCAAACGGAAGCCTACTTGGCGTTTAAAGATTTATTACATTTGGAGCAAGTCCTAACAGTGACGTCAGGGGCTCCACAGCGGTAGCAATAACGGGTTTTAGGTTTATCGCAATCCCGGAAATGATGGCCTTCCTGGCGGCAGTTATAACATTTCATAGAGGATATAAAACGTACTGACTTATTTGAAACGTTACTGGTAGATGATCGAGACGTCGACGGAAAACTAGGTGATGTACTATTTACGCGAGGTGATACGTGTTCGGCTTTTACTCGGTCAAGCTGTGCACAAAGTGTGTACAGTTTGTCCATAGTGTCACACATGCCAATGGACACTAATAAACTATTGTCTTTTGATAAAGCGGAGGTAATGATGTCTATCTTACGTGATTCATCGGGTTGTACCGAAAGCTTTGAGAATAATTGCTTTAGGCGAATAAAAAGATCTACCGTCCTTTCCGTAGGGCCCTGTTTAATATTGTAAATGTCTTTCCAGATGGCGTCATCTGAAGTAGACAGACCGTAATGTTTTCGCAAAGAATCTAAGAGCTGGTCCCACGACTGTAGGTCAGGTTTAGTCGCTCGGTACCAATTCAATGCCGAACCCTCAAATAGATCCACGGCAGAGACGAAAAGATCGTGATGTGACACGTGTCGTGCTTCTGCCAATTCATGAACACGATCTATAAATTCTTGTACGTTACCAGAACCATTAAATTTAATGTTCCACTTATAAACAGGTGGAGGTTTATAAGTATGTACAGCGTGTTGAACCGCCATAGGAACGTTAGCAGTGATATGCCTAGTACGCTCCAAAAGTTCGGAGTCTAGGTCCATAAATGAATTTTCTAATAACGTAGCTTGTTCAATGAGAGGCACTGAGTTCTCATCTCTGTAACGATGGTTTCTAACGAGGTTTAATCTACGTAAGAAATGTGCAATTCGATTAGAAAGGTATTGATATTCTAATGACTCCTCCGTACCGACAAACAAACGAACTTCCGAGCACAACTGAGTGTATTTGGCCTGTAATGTGCCAATTTCACCAACTAATGGTGGGGCAAAAGTTTGATCTATTTCTAAGCCTGAATTAAGTATAGCAGACATCTGTCTGGCAGTAAGTGCAGTGGCACTACGACCATGACGTAAAAGCTCGTAGGCGAGTTCGTCTCGTTTAAGACCAACAAAGCTTACGTGTGTGTCCATATTAAAGAAAAAAATTTCAAAATATTCAAAGTATTAACAGACAGACAGACGAGAAAAGGAAATAGGATAAATAAAGAAAGGTAATTAGAAAAAGTCACTTACGAAATTGCTGAAGTAAAAAAAGATTCATACTCAAAACATCGAACTTCGTTTGGGCAGTAAAATCCACAATAACCATATCCCGGATTTCGACAGTATTAAAATATAAAAATGGCTTAAAATCCAATACACAATGCAATCACGATCGGACTCCTTTTTCAAAAATTGGGCTACCTACAATAAAAAAATGTTAATATCGAAGAAAATACAAAAGTCACAAAAGAGAAAATAGAATTGTTTAGGAACAATCTGAAAAATTTTCGGGCCCCAATGTTGGCCGCGCCATAATATTTGTTAGAGAATTCGAAGTAAATAAAAGAAATTTATTTAAATAAAATTTTAAATGTTTGAAATTAAGAAAGTTTCTTATTGCCTGAAAAAAATAAAGGAAAATTTTAAATAATAGAAATTTTCAGTTTGAATTAAAATTTATTTTCTTTGGCTAGTTCAGTCTTACATATTTTTTTGTTTAATTGTTTAATTGTACAATTTTTGGTACAATTTCAGGGTCGTGAAGGTTTGTTCCAGATTGTTCCCAATATAAAGTTTTGTACAAAAAAAATTAGATTATTAAGTGATAAAAGTATTTGTTACAATAAATAATGAACAACAACTTCTTGGTTAAATAACAATTACAATGTAAATTATTAAAATTTAGGAAATTTGTAAAGTAGCAACAAAATAATTTTGAAATAGCAACAAATTAGTATAGAAATGAATTACATAATATTTAAAAGTTAGTTAGTCAGTATATATTTTAGCAAGATAAAATAAAGAACAAGAAAATTAGCATAACGCAGGAAAATATAGATAAAATTACGAAATACAATAATTTTAATAAACTACAAAAAAGGAACGTAAGAAAGATATGGAAATTTAACAAGATAGAAATATTTACTGACTAATATACATGCACGTTATAATTTAAAATTCATGACTAGGTTAAGTAGGTAATGTAAGTAGGTAGCCTTAATTACAATTAAATGAAAAACTTTAGAACATTATAAAGAATTAACAAAAATTTGAGTGACAGAAAAGTTAATACGTATAGAGATTCAAATGTTTTACGTTAAATAAAAACTAACACATTACAAGAAGTTCAATTACAGAAAAGTCAACTGTTTTACACTTATTAGATTCACTAAGTAAAAGTTAATTTATTAATTAAAGAAAGCACCATGCAACACATCGCAAAAGGGAAATAAAACATGCGAAAAAAAATTACTTAGCTAATGAATTCCACTGTAAATATTGGTATTGGTTGGACTATAGCACGGTGACGTGTGGTGGTGGTCACTCAAATGCGGACGCCATTCACAAGAACTCCAAATTTTAACCAGAGCGAGTTGATTTCATTCCGAATTTTGTCCATTTAATAGTAACACATGCTTTCCAGTTATCAAATTTCCACAATTGTACCATGTCACTCAATCGTATTCCATTTCCAAAAAATTTTATACCAATTTTTCACATATTTAGTTACAAAAATTCCTGTATTATATAGAGCCCGTCGTGGTTGAAACCAAATTAAAAGAGAATTAACATAACCGATCAACTGATATATATAGGCCCAGTTTAGCGCGAAAATTACATTACCACAGTTCTACCAATCAAAAAAAAATTTAATGAATTTGACACATACCAAAGTACAGTTGGTGTCAACAAAAAGGTACAGCAAAAGTACAGTTAGAGGCAACAAAAAGTTCAATAAAATTAATTTAGGAAATTAACAATTTTTAAAATTCTCAAAACGTTCTACAGAACGTAACAGTACAGTCAAAATACCCCATTTCCTGAAAAAATCTTTACACGAAACTCTTGCACCTATTTTAAATATTTTTCTTAGGATCTTTTTTTGAATGATCAGTATGCGCTTAGCCTCAGCGCAACCTCCCCACATAGCAATACCGTACTTTAATACAGAAAATACATGAGCATAATAAAACATTAGCAATTGATCTTGATCAAGATATTTTGTCAAGATGGTTATCTGGTAAGAGCATTTGTTCAACTTTTTACATACCGCATCAACTTGTTCAGAGAACTTTAAATTATTGTCTATAATGGTGCCTAAAAACCTAACACTAGTAACAGATGTCAGCGTTATTTCTTCATTGGTGATTTCCATATGTATGTTTTGTATATTTTTAAGTTTAGTCTATAAGAGCAGTTTTATTTATGTTCACTATTAGATGATTTTTGTAGCACCACAATTTAAATTTGGTAAGCACTTCGTTGGCTAAAGTTTTAACTTCTTCTGTATCTTTAGCTTTAACCAAAACAGTAACATCATCAGCGTACATGATTATTTTTCCAATGTCCACATAATCTGATAAATCATTCACATAACAAATAAATAACAGCGGTCCAATTGTACTTCCTTGTGGTACCCCAACTTTAAGCTCTTTGATTTCTGAGTGTTCATTTTCAATTTCTACAAAAAATTTTCTATTTTCAAGATAGGATTCAATTAACTTACTGCAATTGCCTCTGATTCCAATTTTCTTTAATTTTTGAAGTAGAAAGTGATGATTAACTGTATCGAATGCTGCACTTAGATCAAAAAACAAACCGATAACATGCTGTCCATCATCAAGCGCTTTTGCTAAATATTCGTAAAATTCAAATATAGCGCTGGTAGTTGAGTTAAGCGTTCTGAAGCCATGTTGCACAGGAGACAATAGTTTGTTATGTTCCAGAAAATCCATGATTCTTCTGCATACTGTTTTTTCAATAACTTTTGACCATATGGAAAGCATTGATATTGGCCTGTAGTTGGCAACATTTTTATGTTCGCCTTTTTTAAAAATAGGTTTGATTTTCGTAAGTTTCAATTCTTCAGGAAATCTATTTCCTGTTTTAATCCTGTCAATAGTTTCTATTATGTCATTAATAATTGGAGCTAATTTAGATGCTAAAAAATGAGCATTATTTTTTAATATTTTTGCTGGTACTTCATCCGGACCCGTAGAATTTTTATTCGGTAGACTCATTATAATGTTGCAAACTTCATTTGGATGTGTCGGTTCTAAAAAAATTGTCTTCAAACACACCTTTCTTGTTGTGGTACAGCACGGTGACAGACTATTTCCAAACTGTTCTCTTAATTTATTACATACAGCTGTTAAGAAATAATCAGCAAATATTTCCGTTATAGCTTTGGGAGTCTCTATTAATCTATTTTGATATTCTAAATTTATTTTCTCATGTTTTTGACTATTTTTGTTCAAAACTTTATTAATTTCATCCCAAACATCTTTAACACTACAAGTTTGGATGTCAATGTAATTACTGAAAATAGCTCGTTTTTTAGCTTGTTCTATATTGGACTGATGTTTCTTTTTCAATATTTTGTATTTTTCTTCCAGCCGACTATTCTGATGCCTTGTTTTATAAAGATCTCTGAGCAACACTCCTTCTTCAATAATTTCTTTTGTGATCCAGGTTTTATTTCTTGGGTAAATGTTACGCGTTTCTTTCGGAAAGCATGCGTCGAAGCAATAATTAAAACTTTCTGCAAATGCTGTAAAATTATCGTTATCAACCCAAGATTCATTATTTAGCATATAACCAAAATACTCCAAATTACATTGATTGAATAGTCTATTGCAAACTTTTTTACGTTCATTCCTTCCCATTTTACCACAGCTCTGCACTGTTAAAACTTGAGCGGTATGGTCACTGATATGAGTATCAATAACATCCACATTTATAAACTCGAGATCTTTATTGGTTATTAAGTAGTCTATAGCAGAACTTGAAGTTGCACAGATACGCGTCACTGTATTTATAATATTTCGATAATTATATGAATCAAATATGTCAATTCATTTACGTTTAAGATTATTTTTCATGAAATCAATATTAAGATCCCCCATTATAATCACGTTCCTTTTTTCTGTTTTTAAATATCTTAATAGATTGTCTAATTTTTCAAAAAATAACTCGATATCGCTGTTTGGCGACCTATATATAACGCACATGTAGTATATCTTACCGGTTAAGTCTATTTTTATACCACTACATTCAAAAACTTTATCCATAGTGAAACCATCTAAATTTAGTTTATCACTTACAAATTTTATTACAGAATTTTTTGCCCATATACCAACTCCACCATGCTTAAAATTATTTCTGCTGTAATACGCACATAACTTATAGTTATCAATATTAATATTTTCTAAGTTTTCTTCTAGACACCAATGTTCACTTAGTAAAAGAAAACTAATGTTTTCACGATTTAAAATTAATTCTAAATTTTCAACTTTATTACTTAAACACTGTATATTTTGATGCATGATTTTATATAAATAATTTTTAGCGTTATGTTTATTGGCTATTGAAGTCGGCTGGTTGCCTACGAAAAATATAACGTTTTATTATAGCACCTCTGGGCCAGTTATTTTCACTATACATTTGTTCTTTTAATTCCGCTTCTGCGCCGATTCTAAAACTTTCATAATTTCCTTTACTGTGTAAATTCTCGACAGTAAATTCGTGACCTGGGTATCGTTTTTTAAGAAAATCTTGAACTTTTTCTGTAGTTGTTTTTTTTTTCTTGCAACGTCCTAAAAAGATCCATATTCTCGATTCTTCACATTGAAGTTCATCTGTTTGGAGACCATTTCCTCTTATTATTTGTCTACGTTTCTTTTTATAAGTAACTAAATGAATTAAAACTTACAATGATTGGAATCAAGGGGCCAAGCTAGTATGTGTATCAAACTGTTCCCCCTGTCGCCAGTGAGTGACGTAGCACAGCACACATACAACCAAAACACATGATGTATGGTATAACAGTGTAGATGAGGTTGACTGCCATCTATTATTAACGTTATTAACTATTTGTATCACTACACAATTAAGTTTTTCTGCCACCTACCGTAGTCTACAATAACTACCAACATCTCTTTGAATGAGAATCGATAATTGGTTGGTGCTGCCATCTTTATCTGCTGTTGATATTTTACCAACTAATTGTTAATAGATAAAGATGGAAAGTGACGCTGATGTTCTGTCTTTAGATTTTATAAATATATATTGCGCGCGCACTTCGGACTAAATTAGAGTATTATGATTGGTTAAAAGAGGGAAGGAAGAAAGAAGAAACAGGATTCAGTGAGTTTTTGAAGGGATTAAGAAATTTCCTCCATTTTAGAATGGATGTTTAACATTTAAGTGAAAATTATAATTTAAAATTATTAATGTAATCTCGCTCGAAAAATGTAAAATAAATAGTAAACTTAATAGCTAATATTGTAATAAATTAATCTATAAAGTTATTAAATGTTTTCAAATTAATTTCATCGTTTTATTCGGGGAAACAACGAACCACATGCAAAAGAAATTCAATACGGGATACAACATTAAATAATTCATATTCGTCGTCGACTCTGTCGAAGTTAGCAACAGGGTTTTTATCCGAGTCGCGACCCCTTTCGCTCACAAAATAGCATACTGTATATAGTTGAGCGAATTAGTGCTAGTAAATTATGGAGAACACCGTTGAAAAATCGGAAAAAGAAATTTTTGGTTCTGGTGAGCTGTTTACATCAACTCCTAGAAACATCGATAACATCAACCACGTGGAACTGCCGACCATCTACGAGCAGCACACAGAAGATCTACGAGTTCACCGGGCGATATCACCTTCAGCGAGTACAGGTGACAATACGTCTTCTTCAGGTATATATAGTGATTCATTTAATAGTGCTGATAAAAATATTGACCTTTCTGATATATTAAATTACTTAAAAGACATTAAACTTAGTCAAAAACAAAATTTTAATTGTTTAGAAAGTAAATTTGATGGATTACAATCACAAAAAAGAAATACAATCAGAAATAGTTAAATTAAATACAATAGTAGAAAATGAAACTAAAAATCGTATGTCTGAGATTTTGGCCACCAAAATGGACTTATTGGACAAAATATCCGGTAACGAAAATAAAATTGAGCAATTTTCGAACAAATGTAATAGTACCTTTGTTGAAACAAAAAATCTAATCGATAAGAAAATTAGTTTTGTACACGATAATTGTACAAGCAATCATACCAATACCGAACATAAAATTAAAATGTTGTCTAAAAATTTGGAACAATGTGTAGAGAATAAATTAGCTGAAATTAGCTTAAAATTAAATGCCAACAATGAATTTGTTTCAACATTGGATGCTAAATGTAATACGATTGAAAACAGTTTATCCACTTTCTATGCGAGTAAAAATAGTATATATTTATCCAATTCAATTTTTCAACATAGTTCAATTCATGGTATTAATGCTAACAATGTCGAAATTTTTACAAATAATTTACAACGGTTGCATCCTGTTGAATATTTAAAATCGCTAGAAGCAATATTTTCCGTTAGTGACATTTCAGAAAGTGATAAAATAAGATTTGCGCGTGACAAACTTTCTAACAAAATTAAAAACAATTTTTCACTGTATGAAAATGAAATTTTGACATATTCAGATTTTCGTAAGTGGTTGATTAAGTCCTTCTGGGGAAGGGACACCCAAAACAAAATTTTAATCGACTTTTATACAAATGAAAATGGTAAACCTATACCAAAGGGTTCTTATTTGGATCACTTAACTAAATGGTACAATTTGACAAAACATTTAGATCAAAAACTGGATATAGAAAGTTTTATTAGTACATTAATTTCACATTTTCCTTTCGAAATCAATAGATTTTTAACTGGATGTAAAAATTTACATGAGTTAGAAACTGCTTTACGCGATTTTGATAATTATTTTACGAATTCTAACAATAGTCGCAATTATCAAAATTACACAACAAACTCATTTAATCCATTAATAATCAAAATCGAAATCCTTTCATACAGGGTGCACCGCCAAATAGATCTAATAACAAAAATTTTTCAAATTTTAATGATGTTAATACAAATAATAACAATAACCAGCAAGGTAACAACCGTTACAACAACAACAATTACAATCAAAATTTTCGGAATCGTGACACATTTTACAATTCTGACAACACCAATAGGCAATATGCAAGAAATTTTTCTAGTGATAATTATAATGGAAATCGTGATCGTAATAGAAATTTTGATCGTGACACTAATACAAGATTTAATCGTAATTTTTCCAATAGAATAATTTCCCAACCTGATACAAATCAACAGCCCAATCCATCCCGATTTAATGATTGACATACTGAACAGTCTAGACATAATGTTTATTCTAATAATAACAGAAATAATAATAGAGAATTTTGGGGACGTTCAGGTCCAAATTGCAATAACTTAAATAGAATTGACGTAGATTTAAACAATGATATTCATCAGGAACCAATTTCAACTGTTCAAACAGATTCTGTTCCTATACTTGAATCAAATTTTAACGATCAGGGAAACTTGGTACGTCCAGTGGTTGGATGAATAAGCCAACCACTGGAAGTACACTGAACTCATATAACACACGAAAAATCTATCCAACACTATTTCACGACTGTAAAACTAAAATCCAACAACCTGCACCTATTCTCTGTTCAACCGGAAGGTGCAATTTTGACAGGCGGAATATTCACTAGTAATAAATCATTATTCAAAAATGAAAATAATCCTTAAGGAAAAGAACAAATAATAAGAACGTCCGAAAAACAAGAGACTTAAAAAAAAAAGACAGATTATACAATTGACACGAATTATACCCTATGTTTCTTTATTTTTAACAAGAAATACCACAAGTAGTTTATGATCAGTATTATTATTCCCATCTTTTATTACTAATATAATTGTATGTGTTTACCTACTTACTTTAGTATCTTTTTCATTTGATCTTAGTTTAAAGGGATGCGTAAATGAATATTGATATGATTGTATGATTATATGCGACAATACGGCATGTTATAAAAAGAGAAGATGTTTTGTGGAACGTATAGACAATTTAATTGAAAATGTCCAGGAACGTTTTATAATTGTTTAAAAGAATCTTCCTCAACAGATTCAGCTGATAGTTCCGATTGTGACTAATAAGAACAATAAATTAATAAATATTATTTCTTTAAATTTGCTAAGGTGTTTTCTTCTATATCACTATTTTTCAGATAATTTTATTTAATAATCAAATATATTTTTCAAATAAACTAATCGAACAGTAAAAATGTTCAAATTATTTTTTTGGAAGCTGTTTCTATTCATTTTATATTATAATATAAATATCTCTAAAATATTCGTTTAAAGTAATCGATTGAACGAGCACCTTTGTACTGCTGAAGTGCTAGTGCAAAGTCATAAATTATATTTAGGACTAAAATGTCAAAATTGCACCTTCCGGTTGAACAGAGAATAATTCACAAACAATATCAGTATACGATGTAGATTCTAAAAATGATATTACTACAAAAAATTTTAATGTTACTATGAGGGACAATGACATTGACATCCAACAACCTGTACTTATTACACAAACAATTTCAGTATCCGATGTAGATTCTAAATACCCCTGTCGCAGCATCCTGCAAAACATAGCGAGTTTCCGATTATAAAAATTAGTTTTTCTCGGTAACCAGTTTATACACAATGATGGTTTAAAATCTTTTTTATCTGATTTTTCTCCTCTTTGTAATGGTGTAAAAAAATGTTGCAAAAATTTTTGAAATTGGGAAAATTTTTAGCAAAAAGAAATTTTTTTCACGAAAAATGCTCAAAAAACATGACTACGGCATCAGACGTGTCTGACTAACGAATTTCCAACATTTTCACCAAATTTCGTAAAAATAGGACATTTCATGCGAAAGTTATCGTGCGAAAACATATATATATATATATATATATATATATATATATATATATATATATATATATATATATATATATATATATATATATATATATATATATATATATATATATATATATGTATATATATATATATAAATATATATATATATATATATATATATATATATATATATATATATATATATATATATATATTAGTGAATATTATTTTCGGTTTCTAGGGACCTCAAAATAAATTTTTGCCATAGTCCCGGACTCAAGTCGCGTCATGACAGTGGCTGTAATAGCTGAATTCCATTCTGGAAATTCTCCAAAAATCTTGCCATAAATGCGATGCTCGGAACATGGTTTTTTGGGCATTTTTCGTGAAAAAAATTAAATTTTGCAAAAATTTCCCCAATTCAAAAATTTTTGTATAATTTTTTTACACCATTGAAAAAATCACATAAAAAAGGTTTTTGAACAATAATTATTCTGTCAACTAATTTCCGACAAAAACTAATTTTTGTAAACGGAAATTCGTTGTTATGCAGGATGCTGCGACAGAGGTATTTTATATGCTACATATTACATTAAATCTATAATAATCACTGCTTGTACGGAACACTATTGGCGCAAGTACAACTTGCACTTGGCGGCTTTTTTATTTCGTAATTATGTACATGCCATAGATATATGAATAGTATTCATATATCAATGGTACATGCATAGGTCTTTGAGGAATATGTATATAGTATCTTACTACATACATATTGGTATGTACATACTAACTCTATAAGTCGTTATTTGACTTCAGTAACGAAATATAGTATATGGATAATCCATATCAAATATCTCCTTATTGAAAAACCATGTTCCTGACGTCAGACACGTCTGGCTGAAGAACTCATCCAAGATTTTTGGACTTCCAACGTTCTCACCAAATTTCGTAATCCTAGGACATTTCGTTCGAGAGTTATCGTGCGGACACATATATATATATATATATATATATATATATATATATATATATATATATATATATATATATATATAAATACATATATATATATACATATATATATATATATATATATATATATATATATATATATATAAATACATATATATATATACATATATATATATATATATATATATATATATATATATATATATATATATATATATATATATATATAAATTTTAGTGAAGGTTATTTTCGGGTTCTAGGGACCTCAAAACAAATTTCTGCCATAGTCCCGGGCTCAGGTCGCGTTATGACAGCGGCTGTAATAGCGTGTATCCATTCTGGAAACTCGCTAAAATGATATTACTACAAAAAATTTTAATGTTACTATGAGGGACAATGACGTCGACATCCAACAACCTGTACTTAATACACGAACAATTTCAATATCCGAAGTAGACTTTAAAAATGATATTACCACTAAAAATTCTGATGTTATTATGATGGTCAATGACTTCGATACCCAACAACATGCACTTAATGCACAAACAATTTCAATGTCCGAAGTAGATTTTAAAATTGATAATACCACTAAAAATTCTGATGTTACTATGAGGGACAATGACGTTGACATCCAACAACCTGTACTTATTACACAAACAATTTCAGTATCCGATGTAGATTCTGAAAATGATATTACTACAAAAAATTTTAATGTTACTATGAGGGACGAGGATATCGAAAATTCATTTGCGATACCAAATGTTGATCTTGCTGATACCTTTTGGTGTAATAATGTTACTGGCGATATTATTGATTTTCTAACTGAGGATATAGACACACCGAGTGCTCATATGTATGGGAACAACCATCCTAATATTTTACCAGTCATTCAATGTACCTACCTGGGGGAAAAAAATTTCAATTCTTTTTGACAGCGGGAGCAACATAACCGGAATAAATAAAGAAATTTTTCATAAACTTAACGAAATCACCCTATCATTTATAAATAAACCGATACCCAAAATACCTACAATAAAATGTCAAGTTTTAACAGCGGTCGGTAAAAAATCTAAAGTCATTTCTGAACAGATCTACTTAGAGGTTTACAGTTCCAATATTTTATTACCCCTAAATTGTCTTGTAATTGAAAATCTCAGTTTTGATATAATAGTCGGTACTGAATGGTTTGACATGTATAAAGTCAAACTGAATTTTGAAAACTCTACTATTAATTTTACTAATGATAATAATTGGAAAGAAACCAACCATATCCGAAAATGAACCAATCACGAATGGAGACGGATCTACCACATCTGGAAATAGATCAACCGCAATTAACGTTAGAAAACAGAATTTTTCTAAGAACATTGGGTTTTATGCTAAAGAGCAATAATGAATCAAGTACTAGGAGTGGATCATTCTTACGTGATAACTTATTGACAGGAGAAGAAAAAATACGTCATCATTTCCAACAGCTTTTACCAGCGACAACAAGTACGAACCTGTAAGAAGTATTCACCTACCCCAAATTGGCACTCATCAGTACAACATACAACAGCCCCTCGATGTGTGGAATACCTTTATGGATTCTTTTATAAAACATTATTGTAATAATAAAATGTAAATATCTAATACTAGACAGGTTTACTTTGTGAAAATCCATATTAAATATGGTGTCGTTGCTTTGTCACTTTTCACAGCAAAATAACAGAAAAACACGAGTCGACTTTCGGCTTTTACACCATCATCAGGTGAAAAACTTAACTAAAAATTGTTCTTTTTGGCGAAAACTATTTATAATATAGATCGGAGCAAATAATGCATTGGTGGGGGATGCTAGAGACAGAGACAGAGACAGATACAATCACAGTATACAATAAAATTAAAAATTTTTGTATTGTTTGCAAAGGTAGTTTACAGCGAAATTGGACCTAACCAGTTTTTAAAAATAAATTTCGCTGTAAACTACCTTTGCAAACAATACAAAAATTTTTAATTTTATTGTATACTGTGATTGTATCTGTCTCTGTCTCTGTCTCTAGCATCCCCCACCAATGCATTATTTGCTCCGATCTATATTATAAATAGTTTTCGCCAAAAAGAACAATTTTTAGTTAAGTTTTTCACCTGATGATGGTGTAAAAGCCGAAAGTCGACTCGTGTTTTTCTGTTATTTTGCTGTGAAAAGTGACAAAGCAACGACACCATATTTATATATGTAAATATCTGTTTTTCTGATTGTAAATAAATATTTTTAGAAAAATATTTGTTTTATTTAGCCGGAAAAGGGTTAGGTATACATAAATAAAAAGAAATATATTAATTTTCAGTTGTCATTTATTATACAGAATTATTAATTGTTTTCAACATAATAAGAAGCCATATTATAGTAATTCATAACATTTACAGTCTTAAATTCTATCTAATATGTTTTTCCAACTGCTCCGTGGCTGATAAGACCAAATACTTGTGGAGAATTTTTCATAAGGTTAAACTTTTCCAATTTCATATTGTTGTATCGATATGGTAACGTTAGCAAACCATCCTCCAATTCCACAATTGTTTGTTTCTTTGATGAGTCAAATTTTGATTGTTGTTGATTAACACCATAACTCGTATAGAATTTTCCAACTTCCAACTCACTCATTTTTTTCCATGGTTTTACTTTTCCCAACGCGTTTAGCTCCCGTAACAATTCTTCAAGAGATTCTTGTTCGGTGACGACAACACCATTATTGTTTCTGTTAGTTTGTGATTTATTGAATTCCATTTTTTCTTGTAAAAAATTCTATAACAAATAAAAATTTTGTTCCAATTGGAGAAAAATTAACAACAATTAAAAATTTGTTTCAACAATTAAAAATTTTGTTACAAAAATAGATGAAAAACTTTCAGCAATAGAGAATTAAAAATTTAGTAAAACAATAAAAAAAAAACATAACAATTAAAAAACTTACCAAAAACTGGAAGCTTACTTGAAGATGATTTTCATAGTAGTTCAATTTAAACTGATAAATTGTTCTATTCTCCACCGTGTTTATATAGCACTTTTTGGTGGAAAGTTCTAGAATGTTTGAATGAATTCAACCTACGCAAATTTCGCAACAGAAAACAAAATATGAAATTGAAACAATTTTTTTCATCAATTATTCAGACTCAGTACTAAACAAAAGAATGTGTTTTACCTATTTTAATTCAATTACGGAAATTCAAACTGATAAAAAAATATAATTTTTATAAAAATTGAATATTTCAGTACAACAACATTTCAACCGCAAAATTATTCTCATCATTGCATCAACAGAACTGCGTGCGTACTCGCTAAATAGTATACCAGTTTTAAAACATCATATGTAAGTGCCTCTCGTGGTCCAACGAGTATGGCGCTTGCCTCACATACAAACAGCACCGGATTCAAACCCACCACCCGACAAGAAAATCCTATTTCATCAACAATTTTTTTTAATACATGACGTCACATCCAAGATGGCGCCGCAGACTGGAAGTAACAACACGGCGCCACAGACAAGAAGTAAACAATTCGCAGATATGTACTCACTCTTGCTTGCCCCTTCAATTTAGGCAATCGCACATGCACCCTCAACCGTCGGACTACCTACTGAGTTCTAATAAGCGTGAAAAATTATCATCACATTATTTTCTTTGTAATTTGTAGTAAAGACATTCAGTACGCTAATTCCATCTAAAAATCTTTTAAGAATAATTCAAATAAATGACCCGAGTCCTTTAAAACTGCTAGAAATTTTCTTAATATTTAACTAGTTATTATTTAATATTATCAATATTGCCGTGATTTTTGTGTATCATGGCTAATTATATAGATAATAAAATTTATTAATAAAATATCAAATATTACCAAAAAATTTAGTAATTTTAAAGGACCTAAATATCATTTATTTGAATTATTTTTAGGAAATTTTTTTCTGAAATTTGGATAATAACTATCTTTGCTACTAACTATAAAGAAAATATAGTAATAATAATTGTTCATGCTTATTAAAAATCCAATGTTACAGAGACGTGTTTTTTTAGTACAAAACTAAATTTTTCTATTGGTACCAATGTCTGTGACAATATTTTGTTAATAATTGTGATTTTATGAATAAGTAGATGTCTAAGAATGGTATAATTTTTACTTTGCTAGAATTTGTAAAATCATTTTGAATTTAGGGCCACTTAAAGTCGTATTTTGGAAAAGCGGACTTTTGGGCGTTATTTTTGCAGATTATGGTATTTAACTGTCGGAATATGTTTACTAGACCCAATTTTGATACGATGCCAAAATTTCATGTGGAAGTGACCAATAATTTTGAAATTGTTACCATTTTTCGTAATTAATAAATTTGAAATTTCCGGTTTCCCGCCAAATAGCAAGTGAGGGGTGAAACCTGTTTAGCTACTTTTTCATTCCAACCGATGCACCAACTAACCCCATTAAAATATTTTCCAAAATATCAATAGTAAAAAAGTTTCTCATATGGTGCGAACTTTATGAAAGACTATATATATATATATATATATATATATATATATATATATATATATATATATATATATATATATATATATATTGGGTTGATTCATAAATTCTTGCCGATGCAGGTAGAGATAAATTTACATTTCTTGGAATATCTTATTTGTCGATGCAGGGTGGTTGGGGTGTTTTTAAATAATAGGCATTGGTTAGTCATTCTTGATTTAGAACTCCGAGTGTGTGTACGTAATTAAAAAAAAATATTAGTGGTAAAAATGGAAAACCTAAAAGAACATTTTAGACATGTGATGTTGTGGGAGTTTAAACTTGAAAATAACGCGTCAGCAACGGCTAAAAAAATATGGAGTGTCTACGGTGAAGATGTAATATGTGAACGAACAGTGAGATACTGGTTCACGAAATTCCGTTCCGGAAATACGTCACTTGAAGACGATCCAAGACCAGGTCGGTCTTCAGAATTAGACGATGAACAGTTAAAAAATTTATTGGAAGAAAACCCACGTCAGTCAACATGGGAGTTAGCCAACAGAATGTGTGCATCACAGTCAACTGTGTGGCGACATCTAAGGAAGTTGGGTAAAGTACCTAAGCTTGGAGTTTGGGTGCCTCATAACCTCACTGAGGAAGATAAGGAGAACAGTGTGTACCTCTAGTGGATATGTAATAGACATGCTTGGGCCTTATGAGGCGAATTTGAATGACGCCAGTATTTTAAAAATGATTATGGATACGAATGTATTATCCAAAATCGTAAATCTGGGAGATGTCTTTGTTCTTGATCGAGGGTTTCGGGATGTACAAAATTATTTAGAAAGCAGGGGTTATGTAGTGTTAATGCCGGCTTTAAAAGGAAACCGTAAACAGCTAACAACAAAAGAGTCCAATGAATCTCGTTTTGTTACAAAACTTCGCTGGATAGTAGAGTGGGTTCATGGCATGATTCAACAAAAAAATCGACTTTTAGACCACACACTTGACAACAAAATGCTGCATCAAGTTGGAAACTAGTATAAAATTGTAGCTTTTCTACTTAACGAGTTTGGTAAACCTGTCACTGTAAATAATGAATTGACATTAAAAATTATAGATCGCATGAAAACACTTAAAGATAAAGATAATACACTAGCGACAGAGATAGAAGAAAAAGGATGGCTGAGGAAAAAAATCATATTTCAACCTTTAAGCAGCCTTGATTTATCTGACTTTCCACAACTGGATGAAACTCAATTAAAATTATTATTTACGGGACCGTATCAATACAGTCAAGCCATTGCTTACCTAGCAGAAATATTAAATGATGATAATACAATAAACATAGATTTTGTAAAAGATCAATCGAATATTTTAAAACTGCAAGTGAGATCACGGCATATAACACGAAAATTGTATAAATGTTTTATGGAATATATTCCTGAAAAGAACGACTGTGATGGAATCACTCGGCATTTTTGTGAATGTCCTAATGGAAGTCGCACAGTAGGATGCTGTTCCCACTTGGCCGCAACAATTTATTATTTATCATTCGGGCGACATCAATCTCGTTTACCTCGGTCCAGCTGAAAAACTCAGCCAATTATTTACAAAAGACAATATTGCGGTAACGATTGAAGAAGGCAGTGATTATGATTGATTCATTATAATAATAGTTTTTATTGTATTATAGATAATTAGTACTGTTATAATTATTATTAAAATTACATATATATCTGTCTAGTATTTATACATAGGGAGTAATTATATTTTTTTTAACACTGTTCTACCCATCCGAAAATTTTGAAAAAAATATATAATGTAGAGCATAGTAAGAGGTATTTATAAAAAAAAAAATTGTGATAGTGTCTTTTAATATATGTGACATTTTTTATTTTTGAAAATTTTTTATTTGGAATTTTTTGACATATTAATCATTACGAATACCTAATAATATTTCGTTTAACATTTCTTTGATGTATCTAACGTATATACAAAAAGCATACAAATTTGTTACGTTGTAAAGGAAAAAAAATTTTTTTTTCAAAATTCAATTAATTAGTTTATTTGAAAAACTAGCGTGTGCAGAAGTGTGATAACTTAGGGAATAATTTCCCTTAGTGTTGTGATTTCAAGGTAAAAATATCAACCCAACTTTTCTGGGGGGCATTTCATCCATGTTTACCCTGCTATACTCTTTCTGCCATAGTCCCGGGCTGAAGTCGCGTCATGACAGTGGCTGTAATAGCTGAATTTCCATTCTGGAAATTCGCTAACATAATCATGTGACAATACACACAACATCGTGGATTAAAAAATATTGTAAGTAAGCATCACAAAAAACAAAAATTTTTAAGAGTATTTTAATCTATGGTCCAAAAAATTTTAATATTAACTGTTTTTAGTTTTTAAACTAATAATAAAAATAATGTACCAGATGAGATCATAATGGATCGAAATATATATCGTTTTTAATTAATATATTCAATGAAGAAATAAATCGTATTCTTCTAAATCCTAATAAAAATTTGTGGATTACAATCTCCAAAAAACTAATCTAATATACCTACAAGGAAATTCAAAAATCTACTAAAATAATTATATGTAAAGGTTTTAAAGAAAATACAGAATTTAAATAATGAGAACCCAATACTCTTTTATCATTATACTTTTTGTTTAATTTATCGTAAGCTAATTGATAATTACGCTCGTCAATAGGAATTAATTTAATTAAATCATGAGCTTCGTCTTCAAGAAACGAATCTAAATAATAAAATTTTTCTATTTGAGAAAGTGACGAATCGTGAACTAAATTGTCAAAAAGATTTATGAATTGTGGAAATTCAGAGGGATTTCCTTTAAATTTTGGTACAGCAAATCTTGGTAATTTGAGTTTTTCTTGTGTATTTGTTTCTTGCGATATTGAATTTTGATGTAATTGAGTGGTTATATTAGAAGTCTGCTCCATAACAAAAGCCTTAACTGCAAATAAATTGATTCATAACCGATTATATTAGTATCAGGAGGAGAAGCTGACAATATATGATCAGATTCATAGAGACTTTGTATTTGAAATGAAATATCTTCAATTGTGGTAAATCAACCTTATATTGTTCAAATCTAGCCAAAACTATTGCAATTTGATCAGTTCTTTTAAGTAAATCTTATGTAAATTGCATTCATTGAAATAAACGTTCTCGGTTTTGAATCAGTTTTTTAAACGTAAATAACAAATTAAATGTAAATAACAAAATTCGTGTTAAAGAAATAAATACTATTTCAATAATATTTATAAAATGGTAAATAATAAAAGAACTGTTATTTTTAAATTACACCTATAAGCATATGATTGTCAAATTATATTGAGTAAACAATTCAATTAATCATATACTTATTTTTCTACAATAGGTAGGTAGTAGGTACGGACAAGCATATACCCAATACCTATTATTTCACGTACAAGTAATGCGTATTATGTAACTATGTAAAATTTGAAATAATAGTACTTGAAAATCACTCACGAACTCAACAAAATATATGCAAAATGCGAATTTAATTTGTACTGAATTAATAATCTTTTTTTTTTATAGGAATGAATTTAAATAAAATTAATATCGGGTTCGAAGAGCCAAAAAGTTTATGTGTATGTATGTTCAAAATTCATGAAAAATCTGAGCAAAAAAACAATGTGAAAAGGAAAATAACTGGAAACTCACCGGTTTTGTCGAACCAAATTTTCTTTGAAAATTATCACTGATTCCACTGCGTTTTAAATTGAGAGATTTAATGTTATTATAAATGATCTGCACTTCACTAAAATTGTTTTTTATGTAGAAAATAACTGAGAAACGTATCGTTTGAACTTTTAATTGAGAATAAATTTTTGTACATGTTTACATAACTTGTCATGTTTTTGAAATTAATTTTAAATTAAATAACTAAACTAAATCTTAGTTTTTCAGTGAGTATTAAGTCGGTAAGTCAGGGTTTTACAAGGCAAATTAAAGAAGTGAAAATAAGGACATGTAGAGGACACTACTCTAACTTTTATAAATTCTGAACAAACAGAAATCAAGGAATTAAAAAAATAAAAAATAGTCTGTAGTTTTTCTTTAATTCTACAACATATAGTTTTTTTATAGAAATTTAGAAACTACAGTGTGGTGTCATCGTTTGTTTATCATATTGTTTGATTTTCTGCATTTTCATCGTCAGAAGATTCTCCGGAATCACTTCCAACTTCTATTACTACAGGTTGTTAGTAGGAATCAACTATATTACATCCCACCAATGCATCATATTTTTGCAAACACCAGCGACGCAGTCGGTAGAAAACCATCTTCTCTCCCACAATACATTACAATGTATCTGATGTAACTTTTTTATTTAGGTCTTTTTAGCGTCGTTTAATTATTTAGAAGAAAAAAATATATAGGTTCGCATAAAAGATTACAGCGGCCAGCAGCCTAAATTACCACGAATTTAATGTTAACATTTTTTTTATACTAGCTCTAATAGCTTTTGTCTACGACTTCATCCGCGTAGTCATTGAAAGTCGAGTAAATGATTTCGTACACTTACTATGACGTCATCGACCACACACGGATGAATTCATCGACAAAAACTAGTTTCCATATACATTTTCAATCCTTGTTCTATCGCTTTAGGGGATAAAATTTTAAAAATCTGCACTTGGTATTCGTTTATGTTTGTTGGGAAATAGGCTTTTTCTTAAATAATATAACAACAATAATTATTTCTTTTTATATTAATTTATTTCTGATTTAATTGCACACGGAAAGTTTTTCCTTTTTAATACTAATTTCAATTTTTTAATAATCAACAACTATCAATTTTTTTATTTTTACATAGCTACTAATTTTTTTTAAAAATAACTTTATTTATTTAATTTTTAATAGAATATGTTGTGTGATGTTTTTATCAACAAAGTTAATCATCTATATCTTCTCATATGTCTTGCTTATACTTAATAATTTTGTTCACGTATTCTAAATATTATGATTATGACAACAATTTACAACACAAAACATCTCAAAACAAGGATTACATCCTTTAAGATTAATTTTTGTATAGTTGAATGACCTGAAACTCAACAATGTTACTAAAAAAATCCCTGTGCAGAATTTCACGTTTCTAGACTCAATGGTTTTCTATATAAATTTTCATCCCCTATTTCATATCCTTACGAAATAAAATTCAAAAAATCCCTTCTTATAGCTCACCTACGCTACATAAGGAAATCCTGTGCAAAATTTCACGTTTCTGAGCCTAGTAGGTTTTTTAAATAAATTTCGTCCGTCTATTTTACCCCCTTAGGGGATGAATTTGCAAAACCCCTTCATGGTACCCGTCTACATTATGTAAAGAACCCTTTCATAGAATTTCATATTTTTTAAAAGTTTTCTATATAAATTTTCATCCCCTATTTTAACCCCTTGGGAAGCGAAACTCTAGAAATCCACTCTTGGTGCTTGCTTGCGTTACTAAAGAAAGCTTTGTACAAAATTTTACGTTTCTAAACCCAATGGTTTCCTATATAAATTTTCATCCCCTATTTTACACCCTTAATGGATAAATTGTTACAAAAATTCTCCCTCTTAATACTCATCTACATTATTAAAGGATCCCGATGAACCTGCGTAAAATTGTACCTTTCATAAATTTTCATCCCCTACTTTATATCCTTAGGGGATGAATTTCCAAAAATCTTTTCTTGGTGCTCCCCTACGTTACATAAAGAACTCGTCTGCAAAAGTTCACGTTTCTAGACCTAATGGTTTGCTATATAAACTTTTCATCCCCTATTTAGGGGATGAATTTCGAAATTTCATGTAGTCTATAGCAGTCTCGAGATTAAGACGAATCCAGCGATACCTTATTTATCAAAATTTGTTGAGCCGTTTAGGCTGCAGGCTGTGCCACAGAAACAGACATAATGAGAGGATACATACATACATTCCAAACACATTACCTTCCTTCTGATGCAATCGGGTAATAAATATTAAATTTATATAAAAATTGATTCTTTTGTTTACATTTTCTTATTACATCTATAGAAAATACATATCATATTATTACTCTGTAGAACTATCTTTACCTAGCTATTTTTAATTAAACTTCTTAAGTTTTTAATAAAAAATTTAAATAGCAGAGAATTGATAACGTATTATTTTTGTATCACACGAGAACCATTAATCGGGATGAAAGTTGAAATAATATACGATCTCTATACCAAATTTAGATCTTTAAACCGCCTCTGCCATTTTAGTATGATTGACTACCTAACAGACACTGAAAATTTAACTTTTGAACCAAACATTCTGGAATTCTATACAAAATTAATTGCTTATAATTCGCTAACTTCAACCATCAAACAACTCTAAACCAGGGGTCGGCAACCTGCGGCCCGTTGCAAGCTTTCATGCGGCCCGCCAAACAATATAACTTTTCGAAAAATTTGCTCTGCCTATGCAGAGTTGAGCATACTTTTTATACTTTTTTTGTTCTCCGATGTTTTATAACATGTGAATAAAACTGTTACTAAAAATTTTTCCTCATGTTGATTTTTAATAATATTTATATTAATTTGTGTTAAAAAAAGAAAATATCCCTGTCGCAGTATCCTGCATAATATAGCGAATTTCAGTTTGCAAAAATTAGTTTTTCTCGGAAACTACTTGACAGAATTATTTTTCAAAAATCCTTTTTATGTGATTATTTTCTCCTCTTTCCAACGGTGTAAGAAAATATGGCAAAAACTTGAGGAAATTTAGGCAAAAAACTTTTCCACAAAAATTTTTTAGGCAAAAATGCCTAGAAATCCATTCCGGGCATCGGACGTGTCTGACTTTTTGGACTTCCAATAACTTTACCAAATTTCGTAAAACCAGGATTTTTTGTTCGAGAGTTATATAAATTTTAATGAATGTCATTTTTGGCTTCTAGAGACTTCAAAATAAATTATTTCTATAATAGTCCCGGGCTCAAGTAGCATCAAGACAGTGACTCTAATAGCTGAATTTTCGATTCGAAAATTCGTTAAAAAACTACTTAAGCCACATGCTACATTGCAAAATTTGAGGGGTTTAAACTGTAATGGGACAGATGACATTATGATGTTGCTATACGCAGACGATTTAATTATCTTATGCGACTCAGAGGGTGATTTACGTAAAAAACTTTTGTGTTTGGAGGAGTACTGTAAATTGAAAGATCTTGAGGTAAATACCTCAAAAACCAAAATTGTTCGGTTTTGTAGAATGGGTAAAGCTACAGAGAAAGCATTTTACTTTCAAAATGAACAAATTGATATTGTCAACTCCTATGAGTATCTTGGAATAACGTACTCATCATCTTCTTTATTCATTAAGACAGCAAATCGGACGATTTCTAAGGCAAATGTTGCAATGGGTTCAGTATTTAATATTCTAAAGCAAAGTAAATGCGACTCCTGGTACAAAAGAATAAAACTTTTTGACTCCCTAGTAGCTAGTGTACTGTTGTACTGTGGACCTGTTTGGTCGTTAAGGTACGTTGACAGCCTTGAAAGAGTACAGACAAATTTTTTAAAAAGAATTTTGGCTCTTCCGAAAAATACGCCTAATTATGCAATACGCGCCGAAACCGGAGCTCTTCATTTGCATGTAAATGCTGTCAGTTCATGTTTGAAATGGATTTATAAAATGTTGTTAATGGACCGGACTCGGTACCCGAGGTTGTGTTATTTACGTCAACTTGAACTTGCCAAACAAACTGATACATCTGAACATATAAAATATAACTGGGTGTTGCAAATAAAACACTTGCTAAACGCTATTGATTTTGATGACTGGCGTATATTTGAAGACCGTACATTTCTAAAAGTTAATATGGAAGCCATACTAGAAAAACTTATTTTGCATTTTAAAACTAAAGATTTAGATAGGTGTCACAATTCGACCTTTTGCCAATATTACCAATCGTTAAAATACGATACTATGATATCGAGTTATCTATTAAAACCTTTGGACATTAGAATTACTCGAATTGTCGCCCAATTAAGATTAACGGGAAAAAATGTAATCAGGCTGTTATTAGGTAACTGCTTTTATGTTATCGAAATAGATCAAATATGTACGGTCTGTAATATGAAAGTTTTAGAAACAATAGAACATATTCTATTCATTTGCCCACAATATGTAATACCGCGAAATCAATTTTTACTAGAATATTGTAATAGTATAAATCAGGAGTCATTGCGGGTTGACGTAATAAGAATGATTTCTAGTTCCGATACTGGTTTATTGAAAAACATATATTACTTTCTGGCTTTTATTCTGAACGAATAGCTCTATCATGCGTATCTGTACAACTTCTAATTGTGTTATTTTTATCCGGAACTTATGATACATGTGGTTTGTTTATGAATGAGTGACTTAGTGACATTTTTCTTTTCAAGTCAATATAATGAATTTACCTACCTATGCTTACCACTTAAGTAATTAACCTTCTTATTTGCCAAAAGATTATTTTTACTTTGTTATGTTACTTTGTTACTTTACTTTGTTTTACTTAGTTTATGTTTTGAACTAAATGTTTAATATTTTCATTTGAATATTCTTCCCAAATAATATAATAGTTGTGCTGATGCACATTCGTACATACGGAATTAATATTACATAAAATTCGTTAAGTGCGTGTTTTTGACACGCACTAAGTAATGTCATCTCGGTGAGGGTGTTGATTTATGATTTTTTGTTAACTCTATAGTTGTTTGTTAACTCTATAGTTGTTAACTCTACAGCCCTCTTGCGTTTATTCAATGGGGATGTGCAGCTCAGTAGTTGTTCAGTCGCACAACGATTTTAATATGTTATCTGAGATGACATAATAATTATATAACAAAAACAAGGACTGATTTAACTTTAACTTTTGTTTGTTTTGATATATTTGTTACGATTGTTATTGTGTTTATATTTTAATTGCTGAATATTTTAATAGCATGTTTTTATTATTTATTTACATGATTTTAATAATTTTATGTAATTTGTTAATTAATTTTAAGCAATATTCTTGTATAAATTTTTGAACCACACTCCTTGTAATGGGGAATATCCCCGATGATACAATAAATATATTATTATATTATTATTATTATTATTATTATTATTACATTGCAAAATATTTCGACTGTGCGGCCCGCTAAAAATTATTTTTTTTTAAAAATGGCCCGCCATTCAAAAAAGGTTGCCGACCCCTGCTCTAAACTGTAAACTCTAAATTGACCATTATCATTTCAAGAGCGTATCTAATTTTTACATCTTAAAACCTTTTCATAGATACGCATATTGACATTTTTGGGTATGGAAACGTTCTCATCTTTCCTGCGTGTAATAGCTGATTTCTTTATTTTGATTTATCTCTTTAATTGGGCATTTTTTCTTTCTTTCTTTCTTCGACCAGATGATCCTAGACAGGAGAAACAATGCAAAAGGAGATGGATGAGGCAAAAACCACAACGATAGGTCAAGCTTCAAAGAAATATGGAATTCTGACTGGAACTTTACATAACCACATTAAAAAAGGCGACGCTTCCGAAAAACTTTTAACCAATTTTTTCAAAGGAGCTTGAGCAGAAAATTTGGACTTTGCTATTGAATGAAGCACGCTATTTTAGAGCTTAACAAAAAATTCAAAGTTGACCTATGAGGTAGCGAAACTGAATAAGATTTCGCATCCTTTTACATATGAAAGGGTTGGAAGAACATTGGTTGGAGGCTTCATGAAACATCCCGCCCTCGCTCACTGCCCTGCTTTTAATCGCATGCAGGTGAAATGCTTCTATGATTAATGTTATTTCTCAACATCAGTTTCTGACAAGCCCCGACGACATACATAATATGGACGAGACTACCTAAAAACTAGTGCTTCCATACCCCGTCGAATAATTTTTGTAAAAGGCAAAATACAAGTACGGATTGCTACAGCAGAAAAAGGGTAACTAACTACAGTGACTGTTCTTACAGTACTATGGGTCGTTTCGTTCCATTTTCTAATGTAATTATGGTCAGTATTCCTCCGTACAAAACCACAAACTACAACCATTAGACGTGTCGGTCTACCGTTTATTTAAAGTGACTTTCCAACAAACCATTCATACATTCCAAAGGATCATCCTGGAAGAAGAAATAACCCAGTTAGACCTTGCCAGATTGGTTTTCACGGCATACAAAAAAGTGCTGCTGTGCAAAATGCCACTAATGATTTTAAGAAGGCTGGAATTTTTCATTTCACAGAAATCTATTTAAGGATCAGGATTTTGCTCCAGCCTCCGTTTATGAAAACGTACACAAACTGAAAATGTCGACGCAGATAAAAACAGAAGATTGAGTCATAAATAGTAACAATGCCACAGTGATGAAAAGCTGTGAACAAGCCGCTGTGACGGTAGAAAGAGACGGCGTTACCGGAAAAGAAAAAACGTAGACACTAACATAATAAAGGTAGCACAAATGAAGAAGAGCGTTCTGAATCCGGTATCGTTGACATTATTAATTTAGAACAGCTACCCATAATCATACATGGTTTCTCAAAAGACAATACTTCTTCACCAAAAGTAACTCCTACAATAAAAAACTGAAGAAATTAGATGTCAGAAATCAGAGATCCTAACCAGTTCTCTGTTCAAACGCATAACTGGAAAGAATAATGAGGGGTCATTCCATATTAAATCAACCAAAGGTCTGGACCTTGACTTTTCAGATTTTTATAATTTTTGGTTTACCAATAGTACTCACTATTGGTAATAGTACTCACTATTAAAAATCCAAAATTTTAAATTTCTCTGGCAATTACTTTTTGAGTTATAAAAAGTAAAAAATGTGAAAAAGGCAAAATTTTGACTCGGCCTTTGTTGATTTAAAAGACGTTATCTCATAAGTCAATAGACCTAGAAAGTTTGCAATATATAACACACCAGTATTTAATTTATTTTAATTTTTTGGCAAAATCCAAAAAAAGTTTTTTTGAAAAATTTCAAAAAGACCCCCTTTGATTCTTTTGTAAAAAAAAGTATGTTATATGAATACTATTTTGTTGATTGTATATCAATATTCATAATGGGATAACAATGGGATCCTATTAAAAAAAATGTAATTGTTTACCAAAGAACTTTATTTCTCATTAATGAAAAGAATAACTTCAGTGTATAAAGAACTTTTTATGTACAGGTGCAGTGTAATAACTTTTATCGTGCCTAATTTTCAACATAATTTTTGACGTTTTAATTACACTTTTTAATCTTCTTTCTGAGATAAGTAGGCAAAAAGTAATATTAAGAATTATTATAATTTATTACCTGTGTATGGAAAATAGAAAATAAAGAGAAAACAGATAATTTTGGTCTATATATAAAGTTATATGTTGTAACCTTTTTGGTGAAAAAAATCATTCAAAATCAGTTAAAAGCTTAAAGTGTTACAGAGTGGATGTACTTTTTAAATTTTGGAATTGAGAGAGGCATGAAAATATGTGATAAATGTAGAAAAAAATCATATGTGATAAATGTAGAAAAAAAGCAATGAAAAATCCATCCATGAAATAACTAGAGTTGAAAATAACCCAGGTGCAAACTCACAAGATGACACTGTGTTTACTGATTCGGAAACAGCAGTAGATTATCTGAACAAATCACTTGAATTAATTGGCGAGTCACCTATCAAAAAGAAAAAACTAGCTGTTTCGAGCCAGTGGCGGCGTGAGGCGTTGGCGACGTCGGCGACCGCCGTCGGCCTCGAGCCTGAAGGGGCCTCGCAAAAACGTTTTACAAGTTATTAAGGCTTAGTTACTTGCATTTATTTCTGTACACGTGAGTAGTATTTGTCCAGAGTCGCAGAGTTGTCTAGCAACTAGTGTTGGATCGAAGCGACCCTTTTATGTGTGCTAGCACATAATATGACTCCGCACAGTGAGGTGTGCCCTACGGAGCGAGTGACTCTTTCGAACTATATGAAGAATTCCAGCTTTTAAAATCCCAGCTATTAACGACGCAAAACAACTTATCCAGTATATTTTAGAAAATAATTTGAAATAAGTACATGGAAACTCCCATTACGCAGTTCATTGGAAGCAAATTGCTAAATGAGAAAGTCAGAGGTCACGGGCGTCAATGTTTCTGATTTATAATATATATTTGTATGATTTACTGTTACAAACTATTACTTAGACACTAACATATTCAAACATATTTGCTTTAAAATACAGAGGGGTGCCAATATACACATCCAAAAGTTTACATAGCAATCAGAATCACGCTCACAGTTGCAGTCAGTACAGCTTCTGCTGAGAGAAGCTTCTCAAAGGTAAAATTTATTAAGACCCACTTGAGAAGCACGATGTGCCAAGAGAGAGTATCTGCGTTATCAGTTCTATCAATTGAAGCGGAAATAGCGGCTGGTGTTAACTATGACGTAATCTTGAAAAAATTCAGTGAGGCTAAAAGCCGAAAAGTTCGTCTATTTTAATTTGTGCTTGTTTATGTAATTTTTGTCATCATTTGATTAGCAATAAAACTTATATACTCATACATTAGTGTATAATTCAGCTCATCCTATTTAACGTTTTCTTTCTGACTGAGAAATGAAAGGGGTCTCGCAAAATTGATGTCGCCGACATCCACGTCTGGTCTACCGCTGCCACTGTTCCCAGCTATGGTATGAAGAAATTAGAAAAAGTTAAGACAACTCTAGAAAAGCAACTCATACCTGATAAAAACAACCACTCCCGTCAGAAAATTTAAGACCACTTAAATTTTTTTTTTTAAAGTGGTTTTATCTATGCAACGAAAACTTTAATTTAACCAACGTTATGTATACGATTTGACTACACATTTGGCTTCCAATCCATGTACTTATTTAGATTATTTAGGCATTTCTTTGACGATCACGTCACATCAAAGTGTGAAAGTGAATATTCTCTATTTTTTTAAAAATTAAAATATATTTTTTTTAATAGAAAAAATTTTTTTTCGCTTAATTAACGTTTCTAACATATTAAATAACACGTTTTTAGCTTTCTAACGGCCACCGAAAAATTTCGGTAGGATGATTAGTTACGAAGTTATCAACAAAGTTTAGTGTGTGCTCTATTCTTTGAATTACTATAACTCGGTTAAAAATTGTCGTACGCCGATGAAAAAAAAACGAAATGAAAAGAAAAAGTGTGATCTTTTTGAATATAATATTAAAATTAATTGAAAAAGAATTCTTCGAACTAATACTGAGCTTTGAGCGTAAAAATTTTATTTTAAATTCTTATATCAATTATTTTTTTAACCGTAAATCAAAAATAGTAAAACAAAAAAATTTTAAGGAAAGCTTCTGAAAGTAGAAATTGTAAGCTTTCATTCTGTATTAAAATCAACGCTCTCTCATCGTTTTTGCCAAATTTTCAGGGACTTAAACATAAAACACTGTTTATATAAAGACATGTAAAATCGCCAAAAAGTTTAGGACCATATCTAATAGTACTACATATATTTTTTGGTCCTAAACATTTTGACGATTTTACATGTCTTTATAAAAATAGTGTTTTATGTTTAAGTCCCTGCAAATTCGGCAAAAACGATGTGAGAGCCAAAGCTGGACATTAAGTGAACATGTGAATATGGGTGTATTAGATATTTATATGGATAGTAATTTAAATTGGCAGTTTCAAATTGATCAAATTGCAACAAAAATAAATATGTTTACTTGTTAAGAACACTTTCCAATACAGTTCCAATAAATGTATTACTAATATTTACTACGACTATATACTATCGACTTTACGCTACGGCATTATTTTCTGGGGAAATGCACCCTCAGCAAAGAAGTTATTTATATGTCAAAAAAGATGCATTAGGGCTATGTGCAACATTGGTTTGAGAGAATCGTGCAAAAATTTTTTTATTAAACTTTATTTATTAACTTTATGTGATCTATATATTTTTGAATGTTGCGTCCTTGTCAAAAAATATCCTGAAATTTTTTCAAGTTATAGAGAAAAACAAAAATATATTGGTACAAACACATATCTATCAAAAGTTTATAATGGACAATTGAATTCTTGTATTCGAATTTATAATAAGTTAGCAACTGCTATAAAAGAATTACCACTTACAAAATTTAAAATGGATTTGAAATCACATTTAATAAAATACTGTCACTATGAATTAAATGAATACTTTAATGAATGATGTTATTTTATATTAATTTATTGTATGACGTTTTGTACATTCTACGGATATTATGCAAATAAATATTATTATTTTTTTTTTTTTTTACTTAAAATTGGGGTACTGCTGCCGGTGAATGGCGCGGTCAGCAGCACCCGGCGGCATCGCCATCTATGGGCATGCGCCACCAAAACGAGAAAAAACGATAAAAACAACACATAAAGACAGGAACACATAAATGCAATAGACAAAGGACAAACATACACATAATAAAATTCAACGATGGACCCTGCCATCCCAGGGCTTCATAACGAGCGGACAGTCCTTGGTGGCGGTACGCTAAGTACTAGCCAGAACGTCCGGTCACCAAGGACTGAAAACCAACGATGAAACTCCGAGGTGTAAAGGGCCTCGGAGTGGAGAATACTGGGTAAAATATCATAATCAGATCAGATAAGAACATCACAATAACATCACAAAGAAAGAGTAAGAAGGAAATCTTATTACGTCACTGGGGAGCCAAAGGCCGACCAGTGCCGCAATAAGTAGTTAAAAACAAAACCGCTGAAGGGCTACAACATCAAGCCCACAGCGGCACAATAAAATATCACAGATAAGAATAAAAAAAAATGATGTACCACCTCCGGTGGAAAAGGCCCTCAGTGGTACATCGTTAAAACAAAACGGATTAAACACAATCTTATTAAAAAATAAAAACAACAATATCACAGATTTCAAAAATTTCTTGCTCTGTGACACGATTCCGCTCCCCGTAGTGTCGACAGTTCCGAAATGGCTTCGTCAACACCTAGGAACTCACATGTGTAGGGACAGTGACATCTGATTACTGAGCAACATGTACTGTTCTGTCAGATAACTGATTACTGGGTACATGTGCCGTTCTGTCAGATGTCGGGGTCAACCTACACGGGAGACCGGTACGATGACTAGGCCACGTTCGTCCGAGTCGAGGCTACAGAGAACGGGACAATGCCACAGAGTATCACAGAGCCAACATCTGACCTGTGTTCGTATCACTTCGACGGGGCGGAAGCCGCCATATCAACGCCCACGAACGCATCCGTACGAGGGACAACGACGTCTCCTTACTGGGCGAGCTCGCTCAAGCTGTTCGGGCAGACGTCGACTCGCACGCGTGGCCGATGAGAACGAGTGCGTCGAGAGCAGCATTCCTACCCATCGAAATGACAAGAACAAGGCCAGGGAAATATCACAGCAACAAAAAATTAAAATAATACCAACGAAGGCGTGAAAACCCTAGTTGGCATAACAAATATCACAGATATAACATAATCACAGATCAGCAAAACCAGAAATCACAGATAAAATATCACGCTTTTCGACTCGTCTGACGCGATTCACGAACAAACGCAAACATGCCCATACCAGCTACTACATTCCCATCCGTCAGTCATTGAGTATATGTCAGCCCCAATTCGCAACAAAACACAATCTGTACGTTCGGTGAAGTTTCGCTCAATACGGGAATGCTACACTGTCGATCCTACGACATTCATCCTTGTCGAAAATTTTGATCCGGCATCTTTTGTGAAAACAGTGGTATCTCGAGAAGGAAAGGTGCCGATCTTGGGTAGTCAGAGGCTAATGGAATCCGAAGATTACTGTATTACGCATAAACTACCCCTGGAACCCTTAGCCGCCTTGACACCAATGGGGGATAAATATCCCTCACGGGTGCCAAGGGCAGCTGCTATAGGTGTCCTCACCACCAATATTATTATTATTATTATGGCAACAAGTACCTATGTGTGGGGTCCGTCCCTTCAAATTCAGTAAGCGCTGTGTTAAATTCCAGTTCGATCTTTTGCAGTAGGGTGTCATTTACTGCTGTCTCATGGTGGTCAGGCTCATTCTCGACAAGTTGTTGAGTTTCGTTTCGGAGGAAGGGATGAGGTTATTGGTAAAAATGACACGTTTTTGGTCTGCCAGTCTCTGTTCAGTAACGCGACTTAGGTGAGGGTAGCTGTGCGCGAACTCTTGATGTAATTTTGTACGGTAACCAGTTTTGTCCGTTTCAAGTCTAGTAACTTTGAAGTATGTGCGTACGATGAATTCATTCAGTTCATCTGTCCATTGCATACGCACACGCTTCTTACCAGCTTTAGTGGTCCCCAAAGGATGCTCCGAGGAAACACTTAAAGTCGGCTGAGCCAAAGGTGTTGGGGGCTCCGTAAGTAGGGCAGTAGCATTTTGGATGAAGGTGTTGTTACAGCTGACAGGTGGCTGCCTAGAACCCAGCCTGTCGTCACCGCGATCTAAGCTGTCACATTCAGTGGTGACCCTGATGCGCCCGGTCGCTCCACCGGCAGCGGCACTTTTCCGAGGCTTTTTCTTCAATCTCTCCATCCTAATGGGTTGTCCTTTTAGTCGCCTTTTACGACAAGCAGGACTTACTGTGGGCAAATTCTGCAAAGTGAAGCCCCCACCCACAGGGCGTTATTATTATTATTATTATTATTATTATTATTATTATTATTATTATTATTATTATTTTTATTATTATTATTATTATTATTATTATGTTTAAAATGCGAACAAAAGTCCGCCATACATTGATAATGTTTCACAGGCACTCGATAACATTTGAAATTAGAAATTTTTCTACTTTTTGTATTGAAAGTAGCTCCCACTACTTTTAAAAATGGTGCTAAAATTAATATTTCAAAATGGCGCTAAATTGAATAAACACGATAAACACCAAGAGAATTGTATCCGGCGTAGCTTACTTTCCACATTTATTTTGTGTGATATGGTGTAACAAAATGGCAGCGAAAATAAAATTTAATGAAAATTTAACAATGACTGATTTATATCAAAATAAAGGGTGTTTGTGGAATATACGACACAAAAATTATAAAAATATAATTGTAAAAGAAAACACGCACCAAAGAATTGTAAAAACATTAAATTTGAACGAAGTAGATGTGAATTTTATTAAAAAAAATTACATTCAATTCGGTCAACTTATTTAAAAGAGATTAGAAAAATTAGAGAATCAAGAAGAACAGGATCCGGAACGGATGAAATTTATATACCAACAATCCCGTGGTTTAAAAAAATAGAATTTTTGAATGACGTTATTATTCCAAGGAAAACAACCAGTGTAAGGGTGTCGGTAATCGAGGTTAGGCAATTGACATTGCGCCGGTGTGTTGGGTTTAGTATAAGTTGACAAATAACAAATCAGACTTTGTAATACAGGTTAGGCAATACTCAGTACATCGACGTAATGGCTCTTTATGTCAGATGCGTATGACGTCACACAATACGCAGTTTTGATTGGTTTTGACCACGTGCCGGGAGGCGACCACTGATTGGCTGTGAGTAGTCATTGACCCGGATGATGCGACTTGGTTTTTTAACAACAAAGGGACAAGCATTCAGAGTTTGGCGTCCTTTGAATCAAATCACAAAATTTAAGTGATGTTTAAAATGTAAGAAAATTTATTTTTAAAACATGTTGGAGGAATAATCAACCTCAATAAAGTGATTATATAAAATTATCACAGTGTTTTAATGGAAACTGCTTTTAATATGCATTAGTGCTTTTAATATGCATTAGTAGTGAATCCACGCCATATTTACGTACAGGGATCAATAATAAATCAATAGATCATACCATTTATTGTCAATCAACTATCGACGACGATCAACTATCGATGACGCTGTAACGATGTTACAATTCCTAAATAACTATTATTATAAATAAAACACAACCCTCTCAAATTTGACTGCACTTGCCGCCAAAAATTTATAAAAAAAATAAATAAATAAACATTGTAAAAATTTTATTGTCTTAATTTAACTTTCACTCTCTGTAAAAAATTATATTTTATCAACACTACTGTGTATTTTAATCTATGCGGATTGACATCGATTTAAGTTTGATTTTGAACGCAAGAGTATGTTAGCTGGTTACTGTGATTCATCAAACAGCTCTTTTTATCATCACTGCTCGTGGTGTTTACATCAATTAAACGCGGCTAACATGGGCGACCATCTTGGCGTTTATAGTGCAACAGTGTATCTTTTTCATTAATTTTAATGATTATCGTCAGTTTTAATAGTTCGTTTTTCATTTAAAATGCTTAAATTAATCGTTATTAACAGTTTGTAATGTTAATAAAAAATAGGTATGTAGTTTAAAAAAATAATTTTACAATCTCTTTCGTTCAAAATCGATTATTTTAATCAGTAAACGTCTAGTACACATGAATAGTTTTTTGTCCTTTCCATAGATTTTCAGTGCTAATATTCATAATATTTACAAAATTGTTAAACATTATATTCAGCATCTTGCTTAGTTTGCATTGAAATAGGGTTGCGTTTGCGGAAACAACCGAATTAAGTTGTATTCGACGTTTAAGGTTGCCTCCGACGCATTTCCTCATTTTAATGAGCGATTCACGTTTTTGTGATTCCATTACCATTTAATTAAATACTTATTATTGTATAGTGTAGTATTTTGTAGGATGTAAATTAGTCACTGTAGTTAACATTCTAGTATTCTTTAAAAAAAAAAGAAAAATATAATATTGTAAATTAGTGGTTCCAGCAAATTGCTATTGATTCTTATATCTTAAATACGTATAGGAGTTACGTTGTAATTTGTGGCTTGTTACAATAAATTGTTATTGTTAAATATTCAAATTTGAGGTTTAATTTATTTGGTCCTTATTTTGATAAGCCTCTTAATGATAGTATCATTTTGGCCTTAAATTCGCTTCTACGCTTTAAAATCACTGTCATTAAGCCCGAAAGTTGCATAGCGATTATAAAGTAATTTGATAATTGAGATGTGGGTGACTAGATGTCACCACGTTACCAAATCTTGTTCATAAACCCATAAATTCTTATTTAAAAAAAAAAAAAGAAAACTTATTACAATAGGTGACAAACATTTGGTATCAGAAAGCGTGGTTAATCTTAATTAATATCCGTCGATGCAAAAAAATCAATTGGCAGAGTTGTTCGTGTAATTTACTTCGAGTAAATTACACAGTTTTTTACATGTAAAAAGCTTTGTAATTTACACATACTTGTTTTGATAAAAAAAAACTGTAAAAAATTAAAGTAAAAAAAAAAGTCAGTTGTGGATAGTCTTCCACCAGCAGAAAATCATTTTTATGTCGACATTTTGTTTACACGTTTTTTTATGTGAACTTATAAACAAGTAATAACCGTCAAAATAAATTGTTTGTCAGTGAAATGACAAATCATTTAGGTATTTTACATTTTTTACAATTTTCTACAATTTTTTACGGTTTTTTACAGTTTTTTACGTATTTTACAATTTTTTACATAAAAATGTAAAAAACTGGTTTTTTACATCACATGGCACAACTCTGTCAATTGGACTTGTAACGTTGTCATCCTTTTCATTTAAAAATTTTAGTTTTCATAAAAAAAAAAAAAGAAATGAACCTCATCGTCAAAATCTTCAGTTATACACCATCTGTCAAACAAAACAAAAAACTGATATACTTATCAACTCGCGAAGACACAAACCCAATAGTTACAAAAAAAAAAAAAAAAAAATACATTACCACCAGATAAATATAGATGTCACGGAATATTATTTACTAAGTAAGGTCGAAAATTTTCTAAGTAAACAAGTGGAGAGGGAAGCAAGGCCTGGTAAAAAATTTTTACAATAAGCTCGCTCTCTTCCCTTTTCCATGTAAGACTGAATAGAGTGAAAATTTTTGAGTACATAGTTTTATTGTTATTTCAAATTCACCGGGTACGTTATTCTTGGTTTCTGTTTTCTAAATTTTCTCAAATACTGCTTATGTCCATTTTCTGAATATAATACGAAATTATCTGAAACAATTAGATAGTTAGTTAAATTTTAACTTTTAAAATTAATTTGATAAATTACTAGTTACTTACCTAGTGGTTTAGCCATATCGTTTACATTTCGATCACGTGGCGCGTATTGATTTATTGGGGTTGTGTCTAAGCTCGATTGAGTTTTCGTTAATTGTTTAATTTGTAAAACTAATAACTGGTCAATTTGTCCGTCGAATAAATCCCGTTTCTATTTTTATTAACAAATTCTAACCATAAATCTCATAATCTGATTTTTTAATTAAATTTCAGACGTTTCATTCGTGCCTTCGTAATTTGCGATTTATATGAATGAAACGCAATTAATCATGGAAAAGCCATCATTTTTTAAGAATTATTTCTTGAACTAAATGTTGTAATCTCCAATTTTACGTATCAATTATTATTATTATTGTATTGTCAATTAGTTATCGTATGGAAGTTAGTTATTAAGTTCATTTATTGTAAATATTAAATTTTTGTAAAGAAATTACGACTGGAATAAATTGTGTTAAGTTGAAAAGTTCCATTGAGCTATTATATTGAATTTTCTTTCAGAAAATAAACTAACTTACAAAATAGTTCCTCCGGGATCAAAGACACAACCACGATAGAATAATATCGTCCGACGACTAATAAAATATATTATTAGCACCATTATTAAAATAATAATTAGAATAAAACAAATACACCAAACATATAACGCCATTGTACAATAGAAATAAAGTTAATTTCCAACTTTCAAATACACAGCGTCAGTCAGTAGTTCCTTTAATGACTACTGACAGCGCTGTAGGTGGACGTCTATACACGTTCGCAAGCTAAGGTAATAAACAGGTGGACGTCTATATACGTTTCACAAGCCAAGGTAATAAGTAGGTACCACATAACATAGTATCATATACATGTACATTCTTTTACAATAAACTGTAGGCATATTACAGGATATACATACGATCCACACAAGAAAAATAATTCCACTGCGTAAATACTCCATCTACAGTGACAGACTAAACTTGAATTAAATTCTACAATTACGTCTAAAAACCTTATTTAGACGATAGGGTTTATTAGACAAATCACATATTAACGGCAATAACCTGTCTAAAAATTTCATTCTTTCAATAAAATTAAATTAGACTTGATGTTATTCGCTTTCCTTTCCACTTTACAACCACATTTACAAACTAAATTCAGTATTCTACGCCTAAAAACTTTACCTATACGATAAAGTTTATTAGACAAAATTGATATTAATAGCAATAACTTGTCTAAAAATTTTATTTTTATAATAAAATTAAATTAGACTCTATGTTATTCGTTTTTATCTCCACCGTACAATCACATTTAGGTTTATATTTTTATTAAATAAATAGTTTTAGGGTTTATATTAGTAACAATTGTTGGGTCGCTAATAATTAAAAATAATTCAAGTGCGTTAATTTATTTAATTTAATAATTTGATTATTCAAAATATTATAATTTTGTAATTGTCATAGAAATGTATTTTATAAACATAATTTATTTTTCATCTAAAAACATAATTTTTGTATGATAGTTTTTTGTTGTCGTTTGTTTACAAAAACAAACAAACCAGTTTCAAATTGAACTCATAAAGGATAACATATTTAAATTACAATTTATCAATAATAAGGTTTAGGTTGATATCAAATTTATTTTCACAGGAAATATCGTTTCATTATTTGTATTAAGGCATTATGATTGATTACTTAATTATTGTTTGTAATCAGTTATAAGGTTTAACTTAATATTTTTTATTCACTTAAAAGTGAATTTGATTAATTGTAAAATTAAAAACAATTATTGTTCATTATTTACATTACAATTTTTCCTTTTAGTAAAGATGACTGAGTCCGAAATAAAAGACTGGTTAAATAAAAGGAAATATATAAAAGGCAGGATTAATTACCCTTCTGGATAATACGCTAGGTGATATCGATTCAATAAGCAATGTATCCGATTTGGAATTGTCACTTGACAGATTAATTGAATTATTCAAACGATTCGAAGAAGTTCAGATGAATTTAGAAACAAATGATGAGGAGAGGTATCAACATAAAGGTCTGTTAATTGAAACTAAATACATGTCATTAGCTAAGTCTATTCGTAGAGCTTTAGATAATATGCTACTTTTGCCGAATTGCGTATAACAACTGGACTACTTTACCGTTTATTGCATTGGAGCACCGAGTTATAGTTTACCGCTTACTGAAACTTACAATTTACAAGTCTCAACCGGTCATCTTACCACGTGCAGAAAATCTCGAAGCCCCTCAACATTAACGTATCGCAGCAACATTATCTACAGAGATTAACGTTTCGCCTCAACATTATCTACACACACAAATTAAAATACCGTAAGAGTGACCATATTTCGGAGGTAACAATTTTATTTTTTATATACTCAGTTTTCTGGACTTTTACCGACTAATGGTACTATATGAAATTTAAGGGACCGTTATTGTTGCAAAATTTACCATAATTTTCTGTTTTATTCTAATTTATTTCTTAAGAAGTTTGTCAAGATTACGGAACGTTCCTTAATTTATCACTCAGGATCTTAACTGTTTTAATGAAGTTTACACATTACCGTTACCGAAAATAAATAAAAAAAAACCGCCTGCATATACGTTAAATTTGCATTTTTGTAACAAAGGGGATCTAAAATAAACCTGATGCATAAAATACAATTAAACATCCTTTCTTTATGGTAAATTGTTGCCCCCGTTCTGTTAACACTTTCAGGAAGTGGTTTTACCCGTTTTGCACTCTGGGGTAAAGCTAGAGCCAATAGAGTGCATGGCGCCCGTATATATATCGCTAACGTACCGGGTTGACAAAACAAGAGAGCTCCCCCGCATGTTCTACCCCTGAAGCAAAAAGTCAGTTGCCGTAGACGTTATAGACGTTTTTACGTTATATAATGAACAAATATTTCCAAAAGAAAACGAGAAACTCACATTTACTAATATTTTAAAACATTCTATTAAGTCTACCGATCCAACACCTATATTTACAAAAAATTATAGATTTCATAAAGTGCATGAACAAGAAGTTCAAACACAAATTAAAAAAATGTTAGAAGACGGCATAATTAGAGAAAGTCAATCCTCCTATTCTTCTCCTATTTGGGTCGTCCCTAAAAACGCCGACGCATCAGGTAAACAAAAATGGGGAATTGTTATACATTATAGGAAATTAAATAAAATCACGATTGAGGATAAATATCCTTTCCCAACTCTGAATCTTACCTCTGGATTTCATCAAATTGAAATTACACAGGAGGATAAGCAAAATACGGCTTTCACAATTCCAGGCGGGCATTTCGAATTTAATCGAATGCCATTCGGATTAAAAAATGCCTCTACTACATTCCAATGTATGGTAAATATAGCATTAAAAAATCATTTCTACAAACGTTGCTTTGTATATATAGACGATATAATTATATTCGGTAGTTCTTTGGAAGATGAAAACTTTAATTTAATATTTGAAACACTCAATAAACTTAAAGAGGGTATAAAACCAAATCCAAATAAAGTTAGAGCTATACGTAAAATGAAAACCCCTGAAAACGTTAAAGAAGTGCAATCATTTCTCGGACTGGTAGGATAGTAGGTAGTCGGCTACTTGAGGGTGGGAACTTTTTGTAGTGTCGGTTGCCTAGGACAAGCAAGAGTGAGTACATATCTGTGAATTGTTGACTTCTTGTCTGTGGCGCCGTGTGGTGTTACTTCCAGTCTGCGACGCCATCTTGGATGTGATGTCATGTCTTAAAAAAATTTTGTCGGCTGGTGGATTTGAACGCGGTGCTCTTTGTATGTGAGGCCAGCGCCATACTCACTGGACCGCGAGAGGCACTTACGTATGATGTTTTAAAACTGGTATACTATTTAGCGAGCACGCACGCAGTTGTATTGATATTGTAGTGATGAGAATAATTTTGCAGTTGTAATGTTGTTGTAGTGAAATATTTAATTTTTATAAAATTTATATTTCTTATCACAATTCAATTAAAATACATTTTACAAGGTAAAACACATTTCTGTGGTTTTAATTAGTAATTAATTGACTGTTAGATTTGCGTAGGTTGACTTCACTCAAACATTCTAGAACTTACCAGAATATTCATTTTTTCACTACAGATTGGTATATAAGGAAATTTGAGAATCAGAGAATTTATCAGTTTATATCAAGTCGTTATTGTGTTAAATTGTAAATTGTTGTATTGGACGGGAATCAAGAATTTAAAATGTATCATTGCAGTAAACATAGTTTTTGTGAACATGGTGAATATAGATGTGATTGTTTTGTTTGCTGGGAATCTTGTGGTAAGTTAAATAAATTTTTATTATTAATTTATATATTCTTACTATTATAGTACTTAGTTACATTTTTTATTTAGAATTTATTTGAAATAAACTTCTATTAATTTGTATATTTACACAATTACAGTACTTTTTATTTGAAATAAATTTTTTAATTTCTATATTAGCACTATTACATTTTTTTAAATTTTATTAATAATTACTAACACCAATAAAAAATTAATATTAATTTATTTCACTTATTATTAGGTCAGTGTGAATTCGGTTCATACTCTCAAGCAAACACTGACTTTGACGTGGGTGGATCAAGCCGAGTTAAATAAATTTTTATTATTAATTTATATATTCTTACTATTATAGTACTTAGTTACATTTTTTATTTAGAATTTATTTGAAATAAACTTCTATTAATTTGTATATTTACACAATTACAGTACTTTTTATTTGAAATAAATTTTTTAATTTCTATATTAGCACTATTACATTTTTTAAATTTTATTAATAATTACTAACACCAATAAAAAATTAATATTAATTTATTTCACTTATTATTAGGTCAGTGTGAATTCGGTTCATACTCTCAAGCAAACACTGACTTTGACGTGGCTGGATCAAGCCGAGACGGAGATGGACTGCCCCAAATTGAAAAACAGATGCGAAATAGAAATAGCAATTCGCCCTCGACGTTATACGATTACGGTTCCATCGATTCAGTGGAGGACGTATTAAAGGAAATGGAAAATAACGAAGAGATTCCGTGGAATGTGATTAATGAACTTACAGAGGGAATACCGATGATGGAAAAAGAATTAAACGAAAATCCTGTGATGGTAGAGGATGATTATGGTAGTAAATTCGAAATAATTTCCGAAACGAATTCAACGGTACGTCGTTATAATTTAAATGAACGAAAAATAGTTTTTAAAATTAAGGACGTCCCCAAGGACGTGGACGCTATGAACTGGATCAAAAGTAGCGTAAACGAAATAATACAACGAATTTCGTCTAATATTGAACCGGACGATAAGGTGGGCTTCACTTGTGCCAGTGAAAATTTCGAAAAGGGACCCGGCTGGATGGCATTTCGTGACGGTAAAGATGTTACTTTTGAGGACGTGTGGAAATTGCTAGGCGCGATTTTCCAAAGTAATTCACAAGGATTGGCTACGGACAAATTTCGACTAACCGCCACATACGTGAAAATCCCCAAAGGGAGAGGAAGAATAAGATCGTCCGTCTACAATACATATGAACAAGAGTGTAGACAACGCAGAGGAATAATTTTCATTAAAAACGATGACAATTTATGTCTTTTGAGGGCTATTGTTGTTGCGAAGGCTCATGCTAAAAAAGATCCAAATTTCGAAAAAATCCGGTGCAGTCGATACAAAACCAATAACATACAGATGGAAAAAGTGAATAAACTACTCCGTAAAACAGGGCTGGTGATACCGGAGGAAGGAGCCGGTATTGAAGAATTACGAATTTTGCAACGCGATTTGAAAAAATATAAAATCACCGTATACAAACACCAGACAAAAGGAAGAGAAGTAGTATTTGAGGGGGAAAATGATGACGCAATTTACAAAATTAATTTATTGCTACACGAAAACCACTACAACGTCATTACCAGCCTGACTGCTGCGTTTTGTTGTAGTTATTATTGTGAGGCATGCCATACACCTTCTAAAGGAAGAAACGAACATCGATGTGGTGCTTCCTGTCCGTGTTGTCAGCAAGCCCCTCCATGTGAAAAAATAAATCTGGAAATCAAATGCGACGATTGTAACCGAGAGTTCCGTAGCCAAACATGTTTTGACAATCATTGCAAACCAGGATCATTGGGTAAAAATTCTGTTTGTAATGTGGTTAAGCGGTGCCACGAATGTTTCCAAACAATCAATATGATGAGGCGAAAACAAAAACATGTATGTGGCGAGATTTTTTGTAAGATGTGTGATTGTTATGCTCCAGCCAACCACTTCTGCTATATTAAGAAAGACACAAAAAAACCAAAGCTGGATAATACGGTATTTATTTTCTTCGATCTTGAAACAAGACAGGAAAAACCGGTGAAAGAAGGAAGTAACACAATGATTCACGAACCTAATTTATGCGTATATATGCAGTGTTGTGATGTGTGTATTAAAGAAGAAACACTTGTATTTTGTCAAAAATGCGGTTATCGACAACATGTAATAAAAGATAATATTATTTTCACATTCATGAAGGAGATACTGGACATTCGTAAAAAATTCAAGAAAGTTATTTGTATTGCACATAACGGACAAGCGTTTGACAATCAGTTTATTTTGAAATATGTGTTTGAAAATACTCAGCTCCAACCCGATATTATTATGAGAGGTTCAAAAATATTAATGTTGGAGATAGAGAATGTGCGTTTTATCGACTCTCTGAACTACTTTCCAATGGCGTTGGCGGCACTCCCAAAGGCTTTCGACTTACCACCATCATCGAAAAAAGGATACTTCCCTCATTTATTCAACACAGAATTAAATAAAAGCTACGTCGGACCACTTCCCGACATCTCATATTATTCTCCAGACACAATGAAGGGTACAGACAATGCCGAAGAAGATGACGAACGGAAAAAATTCATTAGGTGGTATAACGAAACGAAGGAAAGTGGATATGTGTTTGATATGGAGAAAGAAATTGTAGAATACTGTACCAGTGATGTGGATATTTTGAAAAGGGCCTGCTTAAAGTTCAGAGAAGTGTTTTTAGAAGAATGTAACGTTTGCCCGTTTACGGAGGCAATAACAATCGCGTCGGCCTGTAATTTAGTATTCCGTCGTAAATTTTTACAAGCCAACACTATCGGAATTTTACCTCGAGGCGGTTATCGATTGGCTGACACGCAATCTAAAATCGCATTACAGTGGTTGATCTATGAGGAAAATGAACGACAAATTGTAATTAAACATGCAGGTCGGCAAAGAGAAGTTATATTACCAGGTACCAATTTAAAGGTGGATGGTTATTGTGAGGAAACCAGACAGGTGTTTGAATTCCACGGGTGCTATTATCATGGGCACGACGTTTGTCAACAAACTCGACGTAATGAGCCGCTACATGAGGCACCAGATGATACGTTAAACAGTCGATTCGAACGAACTAAGGCTAAAACAAAGCGAATCCAAGAATTGGGTTATGACATCATCGAGATGTGGGAGTGTCAATTTCGAAAAATGTTAAAGATTGGAACTGATTTGAAATATTTGGAATGCCATCCAATGATAAATTCCACTCCTTTAAACCCCCGCGACGCGTTTTATGGTGGTCGTACAGGCTGTACAAAATTATATTACAAAGTCAAAGATAATGAGAAAATTAAATACGTCGATGTCTGTTCGTTGTACCCGTGGGTATGCAAATACGGAAAATTTCCTCTAGGCCATCCAAAGATTTATGTTGGTGAGGATTGTAAAGAGCTGATTGACAATAACAACATTTTGAATGCTAATGTTAACGGATTAATTAAATGCAAAATTTTACCACCACAGAATTTGTACCATCCTGTGTTGCCGATGAAACAGAACAACAAGCTTATGTTTGTTTTGTGCCGAACATGTGGTGAAGAATGCAATCAGAACGATGATTGCATGCATTCGGTTGATGAAAGAGCACTCACTGGTACCTGGGTAACTGATGAAGTGAAAAAAGCCCTCGAACTCGGTTACCAATTAATTGATGTTTATGAAATTTGGCAGTATGATGTAACTCAGTACAGTCGAGAAAGCGGTATTGGTGGACTATTTGTCGATTTCATAAACAAATTTTTAAAAATGAAACAGGAGGCGTCTGGTTGGCCGTCAAATTGCAACACCGAGGAAGAACGTATAAACTATGTTGACGAATATTACAAAAATGAAGGGGTCCGATTGGAATTTACGAAAATTTTGAAAAACCCCGGCTTACGATCACTGGCCAAATTGATGTTGAACAGTTTCTGGGAAAAGTTTGGTCAGCGGAAAAACCAGCCGAAAACTAGTATTATTCACAAGCCAAAAGACCTATACGACCTACTTACCAACCCTGCTATCGATATAAACTATATTCAGGAAGTTAATGAACAGACAATCATTGTCAATTGGGAGCATAGAGACGAGGCGGCCGATCTTTTGTCTACAGTAAACTGCGTCATCGCCGCGTATGTAACAACTCAGGCCCGACTCAAGTTATACAGTTATCTCGAACAACTACAAGAAAGGGCTCTGTATTATGACACCGATTCCGTAATTTTCGTCTCAAGAGAGACCGGATATGACGTCCCTACAGGCTCTTTCCTCGGAGATATGACGGATGAACTAGCAGACTATGGACCGGGAAGCTACATCAATGAGTTTGTTTCGGGAGGTCCGAAAATGTATGGGTATACTGTATACTCGACGACAGAGAAGAAAATTAAACCACCCACATGTAAAATAAAAGGAATTACAATAAACTATGAATCAGGCAAGTTGGCGAATTTTAATACCCTCAAGAAGATGATCACTGAAGACGTTCCACCAGTCACAATAATATCTCGTAATATTCGACGCACTGAAGAACACAACGTTGTAACAAAAACTGAACAAAAAATTTTCAAGCCAACATTCAACAAACGGCGGAGAGTAGAGAAATTCGACTCAGTTCCTTACGGATTTAAAAGACAAAGAACGGAATAAAATTGTGAGTGAAAATAAAAAAAAACTATTTAAAATATAACAATTGTGAATTTTAAATAAAGCTCGACCCCCTTAATAGTTTAAAAGACGAAAAGAAGAAGAAGAGAATAAAATTATCTGTGTAAATAAACACCAAATATACATAATATGTTGATAAGAATACATTGTGTTAGTGAACTTCCTGATATTTATTGTAAATAAATAACATTTAAATAATGTACGTACGTACGTTAAACAAATGAGTGTGTTTCGTAGTTTTAAACATCAGCTAATTAATAAAGCCGTGTTATCGAACAGTGATGATGATAAACGCTTTATACTACCTAGTAATATATTTCTCACGGGGACATTATAAAATAGACAATTTTTATTTTTGATAATTAGTGAATAAAACTTTTTTATATATTTATGTAAATAAACCTCAACTATTTTATATATTACTACTAGCGATAAGATAACATTGTAATAGTTATGATAAAAACACCACATGTATGTCTGCTAATAATAAAAATGTGTGTAAACTTGACCATGAATTTTTTTTTTAAAAATATTTGTAGATATGTATTTTAAAGATAAGAAAATAAAAAAGCGGCCGCTTTATTTAAAATTTTTATTATTAATAATAAATACAAAATTTGTATAAATTATAAAATTTGATATTATTAACAAATACATATAAAACTATGTATGACTTATATAAAAAAGTGTTCTCGTAATATTTTATCCACATCTATAAAATTTTGCAAATTACTGGAGGTCCACGGGCCCGAGTCCGGTCCTGAATCAAAACCGAGATGAGCGGTTGGGTCGTGCACGATTTTGTTCCACTGTTATCTGGTCCTGGATGGTTTTTTCTGTTTCCATTGCTGTTGCTGCTTCACCAAGAATGACTGACTGGTGAGTACTAAAGTTCAGCGTTTTTATAAAAGATTTTTGGAAGGTATCCAACAGTTATGATCACGTCCGAAACCGAGCCACTTTACATACACTTTATCCTTCTTCTTTTTCAACACCTTCTCCACCAAGTACACGTCCGGATATTTCACTTTTTGGATCTCTTCTTGATAGAATCCTCCTTTAATAGGGTTACCTTGATAATCCTCTAGTAGGTATGTGACTGGATTGGTTAATTGCACCTTGTTGATTTTAAAAAGTTCAGTCGTCCATGATGGTTGATATCCTTTGTCAAATTGTGATTTATACTTGCTAATGCGAACAATATCTCCAACTTTATATTTTGGTTTTGTAGCAATTTTTACATAATTGTAGACGGTTGAGAGAAGCTTATCTTCCTTGCTTGGTGTTACATCGCGCGGTCGCATCTTAATTGTTCTATGCTTACGGGAATTGTAATCATCCACCAGCTTGTCCAACATATCAATCCAACGATACGATCCATTGTAACTAAACATTTTCCACATATCGGTCTTGAGTGTTCTGTTAAATCTCTCAACAACCGATGCTTTTTTCGTTGAAAATGTTGAATAATGGTTAATATTGTACTTTTTCATGAGTGCTTTAAACAGGTGATTATAAAATTTTTTCCAAAATCTGTCTGAAGTGATCGAGGAACACGGTCTTGTTTAAGTATCGATTCAAATGCGGCTGCCACTTCTTTTGCGGTTTTATTTTTAACCGGTACCGCCCACGCTCGTTTGGAAAAAACATCGATTGTTGTCAATAAAAAATTGTAGTTATTATTCACAGAAGCGTAAGCACCCATTTCAATTAAATCACTCTGCCATAAATCATCAATTCCTTTTACAATAACGTGCCTACGCGGGAAATTCTTCCGTGCGGGTCTGTGTAGTTCACGTACCACCTGTAGTTTGCTCATTTTTCTTAACGGGTTTCAGTAATTCATCAAGACGTTCTTCAATCTTCGATATTCGAAGATTAAATGTGGAAATTTCTTGATGTATCGATGTTTTATACGATATAAAAAGTTGCGTAGCCTGGATCAACTTGTACACAGCATTTTCAATTTGTGCTTTGTTCATTTCGACTGTTTGTGTTAATTCGGAAAATTTCTCCAATTCAAAACTTTTTAAAAATTTTCAGTTTCACCACATCTCGATCACCAGCCGGATCCTTTACATTTGTTAGCTGTCTGTTTGCAATATCGTAATTTCCCCTGCTAGTCATCTTTAAACCAATGGATTTAAGAGCTTCTTTCTTAATGCTTTTGTCATGTACACGTCCAAACTTGTCGACGGTTATATTTTTGTTACGCGTACGACCAAATCTATCCATGTTCAATAAAACCTGCTTCCATCAACTCCTCTAAGATCGAGATTATTTCCCCGTCGTGCCCCGTGTGTCCCGCTAATTGTGATCCTACGAGTAATCGTAGTCTACTGACCAGTTCGTTAGGGTTGTCCCAGTATATATGCTCCTTTTTCATATTGTTGAACCGCATCAAACCAGTCCCAAATACTGGAGCACTAGCCGTACGACTTCGTGTTTTATATCTTGGAATTGATCTTGGAATTGGTACCATTTCACTAATAATATTTCGATATTTATAACTTGAGCTACCTTTAACTTGTTGATTTGGGCTGTGATTTCGTCGATGGGCGTTTGTCTGCTTTAAAATTCGTTTGTACTCGTTTAAATCTTCGGTACGATATACACTTCGTTTTGGTACTTTCATGAAAATCAGCTCATATAAACCAGGTGTTCCTTTATACGTAATACCATTGATTATTATATCATCACCGTCGATTTGAAACGGCTGATTTCCAATCATCCATTCGTCATCTTTTTTGTACGGTCCATATACTGTATCAATACCACTATTTGGTTGAAGGTACAGCTGTAAGTATTTTCTTGCTATCGGTCCAAACACTTCAGACGTTGTCATTAGTTTTCTAGCAACACTTTGTGCTGATCCGGGGAATTTTGGTGTCTCAAATACATTTTGTTCATCTATCGCAGAGGATTCAAAAACATCTTCCATGAGATCAGGTTCTTTCTCTTCCACCACTTCATCCTCCAACTCTTCCTCTTTCGTTGGTAAATAGCAATACTCCTGTTTTCTCTTTTTTATTTTAGGTGTAAATGTATCTATTACTTGTGTCTGTTCTTCTTTCGTTTCGACTTTGATAGGTTGGTTGTTCTTCTCAGTTAATTTTGTAGCTATTTCTTTGAGCGGTGCGGTTACTGGTTCCAGCGTAGTTTGTAGCAACATGTCTGATTCCACTTTCCCAGATCGTAGAGCTTTAAATTTTTTTCGTATATTATTTGCTGTTTTTATAATACTCTTTTTAACAAGCTCTTTCTTCTTATCCATTTTGACAACTGTTTCATACAACAGTCTCTCAAGAACTGAATCTTTATCTTACACAGCCGTTTATTTATACAACAGGTCAGTTACTGCCCTGCTGAAATCAGTTACTGCTCTGGTTAATAGCGGTTAACAGTCTGTTGAAACCAGCTCTGGTTAACAGCCAGTTCATCACTGTCCTCTCCAAAAGCTATCAAGCTTGTTTCGATATCTGCCATTGCGGATATCATCCTCCTTACAGATGGTCAAAAATCCATATTTATCTCGCCAGCACTCTTGACATAGGTTTTTGAACTCTGTGAAAGACATGTCGGAATTGATGTGATCATCGTAAATATGTCTAAGATTCAGATCATCTTGTTTGAAGACAGTGATAAAATTTGTATTGTCCCGTACGTTGTGTTTGGGTGTTGCTGTATACGTTTGAGTTAGATAAAAGCAATCGTCGTTGTAGTGTCGAGAGTGACAAAAATATTCTTCTATTATGGCCTTTTTCTCCCGCGCAGATACATCATCGAATATTATCAAAGAATTTGGTAGAGCATCCATTGGTGGTATGACATCCTCGTTATTGGAGAATGTAAAATAACCCATACCTTTAACAAGTTTAATACCTTGTTTTAGATATTCATATTTCGGTTGGTGTAATGATTTAGAATAGATGTATATATTTTCAAACGCCAGACCGTCGGGATGCTGTATTAGTGAAATAAGCAGTGAAGTCTTTCCGCAACCACTCGGTCCACAAATGATTGCTCTAATACTGTTCGGTAGCAACGGGCCGTTTTTCTTGTTGTTGTCGATATTAAATGAAAATTCAAAATTGAGTATTGGTAGCGTTTTTCGTTGTTTAATGAACGAAGACATCTCACCGATATTGACCGAATTAGACTATTTCGTATACTAACAAATTACGTAGAATTTTAATCTATTTATAATATCTATAAAATAGTTAAGCATACGATTCTTGTTTTCAGTTCATCTTAAAATGTCTGTGCGAAAACAACGAGCTGTCAGTTGCAGACGGACAAGCGATGCGAACACATTGGGTCGCGGACTAATAAATTCTGCTATCAACAAGTTACCATTTGAACTACATATACCCGGTTATCAGTATTGTGGACCTGGAACGCGACTACGTGAACGACTATTACGAGGTGACCCCGGTATCAATAAATTGGACGCTGCATGTAAAGAACACGATATCGCCTATTCACAGTTCAAAGATATCAACTGTGATATCAACTGTGATAGTATCTTATGATTTAGTTTTAGCCAACAAAGCGTGGGAGCGAGTTAAATCATCAGACGCAAGTTTTGGTGAGCGAGCCGCTGCTTGGGCCGTAACGAACGCTATGAAATCAAAAGTAAAATTAGGAATGGGCCATTCAAAGAAGAAGAAGAAGGTGATATTTGGTGCCGGTATTCGTGATATAAGAAACATACTGAAGAAAAATAAACCAAAAACTGTTAAAGATACGATCAACATTGCCTTGAAAGCTGCCAGGAAGATCTTTCGAAAGAAAAATAAAAAGCAATTTACATCGCCGAGAATTATACCAATCCCTAGGACTGGTGGAATTTTACCATTTCTAGTTCCACTTTTTGCCGGGCTATCAGCTGTCGGATCACTTGCTGATGGCGCTGCGGGTGTTGCGAAAGCAATAAATACCTATAAAACAGCAAAGAAGCAGTTGGATGAAAGCGAGCGACATAACAAAATGATGGAAGCAATCGCTCTTGGATCGAAAAAATCCGGTACTGGTCTATATTTAAAACCGTACAGAAAAGGTTTGGGACTTTACATCGATTCAAAAAACTACTGAGTAAGCTGCCTCATGACAGACCATTAACTGATCACGACATCTATCAGTTTGGAAAAGAACATATACCAAATTTTCGCGGTGTGTTTATGAGAGATGAATTACCTAAGCGACCGTGGCGAAAAGAGTGCGCTGTTGTTAATTTGGATAGTTCATCTGGTCGTGGAAGTCATTGGGTGGCGTACGTGAAAGACAACAGGAATGTGGAATACTTCGACAGTTATGGGAATTTACGGCCACCTGTTGAAGTTGCAAGATATCTACGTGGAAACAACATTAGATATAATTATAATATTTATCAAAAGTATGATGATTTTAATTGTGGTCACCTTTGTTTAGAATTTTTATGTAATAAAGATTTATTTATGTAAATAAATATTATTGTAAAGTACTACTTTGTTTCATTTACGTATTGGACACCATGTCGTTCACATTAACCTTAAGCGGTGATACTTCAACACTCAGTGCTGAATATTTTCCGCCTATAGAATTAGTGGGTGAATACGTCTGCGGACTAGTGAATTTCGAAATTTATAATTCGGTACCGAATGTCGATGAAACAAATAATTTGTTTCATTTTAGTACTGATCCTAGTCATGAGCCATTCTGTATTGAAATACCTACCGGCAATTACGATTTAGAAGATTTGGAAGCTTATATAGATGACATGTTAACACCGAGTGGAGCAAGTGCTAATGCACAACTTATATTACATGCAAATAACAACACGTTGAAAAGTTCGATAAAGTGCACGGAAACAATACATTTTGATAAGGAGAGAACGATCGGTTCACTGCTTGGCTTTAATAAACGAAAACTCGAGGCGGGTCATACTCATTATTCAGATAAACCGGCGAATATTATGAAAGTCAATCTGGTGCAAATTGAGACGAATATTACGACAAACAGTTATTTGAACAACGTCCAAGCGCATAATATTTATTCGTTTTCAATCCAGGTTGAGCCTGGGTATAAAATAAGCGAGACACCAGCTACAATCATTTATATGCCTGTAAACGTTCAACGGATAACATTTCTAGTGCTACGTGTTGTGGATCAAGACGGTAACCCGGTTAATTTTCGAGGCGAAACAATAACCATAAAATTACATTTAAAACCGGCATAAGTCAGGTTGGTATTTAACGACGACAAACCGACGCAGTCAAACAGTTTACAACTTACCGCCAACCAGTGCGGATCGACGACGAAGCCGCCGTTAACGTTAGCGAACGCAAAATTTCTGCAGCAATACATACAGCGGTACGGATTAGTTTTGAAGAAACGAAGAAATGAATAATATTTTACAAATTAGTACTGGTGGAGGTGAGCTCGATGAGAGTATTACGAAATTGGAGGAGCATGCGTACTCACCTTTCTTGAATAATTATAATAGTAACGATCAGATAACGATCCGTATTCAAAACCAGGACGTGATTTTATTACCGCATAAAAGCTACCTATACATAGAAGGACAGCTGTTGAAGAGTGATGGAACAGTATCAACCACGGCCGAGCTAAGCAATAATTCAATGGCGTACCTGTTTGACGAGATGCGTTACGAACTGAATGATGTGGAAATTGATCAATGCAAATATGTGGGGCCGACCACCACACTAATGAATTATTTATCTTTAAATGAAAGCCAGAGTAAACACCTGTACAATGCGGGGTGGTGTCCTGGTGAAACTATAAAAGTATCCAGCAAAGGTTACTTTAATTTCTGTCTACCATTGGATCGAGTGTTTGGCTTTACTCACCATTATAAGAGAGTTATTCTCAATGCAAAACATCAGCTGGTTTTGATTCGTGCGAGAACAGATTATGATGCAGTATTGTCAACGACTGATGATGTTGTATTTCATATACAAAAAATTCAATGGATGGTTCCACATGTATCGGTGTCTGATGAAGCGAAACTACAATTGTTAAAATATGTGGAAAATAGTCAAAATATACCGATTGGTTTTCGCACATGGGATATGCACATTTACCCATCGATTCCAACAACGAAACACAACATTTGGACGGTGAAAACAACATCACAAGTGGAGAAACCGCGTTATGTGATATTTGCATTACAAACAGATCGACGCGATAAAAAAGAGAAAGATGTCACCATATTTGATCACTGTGAACTCTTCGATGTTAAAGTATATTTGAATTCAGAAAAGTACCCGTACATGGATCTAAATTTGGATTTTTCTAATGACAAATTTGCATTGGCGTATCATATGTTTTCAAAATTTCAAGAGGGTTACTACAACTTTAACAAAAATGAACCGTTGCTCAATCGAAAATAATACAAAGATATTGCCCCCATCATTTTCATTGATTGTTCTCGTCAAAACGAAACTCTAAAAAGTGGGGCTATCGATATACGAATTGAATTTAAAACAACAAAGAAATACCAGCTAACACGGCGGCGTTTTGTCTTTTATCACATGATCGAACAATTCAATACAACCCACTGACAAACATCGTTACAAGAGTTATATAAAACACAGTACTCATCTAAAGTTCGTTTCATTTACAAACCGCCTTCTACACACATCGATCATCGTTTGTGAAAATGACTGATATGGCCATTGTTGACTTTCAGGGTTTCCCGAATACAGTAAAGGGATCCCTTTATATAAAAGAATTGGCCATACTTAAGTTTGCTTCGTGGATAGAAAATTACAACGAAGATTATACGTTACAACATTACATTTTTAAATCACCAATACCGTTTTCTGGTCTGTGTGAAAAAGATCAACGAACTGCACGCTGGCTTCGATCCAAACATCATGGATTCTCCTGGACGGACGGCCATATTGATTATGGACAATTACAATATATTTTAATGAATACATTACATTCAACGCAAATTATATACGTCAAGGGAGAGGAAAAAGTCCGACATCTCAAGAAACTTATTCCAACAGCATCAATTATGAATATGGAAGAACTCTTCAGTTGTCCCAGATTGGCATCCATCATAACAATGTACAATACCTACCGTTGTGGCGAACATCAAAATGGTTTTTGTGCTTTACAAAATACAATTTCTTTATTTAAACATTATTGTATTAACAAAAATACTTCTTTATAAATAAATATCTATTTTAATAAAATTACTGGTGTTTTTATTTTTAAGTGTTAAAAGGGAATGGGCTAACATAAATAAAAAACATTTATTAATTTCAGTTTACGTTTATTATAAGTTTTAACTATTATCATTACAATATGAATGAGAATTGTAATATTCAAATAATGTTATTTGTTTGAATTCAATCGAGCTGGTTTTTCCAACCTCCCCGGTGTTGATAACGCCTAGTTGTGGTGAGTATTTTAACAGGTTTAGTCGGTCGATACTCATGTTATCGAAGCGAGCCGGGAGTGTAAGATAACCATCCTCCAACTCCAACACCGTCTGCATTCTTGTCGGATCGAATTTCGATTGTATTTGTTTGGCACCCAAAATTCTGTAGGCCTTGTTTACAATCATATCTTTCGCCTTCATCCATGGTTTTACTTTCCCAATTTCATTAAGTTCACTTATCAATTGGTCGGTAGTATGCTGATCTTGATCACAAACCTGTTGAGCGATAGTGATGTTATTTCGGTATGATTCCATTTTCTCGGTAAATTCTGTAACAATAAAAATCTATGTGTAATAGTGAACACATGCAAAAATTTTAAGACAAAAAATAACAGTTAGTTAATAATAATAATAGAATAATATTTTAAAAATAATAGAAAAATATTTTAATAATAAAAATTTAATAATAAAACTTACCCACAAAATTATTGACTTCTTCAGAAAGTGTTTTCAGTACAGCTTGATATTAACTGATAAATTACTTGATTCTCGATCTGTTTATATAGCACTTTTTGGCGGGAAAAAAATGAATATTCTGGTAAGTTCTAGAATGTTTGAGTGAAGTCAACCTACGCAAATCTAACAGTCAATTAATAACTAATTAAAACCACAGAAATGTGTTTTACCTTGAAAAATGTATTTTAATTGAATTGTGATAAGAAATATAAATTTTATAAAAATTAAATATTTCACTACAACAACATTACAACTGCAAAATTATTCTCATCACTACAATATCAATACAACTGCGTGCGTGCTCGCTAAATAGTATACCAGTTTTAAAACATCATACGTAAGTGCCTCTGGCGGTCCAGTGAGTATGGCGCTGGCCTCACATACAAAGAGCACCGCGTTCAAATCCACCTGCCGACAAAATTTTTTTAAGACATGACATCACATCCAAGATGGCGTCGCAGACTGGAAGTAACACCACACGGCGCCACAGACAAGAAGTCAACAATTCACAGATATGTACTCACTCTTGCTTGCCCTAGGCAACCGACACTACAAAAAGTTCCCACCCTCAAGTAGCCGACTACCTACTTAGGATATTACCGGAAATTCGCTAATTTCGTTAATTCGTTAACAAAATTAATTAAAAGGAAGTATGATAAGTTAATTATGAAACGTTAGTAAGAAATAGTTATAACAACAAAAAAAGTTTTCCGAATCACAGATAGAATAGATTTAAATATTGTAACACGTGTTAGCGTTAACCAAAAAAATTGAAAAAAAAGTTACTCATCTTGATGAATTCAGGCCGGGTAGGTGAATAGCGAACACCCAAAATAAATGAAGAAAATCCACGTTGGGGTCCATTAATGTAGACATCAGTTCATAATTAACGTTGAATACTGTTATTGACATGTAGAAATCTTGTTCATGCTTAACGTTGGAAGTTGTTTGCCGTCATGTAGAAATTTTGTTCACCATTAACATTGAAGATTGGTTACCAGGATGTGGAAATTTTGTTCATAATTAACGTAGAAGATTACTCAACTTTTTCTCATTGAATTTAAAACAAAAGAGTCCAAAGGGGAGAGCTTGAACACAAAATTCACTTTTAAATAAAATGAAATTAAACACACAATCGTCAATTCAGTTTACAGGTTAGAATCCACAAAAAAATTGCAAAACACAATGAGCCATGATTAAACAAAGTTAAATTACAAAAAGGAACAAAAATTTATTTACGTACCTGAATTGTCCTTACGAGAAATATAACATATAAAATACAAAATTGGAATGAAAGACAGATTTGTAGCTGCAATCAAATTTATAGGGATCAATTACCGCCAAGTTTGACGTATTGAATGTCTACCAACTTAGGATAAAAAAAAATTACTATGAATAATTTTTAATGACAGATATGAAATTACCGTATGTTGGAGTAAATCGAATCACAGTAAAATGGGATACATTGTAATGTATCTTAGAAACTAAAATTTGAGAGAAATTTGAATGTTTTAGTTAAAAATAAGTACAAGAATGTAACAATATATATATAGATATATATATATATATATATATATATATATATATATATATATATATATATATATATATATATATATATATATATATATATATATATATATATGTATATATATATATAATATATTTATATATATATATATATATATATATATATATATAATATATTTATATATATATATATATATATATATATATGTATATATATATATATATATATATATATATGTATATATATATATATATATATATATATATATATATATATATATATATATATATGTTACATTTTTAACAAATTTATATAATTTATTAAGTAAAAGTAGTGGTAAAAAAATACATTACTATTAATGGGACCTCCTAATTGTGGAAAAACATTTTACAAAAACAATAGCTGAATTCTGTGTTACTGTTGGGTATATAAATAATTTTAATAAAACTCAAAATTTTCCACTTAGTAATTGTATAGATAAACGATTATTAATATGAAATGAACCTAATTTTTGTAGAGAAAATTTAGAAGAAATTAAATTACTATTTGGTGGTTCTGATTGTCCGGCAAATGTAAAATATTCAAAGACACAAATAATAAGTAAAACCCCAATAATAGTATGCGTCAATAATGATATATTTCCAAATAATGATGAATTTAATTCACGTATGTATAGGTACCACTGGACGTGTAATTCTTTTCCATCTAATTTTTTTAATTTAAAGCGGCATCCATTAGCATTTGCAAATATACGAGGCATGTTTTTAAAGTAAGTACCGTTTTGATATAAAAAAATCAACAAGTAAATTTTTCAAACTTTATTTATCTGAAAGAGCATTCTTTGCTCTACTTCTCTACATAATTTCCATTATTATTAAGGCACTTGTCGTATCTTGGGACCAGCTTTTGTATGCTGTCGTCAAAGAAGCTTGCCGTCAGACCCATGTACCCACCGTGAACACAGTTTCCGATAATTTAAACGTTCGGGCACAATTTCGTAGAGAACACTTCTTGATACAGCAGGGAATTTTTCAGCTAAGGACGAAATTGTGAACCGTCTGTTCTCTTTCACATTACAGTCCACTTTTTGAATGAGATCATTGGTAATGACTGAAGGTCGCCCACTTCGTTCCTCATCATGAACGTTTGTGCGGCCATCTTTGAAGGCCCTAACCCATTTCCGCACCATTCCTTCACTCATAATGTTTTCACCATAAACTTGAACGATGAATGTCAATTGCTTTTAAGCCTTTAGCACAGAGAAAACGAATCACAGCACGCACTTCACAGTCGGCGGGATTCTCGATAGCCGGCGGCATTTTAAAATCACGTAAACAAACGAAGACTCGATCAAACGGCGTCGTAATGGCGTCTGTGGCTTCCCAACTAATGTAGCTACACTACGCGCATGCGCTAAACGGCAACTGCAGCGCTGCGGCGGCGTAATTTAAAAACGGTACTTACTTTAAAAACATGCCTCGTATTTAAACGATTAAAATTGATGTAATTTTTAATATTAAATAAATTTTATTTTTATAATATAATTACATTTTACTACATTTGATTTTCCTTTTTTTTCAGGTATGTCTTTTTCGGGACACATAATAATTTTCCCAATAACATTCAATTTATAATAATTAGTTGGTCATATTTGTATGTTACGAAACCAATATTTGTTAATTATATGCAATATCTTCGACAAGTAGTAAGATTTTTAACAAGGGTACAAGACCGATTAACAACACTTGAATATTATATAATATTTGATTCGGATTATCTATTGGAACGAATGCGAATCGAACGTATATTATACATGAATCCATTCATTAATGAATTAAGATTAGATTATATATTTGATATTTATTTGTTAAATTCTCCTAGATATGTACAACAATATCGGGATTTTCACTTATTTCTTGTTCTTCTTCTACTTCTGACACATTATCAACTTCGTCATAATCCAATTTTTCCATTTTTATTTTAATTAAAGTAGCGAACTATCCGTATGATTACCCCAATTTTGTAATATTTCTTCAATATTATTAAAAATAAATTGTAAAGAATACTCACTGTGTAAATATGAGTAGTTCCTTGTAAGTTCTACAATTAATTAATTTTTTAGAAATAGGTGTATTAAGTTCTTGTTGCCACATTAGACTAATTCTATTTTCAATTTTCAAACTGAATATATACAGTTATTCTAATGGCCTACAAAAACGTCGTTGTACGCCACTAGCTTGACATTATACCGAAGTTCATAAAAGAAAAGAGCATTACCGTATAAGAGTATACGAAAAGTGCCTAATCTTCATACACGGCCCATTTTGATAAAAAATGACTACTTTGGACCGGAAAGTGTAATATACAGGAAATCAGGTCGATTGCCCGTACTGGTGGTAAAATACCACAAGAAAAAGCTTTTTCGACTTTACTCATTTTTTCATACAGGAAGGGTGGGATTATTGTCCGGCTGGAGCGTATGAAAGTATACCATACACTTGCTAACATATGTCGCTTTTAACATTTCTCGTTCGTTCTAAGTGTAAAAAATATGGCTTTGAATTTTTGAAATTGAAAATAAGGGGTGTTGCAGTTGGAGAAACATTTTCAAAGTATTTTTTTTGAAAAGTTCGCGGTTTTTAACCCCCTTTTAGATAACTATTTTTAAAAATAAAATTTCCAGGCTATATGAAAAAAATTCTTGACAGAGGTTACTTTCTTAGTATAACATAGCGTAAAGACAGAAACTATTTACATATGACACATTTATTTTAATAGTCGCACTATTTGGGTGAAGTAGGTAAAATTTTGTTACTTGTGAAGGGCGAATGAATTATTTATTGCAAACAGATGGGGTATATCATATACAGATAACTAAGAATGAGGGCGGTGAAGGTGGTGGTTACTGGCTATTATTTTAAATCACATGTCCGTTAAGAAAGAAGACTTAAGTAGTTTAAATCATTCTTAGTTATTTACACTGATGTCCAGTGCATTAAATATTGTTTTTCTACAATCTTAGTGGAAAGAAGGCTTTTGCGCTCTGTGAAGAGAGCGCAAAATGGCTATTTGCCGAAGACTGTCGTTGCCGAGCAACGAAGTACTACTTTGTGCTTTAAAGCGTAAAGTAATACTTTATCGCTCGCTCAACGTATATTTAATTACAAATCGGGTAGGCGTTGTTTATATTTTCTATGGTAACAAATAAACAGATTCTAAAATCATTAGTTTTATGGTAATCAAGTGAAATATTAATTTTATTAAATTTCAAAATAACTAGAAAATATTAATTAAAAATAAAAAATAACTATAATTAATAAAAAAATAAGAATAAAAAATTTTAAGAAATCTATACATATACGAGTATGATGGAAATATATAATTGTGACAGTGATTTCTCAAGTACACCTCCAAATATTTCTGAAGCTGCAAAACATTAAAGTAAATATTAACGTCCATTATTATTTTTTTAAGTATCTTTTAAATAAAAAATACATTTTATAAGATTGTAGAAAAAATTGTGTGTGTAATTCGAGCACAAAATGATATTGCCGCTCTCATGAAATTAACGCGGTCCGCCTGGCGGCGTTGCGCGTCAACATTTTCAATCGAGCGGCAATATACCATTTTGCGCTCTTAATACACAAATAACTATTTCTAACATCGCGTGTATATTCATTACCAACAAAAGTAAAAAGCTATATAGATAGGACTCGAATATTTTATATTAAGTTAAAAGCTTTTTTTTTCTAAAATGTCATTTAAGTGTTGTGTCTGTGAAGTGCAATTTTCTAAAACACCAACCCAGAGATGGTTTCTAATTAATAGTGAAACAGAAGTGGATTTATTACGTACTCAAAAACCTAGTACAAGCACATAAACCCTCAACACAATTTCTGTGGGGCAAAAAATATGTAATAAGTGTAAACAGTTTCTGTTAAAATGGAAACAAAAAGACAGTAACAATCATAGCGACATTGGTATCAGTAGTTCCGACCCATCATATAGCCCACCTTTATCTAAACCTCAAGAATGCATATACATTTCCAAACCATCTGCTCCGGCTTCACATGCTTGGTGCATGGTATACCATTCCAAAGATTTTGATACTATACCAGTAGTTCCAAAACCTGTAAGAATAAACGTTTATTTTGAAAAAAATATTTATATTCCACTGAACAATAGAATCTGTCGCAGTCATTTTTTGGGAGAAGTAATATACGAAGATGATTTGAAAAGGATAAAACCACGTTCACTGGAATCTCAAATTCTTGTTAAGAACTTCGTTATGTTGTATGAAGCTAGGCTAGCAGAAAAAAAATCTTTATTTGCTCGTTTTCGAAACCTACAGCATATAAATGAACGAGAAATAAAATATCTGATCGGTTTCAATAAAGAACAGTTTACTCAGTTATCAACTTTATTAACAATTCGAGAAAATAATTTTCGCAACAAATTACAAGTATTAGCCATTTTTCTCTGCTACATGCACACTAATATGTCAGAAGAATTGATATCCACTGTTTTTGGTATTAAAAATCAACCGCGGGTATCGCGATATATTCAGCAAGCTTTAGGATCCTTTCAGTGTATTTTACCTAAATATTATGGACCTTCCAATCTTTCTCGAGATAATTTGATAAATAAACATACTACAAACATAGCGAAAACTTTATATGGTGACAATAAATTAATCTTGATTGCTGATGGGACCTACGCGTATCATGAAAAGAGCTCGAATTACTTTTACCAAAGAAAGTCATTCAGTGTACAGAAAAAACAAATCTCTGTAAACCATTCACTATTTGCACTACAGATGGCTTCATAATCGATATGTTTGGACCGCACGTGGCTACAATGAATGATGCTCAGATTCTTCATACAATTATCGAGACGGAAAAAAAACTTCACGAGATTATTAAGAAAAAGGAGATATGTTCTTGCTCGATAGAGGTTTTCGAGATGTGGTTCCATATTTGAAAAGTCTGGGGTATGAAGTTATGGTGCCATCATTCAGAAAATCCCGTAAAGAACAGCTTTCAGCCAAAGATGCTAATCATTCAAGATTGATAACAAAGCTGCGATGGGCTGTTGAAACAACAGTAGGTATGGGGTGGGTATACCATGAGAAAATTTTTATGCAGATGAACTAATTAATTATTCAAATTTTTGGCAATTGGCTCGGGCCAAATTTTGGAGGTTTTTGACCTCTAATTTTGGTTTTGACCGATTTTGGTGGTTTTTCAAGTTTTGGCAGTTGGCCCGTTGACATTGGAGTCATTGACCTTTATTTTGGCAATTTTTGATGATTACATTAACATCATTTTCAAATTTTGGTGATATATGGTCCGATAATGATTGAATTTTCGAGGTGTTGTGTACATTGCCTATATTTTTCAGTAATGGTGTTCAGATTAAATAAAATGCTGTCAGTTGATGGACCCGATCTCGGGTCTTTTTGCTTACGACGCGGTGATGATAACCGTTGCTCTACGGTCCGTGTTAACAATGTATGAATTAAATGTGCTAGGTATTCTACACACGAGCGCATGATAGTTGGTTACTAATTATAAATACTACTAATTATAAATTCATATATGCATGAATGATTTCATATTATGTTGTTTTCTTATTCACACAGAGCAAAAAGTGACTGTTTTAAATATACTTTACAAAAAAATATTACTAAACAATTAAAAGCTCATTTTTCTAAAATTTGTCGATAAATACAAATGCAATATTTTTGTAGTACGGAAATATTTAAGAATTGCATAGAAACTACGTATTTTAAAAATTGTACCCTAAAACTAAAGTTTTCCAACTCAAAATTTAAATATTTTTGGGGCTTAAAACACACTTATTTTTTCAAAAATTGTTTGTTAATAAATATTTTGAAAAATATATATTTTTTATTTATTTATATATACTCCAATTCCCACCCAAAAAAAAAAAAATACACGTTTTTTCAAAAACTGTTTTTATTAAAATTATATATATAACAATAGTAACAATACATAGATATATGTAGCGTTTTGCAATACACAATATTCAGTTACACTGTTGTCAGCAACAAGTGCAGTTCAGTTCAGTACATAGTATGTATGCAGCTACGATGGTGTGTTGAACAGCACTGATCACCTTTCACCGTATAAGGTGTATATATCCGCTATACAGAATCAGTGACTGTGTTGTTTTGTTGCACTATACAATGTCAGCATAACACTAGTACCTAATGCTTATGTAGTTTTTGCAATAAGTTAAATGTGTAGATATATGAATAATATTTATTTAATAAAACATTCTTAATTATATGTTTGTCCTTTAAATTCAAATCAATTTCTTGTTTAATTAAGAAGATACATGTGTACAAAATAAATGATTTTTAAAAATTACTTTGTGCTAACCTAGTTACGTCGTCATCACCATATAATCAATGTAAGCAAGTTATCGGAATTTTTTATGACAAGTTCAAAAATTCTTGACCGATTTCATTAAATATTCATGTTAAAAATTTTTATAGCAAATTAAATACATGTGACTGATTTTATAAATTTTCTTAATTACAAGTCTTAAGTATAAATAATTATTCACATTTTTTATCCTTGCATTTTCTTTATAAAATATTTTGCAGTGACATTATTCTTATGATTTGCAATTAGAATTAAAAGCACGCACTTAAAGTGAATGTATTTTTAAGGTGACGTAAATTAAAAACACGTGTTTTTGTTTGTATATATACTGCGCCGTTACCAGAGCAAGCATTGTTTTATTCAATCGTTCCAGTTGTGAGCGTCGGAGCAATTAGCAAAGAAAATCTAACTTTGTAAGTATAAAATTATTGTTAATTTTTCAATTTTGTAAATTTAAAACTACAGTTTTATTTTGAAAAAGTGTTAGTAGTTAAAACAGATTTTTATATTATAAAACTGATTTTAAGTAAACAATTTTACAGAAAATGTCTTATTCTCATTCTAATGATTTTATTCAAAGTGCTCGTGATAAAAATAAAGAAATTAAGAGTTTATAATTTATGTGGTAGTAAATATAATTTTGATAAATTTTTAAACCATCAATTTAAAAATGTAATTTTTGAGGAAATTGTGTTTGATTCAGTTATTTGATAAAAATAATCCAACAATACCTTTATTTTTACAGAGGAATCAAATACATCGTTCGAGTCCGATTTATTGTTTGCGTGGTGATTGGAGTTAATAATGGAGTTAAACGCAAATAACGAAATAAATGGGTCTGGTAGTAAAAGAACGTCACAAGACATGTCAGAATTATTAAACGAAGTGGATAATGACGAAATACCGCGAGATGTTTTAGAAGAATTGTTGGTAAGGATACCTATAATTGCAGATGAATTGATCAACGATACACCTATGACCGAAAATGATTCCGATTCAATGGAAAATTTTGAAATTATGCCCGAACAAAATTCGAAGTTGCGTCCAGATGAATCAATCAACGATATCTCTATGGCCGAAAATGATTCCGATGCGACGGAAAAATTTGAAATCGTGTCCGAAAAAAATTCAAGGGTGCGTCGGTATAATTTAAACGGACGAAAAATTGTATTTAAAATTAAAGAAATACCAAAAACCAAAGATTCTTTATCGTGGGTAAAACAAGGCGTTAACCAAATTATACAATATATTTCAAGGGACATCGAACCAGAAGACAAGGTCGGATTCACGTTTACAAGTGAGAATTTTGAAAAAGGTCCTGGGTGGATGGCGTTTCGAGATGGTAAAGATGTTAGTTTTGAAGATGTTTGGAAATTACTGGGGGCCATATTTCAAAGCAATTCGGAAGGTTTGGCTACTGAGAAATTCCGACTAACTGCTACATATGTGAAAATGCCCCGAAGTAATGAAAAAAATAGACTGAATAGTAGGGCTCTCAATACGTATGAGAAGGAATGCAAGCAAAGGCGTGGAATAATTTTTATTAAAAATAATGATAATTTGCGCCTTCTGCGAGCGATTGTTGTAGCAATAGCGCATATAGAAAAAGATGTAAATTTTGAAAAAATTCGACTAAACCGCCACAATTTGCAAACAGAAAGAGTGAACAAGTTGCTAGATGAAACTGGGTTGGTAATGCCTGAACAGGGTGGTGGAATTAACGAACTCAAAATTTTACAGCAACATTTAAAGAATTATAAAATTACAGTGTACAAATACCAAACAAAAGGTCGAGGAGTAATATTTGAAGGAAGCAACAATGACGCCATTCACAAAATAAATCTGTTGCTTCATGAAAATCATTATAGTGTTATCACTAGTTTAACTGCGGCATTTTGTTGTATTTATTACTGCGAAGCTTGTCATACTCCCTACAATACACAAAATAGACATCGATACGGGGCAAGTTGTCCCTGTTGCCAACAGTCTCCCCCATGTGCAAAAGAAAATGTGGAAATTAAATGTGATAGATGTAATAGGGACTTCCGTAGTCAACAGTGTTTGGAGAATCATCGTAAAGAAAAATCGTTGGGCAAGGATACTGTATGTGATTTGATCAAACGATGCAATAGGTGTTTAAAAACTGTGAATAAAAAACTCCGGAAGCAGCAGCAGCATGTGTGTGGTGAAATTTTTTGTAAAATATGTGACCGTTATGTACCCGCTAATCATTTGTATTATATTAAAAAAGACATTAAGGAACCGAAATTGGACAAACATTGTTTATTTTCTTTGACCTGGAAACAAGGCAAGAAAACCCGTTGAACAGAAATAGCGATACAGTGATTCATGAACCTAATTTATGTGTGCACATGCAATGTTGTGATATGTGTATTAACGTGGAAACGCTAGCATTTTGCCAGAAATGTGGATTTCGTCAACATATTTTAAAAGAAAATGTTATCGATACATTTATGAAGCAAGTATTAAACATACGAAAAATTTTTAAAAAGTAATTTGTATAGCGCATAACGGACAAGCATTCGATCGTCAGTTCATTTTAAGGTACGTTAATTGTAAATAGAATTCTTATAGCTTGGATTCATTTCAGCCATTAGTTGGAATAACATTTAGTCGTATAATATGAAATGTCGTTTTCCGACCACTTGGTCGATCATTTAGATAAATTCCGAAACTTTATAAGCACTTTTCTTAAAATAAAAAAATGTACTCTGCGTGTGCTATCATGGGCCGTAAATAAAGAAACTAAATTCCAAAACATGTAATTTTGTCTTCAAAAACCTTTCTTGAACATTTTTGTAATTTATAATAATAAACACATTTTTCTGGGGACCGGTGAGCTACTTTCGTAGCCCGGCACCGGTCCACGAATAGGCGGTTGATAAACACTGACCTAGTGCATTATTTTTGTAAATATTATCTTATCTGTTATCTAAAATTTTATCTAGATAACGGTTCAATTATCTGTTATCTTTATCTAGACGTTTTAAATTATGTTATCTATTATCTGTTATCTAGATAACAAAATTCGCCCAACACTGATAATAACAAACTACATGCTAAATTTAAACAAACTGCTGTATCTAAAAATAATAAAATAACTATATTAGATAATAAGAATAGAAAGTTAAACAAACAAAAATGAAGACGTCCACTTAAATTGCAGGACAATGCTGTCGGTAACAGCACAGAAAATAGAAATAATAGACCAGACCAACAATTCAGGGATCCTACTAATGAACCTAGGCCAAGCACGAGTCGTGAATAGTTATGACCATTATATTCACATTATTAATCTTAATAATTACGAAGAAAATCTATTTAATATTGAAAATTCAATCAATCTCATTTCACAAAAACTCCCTAATACAGAATTCGAGGAAATTATTCGGCTAAAATTTAAAGAATTGAAAGAAAATCTCCAAATTTTACTACCAAAGAAAATTACTAAGCGAGGACTGATAGACGGTTTAGGGACAGTCACTAAACAGATTACTGGCAACATGGATCATAACGATGCCATCGAAATTAATAAAAATTTAGAAAATTTAAAACTAAATCAAAATAACGTTGTGGATCAGTTAAATAAGCAGGTCCGCATTAACTCTCAAATGATCAAATGATTTGAAAACATCATCAAACACATAAACAACCAGCAAAATTCTATTAATAAATATTTGAAATCTTTATATACGAACATCGGTCAAAAAGAACAAAGCGATCTAAAAATTAAACAATACGCGTACGGAATTAATTTCAACATTGGGACACTTAATGACCACATTAAAGATATCATTCAATCCATTAATTTGGCAAAACTTAATATTGTCGCAAAGTCTATTCTACTTCCAGATGAACTAGAGTACGCTTATAATTCACTGAACAAACAAGGCATACCCATCAAATCATACGAACAAATATACGAGTTCCTTAAACTGCAGGCTTATTACAACGATAGCAACATAATTTTTAACATATAGATACCTAATTTCCAATCCTCTACCTATCAATTAAACAAATTAGAACCTTTACCACATGCTCATTTAAAAACAATAAAATTTCCCAAACCATATACCATTTCCAATGAATATCAGTTGTACGAGGTCGATAATGCGTGTCCCAAAATAGAAGAAGTTTACGTATGCGAGCCCAAAACTGCAGCAATTAAACTGAAAAATTCAAAGTGTATCGGAAATTTAATTTCCAATCAATCGCCTACCTGCATCTATGAATACTACAACAACATAACCGAAATCAAACAAATCTACAGCAACCACATCATCATCAAGATCGAACCATCATGGGAACCATTTTAATACGCTTTGAAAACTGTTCCGTAAAAATCAGCGGTATTATATATATATATATATATATATATATATATATATATATATATATATATATATATATATATATATATACAGGGTGGAAATTAAATAAGTCTCCGAAAAATAAGGGGAGAAAGGTCTCAGTTTACTAATTAAGTTTTGCTAGTTAATTTGTCCCGATCAAGTTTCATTTCAAAAATATTTGATCGTCAAAAACTTATTAAAAAATGGCCCCTAGAAAAAAATCCTTAATCAGGCTCTGACTACCTAACATATTTTTTGTTTTTGTTTTTTTGAATGTTAAACTTTTCGTCAACAAAATATGTTTACCGAATCTTTTGAAATTAAGTGTACAGTAGCGTACAAAAATAATTGAACATATTTTGTAATAAAACAATTGCAGGTAATATTTCATACTTATAAATTTGGCAAACATCTGCAAACGACTCCAGTAATTTAATATCTTTGACTTACATCAGGTTTAAAAATTTCTTTAAAAAAAAATTCATTCTAAACAATTAATTAGAATTTTTCTAAAATTTTTGTAGGTCATTGTACATGAAAAACAGCTGTATAAAAATATAGGTTAGTAAGTCATTACTCATTAGGTCATTATCTGTTATGTATATGAATGTGTATATGTAATAGTAATAGAAAAAACCAAAGAATTTTTTTTTAGTCCTCATAAAAATAATAAATTTAAAATTATGTACCTACGATACCCATAAAAATACAGTCATTCAGGGCCCCGAAGAAAAATTTCGAAACCCTTATTTATAAATACGAAAAAATTCGTCAAGTGCGTGTTTTTGACACGCACTAAGTAATGTCACCTCAGTGAAAGTGTATATTTATGATTTTTTGGCTCGTTTTTTAAGTACAGTGAGAATACAGCCCTCTTGCGTTTATTCAATATGCATGTACAACTCTACAGCCCTCTTGCGTTTATTCAATATGCATGTACAACTCTACAGCCCTCTTGCGTTTATTCAATATGGATGTACAACTCTACATATAATAATGTTTCCCCCACTATGATCACACAACAATGTTAATATGTCATCCTTCGATGACATAAAAATGGTTCCCAGTAAGTGACATTTTATATGAAAGTATATTTTAAAATTAGATAACGTCTTTAAAAAATTAAAATCCAAATTATTAAGAGAAATGTTGAAAAATTGATAAAATTTTAATTTTTTGTAACTAATTTCAAAAATAATTCCATGTATCTTATTGTGCAGTATATCATTAGAAAAATCCCTTAAAATCAAACTAAGGTTCTTTTAACAATTTTTTTTTTTTTATAACTCATTTCAGAGTTATTGTAATTCAGAGTCGATGTGATTTGTAAGGAATCAAATTATTACTTAATTGGCTTTTCGGTAACACTAGTGCAAATAACATTGTCAAGTAATTTATTTATTTGCATAATAAACCGTAAAAAAATACCATAGGTTGCACAACCGCAAAAAATAGTAGCAGGTACTACGGAACCCTGATTTATTGTGTATGAAATACACACTTACTTAACTTTTATATGTATGTGTAAGTAGAATTCGTTTTTCACATAATAATATTATGTTTATTATTATTTATTATAATATATTAGGGGTACCCATAAGTAATCAATTATTTTTAATTAGGAATTTTTGCTTCGGTTTAATTCAGAGTGTTGACTTGTTAACATGCTTTTTAGTGCGTAATACTGCGGCACGCGACCTTGACTTTGTGTTCATAATAAAAATTTAAGTTTTCTTACATTAGTGCAAAATGGGAGACAATCAATCAACAGAAGAACATTTACGTCATTGCATGCTTTTTCATTTTTGATCGGGTTTTAATGGAACGATTGCAACAAAAGAAATTTGTGATGTGTATGAGAACGTACTGAAAGTCAGTAAGCGTCAGCGTTGATTTAGAAAATTGCCCAGTGGTGATTTTGAATTATCCGACAGTGATCGAATAATTCGATAGAGATAGGAATAGTTCATTTTAAGCTGCTAAAGCCGGAGGAAACAGTTATAGCTGAATTGTATTGCCAACAATTAGATAGATTACATAACGAACTGTTGATAAAACGGCCAGCTCTCGTCATTTTTGAAAAAGTGTCATACTACAGCACGACAATGTCAGGCCTTATGCAGAAAAAATTAACTCAACAAAAATAAGGCAGCTGAATTGGGGAGTGTTACTACATCCTCCTTATTCTCTAGATATACCGCCATCTGACTTTCATTTATTCCGATCCATGAAATATTCTCTAAGAAATAAAAATTTTAAAAACATCGTTCATGTGCGACCTCACCTAGAATCATTTTTTTCGTCAAAACCAATTGAATTTTATGAACCAGGGATTGAAATTCTGTCAACAAAATGGCAAAAGGTCCTCGATAACGACAGAGGTTACATAATTGACTAAATGTATAATTGAAGACATCAATGGATGAAGGTGTTATGTCAAATTTTTTCAAAAATTCATTTTTTGCCAAATTTCGAAATATTCTATGCCGAAGTATCATATATTCAAATTTGGTTTCATTTCGTCCAATAGTTTTGCAGAAATTCAATAATAAACATGTGCTATTGCATGGGAAGTATATGTAAATAAAAACTTTCAAACGCTTCTACTGTAAAATTATAAAAATGTGACATAACACCTTCATTCATTGATGTCTTCAATTAAATAAAAAATAAAATCTTTTATTTGGTTATCAATGAAATAATTGATTACTTATGGGTACCCCTAACAATATTATGTTTATTAGTAGTGAACGTAGTCGCAGTCTTGTTATTTTATAAAATGTCATGGATAATTTATGTACATATTTGTATAATTGTCTCATAAGGGGAAACATCCAGAACTAGTATTTTTTGATTTTGATGTAATAGTACTTTAAATGTGAAGTAATAGTACTTTAAATGAGTAAGTAACGTACCTAAATTCGTTTACCTGATCTGTCATTTTAGAAGTAAATTTATTTTATAAATGTAAAATTCAACCGCCATTTTTGAAGAACCTTACAAACCGATTTGGACGTTTTAAATTTCTAAGGATAGTACTAATCAAGTACTATCAAACGGTAAAACAAAATCAATGAAGAATCAACTCTGCCAGTTTTTATAGAAAAATTTCAAAATTTTTTCATAAAAAATTGTCATAATACATTATTCAGTTAAAGAATTGCCTATAAGGGGAAATCATCTTAGATCATACTACCTACTCGAGTGTCATGAAACTATAAAGTAAAATAAATGGGGATGATTCTTGGAAAAATTTTGTAACAAAAATTAAAAACTTTTGTGGCAAGATTGAATAAAATACTCATTATTTTGAAAATGACTAGAGATAAAGAAAAAATACAAAGGATGACTACCACAAATTTTTTTTTAGAGATATTGAATTATATAAAAGTTTTTAAATTTGTACAAATAGGGGTGGCTGGGAGTTAAATTTTAGGGGATGAAACTTGTAGTACGGGAGTGTGAGAAAATAGTAACTAAAATTTTGACGTCAAATTTTGTTCTCATAATGTTCTCATCCTTTTTTATCCTTTTAACAAAAATTTTATATTACTATACAATATGATCCATAAGTGTCAGTATGAATTACACGTGATTAAAGTTAATAAAAGTGAAAAAAGTTAAGCTAAATTATTCAAATCACAACTTAAACTATGATTTCAATCCATTTTCCTTTGTACGTAACACTTTCATCGGTTAATAAATAAGATTATTTGACAATTTTTCATGAAACAATTTGAAATTTTCTTATAAAAACTGGTAGAGATGATTCCTCATGAATTTTCTTTCCTGTTTGATATTATTCGATTAGTACTATCCATAAAAATTTAAAACGCACAAATCGGTTTACAGGCTTCTTGAAAAATGGCGGTTGAATTTTTCCATTATAAAATAATTTTACTTCTGAACTATTGGGTTTAGGTGAGCGAATTTAGGTACGTTACTTATTTATTTAGCGCACTATTATTTTGTGTTATTTTCGTCTTTCCTATTGCAATTGATTTGGAGAAAAACGAAAAAGAATGTTTTAGGTGGTTTACGCATGGGTCATTTTGCCCACATGTACTTTACAGAAACAAACAGTTATTGCAAAACTAATAGCCCAGCACAGCTACACAACACTTGCAGATTATAAAAATACAAAAAAAATTAAAATCTAAAACTACGAGTTTTTGGGGTGTTTCCCCCGATGAGAGAGTTAGCCATTTACAAGTTCCAATTTGATCTGTTTAAACTTGCATACTGCTTAAAAGTCGATTTTTGTGAAAACTAATACTTATGTATTATGGGTTATTTATGATGGGTTTGCAGCTAAAGTAAAGTTCATGATTTTAAATAAATTTTTGATTGTAATATAATTTGCCTTTTTTCACATCTGTCTCTTTTTACAAACTTTTAACTTTTTAAAATTGTTTAATAATGAATTTTTGATCTTAGTGAGAAAATTGAGAGATGAAAAAATAAACGGTTATTTGACATTGTTATTAATTTCCCTTTATTCTCATGTACTTCACTTGGAAACTACCAAATGTGAAAACATACTGTAGTCAAAAACAACTTCATATTTCACGTTTTTTGGACCAGGTGTTTTATGGTACCTTAAAATCCGTTATCTATTGTTTAAAATTAACTTTTAGTATTACCTTTCATTCTATTATTAAACAGATAAGTCATTCTTAAATTAATTTATGTTATACGTGTTTTATGGGGGTGCCTAATACTTTTGGCCAAGGTTGTATAATATAAGCCATACCAACTATGTACATATTATGTACATATTATGTAGTTGTTTATTTATTTAAAAAATTTTTGGCTAAGCCTGTGACGATGATATGGATGTCTGTGTGTTTGTAAGTATCTGTGTGTTTGTAAGTATCCAGGTAAATTGGTATTTCAAAGTGTTGTTGAAATAAAAGAATAAATTTGGTAAAAAATTTACAGCGGTGACTTTCATGTGGACATTTTAAAATTTTACGATAATGATAACTGATGCAGATAGTTTCGCATTTTCCGTTAGAGTTTTCCTCTAAAGTTACTCAATTATGAATAAAAAATTTTCTTTTTGATAATTGAAATACATTTTTGTTTCTAATATAATTGGCCTTTCGTCACATCTGTTTTTCTTTACAAACTTTTAACTATACCCCGTTTCAAATACAATTGAGCATGAGTCATCGTCAGAAAATTAAATAATTCTTATATTCGAAACTAATTAATCTTCTATTCTTTTCTAAAAACAAACTGCAAATTTAAAATTTACGCATTTGAAACAATGAAAGAGATAAAGCTAAGAAAACGGGAATTACTCAAAGTCGTAAGTGATGACTCATGTTTAAATTTAAGTGAAATAGATTATATTTAAAATCGTTTAAAAATTAATTTTTGATCTTAGTGAGAAAATTGAGAGAGGAAAAAATAAGTCGTTATCAAACATTGTTATTAGTTTTTCACTCATGTACTTTAGCTGCAAAACTATCGAATATGGAACACATTGTACAGAATTTGACATACATACCAATACATAAAACGGGTATTTAGTTATTATAGTTTAAAAATTCATGTTTTATGATAGTTTGTTTTTAATTTTTGAAAAATTACAACACATGGAAATTTTTCTTGTGTATTTTTTTCATTGTTCTGTTCTGTTCTTTTTTTATTTGTTTGGTAATTAATAAGTGTAGTTTTCAATGTAATTTGTTACTAAATTAATAATGTGTAATGCAAATACTAATATCAGAGTTATGGCATTTGCAGTATTCATAATGCACTGTGATATAAAAAACTACAAAATTTTAAAAACTAAAACAAATATTTCATAAACTTATTTTAATCAAAATTTATGAAAAACTGTTCGCTTTTTTGTGTACAATATGGTACATATAAGTTCGACAATCAACACATGTTTACATAATATAGCAAAATAAAAAAAAAATTTTTGTTTATTTTTAAAAAAATTTTTATTATACAGGGTGCGAATAATTTTAGTTTGGTCAGAGGCGTATTCAGGAAAATTTATATTAAACGACGAGCGGGCTGGGATGCGATTTTTTCAGATAGCGAATTCCGAAAAAAAATTCATGTCTTCGGCAATTATACATCGAGATAAACCATCTGTCAAAAGGCGGAGAGTTATTTACTTTACACCCTGTATATATATATATATATTTATATATATAAATATATATATATATATATATATATATATATATATATATATATATAAAATATATATTATATAATATATATATATATATATATATATATATATATATATATATATATATTATATATATATATATATAAATATATATATACATAAATATATATATAATATATATATAATATATATATATATATTATATATATAATATATATATATATATATATATATATATATATATATATATATATATATATAGTTATATAATATGCTACACTTATAAATCATCCTGTATAATATAACACATTATTGCGAAACGCGGTGTTTAGTCTGAATTGCGCAACGGATATTTTGGTTAGTTTCTTAAATTAATAAATAAAAGTCGAATTGTTTTTTATTTCAATTAATTTTATTTAAATATTTTTTAAAATTACATATAATTGTTTATTAACCGCGAAGTACAACACAAAAATGAGAGATGCTAATTGAAATTACATTGTTTAAAAATAACAAATTAGTTCTTCAAAAATACGACTGATCTCTTTAGTGGTCAAAACATCTCTCTTTCCTGGTGCCGTGTGCTTCATAGCACCGGTACCTATCATCACAGCTATCAACATAATTCGGGTATTCCCTGTATACACATGTACATTTTATTCAAAATCTATTATATTGTCATCAAACTTAATACTTAATTGTTATAACATCTGAGTTATGTCGTCTGCATAATACTTTATAGAATGTCATGTTTGTTGAGATTCCATGACAACATATATGAAACATCGTTATCAGCATTATTCTGCATAGATAATATTACATATTACATCCATACAATGTAATATTAAATATTACATTTTACAATAATAACCGACCATCAACCTCTTCGTTGGCTTATGTCACTTAAGAAGCCTAATAGTAAATTAGTTAGATGGAGTCTAAAGCTCGAAGAGTTTGATTATAAAATTGTACACAAACTTGGACGCACTATCACGCGTTGTGATAGAAAATAACTATTTAGACGATACATCTTCTGCAAGTAGCACCTCAACGCAGACAGCACACAGTGCCGCCGAAGACGACACGTCCCTTATACGTATTGCAGAAAATCCGTTGAACGATTTTAGAAATCAATTAAAAATACTTAAAACCGAACCAAACACGAATAGAAAACGCAAATGTTCATTACTTTTCAATACGAAACGACGAAAAACTATTCAATTACCAGTGGTAGACGATCAAACACTTATTGACTTAATCAAAGAGAATGTTCCTCCAAAAACTTTACTTGCTGTATACTGTCCAGATGACGAACTCTTTTTAAAATTCCAAAATATCTATTCAGAATATTTTTCGCAAGGTAGACAATACAGAATTATTAGAACAAAATTGTTAACAGATGTCCTAGAAGACGCTGAACAAGACAGAATCATATGACTTCCAACATACAGGTATTAATGAAACCTTCAGTCATATCCAACGAGACTATTATTTTCCAAGCCTTAAATTTAAAATTACTTACTACATTAACAACTGCAAACCTTTAATGAGAATAAGTACGACAGACGACCACCAAAATAAGCCTTCGAACTGACGGAAACACCCTCACAACCCCTAGACATAGTCCACATGGACATATTTTATATAGATAAAGGCAAATTTTTAACTATAATTGATAAATTTTCACGTTTTGGTCAGGTATATGAAACAGACAAGGAATGTACCACACATTCTTGATGCATTCGCACAAAACATTACACATTACGGTAGACCCAAAAATCTAGTAGTTGACTCCAAAAAGGGTTTCGACAATTCTGTGAACAATACAGTATTCAACTTCATTTTACTTCAGTTAGAAGTTCTACATCCAATTCACCCGTAGAGCGCTTTCATTCAACCATTCTTGAAAAATATCGTATTATTCATAGTCAGGATAAAACTTCGACTACTGAATTAAAAATGTTACGCTCTGTTTTCGTATATAATAATTCTATACATAGCACCATCAAATGCATGCCATATGAATTATTTTTCGGTTGCAAATATGATATAAAATTAACACCAGACGCGGAAATCGTAAAACACGAACGCGAAAAATTCCATCAAAAATCATACGAAAATCAGGAACGACAAAAGCATATGATCATAAACAAATTAAATAATAAACGCGACGCACCTATTGATTACCAAGAAAATAAAGTTGCCTATTTTCAGTAAAACAAGCACAATAATAAACTTCACCCGAAGTTTAAACAAAAAAAAGTTAAAAATAATAAAAAGGTTACTGTTATTGACGACAAGAACCGTAAAATTCCAAAACAGAAACTAAGAAGGCCTAATCTGTTACAGGATAATACTGACCCTGACAATAATGACGGAATACGCGACCTCACGAACAACCCGGGACTAGTAGGGATACAACTAGGACCAGCTAGAACAGGAGTGGGCAAAGTGCGGCCCGCGGGCCGCTTGCAGCCCTTTTAACATTTTCCTGCGGCCCGCGACACAAAACGGCAAATAAAAAAATTTAAATCATAAAATATTTCAAATTTGAGGTTAATAAAGTTTGTTAATTTCGCTAGTACAATTATTGTCTCAGCGTTCAAATTTGTATTCCGCGAATTTCTATTCCGCGCTCTTTCTTTGTAAGATCACGTGACTTTTAGTACGTTACTTTGACACCAGGTACGCGTGTAGTCGCCCTCGAAGCTTAGTGCTAGGGATTTTTGCTTCTTCTCTTGTCATTTATTTTATGGTGCAACAGTTGTTATATTCAAGTGAATGCAATTGCATTATTTTTATTTTGACTGGCTTTATAATTTTTGATTTTGTAAAGGTATATTTTTAAAGCTATTTTAAAATAACATTATACTGAACAACTTTTTTTTAGTCATGTATAAAAAAAGAAAAATTGAGGATGAAAAACGAATTTTTAATGATGAATGGCGAACAAAATATTTTTTTACACAAAGTAAAGATAAGGCTATTTCTCTTATATGTCGCGAAAGTATATTCTCTTTTAAGGAATATAATATAAAAAGACATTTTGTCACAAAACATCAAAACTATTGTTCTGATTTGTCAAATGAAGGAAAATTGAAAAAGGTAGACACGTTAATGATAAATTTGTCGGCGCAACAAAATGTTTTTATAAAAACAAAATACTGAAGACGAAGCTGTGGTAAAAACAAGTTTTGTTATTGCTCAGAAAATTATTAAAGCGAATAAACCATTCTCGGATAGTGAATTTATAAAAGATTGTTTAGTTGAAGCAAGTAGAATTTTATGTCCAAAAGAACAACAAAAATTCAAAAATATTAGCTTATCACGAAGAACTGTCGTTCGAAGGCTTGAAATAATTAACGAAAATGTACAAAATCAATTGAAATCCGTTTTAGAAGGGGAACTGATGTGGTATTCAATGGCACTGGATGAAAGTGTTGATAGAACCGACACAGCTCAGTTATTAATATTTATTCGTGCAATTAATAATGATTTTGATATTTTTGAAGAATTGTTATCAATGGAATCCATAAAATCTCAAACAACTGGAAACGATATTTTTGAAATAGTCAAGAAATGTTTGAACAATTATAAATTACCACTTAATAAACTAGTAAGCGTAACGACTGACGGAGCACCAAATTTAAGAGGAGCAAATATTGGAATGTTGAGAAAACTTAAAGATTATGTTCATGAACAATTTCCAGAACATGGTTTATTATTTATTCACTGCATTATTCATCAACAAGTGTTGTGCAAAAATGTTTTGCAAGTAGATAATGTTATTTCAACAATAAGTGACATTGTTAATTTTATTCGTTCGAGAGGATTAAATCATCGTGAATTCATAGCATTTTTAGAAGAATTAGAAACGGAACATTCCTATGTCTTATATCACAACCATATTCGATGGTTAAGTTTGGGAAAAGTTCTAAAAAGATGCTGGGAATTAAGCGAAGAAATTGTTTTATTTTTAGAAATGAAAAACTGCGACAAAATTTCCAGTTTCACTAATTTCGAATGGACATGTGATTTTGCGTTTACGCTGGACATCATCACTCATTTAAATATTTTAAACATAACATTGCAGGGTAAAAATATATACGCGCACGATATGATAATGGAGTTAAACTCTTTTCGAATGAAATTAAAACTATTTGTTGAACAAATAAAAAAGAAGGAATTGAGTCATTTTCCAACATTGAAATCATTAAATAACACCACAAAATAAGTAGGAAGTTTACGAAAAAAAACTTTCCGCCTTGCTCACCGAATTTCAAAGGCGATTTGAAGATTTCGATAAAATAGAAACTTCTTTATCGCTCGTACGCAATCCATTTTCAGTACAAATTGATTTTGTATCACCTGATATACAACTGGAAATGATAGATTTAATTTGCAATGCAACAGTCCAGGAAATATACAAAAAAGAAGATATATTATCGTTTTACAAATCTTTATGCGCTAAAAAATTTGCAAATATTCGAAAGTACATTTCAAAATTTCTAGTAATTTTTGGATCAACGTACATTTGCGAACAAACATTTTCTGTAATGAATATAAATAAAAATCCCTTAAGGACAAGAATTAATGATGACCACTTGGCAGCAGCAATAAGAATAAATACAACGAAATTTGAACCCAACATAGAAAAAATGATGGAAGATATGAAGCAATTTCATAAAAGTCACTAATGCCATTTTATTTTGTTTTGTTAATAAATTTCATTGTTCTTAGTAAGTAATCGTAATCGTAATGTAAAAATTAAAGACAATTAATAAATAAGAATATAAAGAAAAGAATACATAAATTAATATATATATATATATATATATATATATATATATATATATATATATATATATAGGTATATTGCGGCCCTAGGTAATAAACCGATAACACTTTGTGGCCCTTTATAGAAAAAGTTTGCCCACCGCTGAGCTAGAATCACATTTGAACATAATAAATTTCTACACATAATTGATTTAAAAAATTACAAAGAAAAGGGCATAGCCGGGTAAGATAGGGAAAACGGCCCTTGACGCAAAATTCATTGTTTTTATAGGAAATAATACTTCTTAGCCCCAGATACATTCCTGCAAAATTTCAACCCTCCGAGGCTAATAGTTTATGAATACACAGACAGAAATTTTCAAAAAAAATTTTTTTTGACGCAATTACTGAGCCGATTTATTTGAGTTTAATACATATTGTGTACTCCCACCTTACGCGAAGGAATAAAAAAAAATTAACATTATATCCCTTTATTATATTAAAGAAAATTTTTTTTGGCACTTACGCGTTAGCGACACCCACCATTATTTGTTCAATAATTTATCTCTTAGTACTCTATAACATATATTTTTATGGAAAAATTTTAGTTGGTAGAACATAGTAATATTTCAATACAAATGCATGCCATGTTCGGTACTACATATATTACTTATGTATAAAAAGGGTTATAAAGTAAAATATCTACCCTATTTCTAAAATAATATAACTACATACGTTCATAACTACGATAAACTAGTAAGTCCAACACTATCTGCCGTTTGTCTTTTTTTATCAATAAAACAAAATAGACATTGATTTCTCTTTTGTTAGAGTTTTTTCCTTTGTAAGACGTCAAGTGAAACTTTGTTAGCTCATACACCATGTCTTACGATGTCAACAGTTTCATACAAAGTTGATTAGCTGTCAAAATCGTATACCAGTTGGTCATTTCGTTATAATTCCCCATGACCCGTCATCGTGTTAACAAAATAAGACAGACGGCAGATAAAGCTAGACGTTTGTTAAGCTTGTTTGTCGTAGTTATGAACGTATGTAATTTTATTACAGAAAAAATCCACTTTCTGCACCTCCTTAAGAAGTGCAGACAATAACTACAACAGGTTTTAGCCGGATTGTTGTTATTACTATACATTGTTGAAGTTTTTTGTTCTATTTGATTAAGTTAATGTTTATTATTATTAAAGCAATATAACATTTAAGACGTCATTCAAAATTACGGATAACATTTGAACCGTCGTTCAAAATTACGGACCAGGCTAACGAAATTCTAAATATGTATGGAACGGCTCTTAACTGGAACGAAACTAATTCAAATCTTATATCCCAGGTAAGAGGAACGAAACCAGCCTAATACGCGACCTGCATAGCATAAAACAAACTAACTTAACAATCGAACAATATTACTCTTCCATAATTGAATTATTCTCTGCAATGACAAATCATATTAAACTATATGAAACAGATGAAACTGTTGTTGTAGCTAAAACAAAATTATATTCAGATATGTGCTTAAACGTTTTCTTAACAGGACTTAGGGAACCACTTGGTTCGGTTATTAGAGCAAGGGGTTCCAAATCACTTAAACAAGCTTTCGAATTTTGTATCATTGAACAGAATATACACTATGCTAGAAACACATCAAGTACATATACACAAAACAGACCAACGCCAAAAATTAACCAACCGTTACCACCACCTCATTTTAAAATTCCAGCAAATCCAAATAGAAATCCTTTAAACTTTAATAAACCTAACCAATATCAACCAAAACCTCCTGTTCAACCAGTTCAATATCAACCCCGTCCCCCTATTCAACAACCGCAACCTAGAACAAATTTCAATCAAAATCGTCCTCAGTAATCATACAGACCTACTCCAATGGACATAGGAACAAATTACACACATATACGTTCACAACAATACCGACCTCAACCAACAGTAGGGAATAATTTTTTTTAAAACACAGAGTAAGCCTACATTTACTAGCCAGGAGTTACATAATCAGGAACAGTCGTTTGAAAAATTAGACGATTACGTACAACCTGTACAAGATAACCATGAATATAGTGACTTCCAACTAGAACCTACTGATGACGGAACTTTTGATCAACCATTCGAAATTGACGAATTGGATTTTCAATTCAGTTACCCGAACAATACGGATACATAGACAATAATAGCCACAGAACTACTTTATCATTTATCCATATTTCTTCACCCTTCAATCGACCCTAAAAATTCCTTATTGATACCGGATCATCCAATTCCTTTATCAATCCCGAATTTGTACATCCTGATGACATTTACGAAACATCCCCCATAGAAATTCGTGCTATTTTAAATACATATAAACTGAACAAGAAAGTAAACCTTCCAATATTTACCGAGTTTAACCAACCAGGCGACTTAAAATTTATAGTTTTCCGCTTTCATAATTATTTTGACGGACTTATCGGACTAGACAGTTTAAATAAATTAAAGGCTCAAATTAATATACATGACAGGACACTCGTAATGGAACATTCTTTAAACAAATTACTTTTTAAACCGAACTTTACATCAGGAAAATATGAAATTCAACCTCATAACCAATAATTGATAAAACTACCAGTGACCAGTAACTACAAAACGGTGAAGTGTTGCTTAAAAATACTTATTTGAATTAATTATTAATTCCCAATTATTAATTCCCGAATAAAATATTAATTCCCGAAGGCGTTTATAATTCAAAAGATTGGCATATTGTTGGTATAACAACCACTAAAAGTTGAACCTTTAAATCATCAAATAATTGAATTTAATAGTCACCAAATTATAAGTAATGAAATTGATCAAACCTCTTTACCTATTGAAAAACTAATTCGTATCGATCATTTAAATTTAGAAGAAAAGAAAGCCATCTTAAAATTATGTCACGAATACGAAGACATATTTTTTAAGGAAGACCAAAATTTATCCTTTACAAATCAGGTGAAACATAAAATAAATACAACAGACAATATTGCAATCTATACGAAATCATATCGGTATCCGCAAATCCACAAGCAAGAAGTACAGAATCAGTTAGATAAAATGTTAAAACAGGGCATCATCAGACCAAGTTTCTCACCATGGTCATCGCCTATTTGGATCGTTCCAAAGAAGCGTGATGCTAATGGTAAACAAAAACGGCGTCTTGTAGTAGATTATCGAAAGTTAAACGAGAAAACTATAGACGACCGTTATCCACTTCCCAACATAACTGACATTTTAGACAAACTTGGAAAGTGTATGTACTTTACTACACTTGATCTCGCGAGTGGATTTCACCAAATCGAAGTAGATCCGAAAGATATTGAAAAGACAGCATTTACAGTCGAGCATGGGCATTTCGAATATGTCAGAATGCCATTTGGATTGAAAAACGCACCTTCCACCTTCCAACGCGTTATGGATAACGTCCTTAAAGAGCTACAGGGAACTACCTGTTTAGTTTATATGGACGATATCATCGTTTTTTTCAACATCTTTACAAGAACATGTAACGAATCTTGCTAAAACATTTGAAAAACTACGTCAAACTAATCTTAAGGTTCAACTAGATAAGTCAGAATTTTTAAATCGCGAAGTAGCCTTTTTAGGGCACGTAGTTACAAGAGACGGTGTGAAGCCTAACCCTTCGAAAATCGAAGCTATTACAAAATATCCAATACTAAGAACACAGAAAGACATAAAAAGCTTTAAAGTTTTCTCGGACTTTTAGACTACTATAGAAAATTTATTAAAGACTTTGCGAAACTGACAAAACCTATGACTAGTTGTTTAAAGAAAGGAACAGACGTAAAAATAACACCTGAATACATCAAATGTTTCCAACCTGTAAAGAATTACTTACTAATGACCCGATTCTATCCTATCCTGATTTTACAAAAACGTTTAACTTAACCACGGACGCAAGTAACGTGGCGATTAGAGCTGTACTGTCTCAAGGACCTATCGGACAGGACGAATCCATATGTTACGCATCCAGGACTTTGACACAAACCGAACAAAACTACTCGACAATAGAGAAAGAACTTTTAGCTATTGTATGGGCGACTAAATACTTTAGACCGTATCTTTTTGGGAGAAAATTTAAAATTATCACGGACCACAAACCATTAACTTGGTTAATGTCCTTAAAGGAAACCAATTCTAAATTAGTTAGATGGCGGTTAAAACTTGAGGAGTTTGATTATCAGATAATACATAACACCAATGCCGATGCTTTATCACGTATTAAAATAGCCGAAAATCATAATATTGAAAATGTTAACGACTCCGAAAGTATCAGTAGTAACTCTAGTAATACATTACTTCAAGGTAACCAGCATACAGCTAACGACGATATTGAAACAATACACAGTGCAGACGAGGACAACACATCCTTTATCCCTATTTCCGAAAATCCCTTAAATGACTTTAGTGAACAAATAATTTTAAAGCAAAATAAAAATAGACCAAACAGAAAACTTGAAATAATTTTTAAAACAAAACGTAGCCAGACATTTCAATTCCCCAATTATTCTAATCAAATAATTGTAAATCTTCTTAAACAGTTTCTTGCTCCTAAAAATACAGTAGCTCTATTTTGCTCAAACGATCAAATATTTAATCGATTACAGGAAATTTACTCACAATATTTCAGTCAGAGTAAACAATTTAAAATAGTACGTTGTACAAAAATTTTACAAGATATAACAGACGAACGAGAACAAAACGAAATCATATCTAGATATCATGAAACAAGTAACCACAGAGGAGTTAACGAAACATTTCAACATTTAAGACGTGACTATTATTTTCCCTCTTTAAAATCAAAACTGACCTATTATATAAACAATTGTAAAGTTTGTAACGAAAATAAATACGACAGACACCCATCGAAACAAAAATTTGCATTAACTCTAACACCAATAAGACCATTAGAAATAGTTCATATAGACATATTTTATGTTAACAAACAGGCAATGTTAACAATTATCGACAAATTTTATAAATTCGCATAAGCGTACACAATCAAAACCAGAAATACTCCACAATTCTATTCGACTCTACTTGAACTTTACAGAATAATACACAATCAAACTACATCAGAAACACATGATCATGAGCGAAAATTAGCAGAAGCAGTTTTCACTTACAATAATTCAATTCATTCCACTACAAAATACACACCCTTTGAACTATTCTTTGGTAGGGAATACGACATGACGACAAAACAAAATCTACAAGAAATTCAAAACAAACAACAAGAACTTTATGACAAAATTAACGAAAAGGTCCTACAAAATAAACAAAACAAAATAGGAAAAGTAAATCAGACTAGGGACGAACCTTTTGAATACACCCCAAATACCACAGCCTACATGACCGAAAACAAACATAACAATAAGTTAAATGCCAAATTCAAACAAGCAATACAAATTGTCAAGCATACAAAAATCAGACAAGCAATACAAATTGTCAATAAAAATAATAAATCCGAAAACATAAGAGATGCTGTTAACGCTAAATTTAAACACTTAGAAAATAAATTTAAAACTGTTTATCCTCGTAGAATTTCCAAGCGTGGCCTTATTAACGGCCTGGGAACAGTAATCAAGTGCATTACAGGTAACATGGATATCAATGATGCTATGCAAATCACAATATTACTAATCACATCAATAAACAACAGGAGATAATAAATAAACATTTAAAGACAATTAGTTCGGATTTTCAAAACCAAATTTTAAAAAACGAGGACGAAATTCAGTATTTACAATATCTATCCCAACTAACATACAATATTGATTTATAAAATTCACATATTTCATTTCACAGTCATTAAACCTCGCTAAATTAAACATAATCTCCAGAAATATCCTTTTACCTGAAGAATTAGAATTTGCGTATCAAACCCTAAAACGACAAAATATCCCAATTATTTCTATGGAACAAATATACGAATTATTACCATTTCAAACATTTTACAACCATATAAATATTATTTTCAACATTCAAATACCACAGTTTTATCCCATATCATTTAATTTAAATTTCCTAGAACCACTACCTACAAAACAACTTAAAGCACTCAAATTAGATAACCCATATGTCCTATTTAATGAGCATTACATGTATTTTATGGGAAAACTGTGCCCTAAGTTGGAGAACATTTTCCTGTGTCAAAACGAAAATATTAAATTAAAACAAATTTCAATTCATGTTTTGGAAAAATACTTGGCGGAGACACTGGCAATTGTACTTATCAAGAATATGGAAACGGGACCGAAATCAAGAAATTAAGGAATCAGTACATCATCTTGAAAAATGTACGATCCACCCTTGTTACCAGTACCTACGGTATTAGACAACGTGTATTAAATGTAACAATTCTAATACATTTCAAAAATTGTTCCGTCACCGTCAATAACTTAACATATGACGACACAGTGTACCAAATTCAAGACAACCACTTCAGATCCTACCCTTACACAACGTCGAAATCAACAAAATTAAACTGGAAAAGCAATTAAACCTGGAAAAATTGCACACATACCACATACAAAATAGGGACATTCAAATTATTCGTTCTCAAGAAATCTTTCACATATCAGCAACATACACCTTAATCGCCATCATCATAATTGGAACTTTAGCTACCACAATCATCTCCATGTGGAAAAAGAAAATGAAGAAAGAAATTAGCCCACCAGCACCATCTACAGCATCAAGACCCAGTAACGCGCCCACATCAGCTACAGGCAAATTTCTATGGTCGTTGCCTTTGTCTAGCGAGGGAGGAGTTATATAACGCTCTTATGGAACACCCTATATAAATAAAATTCAATGAAATATAATTTTTATAAATAATTTTTGTAATAAAATAATAATTTCTTTAACTGTAAATTGTAGAATCAGCAACGCACGTGGAATCACAATTGGCCGGATATAAAAAATCTGACTAATCAATTAAAAACAAATAGCCACTGTTATTTCACGTCGGTGATCTTTTTCATATTTGAAGTGATATGTAAATTTTGTATTTTGGACTAAATACAATTCATTTTGGAACGTGCGAATATCGAATCCTTGTTTATATATATATTAGGGTGGCACAAAAAAACCACATATTTTTCTTTTTTTTGTCTCATAGGAAAAAAAAGTTAATTTAGCTCCTTTTATTAGACCTTTTATTAATTTTTTGAGTTAAAATTTGGAGGAATTTTTTATTATTCAATGTACAAACATATGCAGGGATGAGAAAAAAAATTTGATGAAAAACAAAAATCCATTTTTGGCACATTTTCAAATTTCAAAAAGTTTTGAGTGACCCTTAAAAAATTTTTTATTGAGCTAATTTTTGGTGAGCATTCTGAAATCAAGCCAAATTTTTTATATATATATATATATATATATATATATATATATATATATATATATATATATATATATATATATATATATATATATATATATATATGTATATACTGTGTGAGTTTTTCGGGAGTTGCCATTTTTATTACAGCCAATCCGTTGATTTAATCGAAAAATTGTTCAAATAAGAGTTGTAGATATCGACGGGGGCAACCAGTTGCGATAATCAGGAGCTTTATAGCTCTTATGGTTTTCGAGCTATGATACAAACTTACCTTTTTTAAATGAAATGGTATACTTACTTGCTGATAAAAATTATTCAATAAAGCAACAGAAATAAAAAATAAAAAAATAAAAATTTTTATCTTAAGTTTTTTTTTTTCAAATTTTACAACTTTCGCGCTTAAAAGTGATTTATTTAAGTGAATTTTGATGAGTTTAAGAGGGCTTAGTTCAAACTAGCCTTATAAACTACGGATAATAATTGTGGCAGCTAAGCAGTAATTGTATTTATGCTGATATTGATGGCTATCTAGTTAATAACTCGTGGATTCTACAACTCGTGTTTCCAGGCAGGTAAAACAGAAATTTTTAATTGATTTGAATTTATTGACTATTTGACAAGTAGAAACATAGTTCTATACTTTGCATATTTATTTTCGAAAAAAATGATTACCTTCGTTTGCGTAATTTTAATTTTAGGTTCATTATTTAAAAATATTAATTGCTTTTGATTTTAAAAATATTATTTTTTAGGCCGGTATGATATGAATTATTTGTCAGGTTATGCAGATATAAAAGCACTTCGGTGCCCGCACATTTTAAGCAAGATATTCAAACAGTACTATCTGTACATCTACGGATGTTTTGCTTTCAAGTTACGGACGGATTCATGCTTCTGTATCACTCACACCAACACTCACATTAACCCACTCTTAGGCCCTTGACATTTTATTTTTGCCGAACCCTCTTTTTCTTTTCCCATAGCTGGATTTACCTATGGGAGGCTCTGAGGCGTTGGGGCGTTTCTCACGTGAAAGATTTTCACCACTACTTCTGTCAAAATTTCCCCTAAAAGCAGAGTTGACGAAGAAAAAAGAAAACAAACTTATTCTTCCTATTCTACTTCTATTTTGAAAGATTCACTATCATTTTTTGCAGCTCCTACCTATCGATTGTGTAAAAAACTAAAACAAATCTTAACTCAAATATTCAAAATAGATAGGTCGACTGCAGGTGACGCTAGTGATTTACTAAATTTCCGACGCTCTGCAAGAGTTAAGAGTCAATTACAGATAAAATATTTTTAATAAAAACTTTATTTTCTTAAATAAACTTTATTATTTTTAGTAAAACCTGTTCCATTACAACATTTGTTTGAATTACAGAAACCATTTTTGTCTTTTACAATACAGAATAATTTCTTTTTTACAAAAATGACTGAATACTTGGAAGCTCAATACACTGTAAATGTACACTATAGAACCATTATTTACATGAATAAATTTCATTTCAAATGAGAACGTTTTTTCTCTTCATCATCAGTGATCAACTAATTTTTATTAGTGTCCACGGAACAGCAAATTTTGGTACTTTGATACTATTTTTTTCTATTGAAGTAGACGGAAGTTGAATTAAATACTTCAATTTTACACATCGGATGAAATGAGCTGTGCAAATTTTTGTTTATTTTGAATAATTGTTTGAATTCTTACTGCAAAAGAACATAAGATTAGGAAAATGATTATCTACTACATTAAAATTATTGAAAATAAAAAAAAATATACATTGACTTACACGATACACTAATGGAAATGAATAAAACCATATTTTTTCCTTTTTGGACATATTGCAAGCTTTTTTGGACAATTTTCTTACTTGTTCTCTAAAAAAGGTTAAAGTATTTGACAACTTGCCTGTTAATTATTTATCAGTGACATTAATATCATATCTATGCTGCCATCTATACATTTTCATAAGAAATTCAGATAATACAGATTCCATATTTTATTACTACAATTTTATGTTGTGCTATCCAGATATGCCATCTATAATTCAGTTTCAGAAAGGTTTTTAATAATGACATTCTCACACGTACTAAATTTTGACTTCTTTAATATGGTGTAATACTAAATATTACAAACATAGTTCTAATTTAATGAGCTGTTTATTGAATATTAAGTTGACTATTTGAGGAATAACTACAATTTGTTTTAATATAAAATGTATTTAATTAATAAGTTTTTTTTTTTACTGTAAAAGATTAATGTGAACATACCATTACAACTTTTTTGTGTTTTTTAATGTAAATTGGAAACACACCGTATTTTTTGCGTTCGTTTAAACAAACCTGACCACGGGTTTTGAAAATCAAAACTTAAAAATGCAATTTCTCAAAAATTTGAAATAAAATAATGAACATTTTAGCATAATTGGTAATTTGAAGTAATAAACTAATTTTTAAGAAACATCTCAACATATGTTTCCATTTTTTTTTCTATTCCAAAAAAACCGTAAGTCCTAGAAGTCTGGAATAATTTTTCCTGAATGGTCCCCTCTATATATATATATATATATATATATATATATATATATATATATATATATATATATATATATATATATATATATATATATATATATATATATATATATATATATATATATATCTGAATCCGAAAAATATGAGATGAAAGAATAAAAATTTGAATGTTACTGGTAGTTTTGAACCATAAACATATTTTTGAAAAACTTTTAAACATACGTTTCCATTTAAAAAACGATAAATTTGTACCATATATAGCTCAAAAACCATAACAGCTATAATGCTGCTGACTATAGCAATGGGTTGCCCCCGTTGATATCTACAACTCTTATTTGAACAATTTTTCGATTAAATCAACGGTTTGGCTGTAATAAAACTGGTAGTTCTGAAAACTCACGATATATATATAGTTAAATAACACGTTTCGCGTTATTTATTAAAAAAAAAATTATTTTCTTTTTGTTACAATAATGATACTACAATAATATGCTTTTCGAACAACTCGGAGATAGTTCTTGTATCAAATCGAGACTAAATCTAAATCTTTAGTTGTGGTGACAACTATTTATATGTTTTTTGAGAAGCTATCTTTTAAATTTGACTATTTCAGAGTTGTTGTTACAATTTGATTATTTAGAATAAAAAATAGAGATACATATTAAAATTGATAACAATAATTAGAACAATAAGTATTATAAGCTGTGATTTGCTTAATAAGTCTTTTCACACGCTCAGTGTGTTTGTATATCGTCAACAATATTATAAGGAAATGAACTTGATACTGTATTTAAAGAATTGCATTATAAGCTTTTTCGCACGTTACAATATTAGATAGCGTTTATATGTTAAATACTATAGTAGTAATACATAACTATATATATATATATATATATATATATATATATATATATATATATATATATATATATATATATATATATATATATATATATATAGAGAGAGAGAGAGAGAGAGAGAGAGAGAGAGTTTAGTACGAACCTGCATAGAGTGAACATCGTTGTCAAATATTGTTATTATATTAACGTAAATTTGTTTAATAATACATTATTTTCTATATTTAAGAATTTTTAATGTGTACTGATATGTTAGTTAAGACATAAAAACAGCCAAAGTGTTATTGTTTAATGAAAATATCAGTGAAAAACTGTTAAAAGTGTATAAAATAACCTATAGTAATAAGAGTAATAAGTGTACATTATTGAACTCTTTGTTTATCTCAAACGTCATTGTTCTAAAATAAATAAACGCTAAAATTAATCAGTATCTCTCAATATAGATGTGAAACCGCTAAGTGTCATGTGGCGCAGTGTGTAACGACGCGGCGTACCAAAATTGTTCAGTTTATAAATGCACAATCGTATGTTCAAATCTAAGTATTAACATAAATTTTATAGTGATTTTTTTTTTTCTTCAAATCAGTATTTTCAGAATCAGAACATTTTAGATGATAAAATTGGAAAAACAAACGATGTATGTAATATGTTTCTTAATAAACTGAGTGATTTTGAGAACGAAGTTAAAAAAATTAAACAACAAAATGTTATTCTATCCAGTGCACTTGACAGTCAGAATAAAAGAATTAGTTTACTAGAGTCGGAATTACGTAAAAATAACTTGATTAAATATGGCTTAGGCGATTCATTAACAGATAATAATTACAAATCTGTAGAAGTTATAGTTATTGAATTTATAAAGGATAAATAATAAACAAATATTTTACTTCGCAAAAATACCACTTTTATGGTATTTGTGGTATTTTTGCGAAGTAAAATATTTGTTTATTATTTACAAATATGGAATACCATAAAGTAACGCTCAAATCTATTAATATGATAAAGGATACTTTAAAAGTTGAATTGAGCTCAAATGATATTTCAAAATGTTTTCGCGTTGGTTATCGAAAATCTGTGAAAGCTAAGCCAATCTTAGTTAGTTTTACTACTTTTAAAAAAAGATCGGAAGTTTGGCAGTCTCGAAGATTATTAACAGGGTTGTCTATATCCATTAATGAGGATTTTTCACCAGAGATCCGCAGAATTCGTACTGAACTTCACCCATTTTACTTAAAATTGAAAAATGACAATTGTAAGGTGTCGATCAAAATGGATAAACTTTACTTGAATGGTAAATGATATACTCTGGAAGAATTTAAAAAAAATGGATATAAACATTTAACAGAAAAACGACAAAAAACGTTTAATTTCATCCCCTGAAAATACTGAGACAGATGCGATTTCTATGTCACAGCCTGCCCTATGAAAAACAAATGACAAATCAACAAAAATAAGAAAACTTTCTTCTACACAGTCTGGAACTTTAAACAGATTTATTCTTAGTGACAGTCAGCATGATATGTCATGATCCAATTCATTGACAAATATAGACATACCCTGTAAATCAAAAAACTTGCCTCTGTAACTATGGATATGATCTTCTGGAATTGTCACGGCTTTGAAAATGTTCAGGAATTACTTGAAAATGAGTTATGTATAAACATCGATATTTTTTGCTTTACAGAAACTTGGCTTAGATCACCTCCAACATGTTTTCCCACTAATATTTCCAATACGTTTAATGTAATAACTTCTAATGGGACTCGAGATTTATCGCATGGACGGTATAGTGGTGGACTTTTAGTTCTTATAAGGAAAATATTTTGTTGCAATATTATTTCACAGTATCACCTTTGGTTATTTTTAGATATAAAATTTAAATCTTTCAATTTTATTTTAGGTTTAGTGTATTTTTCGCCAAATCTAGATACACGTACATGCTTAGAATTACTAGAACACGAAATTTACTCAATTAAACAAACTCATGATAAAGAAATGGTAATTTTTGGAGACTAATGGACGCGTTGGTAACCTAAATCAGTTAGATCCAGATATTTGTGTGGGCTCGAATCTAAATGGTGCTAGATCAACTTTAGATCCTGTAACTAGTTTCAGAGGTAGAGAGCTAGTTCGGTGTATGGAGAATCAAGGTTTGCTACTGATCAATGGTCGAACAACTCATGACACTCCTGCGCAGTATACATTTATTGGCAGTCAAGGTAAATCTGTTGTAGATTTGTGCTGGCTAACCCCCAATTTAATTGCTCATGTTATCGACATGTCCGTATCATCTTTATATTCTGATCATTTGCCATGTCTACTCAAAATAGACACAGATATTCCGGTACCCCCTAGTAAAAATAATTATTACGACAGTAGAATAGTCAGGCCGGTTCTGGAACAAGCTTGTAGGTGAGGGGGTAAAACGTTTGGTGGAGTTGCGAGGGGGGGGGGGTGTAAGCTGCATACGTATAGTTGATGATGATGATGATGGCGACGATGTGGTGATGTACGTATGCGGGGTTGCGAGGGGTGGAAGTTGGTGAGTGTGCGGGGGTCGAGGTGGCGGGTAGGTGATGACGCGCGTTGTTGTATACATGCATTTTTTCGTGGCGAGTACCTACATACTGTTGTTGCTGTCGTAAGTTGTTGTTTACATATAGGGTATACTTGTGACGCGAGTAGGTATACTATGTGTGTATGCAGCGAGCTGCATACGTACAGTGGATGGCGTTGTTGTATGTATGTATTTTTCCCACGAGTACGTACATACTGTTGCTGCTGACGTGTGTAAGTGTTGTGTGTACATACAGGGTATACTTGTGATGCGAGTAGGTATACTATGTGTGTATGCGCGCTGCATACGTATAGTTGATGATGACGATGATGTGGTATGTACGTATGGTGTAAACCTGATGATGTAGTTTGTTGTGAAAATGTTTTTTTGTGATGGGCACTTATAGGGGTATACTAGAGGATTATAAATATTGTTATGAAATACTGGTGGGAGTTATATCGCTATTATCTGATCATTTACCGTGCTTGATATCTCTGATTAGCAATGATTGCGGGAGGGGGAAAGATTCTGATACTGGAAGTGGAATTACTGAAAAATATAATAACATTAGAAAATTAACTTGGAAACCTGAAAAATGTCATAGTTACAGAGAGTTATTAGCAGCCATTGATTGCAACTCGAACGAATCCGATGTAGATAACACATACAAAACCTTTATAAACAATATTTATTCCGTAGCATTTATACTGAATATATTAAATGAACAGAAAATATATTCTAGTTGCCATCAGTCAGGAAGAAATAAGCCATGGTATGATTTAGGATGTCAACAGCTAAAAAAATGTGTCCGAGATGCACTCAAACAAGCAAAAGAAAGTAATTTCTCTAGTTTTAGTTTAAACTTTTATTTAATAAACAAAAAATTTTATAGGCAATTGATAAAACAGAAAAGAAATGACTATTATTTAAATATCAAAAATAAAATAATTTCAGTAAGAGAAAATAGCGATTTCTGGAAAATTATCAATGAATTTCGAACAAGGCCCATAAATTTTTCTAATAAGATTGATTGGCACACTTGGCAAACTCATTTTCAATTGCTGTATCCCCCAAAGCAACCTAGTATTGAGATATTTACCGATGTAGCTCACTCATACCTTGATTCTGAGTTCACAATAAATGAACTAAGATTTATCTTAAAGAAAATAAAATCAGGAAAAGCACCCGGTCTAGATGCCATTTCTAATGACTTTCTTAAAAACTTAACAGATAACTTTCAAATGTCAATGCTAAAAATTTTTAATTTTATATTTGAAGATGGAAATGTCCCTCAGGACTGGGCAAATAGCAAAATGTTAATGTTCTATAAAAAAGGCAACAATAAGGATCCAAATAATTACAGAGGTATAGCACTCATGAACTCTATTACGAAAGTATTTACGGGAATTTTGGCACAAAGATTAACCAACTGGGCAGAAAATGCAGTTCTTCTTCCCGAAATTCAATCTGGTTTTCGAGCCGGAAGAAGTCCGCAGGATAACATTTTTATTCTTAATACACTGATTAGTTCAAATTTACATAAAGTTAAAGGAAAATTGTTTGTTGCTTTTATAGACCTTAAAAGAGCATTCGATTCTATTGATCATAATCTTTTATGGAGAAAACTCTACTTTTTAGGGGTCAGTAGAAAAATTATCAACATTTTACGCAGCCTTTATGAAAATGCGAAAATAGTTTTGAACTTTCAAAAGAATGCACTCATCAATGTCACACGTGGAATATTACAAGGAGACTCCTTAAGTCCGTTACTGTTTATATTATTTTTAAGTGATTTGGATACATATCTGCCGAACCATGGAGCTCAAGGCGTCCGTATACTTCAAACAACAGAAGTATCTCATTTACTTTTTGCGGACGACTCTATACTAATAGCGAACTCGGCGTTATATTTACAACGCAATTTAAATATATTTAAAGATTATTGTATTTTAAATAACCTAGATATTAATATCGAAAAAACCAAAGTTATGGTTTTTAGAAAGGGGGGAAAGCTACCCAAATATTCACAAAACTTCTTTATAGACCATAATAAAGTAGAAGTTGTCGCTAAATTTAATTACTTGGGTATATTCTTTGCAAGTTCAGGCCTTTTCTGCGAAGCTGCTAAACATAACGTTAAAAAAGCGGTAGTTGGAGCTTCGTGTGTACGTAATTTACTGGCAAGCGCAAAGTCAGAATCTTGGCAAGCAAAAATCGATCTATTTCATTCAATTGTACGAGCTGCACTCCTGTATGGAGCACAAACGTGGAGTCTTAGATATTTAGATGAGATTGATAAAGTTCAATGCAATTTTTTCAAGAATATTCTAGGTTTATCTAGAAATACGGCACACTACTTAATACGTAGAGAAACAAATAGTACAAACCTGAGCGTGTTTGCCTTTAAAACCGCTTATGACTGGTGGATAAAAATGTTAGCCTTGCCGGACGAGCGATTACTCAAAAAATGTTACCTTCATCTGCTTCAGCTTGATAATTCTGGCGAAAGTATATACAAATACAACTGGGTCTCCTAATTAAAACTACTTATAACACAGCTAAGTCATGGAGCTGTGTGGGATTCTCAAAATCCGGTACTTGCCCGCGAACTTGGGGATAATATCGCCTGAAGCTTTCTGGAAAAGGGCTTATTAGAAGACGAAACAAAAATTCTAAATTCGTCATTTAACGCCAGATATAAATACTTTTTGCCCGAGACAGATACCGAATATCTTAGATATCAAATCCCAATTAGAATTGTAAAAACTATAGCCCAGCTACGTCTTATGGGAGAGCTTGAAGTTAGGTTTTTCGTAGATGGTATCTTACATAAATGGAACCCACAAAACCAGTGTATGATGTATAATTTCCAAGAAAACAAATCTCTGAGTCATTTTCTCATAAAGTGCCCAATCTTAGCACCCGTTCGTGATACATATATCGGTAAATATTTGATAAACGATTATGCCTTGCCGACATTGCTAAGCAATCTAAACGTAACTAAAGTTAAAGATTTATATAATTACTGCCGTAATGCTCTAAAATTACGTAGTTTTGTTTTGAGCCTATAACGGAAACCGTTTGTTTACTCACCTTCATATTTCTTTATCTGTCTTACTGTGAATCACTTTGTACATTAAATTATTAAATTATTTATTATTATTATTATTTATTTATTTTTACATAGGTATATTATATATTATTTAGTGTACCTAAAGAGTATGTAATAGGTGCACTCCCCTGTAATAACTGGTTAGTTAAATACAGATTTATTATCTATCTATCTATCTACTGGTGGGAGTTAGTTTTATTGAAAACTTTGTTTATTGGTGCAACGAGATAACAATACCAGTAGATATCTACAGCAATAAGGTAATATAATTTGGAATTTAAGTTTTCGTTTGATAATATTTTATGTATTAAAAACTGTGTTTTAAAATTATATTACAGATGTTGGAATATAACAATGATGAAATTGCATTAATTTCTTCCAAACATTCAAAATTAACAATTAAAGATTCTGACGAAGATAAGCTATTATACCAACTTTTTTCGGAGGAAATTTTATCAGATGAAGAAAGCAATAGTAGAACACCTGAATATCAGATTAGGATCGATGTTTTAATATTGTGAACTTTACAATTAATTTTTGATTCCCCGCTCGAATTCCAGAAACTTTGGACAAATGGATTGGCGATTCTGTTAAAATTACCGATGACGAAAAAAGAAAAAATAATTATAAAGAAATTTATCGAGATTTTTCAAAATTATTTCAACAAGTTGAAAGAAGACGAACAAACAAGCATATATGGATGGGTAAGCTTAGAAGAAATGCTTATGTCACACAATAATTGGCTCACCGAATTATTCGATGGAAAAATCATCGAGAATTTTAATCAGTTATTAAGGCGATGGAACGACGAATTCATAAATACCCAAAGTTTATTACAAGAAAAATGGGCAATTTCCTAGTATACGTGCACAAGAAAAATTGTGAAAATTTCTATTTTTATATATTAAACATGACCCAAAACGAACGAAAATTAGTATTAAAATTGGCGCTCACGTTTAGTTTTCGTAAAATTTAATATTCAAAATTTAATTTGTTCATATGAAAAAAACACTTAAAATCGTTTCACAAAACATCCGCACGAAAAGGATTAAAAATTTCTAGCTTAGTGTATTAAACATGAACCAAAACGAATGAAAATTAATATAAAAATTGCGATTTATCTTTAATTTTCGTAAAATTTAATATTCAAAATTTGATTTAGTTGAAATGTAAGCCAGCACTACAATTAAGTATAACACAAAACTCACAATCACTTAATTTTAACGATATGACACTATTTAGTTTTAAAAAACCATAACCATAATATCACCAAACAAATAAAAATAAATAAAAAATACTAATTTAAAGTTTGTTACGAAGTAACCACACTCGTTTAGGCGCAATAGTAATTTTGCGTTTTTTCATGTTGGCAGCGTCTTGTACGCACCACAATTATAGATTATTTAAAAAAAAAATCCGTCTCTATGATGGTACTAGTCTGTCGCGCGTGCTTCGTGCACAGATAGTTTTAGTTGTGTTGTTCAGTGAGTTGCAATATAACATACTCACGGAGTAGTCGACACGCAGTAAACCAATTAATACACACTCGTTCAGATGTATTGAACGTACAGAGCCAACATGGCGATTTGAATACCAGTTAACACAACGTGACAAGATGAGTGATGCTCCTAGTAATATTTCATATTAATTATTTCTTTTAAATTTCGAAATTGAAGATGGACACTACGGACATTTGAGCCAAATAATACAAGATATTTAGGTATACTTATTAAATTTTTAGTAAGTTTTCTTTTTAATATTATTATATTTAAACATATACGATGCATTAATATTGTATATGTAAAAATGTACCGTCCGGGTTAAATATTGTGATTTTACATTATTACCCAAAAAGGAGGTACTCTAATTTAAAATTCTTTTATACGATAAATTTCAATATTATTCTATATTTAAAAAAATTATATATCAAATAGAGTTACGTAAAATCCACCATTTTGTTGTTTGTCAATCACAATTTCATTTTTAACCAAATTATTGCGTCATACCTTTCATTAAATTTTCAAAAATAATTTTACAATGTATCACAAATTTCTATCATTGGATATTTAAGTATTTTGACAATATTTCCTCATATCCGAATTTGAATAATGTTTCAATGTTTTGTACCTGATTTTTTTTACTACAGCTGTAGATGATAAGAATTGTTAATATTGAATACTAAAGTTTAATAAATGTTATATTTATTTATCAATACTTATTTATTTATTTTTATTAGCGAATTTTCAGAATGAAAATTCAGCTATTACAGCAGCTCTTATGGTAAGACCTAAGCCCGGGACTATGGCAGAAATTTGTTTTGGAGCCTCTAGAACCGGAAAATCTACTTCACTAAAATTTATATATATATATATATATATATATATATATATATATATATATATATATATATATATATATATATATATATATGTATTTATGTGTGTACGCGATAACTCTCGAACGAAACGTTTAATGCTTATGAAATTTGGTATGCAAACTGGATTCTCGATTTGCTAGGCTAAGTTCGTTAGCCAGACACATCGGATGCCCAGAAGTTGGTTTTTGGGCACTTTTGACAAAAAGTGTCCTAAGTGCTAAAAACATTAGAATTCAAAGGTTTTTTTTATACCATTGCGAAAAGCACACGAAATTTTATTAAAAAGGTCCTCTGAGCTATACCTGTTTGTCAGCTGGTTCTCCAGAAAAATTAAAAATAATTTACAAAATTTTGGGTTAAAGATTTTTTGTCCTTGTCTAACATCAGTTTAACATACCCCATGTTATTAGTTTAATTACACGCATACCGTAAACTCTGTTTAGACTGCCCTTAATATATTTCAAAAATTTGATCAGATTGATGATAAAATACTAAAAAATAATGTCTAATAATTATAAGCAAATCATTATATTTATGATATTTTATCAATTAAACTGTAATTTTTCTTTAATCGAATAAATCTTTTATATTATCCACCAGCATAAACGTGTCTTTATATATCTATAAACAAAGTAGAGGATTGTCAAATATCATTGTCATTTTGTTTTAATTAAAAAATATGAGGCGTTCTAAAACGAAACTGGCCTAATTCATACAAAACGAGTTATTTAACGAAAAAAATAAAAAAGACGAGTTTTATCACAACTTACTGCTAAGGCCAGTTTTGCTATAACTATAATTTGAAACAACACCCCTTTTTGATTAAATTGTAATAAGCAATACAAGCTGAAAAATCCATTTTCATCACTAACTCATTTTCGACCAGAACTGAAATAGATGACTTATTTGAAACGCCTCATGTTATTTTTTTTTTTTTTAGTTTGACATTTCAAATAATTTTTTTTTTTTTACCAATAATAAATTCAAAATGAATATTAATTTCTAACATAAAATTCTTGAATTATACGTATTTTATTTATGTATTTGACAATTCAGGTGGATGTATTCATGCATACGAAATGTATAAAAATTTTAACATATTCTTTTTCATAATATATTTTTTTTGAAAATAATTCTCCATTTTATACTCAAGTTCATAGCAATTACCGAAAATACACTAAAATTCTATAATTTCCACATATTTTGTCAATCATTTCAATTCGTGAACAGTATAATTTAAAAATGGAAAGCAGATTTAGCTTAAAATAGTGCTAGCATACTGACACATTCTATTATCAAATTATTTAGTAAAATTACACAAGAAAACATGTTTTTATTATTTATTTATTTTTTTAAATACATTAATTAATTATTTTATGATTTCTGGTTATTTCTCTTCATAAGGCAAATATCTCCTTCATTTTTTTGCTTCGTAACTTTTCTTTCAATTTGTAAATAAAACTTCCAGTTTAAAATCTGTACAATACAGAACAATTTTTACTTCTGTTGAAGCAAAATCAAAATTACATTAAGTAAAAACTCATTTAATTTTAGTCTTCAATCGTAAATCAATTTAACTTTGTCTAAAAATTCCTTAATCGTTGTTCAATCTAGAAAAAAAAACATCAAATTTAACGAAAAAAGTTCATAAAATGTATATATGATTACGAATATAGATAAGTATCTACTTACTTGTTATTATATTTAGCCGGCGTTTAGCTTAAATTATAAAATAAATTAATAATAACAATAAAAATTAATAAAAATTGACAGCTTGCAAAATCAAATCAACAAGCATTATATATCTATTGTAGTACCTATGTAATAAACAATGAAATTTGAATTTAAAACTAACTGCTATAATCAGAGAATAAATTCGAATTGTAATAATTATATGGGTGATGCAAAGTTTACGCGAGCGCTCCTGGTTTTTTAAATTAGAAGCTATATCTGTATATCGTTCTGTGTGTATATGGTATTATGGTGTATCAAGTAAGGCTGTCTACACAATCAATGAAATAAAGAATAAGAAATAAGATTTAAGAAATAAGGAATAAGAAATAAGGAGTATGCCATCTAGTGACGTTGAATGGAACTTTAACGTAACTGCTCATAGGTATATGTATTTAGGTATTTTTGTACTTCAAAATTCATGAAAAAATAACGTTCGTGATGACTTTTATGTCACTCAAGTGAAAAAAATCACGAATTATGACGTACAAAAGTACCTACATATTTATGTCTATGAGCAGTTACGTTAAAGTTCCAATCAACGTCACTAGATGGCATACTCCTTATTTCTTATTCCTTATTTCTTAAATCTTATTTCTTATTTCTTATTCCTTATTTAATTGATTGTGTAGACAGCTTAAATATTTTGGATACGTTTAAAATGCATTTATAGTCCAGTAGCACTAATTTTAAGCTGTATCTCACTCACTAAACATTAATTTTAGAATAGATGTAAAAATTTTTTAAAAAGAGATTCTTGTAGGGATTGCCGAAGAGAACATTTGTGCAAAATATTAACTCCCGGAAATGTTTTTTTTTTTGTATTGTTTAAACAATATTGAAAATTCATGAAGAGCGTTTTTTTACCTTTCACCGCTTACGTAGCCAAAAGGTGATAGATACAATAAAAAGTGTTAAGACCTTTTTTGTAGAGAATCGAATTCTCTACAAAAAAGTCCGGGAAAACATCTGTCTATCTTGAACAGGTGAAAAAATACAGCGCTCCAAACGCGCACTCAAAAATTCACTTTTTCCAACGTTCCGGCAAGATGTGTCGTCAGAAGGGCCTTCGTTTCCCAATAGTCCCAAAAGTCCAAAAAGCGTGGATGAGTCCATCAGCCAGATACGTTCGATCTTTAGAAGCGAAATTTTTGACCATTTTTAGTGGCTTTTTGCAAAATTTAAATTTTTAAAAAATTAACCACTCAACCGATTTTAAAAATATTTTCACGGTTAGATAGCTAAACTATTGTAGATAGATACAGGTTGTTATATGAAATCCGTCAGTGTCCAATCTCTGAAAATTCGCTATGTTATGCAGGTGCTGCGACAGGGGTATTTTTATCTTTCACGAAATTTCCTTCTCGTACAGACATTACTACGTTAAATCTAATAAATTTTTAAATTTAAAAAGAACTAAATAGTTTTTCATTGTTAAGGTTATACTCGTATTCCACTAATTATTTTTTCACCTCGGGGGGCCCAGCGGGGTGCTGTCTGTCAGTCGCTACTCATGCTAGTTTTTGAAATCGTAATTAGAAAATTATATTTATGAAATTCATTTAGTATCATAGATCTTTGCCTCTAGTTAAAGGGCCGACCTGCATTATAGTAGAGGAGCCCTACTTCAAACAATTTAACTTTGTAATTTTTTTTTAATTTTTATTTTCGATGTCACAACTCTAATCCCCTTATATAAAATAATATTACTTAAATAAATACCAACAACAACAGCAAATTTTTTATTTACAATTATTTATCTTTTTTTTGTGACAAGTTAAATTAATATTTAAAATAAAATTTTTTTTAGGTGGACGTTTTATTGTGTTATATGTTTTTATTTTTAAAAAAAATCAAATAATCTGAAGCATCTGAAGTTGTCTGCACTAAATACATATTTAGGTCTGTTCCCGTACTTTCTTTTAATCTGCTTATGTAATAATGTGAATAGGCTACAAATAAACAGCTTCCTTCAGCTTACTGAATTAAACAGGTTAATCTCTAATATTTTAAATTTCAGACACCAAATACAATCTTAAATTATTCAAAATCATTAATTTTTTTTTAAATTTATGTACAATCACTTTTGTAAATATAATTGATAAATTTAAAAATTTAAATTTGAGACTTGGAAGGAAAAAGTAGGAATTTTGAAGTCACTTCTAAGTTATATATTTGCCTACCGATAAGAACGTGAACTAATTGAAATTTCGATGTACAAGAATGAGTTTCGAGTTTTTTCTTCTAATACATTCACTTTTCTACTGGTCCGGGAACTAACCGTTTTATAAATCTAATAAACCTGACATTTAGTTATAAAACCAATAACAAGCGGTAAATTTCAAACTATTTTTAAAAAAATTTTTCTTATAAAAATAGTAACTAATCTCACCACCTATAACCTTAACCTAATTAGTTTTTATACCAAAGTCGAAGTATATTCTCAAAACTAACTAAACTAACCTAACCTTAATTAACCTCACTACCTATAAACTTAACCTAATTAGTTTTTATACCAAAGTCAAAGCATATTGTCAAAACTAACTAAACTAACCTAACCTTAACTAATCTCACCACCCATAACCTTAGCCTAATTAGCTTTTATACCAAAGTCGAAGTATATTGCCAAAACTAACTAAACTAACCTTACCTTAACTAACCTCACCACCTATAACCTTTACCTAATTAGTTTTTATATCAAAGTCAAAGTATATTGTCAAAACTAACTAAACTAACCTAACCTTAACTAATCTCACCACCTATAACCTTAACCTAATTAGTTTTTATACAAAAGTCGAAGTATATTGTCAAAACTAACTGAACCAACCTAACTTTAACTAACCTCACCACCTATAACCTTAACCTAATTAGTTTTTATATCAAAGTCGAAGTAGATTGTCAAAACTAACTAAACTAACCTAACCTTAACTAACCTCACCACCTATAACCTTAACCTAATTAGTTTTTATATCAAAGTCGAAGTATATTGTCAAAACTAACTAAACTAACCTAACCTTAACTAAACTCACCACCTATAACCTTAACCTAATTAGTTTTTTATATCAAAGTCGAAGTATATTGTCAAAACTAACTAAACTAACCTATACTTAAAAAATAAATAAACTTTTAATTTACGTATACTTAAGAAAAATTAATGTATTGTTTTTTAAATAAACTTTCAATTTACAAAAAAACATGTTTTATTATTTAATATTTATAAAAAATAATAAGTACATATAAAATTAATTTTTGTTGTTATTTTTCTTCGTCTTCTTCTTCATTTTCTTCATCCTCAGCCGTAGTAATTTTTAAATTTTCAATATTTGCTGCAAATTGTGTTTTTAGCTGTTGTAGTAGCTGCATAAGTAGTTCTAAAATATTTGCAGTTTGACATTGTATATTGAAGATAGACAAATCAAATTTACCACTTCGTTTAATAGAGTTTGTAAATTCATCAAATTCAAAAAAATGTTCATTTTAAAAAAAAATATAATAAACCATTTGTATATCTAAAAACTAAACGAAATCCATTAGGAATACCGGGAAATAAATCCGAAACAAAACCGTATTTAATTATCCGCAAATCACACTCATCAATCTCAGCGAAAAATTTGCTATCGTAAAATACGTATGTTTTACCATTGTAGATATTAACTATACCTTTTAGAAATTTTTTCATGGGCAATCCAAAAACATCTTTTATTGATTTTGGATATCCGGGTAATAAAATTAGATCGGGATATTTAACAATATAGACAAAGTTGTTTATTACGAAAAATATATCATTATTTGGTCTTTTATAAACAGCCGAGACTCTTTTGAAATTATGCGGTACGAATTTAATGAAATCGGTTATTAATATTGGTTTGTCAACATTTTTATCGTTGAGATTTATAGGAAATAACCACTGATGATAAAATGCAAACATTTTTTGATCTGCTACAAGAAATGTATTTAGCGTTTTTAAATCACATAAAACTGGCGGCGCTGATGATGTTAGTGGCGGTGTTGTTAAAGCAGAAGATGGTGTTGTTGCAGATGCTTCTTTTTTGGAACCGTATAAATTTTAAATATTTCGGATATCATCTTGAGTTAATTTTTTATTCCAATTTTCTAGATGGTATGGATACATTACAGAATTAATATCGTTTGAGTGATCAATGCCAAGAGTATGTCCTATTTCATGGGTTAAGGTCGTAAAAAGGTCAATTTTACCTTCCTCTGGATAATTGTTTATATTCCAATTTTCATCTTGATCAATGTGAATTTCAATGCTGTAGTTGTAATATGGAGGATATGCATGTGCCAATACGTTACCAGGACCATCAAACAATGAAGAGCATCATTTACCATCGAAATGCATTGAATGTTGTAATCAACTATTTAGTATTACAATGTCAGGAAATTGCCTATCGTGTTCAAAAGTTAAACCAGAATGATCAGACCATATTTGAAAAGCTTTCTTTGCTAATTCAATAATTTCAGATTGTGCTAAATAATAGTGCCATTTTATATGAGTAATATTCCATTTCTTAGAAGTAGAATCAAAAGTGTTAATATTATCCGCAACACCACATCGCGGTGATTTTATTAAATTTAACGTTTCATTATTCACTATCCCATCAACAGGTAAATTATAATATTCTTGAAATAACGATAGCGCATTTGAAAATAATGTCTTATTTTGCACAACACTAAATAATTCTATAGATTTAATATACCCAAATTTTTGTAAATATTCCGCTACATACATTTCACATTCGCTTAAATCCGCCGTTACGATAGATAAAATGGGTACTAATAATATTAACAAATACATTTTTATAGAAGTGATAGCGATGATGATCACAATCAAAATGATTGCAAATACTTTGGTCGATTAATTATATATGCATAGAAATAAAAAATAAGACAAAATATAAATTTAAAAAAAAAATTTATTTTTTTTTAATTAAAAAAAAATATTTCTAGTTCATTCTGTATTTATATTTTTTAACCATAGTTTAACTGACGGTGATATAATTTTCGGAAACTCGTTCGTTCCCAGTTTTTGTTTTAAATTCCGTCAAGGGCAATATGACGAAAATTCCCCCGGATGTTCATTCCAGTTGCATCCACATAATTTTTGCCTCGGATTTTTTCTTATTTTCTAACAATTGTTCCAGTATGTTGTGTGCCACTTCTCTTTCCCGGTCTAGCCATTGCTCGAAATGCTCCTTTTCTGTTCCTTCGTCCAAAAAAATTATGTGTGTTGTGTTATATAAACACCGTTTGAATGGTCTCTTGCATTGCCGCAGACACTTTACCAGGTGTATTTTTATCCTGTGCGGCAATACACAATGAGATTTGTTTACCGGACATGTAATAAATTCCATCTTCGATTTTGAAAAAATGGACTGTACAACTTCAAACTAACTGGATCAATTTATATATCTTTATTTGTATACTACATACATATTCCCCCAAAAGAAAAAATCTGACATCACATATACTCTATATGTACTCAACTTTACGTATGCATCTCGTATATGTATAGTACACGTACTCACGTCACAAGTGTACCCTATATGTAAACATTTTACGTCAGCAAATGTACCCTATACATACTCATGAGAAAAAACATTCATCGACCTACGTCATCAGGTATATTTTGTACGTACCCACTAGAAAAAACATTCATATTTTTTATAACGACTTACGTCAGTAGGTATATTTTGTATGTACATTAACGTACACTATTAACAATTTTATTACTATAAAAATCGAAATATTTCAATGCAAAAATCAATTTTCAATTTTTGCTTTTTTCTTGTCATTTTCGTTGTACATCGTTGTTGTGAATAATGTTTAGCCAAAAATTTAATAACGTTAATAAACAGTGCAGTAAACCATTTGAGAACTTAGAAAAGTCAATTGTTGGGCAGAAGTATAAAATAGTCGACATACGGAAAATCAAGACGAAATTCGATGATCGGTGGGTTGTAGAATTAGAAGACGTTATCATCACATTACCTGCACGCTTTCAACGAAGTCTAACCGACGACGACGTTGCCGAGGCGAAAAGGAACAACGAATTCAATTTTTTAATCTGCGGCGGTAAAAAGTTTAATACATACCTATTGGAAATTGAATAATGGAAGCCATTCAACAGCGTTTATGTACAGAAATTCTGTGTATGAAAATTAAACTTTATCGACAATATCTTTTACAAGCAATACGTGACGGTCAATTGGACATCATCGAGTATTTTTTAAGCCGACATCCAGAACTAATCAATAACGACATCGATCCGTTGGTGTATAGTGTCAAATATGGTGTTCAACCAGCTATCCTCGAATATTTAATTAAAATAAAAAAATGGTATATGCAGCAACTTTCTAATAAAATTAAAAAAGATTTTTCTTGGGAATCGAAATTTTTGACGGAATTATTGGATAAATATTGTACAGACAAAAGTATTAGTCAAATACTTAAAAAGTGTACTTACGCGGCAATTCAGTATGCTAGACCTGATTTGTTAAATTTATTAATTGGTGCTATGAAAGAAGAAAAGGAATATAATTTCCGTTTGGATCAAGATGATAAGGATAGACAATTAACAAAATGGATTCAAGACAACATTGAAAAAGGTGAAAAGAACTGTCTGGTTGGAATGGAAGATGTACCATGCTGTGGTCCGTCAGCGTCAACAAAATTATCTGATTACATAGCTGTAAGAGATATTATGTATAAAGAATGGGATATTAAATAAAAAACATTTATTTTTTTTTTAAAAAGATGTTTTATTTCTTATTTTTCTTATTTACAATACATCTTAAATTACTTTAAATTACAATATTAGAAAAGATCTGCTCCTGAATATAGGCAATTACGTTGCGTTGCCAAGTGGCCCCATACCTACTTATACATCTTAAATTATTTTAGTTACAATATTAGAAAGAGCTTGATAATTTATAATTCGATCATGAATAACTAGCAAATGAGCTTTTGTTTTAATTGGAAAAGGTTTGTTGGCTTCAAACTCTAATCGCAAATCAACTTGAGTTGACTTTAAAGCTTCACTTTGTTTAGAACAATCAATAACAATAAGTGGGGCATTATTTACATAACTATCTTTATCTAAAAGTGGTTCACAGTTGTTTTTATTATAATGGTATTTTTGAAAACGGGTATACATATCATAAAGCAAAGCAGTTTTATTAGTTGAAAAATTAGCGTTAATATTATCATACGGGTACGTTTCACCATTTAAATAAACTTTTACGTCTCTAATATCACAATGATCAAATTTACTAGCATCTTTATCTTTTTGTTTATGACGATCAGTTTGGAAAGCTAAAACAATCCATCTTGGTCGTTCAACGTTAAATGTCGTCTTAACAGCCCAACTTTGCTTGTACGTTTGCTGTAGTTCAGGATATTCATACAAATCCCAACTACGAAAACTAATATTAAGCGATGCATCAGCATTTAAAATTTTCACTAAATTAAGTTTCATAAAATCAGCAACGTTAACGTGCGGCATTTTAAATTCTAATACATCAATTATAATTTTAACATCAGTTGTGGTAGAACCTGTATTAATAACAGAATTTAAATAACTGTTTGTTCGAATTAAAATTAATTCTTGTCGCAAATTTATGATAATTTTATTAAAATCTTCAGCAAATCCAAGCAGCATTCTCAACGGTAAACATACACAAAAATTACCATTAGCGCTGTAATTCCCCCATTTTCGTTCCAACCCGCATTTGCTAGCACTTTACGTTCATTGTCGTTGTATAATAGATAAGTTTTCATAGTACTTGTTGTACCAACTTTCTTGATTCGATCAAATTCAACACCGCCCAATTCATAACGGATTTCATCGAAAAGGAAAGCCACTGCATTATTGATTAGTTTTACATCACTAACCGCTTTATCAGTACTAGCATTTAGTAAACGTCCTTCCAGGTAAATAAAACTTGCATATGGCCAGGTGTAAATGTCCTGTTGCTGAATCGCAATACGAATTTCATCATTTAATTCATATTTGCTTGATGAATAAGATTTATAGGTGTGATACTCTAGACGGGAAATTATTTCATCAAACATAGGCTGTTCCTTAACTTGTAATATCTCACTTGTCGCCATTTCGTTGTCTTCTTCTTTACAAGTAAAATTACAGAGAAATTTTCTTAGCTTTAGAATGCAGTATATTTGTAGACGATGTAGGCGATGAGCCAGTATTTTTTAATTTGAAGCCGAGTGACAGTAAAAATGCACGATTTTCAGGTGTCAGTGCTTTAGATGTTGACGGTCTTAACGCCCGTGACTGACTGTTGGTGGATGTTGTATATCTATGATTAAATACTAATCCCATTGTTGTTGCGATTTTTTATGTTTCAATTAAATGTAATCTAATTGTTATTTCCTCGTTTCAAAAATTTACTAACTCACCGTTTTGATCAACAACGCGCAGAGTAACATTATCGATTCGATTAACAGTCACCGGATAATAGATAATGTTTGTTAGTACAATCACTATTTTATAGCCAGGCGGTACGTTTGGAAAAAACTGATAAATTGTATGATCAAATTTACCATTTATATACGAACCGGCAGTTATGCTACACGTAATGCGAATAGCATTAACTTTTAAAATATCAACTGTATGTTCTGAAACATGTAATTTATCTGGAGCAAGTTCTTGTTTCGAAAAACCTAATAATGATTCGATAGAATCGTTGTGTGTAAAGTCAATGCTTCTATTAAATTTTATTTCACTTTTTAGTGTATTGTTATTTGCTTTAAGTATTAGATTTAGATTTTTATCTCTTTTTGATAATTCTGAAGTTAAATAATCGTTTAATTCATATGAACCCTCAGGTATTTCAATAAAATCGATTTTATCATTATTATCAACATCATCATCGATATAAGTTACATCATTTTTATGTTTAAATGGTTGGTTATAATAATAGAATTTGTTATTTTTACCCGCCTCAATATTTGGTATAGAATTAAATGTTTCAATATCAATTAACCCTAAGGCATAATTTTTATTTGGATTTAGTTCAATAGAAGGGACAAAATCTGCACTAATATTTGAATTTCGCGATGTAAATGTGAATGTTCTTGATGAAGACATTATTACTACTGAACAATTAATCAATTTGACTAGCTATTATATAAAAATCTTAAACACAATTTACCACAAATTGTCTGCTTGCAGGTTTGATCTTGATTACAATTATATCTTATTTGTACATTGGGACCAAAATAATCCAGTAATTCAATTGGTGGTTGCAAATTTCCAAAACTATCATAATAATCTACAATGTTTTTATCTTTTTTATATGCAACCCAGTGTGTACCGTTATTACGATTGCTATCTAAATTTACAATTGCCGATTCGCGAATCCAAGGTGTATTCGGTAAAGTGTCTCGCATATAAACATTTCAAAAATTTGGTATTTTTAATTTTTTTGCATACTTACGTAGTTTAATATTAGACAATGGTCTACGTGGTATGCTTATTGGTATTTTTTTGATGGTGGTCGCAAATATAAACCAAGTCCTTGTTTATATGGTCTTAAATATAAACCTTTGCCTAACGCAATTGCCTCCATTTTTTGATTATATTGCTGACTTTCCGCCAATTTATTTTTTGCCGCTTTTGCATCGTTAACGGCTTTTGCAATACCGGCTGCACCACCTGAAAGTGCCCCCAGAGCTGATAGTCCAGCGAATAATGGAATAAGAGGTAAAAAGCCACCCGTCTTGGGTACTGGTAATATGCGTTCTTTTCTAATCTTTCGCAAATTTGACGAACGAATTGCAGCTTTTGCCACTTTTATAGCATGTTTTAAATCAACCGGTTTGGAATTTTTTAATGCATGCCGTGCTTTTCGAATAGCACCACCCAATAATATTGTTTTCTTGCTCTTCTTTTAGATCGTGAACGCTTTCGCCGGTGTTTAAGTAGCCCCATACCTAATTTTGTTTTAGTCTTCATTACGTTTGTAATTAAATAAGCCGCTGCTTTTTCACCTAAACTACTGTTGTTTGCTTTTACTCGACTCCAAGCCGCCTCGGCTAATTGTCTATCAGCGCGATGTCTGTGTGTTAAATCGGAACTTTGCGAATACTGAATATCATGCACTTTACACGCCTCGTCGAGCTCGTTTATCCCCGGGTCGTTACGTGCTACCCTTTTTAGCTAATTTGGTGCCGGGTCCACAATATCGATAGCCCGGTATATATAATTCAACAGGTAACTTATTAATTAATGAATTTACAATACCTGCACCACCTTTTGCTTTGACTGTTGAATGACGACTGTTTGTTCTATTGTTGCACGTCAGCATTTTTATACAATTTCGCTAGCACAACTGTCAATATTTATCGAACTGCACTATTATATATATATATATATATATATATATATATATATATATATATATATATATATATATATATATATATATATATAAACAATGTTCACTCATCATTATTTGTCAACATGAAATTGCACAAGCAACATCATAAATTACCTGTACATGATATAACACCAGCAGTTTTTTCAAAACAAGTACCAAATAAACATGGTCCTTTGTTACCCAATAGTATTCGTTGTATTATTACCGGTCCATCAAACTGTGGCAGAACGAATGCTATGATTGCATTATTACAGTACATAAATGGACTTAGTTTTGAAAATGTATATGTTTATAGTAAATCATTACAGCAACCTAAATATCAACTGCTTGGTGAACTTTTAAACTCTATCAAAGGCATTGGTTATTACCCGTATAATGATAATGCGGAAATTATCCCACCAGCACAAGCTAAGCCCAATTCAATATTTATTTTTGATGATGTGGCATGTGATTCACAAGATGTAATGCGAGAATATTTTAGTATGGGGCGTCATCACGATATTGATTCATTTTGCCTATGTCAAACGTACAGTCGTATCCCTAAACAGCTAATTCGTGATAACTGTAACCTATTGATACTTTTTAATCAGGATGATATGTGCTCACTTTGCTGGAAAGATGATAAATATGGATTTTTAGTAATAGGTAAAGACAGCCCGCTTAATAATGGTCGATATCGAAAAAACTTTGATGTATATATATCACTACCTTAATATGATATTTAGTTAGTATTGTAAGAACCACTTACAGAGACAGGTGTTTATATAAAATTAATATTTTCAAACAGGTAGCTCTTTAAAGCTCTTTTTATCATACAGGTAGCTGTTTTTTATCAAACAGGTAGCTGTTTCTTATCAAACAGGTAACTGTTTAATTACTGTTTTTAATCAAACAAATAAGTGTTTGAAAAATGGTTGCAAAAATTGATGAAAAGGTTAAAAAAGATATAAAAAAATTAAGTGATGCAATACGTAAAAAGTATCGATTATTAAAAGTGGGTAAACGGACCGTAGAAGAGTTTCAACAAAAACAACTAAGTCCAATCACAAAACCATTACATGAATTGATTGATTTAACGGGGTACAAAGATGGTGATGATAATGATAGTAATAAGAAAAATTTTAAAACACCAAGAAAACGTATAAGTCTAAAGTTGAGTCGTCATTCATGGTTAAAAACACCAAAATTTAACAAAGAAATAGCTACTCCATCTTGGAGATCATCTATTACTACATTTAAAGAGCAACCACCCACACCTTTTAATATTTCACAACAACAAGAACAACAACAGCAACAACCAGAATAGGGACCATTTTTTCTAAGTGACAGTGAAATATATGAATCAGAACCGCAAGAATTACCTGAACATAGATTATCTGATATATTAAGAAGTAACCAAGCTGATGAGCCTTATGAGTATTTTATAAATAGATACAGTAATATTGCTGGTCATTACTTATCTGAATATTTTAAATATAAAAAGAAAAAATTATTTGATGAAGCTTATGGTATAAGACTGGAAAACGATCATTGGTTTATTGGTAATGGACCTATTGAAATTATACATAATGACATTTTTATTGATAACAAACAATATGAAGGTACACCAGATTTGTATGAATTGCTTATGCTAAAAAATCCAACAAATAAAAACCCACCAGGAAATGATTTAAAAAATTATGAAGTAATACTAATGCAAACAAATGCATTAAATCGAGGATATGATCCTAATCAACAGAAAAAAGGCAATCGAGGTGTAAAGTATGTTTTAATCAAAAACTTGTTAAGTCAAATGAAAAGCGGTGCTGGTATAGAAATGACGGTCAATCGGAATCCCCCCAACTACATTTTTTTGGGATAATCCTAATGAGCTAATAGAGAGGCTAAGATTATTATTGTCTTCCCGGAATGCTGGTCATTCTAATCATAATAATGAAATAATATCGATTATTGAGGAACTGAAGGAAGCAAATATAATACAGTGAAGTGAGCGCTTTGTCATTAGTTTGTAAATCACCATGGCAGTGGTTAGTGCTATTGATAAATTTGGACGACATGGACAAATTAAACATAGCGAATTATCATTATCTCGTGGAATTGGCTTTAAATTAACAGATGATAATAATTACGATATTGATAAGAAAAGATTAACTAATGTTGCTCCTCCTGTGGATGAATTTGATGCTTGTAATAAACAATACATCGATTCAAATGCATTAAAGTTGAATAAAGATCAAACATGTTTTAACGCCGTTCAAAAACGTATTTGTAATGTTGCCCACCCTGAAATGGATAACGATGTCGTTGATTATGTGACAATTAAAAAATTTAAATATGATTTGGAGCATGCAACGGAAGAATTGAAAAAAGATGTAACATTAAATAAAAACGATTCGCTTTTATTGTCAACAGATAAATCATATTTTGATATTAAAAATAAACGTTCATGTAATTTAAACAACGCTCAAACTATTAACGATGCTGTAAATTTCAATACAATGCTTAAGTATATTAGTAGTTTTTATGGCTTTCTTGAAATTAAATTAACAAGTAAACATGTAACGACAATTAAACCAAATGAAAACCCATGGTTTATTTTAGAAAATGGTCTTACATTTTACAAATATCAATTACCAGTTGAGGCGAAAATCTACGATTATATTGTTAATCAACCTACAGCAGAATATCATATCAATGGTGTTTGACAACTAAATTATAGTAAACGTATAAATTATGGTGATCAACTGGGATTTAAGTATAATATTTGGGGCACTCAGGACGAATTGATACCACAACGGACACCACAATTGCATGTTCAGTTTATTATTTATTAAGTATAAATTCTTCAATAATTAAAATAATTCTATTGGAATGCTCTCAGCGGAGAAGCGCGCCCTTGTTGATGAACTTAATGATTTATTTCAATGTGATCTTGTTGAAATGATACCGTATGCAAAACAAAATAAAGGTTATAAGTATATTCTCACTTGTATTGATTGCTTCTCTAAATATAGTTTTGCTATACCTGTCAAAACTAAGCAAGGTAAAGATGTAGCTAATGCAATGCAAAAAATTCTCAATCAGCGAATAGCTAAAAACGTTCAAACCTATTTAGGGACGGAATTCTATAATGTACATTTTAAAAAATTAATGGATAAATACGGTATTAATCATTATTCAACGTACAGCACAAAAAAGGCTAGCATAGTTGAACGTTTTAATAAAACATTAAAAAATAACATGTACAAACAGTTCAGTTTGAGGGAATCGTATCGTTGGATAGATATATTACCAATGTTAATTAAAACATATAATATAATACAGTACACAGCAAAATTAAATGCAAACCAGTTGATGTTACTAAGAAAAATGAACAGCAGATATTGAATACCTATTATAACAACATTAAAATGGTAGGAATGAAAAATTTAAAATTGGAGATAAAGTGCGTATAAGCAAGTATCGTACTACTTTTTCACGCGGCTTCACACCCAATTGGACTACAGAAATTTTTACTATAAATCAAGTGCAACATACTAATCCTGTAACGTATTTACTTAAAGATGAACAAGGTGAGAAGATAAAAGGCTGTTTTTACGAGAAGGAACTACAAAAAGTGAAAAATCCCAACGTTTACCTGGTCGAGAAAGTGCTTCGAAAAAAAGGGAACCAGGTATTAGTGAAGTGGTTAGGCTTTAGTTCCAAATTTAACTCGTGGCTGAATTCATCAGATATATTGTGATGTTTCATTAAAAGCTGTGTCAAAATGCTGGCGGACGTTCAGGGATTTAAAGTAAATAAAAAATTTATTGTTAAAGAATTAGCTATTGTTAAACTTAACGATAATGACAATTTTGAATTCGAGCACTTTTTATTCAAGCCACCATTCTCGTACAGTGAACTTACCGAGGCTGATAAGAGACAAGCACATTGGCTTACAAAATTCTATCATAAATTACATTTTAACAGCGGGCATATTGAATATGATAAGGTAGCTGAAATAATGTCCACATTAAATACTGCTAATACTGTGTTTGTAAAAGGAATGGAGAAAAAAAATTGGATTCAAGAATATGTGACCAGTGATGTTATCAATTTAGAAGATTTGGACTGTCCATCGCTAAAAAATTTATATGAACAATTTTATTGTAATATAAGTTGTTTAAGTCATTGTCAAAATTGTGCTATTTCCAACACTTTTGTATTATTCAAATGGTATAATAAAAATATATTAAATTAAAAATGTCTTTTTTTTAAATTTTGCCCTCATGTGTAATTCAAAATATTTTTTTTTAATTTTGCAAATTCTGTACAAAGAGATTTTTTGTCATTTTTAATATTTAATTATATCCCTTGAAACATGATGTATGCACCATTAATGTTTTTAATTATTTATTAACTAGTAAATTATTTTTAAAATTTAAATTATGCACATACAAATTAAGTCTAATGACGCACATACCAGTTTTTTTGAATTAATTATGTTAATTGCAGTAAATAATTTTTTGTTTTAAATTTAAATGATCCACAACACCACTTAAGTCAGACAAATTCCAATGACGCACACACACAAACTTATTTTTTGAATAATTTAATTATGTACTGCAACATTATTGCTGTGGGCAATTATGTCTAGACAAGATTTTTTTTGTAATTTGTGATGCGCAACATCAATTATGCCCAATAAACTCTAATGACGCACACACCAATTTATTTTTTGAATAATTTAACTATGTGTTGCAACATTCTTGTTGTAGACAAATTATTATGTCTAGACAAGATCAAGATTTTTTTGTTCTCTTCTTTGTAATTTGTGATGCGCAATAAAGTCCAACAAACTCCAATGACGCACACACCAATTTAATTATATGATGCAACATTGTTGTAAATAAATTAATATGTCTAGACAAGATTTTTTTCTTGTTTGTAATTTGTGATGCACGACGACACCAATTTAATCTTTTTTTAAAATTATTTAATTATATGCTGCAACATTGTTGTAAAACAAAATTATTATGTCTAGACAAAATTTTTTTCTTCTTTCAAGATGTCTGCGTCATTTTATTTTTTTCTTGTTTGTAATTTGTAATGCACGACGACACCAATTTAATCTTTTTAAAAATTATTTAATTATATGCTGCAACATTGTTGTAAAACAAAATTATCATGTCTAGACAAGATTTTTTCTTCTTTCAAGATGTCTGCGTCATTTAATTTTTTTCTTTTTTTTCAGAATATGAGAACATTCCCCCTACACAAAATAATTTTGGTTATAAAAGGCAAAATAATCTTTAGATGTTTAGTTAATTTTTGAAATTTTAATCATTGAAATCAAAACAATGGAGTATTTTTGCGTTAGCAAAGAAGGAATCTACAAAAAATTAAGTATGGACGATATGGAAAATATTGTATCGGAACATCTAAAAAAAAATACCGGACTGAAAAAAGAAGAAAAAGAAATGCAGCAAATGCCTGAACCATTGGACCTGAGGATCCCCAAAAAATTAATACCATTGGACGAGGAAATGGAAAAAATAATTCAAGAAATAATGTCAATGAGCGATAGCGACTGGTTGCAGTCACCGCAACAACAGGAACAACAGGAACAATAACAACACCAGCAGCTACTGGATATAATGTCGATGGACGATAACCAATGGTTGCAGTCACTACAACAACAGCCATAGAAACAACAGGAACAACAACAACACCAGCAGCAGCTACTGGATATAATGTCGATGGATGATAACCAGTCGTTGCAGTCACCACAACAACCACAGAAACAACAGGAACAACAACAAAAACAGGAACAACACCAGCAGCAGCTACTGGATATAATGTCGATGGACGATAACCAATGGTTGCAGTCACCACAACAACAGGAATAAAAACAAAAAAAAAAACAACAACACCAGCAGCAGTTACTGGATATGAACATTGATATTCTAAATCAAATAATTTTTCCAAAAGAAAACCCATATGTAAGTAAAATAGATGTTTTTGATTTTTTTAATAATTTTAAATAATTTTTGATGTGTAAATTAAAAAAAAAATAAATAAATGTGTTTTCAAATAATTTTTATTGTTTTAATAATTTACAATGTCCCCATGGAAGTGTACGTGTAGAATTCTTAACAATGTATCGTTTCTCATCAAATGGTGATAACCCGATTTTTTGTTGTTTAATCGTAAAAATTTCATGTTTCTGGGAACGAATACATTGTTAAATTCTATACGTATGACAATTCAATATTAAACATTTCAGATAGTCATCAAAAGTAAGTTTCTTAATTGTTGACATTTTTAGTCCTTTTGATTTCTTGGTTTCTTCTTTATCTTGTACTCGTAAGCTATACATTTTACTCTGTAATCCAACAAATTCCAAAAGCACTTTCACAGCACATTCATCTGCCATCAGACCCTTCTGTTTTTGGTTTTTCAGTGACATATTGTACACATTTTGTTTTGGGTAATCAGATGTATCAAATTTGTGAATATCACGTTTCATTATTTCATATACATCCTGATCAGTCCTTATGACATAAATTAGGCTATCTGTATCAGTATATAAAAGTGTGACATTCTCATAACCACATGTAGGATACATATAGTTATAATGAAAATCATAAACAAACGTTTTTGAAATGTCCAATATACAAAAACCGACGTAAATTGGTTTGTTAAAAAATATTTTTGTTCTATTCATTTCAATAATTGTAACATCTTTATCCATAACAAGCATACTATGAAAATTTGGTTGTGCCACAAAATGTTTAATACCATTTTTTCCATTCCAATGATTTCGTATAAAAACATTTCGATGTTTTCGTAAATTCTCCAATGTTTTACCAAAAATTACGTTTATTATTAGCTTGCACAAATTTTTTTCAAATTCATTAGCTGCTTGTTTACATTTCTCCGTGTTAAAATCAATATAATCACGCAGCCATGGCGATTGATCAAATTTTAGAGTACGATGCACATGTGTAAGTTTTACCCCGAGTTGTAGATAGAATTTTAAATCACGGTAATGTACCACATAACGTTCCTTCTTGTATAAAGTTGTAAGTAATCGTTTTTGTTTACAATTTGGTGGAACTCTGTTTTCCGGACATGGTGGCAAATCGCTAAAGTAATCATGCAAATACTCTGGTATTTCTAAATCAACTTCCAAAATGTAACCGATCGGTAAATCATCGGCAACATGGCGTACATCAATTTCTTCTTCCGCCCACGAAAAATTACCAGTTGGAAGGTATTGCGACATAGCGTGTCCATGTAAATTTACCACATCGTAATACATTAAATAGTGCGTCTCATCGTTTGGATTATATCCCGTTTTCATATATTTATTATTGGCACGTGCGCAACGATTCGAACATTGACTAACCCCTCCCCGAATTCCTTTTTCGATAAATAACAATTGATCAATGTCGGTGAACAATTCCAGCTGTTGCTCCGTATACTTTAACATAGCATCCCACGTATATCCGGGCAATGTTAGATAGTGTGCTGGATCTAGTCCGTAACTTTTTAAACTAGTATTTCGAAAATTTTCAAAAATAATCGCTAACAGCAACACATCAGTTTTCATATACAGATCGGAATATTGTCCGAGCGTATGCAAGTTAAATGATTGCCACACGTTCTGTGCATGTGCATAATCTGCATCAGAAATGTCTTCATCGTTAAGTATACTGTAAAACGCTGTTTTCAGTGGTAATTGCGTTTCTCTAAGTCGATCCCAACTCGTCATATATTCATACGGGAACACTCCTTTACGCGTCAACAGATGAAACTGCTCATCGTATTCACATTCACGTCGCAAAATACACTTTTTATCATTGTCTAAATATGAAGCTAATTTGTCCAACGAACTAGCCATAAAGCGAAAAGAGTCAATAAAACGCAATTGAATACTACCAACATGTTTTGTGAAACTAATGTACCTTTCTTTATTTATTGGCACAACATCCACCTTTCCACTGAATTCGCTAACCAATGGTATTATTAAAAAATGCGAATCGTAATCACTAAGATTATGCATTATTACTGGTATTACATGTGATTTTTTATAATTTAAATTACACTGATTGTGAGCCGCTCCACGAAATTTACCGGTAAAATGACAATAATCACGAACTTTCCGATCGTCTGACTTAAAATCTTCATGACAAATGTGACAAATTTCTGCATTGATAAAATCCATCTCCTCCTCAGGCGTTAAATCCATTTCTTCTTTAAGTCCTAATTTCTCTTCAGCAAATCGAGCTTGTTGTTGTAATTGATACACAAACCACTTAATACAATCTTCACCACGATATTCGCGATAAAAGGATTGATTTGCATCATGCGAACAATGAAAATAATACCCAATACTATATGGTACATGTTTTTGTGTACGTTTTGTATATGAATGCTCGTCATTATCATCATCATTATCACCGACTGGAATTAACAATGATTCAATATCAGCATATATTACATACGGTACTCTCTCTTTCGCCATCCAATTATTAAATTTGACAAAATTTTTCCCATTCTCAGGCATACAAATTTTCACTGCATTCCGTTCGCCACAATCCACTAGATGTTGCTTTAATTTTGTCTCGGTTCTAAAGTAATTAAGACATCGATCGCAAATATGTACTTTATGTTCATGGCTACTTATACTAGCGCTAGCATATCTTGATAAATTTTTTATCCAACAGTAATGTAGCACATCACCGTTATTGTTACTATTTTTAATACAGAGCAGATGTATTTTTTGACCATTATTATTTTTGCTTACGTATACTGGAAAAAGTTCTATTTCTTTTCTGCCAATTTCATTATAACTGTATACGTTTATCGATAAATCCGAATTCATACGTTCAAATTTATGCAACTGACTTAATGGTAATGGGAATTGCAATCCGTCATATTTTAATCGAGTACTAAAATGCGGGTACTTTTCGATTCGGTGAGGATTTTCATGAGCTGGATAGAGTGCTGCCATAATTGACCACAAAAAGCAATACTGATCAAAATTTTTTACGTTGACACAAGCTTTCTTATTTTTAATTACTGTAGGTAATTCACAATAAGTCCCCGCTGTTAACGAACAATACTTATTCATGTTGACACGTAAATTTATTACCACGTCCAGTGCCCAACCTGAATCTCTTTCCTGGAAATCTTTTCAATAAATTATCCTTTATGTTCTCATTATACCATTCTCTTATATTTGTCGTCATAAATAATTCTTTTGCCGGTGTAATAAATGTCTTAACATCCCGCATGTCTTAACATGTCTTAACAAAATTTCCTGCAAAGACAACGTAAATTTTCAACAGATTTTTCATCAGCTCTTTACGTACACGTCGACGGAATATCGGAAAAGCTCGATCGAAAAATGTAACTGGATCTTTATAGTCAACGTTGGTAATAACACTTGTTTTTACTCTTCCTTGATGGTATACATCCATTAGTTCCCAATATAAGTGGCGATGCCTTTGCCGTGTATTTAACCCACCACCTTGTTTAACAATGCTATGCTTTAATTGATGCAATTTTTTCTGATACGATTTAGATAGTACAATGTTTGCTTCCAAACGTAGAGGATTCTCTAATTTTTCAATAAGCATACATTTAAATAAACGAATATTATTTTTGTTATGCTTTAACCATTTCTCCACGTCTTCTATATTTTTAATTCGTTTTAAGGCTTCTTCAACAACTTTCACCATGTCTGAACTACATGGTGTATTATTAATTTGTCTAAACTTTTCCGCAAGCGCCATTGTCATTGTTATTGTTGTAAAATAAGCAAAGTTTACAATAATACTAATTTTCACTCTTCTGTTATAAAACTATTTCTAGTATACCCCATACGTACCCACTAGAAAAAAAACAAAGACACATTTTCACAACAAACTACATCATCAGGTATACACCATACGTACATACCACATCATCGTCATCATCAACTATACGTATGCAGCGCGCATACCTACACATAGTATACCTACTCGCGTCACGAGTATACCCTGAATGTACACACGACACTCACACACGTCAGCAGCAACAGTATGTATGTACTCGTGGGAAAAATACATACATACAACAACGCGCATCATCATCCACTGTACGTATGCAGCTCGCTGCATACACACATAGTATACCTACTCGCGTCACAAGTATACCCTATATGTAAACAACAACTTACGTCAGCAACAACAGTATGTACGTATTCGCCACGAAAAAATACATGCATACAACAACGCGCGTCATCACCTACCCGCCACCTCGACCCCCGCACACTTACTAACTTCCCCCCCTCGCAACTCCACCAAACGTTTTACCCCCTCACCTACAAGCTTGTTCCAGAACCGGCCTGACTATTCTACTTTCGAAAATCTTGATATTCTAACTACTTTTAGAAAATATACATGGATTCCCAATTATAAATCCTGTTTTGAAGGAAACATAAACAATCAAATATTTATCTTTAATGAGGATTTAGACTTGGAAAATCTATTAAATAATTTTACTGAAAATATTCAAAATGCTGCAGAATTATCAAATATGGCTACAACCTCCACGCACAGTAATTCCATCAGAGGAGGAAAACCTTGGTTTGATATCGAGTGCAATACAATAATAATATTTTTGTACCCCTTTCCCACAAAAAATTCTTCTTTAATAAATTCTTGAACTTCTTTAATAAATGTTTTGCCGATGGAGTTATTCCAAGAAAATTGTCAGCAATTAAACTGTGTCTATTATTTAAAAAGGGTGCACGAGACAACGTAGATAATTATAGAGGTCTGTCCTTACTTAATTGTATCACAAAATTACTCACGCAAATAATATATAATAGATTATTGGTGTGGGGCGAAGGTGAAAACAAACTTCCGGAATCACAATCTGGGTTTAGATCAGGCCGTGGTTGTACAGATAATTTATTTATACTGACCTGCGCAATCTAAAATCAAGTTAAACAAAAAGAGGGAAAGCTATTTGCTGTGTTTATAGATTTTAGGAAAGCGTTTGACTCTATATCGCACTCATTATTATGGTTAAAACTAAAAAATCTAGGTGTCAGTCTGAAATTAATTACACTAATTAAAAATTTGTACGAAAATGCGCATATCGACATAACTGATAACAATCCGCTAGATACGGAAATCAAAATTAATCACGGAGTATTACAAGGAGATTGTCTAATTGTAAGTCCATTATTGTTTGCGCTTTTTATTTCAGATTTTGAATCATTTCTTTTTAACTTTGGTGTTTCTGGGGTAAATATTGAAAGCAACTTTGATCTAAATGCGCTCTTTTATGCTGACGACCTTGTTTTACTTAATATAAGTATCGGTCATCTTAAAAAATCATTAATTTTTTGAGAAACGTATTGTCGTAATAATGTTCTAGAAATTAATTCTAATAAATCTAAAATTTTAATATTTAGTAAAACAGCTAGCGCATGTAGTGACAATTTCTATGTAAATGGACAATGTTTAGAAATAGTAAATGAATATGTGTACTTGGGTGTATTGTTTTCATCTTCTGGTATATTTCTCAAAGCAGCCAACTTTACTAAAAGCAAGTCAAACTTAGCAATAAACCAAGTAAAGAGTATCTTGGGTAAAAGCAAAGTAAATAATCATGGTGCAAGAACAAAACTTTTTAAAAGTATGGTCACTTCTGTTCTTTTGTACGGCGCTGAAATTTGGGCATTACGTTATTTTGATATCGTAGAAAGAGTGCAGGTTCGGTTTTACAAGTCTGTTTATTCACTATATTCTTAGACTGCTGATTATGTTGTGAGGAGGGAATTTGGTTTGATAAAATTGGAAGCTGATGTATTTCGACGGATAATTAACTTTATTGTTAAAATCAATTCCATGCCAGACACTCGTCTAACTAAGAAATGCTTTAATAAATTAAAAGCTTTAGATTCCTCTCCTTATAATGTTGTCAAATACAACTGGTTTTCGCAAGTGAGGGAGTTGTTTGCACGGATTTGTCAAACCGAACTTCTTAATGAGAATATAGTAGCTCTGGCTTCTGCTAAAAAACGTTTTGAAATTGTTAATGCCTATGAAAATTTATTATCGTCTAAAGACTCAAAAAATAGAGATCTCAAGTAGTAATCCCTTCTACTATCATTTAGTAACAGCTAGCAACATACTAACTAGCTTAAATATGCCACTTCGAATACTCAAAGTTTGTCATGAGCTAAGAATATCGAATAATCGATGTATTGTGTTTTGCGATCGAAATTTCTCGTATCGAATTGATCCATCCATACAATGTACTATTTGTAACTTATACGATAATGAAACTTTATTTCATTTTATGATCAAATGCCCTAAGTTTCTCTGGAAATATATTTTCTGTGATATTTCTGAAGAAAATTTCTTTGCAATATTTTGTAATTTCAGAAATATTCAGCAAGTATTTGATATTAGTAATTACATTTTACAAGCGTTAAAAACGCGTGAATTTATTTTAAATGTCTAGATTTGTCCAAAATACACTGTATGCAAATTATATGTTTTAAGATTATCAAACCGATTTATTTATTTAATTTGTATTCTGCACATAATATATAATTAATTATATCACAGAAACGATAGAAACCACAGATACTACCTATATATGTAATTGTATGAACTTAATCTGTACCAAACTTCTTTGTATAGAGCTTTGCTCTTAGAACAAATATATATATATATATATATATATATATATATATATATATATATATATATATATATATATATATATACAGTAATTACCTCAAGAGCGTGGCGTGAATATCTTAGATAATGTAACTCGAGGAAAGAAAATAATAATGTGAAATAAAACGAATATAAATGGGGAAGGATGCATTGTATTTAATACACAGTTCAGTCACCATTATTATCAAGTACAGCTTGACACCGATGAGGCATGCTTGTTACAAGATTTTCCGCATATGATTGAGGAAGTGAGCGCCATATTTTTCCTATCTGTTGAGACAGTTGCTTTAATGTAAAGACACACTTTCCTGAAGCCTATGTTTATAAAAACCCATTTTCCACCAGGTTTGCATCGGGAGATTGAGATGGCCAAGAAAAACCGATTCAAATCGAGATACGTTAGCAGCACTCATTTTTAAAATCCAGTAATTGTGGTCCAGTCAAGTGTCAAGCTATACTTGATAATAATAGTGACTGAACTGTGTATTAAATACAATGCATCCTTCCCCATTTATATTCGTTTTATTTCACATTATTATTTTCTTTCCTCGAGTTACATTATCTAAGATATTCACGCCACGTTCTTGTGGTAATTACTATATATATATATATATATATATATATATATATATATATATATATATATATATATATATATATATATATATTAAATGTATATATTAAATCAACGGTTTGGCTGTAATAAGACTGGTAATTCTGAAAACCACGCTATATATATATATATATATATATATATATATATATATATATATATATATATATATATATATATTAGGGTGGTCCAAAAAACTGAACTTATTCAAATACACCAAGCCACCCCCTAATTTTGTTCCAGTATATAAGAATATTCACCACACGAAATTTCAGTATCCTACGACAAATGGAAAGCAGTGCTCAACTAATGTTAATTTTGAAAATTTTGCTAAATACTAACGTTTTTTTATATTTTTTGTTCCAGGAATTTTTGAAGATCTATGTTTCCAATGAGTAATAGGTCAAAGAACAGAACATTAAAATATCAGTAGAATAGAAATACAAGAAAGACTAAAGTTGATATACAACTGTTAACAATAGACGTTTATATACATTTAAAATTAAAATCAGTGATAATGTCTACACCAGCAACTCGTCTCTCGGATAGTGTTTATTTGATTTAGGCAAAAAGCTATGATTCCTACCAAATTGACTAAACATTCGATTGAAAAACTTGAAAAAGTTCATTCAGAATAGTTATTACTGAAAAAAAATAAAGGTCGAAAATCTGAGGCTCAGAAATCTAAAGAATTAGCATTTATTGAAGAAATCGAAAAGCTATTTGATATTGCACATGCAGAAGCCGAGAAACTCATTAAAATTGAAGAAGACAAAGCTTTTTTAATCGATCAGAGAAGTAATAGAAAAATGATTATAACATCTGAAGATAAAGAGTACAACGAAAAACAAAAAAGGATTCAAGAAAGAAAAGAAAAGCTACAAAAGAGAAGAGAAAAACTTCCACTTCCACTGTATCTCCGTCCTGTTCAATAACAAAATCCGATATTGAACTTGATGATGAAGGAAAAGAAAGTTCAACTACCAGCACTAATAGCAATGACCAGTCAAACGATGAAACATATCACCCTTCCCTAAAGAAAAAAAAAGATTTGGAGAGTTTAGAAGATAAAAACAAAAGTACATATGATCCAGAATTCAAAAAAAACACTCTTCACCGAAACTGTGACAAGTGCTTTGAATAGAAACAAGATTTCAGATCGTGAAGCCATGAGATTGATTATTCCAATTGTTGCTGCACTTGGGCATGATCCAGCCAGCATGCCTGTTTCCAGAAGTTCAATAAAGAGAAAGCGAGAAGAAGCGAGACATCATTTAACTGACGAATTTAAGAAAAACTTAGAAATAAAAGAACCAATTGTTGTTCATTGGGACGGAAAGATCTTACCAGATATTTTAGGTTCAGAAAAGGTAGATAGATTACCAGTTTTAGTTTCATTTGCAAGCGGAGAAGAGAAACTGCTTGGAGTACCAAAAGTTGTATCCTCTACTGGAATAAATGCTGGAAATGCAGTTCATGGTATTCTGAAATCATGGAATCTTGACGACAAAATCATTGGGATCGGTTTTGACACTACAACGGTTAATACTGGCTCTAAAAATGGCGCTTGTACCTTATTAGAACATAAATTGAAGAGAGACTTACTATGGTTTGCATGCCGCCATCATGTACTGGAAATAATTCTAAGTATTTAGTCAATGCTTAGGTCCTTCAAGCTCTCCCGATATCCTACTGTTCAAAAGGTTAAAAGAAAAGTGGACTTCAATTGTAAAAGCTGAATACTCACCTTTAATCCTTAACGCCGGAGAAGAGGACTTAAAAAAGTCTGCAATCAAAATATTAGTTCCGCTTTTAAAGAAAAAAAACCAACCCCGAGATGACTATTTGAGTTGATTGAATTAACTTTGTTGATCTTAGGATACCCACTTGAAACTACTCATTGGAGAGCACCTGGACCAATCCACCATGCTCGCTGGATGGCCAAATTAATTTATGCTTTTAAGATGTTCCTTTTTCAAAACCAGGGTGTTTTTCATTCAACCCAAAGAGAGAAGCATAGTTTGGAGAGATTTGTAAAGTTTGGTGCCCTTTTGTATGTCAAAAATTGGGTTGAGGCTCCATTAGGTGCAAATGCGGCCATAAATGATTTAACCTTATGGAAAGAGGCTGGAAAATATTGTATTCTTGACAACGAAATCTCCTTGACTGTAAGAAAATCTTTACAACCTCACTTATGGTATCTTTCCGATGAGCTGGTTGGCCTCGCTCTATTTTCATAAAAAGTGACAGAAGAGGAAAAACAACGAATTGTTGAAAATTTCACAAAAGTGCCTCAACAGCGTATGGTTAGAGGAAATCCTGACTTACTGCATGAGGAATGTGAAGTTTCAAATTTTGCTAGCTCCAGAACATCTTTGATTTTTTCTAAGCTAAATATCGACCATACATTTCTCACACAACCACCTAGTGACTGGGAAAAAGACCCACAGTTTGTAGCTGGTAAGAGAACAGTTAAAAACCTGAAAGTAGTAAATGACATCGCCGAAAGGGGTGTAAAATTGTTTCAAGATTTTAACAAGCTTATTACCAATGATGAAGAAGAGAAACAACTATTATTGCAGGTTGTGGAAGCCAATCGTAAACAAGTTCCAACAGAGTCAACAAAACAAGCTCTTCTCGAAATCGTGTAATGTATACGTATTTTTGTCCTCCACTGTATTAATTTTCTAAAAAAACATCAATTGTCGATTGAATTTATTGAACGATATACAATCAGAGGATAAGTTGCAATATGTACCACTTCTTAGAATTGGAAGAAACGTGTAATTGGGATAGATGGTCAGACGGTCATCTCAATAACTTGATGAGTGAGGCTTCCTGAAATTATAGAGGCCCTAATAGTGGAAGTTGTCACGTAGACACACAATCGAACGTTATAAAAGCAGAAACTGAGTTTTAATCGGGAGTAGTCAGTATTCAATCTTGGTTCAATCTTCAATCTTGATTGAGTCGTCAATATTGATTCGTTCGATCAAGTTCAGTAAATTCAGTCATGTAATTATACCAGTTAAAGTGTTAAAGATTTATTTTTAGTGTTGTACTATTGTGAATACCTAAGGAAAGGTAATATGCGCTTCCTTCCATAAAATTTGGTCTACATATGCACCCCGATCCGGAATATTTTACTAAAAATTCGAACTAATAATTATTTAAGATATTTTTGGATAATTTTCACATAACTTATGGTAATCCTTCAACCACACCCAAATCGGCTTGCATATGTATCGATATTAGATTATAAGAATTTTACAATATCTTTATTTTTCATTGTTGAAACATAATTTCTATTGTAACTTGATTTGGCCCGTTATGATTTCAATCCTGTAAATTTGATATTTTATTTTTTTTTTAATATAAATCCTTTATTGTTTATCACGAGTTGTTTGAGTTATACAATTCCCTGTCGTTTCATCGGTGTAGTTTTTAAATTACTTAACCGCGTCCCGAAATAAACAATATTTTAATTCTAAATATTTTTAATTAAATACGGCTATTGCTACCACCTTTTACAACTAACTTCAATATTTTACATTATGGTGGCCAGCGTTAGGGATTAGCGAAATTACTCCCATACCACTGTTTAGAAACTGGTGTACGAAATCAAAAAAAAATTTTTTTTCTTTTCAAAAATTTTTGAATACTAATTGTGTAAAGCACGCTCGAACGTATTTTTTAAAAAAAAAAAAGGTATTTAATTATCTAATTTTGATCATTTAAAAAAAAAAAAAATTAAAAACTTTTCAAAATGACCACTCCCGAAATGCCTACTCCTGGTACGTCGTCTGTCGTAACCGTCCAATCAAAATTTGCAACACCGAGTAATGTTCTTGCCCCAAATGTGACTACCACACCCATTGCATCATCAAGCGAAACCATTCAGGCTAAAAGACCCGTACCCATTAATGCAACAGGTCCTATTTTAGTAGCATTACCAGAATTTTCGGGAAAACCGAATGAAAATGTGAAAGAATTTTTCGCAAAAATTAAACAAAGGATAATTTTAGAAAATTGGTCACAAGAACAAGCAGTCGCGGTTGTCCGTTATCAATTATCAGGGGACGCATATAAATTTGTGGAATCAGAACCGTCACTTAATGAACCGGATATTACTTTTCAAACGTTAAAAGATGCTTTACTAAAAAAATACACAAAAAAATTAACACCCAGACAGGAAATTGAATCTCTAGCCCAGTGCTCTCAAAAAGTTAAGGAAAATGTTGACGTTTTCGCAACTCGATTAAAAATTTTAGGAAATGCAGTTTTAACAGAAGATTTAAAACTTGTAGATAATGATGTAGGCAGACAGGCTATACGTATTAAACATGATAAAGATTTGATTTATTTCTTTTTACAAGGGCTGAAGGACGAAATTAAACAGATGATTGCATTCGAAATTAATAAAGAACCAAGTATTAGATTTGAAAGGGTTATAGACTTAGCAAAACAGGCCGAGGTTACAATTCAGTCATTAAAAGGATCACAAAATATGTACGACATTAATTCGGTTAATCATGGGGTCAAATGTTTCAATTGTAATAGGGAAGGTCATATTAAAAGAAACTGCCCAAATTTTGGTAATAACCGTCGTGAAAATTTTAATCGCCCTAATCGTCCAAATTTTTCTCGTCCTGAACAAACTAGTTTTAAGCGTAATAATTTCTCAAATAATACTGGTTACAACAATAATTACCGCAGGTCTCAAAATTTAAATAATAACTATTCTAAACCAGGTAATAATGGTAGACAAAATAATTTTCAACAGGGCCAGAAAAATTTTAATAATCAATTTAAACAAGGTAACGGTCGTCAAAATACCCAATTTAATGAAACTCGTAATACAAATCGTACCCAAACCCGATATTTACAAAAACAAAGTGAACCTAGCAAACGTACTAATTTTGAAACACGGGGTACTTTTTTAGATGTAGGAACCAATATAGAGAAAAACACAAGCCGGACGATGTATACCGATTCAGAAAAATAGCCTTGAAAGATGATTCAATTAAAACGCGTGCATATAATGATGTATTAAGTAATAGGCACAATCAAAATCAGAAAGAGTTCGATTGTTTATTTAAACGTTCATTTAATAAAACTAATACTTCTTATCAGTTTCAAATACCAGCAATATTTAATGCGCAACATTTTAATAGAAATAATTTTAAAAAAACGAATACTTGTATTGTCGAATTAATTGTGAATAATTTTAAAGTAAATTTACTTATTGACTCTGGTTCTGGAATTACGATTTTTCGAAGAAATAGCATAAAACAATCAGAGTTAAAATTACGTAAATCAGAAGCTGTACTGCGAAGTGTATCTGGAAATTTAATTAAGGTTTTAGGTTCCGCTAAATTAAACTTTTTCATTGATAATCAAAATTGTCCTTTTGAATGTATTATAGTGGGATGATCATGAAGTCGCTTTATCTGTAGATGGTATAATCGGCCGTGATATGTTACAGTATTTTAATGCACGCATTTATTTTGATAAAAATATATTACAATTAGGGAATTCGCAAATACCAATTAAGACAGAATTTACAAATACGGAATATTTTAGGAATTATTATGTTGATAACAAGGAGTTGGACCAGTTAGTGTTAGATAAGTTAGAACAAATGTGTCAAAGGTTAGATGAATTAGACCTAAAAATTAAGGGTATTGAGCAAAGGGTAATTTTATGTTCAGAATCTGTAGAAGTAGTAAATAATATACATAATCAGATGGAAATTAGTGATAACACGGAACGCTGTGTTTGTAATTTAAGAGACTTTACTGTACAACATTTCAATGAAGGTGATGAAATAATTAGAAGTGTCAATGAACTAAATAATATTAGATCTATAAATAGAACTAATTACAAGGTGTAATGGTCCGGTTGATGGTGTGGTTGTAATTTTGACTAATTGTTTGTACGACGAAAATGTTTTAACGTTATTAGAATAATTTTCCAATTGATTGTCCCTGATAATTGATTTCCAAAGGTCGTAGGTAAAATAATTCGAGCCGTGTTTAGTTTAAAATGTTTATTTGTTGAATTAAATCGTCGTCAATTTGGACCGTTACAGTTTAAATATACACTTTTATTATAATAATTTTAATTTAATTATTTATTTTAATGTTTCGTTATATTAATAATAAATGTTGAATTATTTTATTTAAATATTTTGTAATATTATATTTTTAACAATTATAAATTTCCCAGACGGGATTCGTTATAAAATTTTACATGTTTCCTTTTTTGAGACTAAATTACGTCTTTTTTACTCAATGTCCAGATTGCTAATTTTTTATTCTAACGTGTAGATTCCCAATTAAATCCAAAAAACCCCCCGTTGTACTTTTTCTTCATCAATTTTACTTAATTTTAAAACAAAATGGCTTCTTCTCTTTCATTGGTTGATTAGAAATCGTCACATCGTAAGCACCGCCTACAATGTCTTATGATGTAGCTAGTTCACTAAAATTTAGCCAGGTGGCGATTTACATCTTTAGTTTTACATTTTCAAGTACTAAAATTTGCCACTAGGTGTCACCAGCCATATTACTTAATGGTTACATAATGCCCCGACCAAGTTCTGACTTAAGTTCGTGAAAGACGAATCTTAAGACAGAACTGATAGGAAAAGAACAGACAAAACAAAATCCAGGTACTCGATATTTCCAAAATTTTTTCTTTTTTATGCTTTTAAAATTATTACCGAAAAAGACACATTCAAAATTTTTCTTTGGTTCAAATTGGAAATCTCGGTCCTTTACAAATAAACATTCTTCTCAAACTTAGCATTTAATTACAATAATAACACAATGAAGTATACTTTTCAATATTACAGAGTATGCGACAAAGATGGACTTAATCCACGAACGAGTGCTGGCAATGCTTATCGCTAATATGTTAGAAAATTTTCATAAACTAAAAACCGGGTTACATTTTAAATTTCAGATATCCCCGTTAACGACGGACTGTTATCATCCGGATCCGTTGGAGTTGACATATAGTTTTCCAAGGTCACGATACGATTAGTGACTGACTTGGCGTTCGGGGATTATCACTACGTTCAGTTATTCAACCTAATAAATGTAAGTTGAAGTCTTCTACAATTTTAATTCCGCTTTGCTGACCAACACTCGTTCCTGGTAGCATCCATCTACCAACTCTTGTTTCTTTCTTATGTGTTAAAATAATATTTATTTCTTATTTAATATAAGTCATTTAATTCTTCAAAGAAATTTATTACACAGTTTAATGATGATAAGTTTATTTAAAATTAAAATAATAAAATACGCATACATGCATAAATATTAATAATATACATAGAATCACGTACATTATATGAAATAATTTTATTAAGTATTTATTTAAAAGTTGAAACACTTGTTTCATAAACAAATTTTAATCATTCTGGTATCGTTATATACCATAAAAACATTAATCGACAATAAGAGCAAAATTATAAAAGTTTTATTCAAAAAGAAAATTTTAAATTCTCCTTTACAAATTGAAAATTACCTTTAGTTAAATTCATTAATATTGATTTATATTTAGATTGTTATATTTGGAACAAATTCATTTAATTTATTACATATACGTATAATGCCGATAATGTATGTATGGTATGTCCCATGACCCACACTTCAGCATCGTAAAACGACAAACTTTCAAAAAAAATTTTTTAATCAATCCAATTTTCTCAACCAAAGAAATTTCATTTACCCAATAATTGGTGTCTCATTATTTATTGAAATATCCACCTTTGAGTTTAAAAACTGGATTCACCAATAATATAAAATTTATGTCATGAAAGACTATTATCCCAATCATGAAAAACCAATAAATCCTGCAATCTAATTTATACTTTATTTATCAAAATTTATTCAAATTCAAGTAAATGTTACAGTAATTATAGTTTGTCATATTTACAACCAAATTGAAAAAAGGTCCGTGGAAAATGTTACATACTGTACATAAATGATTTCATTTAACTTGGATAGATATTGCTATTAAATGCTTTAAAATGTTTTTTCCCTTTATGTTTAAAATCTTTATACATAATTATAATTGAGATATATATAAATATGTCAGAATTTGTTACATAAAATCACTTCATTTTTCCAAAACTGAAAACCTTTTTTATTTTCATTAAGAACATTTTGTTAATAGATAAACAATTCCAAACAATTATGGTCACCTTTATGTGCTCTGTAATATCATAGTTCAGTACAAAATTAGTCTTTGAGATTCAAACTATAATTTTTATTCCAAATTTAAAATTATTAAGGCAAAGTATCTTTTATGTATTTTTATAATGTATTAGAAATAAAATTGTTTATTATTATATCCTTACTTTAATTAAAATTTGACTCTAACAACAGGGATAAAGCAAAATTTTTGTACGGAGTGATTTTTTCTTCATATCACGACGCACGATGGTTATAAAACCGTTAAAAATTAAATAATATACATTTCAATATAAATGACACGAGTACAAAAACAAGTATATGCTTGTTTTATTATCATTGGTTGTACTATCCCGTGTGAATGCTATTTCTGTTTTAAATTTATATATTCTTCAAGAAGTGAGATAGGTGTAGCACGCGCTTTCCGAAATACACATGCCCTGATATAAATTGATTATATCGTATTCACTCTTGTTTCATCCTTTCAGTTATTACAGTAGCCTTGAATAAAGATTTAAAATTATTTTTTCTTAGAATTGTTTTTATAAATAACATACCGAAAAAGTTTTAAATTTTATACTTATATATTTTATTTCCCATGAAACGATAATGATTTGTATGTATTATTTACCCAATTTATTTCATGGTATGATATTTCCAAATGGTTCACATGCTAAAAAATAAATTTTTTCCTCCTTAGAATAATTTTGATTTTATTTCCTTGAAATGGAATTTTGAAAAATAACTTAAGAAATCAGGCATTCCACCCTGCATTATTTTTTGATAAAAATATACCTTTTTGTACTTAGAAACAAACGACAATTTTCCTTATTAATTATATATCGATTCTCACACGCATAATAGTTTTACATCGATGGCATTCAGGTTCCCGTCAATTTATAAATCACCCAACAGTTTAATACGACGAAAGAGAATAAAATTGCAATTCATCAGCTTATTTCAATAATATAATAATATAAATCTTATTAATCGCCTTTTATGGCACTCATCATACAAAATACCTTTAATATCTTCAAAACATTTCATTTTCATTAAATTTTCCATAAAAATAATAACTTTTCTCATTCGCTTAATAAATATTGGGCTAAATTTATTACTATTTTCTTAAATACACTTAATAATTAAACCTGAATGTAATCGATTGAATAAACTGATATTCCAAAATTATTTTTATTACCAATTTATTGGTGTCAGTGTAGAATACCGTCTTTGTCAAAATTAGATAAAGAAAGAATTTATGTATTCATTAAAGGAATTTATTTATTTTAGACATTATTTGTTAATTCATTTTTTTTTTTTATATATGTTTGCTTACATCAGGGTAAAAATTTGTATTAATTGGAGTCAGGAAGATAAGAATTTTATTTATTTATTTGATGAAATAAACTTATTTATTTTAAATATTATATGACTGTTAGCCATTCTTAGAAACATCAAAACCACTTGACAAACTAAATTGCTACTGCAATAATATGTATTTTGTAATTGAAATAAATATCGTATGTTAAATAAATATAACGTGATTCATATTGATTTGATGATTTAAAATTTTAAATTTTTAATAAAACAATTTTACCAATGTTCATGCAATGTTCCGCCACCTTGGCAATTCTGCCCTACTTAAAGTGGTCAAAGGGCCAAAAAATAAATTTTCTTTTTTTATTATTATTCATTAAAAATTTTGAGATGAATTGCATTATAAACTCCTCTCACAATCCCCGATTCCGGGTAGACCAAGGTATACGCATTAAAATTTTTAATACCACTTATGCAAAATGGACTTTCAAAAAGATGAGCAAATTTTTTAACCTGTTTTTGTTTCATCGACGATCTCGGGTGTGTTCTCAAAAGTACTTTATCACCGATATTAAATGTTTTTACCTCGTGTTTATCATGTTTTTTCTTTCTAGATTCAGCCATTTTTAAGGTTTTCTCATATGCCAATTTTAATTTATCATTAATATTAATTGGTACTGATTCAGGAAATTGTATAATTTCGCTAATGAAAGATTTGGACTGTCTGTTAAACATTAACTCGTATGGTGTGAATCCTGTAGAATTGTGGGGTGTGGAATTAAGACAATATTCGATATAAGGTACATAATCTACCCATGATGAATGTTTTTTACTACAGTATGTTCTGAAAAGGCGATTTATTTCCCTGTTCACGCGTTCTTCGGTATTTGCTCTAGGATTATATACGCTAACTGTTGATACCCGAATGCCTGCTTCGGTTAATGCACGTTGCCATACCGGTGATCTGAATTGTGATCCATGATCACTTACTATACTTTCTATAGGACCAACTTCTGGGATAAATGATTTCAATACTCGGTCCGCACATTGTTTTGCGGTAGCCCCTTTTAACGGATATAATTTGACAAGTTTGGTGAAATTATCTTTTATTGCAAAAATTTGATTCATACCCAATTTTCCCACTGGTAATGGACCATACAGGTCACAGAATACAACTTCTAATGGCCTAGTAGAAATAATATTTTTTAATGGGCCTTCGCTATAATGGTTTGGTACTTTACATTTTTGGCATAAAACACATTTTTTTACTATTGACTGTACACGATTATGCAAATTGTTCATATAAAAGTGTTAATTGTACATATTTTTGTGTACCAAAATGACCATGATACTTATGAAAAAATTCAATTACATCGGTTGAGATTGCTTCCGGGAGAACGATTTGCCAATTAAACGGAAAATTTGGTTTTTTATGAAAAAGTATATTATTATGTAGTTTATATTTATCACCAAAGCTATCAATATTCCTAATAATATCTGAACAATATGCATCCTGCTGTTGATATTTTTAAATGTTAGGTAATAATTTTTTAAAATTAATTTTATTAAAATCTAATTTAATACCACAAATTTGTAATTCGGGATAAGTATTTTCACTATTATTTGTTTCATTGTCAATATCTTCTATTTCTGACTCAAGATTCAAATTGTTCATTATTAAATTTTTATTCCCTATATTATCATTATCTATTGGTTGTGGATTTCGTGAAAATAAATCAGCAATAAAGTTTGCTGTACCACTTAAATATTCAATTTCGAAATTGAAATCTCCTAGTGATAGGAACCATCTCAAAAGCCTATTGCTGACAATTTTGGCGTTACGTAAGAAGGATAAAGCCTTATGGTCAGTTCTTAGAATTACTCGGTGTCCCAGTATATATGTTCGGAATTTTTTAAGGCTGTACACCGCGGATAAAAGTTCCTTTTCGGATATGGTAAACTTTCTCTCGGAATTTGTCAGGCTACGTGAAACAAAACTTATTGGCAAGTGCTCCCCTTTATCATCTAATTGGTATAAATATCCTGAAATCGCAAAATCCGATGCATCGACATTTACATAAAAAGTTTTATTAAAATCCGGGTAATTAAGTAGAACTGATTCTTTAAATCGATTTTTTAATGTATCAAATGTTTCCTGTTCGTCAGGTCCCCACACCCATTTTGCACCCTTTTTAAGTAAATGAGTTAATTTTGCTGTGAGAAAACTAAAATTGTTAAAAAAGCGTCTGTAAAAGTTAAAAAGGCCTAGGATTGATTGTAATTCCTTTACATTTTTAGGTGGCTGCAATTTAGAAATCGCTTCTATCTTTTCCCCATCCATTTTTATACCTGAATATGTTAAGATATGACCAAGAAATTTAATTTCCCTTTGAAAGAAATTGCATTTGTCAAAATTTACTGTAACACTCGCGGAAGACAATTTGTTTAAAATTATTCTAATATGTTCAATGTGTGACTCAACATCTTCGGAACACACCACGATATCGTCGACGAAAACGTGACAGAAATCACGCACATCGTCGCCTAAAATTGTATCCATAGCCTTTTGGAAGGCTCCAACAGCCAAATTGATACCAAATGGTAACCTTTTATATTGATAACATTTACCATTTATAAGAAATCCCGTATACTTTTTACTTTCAGGGTGTAAAGGTATTTGCCAGAATCCCTTGATTAAATCGAATGACGAAAAGACCTTTTTATTTTGGAATTTTGCAAGAATATATTCTATTGATATAGGCGATTCCTTATCCTGTATTATTAATTTATTGACCTCTCTGGCGTCCAGAACTACCCGTACCTTGCCTGTTTTACTTATTACTACGTGTATTGGATTAATATAATTCGTGTAAGTTCGCTCGATAACCCCCCATTGTATCATACGTTGGATTTCCTTTTCAGCAGCTGGAAGTTTTGCATAAGGGATTGGGTAACATTTAGCTGCGAAAGGCACATGGTCCTTTACTTTAAATTCACACACAAAATTTTTTACGCACCCTGGTACCTTTGTAAAAATATGTAAATTTTCCCGAAAAATATTTAAAAGTTTATTTTTATGATTTTCAGATAGTATAGAAGTATTATTAATACGCTGTTCAATAGCTTCAAATGGTGTATGAATTTCTTCGTCACACTCTGTATTTATGACATTGTTATTAATCGTATATAAAATATCGTTATCCAATTTATCATGAACCGGTATTATTTTAACTAAATTATTTAAAGTTTTATGTTCGTTTTCGGGGATAAAAAATACATCTTTAAATTTTATAGTGTAGTTCTGAGATTCAATGTTGAATTTGAAAGTGGAGTTACTAAAATCAATTTTTGCCGAATATTTTTCACACCATTCTGTCCCCAAAATTACGTCATAACTGAGGTTTTCAATTACAAGGCAATGTAAAGGAATTACTATATCAGAAAACTTCAATTCCAAAAATACCTGTGAGTTTACTACCTTAGATTTTTTTCCTAATGCCGTTAAAATTTGACATTTTGCTGTCGGTATTAAAGGTATTGGTTTCCCAGTCAATTCTATACTTTTCTGATTCAATTCGTTATATTTATCTATTTATTTAACCCTGTTACATTACTCCCACTATCAATTAAAAGTGAAATTTTTTCAGTCAAAAACTGACATTGAATAACAGGTAATGAATTCAATTGACTGGTACTGTACATTGTAGCACTCGGTGTACCGATATCTTCTGTTAAGATATCAGTAAATTCGTCAGATATCGCATTACAGATAAAAGTTTCACAGAAATCAAATGTATCAAATGGGTAATCATTAATACTATAATTATTTTCAAAGGTGTTAACTTTTGTAGATTCTAAATTAGTTTCGGGGTCAGTAATTTGTAAATTTTGACCAGTGGACACCGGTACTACCGGGCCACTGGTGATACTTAGTTTTCCTGATTTAATTCCATGGTATCTGCTGCTGTATTAGAAGCAGGAATTGCTTCCGCAACATTAGCAGTCAATGTTTGGTCCGACATTTCAAATTCAACATTGTTTATTATTCCCTCAATGTGATTTATATTATTAGAAATATTACTATTGGGCGCACGTGGTTGTTGGTTATTTCTATTAAAATTATTGTTATTTGCATAATTGTTAGTATAACGACGGTTGCCCGTAAAATTTCGATTATTGTTTGTAAAATTTCTATTATTATTGGTAAAATGTCGAGAATTTTGAAGATTTCCATAATTGTAATTATTTTGATATCTAGTATTACTTGTACCAATATTGTCAGAAAAACGAACAGATCGATTATTTGAATTAAAATTGGGATTATAAGTGGCATTATTATTATTACTACCAAGAGTCTGTCCCGTATTTGTATTATTACGAGTATTATTATTTGTGTTAGCATTTGAATTTCTATTACTGAAATCCCCATATGAGTTATTGTTGTTATTCGAAAAACGATTATTATTAAAATTTGAGAAACCATTATTACCATATGATCGAGTGAAATAATTGTCAAAATCTCTTAATGAGTTTTCCAATTCCTGTATGGTTTTGCAATTTATTAAGAAACGGTTTATTTCAAATGGAAAGTGATTTATTATAATTTTAATAAAATTATCAGTGTCGACCTTCTGATTTAAATGCTTAACCAACTTATGCCAATATGTTAAATGTGATAAATATAATCCTTTTCTAACAGTTTGATGATTTTTATTTGTGTAAAAATCAATAAGTATTTTATTTTGAATCTCTTGACTCCAGAAAGAATTTAAGAACCAAGATTTGAATAAAGCAAAATTGTTGATATCGTTTTCATAAAGAGAAAATATATTTTTTATATTAGAATTTAATTTACTACACGCAAACCTAATTTTTTCTTGTTCTGAAAATTCGTTAACTGAAAAGTATTGTTCAAGAGATTCCACGAATTCAATAGGGTGAAGCTCTTGTAATTTATTATTAAAAGTTCCGACATTAATCGTTTCATTTCTAAGAAATGACAAACTGCCCAATGATATATTTTGTAAACTAGTGTTACCCTTATTATGGTTTAGTATAGAAACGCTATTTTCCAATACCTCGACTTTATTATTAATTGCCAATAAACTTTCTTGCTGAGAATTAAATTTTTTATCAAGATTTTCAATTTTGGAATCGATCAAATTTTCAGTTTCAACTTTAATTTTATCTAACTTATTGTCTATTGTGTTATGGGTTTCATTACAATTATTTTTTACGAAATTTATTTTTTGTTCGAGTTCACTTTTTGTGTTTGTAATGTCCTTTTCAAATTTATTTATATAAAAATCAAGCCTAGCATTGTTGTCATCTAATTTTTTATTTGTACTATCAATTTTGTTAGTTTGCAAGTCAATTTTATTTTCAAGCCTACTAAGTAACATCGTAAGCATACCTTTGAAGTCATCGTCCGGTTTTGATACTGGATCACTTGAGAATTTGGGCACCTCGGCGCTGCTGCACGTTGTTTCTACACCAGAGTCCCTGGATAATTGTTCTCCACTCTGAAACTGGACTGGTTCTCCTGATGATTCCACGTTCTCATGAACAGCATTGCTCCTTGGGGTTGATGCACATAATTCTCCAGATGAAAATAGGACGCTGGATACGCCGATGCTGTTTTCTTCCATGGTTAAATTTGTAGTATCCATTTCGGTTGACTTGCTCGAAATGTTTCGCGGGATGCCACTCTGTAATGGTCCGGTTGATGGTGTGGTTGTAATTTTGACTAATTGTTTGTACGACGAAAATGTTTTAACGTTATTAGAATAATTTTCCAATTGATTGTCCCTGATAATTGATTTCCAAAGGTCGTAGGTAAAATAATTCGAGCCGTGTTTAGTTTAAAATGTTTATTTGTTGAATTAAATCGTCGTCAATTTGGACCGTTACAGTTTAAATATACACTTTTATTATAATAATTTTAATTTAATTATTTATTTTAATGTTTCGTTATATTAATAATAAATGTTGAATTATTTTATTTAAATATTTTGTAATATTATATTTTTAACAATTATAAATTTCCCAGACGGGATTCGTTACAAAATTTTACATGTTTCCTTTTTTGAGACTAAATTACGTCTTTTTTACTCAATGTCCAGATTGCTAATTTTTTATTCTAACGTGTAGATTCCCAATTAAATCCAAAAAACCCCCCGTTGTACTTTTTCTTCATCAATTTTACTTAATTTTAAAACAAAATGGCTTCTTCTCTTTCATTGGTTGATTAGAAATCGTCACATCGTAAGCACCGCCTACAATGTCTTATGATGTAGCTAGTTCACTAAAATTTAGCCAGGTGGCGATTTACATCTTTAGTTTTACATTTTCAAGTACTAAAATTTGCCACTAGGTGTCACCAGCCATATTACTTAATGGTTACAAAGGACAATTCAAATGAAGTATTAAATAAGAAATTAGGGGAAGAGTGTGTCAATGAAGATAATGTAATTAGTTGTGTTAACCAAAAAGTTACAATGGTAGATGGAAATATGATTTGTAAAGTAAGACAGGAAAATAAAAAGGCAGGTACAGGGCCTAACAAAGATAAATGTAAAATAAATAGTGATGGTAATAAAAAATTGTTAAGTAATAAGGTAAATGGTAACATTATGAAAACTGAACGAACGGTTAGGAAACCGGAAAACAGAGTAAAAGTATTAAAGGAGAATATCAATGCTAGTGAAAATTGTGTAGGAAATGAAAATGTAAGGGGAAAAATTAGCCAAAAATTTGAGGGCAAACATAATGAAGTAGGCTTTGTGAACCAAATATTCAGGGAAAAGTCGGTTCAGCAATGTAGTAGGGAACTCCCATTGGATCTGTCAATGCCGTTGACAGAAATCGATGGAAAGAATAGTCGAAGCGAGAGGGTACACGGCACTTACCCGATCATTTTGACTGCTTCTGTGAAAGTACCACCGCGTTGTATACAATTGATTTCAGGTACAATATCGGATATAAATTCTGATGACCTGACAGTTGTAGTCGAACCAGTCCTATTACCTATTAACGGATTACTAATAGCTCGAACCTTATGTTATGCCTCGAATATTAGGTTAAATATTGTAAATCTAACTGATGAACAAATTGAATTAGATAAAAATACTGAAATTGCGCGCGCAGAAAAAGTAATCGTCGACGAAGAATTAAATGATAGTGAAAATGAAAATAAATGTAATGTAAGGGAAAATGTAGAAATCGTAGCTAGCAACGGTAAAAAGGTTAAATCTAATAAGAAAGTGAGGAAAAGGAAAAATATAGGTAAATACGTGGAAAATGTAGTATTAAATGAGGAAAAGGTTAACCTTAGTGAAAATGATAATAGGGTAAAGGACCCTGGTATGTTACAAGTAAATAGGGGAACCATGAATTTTAACGGCAAAGTTAATAATGAAAACGTTACTGAAAATATTGAATTAGTGGCCACAGTTAATAAAGTTAATAAGGAATCAATTGATTTGAAGGTTAATGAATTAGAACATTTATCTGAAAATGAGAAAACGAGGTTAAAGAAACTACGAATTTATTGAAATATTTGATGTAGGAAATGTTAAGTTGACACATACTTCTAAAATACAACATAGTATAATTACTACTTCTGAAACACCCATTACCAAAGCACCTTATCCTATACCCTTCGCTCAACGACAAGAACTTAAGAAACAAATTGATGAAATGTTAGAACAAGGAATTATTAGGGAATCAAATTCACCCTGGTCTGCTCCAGTAGTTATGGTACCGCGTAAAACAATTGATGGGGAAGTACAGCAAGTGAGGGTCTGTATTGACTATAGGGCTTTAAATGCCATAACGGTCAGGGAATATCTACCACTGCCAAATATTCAAGAAACGTTAGATCAAATAGGAGATTCGCTGTTTTTCACAACTTTAGACTTATTATCTGGTTATTGGCAGGTACCCGTTCATCCTGATGATATTCCTAAGACTGCTTTCTCAACTATTGATGGTCATTATGAGTTCCTACGCATGCCATTTGGACTAATTAACGCCCCAGCAACTTTCCAGAAACTTATGAATGCTACTTTGTCCGGACTGACGTATGAACAATGTCTAGTTTACCTTGACGACATAATTGTATTCGCTAAAAACTTTGATGTGCACCTAATAAGATTGAGAAATGTATTCAACAGGCTTAAAGAAGCAAATTTAAAACTAAAATTTAAAAAATGTACTTTTTTGGCTGAATCAGTAAAGTATCTGGGACACATTGTAAGTAAAACTGGTACGCACCCAGACCCTGAAAAGACATCCATTGTTAAAACTTATCCTGTTCCAAAGTCTCCTAAAGAAATACGACAATTTTTAGGACTTATAGGTTTTTCTCGTAGGTACATACAGGACTTTGCAAAATTAGCGGCCCCACTGACAGAACTGACTAGAAAGAATAAACAATTTATTTGGGAACAAAAACATCAAGAATCTTTTGACACACTTAGACAAAAATTAATTGAAGCACCTATTTTAGCACATCCAAATTTCAACGAGACTTTCATACTTTCTACGGACGCATCGAAAACGGCCGTGGGAGCTATTTTAAGTCAGAACATAGACGGGGTTGAAAAACCAATAGCATATGCAGGGAGACAACTTAATAAAAATGAACGAAATTATACCATAACGGAATTAGAGTGTCTTGCGATTGTATATGGTATCAAACAATTTAGATGTTATCTCTACGGTAGGCAATTTACGGTAGTAACTGATCATCGTGCTCTAAAATGGCTTTTAACACTAAAAGATCCGACTTCTAGATTAGCCCGGTGGGCCCTACTTTTAAGTGAATACAGTTTTGACATACAGTACAGACCTGGAAAATTGCACAATAATGTTGATGCTCTAAGTAGGATTCCCATAGAAAATATTAATTATGTTAGTTATTTACCCGTATGGAATAGAGAACTAATTAAAAACGAACAACAAAATGATAATTCTTTAAAAATTATTTTTGAAACTCTAAAAACAAATCCGGAATCTTCAGAATATTTCCTAGATGACGATAATATACTGTATAAAAAGGGAACTAAAAATGAACGTCACGATAGGTTAGTAGTCCCTACGTCACTTAGAACTAAATTTATACATGAATATCATGATTTACCATTTGCTTCTCATCAAGGTGTGATAAAAACTCTAAATTTAATGAAACAAAAATTTTATTGGCCTAATATGAATAAAGACATTGACATGTACATTAAAACTTGTGACTCCTGTAACAGACGTAAAACAGTAAATAATCGGAAACCTGCTCCATTACAAAATTTACCTATAGTGCATAAACCTATGGAAATGGTGAGTATTGATATTGTCGGTCCACTTCCAGTAACAGAAAAGTACAGAAATAAATATTTGTTGACATTTCAAGATTATTTTACTCGATATGTTGAAGCAATACCCTTAGAGGACCAAAAAGCAGAGACTGTAGCAAAAGCGTTTGTGACACAAATTATTTGTAGACATGGTGTACCACGTAAATTACTGACTGACAGAGGCGCAAATTTCACCTCGGATCTTATGAAAAACATTTGTAAAGAATTAAAAATTGACAAAATTCAAACTACAGCCTATAATCCAAAATGCAATGGTATGGTGGAAAGATTTCACAGAGTTTTGAAAGACATGTTGTCTCATTTTATTAGTAAAAATCAAAGAAATTGGGATGCGATCTTACCATATGTACTATTTGCATACCGTACTTCAGTACATACCTCAACCGGTGAAACCCCATTTTTCCTTATGCACGGACGAGACGCAGAATTACCTTTTGACGATATTTTACGACCACGAAGACTAAAATATGACTATGCAGAAAATTATGCAACTGAAATGACAGCTAGATTACACCAAGCTTTTGACTATGTAGCGCAAAATCTAAAAAAATCAGCTAAACAACGTGAAATACAGTATAATAAGAAAACTGCTGAAATTGAGTTTAAGATAGGTGATAAAGTACTTCTATATGACAACAGTCAAGTTATTGATCAAAGTAAAAAACTTGCACGTCCTTGGATCGGTCCGTTTAAAATTACAGAGAAACTTAGTTCCGTAACATATCGTATTTTAAATGAGAAAACAAAAAATACACAAGTGGTTAATGTCAATAGACTAAAATTGTACTTAGAAAGAAACGATAGTTCTAAAAATAAAACAGTAAAAGAACCCGCAGAAGATGTTACTGTTAAACCTAGAGTATACGCGCCGCTACAAATTAGAAATCTTGAAACTGACGAAATAGAAGAGGCCGAACCAATAATTTTACATAGAGAAATGCACGAACGTGACGAACGAGACGAACAGGTAGAATATGAGCCGTGGATAGGAACCCCTATGTCATTAAACAATGATAGATTTGATAATGTAGAAATTGACGATCAATATGAACCAAATTTAGAAGAAATTAGGGAATCAGACAGTGAAAATGCCGAATATTACGAGGTTGTTAGACAATCTGATGATGACGAAATTAGAGAATCTGAATATGAAGAAGCTAGGGAATCATATGACGAATGTAGACCAGACGATGATAACATTGACTTAGGTGACGAAAATGTCGAACAAGAAATCGAAACAGGGGATAATGAATTAACTGATCAAGATACACAACCTACTCACACGTACGGACTTAGAAGTCGAGGTCCGGTAGAAGAACATCCTTGGGTTCTTAAAAAACGAATTTAAGCAAATGTTAAAATTAAATTTTTGCTGAAGTAATGTTAAGAATTTTAACAACCTACATAAAAAAAGAGGAAATCAAATTATATTTACAAATAAGAATAATTTTAAATTATAATAATGAACTTGAAAAAATTAAAAGGCAGTAACAAAGTCTATTCTACTTGATAAAAATGTAATGGGATTTAAAAACTATACAATTATATAAATACCTAAAAAAAAAAAAATCGATTAAAATGTTTTATTATAGATTGGAAAAAATGTTTCACTTATGTAATTGTAGTTATAAAATAAGTACAAGTACTAATACTTTTTCCTTTGTTTGAGGAAATATTGAACGAAACGAGCCTAATTACGACGAAAATTCAATATAATGGGTCCATGGTTACCACTACGTATGGTTTGGTGAAAATGACAAAAGCAGCCAGCCAGCTGATGTCAAGGTCACTACCTAAGGGAAATCCAAATGTAAGCCAACTTCGCTGTCGCATCCAAGGGAACCTTCACTTATGCCGAATCAGTCAATTTCTCGGCAAAGTAAATTGTGGGTTCATCAAAAATGGCATTCATCATAACTGGCATAGTCACATATAGTCTCATGCCAAGGAGAAGCTCACGGAAATGGTTTTGGAACACGACTCAATGTTAGAGTTTAGTTTGTTCTTATTGGAGCAACCTTTATCGCTAGTTATCAAAGTAAATTGTCAGTAGAACCATCATCAAAAAAAATGGATGCCCAAGAAATCGCCCTGCAAGTAGCAAATCGTTGTCCAAAAACAAAATGCGTTCAGCAATGTCATCTTCGACAGTGTCATCATTACTGTTCATCGAAGTATCATGGTAGTAAAACTAAAACACGAATGGAAACCTATAGTCATCGACTCCCCAATGGAAGTACGTCATGAACAGCCCCCTTAGCAAACGCAAGTTATACCCAAACCCGAAACGCCAAGAACAGACCCATGACCCAGATCAATTGAAAAGGCTCAGTGAAGTGGAAAAAGTGAATTTTAAAGACTTAAATAATTGAACATTAAGTGTTATAGTTAAGATTTAAAAAAAATATATATAAAAAAAAAATAAGTACATAAGCGTATCTATGAAAATAATGTAGTTTTGGAAATGTTAACGGTGTTCCATTTTGAAGAAAAAGAATTTATGAATTGAAATATTTTAATTGGTAACTATTTTGATTGTTTGAAGTATTTGACAATTTCTGACGAAAGTACGTACATAAATTCTTATGAATGCATTTTGAATTATTTTAAGAATTTCGATAAGTATTAAATTACAGAGTAATTGAGTAGGAATAAAATCACTTGAATAGGGTTCTTGATCGTAATTCTAACTTAAGATTTTTATTTGAATAAATCAATTTTAACAGAAAGTAAAGGTAAATTGAATTTTAAAAGAAAGATATTTAAAACCTGATAATGAATACACGGATTTGATAATGATTTTCATTCATTTTATGAAACAAGGGTGTAGTTACTGAAAAAAAAATATAACAAATCGTAAATTTACTTAAGAATATAATCAAAATAATAGAATTCAATGTTTAATAATCTGAATTAAAAATTGCAAACATAAACTGAATGCTCCTTTGTTTCCTGAACAAAAAAAATAATTACCGGATGGTGTTGTATACGCATAATAAAAGTGAAGATTCTGAAAGTAACAGTACGACAAATTCTTAAGGAAGAAGAATTGTAAATCACACTTTTTTGTTTAGAGAAAGGAATTGCTCACTTTTGTTATGTAACGGATTTAATTTACAGATTTTGTTGAATATCGAAACATTTTTGCAATTAGAAATTAATTATGAATATTAGTTATATAATTTTGAGTGTATCATTAAGATCGAATAAAAGGTTAATTTTTTTTCGAAACTGAACGAAAAATTAACTTTCATTTTAAGGGGAGGGAAATGTAATGAATACGTATTTTTGTCCTCCACTGTATTAATTTTCTAAAAAAACATCAATTGTCGATTGAATTTATTGAACGATATACAATCAGACGATAAGTTGCAATATGTACCACTTCTTAGAATTGGAAGAAACGTGTAATTGGGATAGATGGTCAGACGGTCATCTCAATAACTTGATGAGTGAGGCTTCCTGAAATTATAGAGGCCCTAATAGTGGAAGTTGTCACGTAGACACACAATCGAACGTCATAAAAGCAGAAACTGAGTTTTAATCGGGAGTAGTCAGTATTCAATCTTGGTTCAATCTTCAATCTTGATTGAGTCGTCAATATTGATTCGTTCGATCAAGTTCAGTAAATTCAGTCATGTAATTATACCAGTTAAAGTGTTAAAGATTTATTTTTAGTGTTGTACTATTGTGAATACCTAAGGAAAGGTAATATGCGCTTCCTTCCATAAAATTTGGTCTACATATGCACCCCGATTCGGAATATTTTACTAAAAATTCGAACTAATAATTATTTAAGATATTTTTGGATAATTTTCACATAACTTATGGTAATCCTGCAACCACACCCAAATCGGCTTGCATATGTATCGATATTAGATTATAAGAATTTTACAATATCTTTATTTTTCATTGTTGAAACATAATTTCTATTGTAACTTGATTTGGCCCGTTATGATTTCAATCCTGTAAATTTGATATTTTATTTTTTTTTAATATAAATCCTTTATTGTTTATCACGAGTTGTTTGAGTTATACAATTCCCTGTCGTTTCATCGGTGTAGTTTTTAAATTACTTAACCGCGTCCCGAAATAAACAATATTTTAATTCTAAATATTTTTAATTAAATACGGCTATTGCTACCACCTTTTACAACTAACTTCAATATTTTACAATCGTTCAACCGTCGACCTCCAAGAAATGAAAACTAACAGAAAGCGAAATGAACATTTTTGTTACGTGTTTTCAAAAAAATTAACTGAAACAGCTAATATTACACATTTATTATTATTTTAGAATGTAAATATAAAAGTTACAAAATAATTATAGGTATCTACCAGTATAAATTGTGTTTTTTTTTATTTAACAAAATGTTAAAAAATTACGTTTTTTAAACTTTTTTATACTTAAAGAGCACTGCCTTTTAATTGAAGTATCATCTTGAAATTTTGGGAAAGTTTATTTTAGTAAATGGAACTTATATGAGTAAATGGAACCTATATTGAGTAAATGGAACTTATATATATATATATATATATATATATATATATATATATATATATATATATATATATATATATATATATATATATATATATATACCGTGTGAGTTTTTCGGGAGTTGCCATTTTGATTACAGCCAAACCGTTGATTTAATCGAAAAATTGTTCAAATAAGAGTTGTAGATATCGACGGGGGCAACCGATTGCTATAGTCAGGTCGGGAGCTTTATAGCTCTCATGGTTTTCGTGTTATGATACAAACTTATAGTTTTTTAAATGAGACTATATGTTAATTTTTCGATAAAACTGTTCTAATGCATCAATTAAAAATATAAATGAAGAAAAAAAATTTTTTTGCCCATGTTTATTTTTTGAATTTTTCTTTAATTTAGCAATTTGGCGGTAGAAATATGCATATGTATTTGAGGCTCTTTCAACCGACAGAGTTTTAACGGCTAAAATTTCTATTATATCCAAGAAAAGAACCTTTTCCAATATCATTTTGGAGTATAGATGTCGGGCTCTATTTCAAGTTTTTAACATTTTTGCATAAAAAATCAAATTATTTTAAAAAATTAGTATTTAAAGTAACTTAATTTAAAAATAATTTGAAGTATTTCATTAATTTACTGAAAAATATATTTATTTTTTATTTATTTTTTATAAAAACCATAAGAGCTATAATGCTCCTGACTATAGCAATCGGTCGCCCCCGTTGATATCTACAACTCTTATTTGAACAATTTTTCGATTAAATCAACGGTTTGGCTGTAATAAAACTGTATTTCTGAAAACTCACGCTATATACCATGTGAGTTTTTCGGGAGTTGCCATTTTTATTACAGCCAAACCGTTGATTTAATCGAAAAATTGTTCAAATAAGAGTTGTAGATATCGACGGGGGCACCCGATTGCTATAGTCAGGAGCATTATAGCTCTTATGGTTTTTGAGCTATATATAAGGCAAACTTATCGTTTTTTAAATGGAAACGTATGTTTAAAAGTTTTTCAAAAATATGTTTATGATTCAAAACTACCAGTAACACTCAAATTTTTATTCTTTTATCTCATATTTTTGACTAATTACGTTTTAGAAATGATACTTTTAAAGGGGGGGGGGGTTCGATAAGGCCTTATTTCCGCCCCAAAATGATGAAAAAAAATGTCAACGATTTAATGTTTTCTTTATATATCTTGAATGTAGACTATATGCCTGACAAGAAAATATGTATATAAAAGAAAAAAAATTACAATTGGTATTACCTGTGGGCCGCCAAACTTTGGTCTATACTGATTTTCGTTCAAAATAACACATTTTCAATAACATTTTAATTTTTTTTATATAGAGCGCATGGAGGAAGCAGTTTCTTTTTTATGTTATTTTAATGTTCTCATGTTACTGTACAATTTATTTTAAAATTACGTTGCTTCCACTTTGCGCTCACAGGTAAACACAAATAAAATGATTTTACAATTAAAAAATTGATCATATAAATGCATAAAATTAATTTATTGAAGTGCCACCACGGCACAAACTTGTTGGAACATGTCACTTCGTTGTTTTAACGGCGCACAGGAGTGACAAAAATGGAAATTTCCCACTTTTACATAGATGACCAAGGTCTTGATAAAATATTTTTACATAAAAAATCGAGTGATATTTTAAGAATAAAAATTCAATCTAGGCACACAGCTTCCAAAATATACTTTCTTTGGATAAAGTACAATCCCACCACTGTACTAATCTGGTACTGTTAGTGCAAAGTAGGGGCAAGACTTGTTGGTTGTTGCGCTCATATTGCCTCCGTAATCTGGTACTTAAGTTACAACAGATATCAGGATCATATTACTCGAAGAGTCCCGTGCGATTTCAAAAAAATTTTAATGGATGCAGATGTTGAAAGATATTGGAGTGACGAGAATGAAGACTAGATAAGGAGTGTAACGTTTAAAAATGTTAAAACTTTTAAAATTATCCAAATAAAGTTGATTAATTTCATAATTTTGCCTTTTCATAAAACCTTCCTATAATAATAAGATCAACTGAAAAATTAATGGTAAATGAGAATATTCCGGCATAATATTTATTCCATCTTACTATTTACCGTCATGTAAACCTAATACACATATAAGAATTCATGGAGGGGATGGGGCGAAAATAAGGCCTTATCGATACCCCTCCTTTCGTACTCAAGTGTTTGCAAACGATTAGGATTTTACGGTTACAAGATATTAGCTCAATGTGGCTGCCATTTTAATCAATGGTAATAACGAAAAATTAAACGACTATTACAAGTACAATAAGGAAATAGAATTTCAGTTTTAATTCACTGAAAAATAAAAAAATAATTATTCTGAAAAGTCACTGTTTGACAGATACATTGGCGTCTAAACATATTTTTATAGTAAGTATTTTCAGAAAAAACGAAAAGTTTTTTGTGAAAATACTATCGAATCTCAAATATTTTTACACTATTTGAATACATTTATTAATAATATTTTCATTTCCAGTAAGCCTCACTTTGCTAGTATTGAGAAACACCAATATCACTTTGTTGTGTACTAGTGATGTAGGATGATTAATCGATTAATCGATTTAGTCGACTATTTTACCCTCGATTAGGGATTATAAAAAATAAAACACTATTTTTATAAAGACATGTAAAATCGCCAAAAAGTTTAGGACCAAAAAATATATGTAGTACTATTAGATATGGTCCTAAACTTTTTGGCGATTTTACATGTCTTAATAAAAATAGTGTTTTATGTTTAGTCTCTGCCAATTTGACAAAAAAAATGAGAGAATTTAAAATGGAATTTTTACGTTCAAAGCTCAGTATTAGTACGAAAAATTCTTTTTCAATTAATTTTAATAATATATTCAAAAAAATCACTTTTTTTCCTTTAATTTCCTTTCTTTTTTTTCGCTGTACGACAACTTTTAACTAAGTTATAGTAATTCAAAGAGTAGAGCACACACTAAACTTTGACTGTTCATAACTTCGTAACTAATCATCTTAGGGAAATTTTTCGGTGGTCGTTAGCAAGTTAAAAATGTGTTATTTAATATGATAGAAACGTTAATTAAGAGAAAACAATTTTTATCTATTAAAAAAATTATATTTCAATTTTTAAAAACATAGAAAATATTCACTTTCACACTTTGATGTGACGTGATCGTCAAAGAAATGCCTAAATAATCTAAACAGGTGCATGGATTGGAAGTCAAATGTGTAGTCAAATCGTATACACAACCTTGTTTAAATTCAACATTAAAAATTTTCATTGCATAGATAAAACCATTTTAAGAAAAAAAATTGAAGTCGTCTTAAATTTCCTGCCGGGGGTATATATATATATATATATATATATATATATATATATATATATATATATATATATATATATATATATATATATATATATATATATATATATATATATGTCGTGTCGGCAGAATTGCTGCTGAATTTCCTTTAATATTTTCAATCTATAGAATTATTATTTAAAATTAATTCAAAATTATTTATTTAAAATTTAACATTTCCTTTGATTATATTTCATGTATTTCCTTTTTATAAAATCTAGTTGAAACTTGTGTACAACTATCTGACACTAGAGTTCGCAGGTGCTGTACACCACAAATCCAATGGTACGTAGTGGTCGGTGCAAATTTAAGGGGAAGTACGTAAAATCGGAAGATCAGGAGCGTCAGTAAACTTTTATTTGAGGGGTTGGTAAATATTATTTATTATATAAACAAGTACATAAATAAGTACAGTACGCTTCAAAAAGTGATCGAACACTCTCACTCAGGGGGGAGGGTGCCAACACTTTTGACACCGCACTGTACTTAATGTTGTGGTAAACTGCCGTGTCAAAAGTGTGGGCACCCCCCTCGGGGTTAAGGTGTTCGATCACTTTTTGAAGCGTACTGTACTTATTTAAGCGCGCGTGTGTTGGAGTCAAATGTCAAGATTTGTAACGGGGGGGTGCCCACACTTTTGACACGGCAGTGTACCACAACATTAAGTACAGTGCGGCGTCAAAAGTGTGGGCACCCCCCCCCCTGATTTAGAGTGTTCGATCACTTTTTGACGCGTCCTGTACTTATTTATATATAATATGTACTTGTTTATATAATAAATAATATTTACCAACCCCTCAAATAAAAGTTTACCGACGCTCCTGATATTCCGATTTTACGTACTTTCCCTTAAATTTGCACCGACCACTACGTACCATTGGATTTGTGGTGTACAGCACCTGCGAACTCTAGTGTCAGATAGTTGTATCTTGGTCAAGTACGAGGGTATGCTGATAAAAATGTTACTTATTTCAAAAAATAATTTTACACAAACTCGTATACCATATACCAGGTTTTGTCAGAAAACTATCAGAAAAAATGTAGTTTCGAGAAAAACGCGTTTAAAATTTAAGTTACTGGTTATACTATCGGAATATGCAAAAAAAAAAATCTATTTATTTCGCAAACTCGTATATTGAAAAAAAAAGTGGGCAGCAAACTCGTATTTACTAAAAACATCGATAACTTGTAATTTAAAACATTTAAATATCTGCTTCATGTCTACATAGGTAGCAAACATCAAAAAGTGTAACATACATAAATCTTAAATTCATAGTGATGAAAATACAGTATTTAATATGTTTTTTGTGTTTCCTGAGAACTGTGATTTTTGATATACGAGTTAGAGACAGAAAACGCGCGATATATATATATATATATATATATATATATATATATATATATATATATATATATATATATATATATATATATATACATATACATATATATATATATATGTATATGTATATATATATATATATATATATATATATATATATATATATATATATATATATGTATATGTATATATACATATATATATATTTATTTTTTAATTATATATATTTATTTCCTTAATTAAGTAACGAAACATTAAATGCGAGGTGAATTTAAATTGAAAAATAATAATTCTATTAATAATAATTTTTGTTATCAGAGTTTTCTTTCAGAAATAACTTCATTAATATATAAATGTCAAAACTGTTCGGACATATGATCGCGTTTCGGTATAGGGGCTTTTACCCTACACCAGAAAAAACAGATTAAAAGACATGATTTCGTCGAAAATAGATTATTCCACGTCAAAATGACATTACCCATTTCAAATTCACATTTTTGGAACAAAATATGATTAATCGAGAAATTATTTAACTATTTTAATCTAAATTGCAACAAAACATGTTTTATCCCTACATTCTTCAGTCAGAACTTTATGTTCTTTACTCTCTAAAAGTTTATCAGTGAATAGTACATATTATATGTATTATACCAATATTGCTATCAATTTGCATTTTTGGTCGCAAACATTAGAGTACAGACGATATCACTCTCTCTTTCTATTTAGTGTACCTATTTTCATTGTCCGCATGCGCTGGCAATTTCAAAAATGCCTCCATTTTAGGCACTTAGGTTGTCATTATCAAATACGAGTATAAATTACAAAGTAAATTTTATTTAATAAGCAATAAATGGGTTTATTTATTATTTGGATAAATAAAATTGTCATTCGTTACTTAAAAATTCAAATAATAAAATATTAAAAATATGAATGAGTTTATTTATAACTAAACATGCGCAGAATAGAAATGGTACACTATTTTTGTATTGTCTGTCTCTCTTATTGGCGACCAATTCCTCTCATAGGCTAGACACGTTGCTAGCAATAAATGTATACTACATATATGGAATACTAACTGATTATCAGTGACTATTAGCAGTTGGCTATTAGTATGCACAATAGCATACCAGGTGGCGCCGAAGTAACCAACTGACATACCAGTGAAATATTTTAAAATTCACCGAACAGTCATTGTCATGATTGTCATTGCCAACTGTAAACAATTTTTTCGGTACAACTCAAACTCAAATCAGTTCAGTTGCAGAGCGTAATAATGTTTTGTGAATTGCGTTTGCCCAATCATAAAAGTTATTTCAGTTAGAAAATGGAGCATCAAAGTACAGTACAAGATATTAATACAGGCTCAAAAAGTAGGCAGCGTGGGCGGCGCAACAAAAAAAGTTAGTATTTTCACCTGCATATTATTTTGTTAATTTTGTCTTACATATCTACTAATCTGATTCGCATTTTCATTTTAGGGACTACTCAGACTGTGACCCATGTGCACTGGCATTTATGAAGCCTTGTAATCATGGCGAAAAGAGTAAATTTCACTGCAACAAATTCGGGACCAGAGATATTTTGGAAAATCGTAAAGCACTGTACAAAAACCAGTCCAAGGTGGGGCAGGACGTTCATTTATCTAGATTCATTTCAGTATATGACCCTGTGCGTCGTCGCCAAAGTAAAATAGTTCATCAGAAGACCAGACCTAAGCAAAGGTCTGCCACTTTTTTTCTAACAAGAAATAGTCATCCTAAGGCAGTATGCAAGAGATTTTTTATAACATCTATGGGTTTAAGCAGAGGAAGAGTGGATATTCTCGTAAGAAGGCTAAGCAATGGAGAAATAATAAAAGAAAAAAGAGGAGACCGAAAAAACGGGAAATTAGCATTTATTAAGCAGAAGATTGTAGAATTTATCAATAAATTTGATGCTGTTGAAAACCATTATAATAGGTCAAAATCCAAACGTATATACTTAAGTTCAAAACTAAGTGTAGCTAAACTCAGAAGAATGTACAATGATTCAGTAAAAATTTCGTTTAGAGCCAAAAAGTCATTCTTCAGGTCAATATTTATTACAAATTTTAACATCGGATTTCAGTCTCCATCTTCTGATGCTTGCACTTATTGCACACTTTTAAAAAATAAAAACAGCAAAAGATAATGAAAAAGTTAATTTTATGACTGAAAAAAGAATCCATAGCAGACGAGCGAAAGCATTCTATGACTTAATGAAAATAGGACAAGAAGGCACTTTAACTTTCTGCTTTGACCTTCAGCAAGTATGTACAACCGCTCCTCGCACTCCGATTCAAGAAGCATTTTACAACAGACAGATTAGCTTTTATGTATTTTGTATTGTAGGAAAAGATACCAGGAATCCTTTACTTTATAATTGGACAGAATTACAGGCAAACAGAGATGCTACAGAAATTGGTTCCGCTTTGCTAGATTTTTTAAAAACTCATGATTTGGAGAAAATTCATTCTATCAGGTTGTTTTGTGATGGCTTTGGGGACCAGAACAAAAATTCACATATTGTGCATGCACTTTTGTTCTGGCTTCAAAAGCTATAACCAGGAAACATTAAAAAATAATACTGTTTTTCCCTGTTAGAGGGCACAGCTTTTTGCCTGCTGACAGGGTTTTTGGACGTGTAGAAAAGGAACTTAGGCGTCATCCGATTATTACAACCCCAGAATAATATACAGAATATTACTCTCAGTTTGGAACGGTTAAAAAGTTGGAATCGGATTGGAAGTTATACAATATTAAGAAATTAGAAACAGTTTATAAAAAATTACAGGTATACAGAATTTAAAGCGAATCACTTTTGTTAAAACCACTAATAATAGAAAGCAACTTCAATGTCATATTAAAACTTTTAAAAATTACATATTTACGCCGGATAATGAAAATGATACAAAATTGTACCTCCTAAAACAACAAAAAAATCTAGATAACTTTAACTGAAATTGTAATACAAAAGCATCTGAATTTAAAAAAGAAAAATGATGTCAGATCTGAATGATTTATTTATTTAGAGAAGATGAACCTCAGGTTATTTCAATTCAAAAATGAGATTTCTGATACCTAATTAGTTTCAGCAAAACAAGATTAATCCACAGTGGTTTGAGTCAAAACATGATTATTCCTCTAGAGCACATAACAAAAGTTGATTATTCCAATCAGCCGCGTCAAAACTAGATTATTCCATTTCAAATTTTGGATTTGTTCAAAATATACACTAGCGGAAATAATTAAAGGATCAAAAAAAAATTCAAAATTTTTAGCGATTTTTCGAATGGCGGTATCTTCGTGAAAAATGGTCGTATCGGAGTCGTAAGCAAAGCAATTTAAAGCTTGAAGTTTCTAGTTTCGAGATTTTGCGATAAAAAAATTTTCAAAGCAACGTGTGTGGCGCAATCCTAATAAAAACACTGAAAAAAAATTTTCGAAATTTTTTCGGTTTTTTCTTTGGTCCACGGACTTGGAAAAAATTTTTCCGACTTAACCACCATATGGACCGGATAATTTGTTCATTCAGCTTTAATTTGCTTTTTCATAGACTTTTATACGACCACTTCTCGCTGAGATATCGGACTTTGAATGGAAAAGGATCATTTCGTCTTTGACCATCGATATCTCAGCAACCAATGATCACACAGAAAATTGAACGGGTATTTTAAAAACTCGAATAAATTCTCTACAAGGATTAGCCATTGTTTTTTCAGAAAAAAATTTTTTTGCATACTTTACATGAATTTAAAAAATCAAGAAAAAAAGAGCTTTTGGTGGCTCTTTGGAAAATCAAGCGCTGAATTAAAAACTTCGAGAAAACCACTAATATTAATTGTGCCTTTTACAGTTTAATATACCCACAAAAACCCCACCGAGTTTCAGTTTAATCTATCCAGCCGTTTTTGTGTTTCATTCGACTGAATTTTTGAAAAAATTAAAGAATCATTTTTTTGATCTTAAACTTTCATAATCTTCAACAAAATGAAAAAAAAAATTTCTCAGCTTTTAACAGTATTTAAATTTATAAAAAAAAAGAAAATTTCTTAGAAAATTTTCAAAAAAAAATTTTAGTGAAATGGATCTGTTAAATTTAAGTGAAATAGACCATATCTATGTATATGTATAGTTATTTAAATAAATATATTTGTAAACATATTCTAGGGGTAGCTATAAAATTTAAATATACAATTCCATCAGATGAAGCGAAAAATTTACAAATTGGTGAAAAAAGGAAACGTGGCCGCCCATCCAAAGCGAAGAAAGCTTTAATTGTACAATAATATTTTTGTTTTTGTAATTTTATTAAGCAAAGTTTGAGAATTATATTATATAGTTTTTAAATAAATATTAAATTTATATAAAAAACGAATTGTTTTATTTATATTTTCTGTCTTTCCATTGGTCGCTAAAAAAAAATTCCCAAAAATGCTTAAAACAGGCCGTCACACGGGAGAAACCCCTTAAGAGATTCCGATAATTTTTCTGAAACCTTGGAGTAGGTCCATATTGTAATTTTATCTAAAAAAAATTCAGATAAATATACGATATCCATATTTTATTCCTATTAATTTTAGTTAGATTAAATTTTAAAAAAAGTCATTCTTGATTATGCCAAATATTTCTAAAAAGGCAACATACAAATAAAATATCACTTTGTGTAATCATTGTAGTAAATAGTGCATAAAACATAAAATTCTATTACTCAAAATGATAAATAATAATTGCCTTAATGTAATGTTCATAATGTAAAATATTATTGCACAAATAGTGATTTTATTGCTTGAAATATAGGGTAAATATAATGCACAAAAATATAAAATTCTATTGCACACAGTGTAAATTCTATTGCTCAAAATGTATAAAATAATGCTCGCTTAAATGATAGCCTTTTACATTTAATGTCTGCCGCCGCATTAAATTTTTACATCTTTCCTGAAGCAGCACATGTAGGGGAAAGTGGGGTAAGATGGCGATACTAAGGAAAAACACAATTTTGTGATAACACTTGTTTATTAAAAATACTGAAATTATAAATTTAAATAAATAAATATATTCTCCTTCAATTAAAAAAACTTTTAAAACTAAAAAACAAACCAATTCGTAAATAACATAAGAAATTTGATGAATTGCATTTTCATCATCTTACCCGCTATAGTGGGTAAGATGACATATTTAGTGGGGTAAGATGACTATAAACATAAATTGCATTTAAATTCTCCGACTCCCCGATAATTCGTACAATTTTCATGCCACTATGAAAATTTTTCGTTGGAACAAGATGCACACTGTATCCAGTTTTCGATAGGAGGATCTTCATACGATTCTAGACAACCCGGGCAATAGTAGGTTTTATTACTTGCAATACTCTTGGACTTTGCTGATTTTACTCCTAATTTTTTTTTATTTTTTAATTTTTTTAGATTTTCTTTTTCAGCAATTTTCTTTTGTCGCTCTTCTAAAGTTTCTTTAACTGGAGTGCTAGAAATTATACAGGATGACATCTTCTTACGAGTTGTTTTAGAACGACACGAAGGCAGTGGCCGAATGCTAAAAACGCTTACACCAGAACAGCTAGGTTGGTCTTGAGTGTCAGGGGTTATTTGTATCGCACCGCGAGTTTGAGCAGATGTAGCTGATTGAATCCTCCTTGCAATATTTATTAAAGGTTGGTCACTGTCAGAATCACTGGAAGAAATATCTCTATTTTGTACTAAATCTACAGATGTTGCTAATGGCGTTACGTTTAAATCACGTTCTGTAGTAGCTGCAGGAGCAAAATCGCTATCATCAAAAACTAGTGGGTTATATGGTTCAATTCCACAGGCCTTAAATCCCTTTATTGTATTCATTACCGTCGCAGCTCTACTATGAGCTTCTCCGAATAATGGTCCAATATTCCTCTGTGTTATTGCACTTCCAGGTTTATTTACCAAGTATGAATCACACATCTGGTTATAAAAAGTTTTTAGAGGTCCAAAAAATGCTACATCTAGTGGTTGGAGCCGATGTGTGGTATGAGGAGGGAATCCTACTAAAATAATTCCATTACTTCGACAATAATTTATTAATACCATCAAGTGAAATATGTGATGCATGATTGTCAACTAGCAAAAGTACAGGATCATCTAATGATGGTTTCGTATGTCGAGTAAAATGTTCTAAATATAAAAGAAAACTGTCTGCTGTCATCCACCCCGATAGGTGAGCGATACCGTGTGATCCCGGTGGACAACCATATAATAATTCGGGTTTCATTCGCTTACGAGCAAAAATTAGAAAAGGGGGAACATATGAACCCACAGCATTTACTGCACATACAATTGTTGTATTTTGTCCTCTTTCTGCAAACACAATTTTTGTCACACGTCGTTGCCCAGTTGGTGTCAGTACTCTAGGTAGCTTAGTTGGGACTGTAGGTAAGCCTGATTCATCGGCATTATAGATTCGTGCTGGTGTAAAATTATATTTCAGTTTAACATCTTTTAAAATTTTGAAAAATTTATCAACTGCTACTTTGTTAAAGCCTCGCAATCTGGCAATTGAAGTTGCTTCAGGAGTTCTAAGACTAAGGTTATTTTCTTCATGAAAAGAAGCAAACCAGTCTTTCCCAGCAATTTTTTTCTCTTTATTGAACCTATGCTCTATGCCATTTGCCTCAGCATATTGGAAAGCCAATTTCCGAACTTGTATAGCTGTAAGCCCAAGGCCCCTAGCATTACATTCTGTAATATAATTTACAAAATCCTCAGTTTGTTCGGGTGTAAACGTTTTCTGAAATCTACCAGCATGTACTGGCAACTGAATATTTTGAAAATGTTTGAAACAATTTTTGAAACCTATTGAAATTAATAAGAAACTGGTTTATTTTTAATCAACGTAGTTTTAATTGGGATTTCAAGAGTTTAATGATTTCGTTTTAACCAATTACCCAATGATTTAGGAACCGGATATTCAGGACCCCAATAATTAGAGTTGAATTCCAGAAAAACAATTTATTTTTTCATTAGTCAAATGTACATTTCGGAACATATGTCCCTTCTTCAGTGACCTATTTAACAATTAAAAATAAGTAAGTTACAATTGTGTTAGGTGTTTTGTAAAAAGAAAAAAAGATTGACAATGTATTTTTCTTTTAGTCTAATACATACATGTTATGAACATTGCATAAAGAATAAACATTTTATTTGAAATCTTAAAGGAAAGAATTTATTTAATTTCACAAAATTAACTATGGAAAATATAATAAGGTATATTGAAAAATTTTTTTTTTTTGTATGTTATAAATATTAATATTAATCGATATTTACTTATCAAATTTTATTTTATTTGTAGTGGAGGTATACACTATATGGTCTATCTATATCATTATCGATGTATAAGGGAAATTAGCAGAAAAAACCAGCTTATTTTCAGTATTAGGAATTAAAAAAAGGTTTTGTTTTTTAATTTAAACAAACATCCGGACAGACAATAAGAATGTAAGTCAAAAAAGACAAAAATTATAAGAGAAAAAAGATTATAATAGAAAATTCAAGAGTTTACTCACCAAAATTTTAATTAATTATATTCAAGTTCCTTTCATTTAAACTTTTGCATATACATTTCTGTATATTTTTGTCCAAATATGCATTTCATAAGAAAATTGTCAAAAATTGATAAACAGAAAAAACAAGGAACTTTTTATTAAAAAGTTTTATATATATAATAATTGACTTTAAAGATATTAAACTTAATAATTAAGTCTTAAATAAAATAATATTTTTTTTTTTTTTTATTTTTATAAAAAATTATATTGTGAGTTCATTGTAATTGTACTGTTGTTTGACAGTAACTAACTTGTTGTAATCTTTTTTGACTTACATTCTTATTGTCTGTCCGGATGTTTGTTTAAATTAAAAAACAAAACCTTTTTTTAATTCCTAATACTGAAAATAAGCTGGTTTTTTCTGCTAATTTCCCTTATACATCGATAATGATATAGATAGACCATATAGTGTATACCTCCACTACAAATAAAATAAAATTTGATAAGTAAATATCGATTAATATTAATATTTATAACATACAAAAAAAAAAAAATTTTTTCAATATACCTTATTATATTTTCCATAGTTAATTTTGTGAAATTAAATAAATTCTTTCCTTTAAGATTTCAAATAAAATGTTTATTCTTTATGCAATGTTCATAACATGTATGTATTAGACTAAAAGAAAAATACATTGTCAATCTTTTTTTCTTTTTACAAAACACCTAACACAATTGTAACTTACTTATTTTTAATTGTTAAATAGGTCACTGAAGAAGGGACATATGTTCCGAAATGTACATTTGACTAATGAAAAAATAAATTGTTTTTCTGGAATTCAACTCTAATTATTGGGGTCCTGAATATCCGGTTCCTAAATCATTGGGTAATTGGTTAAAACGAAATCATTAAACTCTTGAAATCCCAATTAAAACTACGTTGATTAAATTTAAAATGTCAAACCTGAAAGACATAAAAAGGAAGTATAGCCTTTATACCAATAAAATTATTAATGAATATATAAATATAAATGTAAAACTTACAAAAATTAAAAATCATATTCTTTTTCTACTAAATTGTAAAAGAAAAAATTTCATTCCCAAATTTATTAAGAATAATATTAGGTTATCCCTTCCATATTTAGAGGATGTAGGGTGTAATAAAAGATTGACATCTGCAAAAAGAAAATTTTTAGTTTCAATCACAAAAATATTTATTAATAATTTATACATAAAACAAAATAAATTGATAAAACAGATCAATAAAATTAAAAATAACCTTATAAATTTGATGAACACAAAGGATTTTGGTCTGCTTGTGACAGATTCTCAATGCATAATAGACAAAACGGATGTACGCTTCAGGCGGAAACAGTTAAAGAAAATCAATAGATTTGAAAATCAAATAATAGATAATATTTCAATCAATAAAGAATGGATTAAAAACTATTCAAATATAATTATTCCGAATGAAGTCCAACTAATACTTGCCATAAGTCCGAAATTTGTTATTGACGATAAAATTTTTAACCACAAAGATAATAAAAATACTATTTTAAATATTTTAAAAGCCATTGAAGCTAATATTGATAAATTTCCAAAAGAAAAACAAAAACCCTTAAAAGAAAAAATAGTAAATATATTACTTAATAACATAAACAAAAACCAATACATTGATCCATTACAAAAATACATTGGAAACTGTTACAAGAGGACCAAAAACTTTATAAAAAATAATAAAAATGAAATTATCATTACAGTCTCAGATAAGGGAAATTGCACAGTTATTTTAAATAGATCTGAATATAATGAAAAAGCAGAAATACATCTTAATGACAAAAATACATACTTAAACATAAGAAAAGACCCTGTGGAAGTTGTTTCTAAAAAAGTCAAAATATTCACTGAAAAATTATACAAATGTAAATACATTGACAACATAACAAAAACTAAAATAATTAAATCAGGAAAAACATTACCAGAAATTTACTTTCTACCTAAAATACACAAAGAGGGAATCCCTTTAAGACCCATAGTAAGTCAAATTGAATCTCCAATTCAAGAATTATCCAAATTTTTCTCTAAAATACTTAGCGAAGCTGAACACAGTGAATTTTCCATAAAAAACTCATATGAATTTGTCAATAAAATTAAAAACATACAATTAAAAAATTCTGAAGAAAAACTGTTTTCATTGGATGTAAAATCTTTATATACTAACATTCCAATTAAATTAGCAACAGCAATCATTAAAAAACAATGGAATAAAATTAAAGAATTCACTAACTTAACTAAAGAAACTTTTATTGAAGGAATAGAATTGATAGTAGAAAATAACTTTTTTAAATTTCAAGATAAATACTATAAACAATGTTTTGGCTGTCCAATGGGAAATTCACTGAGTCCTGTTTTAGCATCTTATGTTATGGACTATCTCTGTAATATCAGCATAAATAAAATTAAAGAATGGGACCCTTCTTTTTTCTTTCGCTATGTAGATGATATTCTTTCTTGTGCCCCATTAACATTAATTGAAAAAATCAAAAACACTTTTAATAATTACCATCCAGCCCTACAGTTCACTATCGAAATTGAAGAAAATAATCAAATTACATTTTTAGATACGTTAATTAAGAAAGATAAATACAATTGTTTAAATACCACTTGGCACAGGAAAACTAGTTATACAGATAGATTAATTAATTTCCATTCCAATCATCCACAATATATAAAAAACAATATAATACAAAATATGTTTCATAGGGCTGTACATCTAAGCAGTGTCAAAAACAGAAAATATGCAATAAAAAAAGCAATATCAATACTAACTAGAAACAACTATCCACTAAATCTAATAAATTCAATAAAAGAAAAAGTTATTCATAAAGCATATAATTCTACAGAAACAAATAATTTTAATTCAAATTCCAATGAAAAAGAAATAAACTATAATAACCTAATATGCTTTCCATATAACAGATTCACAAAAAGAATTAAACCAGCTATAGAAAAATTTAGTGATAACAAAGTAACTTTTTCTTTTACAAACACAATAGAATCAACATATAATAAAAAAAGATCAAAAATTGAAAATAAACAAATGCACAATGTAATTTATAAAATTCCATGCAAACAATGCGACCTTTGTTATTTTGGACAAACTAGTCAAAAATTAAATAATAGATTAACTCAACATAAATATGACATAAAGAGAGGAAAAGAATCCACAGGCTTAGCGGAACATTCAATTAATAATGATCACATCTTTGATTTTGAAAAAGTTAAAGTTTTAGATAAGGAAGCAAACTACAGGAAAAGATTGCTAAGTGAAAGTTTTTTCATCCAACTAAACAATAAAACTAACTGTAATAAACAAATTGAGTCTTCCTTTTTGGACGAATCTTATTTACCAGTCATCAAACATTTGAACTGATCGCATTGTTTACACGGACAGCATTACATAATCAATAATATATTTAAAGTAAACAATAGTTTATTCTAGAAAACATGGACAGACAAAGAAAGCAAAAACATCAAACAAAAACTTTTAATGTCTAGAATTTTCTACGATAGTTTTTTTTTAACAACAGAACCAATTACAACAGTTAGTTACTGTCAAACAACAGTACAATTACAATGAACTCACAATATAATTTTTTATAAAAAAAAAAATATTATTTTATTTAAGACTTAATTATTAAGTTTAATATCTTTAAAGTCAATTATTATATATATAAAACTTTTTAATAAAAAGTTCCTTGTTTTTTCTGTTTATCAATTTTTGACAATTTTCTTATGAAATGCATATTTGGACAAAAATATACAGAAATGTATATGCAAAAGTTTAAATGAAAGGAACTTGAATATAATTAATTAAAATTTTGGTGAGTAAACTCTTGAATTTTCTATTATAATCTTTTTTCTCTTATAATTTTTGTCTTTTTTGACTTACATTCTTATTGTCTGTCCGGATGTTTGTTTAAATTAAAAAACAAAACCTTTTTTTAATTCCTAATACTGAAAATAAGCTGGTTTTTTCTGCTAATTTCCCTTATACATCGATAATGATATAGATAGACCATATAGTGTATACCTCCACTACAAATAAAATAAAATTTGATAAGTAAATATCGATTAATATTAATATTTATAACATACAAAAAAAAAAAAATTTTTTCAATATACCTTATTATATTTTCCATAGTTAATTTTGTGAAATTAAATAAATTCTTTCCTTTAAGATTTCAAATAAAATGTTTATTCTTTATGCAATGTTCATAACATGTATGTATTAGACTAAAAGAAAAATACATTGTCAATCTTTTTTTCTTTTTACAAAACACCTAACACAATTGTAACTTACTTATTTTTAATTGTTAAATAGGTCACTGAAGAAGGGACATATGTTCCGAAATGTACATTTGACTAATGAAAAAATAAATTGTTTTTCTGGAATTCAACTCTAATTATTGGGGTCCTGAATATCCGGTTCCTAAATCATTGGGTAATTGGTTAAAACGAAATCATTAAACTGGTTTATTGATACGGGATTAATAATGGAATCAGGAGAAATAATAAACAAAGTCCTAATAAAATTTCTATTAAATTTAAATACCAGAATAAGTTCCATATGGAAATTATCAAACTTACATTTAAACTGCCATGGTGTGGTACGCCAGAAAATTAAGCTTGCGGCACAGCTAATGTTGCATACTACTGCTACCGCTTTATTACGGTACAAATCAACCGATTTAGAACTTGCTTTAAATACAGCTGCGTTTGTGAAAAGCATAAATAACTGGTTTGGCATTTGATAATTGACCATTTATTTTCTTAGACAATGGTACTGATATATCATGTACTTTATTTACTGTACGTACAAAATTTGTTCTTTCTTTCAGTTGTAACATTGTGTTTTCCTCACATTTAATTTGCATAAGAAACTCAGGGATACTTTCAAATTTACACATCAATAATGTTTTCACCAGCTCATAATCACGTATACACGAAATTATGTACTTAATAATTGATTGATGAATTTCGGAAATTTAAACGCACATACACAAGTCCATAAGAAACACCGTATGGAGTGAACTTAAAGGAACAAAATGGTTTTTAAACGATTATTCCGATAAGCTTTATAAATTAAGATGTATTGGAAAAAATAATTTGCAAACCGTTCAAAAATATATTGTGATATCTATAAGGTCTTTGCAAAACTTATATCCAGACCTGACTAAAAAAAACCACGGTTCGTTAGAAAATTTATTTTCAAGAATTAGAACGCGAAGAGGCCTTTAACGACCACCCAACATCACTAAATTCTTTAAACAGAATTAAAGTTTTGACCATGGAACAGGTTCCAAATTAAATAAAATCTAATGTCAATATTGTCGATGATGATGACGAAATGTTATTAAGCAAAACACTAAAAGAATTACTTAAGGATGTAAAGGTAGAAGAAGATGAACTACCATTACCTAGTTTTCACATTCAAACGTCAACTTCAGCGACTGAATTAACAAAAGACGGGATGGAGTATTGACCAGGATGGATTGCTCGTAAATTAAAAGAAATCATCCAGAATTATATAATAATAATCTAGCAGTATCTAGTGATCTAGATAATAATTACGAGATATCATCATGGATTTCCCACTTGAGTTTTGGTAGACTGACTGTTCCAAGTGAAGAATGAAAGGCCAAAATAAATATATTAGAAAAGAAGTTTCACGAGGTTGTTGGAAAGATATTAGGTTTGTTCGTGCAACAGTTTTGAAAGTACATAAACTATACAGAGCATGCGTATTTGCTAAATGAGCGTTTGAGCAAGATTAAATTTGTGATTTGATTGCAAATCTAATGTTCTAGCAGCTTAAAAATTAAAGTCGAAACTAATACACGACAGTAAGAAAAATTCACTAACTTTTAACAAATTTGTCGAATTGTACTTGCGCAGTAGATCTCAAATATATTACTGTTTGAAATTTAAATATTTTATTGACCGTTATGTTAAATGCATTGTTAGGGGACTTTTATTCCAATTATTTGTGGAATTTTTTAAAATATTTTTTGTTTACTAGGTACAGATAAGTAATTTTTAAAAAGAAATATTTACATTTAAATACAGTTTTAATGTGCCCTTTTTATCGTTTACAAAGAAATTAATTCACAATAACATTTTTCATTAGTTTTTCTTCCCCTTATTGTACAAAATGAATGAAAGTTCCAGCTCCAATACGTGTAGTTCAAGTGCCTCGTCTATTACGAGCGATGATGATTTATTCAATTTTGAAATTAGAATAATTTATAGAATTAGGCCAAAAAATAAAAATTACTTTCATAGTATTATTCAATTGTATAATAATGAATAATTTATTGAGCACTTCAGAATAAGTAGACATGTAGCTGAAAGTCTGGCAGAACGTGTCCAGCTTAGTGAATATTTTAAAAATTAGTCAGGTGGGAATGGAAAATTAAATTCACTCCAGCATGTTTTAATATTTCTTTGGTTCACGGGGTATCAGACTTCAAGTTTTCGCGATGTTGCAGATAGATTTAATATATCATTTAGTACATTGTTCTTAACGATGGTGTTTTTAGCAGCTTATTCAAGCTTATTATATTAGTAATAACCAGCGAAAGTTTGAACAAGATCCTATGCGTGGTTTTCTGGCAAATTAAGGCAAATGTTTTATTAAAAAATGCGCCTACAATAAAACATTTTTTTTTTTGCTTCATTTGACAGAAAACCACGCATAGGATCTGGGCCAAACTTTCGCTGGTTAACACTAATATAATAAGCTAGAAAACGCCATACCAGCAGAAAATAGACGGCTAGCCGTTTTCCCAAAATTGGACTTCGAATTATGTATTTTAGGCTTATTATTCAACAAAAAATGTTTTTGCCGTCAATTGCCAGAAAAGCACGCACAGGATCTGGTTCAAACTTTCACTGGTTATTACTAACATAATAAGCTAGAAAACGCCATACCAGCAAAAAATAGACGGCTAGCCATTTTCCCGAAATTGGGCTTCGAATCATGTATTTAAGTCGCATTTTTCAACAAAAAATGTTTTTTGCCGTCAACTGCCAAAAAACCACGCATAGGATCTGTTTATTAGTTGGGTGAAGTATCGATGTGGATTTCGAAACGGTAAGTCTTGTCAGTTTTGTTATTTTTCCATTTTATTTAGGAACAAAAATATTAGATGATTTTGGATCATTCAATATGTTGTTATTATTATTATTATTACTTTGGTGCGCAACATTTAAGTCATATGCACCGTTTAAATGTCATCAGTTCAATTTTATTTTTTGATCACTGTCACTTATAGTTCATGAATTAACTTTGTTTCCTGTAGAAATTTGATGAGGTTTTGGGTGTCTTGCGGATTGTCGGCAGCTGCATCTTTGAAGGTTGGTTTAATGTTGTTTTTCTTTCGTAATTGAGTGTATTTAACACAATGGATGATGATGTGTTCAACGGTAAGAGGTGTGTGACATGTTGTGCATTCTGGTGTCGGAGATTTAGTCAACAGATACTGGTGAGTTAATTTTGTGTGACCGATGCGTATTCTACTTAGAGTAGTTTCGTGGAGTCTTAGATGTTGGTAAGATGTTTTCCATTTCACTACATCAGATTTGACCGACTTTAATTTTGAGTTAGAGGATTGCCATGTCTCATTCCATAGGGCTCTAATCCTTGATTTGAAAAATGATTTGAGATCATTTGGTGGTGTTGGAATGTCCAGTACGTTGCTTAATTCGGCGGCAAGACGAGCCTCATGGTCGGCCTTTTCGTTCCCTTCTATGCCGATATGGCTGGGAATCCAACAGAGGGAGATGGTGTGTTTGCGCGCAAGCATATCATGTATTAGAGTTAGTATATTTTGAACTATGGGATGTCTTAAGCTGTTTTGGATTGCTTCTAAAGCACCTTTGGAGTCGCTGAAAATTAGGTGTTGCTGGCAGTTATTTAGATCGTTTGAATAAGTAAGTGCTTGTTGTATTGCATACAACTCGGCTGAGAAGATAGTGTAGTGTTCAGGAAGTCTATATTTTAGTGATATATTTCCACCAATGACAGCGCATCCTATGTTATCGCCGGTTTTTGATCCATCGGTATATAATATGTTGCCTGCTGTTGAAGAGTTTAGGATTTTCAAAAATTCGTTTTTGTAAGTAGATGGGTGTGTGATGCTTTTTTGAAAGATTTGTAGGTCAGTGTTGAATTTTGCCTGTTTCGTTTGCCATGGGGGAGTCGAACTTGAGGACATGGGGAAAATGTTAATCGAATGGATACCATGATCTAATACGTCTTTGGTTAAAAAGAAAGGTTTGGGATTTCTTTTCATTTTTTCATACTGTCTTGTGTACAGGGGGTATTTAATTCTCGGGTAGTTTGGATTATTGGTATTAGATAGTGTTTTTATTATGTTTTGTAGACTTTGAGATAGTCTGCGATAATAGAGAGGTTCTTCTCCTGATTCAGCGTATAAACTTTCTGCTGGGCTAGTTCTAAAAGCTCCAGTGATTATTCTGAGTGCCTGATTATGTATTGAATTCAGCCTGTTCAGCTGGGATTGCGTTGCAGAAGAGTATAAACAAGATCCATAATCTAAAACTGGGAGAACTGTGGCTTTATATAATAGAGTGAGAGTTTTCCTGTCTGCGCCCCACTTTTGGTGGGCCACTGATTTTAATATGTTAAGCCTGTTGTTGCATTTATTTTTTATTTCGTTGATTTGATGTTCCCAAGTCAATTTATTGTCCAAAACCATGCCAAGATATTTTATGTTGGTAACTATTTTAATTTTTTGTTGATATATTGTAAGGTCAGGGTTTGGAATTTGGGTTTTTGTTCTATTGAAAACAACTCCTACAGTTTTTTCGACTGAGAACTTTAGGCCATTTTCGTGTGTCCATGATTCAAGTTGGTATAAAAGATTTTGCATAGTGACTTGTATATACTGCATGTCGTCAGATGCCATATAGGCTACTAAATCGTCAGCGTATAAACTAAAGAGTATTGGTGGCTTTATTTTGTTTACTAGATTGTTTATTGCTATTAGGAATAAAGTTGTGCTTATTACGGATCCCTGGGGCGTTCCATTTTCTAGTATCTTTTCGTCAGAATATATATTATTAACTTGTGTTCGAAATACTCTCAGTTTTAGAAAATTCTCTATAAATTTTGGTAGATGCCCTTTAAATTCCCATTCAGCGAGTTGGATAAGAATTCTTCTTCTCCACGTCATATCGAAGGCTTTTTCGATATCAAAAAAGATAGCTACTACAAACTGTTTGTTAGTAAAAGCGTGTAGGATATCTGTTGTTATAGTGGTTAGACTATCTATTGTGGATCTGTTCGTTCTGAATCCATTCTGATTATTATTTAATAGTTTTCTGTTTTCTAATACCCACTTAAGTCGATTATTAATTATTTTTTCAAAAGTTTTACAAAAAATACTGATGAGTGAAATTGGACGGTAATTATTAGTATTAGACGGGTCTTTTTGGAGTTTGAGTATAGGAATTATTGTCGCTTTGGTCCATTGATCTGGTATGGTATTTTGGATCCAAATTTCATTGAAAAATGATAGTATTTGTTGTTGTTGTGTTTCAGTTAGATTTTGTAGCATTTGGGAATGTATTTGATCAGGACCTGGCGAGGATGGTTTTAGATCGCTGATAGCTTGTTTTAATTCTCCTATTGTTATGAGATCGTTGTACGTTTCGTTGGAATTTTCGTTGAAATTTAGTGGTAACTGTTCTTGAGCGACTTTGTACCTATTGAAATCAGCGCTGTATTTCAAGCTGCTGGAAAATTTGGCAAAATGATCTGCAAATTTTTCTGCAATTTTGATCGGATTTATTATTGCCTCGTTTTGGTAGTTCAGTGTATGTATAGAGGACTTTTTATATTTTCCATTTATTCTATTGAAGGTTGACCAAATATCCTTGATAGGAGTTGTCAAATTAAGGGCGGCTACAAATGAGATCCATGAGGATTTTTTGCTTTCGAGGATTATTCTGCGGGCTTTTGCTCTATTTTTTTTGAATTCAATAAAATTTTCATTAGTTTTGTACTTTATGTATTTTCGATATGCTCTCTTCCTATTTTTAATTGCTAATTGAACCTCGTTATTCCACCATGGGACTTGCTTCTTGTTGTGGGATCGTTCTTTTTTAGGGATTGATTTATTGGCAGCTTGGATAAGTGTATTGGTTATGTATATTGTCTTTTCGTTGATATCCCTTAGGTTATTTAGATTTAATTGAATTGAATTTTTATAGATTTCCCAGTTTGCCGATTCAAATTTCCATATAGGGTTAGTGTTTGTTGTTGTTTGTGTTACTTCATCGTTGTTGAAAGCGGTTATTATGGGAAAATGATCGCTTGAGTAGGGGTCTTCGACGACCCACCAGTTGACAAGAGGAACAAGGTTAGTAGAGCTTAGTGTGAGATCGATAGCCGAAGTGTTACCATTTGAGAGATTTACGTGAGCGTGTGTTCCATCGTTCAGTAAAGCAATAGTGTCTGTAACTTCCAAGAAGTGTTCAATGAGTCTTCCTCTATCATTATAATTAGAGTTACCCCATGAGGGACTATGAGCATTGAAGTCTCCGGCTATGATAAACGGAGATGGCAATTGATTTATAAGATCAGTTATTTCTTCTTCTGTAACGATCTGGTTTCCTGGAATATATATGTTACATACTGTTATTTTGTTATGTGGTGAGAGAGTAATCGAGTTAGCGACAGCTTGAAGTTGAGTATTGATAGGAATTTCGGATTGTTGAAGGGAATTTCTAATTAGATTTAAAACTCCGTCACAGGCTCTTTGTCCGTCCGTAAAATCTTTTCTGTATGCATTATAATTTGGAAAATTGATCTGATGTCGGTGTGATAAATTGGTTTCTTGTATTAGTAGAACAGCTGGGTTATGTTGTCGGATTAGTAGTTGGATATCTGGAAGTTTGGAGAAAAAACCGTTAACGTTCCATTGTATGATGTACATTTTTGTTTATTTCTTCTGAATCTTGGCTTGAGTAATTTTCTGAATCATCTGTTTCTTCATTTGTAAGTTGGGATATTATAAAAACAAATTTTCTTTTCATAGGAATAGATGAGATGATCGGTTTATATGTTTTTAGTAGGTGTATTAGTTCTTGGGGTTCGCAGTTATATTTTGTGATAGGTATAGGTACTGTTTTTGACATGGTGGTTTCGTTTATTAAGTGTATGAGCTTTTTGCTATCTATGTTGTATTTATCAGGATTTTGGTCTAGTTGGATTATGAGCGGGTCCAGGTCTTTCATTGTCTTGTCTATTCGTTTTTGATATGCTTCATCTTTTCTTTGTTTCTTCTTGTCTTGGTTTGCTTGGCTACTGGATAACAGTTGTGACTTCTTAACTTCGGTTTGTGAATCTGTGTTGCTCGTCGAGGTTTGATGTTCCCTTTTATCGCCTGTTCTATAAATTTCTTTATTTGTGTCACCAGTTGTATTTGTTATCACCACGTTTGAGCTAGTCGATTGTATAGAAGGTTCCGGGATTTTAGGGCAAGATTGAGTTTCGTTGATAGTTTGTAGTTCATCTGGGTTTACTCGAGTCATAGTGAGTGAGTGACTGGACACTGGGATGGAGTTATCCTGGCTCTGAATATTCAACAAACACCTGCTTGCTGAATGACCTGCTTTGTTACATTTGTAGCATTTATTTTCCTCAACCATGAAGAAGATACGATATTGTTCATTGTCAAATTCTATTAACATTGAAGGGGGCACATTTTGGGCATCTTCTGGGTTAATGAAAATAAGTTTTTTAAAGGATTTTATGTGTAGAAAGCGGGGGTCGGGAGCGGCTATCTTAATGTCGATTAGTTGAGATTGTGGTTTTATTTTTAGTGTTGAAAGTATTGACAAAATGAAGGTATCAGGAATAATAGGATGTATACCAGATATAAATAGTTTTTTAGTTTGGGTAATCAGTTTTCGGACAGGTAAAGTATGTGATTTTATTATTATATTGGGATTGGCATTAACGAAATCTTCGGCAATTTGTTTATTTTTGAAATACAAGCATACTCTTTCGTTGGTAATTTTAGATGCGTGGGTTATATTTTCTGGATGAGTTAGTTCGCCTATGGCAAGTAAATAGTCGGATAATTGTAATTCACTAATTGCTGGTATAATTATTGCATTTTCTTTTGATTGTCGGAGTATATTAGCAAAAGTATTAATTGAAGTTTGATTTTGTGACATGTTGATTATAGCTTGAGGTGTGGTATATTTATTATGAGTACTAGTTGACATTCTGAGTAAGTAAGAGTGTGTAGAATATTATGCTACTCACCGGCTGGCGAGCAGCTGTGTGTATGACTTCACTGAGGCCTTATCGTCAATATAACTTGTATGTATGCACTTCACAATAATTTATTATTCAAGTTAAAGGTCTTATGTAATGTTAATTAATATAAAATTATTTTTGATTGACAACAATAAACACATTTGCACAGTATCACTGTTCAAATCATCAATATGTTGTTAGTACGTACATAGTATAAACGAAACGTGATGTTGGTAGTTCAGTTAGTCGATATGTGCTAACTGTTCGGCTGTTCAAATATCGTTTTGTTATTCTCAAAGAATATTTTTAACGCGTGGTGTTGACGCTGCGATTTTTTTCTGCTAAAAACACCATCGATTGTTCTTACCATTATTTTCTATTTTGCAAATTTTTTAATAACCAAAAGCAAAATTGTTAAATTACGTAAAATGTCAAAATCATTTGAAACTAATTTGTTGTTGAACATGCGCAGTAGTCATAGTTTAATTAAAAATCACTGATTAGTTTGAAACTGGTTGCTCGAACAAACCTATTATAACTAATATTTCAAGAAAAATTAATAGTTTGATGAAGTTTGTTGTGCATATGTTCGGCAACGAATATTTATAAGAATCAATCATTTAAATTGTATTTACAAAGATTTAAAAGAAAAAAAAAAGTTAAAGAAAATATTTTAAATTAATAATTTGTTAAGCATACGCTGGAATGTGGAATACGGACGCAACATAGGGTTCGTACTCTAAAAACATTTATCCTCAAATTCAAATATAACTATGAAAATTACAAATTGCAGTAGTAATTTTTCGTAAATTTTTTGTAACTATAAAATTTGAAGTCAGTGATGAATGGCTTAACCTGTCAAAAAAGCTTCACAAAAAGCTTTTTAAGAAAAAAATATTAGGTCATCCGAAAAGTTCGTGCCAGTTTCAGAGCCATTCAGATGAATTCATATTTCTTCAAGTAGCAACCACAGACGCAACATGCAACAACATGTTAGTGTTAGGCCGATAGTGTTATTTGGTCATACATGCCAAAATAAATCGAGTGTTCAAGTATCCGCCAAAGCTGGACATTAAGTGAACATATGAATATTGGTTTATGTATAAATACGAATAAAAGTTCGCCATACATTGATGATATTCACGGACACTCGATAACATTTGAAATTGAAAATTGTGGCAAAACTACGATAAGTACGGCGCCAAACTTTGATGACACTTCCTTATAGAACTTGACAAAATAAAATGAAAAACAAGAATAAAATTTTTCGAGATCTCGCTTCGTTCTCGAGATATTGATTGTTATAAACTTGTTTTTGAATTCCAATATATTGTATGTATGAGATGTGTAATAATTTGCTGAAATATATATTTTTAAGTTAAATTCACTAACCTATAAGTTGTATAAACAATTTTTGGCTCGCATATTACGTAAAAAAAGTACCAATTACCAGAAAATTTCATAAAAATACATTATTTATACATATATAAAATTTCTACATCAATATTCCATATTTAATTTGACAACTTCAAAACAAAATACACATAAACTGATAATACACATACGTTTATCTTGTACGATAGAATCTATCCCTGCCACTCGTGTTGTCTTTAAACTTGAAATATTTGTCTAAACTTCCAACCAAAGATAAATTTATATTAAATAAATAAATAAAATGTAAATAAAAATGACTTTATACAATTATGAGCAGAGACTGGAATTACATTGAGAAATATGCAACATGCATGATTTTAAATTTTTGTAGATTATTAAATTTCATTTAAATATATATAGATTCAAAAATTATCCGTTAACAAAGTAAACAGGGTAGACAGTAAAATACCACCAATGAATAACTTACTTACTTCTTTTTTACTGATTAAAACTGAATGTTGAATTAATGTTTGTGAGAAAATTTTGTTACGTTTTGTAATTGATCTTGGATCGTTACGAAACTGAAGACTCGGATTCAAAAAAATTAACGTGTATTAAATATTTTTTCAAGCTTTCATGGGCACCCCCTTTCATGGCTTTTCGCTGAGTTTTCACAGTATAAATTCTTAACTTTTAAATTTACACTCACATTTAAAAATTATAGAATACAAAACAGTCACAAAATTAGAAACTATTTAATTTTAAATATCTAGTCTAAATGATTTATTATTTAAATAAAAAAGAATACATAATAATATTTGAATTTAAGAAAACAAAATTCAATTGTTTATGCTACTCGATATTTATATCATTATAAATATCTATTGTTTATTATCATTATTAAACAAGTCAGACAAGCCTCATCTCGTTCATTGTTGTTTAATTTTTTTTTTTTTTTTTTTGAAAATCGCAAAATGTCAGGTAAATTTCCAAATTTACATCCAAAATTAAATAATTTTAATATTTTCAGTTCTTTTGGTGAACTAGTTGGTAGTGAAGACAAAGCTATTTCTTTCTTAGAATAAATAGATTTGATTCCTTCACGTCAATCAACTCCACCTCAATGTTGTGGGCTCCCAATGCTTGCTGAATCTTATTCACAAAGTAAATTTGGCTGGGTATGGAGATGTTCATCAAAAGGACTAAAAAAAACGATCTAAAACTTGCAGACGTACAATTAATCCTAGTACAGGTACATTTTTTGATGGCCATTCTTGTCGCATTGCAGTTAATGAAGTCCTTGCAGTTGTTATTTGCTTTGTCATCAAAATGAAAGTTACTGAAGTATACGAAAATTTAAAGAATTGGTGTCTAAGTATAGATGGCAATGATTTAAGTTGGGGTACAGTGAATGATTACTTTAGTTATTGTCGTGAAGTAGCTGAAGTAATTGCATCACACAGTGATTTGATTCTTGGTGGTAAAGATAAAACTGTCCAAATTGATGAAACATTTTTAACCAAACGGAAATATAATCGTGGACGTATTACTGAGCAAATGACCATCACTGTCCTTGGTTTATATTACAAGATAATATGGGCCTTTTTTTTCGTGTTAATAGTAAATCTAAGAAGGAATTGTGGCCGTATATCCAAAAATATGTAGATCACAATACTTCTCGACTGTGTACAGACAGTGCAAAACAGTATTATGGTGTCAACAAAATGTTTTCACCGCAAACTGTACATTTGCAGACAAATTATAGTAAAGGAGAATTTGTGAGTACATCTGACCCGGCAAACACTATCAATGATTTGGAGAATCAAAATAAATTATTAAAGAAATCGATCTTATGCAGAAGATCAGATAAACTTCTTCACCAGTATATGGCACTGTATTTTTACAGACATAATTGTTTAGAGAAAAAATTTGATGATAAAGGTTCCCAAATCATGCAATTCCTTCTAGATATAAAAAAGGTCTATCCGGGAGTAGTGAATGGTGAATTGCATTCATTAGCAGAAGGAGAAGATTTAACGCTCCCCCCTGCTAAAAAACCTCGATATGAAGAGGATGACACAATAATGATGATGATGATGTCATTGATTTTAATATTGATGAGGCATAATCTGCTTCTGAACTCTACTGAGTTCACTTCACACACTAAGAAAGGTTTGGAGTCTTTAAATACTTTGGGAGTGACGAACCAGAGGGTCCTTTCTTAGAGTGTATGGAACGCGATAGATGATACCTCCTCGTGGTGCGTTCTGGGTATAGATAATTTTCAAACAGTCTATAGCAAAATCATTTAAAACTATAAGAGCATTACCGCCGCGCCGTAACAATAAATTAACCTAAAATTAACCTAAACTATATTCTTTTATGGGAAAAATAACCTATTTTAGCCTAAACTTACACTAACTTAAACTTTTTTTTATTTATTATGTACGTCATTGTTTCAAACCTAACATAAATATGTTTTAATTAATTATCTGTTAATAAAGTTTCAAGCAAAGGGTAATTTTAACCCTTTGCACTCGATAGGCGCCGCCACGGCGACACTCCTATTCTTTACTTCAAATATCACACTAAGGGACATTATAAAATTTAATATCAAAATATAATGTTTGTAATATGCAAATAAAAACAAAATATGTAAGTAAACTAATTTTGTTTAAAATACTTATCTATGATGTATTACAATTTTTTTACTAAAACTACTCTCGAGTAACTGAGTACCCATACTAAAAATTGTTCGAGTGCAAAGGCTTAATATTACCCTTTGCTTTATGGTTCCGCGACAAAATAACTGTGGACAAAATAACCTTAGACAAAATAACCGAATAACAAAATAACCTCAAACAAACTAACTATGGACAAAATAACCGAACGACAAAATAACCTTAATGTTTATTTATTTATTATTTTGTAAAAATATTAAAATAATGGAGCAATTCGTATCGGTGTAAGCCAAAGTGGCTTGCTCTTAATACATCATATACTGTATACGACGTATACCGAACGTTAATACATGACCCTTCTCTCTAGAACATGGAAAGTGAGACAGGAATATACAAATATCTCAAAACCAAGCCAAGTGCGCTTCAAAACAAGTGTAATGTGATTAAAAATAAGAGCAAGCCACTTTGGCTTACACCGATACGAACTGTTCCAATGTAAATTACAAAAATAAAACCTAATTTTTTATATCAAAGTTTAAATGTATTATTAAAACTAGCTAAACTAACCTATCCTTCGGGCAAAAAGTAACCTTAACTAACCTCACCACCTAGTTTTTTTCAGCAAAGTCGAAGTATATTGTCAAAAGTAACTAAACTAACCTCACCTTAACTAACTTTACCACCTAGTTTTTATATCAAAGTCGAAATATATTGTCAAAACTAACCTAACCTTCGGGCAAAGGGTAACCTTAACTAACCTCACTACTAAATTTTTATATAAAAAATCTAAATATATTATCAAATCTGACCTAACCTTCGGGCAAAGGGTAACCTTAACTAACCTCACCACTTAGTTTTTTTCATAACTAAACTAAACTAACCTTAACTAACTTTACTACCTAGTGTTTATATCAAAATCGAAATATATTGTCAAAACTAACCAAACTAACCTAACCTCACCACCTGTAACTTTAACCTAAATAATTTTATTAAAAAATAATTAGTTTTACTTTGTCTATGGCTTAAAGCGGAAAATACACATAGAAATATAATAATTTTGAAAAATGAGTGCGGATTTTACCTACAATCTTTTATTTGGTACGGAAATTACCACCACCCAAAAAGTATTACGCTCCTTTCACATTACACGGTTTTCGCCGTACGCCAAAAACCTGTATGGTCGTATTTTCTCAGGCTGGTCGTCCGTTTCATGCGTACTGGTCCGAATTAAATTCCGCACGACTACGCATTCAATGGATGACCAGCCTTAGTGGAGTGAAGAAGAGTATTGGACCTTTCATATTACACGGTCATGGTAAAATACTATTGCTGTGCCGTGTAGCAGCCGTCTCTTGCCACTAGACTTGACGGTTGCCGTACGGCGTTTTTAACTCAGTAGTATATGTAATTAAATGGATGCTTTCACATTAGACGGTTTTTTAACGTACGGCATTAACAATATTTTATTGAATTTCATGTTAATTATTAATTTTATTTGTGAATGAAACTAATGTTGAATATGATAACCCGTACTTCAATAGATTGTATGTAATTTTCAAATTGTGTGTTTTGACGTTAAGTTCGCCAATTAATTAATCAAAGAAGCCTATAAACATCCGAAAATATTTGAAAAATTTATTTTCGTCATTTTTCAGGTCTTTAAAGAGTGTGGTAATAAATAATCCTACTTTATATTTCCTCTGAATTATAGAATTAACATTAATCACACTTGTTACTTGTATAATGTTGCAAATCAAATGAAGATATTCAGTTTACAACGGCAAAAAACCGTGCAATATGAAAGCAACAATATCACGCCAAAAAGTCGAACGACGAAAACCGTATAATGTGAAAGGAGCGTTATAAATAATTTACTGCGTAGACAGACGGACTGCATGGTGTCAATGATATTAATATGTAGGGGCTCATACAATACATTTATACTATAATTGACTATCAACCATAGAACACCTATCAACATTTGACTAACGTCACCTATTATTTATTTACCTATTTTGTGATTTTCATATTATTATTAAATTATTTTTTAAATTATTCCATTTAAATAATTTATACAATATTTTTAATGTCTTCTAATAAGATTAACAATGTTAATCCTTTTTATTTCTGTATTTTTTCAATTTAAAAATAGTTAGTAAAGAAAAACAAGGATAGATTCTATCGCACAAGATAAACGTATGTGTATTATCAGTGTATATGTATTTTGTTTTGAAACTGTCAAATTAAATATGGAATATTGATGTAGAAATTTTATATATGTATAAATAATGTATTTTTATGAAATTTTCTGGTATTTGGTACTTTTTTACGTAATATGCGAGCCAAAAATTGTTTATACAGTGTCATTCACGAAGGTGGCAACATATGGAAAACTTTTCTATACTAAGTTTCTCAGAAAATTTTATTCTTACTAAAAGTTGGTGCATGTTCTTAAATTAAAAATGCACCCATTAAAATTTGAACAAACTCTATTGTATATAGGGTGGACTTAAGAATGTGAAATCGGCGTAAGAGTAAAGTACCCTAATTATTGAAACTTGACAAAAATTTTACTGGGAAAAGTTGTTTAGAATTAAAAATTAATGTAAAATACAGAATCATAGCGAACTACAACTTAGTGTTAATAGTTTAAAAACAATTAATTATTTAATTTTTACATCGAATAGTACTAAAATATTGGTATATTTTATTCCAGTACTTACGACTTTTTTGATGGCAACAGATTAATTGTGTATTTTGATTATAATATTAATAAACTTAAATTTCAAGTTAGTAGATAGTTGAACTTAAAAATTAAGAGTGTAGTCTTGCAGTACTACATAAATAGTAGTCGTCTAAGTACGTCTGCTTTCATAATGTACTGGGTGATACGGAAAAAACGGAAGAATACAGGAAAATTTTTTATTAGTTGTAGTTGGCTATGATTCTGTATTTTACATTAATTTTTAATTCTAAACAACCTTTCCCAGTAAAATTTTTGTCAAGTTTCAATAATTAGGGTACTTTACTCTTACGCCAATTTCACATTCTTAAGTCCACCCTATATACAATAGAGTTTGTTCAAATTTTAATGGGTGCATTTTTAATTTAAGAACATGCACCAACTTTTAGTAAGAATAAAATTTTCTGGGAAACTTAGTATAGAAAAGTTTTCCATAAGTTGCCACCTTCGTGAATGACACTGTACAACTTATAGGTTAGTGAATTTAACTTAAAAATATATATTTCAGCAAATTATTACACATCTCATACATACAATATATTGGAATTCAAAAACAAGTTTAACGATCAATATCTCGAGAACGAAGCGAGATCTCGAAAAATTTTATTCTTGTTTTTCGTTTTATTTTGTCAAGTTCTATAAGAAAGTATCATCAAATCTTGGTGTCGTACTTATCATAGTATCCCCAAAATTGTCGAATATATTTATCTATTTTTATGACAAACTGTAATAAATATATTTCATATATTTTATCCATATTTAATTGAAAAAATTAATCATTTTTATTCTTTTTCTGAAAACTTGACTCAGGTATTTTATATTATCATTAATTTAAATATTTTTGTTTACTTCAACATTGATAAGACATAATAAAAACAAAAATAGACCGGACCTGACTATACTGCAATGTATAAAAACCTCCTACATCCAAATGTACAGTTCACTATAGTGAAAAAATCACAAAAATACAAGTTTTTTCTTTGTATTTTAAAATTTACCTAAGATCTGTTTATAATTTTCTAAATTTATTTTAGGTAACGTTCTCTAAAATTAAATTGTAAACACTTTTCCTAAATTTTTTTATACAACCAACTTTTACCACTTATTTAAATTCCTAAGTTTTTTTTTTTTTAATTCCTGTCAAACAGGAAACTGAATAACTCGAATGAAAATCAAAGGAACACTTCGAAATAACTGGTTTTCTCACTCTGTAGATATAGATTAATGCTCAAAGAAAACGAATGTGTACCCATGAAACTCGTCACTGTAAACAAATAAATTCCAATCTACTGCATAATTTTCGATGATAATGAAAGTGACAAAATTAAAATTCGAATAACTTAAAACACACGGCAATGACAGTTTTTACTAGTATGAATTTCATTGTTTTCAAATACAACTACACAACACTAACTGGTTTCAACCCCTAAACGTGGAAGATGGCCGATAAAAAAAAAATACGAGTCCCTTATTTTTTCCTATTCTACACACCAGCGAAGTTTCATCAAAATCCCGAATTTCACTCTGGGTGCATCTCCTTGTAAGATTTATATGAGTAGTTTACTTCATTGCTTCAGTTACAATTACATTAAAATTATTCAACAAAAGCCTTTTTGAACTTTCAGCTATGTTTCCACCTTGAATTTTTATTTCTAACCAATAGTTTATAAGCACTTTTCAAATGAAAAATATTCGATTTCTCTGGAATATCCACTTCAAGTTTCTATGTATTATCCTTATGTAATAATATTGTTAAGTAATTCACCTAGGCAATTATATCTGAAAAAAAATTTGATTTTCATAACCAGTAACTGACATTGGAAAGTATATAGTTAGTTATCAATTCAAAAATATATTACCCCAACGTAAAAATAACGATTTCTTTCTTTTTTTTTAAACGACTGTTGAAAAATATATTTCAGAAAGATAATTACCCATTTGTTTGGTCTTTCATTCAACTTTTTTTTATACAGATATATTTTGCAGGCTAGCAGTGTTGCCAGAAAAATTTTAACAAAACCCGCCGATGAGAGGCGCTCGAGTAGCCCAAAAGTAGCCCATTCCGGAGCAAAGTGCACTTATATATTTTTTGAATTTTATTTTCGATGAAATTACAGGAGCTTTAATGACGTTTAATAAAACTTTATATTAATAATGATTATTTAAAAAAATTTTATTTTTTATTAATTAAATTTAATAAACAGGCAATGCAAACTATTTAAAAATATGTACCTGTATTTGAGTGTGTTCCATTTAGAAAGTACAAACGACACTGGGTGACAGTCTATTTTCTTTTCAGAAAAACCTTTTTTTTTAAAAAAAAAAAAAACATAAAAATGGAAACTCAGACTAGCCCCCCCCCACATACTGATTATGGTTTTTTTTTCTACTGGCCTTTTGTTATAAATAAACGTTTGTTCTTATATAAACGACGTTTGTTCTATCATCAAAGTGACTTCTTTCGCTTTTAATTAACAATTTTGCACATTTTTTAATTAGTTCAATTGTCATGGCATAGTAGTAACATTGCGCATGCGCCAATGGTACTTTTAAGCGGTTTTTTTCAATTAGCAACGATGTTATGTATAAATTAGTAACGACAATAAATTATTTTATTTATATGCCATGTGCAGAATTAGTCTGAGGCGTTTAACAATCAAATAAATGAAATAATTTTATCGTTTTCTTCTCAACGAACAAATTTAAATAAATCATTCATTTTTATTTAACATTGGCCCAAAATCTTAGTTTGTCACGGCTACACTGTATTATTTCTAACAATTTTATATGCTTAAATATTATAACTAATTTTTTTTTTCTAGAACATTCTCTTCAGTAAATTAATTAACGTAATGCCAGCGATATCAAAAATATCAGTTGCCTTAGCAGTTAGTGTGTTAAAAAAATATATAACACATTTTAGAACCGAACAATTACCGAAGCACATTTCAAAAGTATGGAAAGACATTGCTAATGATCTAAAAGGATTATGGACGGTTTCGGCTGTACGAGTTAATATAGGACAAGATAGAAGGAAAATTTTAACAACTACACGAGAAGAATATGGAATCTATATTCCTGATAAAGAAAATTTGTCACCTACTCTGAATGGTTTAAGTAATACCAGCTCTGAGATTACACACAATGAGATTGAATCCGCTGAATATGACGATTAAGAACTTCAGAATTTTAATGTCATAATTACCAGAGAGCAATGGAATTTGATTAAATCTTGTAAACCGCTACTAAACTAGAGTCAGCACCTATCGGTTCTGAAATAGAACCACGTACATGCAGCATTTTATATTTTAGAATCCAAATGATTTAAATAATATTTATTACAGTATTTTTGTTATTTTTGTTTTTGTAAAATTAAATAAATATTATATTGTTGGTTGAATGAATGTAATACCGTCAAGGGGGATTACTTTAGTCCGCCGGGGTAACTTTGGCCACCCTTCGGTAAAAAGATGTTTCCTTTTATAAATATTAGAAGCAGAAAGTTTTTACATTTATGTATTATTACATATTACACATTATACTTGTAGCCAATATACTATACAGGTAATTTCATTTTTAAAGATTCATAGGTCTGTATCACTGACTGTTTTAGTTTGATGATTATGTGTATTCATAATTTTAACTGTGAAGCTTTTATCAGTGCAACTGATTGTATTCGCTTTTATAAAAAGGTAAATACTTTAATAGGATCTATAAACAGTTGTTAAACATTAACTAAAGTTTCAAAATGATATATTTCGTTGTTTATTTCTTTTTTTTAAGAATGTTGCAAGATAAAAAAATTGAGCCTAAATGAGGTAACTTTGGCCAATCTTATAAACTGTGTTTTTTCTGTGCTATTATTGTAAAATAAATTAATAAACTATTCGAATTGTTTACTAATATCATGTTGGATATTTTTTGCTTCGTTATACACATGGATCTCTTTAATAACAATTTTTGGTTCTAGTTTTTGGTGGGGATTGCTATCAACGATTCTTAGCACAAACGGCTCATTAAAATATTTTAACAGTATGCAAATTATTAAATAATGTTGTTACCATGTTTATAATTCTAATACGGCTAAGCAAAAGGAATGTGTTTTTACAAATAAACTAATTAAGTAATTTAATTACATAGCTAGAAAATATTCTTTAGGCCTGTTGGAATAAAAAAAAATATTAATTAAAATCATTAACTAATTTATCAAGACATGTTATATGTATATCTTACATGATTATAAACAGCCACTGTAGAATACCGAAAATACATACATAATTATTTTTATTGTATGTTTGTTTATATTTGATGTCATTCATATATCGATATATCATTCATATATGTACTGTACCGCAAGTATTTTATACAATGTCAATAATTTATGTCTTTTTATTTGATATGTTAACAGATCTAAACAATTTTTAATTGCTTGAGCAAAAACAGTAACAAAAGATATGTATGTATATTAAATTACGTAGATAGATAAGATTAATAATTTATACCTAGTAAATTAAATAATTTGGTGCAGGAATATTTTTTTATTTTAACATAAATTTCTAAATCTACGAAATACTTAATAATTAAACAGGACTCTTAACTATAAAAACACCCTGGAATTGTGAATTAATAAATTTAAATAAACTCATTAATAAGAAAAAAAATAAAAAAACTGGAAACCAAGGTTTGTTGTTACAGGACATAGGTATACTGGTATACATAATAACCGTTTATTTATTTTAAAGCCGCCACAGAAATAACAGGTAAAATATTTGTACTTTTGTAAACATAAACATGTTTTCTTGCGACTTTTTGTTTATATTAAAGAGAGAGATAAATTAATGAATTGTTATTAACCGGATTGCTTATATCGTGGCGGATGAGTAACTAGGTCTATTTAATTTACAAAGAAAGGGCAAGAAGTCGAAAATTCAAAAAAATCTGAAACTTTGTCAGTATATAGAGGCTATCTAATAACATAAAAAATATCAGTTGCTGCTAAAAACGTTTTTAAGGGGTAAAACATCCCCTCAAAGTTGAAACTCAAAAATTTAAAAATCGATGAAATTTTGTTTATAGATACCTTAAAAAGTTCTATTAACAAATATAACATTATTTTTTGCATTTACACATTTTTAAGGGTTGAAACCACCCCTCAACTGTGTACTTAAAAATTTAAAAATTGGTGATATTGTGTTTATATATACTATACAGAGCTGTAATAATAAATATAACATTATTTTTTACATCTACAAATATTTAGGGGCTGAAACCACCCCTCCATATGTGTACTTAAAAATTTAACAATTGATGATATTTTGTTTATATATACTATATAGATCTCTAGTAATAAATATAACATTATTTTTTGAATCTATAAATTTTTAGGGGTTGAAACTACTCCTTCATATGTGTACTTAAAAATTTATAAAATGATATTTTGTTTACATATACTATTTAGAGCTCTAGTAATAAATATAACATTATTTTTTGCATAAATTTTTAAGTACACACATGAAGGGATGGTTTCAACCCCTAAAGATTTATAGATGCAAAAAATAATGTTATATTTATTACTAAAGCTCTGTATAGTAGGTATATGTAAACCAAATGTCATAAATTTATAAATTTTTAAGTAGGTATACATATGAAGGGGTAGTTTCAACCCCTAAAAATTTATAGATGCAAAAAGTAATGTTATATTTATTAATAGAGCTCTATATAGTATATATAAACAAAATATCATCAATTTATAAATTTTTAAGTAGACATATAAAGGGGCGGTTTCAACCCCTACAAATTTGTAGAAGCCAAAAAAAAAAATGTTATATTTATTATTAGAGCTCTGTATAGTATATATAAAAAAAATATTATAAATTTTTAAATTTGTAAGAACACAGTTGGGAGGGGGTGGTTTCAACCCTTAAAAATGTGTAAATGCAAAAAATAATGTTATATTTGTTACTAAAACTTTTTAAGGTACCTATAAACAAAATTTCATCGATTTTTAAATTTTTGAGCTCCAACTTTGAGGGGATGTTTCACCCCTTAAAAACGTTGTTTAGCAGCAACTGATATTTTTTATGTTATTAGGTAGCCACCCTCTACACACTGACAAAGTTTCAGATTTTTTTGAATTTTCGACTTCTTGTCCTTTCCTTGTTAGTGAAGTATCACAGCAACTTTTAGATTGATTCAAATTTTCCGACTGATAAATGTATATAAAATTTATACGATAGGTTTTAAATATATATTTTACTTCCGTATGTTAAATAAAATTTTTTTCTATATTATGGTTTGGTCTATTAATTGTGCCTTATATCATAATCTACCAGAAGGAAAGGTAACTTTGCCTTAAAATACCTTTACTATGGATTTTAAACAATTAAAATAACAAGTGGCTAAAGTAACCCCAACCCCTGGGTAACTTTGGCCAAATTTTTAAAAATATAAAAAATATATATGCATACTTCCAAAATTAAAAAAAATGGTAGCCACTGCACCAGAATTATACAAATATTGTTTTAAAATTTTTTAAAATAATATGCTACCATTTGTATAAAATATATCACAAGTAAATTTTGAAAATGTTATATTTTGGGCCATAGTAATCCCACTTGACGGTACCAAATATGTAACTCGTTTTTATTTAATTTCGACATAATACATTTTAAAAAATAATGAAAAGTTATTATTAGATTACCTATGACTATGAGTATATTATAAGATTCATATTTATTAAAGTGTACACTTTTTTTATTTCAAGATTTTGCATTTTCTTCTCAAAAAAGTAAAATTTTATTATCAATATTATATTTTTACAATAATTCTGTAGCCAAGCCAAAGTATCTTAAGACTAAAATTTTTATTTTTAAGGAGCCGAGTTTTTACGTTTGATAGGGCCTATAAAAAATAACTTAAGACTACTGTTTTCCTGCTATAATTTTTTTCCTATTTAAGTTGAGTAAAACGTAGGTCAACTTGGCATTATTACGTAATGTTCTAATGAACAGTATGCAATAATAAATAGAAATCTCTTTTAGCCAGGGCTGGGAACTATTTAAAATGATTTCATTTTAAATATGTATTTAAAATACAAAATGGCATTTTGCATTTTCTATTTTAAATAAGTTTGTTCAAACCATTTTCCATTTTGTATTTAAAATGAAAATTTGAATCCATTTTACATTTAAAATGAAAATGCGTTTATACCATGTTTATACGCAAATTTATGTAGCCTGTATCCGTTAGCCAACATGAATTTCAAAATTTTAATTTTCTTACTTAAAAACAATTCTGATCGTTTGTGAATCGTTTGTGAATGTTTGTGACACAATTCACAAGTTTTGTGACTAATTAGTTATTGAGTAATTAACTGGTTAATTAAAAGGTATCCGTTAGCCAACGTAATATTCAAAACTATAGTAATATTAACTTTTTTATACTCAATCGATAGGAAATCGTTTGTGAATTCTTAATTTACCAATTTAAACGTTTGTGACAACGTATTTTTCAAGAAAAATAAGAAAAATTGCAAGATGATATGTATCGCTGCGACATCTACTGGCAATATTTAGAACTATTTTCAAAATTGAATTAACCATTTTTATTTATTAATTACAATTATAAACATTTATTTAAAAAACTTTGACCCATCCCGAACGTTCATAAATCGTTTATGAATGTTTGTGACACCATTCACAAGTTTTGTGACTAACTAGTTATTGCGTAATTAATACGTTAATTAAAAGGTATCCGTTAGCCAACATCATATTTAAAATTATAGTAATATATGAGTAATATGGACTTTTTTATACTCAATCGATCAGAAATCGTTTGTGAATTTTTAATTTACCAATTTAAACGTTTGTGACAACGTATTTTTCAAGAAAATTAAGAAAAGCTGCAAGATGATATCCATCGCTGCTACATCTGCTGGCACTATTTAGAACTATTTTCAAATTTGAATTAACCTTACTTCTTTATTTATTAATTACAATTATAAATATTTATTTAAAAAACTTTGACCCATCCCGATCGTTCGTAAATCGTTTATGAATGTTTGTGACACTATTCACAAGTTTTGTGACTAACTAGTTATTGCGTAATTAATATGCTAATTAAAAGGTATCCCTTAGCCAACATCAAATTTAAATATATAGTAATATATGAGTAATATGGACTTTTTTATACTCAATCGATCAGAAATCGTTTGTGAATTCTTAATTTACCAATTTAAACGTTTGTGACAACGTATTTTTCAAGAAAATTAAGAAAAGCTGCAAGATGATATCCATCGCTGCTACATCTGCTGGCACTATTTAGAACTATTTTCAAATTTGAATTAACCTTACTTCTTTATTTATTCTATTTTTAAATAAAGGAGATTTTGTATTCCACAGGCATTCAAAATTTTTTAATTACTAAATAAATTTTTTCTCGTTTCCGAATTGGACTTTTCTGTCATTTTTATTTAACCTATAAAATAAATTCCATTTAAAATTAAAAAAATACTTATTTTTAATAATTACATAATATGAAGTACTTACTTGATTTAATTACATTTCAGGAAGATACATTTTAGTTATAAATCCATATGAAAACCAAAAATTGAATAAAAATTAATAAAATTTGCCTAGTTAAATAGCTGAAATCATAAATTTCTAATTTTTTGGCCATTTTCATTTATACTAAAATAGAGTCCCTATAATAAATAGAGTCATGACATGTGCGATGAACACTGATTGGTTCCGGCATTTTCTATCTAACGTTGGGTAAAATAAATTGAAAATAAGTTAAAAAATATTTAACAAAAACCATTTAGTTTAACCTAGAAAGAATGATTAAATCAAATTTTTTTAATTGTTCATAAATTCATAACCTATTAACAATAATTATGTACTCAAAAACATTTACAAAAACATATGATAATTAATTTCGAAGCTTCCCGCTCTGTTTTGGAAAGAAAATGGATGACATGTCACGACTCTATTTATTATAGGGACTCTAGGTAAACCTATACGGTACAGCCATCTATGTAGCTTAAATACAATTACCGCTTAGCTACTTTCCGTAATTATGAGGCTTGTTTGATCTAGGCGCTCTTAAACTCACCAAAATTCACTTAAATAAATCACTTTTAAGCGCGAAAGTTGTAAAATTTGAAAAAAAAGCTTTAGATAAAAATTTTTATTTTTTGTTTCTGTTGCTTTATTGAATAATTTTTATCAACAAATAAGTATACTATCCCATTTAAAAAAAGGTAAGTTTGTATCATAGCTCGAAAACCATAGGAGCTATAAAGCTCCTAATTATCGCAATTGGTTGCCCCCGTAGATATCTACAACCCTTATTTGAACAATTTTTCGATTAAATCAACGGTTTGGCTGTAATAAAAATGACAACTCCCGAAAAACTCACACAGTATGTAACAATTATCATAAAAAAACAATCATATATATTAAAACTCATTGTCACGTGACCAAAATTGAACGGTAGCCATGTTTGAATTGAAGAGTAGCCATATTTAAAAGAGTGTTTCCATTTAGAAAACACAGACGACAACGTGAATTTTTTTTTTCACAAAAAAACTTTTTTTTTAATTTTATTGCAAAACTACCATTTTAGTTGCTTTTAGAAGCAATTAAAAAGTTAGTTTTATAGAGTTAAAGTTTCATTAGATAAAAATTATGCATTTAGCAGTATACAATTTTTACTCGGTGGTATTCGTATGTATGTATTGTACATGTACACATTTCAATTTGAAAAATACATAATGGAAAAATATCTAAGACTCATTGTCACGTGACCTAAATTGAAGAGTGGCCATGTTGGAATTGAAAGGTAGCCATTTTTCGTTGGGTCTGTTCCATTTAGAAAACACAGACGACACTGTGTGCATTTTGAATGTTTTTCACAGGAAACCAATTTTTCAAAATTTTGTTGCAAAACTAACCTTCCTATTTGCTTTTAGAAGTAATTGAAACATTAGTTTGATCATAGTTTTCTGGAGTTAAATTTTAGTTAAATGAAAATTATGGGTTTAAGTAGTACACAATTTGTATTCAATGGTAATGTATTATTTAACTATACTATTACTCTTTATTATCGACTTCTAAAATTTAAAAATATTCTTATAGATGTCGCAGTATATTTTATAATTATAATAGTACAACCACAGTACAACTTAATTAAGAATTAAGGTAATATACATCTTATTATAATTAATAAACTTATTAAATAAAAAATCTCTTCGATAATTTTTTGGTAAAAAGTACTTATAACAACATTTTGCTTAAAAGTACATATAACAACCTAAAACATTTCTATAATTATTTATAAACATAGGGTTTCGAATTTAATACAATATGTAGTCTATTTTATCAACATATTCGTTGGAAGTTTGGTCAATATAATTCCAAACATTCCAATCAATTCAATAATATGATAAATATTTATAGTGTTATGGTTTTCTTTTGTTACAAACAATAAATTGTATATAATCTCAATAAAATCTTTAATTCTGTTTGATACACCTAGGGGAATACCATTGCGTAATGTACAATGCGTAATGTATTACAATGTACAAGGTCGGTACATGGTCGGTACTTAAAACTTCAATATAAAGTGAACGTCGGTAATATCAAATTTAAGCAGTCGGTACAAGCTGAACGTAGTACATGATTCAAATACGTACCGATGTCACTACTGAGAATTTCTGTTGTAGTGCTAAATCCAGTCGTTAGATGACATAAGTATGAACTTAAGTACTTAAGAATACTTAAGAATAGAATCTCAAAATAAATAGAGTCGTGACATGTCATCCATTTTCTGTCCAAAACAGAAAGGGAAGCTTCAAAATTAATTATCACATGTTTGAGTAAATATTTTTGAGTACTTAATTATTGTTAATGAGTTATGAATTAATGAACAATTAAAAATTTTTAATTATTCTTTCTAGATTAAACTAAATGATTTTTGTTAATATTTAATTTATTTCCAATGTATTTTACGCAAACTTTGGACAGAAAATGCCGGAACCAACCAGCGTTCAGCACACATGTCACGACTTTATTTATTATAGGGACACTACAGAAATAGAATAATTTTACTTACATATCAAAGTAATGCCGGCGTTCACCAGAAAATTTTGTTACCTAACATTACGTATCGGTGCTTGCACTGTTACAAACCTGAGGGCACTGATTGAGAAAACTATATCAGACTAGAGAATTCTGTCTGATTCAAACAAATTAACGCGCGTTAATATCCTTTCATTTGTTTTTTATGGTATAAATTTTTAACTTTTAAAGTACTCTTGCATTTAAAAATTATGAAATAAATAAAAAACGAGGAGTCGATGAGTTAGAAACCATAATTTTAATATTTAATGGGTTTAATTTCTTTTAACTAGACCTCTCTGATTTGTAATGATGCAAGTTTCGTTACGTTACATTTTTTTTTGGCAAACTATCCACGGATTTGAGATGACGATTTTCGACAGCAATATCGAAAACTGGAACAATTATTGTTCCAATCCAAAAAAATGAATCAGTTAATTTATAAATTAAATTTATAGTATTTAAAAAAAAATGCACTGATACAAAATATACCTGTCTTACCAAATGAAACCAATATTATTTTTTTTCAAGATCATAATTCACTGATATTTTAATTTTTATTGTTAAAAGTAAATTTACTTGGCAAAAGCTTTGAGCTAAATGATATTTAAAACACGCGAGAGACGCACGTCATCTCCATGTTTTTACTATTTTATATTTAAAAGTAAATTTATTTAACAATAGTTTTGATTCAAATAGCATAGGAAAACGCGCGCGCAGCGCGCGTCGCTTAGTTTCTAGTAATTACATAACAACGGAAGTCATTTGGCCAAAATTGAACGGTAGCCATGTTAGTATGGAGGGTAGATATCAGGAGCACCATCTCTGTATCAAAAGGTGTCCATAGAAACGCGTAAATAGTGGCGGCGCTACTGTAGCAAAAGGGTAAATTTAGAGAAGTAAACAAGGAAAGAAAAACATCTGCGTTGTTATGTAATTATTGTTTTTTTATTATAATTGTTACATATAATAGTTTTATTATTTTAAAAATTTTTATAAAACTCAACACAAAAAAATCACGGGATATTTGCAGAACTCGGACATACACGATTTTTTTTTTAACCAATAAAAACGAAGCAATAGTGGTGGAAATTTTAAATTATGAAAAGTTAAAGTGCGGAAGCATATTTTTGTTTTGGAAAACTCAATTTTATTAATATTTTTCACAATTTTTTATAATGACAACTGTATGATATCACACATTTTTTTAAACAAATTATTGTATAATTTATTTATAGAAAACAATAAAAATAACCGAAAAAAGCAAAACACAAGTACATATAACTAGGGAAAAAAATGAAACAAGAATTTAAAAAAAAAAAAAAAACAAAAAAAAAAAAAAAAAAACAGAAAAATTTTATTTTAATTGTGACATATTTGTTAGGTATTAACACCATAGAGAAGATATATACATATAAATTTCGAAATAGGTTTTATACATAGACAAATAAGAGAAATAGCATATATACAACATACATAAAAGACAAAGACAACATGAAAACAAACACAAAAAAGATAAATGTACTTATACAATATGAAATTTAAAGAAAAATAAAAAAATATCAGTATATACCGATGAATACAAAAATGCTTAAAATATTAATAATAAAGTACTGAAGGTAAAATTGTTGAAACAGAGCAGTGAAAATTTGGAAAAACTAAAAAGGGGGTGAATTGTAAGATAGTGGGTTTTTGGAAGGTACATTCAAGGATATACTTAGCGCATTAGAGCCAAGACACACGAACCACGCCACGACCACTTTTTTGTGGTTGTCGTGTGGTTGTACTGTCGTTCGTGTGTCTTAGACGGCGACTTGCGAGCCACTTTTTAGTGGCCGAATGACGTACAGCACGTACAGTCACTGCTAGGAGGCATCAAAGCCACTTAATACTGTTTGTTATATACAGTGTCTGCGTTAAGTATTCATACAATAATTGATTTATCAATACTGAAATTTAAGGAACTTAAAATTTTGCAGCGTGAAGTAGGTACGCTAGGATAAAAATAAACAAAATTAATCAGAGAGGTGATTCTTCTTTTAAATAATATTTCTTTTAAAATACATATCGGTATTTTGGTATTACATATTTTTGCAGATTCAATTTTTAAAATTGTTTGATGAAACAATTCAAAAATTTTCAGCTCTTTATTTCTTTGAATTTTTAATTTTTTTCTATTATTATAAAACTAAAAAGGTTTAAATAATTATATAGCTTATTTATCTAATAATAGTCAATAATCCACGTTCAAACAGCAGGAGAGCTTCTAGTACATGCTTTTATTCTTAACCGAAGGGTTTTTCCATGCCATAAAAATGTTTCAATTCTGTTGACCAATTTGCCTTTATAATAATTATTTTGTATTACATAAATAATTCTGCAAAAATAAATCAATAAACAATATATATACAGGATACGTTTATAACAGCGGTACCTTTATTGTAAATAAAATGTGTCATAAAAAGGTTTATATTCAATTTTTTTCTTTCTTTTCTTTATTTTCAAAGTTATCATAAAATTTGAAGCAAAGATGTTCCCATGCCTTTACTTTTTCCATCCGGTTACTATATCCCGAATATGTGTAATCCCAGATTGCGGGTAAATTCCGGATTTCCTCAATAAATAATTCCGTATCAAATGAATCTTCGTTAACCATTGCCATTTTTTCAAGAAAATAAAAACAAAGAAACAAAAACAAAAAATTAAAAAAGACCAAAAAAAAAAAAGAAAAAAACAAAACAAAAACAAAAAAAACAAAATATAAACAAAAAAACAAAACAATCAAAAAAGACCAAAAGAAATAAAAATACACACAATTAAGAAAACTAAACAAAACAAAAATTACAAAACACCTGCTTGAGTCGTATTATTCAATGATTTCTTGTAATGTTCGAGAGACACTGTAGTACTAGTAGTACGTATCTGTCGCTTATAAGTGGTCCATTGGTCGCAAGTTTTAGCGACTAAAAACGACAATACGACGACACATTGCGACAGTGTCCGATTACGACGACAGGCTGTGGCTCGTGTGTCTTGAAATTTGTGTTTCCATAAGAAAAGTACATGCATACATACCCGGCCACAGAATAGCCAACTATTGTCGCTGTCGCGTGGTCGTGGCGTGGTTCGTGTGTCCTGGCTCTTAGATTGGATAAATTTATATTGTTTTGAAGTGGATGGGGTCGGTTCTGTAGCTGTATTTTTGTCAATTTTTACTATGTATTTTATGTTTTTTACAATTTCCCAAAAGAGGTCTATTTCATTTTTTTTGGTCATTTTGCAGTGTTTGTCAAATATATATATATAATGCGCTAAGTATGACGCATACAAATGTTTTCGTCTAGCACTGGAAGGCATTGCGGATTTAGCTGCACGCCACAATGCCTCCACATTATTTGTATGCGCTCCCGTTGCGGAATCCTTAAAACATAGACTATGGTTCACGGTGAGGTGTTTATACCCTTCATTTTGGATGTTTAAATATCCTTTCCAACGATCCGAAATGATGGTGGTTCCAGGTAGAATCCATTGTTTAATTAAATTAACGAGGGTATTTTCATCCCTGGATTCTACTGGAACCATAAACACCAGACCGGACTGTCTTTCGAAACCTCCAAAAATCCACTGTCCCACTATATGTTTCCCTCTATTATATTTCCTTTTTCCAAATTTCTACTCGTCGATTTCAACACTTTTACCTTCACCGCCAATTGGTTCAGCATGTTCGATGTACCATTCCAGAATCGCCTAGAAGGAAAAGTAAACCACCCACCGACGCCCCAAATTTACATAAATGAAACCGATCTATTTACACACTCTGTAAATTGTATATTTATATGCTGTCTTTTATTTATAAATTATGTATAAAAAATAAAGGAAAATTGTAATTACTAGAAAAGGTCATCTCAGTGCCGTGCCTCGGGCCCTAATTTGTCGGATGCGCCGCGTCATGCTACTAACGGCGCTTCGCGCCGTAATTTGTATGACGTCCGCATCGTAATTTGTAGGACGCGTAACGTCCTGCTGAGAACGGCTCTTCGCGCCGTAACTTGTATGACGCCCGCGTCGTTTTCATAACGGCGCTCTGCGTGTATGAAAATATAAAAATCACCTATACCATAAAACCATACAAAACACATGTCACACATGTGATGAGTATATGGAATATATCCTCTATGGACAGTACGTATCTGTTACTTAAATGTCGTCATACGTCTTAAAATAAAAAGGTTAAAATTATTTTAAAAAAATTTTATTTTCAACTTTTATTACAATTTTGGTGTTTGTATCTATTTTTTGTAACGATTCAGTATTTTTACTTTTTTTTATTATTAAATAATAATAAATAATGCAAGTAATTTTGTTAAATTAATTGTTGTATCAAAAATGTGAGTAACTTTTAAAATGTAATAATTAATAATAAAACGCAATTATATTTAATCAAAATATGCGACCGCGCTTTAACTCTTTAAGTACAATAATTCTCAGCCTCATTTGTTTCTTTTTTCCGGCAGACATCGAAATTACAGCGTATGTTCGAGTTCTACATTTTACCCAAAATCACTACCGGTCAAACGGGGTGTATAGGAATTTGGGTACGAATAGGAACAAAACAAATAATTTCTTTTAATTACTGTAATTTTTTAGTTTTTACCTTAAAGACGGCTGTATTTGATTCCTACATGAATTAAAATTAATAAGTAATATAAAATAAATTTAACTAATGTTAAAACTAATAAAATTATGAAAAAATTAAATGTCAAAAATCAGTAGTAAAATGGCACAAAAATTAGGTTACCAAAAGTTGCTTCGTAATTTGCTTAAACTGTGTTTATGTTCAAAAGGGTGATAAATTTAAAAAACTGGATTCTTTATTTATTCAAAATATGTAAAATTATGTCAATTGTTTACAGACATTTTGCATATTTGTCCAAATTACTAATTGGGGTGAATAGGACCAAAATTAGGGGTCACTGGGAACGAAAACAGGGGCAATCGGAACGGATGCAGCATGAATAGGAACGCGTATCGGATCAATAGGAACGCTAGAGTCAGAATGGGAACCACTCTGGAATGACGTACCAGGGCTAACCAAAATTTTACGAATATTTAGATCATTATAATTCAAAATTAGTACATATATGTTACTTATATTTTTGTTCAATTGAAAAAATGTGTTAAATATGAAATTTAAATAAGTTTATATTTATTTTAATACACTAGATGTTTTGTTTAAGATGTTTAATATCGCATAATTTTAAGAGTATTCTAGAAGGCTTGTTAAAAATAAAATATGCAGAAATAAATTTATTACAAACTTCGAATAAAAGTGAGACGTGTACAAAGATACATTAGTATACATAACGTACATGAGATAGGTTAGTACCAACAAAATGTGTTAAATATATTGTAATGTAAGCGTGACACATACGTAAAAATGGTTTTTTATTTGTCGAACGATTATATCGAAGAGGTTAAGTTTAAGATATCTGCATATTTTTTCGTTTTTTTTTTCATTCTCCTACCAGTAAAATTAATTTATCAGCTATTGCTACCATTTTATAGACAAACTGGACAGCCATGTTCAAAATTCCTATTGACCCCTCATTCGTTCCCCGACACCCCGAAGTGTGGGGTGAATGGAAACGCCTAATTTTTTTAAATTTTCTAGCTAAATAAAAACGAAAGTGGATTTTTCAAATGGCAAATATGAAAAATAAATCACCGGAAACAATATCAATCTATTTTGTATCGTCTAGTAAATCGAAAAAAGTATGAAAATCGATGACAAAGTTGAAAATCGTTCCGATTCACCCCAAAGTACGGTATACTCTTTTGCTATTTTAGCGCTATTCTGGTTAGTTTTTGAACTGTTACTTAGTACTTAAAACGGGACACTTTTTGAACTATTTTCTATTGTTTTCCGTACAAGATAGTCTTCCTTATATTCTACACTCCATACTCCATAGTTTCAAAGTCGAATCTAGTCGTCTCTGAAAAAAAAGTTGGCAACACTGACGGTACATAGACATTCAGTACATTGTCAATGCATCTTATTATTCGTAGTTACTTAACGTTTGTTAACGAAAAATACCAAGGGCGACTGAAAATAATTTGTCATAATTGTGTTTAAACTTAAACCTATTTATTTTGTCACCAAGTCAGATACGTTTCGTTATAAGGGGAAGTTTGTCAAAAAGAAACAACTAGAAAAAAAACTGAAAGTAAGTGCTGTTGCATGACGACCAAAATGTGCGAAATTTTTATTCCTCCTAACCTTTATAAAGGAAGAATTGTTGAATTAAAAATACTCGGTGAAAATCTAAAATGCAACAAACGTAAAAATATATTATCATTGGAGAACATACGTAAGGAAGAATGAACAGAACTGAATTCAAAATTCTACTCAACTATTTGCTGTGATGATTGTTTTGAAAGTTGTACTAGCAAAACTTGTGGACCAGATATTTCAGATACAAATTAAAGACCTGTTCTTCGTACGTTTCTAAGTCGAATAAAGTATAAAATAAATTTTGATTATTTACAAAATCATTTATTTTATTTTATTATTATTTTTTTTTTTTTTGAAAATTTAGGTAAAATACAAGTTGGATGTGGACTTCAAGGATTTAAATAAGATCTTGCCATGCTTGAATCTTCCAGCAATATCAGAACGTTTATACGCAATGCATGAAGAAGAAATCGACTTAATGGGAAAGGATTTTTAAAAAGGAATTTGTAAAAAAGTTGTCGAAAAAGAGGAAGAATTAGCAGAACAGAATGGAGATGAATTATTAGAAACTGTGTAAAGATTTTTTACTTTATTAAGAAGTAAATCAAAGAAGTGATTATTAGATATGTTTATTGCTATGTTACATATCACAAATCCACAGTTATGGCCAAAAAACTGTGATACTAAGGTGGATTTACGAAAACATTGTTCAGCACCGGTAGTGGAAGGTGCAGTGGACAGAAACAAAGTAAGACATTTTTTTTCTATCTCGAAAAGTACTGCTTATCAAATTCGTTGCTTGTAATATTTTCTACCGTTGCTTGTAATATTTGTTGTTTGTAATATATATATATATATTTTTAAATCGCATCTTTTGGAACTTTTCGAATATACGAATTTTTTTAAAATGCCTAAGATCTTCGAAACGGTTATCTTTACGACAAAAAGTAACCACTTAACCAGATTACCAGACCTTTTTTTATAGAACATTAGACAAGCAACAAATTTGATAATAATAGTTTGCTCAAAAAATAATATTTTTGGTAATTATGTAGAAGCACGGCTCTATGTATTTTTGGCTCTAAAACAAGAACTAATGATTCAGTTTTATATTTTATTTTTAAAATAGTCGCCACTACGGCGTATTAGTTAAAAAAAAAATACTGCAAACCGATGCCAGCACTGGAAAGGCTGGGAAACTGGCGTTAAATTTGAAAGATTCAATTTTTGGGATTTTCTTTTCCAAGAATAGAAAAAATTGATATTTCACTTCGTTTTCCAGATATCGAGCACAAAATTACCGAAATTGGTTTAATATTAACGACTACGATTTCCTCCAGACGTTGTAATTTGAGTGTATATTCTGGTAAAACCCACCAAAATAAACACTTTTTCAAGAATAAAAAAAAATCGATATCTTGTTTCGTCTTCGAGATGTTGAGCGCCAAAGTTTGAAAATAAAATATGAACCTGTTTTTTATATTTTTATACATAATTTATCAATGCAGAACGATATTATTAAACTTTGGTGCTAGATATTTCGAACACGAAGCGAGGTATCAATTTTTCTTATTCTTGAAATAATGTTTATTTTGACCGATTTTACTAGAGTATGCACTCAAATCACGGCGTTGAAGTAACCTTTAGCGCTTGGAATACCGGTACCTTTTTATATTATTATTATTTATTTATATAGACGCTCTACTCATTTGGTCATTTGCGTCCACTATATTATTTACAATTTACATTAAATTAAACAGTGATATGTAATACAATGCATTTCTATAGAATTAAAAGAAACATAAGTTGAAAGAATTATTTCAGTGTTAGGCCGGATTTACACGAATTTAGTAACTAAGGCAGGTTACTAAAGCAAGTAGCTAAATTGAATAATTTTTTTTGTTTAGTGGCTGTCTACACACAATTTAGTAAATTGATTTAGTATTAGTTGAAGTAGTAATACATAACCTAGTAAAACTAAATTAAAAATGGTACATAGTCATCAATAAATTCGTTGTGCACTATAAAAATGTATCAGATATGTTTGAACTGACTTGTTGGTTCGACCTTTTAATGTATTTATATATGATTTGTCCCAAATATATTCCAAAAAATGGAAAAAAAAATATTATATATATTTTTTTATTGTTATTAGATGAAGAGTGGTTGTCACACGAATTTCAGTTTTTTAGCGAGTTGCCTTCAGTGACTTTTTTTGATATTTATAATTTATATACTACAATAAGTATAAAAATTCCCAAAAAAAATATTTGCAATAAATAAATATTTACGCGCCTATATTTGTATATTTGAATCTACTAAACACTTTACTAAACTAATGTGTTTACACTGGTACAAATAACAGCAAGTTAAAAAAAAATAAAGTGGGGGTAAGCTACTTGCACAAGTAAATAGAAAAGGCTTCTATTTATTTGACTAAACAGATTACTAAATTTCTTACTTGCACTTGCACTAAATACAACTGTCTACATGACAAAAGTAACTAAATTTAGTAACTTGATTAAGTAACCTGCTTTAGCTACTAAACACGTGTAAATACGGCCTTACACAATTAATTTTACAGTTATTAATACAATCATAGATTAAATTATTAGATGCGTATTATTTACTAAAAATATTGAATACGTAGATTACGCAACACGAGTTACATACAATTATTTATAAGTTATTAATTAAGTTTGTTTTGAATTACTGGTATTACAAACAGTAAAATCTCTTTCAACGTAATCTCTTTAAAGTTAATTATATTTTGTCGTAAAGACCACTGACAAATAAAAACTGGAATAGTTTTTGTGTTGAATTTTGTCGATCACCAAGTAAATCGCTCAGGGAAGGTTGATGTCCAAATATGCTAAGCCTCCAATTGGTATATTTCCGGCAATGTAATAACATATGTGGTACTGTAATTTCAGTATTGCATGTTTCACAGTTGGGTTTTTCTGATCTTTCTAGTAGATATTTATGAGTCAATTTGCAGTGACCTATTCTAAGTCTGCATAGGATGACTTCTTCTTCACGATGAGATCTAAAAGAAGTTGATCACTTTACTGGGTTTGCCTTTATTGATCTAAGATGATTATTTTGGATATTTTGCCATTCTAATTTTTCTTTTTTTTTAGATGGCTTTTAAGATGTAGGTAATAATATCGCTAGCTGGTGTACAAATTTTAGTAAGATCTATAGGGTTTTCTAAACTTGCATTTCTAGCTATTTGATCCGCTATTTCATTTCCGGAAATTTCAGTATGTCCTGGAATCCACAGAAAGTGCAATTTTTGGTTTAAGTTAGCTTTGGAAATTATGGAATCTTGAATTTTTGAGACCAAATAGTTGCTAGGTGACCAGACGTTTTGGATACTTTTTAATGCACTTAAAGAATCTGAACAAATGACGTATTCTCTATCCGATTCTGGAGGTAGACTTTCTATTGCTTTAAGGATGACATTTAATTCGCACGAATATATAGAAAACTGCTTTGGTAAGATATAAGATGATGCATGGTTGTTACAAACGTGCAGCAGATGTTCTCTCTGGAGTTTTTGATCCATCAGTGTAAAGGATTTCGCAGTTATTGTAGCAGGTTTCAAGTATTCTTTTAAATTCTTGTCTGTAAATAGCAGATATAGTGTTGGTGTTACAAGGAATGTTACGGAAGTGTACCCCTGCGATTTTGTTCATTTTAAGATATATTGTAGTACTTGACAAAGTAGCAAACATATTTTAATTATGCATGCCCAATCTCATATTTAGGGGGTAAAACACCCCTTCAAAAATTTCCTGAAAAATCATATTTTGGTATTTTTCCCATACTAGCCCGTAAGCAATTTTGATAAAAAGTGGTCAAAAGATTCAGACTGAGGTTACATTACTATAGAATTTTTTTCATTGTGATCACTTAATTTTTAAGGGGTAAAACACCCCTAAGAGTGAGTTTTTAAAAAAATTTTTAGGGAAATCAGCTCAAATTCTTTAAAATTCTGTAAAAAGGATACAAGTTATTAGTTAATAATTAATACGTGTTACCCACTGTAGTGGCGCGGCGTAACTGGGTGGCTATGGGGGGGGCTCTATATGAGAACGAAATTTTTATTAACAAATTTTTATAACAAGGAACTACTAGTTAACCTTATTTTTGCTATTTTATAAATTTTATAGTGAAGAAAACCCAAAATATTTAATTTTTGTTAAAAATTTCGTTCTCATATAGAGCCCCCCCCCATAGCCCCCCTGTCTGCGCCATCTATGTGTTGACTGTATATGCATAAAATAATATATTTCAATTTCAATAGATGGTGTTGTTTAAATAGTAAACCGTTTATTTATTTGTCTGAGCTATTTGAATTTTTGTTTATTTTGAAAAATAGAACGATTAGTGGTGTGATGTTTTAGTTGTCGATTGGCTAACCATCCCTCGACACGCGTTTGACTGGTGTCCCGGCTTCGCCGGGCACTTCTCTATAACGCCAATTTAAGTTATTTTTTTTGTTATTTTAATCATTACGTAATGGTTAAATAGTTTTTTTTTTGTTTGTCGAACCTTTTTCGGGTTTAAATTCGAAAACTTTTGCTCGCGTTCTATACTTAGTTAGATAGAATCGATCGATGCAACTAGTTCGCAATTAATCTTTCGTTTGTACAAAGTTACTTACAATTAGAGTAGTTTTTTTCGCAACAAAGAAACTCACAATTAAAATTAGTGTTAATTAGTGTTGTTTCGCATTAGAAATTTCGCGTTAGTTCATTTTTTTGCAATTAGTTTAACTACCTTCAAAATCATAGTGAAAATTAGCATCAGTACAAAATTACACGGAACTCACCTGAACGAATAAAATAAATTTCAATAAGGGTCACCACCTATAACTCCTTACCTTCCAAATTTTTTCCTTGACCCGATAATTATCTACAATTAAGAAAATGGAAGAGGAATAATCGGTGAGTACAGTTTCAATTTGTATTCATTCCTTTTTACAGTCCGCTATCTTTTTTTTTTTGATTTAGTTTACAACAAAATTTAATAGGAATTTAGTTTTCCCAAATTGTCACAAAAAACCTAGTCGCGTCAACACCCCCACTTACGCTGCGCCACTACAGTGGGTAACACGTATTATTGATTAACTAATAACTTGTAGCCTTTTTTACAGAATTTTAAAGAATTTGAGCTATGATTTCCCTAAAAAATTTTTTAAAAACCCACTCTTAGGGGTGTTCCACCCCTTAAAAATTAAGTCACCCTAATGAAAAAAATTCTATAGTAATGTAACCTCAGTCTAAATGTTTTGACCACTTTTCATCAAAATTGCTTACGGGCTAGTATGGGAAAAATACCAAAATATGATTTTTCAGGAAATTTTTGAAGGGGTGTTTTACCCCCTAAATATGAGATTGGGCATGTATAATTAAAATATGTTTGTTACTTTGTCAAGTACTACAATATATCTTAAAATGAACAAAATCGCAGGGGTACACTTCTGTAACATTCCTTGTTAGTATATTGAGACAATTCAAGGTTGACATTCGAACTTGTGTATAGCCAGGGTGGATTAGTTCTAACCAATGCTTTTTCGATAGGTAGCAAATTTATATTTAAAAGGCGGAGAGCTTCCAAACTCTGGATGTAGAATGGTTTCGCTAATTGCGGGTTATTTCGAAATCTTTGTTTTAGATTTTCATTAAAGATTTCCGCGGTAACGTTATTTGGTTTCTCCAATGATTTCACCAGGTACTGTAAGGTAAGTTGAAGTCTGCGAGTATCCAGTGAAGGTTGAGCAGTTTCTGCAAGAAAACTTATGATAGGACTGGTTCTAAAGGCTCCAGTAATTAGACGAAGAGACTCGTTTTGAATAGGACTTTTCATCACAATTTATTTTTGTGCGCATGTGTCAATATCGGTTATTTTTTTCGTACTGTTTTTTATAAACAACCATGTTAAAGTACCCATCTACAAATAATTAAAATTAAAAAATATTAAATAAAGAATATTTATTGAAAAAAAAAGTAAGAAAAAATAAAAAAAGAAATGTTTTTAATTGAAAATTAAATTTTTTCAATCCATTACTATAATGTTATCTGTACGAAAAGGAGCAAAGAACGGTGTTATTATGAAGTTTGTAAGGGTCATACACACTATAAATCATTTAAAGTTGTACTAAAAATTGGTTGACATGTGGTTGAAATTATTAATTATGGTTAATTTCAGTTAAATTGAACCATGCTTCGTCACTTTGAATTTAAATAATTTCCGTTTTCTTGGCTTTATCTCTTTCATTATTGTATTTACGTAAATTTTAAATTTGCAGTTTGTTTTTAGAAAAGAATAGAAGATTGATTTGTTTCGAATATAAGAATTATTTAAATTTTTTAACGAAAACTCATAATCAGTTGTATCTGAAATGAGGTATAGAATAAAATTATAGATATTATTTGTTTTTATTATTATTTTTGACATAGTAAACAAGTAGTATGGATGCCTAACCTCTCAATCAGCCCACTTTTTTTCCGTTTTTGCGGACGTCCATGACATTTCAGCCACCTTTTCAATTGTTCACAATTATGGGTGATTATGGGCTTCAACTGAATTATAAACAAGTGAAGCACCAGTGACGATTTTTTCCAATAATTCATTTGTTTATTGAGATAATATTTTTTCCTGGCTATTCCTGACCAAAATAGTACGAAACTTTTGAATTACCACTATTTTAACATGGCGGCTGCACTTGCGCTCGTCACATGATGAAAAGTCCTATAGAATCTAGTAATAGGGTACTTGACTGAAGTTACAAAAATATTCTGAAAGCATTGTTTTCCCATATCAGTTAAGTAATTTTTTTATTTTCGACAGATTCTGTAAAAAATCATCAAAAAAAAATAACCCTACAATTTTAAATGAGAAAAACGCGGGAAAAACACCTCACTATAGTGACGTCACAGTTTGAAGCAACTAAACGTCAATGTCAATATTTATAACCTCAAAACTTTGATTATATTCATAAAATGTCAAAGTAAAAGCAAGTATTTAAGAATTTTGGCCGATTATTATTATTATATATATATAAGCTAATAGAAAAAAATATTCAAAAGAAAACACAATTTCACCTCACTGATGAAAATTATTAAAATCGACATATCTAGGTACAAAATGTTACGTCAAATTCAAGAAATGGCGCGTTTTCACTAATTTGAATATTTGTTGAAAAATGGCGATTTCCAAAATAAAATTTCTAAATAGTTATCAAATTTTTTTAAGTTTCATCATTAAAATTGGACATATGAAATGATAATGCATAGAATTATTTAACATTTGACACAAATTTTAAATACAGTCAAGTACCGTATTTTAAGTATGTTGGTTTTGATGTTGTGTATATTATGGATCCATAATCTAATTTAGAACGTATCATACTTGTGTAGATTTTCATCAGTGAGTTCCAATCGGCTCCCCAGTTATTACCATTTACGGTTTTTAAAATGTTCATGGCTAGGTAGCATTTTCTTTTTGATTCTGTAATATGGGTTTTCCAGCTAAGTTTTTCATCCCAAATTAGGCCTAGGAATTTCACTGTTGTTTTTCTACAGATTCTTTCGTTTCCGATCAATAGATTATTATCTGTTAATTTCTTTTTAGAAAAGTTAACATAACAACATTTCGATGACGTAAATTTTAAACCAAATTTTTCATACCACTGATTTAAGGAATTTATTGAAACTTGAATGTTGTGAGAAATTCTTTGTAGGTCGTCTCATCGCATATAGATTATTATGTCGTCTGCATATAGGAGGCACAGGAGATAACCAGTGGAAAGTGGTCGCTGCCATGTAGATCTGGAATAGTACACCTTTTCTCAGGTGTACTGATAAGCGCTATTTTGGTCGCAGAATGATAGGTCTATGGTTGAAAAGTTTCCATTTGCAAGATTCATATGTGTTTGACTTCCTGTGTTAAGAAGACATATATTGTTTTCATTGAAAAAGTCTTCAAGTATTTTGCCCCGTCTATCAATATAGTTAGATCCCCAAATGATGTTATGCGCGTTAAAGTCTCCAGTAATTATGTATGGCGGTGTAAGTTCTAACATATGGTGAAGATTATCTAGACCTAAACTAATTTGATGATGAATATAGGTAGAGCAGATGGTAATTGGTTCAGACAGATAAATTTTTACTGCGATACATTGGAAATCGTAGTCTTCTGTTATTTGTTCCAAATATATTTTGTTGGAAACAGCTACTGCAACATCACCTTTAGCATTGCCAACACTCGCATAGTCGTTTCGATAAATTTTATAATTTCGGAGATTAAAGTGTTGGTTTACTTTGAGTTTTGTTTCTTGCAGGCATATTACGTCTGGGTTGTAAGTAGCAATCAGTTGAGTTAATTCTGGTTGTTTAGCTCTATTACTGTTGATATTCCACGAAATTATTGTGTATATTTTATAAATTAATATTCCTCGATATCACTCGTGTCAGTACTGTCAGAATGTTCTATATTATATGATTTATCTTCATCCAAGGATGCCTCGTTAAGAAAGTATAATGTTATGCGATTTTGTAAGCGAGTGAAGCGTGTTTTTATACAACGCTTCTCAAGGAAGGGGTATAATAGGTAAAGTGTATTTTTCAGGCCTTGGTAATCATTTGTATAGGATTGTATAACATATATCGGGTTTTTGGACAGGTGAATTTCTGAGATGAGATTGTTCAATTGATTGAAGTCGAGTATATATTTGTCTGGGTTACGAACCATCTCTTCTTCTATTCATTTGAATAGTTCGTATGTAGTTTCCTTGGTGTTCTTGGAGCTTTTCGGTCTGTCTCTTGTTAATGGTGTAAGCTGTTTGGGGCTAGAGGTTCCTGTTGTAGTATCCTTATTGTGTGAGAGAGGGTTCAAGTTGATTTATTTGATTTTTTTGGAGTTTCTCGACATATTGTTAATTTCTGATGAAGGTGACGGAAGAGTAGAGCTCTGTGTTGTAGTATCCATAAATTCAATGGAAGCAGTTGGATTATTTTCGAGCTGATTAGCAGTAATTGAATTTTCTTTAAGTGAGTTATTGGAGTTGGATGAGTTATCTAATCTTGGTCTTTTCCTAACACTAACATCAGAAGATATTGGTAGTTGAATTGGTAACACTAAATTTTGACATTTATTTGCTGTATGTTCATTTGCTTTACATTTGAAACATTTAAAGGTGTCGGTATCTACAAAAATTCGATACGTTTCTTCGTCTTGAGTGACTTCAAAGCTTGTGGGAATAGTTGTGTTTTCTGGTGGAACTACAAAAAGCTGTCTGCGAAAGCTTAAAATGTGTTCATAACCATCCTCTTGGACACCTGATTTGAGTTCTGTTAGTGTTCAAACGGCAAGTTTTTTCCCTGTATATCAGTTATTTTACCGAATCGATACATACATGTACATATATATAGTACATGCCGTACATGCTGCCATTAAATTATGGAATACCTATACTTCGTATACTCGCTAACTATATCAGTCTGCTCTAATTGGGACCGTCACTAATCCAAAAAAAAAAAACAATAGTAGTATTGGCAATATTCATTAATTATTATTATTAAACAATGATTTCTGGAAATCTCTCTTTAAAATAACACATATTTCTCTCCATTTTAATACTTTCAAATCTTTTTCTTTACATATTTTTAATGTTTTGTCTCATATAACATGTCTTTATTCTACTAAAATTAATAAAATTTTAGTATTAATACTGTTAATTGTTCATAATACATCTGTTTTATTAAAATAATAAATGATTGCATGAATATAAAATATGACAAGCCTGTACCTGAAGCAGCACAAAACAGTAAAAAATATTGTCTGGTCTGAACACTTGCATATAAAATACACGCGCTACTAGCAACCGATTCGAATTTTTTACTGTTTTACTGTATTCGGAATTCGGTGACAAAACCGAATGTCAAAAATCTCCGAATCGGTTTTTTTACTGTGTACGGTTTTGTCCGTATCGTGTGAACGTACACATTGAAATACATATGCCACTGAAGCATACAGTAAAAAAACCGATTTGGAAAAAATACCGATTCGGTGTCGTGTGAACCAACTCTTATAGGAGATACTATCTGGAGATTTAGTTTCTTTAGTTCTGCTACAATTGCTTCATCTTCTATTATTGGAGAAACGTTCGATAGTACTATTCGTTTGGCTGGAGATACTAGTCTTCTAATAGGAATTTCGTGATCTTTTATTGTAACATGAGTGTCACTTTCCATAATTTTGTGCACGAGTTCTTTACTTTGCAAAAATATGCAAATTCTGTTAGAAATTTTAGAACAATGAGTGATATTTTTAGGACCAATTATTTCGCCTATGCTTTTGTAATAGTCACTTAATAATAGATCTTCATAAGTTGATGATAGTATGATTCCTTGTTCCTTTGTTGGTCTAGACTGCTTCTGCACTACTTTGGCAAATGAAGGTTTTGATTGATACGTAGAAGAATTAAGTTCCATTTGACTACTTGTTTGGATACTCCTGTAGTCAGAGGTATCCCGCTGAATATTAAGTGGAGTGCTTCTGTAGTCAGAAGTACCGGATTGATTGGTAGCGCTTGGCGATGCCATGATGAGTTGAATGAATCACTTGTTTCACACACAGAAGTTTTACTGTATAGTATTTAGGTATTACTTTTAACAATTAGAAAAAAAATTGTTTTATTAAATGATGTTAATAATTATATTATTGTAAAATACGTCTTAACTCGGTAAATGTTTAAATCGAACTGACCTTTTCACAATATCGGTATTTATTCGGTATTGACATTTAAAATATCGGAATTCCGGTATTTTAGGTATTTTTTCGGTATTGAATGAAAATGGTATATAAGAAAGGAAAAAACATTAAGGTACCATCACAGTGTGATTCTGCCAAAAAATAGTCAATTTTCACAATTTTTTTCGGATGGATAGGATGGGGGCATGGGGATGAATTTTTTTGTACGATTAATACCACTATTTGACAATACAGAAATATTTTTTTTAATCATTTTTATTTATTTTTTATAATTATTATAATTTTTTGAAAAAAATGTCCTTAAAAAAGGGCGAAAATTGGTACCCACGATTGCGGCCGCAGTTTTCATCCGAAAAAAAAAATCGAATAGATTATCAATCTGTAGGTAAGCCGCTATCTACCTATGGGAGCTTCTTTTTTTCTTTGAAAATTGAAAAAATGGCGGCGGTTTGAATAAAAAGTACAAAATTTGTTATAGTTTTTCGTGTGGAAAAATAGGAAAATTTCAAAAGAAAAAAAAAAGCTTCCATAGGTAGATAGCGGCTTACCTACAGATTTATAAACTATTCGATTTTTTTTTTCGGATGAAAACTGCGGCCGCAATCGTGCGTACTGATTTTCGCCCTTTTTTAAAGACATTTTTTTCAAAAAATTATAATAATTATAAAAAATAAATAAAAATGATTAAAAAAAATATTTCTGTATTGTCAAATAGTGGTATTAATCGTAAAAAAAATTCATCCCCTTTCCCCCATCCTAACCATCCGAAAAAAGATTGTGAAAATTGACTATTTTTTGGCAGAATCACACTGTGATGGTACCTTAAGAGACACTCTTAATAAAAATCGTTTTGATATAATTATGTAATATCTTTATTACAAATCATAAATAACAGTAATATAATAATAAGAAAATACATCATTTTTGGATTTCAAAAATTTCAATAGAAATATCAATATTGAAACTAAAGTAGACGGGTCAGTCCATATAAAACTAACAAGGCACTCAACTAGACTATCACAAATTTCTTTGAAACTTTGGTTAACTGTACTTTTTAACATCCTGAACTCAAATATGATTTTTAAAAAAATACTGACTTTTATAGTTTTTGAGGGATATAATCTTGAAAATCGCAAAATATAACTTTTTTTTACTCGCGCCCAGCATTACAAAGTGATCCAATTTCAGTTCTATATATCCTAGAAAGTTGCTTGATAGCTCATTTTAAAGAGAATTTAATGAGCTTTAATTTGATACCAATCTTGAACATTTTTTGAAAAGAAATTTTTTTGGGAAAATCTCAAAAATTGCTTTGGAAAATTTTTTTGAAATAGTGTTTTCTGAAAATCATGAAAATTATATATATTTATAATGGATACTTGGGGAATGCACCATAAAAATTTCAAAGTGGGACCATGATGGAATCAGCAATTATGATAAAAAAATGCATTTTAGTGTATAGTATTTTAACGTCTCCCGAGAAAAATCTTCTTTGGAACTAACTTTTATGTCAGAATGCGTTAAAATACTATACACTAAAATTTAATTTTCAAGATTATATACCTCAAAAACTTAAGAGCTAGAATTTTTTAAAAATTATATTTGAATTCAGGATGTTAAAGAGTACAGTTAACTAATGTTTCAAAGAAATCTGTGATAGTCAAGTTGAGAACTATTTATTTTTGGTTGATTTTAAATGGAATGACCCAGACATAACATATTAGATATGCCATACTAAGTAAATACATAATATCAAAGACGTGGTTGCAGTTTAAAAATAATTTAAAAAATAAATAAATAAAACACACAAAATTGAATTTTCAGAGCAGTAGAAAAATACTTTCATGGAATTTCTTAAATACCGTTAGAAAATAATAATAGTAAAATACTTGTTTCTATAAAAAAATACTTAAAAATATTCCAGAATTATGAAAAAATATGAATGAGTGTAAAATATCTGGTCATCTGTACATATGGAAAACATTAAGCAAAACTAAAGACGTTGTAATAATTTTTTTTTTTTTTTTGGTTAAATAAAGTTTTATTATCTAGTTCAACAAATACATGTTGTTGCGAAACGCGGTGTTTGGTCTGAATTGCGCAACGGATATTTTGGTTAGTTTCTTAAATTAATAAATAAAAGTCAAATTGTTCTTGATTTCAATTAATTTTATTTAAATATTTATTAAAATTTACATATAATTGTTTATTAACCGCGAAACACAACACAAAAATGAGAGATGCTTATTGAAAATTACATTGTTTGAAAATATCAAATTAGTTCTTCAAAAATACGTCTGATCTCTTTAGTGGTCAAAACATCTCTTCTTCGGTGCCGTGTGCTTTATAGCATCGGCACCTAACATCATAGCTATCAACATAATTCGGGTATTCCCTGTATACACATGTACATTTTATTCAAAATCTATTATGTCGTCATCAAACTTAATACTTAATTGTTATAACATCTGAGTTATGTCGTCTGCATAATACTTTATAGAATGTCATGTTTGTTGAGATTCCATCACAATGTTATATCATAGATGTGATAATAAAGATACGTAACGATTAAATATTATGACATTAATGGGTCGGCTACAAGTAGCTCCCTGTGACTTACATAATGCAATTAATGATAGTCATTAATTAACAATGGATAAAAAAAAATATACATATGTACCTATACAGTTTGCTTTGGAAAAAAGTTTCGGATTCGTGCACAATGTAGCGAACAAGGAACTTACGAGCAAGCAGTGTATTGAACAATAACAGCTATATTTACAATATTGCCACATTGTATAAATGATATAAGCAGGCAGTATGTACATACCAAATTACTCATACACATTAAGTTTGATTATGTGTGCACATAATGTACAATGACTACTCAAATTATAACCACCAGGAAACTATAGAAAAATATAAAATTAACAAATTCTAAGTACTTTTTTATTTAATAATACTTGGGTAATTTTTAACTCATATTTAAGAAATTAGCACTGCTGACATCATTAAGTTCTGTAGTACTAACTAAATAAAACAGATTCCGAATAGTGAAGAATTTTTAGTTAATTAAATCTCGGATATATCAAAATCGTTGATAAAACTAAAAGTGCATACCGTGCAAGTTATTTTAATATAAAGTACCAATTCAGATGTGGCTTAACGATGTAGCTTATTTTTTTAAATATCAGTTAAACTATTGAACTGATCATCGTAAAAATCAACAGAGTTTTATTCGAATTGACGAACTGATAGCAACAGTTTTCAAGATTTAGTCAAATATTGTAAAAAAAAAAAGTGGAAAATAGATCATCTGGTAGAAAATGAAGGCTGTTTTCAAAAAATTGCACTAAAAGTTAATTTTTTAATCCACGATACAATAACTTTTGTTGTCAAAACATGAGCCTGGTGCGTTGCCAGACATTGTTGCTATAATACTTGCATTATTGAGGAATTAAAATTGTTTCTGAAGAGGTTACATCTCTAGACAAATCAATGATGAAGCTTAAATTAGTATAATTGGGGCGTAATGAATCATTTCTCATAACGTAGCCTTATTATTGAATTTTAAAGCGAAAAACTATGCCCTAACTTTTTGAATAATTACAAGAATTATGGCAATGTTTTGATTTGAATACAATTTGTGTTTTGTGTCCATATAAAACCATTTTGTTTTTGAAAAGTACGAAAGACAAGGTTTCTGTAACTTTGTCTCACAATAGGTTAGATATTAGGAAATATTCTGTCTAAGATTTGGAATGGCAAGTCGTGTCTATTTTGTCTTAAAAAATGATGATATTGTCAAGAAATTCAAAAATAGCTGAAACTGACGAAATGGGTCAAATCCATCAGCGTATTTTAGAATAATTAGATGGTAGTTATGAGAAAAGAGTTATTTAGGAGTTATTGGAATAAACTCTTTGATTTTCGAAAACAATATCAAAAAGTTCATATTCAAAAGCCCTCATGTGTTGAATTCTATTTAACAAAAATATTTAATTGTTTTTTAACATATTGACAATTATTAAAATATTAGCCAAGTTTGGTTTCTCCCTGTACTGACATGTGTACTGATCTATTGTTATATTGCGGTTTTGTTCTGTTGTAAAAAATCAATGGTCTTTGTCTTTCATTTGGCATAACAAATAATTTAATAAGACAGCTGGAAACTATATGTCGCAGTAATCTTACGAAAAATTAGATTATATTTTTTGGATCATTTTTCTTTGAAGTTTCCCTGTTTATGTACGCTTAAAGTTGAACTAGTTAATAGAAACATCAACCAATTTTTAATTTGAATATAACCTCTTAAAACGTAAATAATTAAGACTGTGAGTTCACGCATATATTTTTCAATTGAATGCATAAACCACTAAAAAAATTTCCCTTTTGTAGGTTCGTTGACCTAGCAAAATGCTATGCATTTTGCAAGCTAACTAAATTGTCATTTTGTGATATTTGTGATAAATTCAAATCTTACGAGAAGAATTATCACCATCTTAAAAGTATTCTCAAACTTATACATTCGCACTAAAAATTAAGATTAATCGCGAGTGAATGTGGTGAGATACTACAAAAATTTGGTTTTTGAATGAAAACTAATGTTATCAGTAATTATATTTTTTTTTTTTTAAATGGAATTTTTTCCATTATTGCTGCGACATACTTAATTTTTTTAAGAATAAATGTTATACCATAAAATTACCTGGACCTTAAAATAAATGAGGTAGTCAATAAATAAATAATTATTTTATTACTACCTCAATTATTATAAAAGTATAGTTCTCAAAAATTCATAATTAGCCTTTCTGGCAAAAAATAAAATAATATTCTTTATAAAATGCAAAAAAAATCTTATTTAAAAAAATAAAAAGATGAAAATTCTGCTAATGAAGATACGGTTCAAAAATGTCGCCCTGTCGTGCCTCGCAATAACCCAGTCTCTCGTAAAACTCTAAGCGGACATTTGCTAGCATTTCAGGGCTAACATTTTCTAAAACATTCTCAACTTTAGTTTTTAAGTCCGCTAAAGTATGGGCCCTTTCGTGAGAATGCCTGAAAATTTCTCCCTTAACATATCCCCAAAGAAAAAAGTCGTTTGGCGATAAATCTGGAGATCTGGGAGGCCACTTAATTGTCCCTCTCGTTGCAATAAGTCTTCCAGGAAATATAGTTTCCAAGAAGTTTTGAACGGTTCTACAATTGTGTGCTGGACAGCCGTCTTGTTGAAACCAGATTTCCTGCAAATTTCCGTTCAAAGCTAAAACTGCCGGAATAACGTCATTTTGAAGAAGCTGCAAATACTTTCTGGCATCTAAACTGCCATTAATGGGAAAAGGGCCAATAGTAGATAGGCTGGGAGAGAACGGCGGCACACTCCGCGTCAAAAGTATAGACCCCCATAATGGGTGTCCGAATAATTTTGTGTCGTACTGTACTTGGTTTTATCAGACTTCCGTCGGCTAATTGGTCTGTATAGTTATTATCAGCGTGCGATAAGTCGTTGTTGTTTGTTGAGTCAGTTAATTGGTCTGTGTGTGATAAACCGTTGTTGTTTGATTGAGTTAATTGGTCTGTGTGTGGGTTTTTTATATTCATTAAAGTTAATTGGCTAGTTTTTCGAACGTTGCGCGCTCATTAAAGTTAATTGGCGCTGATAAGACACTCCGGACTTCGGAAATGTGATATCATAAATATTTTTTAGAATCCAATTAAGTTAATTGGCTAGTTTTTTGAACGTTGCGCGCTCATTAAAGTTAATTGGCGCCGATAAGACATTCCGGACTTCGGAACTGTGATATGATAAATATTTTTTTCTGAAACCCCCACCAAATTTCGCGAGTGTATAAAAGCTGTGAGTAAAAAATTCGAGAGCACAGCAAGCGTTGAGCAAGCAGTGAGATTTAGTTCAACAATAGAAAAATATCAGCTACAGGAGTTTAATTAAAGCTAGTGAGCTTAAAGAGCCACTCAAAGTACCACTCAAAATTCTAAATGCTAGGAGGATGAAACATGGGTCAGCTATTATCGTTGAATTTGAATCATTTAAAATATATTTACCTAAACGTTTTACTAATAATTTAAATGAATTAGAAATTAACAAACTCTGTAAATATTATCTAATTTATAAGAATCAGAAATGTATTGAATTTGTAGCGTAAAAAGATATCTATAATAATAAATGATAAAAAACATACATTGTCTGTGCGTAATTATTTTTATCACCCTCAACAAATTAATATATAAAATATCCCCCACATATTATGATAGCGGCAAAAGTTTGTAAAAAATGTTAATATAGCGAGAGATATCAGTTAGTTTTAAGTAATTATAACATCAAAGGAAAAAACTGATTAGTTAACCATCGTTAAAAGATAAGCTCTAAAATCATATATCGCTTGCGATTGTTTATTAAAAATTCATTCATTTATAAAATAGCGTTCTAAAGGAGCAGTTGGAGAATGGAGGCCGCTAATTATAAACAAGTTGGAACTTGGTGGAATTGTCCATTTAACACAAGTCACCAAGTTTTAAAAGAGCGCTCGTGGCAACACTATTACAAATGCTGAAAGACCTTTTTAGAGAAGCATCCGGTATGTAAAAATAAAAAATTTATAATTTCTTTACCTTATTGATTTGTGTTTTGTTTTTTTATGTTTAGAATCGAAAGCCACCTGAATACGTGGAGAATTATACAACATATTTCTTAGGTATTCTATTTATATATATATATATATATATATATATATATATATATATATATATATATATATATATATATATATATATATATATATATATATATATATAAAATTATTGTATTTTTTATATTAAAAAATTATTTTTTTTTGTGTGTTTATAGGAGCAAATTGTATACCAGAATTTCGACCCGACTTATTGAATAAAATTTTTATATATGAAAATATTGTTTTTTTTTTTCTTTAAACACCCAATACCTAAGCAACCATTAAATTTTCAGAAAATATGCTGTGATATCTCACAAAAATTAAAATAAAAAGTGATATAAACAATTTTGTGTTTAAAAAATAAACCAATAAAAGTGAAATAAATAATTTTGTGTAAAATTCATATGCAATTAAATAATAATAATAATAATAATAATAATAATAATAATAATAATAATAATAATAATAATAATAATAATAATGTGATTGTCTTAATTTATTTATTTATTAACTATACCCTGTTCCAGCTGGTCTGGCAGGGTACTTTTAGTCTTTTGTTATGCCACTAAGGGCCTTTTACACCCTTAGTGGTACTGTATGTTATTTATACCTTGTTATTTGTTTTCGTTATTGTTTTTTAATGACGTACCACCGAAGGCCCTTTACACCCGAGGTGGTACATCACTTGTTTTTATTTATCTGTGATATTTTGTTATGCCGCTGTGGGCCTGTTGTTATGGCTCCACAGCGGTATTGTTTTAACTCCTTATTGCGTCGCTGGTCGGCCTGTGGCCTCCCAGCGATGTAATAAGTTTTTTCTGTGATAACACTGTGATTTTTTTCTAGTCTTGTTTTTTGAGTGTTTCTAGTCGGTTCTCTCCACTCCGGGGTCCTGTACACCTCGGAGGGAGTTCCAGCGATGGCTTCCAGGCCTTGGTGACCGGACGCTCTGTCTAGTACTTATCGTACCGTCACCAAGGACTGTCCGCTCTTTATAAGCCCTGGGATGGCAGGGCCCATCGATGGATTTTATTATGTGTATGTTTGTCCGTTGTCTACTGCATTTATGTGTTCCTGTCTGTTTTGTGTATGTTTTTATTTTACCGTGCGTGGCGGCGCATGCCCTTAGTTGGCGATGCCGCCGGGTGCTGCTGACCGCGCCATCCACCGGCAGCAGTACCCCAATTTTAATCAAAAAAAAAATAATAATAATAATAATAATAATAATAATAATAATAATAATAATAATAATAATAATAATAATAATAATAATAATAATAATAATAATAAACGCCCTGTGGGTGGGGGCTTCACTTTGCAGAATTTGCCCACAGTAAGTCCTGCTTGTCGTAAAAGGCGACTAAAAGGACAACCCATTAGGATGGAGAGAAATAGAAAAAAAAAGCCTCGGAAAAATGCCGCTGCCGGTGGAGCGACCGGGCGCATCAGGGTCACCACTGAATGTGACAGCTTAGATCGCGGTGACGACAGGCTGGGTTCTAGGCAGCCACCTGTCAGCTGTAACAACACCTTCAGCCAAAATGCTACTGCCCTACTTACGGAGCCCCCAACACCTTTGGCTCAGCCGACTTTAAGTGTTTCCTCGGAGCATCCTTTGGGGACCACTAAAGCTGGTAAGAAGCGTGTGCGTATGCAATGGACAGATGAACTGAATGAATTCATCGTACGCACATACTTCAAAGTCACTAGACTTGAAACGGACAAAACTGGTTACCGTACAAAATTACATCAAGAGTTCGCGCACAGCTACCCTCACCTAAGTCGCGTTACTGAACAGAGACTGGCAGACCAAAAACGTGTCATTTTTACCAATAACCTCATCCCTTCCTCCCTCATAAACACCATTAAAACACAAGTTGCACATCAATTTGCTCAAAATGAAGAAAGTCAGGACGACGGCCCACCAGAAATGGAGAGCCCCACACAAAACGACACTCAACAACTTGTCGAGAATGAGCCTGACCACCATGAGACAGCAGTAAATGACACCCTACTGCAAAAGATCGAACTGGAATTTAACACAGCGCTTACTGAATTTGAAGGGACGGACCCCACACATAGGTACTTGTTGCCTAAACAACACACCTCACGTAGATTGGCTGAGATCGTTGAGATATTGAACAATACAATACTGCCTAAACACTTGGAAACATGTGACAATTTTATCGAGTTACACACAGCTATCTATTGTGGAGCCGTTGCAGCTATACGTTGTAACGGGTCCGATGTAACACCACCTGTAGCGCACAACTCGAAAGAACACAAAACTCCTGCCTGGGAAACACGATTGAATAAACGCATCAGCAACATCCGATGCAACCTCGGCAGGATCACCCAATACCAACAGGGTACGAGGTCCAAACGGCTCAACAAATACATACACGACATATTACGCAAACACACAGTACACACACAATACGAGGAACCCAATAAAACACTCACAGAGATCAGAGATACGCTTCACCAAAAATTAACAGCACTAGCGAAGCGCTTACGAAGATATAAGACCAGTACTGAACGCAGACGACAAAACCAAGCGTTCAGCAGAAACGAGAGACGGTTTTATCAGTCTCTAACGAACACGGTAACTGACAGTAATGGTCTACCGGAGAAGAACGCACTCCATAGTTTCTGGGCGAATATATGGTCCAACACCATTGACCATAATGACAAAGCCAGCTGGATCGATACAGAGTACAGGAATAACGAACATCTTCCGGAGATGCCCTATACGGACATTACTACAGAGGACGTCTCCAGAGCTTTACAGAGATCGCATAACTGGAAGGCACCTGGCATCGACAACATACAAAACTACTGGCTGAAACACTTTACATCAACACACAAGTATCTCGCTGAACACTTTACACTATTTATAAAAACACCAAACCTGACACCGAAGTTCCTAACGCAGGGTATCACATACATGAAATCTAAAAACAGTGATACAAAAAATCCTGCGAATTATAGGCCTATCACCTGCTTGCCTACAGTGTATAAGATTTTGACGTCCTGTCTGGCAGAAAAGATCAATGAGCATTGTCAGATTAACACCATACTGACAGAAGAACAAAAGGGATGTCGAAAGAGGTCACAAGGCTGCAAAGAGCAGCTTCTGATTGACTCCGTAGTACTGGAACAAGCGAAAGGGAGAAAACGTAACCTGTACACAGCGTTTATTGATTATAAAAAGGCATTTGATTCGGTCCCGCACTCCTGGTTGCGGAGAGTATTGGAGCTGTACAAAATACACCCAAGTATCGTGAACTTCCTTGGAACGATCATGTCCGACTGGCGAACGACCTTACATTTGAGTATTGGTAATGAAAAAACAACAAGCGACCTTATTCAAGTAAGACGTGGCATATTCCAAGGCGACTCATTGAGTCCATTATGGTTTTGTCTCGCAATGAATCCACTTTCTCGCCTGTTAAATGAAACCAAATACGGTTATAATGTAGGTACCCAAACTAATTCGCGTCATACCATTTCACATCTTATGTACATGGATGATATAAAGATCTATGCAGCTACTAAACATCAATTACAGCAGCTGCTGGGACTTTCTAGGGAAGTTTCGCGAGACCTCTGTATGGAGTTCGGAATCGATAAATGTCGAACACAATGTCGTTCTGGAGGAAAACGAGATGCGGTCGCATTCGAACTCGAACCAGAGTCTGTTATGCAGCCCATGGACGAGGGAGAGTCGTACCGGTATCTCGGATTCAATCAGGACGAACGTATAGATCACAGCGCTGTAAAACAACACCTGATGCAGCAATACCTAACACGTGTACGGAGATTACTGAGCACCCACCTTGATGGAAAAAAAACCATCAAAGCAATTAACACCTACGCAGTTCCGGTGCTAACATACTCATTTGGGGTAATCAAATGGACGCCTACGGACTTGACAAACATCGAGATCAAGACCCGCGTCCTTATGACCAAATACAGAATTCATCATCCCAAAGCAGCGATAGAACGATTGACGCTGCCAAGAGCCGAAGGGGGTCGAGGTCTTATAGACATAAGGAACACGCATAATAAACAGGTTCATAACTTGCGAGAATACTTTTACACCAAAACACACACATCACACTTACACAATGTAATAATCCAAGCCGACAAGGCATATACACCATTAAACCTCTCACACACAGAAATGCCAGATAGTTTTTGCCGTTTGGTCACGAAGGAGGACAAAATTCAGCAATGGATTCGGAAGCCTTTACATGGGAGACATCCACATGATCTTAATCAGAGTAACGTCGACAAAGCAGCGTCGCACGCCTGGTTGAGTCAAGGAAGTCTTTTCCCGGAGACTGAAGGATTCATGCTAGCTATACAAGATCAAGTAATTCATACAAAGAATTACTCAAAATACATACTTCGTGACTCGTCAATAACATCTGACTCATGCCGGAGATGCCATTCCAAACCTGAAACGATCCAACACATCACAGCTGCCTGTACTCAGCTCGCTCAGTCCGAATACAAACACCGTCACGACCAGGTTGGCAAAATCATATACCAGAAACTAGCGGTTAAACACCACCTTATAACCGATAAAACACCTTACTACAAGCTCACACCAAAAGTAGTAGCGGAGAATGACTCCTGTAGACTTTACTGGGATCGGTCGATTATTACAGATAAGACCATAAATCATAATCGACCAGATATCACCTTCGTAATGAAAAACACTAAGACAACCTATCTGATCGATATTGCGGTTCCAAATACACACAACTTACAAAAAACACACGCAGTTAAATTGGATAAATACACTGACCTCGCAGCCGAAATAAAACAACAATGGCGAATGGAACATGTCCACATCGTTCCAATAGTGCTCAGTGCCACCGGGGTCATTCCACACACACTACATAATAGTTTGAGCCTCTTGGGTCTCCCAAAATACACATATGTCACTATGCAAAAGGCAGTGATCATAAACACGTGTCGTATAGTACGGAAGTTCCTCAGTAATACGAATCCGACTGCGATATGTGAAAGCACAAAACCTGCTTCTACTCCATCTGAGCCATCTACAGTGAGCGAACAATACACTGACACTCATCCTACTGACACACAACACACATACATAAACACACAATACACTAACACTGAAAGACAAACACTTAACACACATACAGATCCAGATTCGTCTGATGGAGAGGGGGGATCGAACAACTGCCGCACTGTCACTGTTACCGCTCTGGTGCACAATCCTCCCCAATTCAATAACACACAAGGTCCGTCAACCTCTGTACCATCTAAACGCGCAGTTCCAGGAACACCCGATCTTAATGAGCAATTTGATGAACCAGAAAACATCTACACCAAGAAACGTAAAATAGAAAGACACATCCACACACATACACAAACACACACACAAACACAAACAGTCCTTTCCCTTCCCTCTGTCCCTACTCCTACCTACCATCTGAGGACACGAAAACGAACTAGGCTTTCACAGCCCTCTGTCATTGAGCCAACATCTACGCTCCCACAAAAGTCTCGCCGTACGACCCAGTGTACACCAAAATAGACGAATAACACCTCGTTTCAAGTAGCAATAACAACAATATAGGGAGTGATGTGACAAACCCGTCCGTGAATGTACTACGGTACTTTTACGGATTGGTTTGGCACATTACCCTTCCACAGAGCCTAATACCTTGCATAATGCCGGTATAGGTGAATGTTACCCAGTACTGTCCTACTGAGTAGTGAGCGCCAGGTTGGCGTAAAAGTCATAATAATAATAATAATAATAATAATAATAATAATAATAATAATAATAATAATAATAATAATAATAATAATATAATAATAATAATAATAATAATAATAATAATAATGGTGGTGAGGACACCTATAGCAGCTGCCCTTGACACCCGTGAGGGATATTTATCCCCCATTGGTGTCAAGGAGGCTAAGGGTTCCAGGGGTAGTTTATGCGCAATACAGTAATCTTCCGATTCCATTAGCCTCTGACTACCCAAGATCGGCACCGTTCCTTCTCGAGGTACCACCGTTTTCACAAAAGATGCCGGATCTAGAGGAGAAATCCTCGATCGTTCTCTTTTTTAACCTTCGTTTTTATTTCTTTTCGTTTTTACTGTTTTTTGTTTTCGTTATTTTTATTTCTTTTTGTTTCAGGTTTTCTTTTATCTTTTGTTTCTTTTTTGTTTTTGGTTTTGTTTTGTTTTCGTTTTTTCAATATTGTCCCAACTTAAAGTCATCTTCGGGACCCACACTAGCCCGTGTGTGGCTTAGCGGCGTTGCCTGGAAAAGGGGATCCTGGTGACTGAGGGAAGCCGTTACTTGCGAGTACGGCGGAACAACACGTCACTTCGGCCCTGGCTTCAGGCATAGACCGTGGCTGCGGTTATGCACCGGCCGCAGTAACTTCGAGCGCCCCGGGGTCGTGCGTGTCACTGGGGCAATGGGCTTGTCCCTAGGGCCCCTCATTCCCGTATCCCTGGCGTGGGAGTCCCACGTCCCTTATGAGGCTCCGTGGAGGGTGGGGAGCGGGGTGGGGGATTTATTGTGTTACTTTTATGGGTACGAAAAATATTTCATCTTCGGGCGAGTCCGGGCCCCTCAAACCGGACGCGAACCAAGCTCCGCCGCTGTCATCTGGCGCGAGCAACGGTAGCGAGACTAGTCCCGCTACCTCTGTACCCGTAGTCGCACCGCAAGTAAGTGGAGCGGCTACGCAGATCAAAAAGGGTAACCCTCCCTCTAAAAAAGGGAAAGGTCGTGGGCGTACCATGCAGTTGGACGCCCCAAGAATGGAAGCTGTAAATTTCTTGAAATATCTTGTAGTGAAACCAACGGAAGGCGACTTCAGTAAAATGAGTCCCTTCCAGTTGGCTAAGTTGGTGAAAGATAATATTGGCCATGTCAAGAATGCCAAACTGTCGGGCAAAGGGTTGCTCGTGGAGGCATTCTCAGCGACACAGTCCGAAAAGATAACAAGCTTGAAGAACCTAGGACAGTATGCGGTGGAGGTATCACCTCATGGGGTATTAAATTACTCCCGTGGTGTTATTATGCACCCTTCACTTGCATACTGTTCCCTTGAAGAGATAGTGTCGGAGATGTCTCCACAAGGGGTTATAGAAGCAAAGAGGCTTAAATTTAACAGGGGAGGCAAATATCCAGACTCCCCTCTCATCTTATTAACTTTCAACAAGACCACGCTACCAAAGGAAGTGGTCTTGGGCCTCTTTGAAAAAATCGACGTTCGTCCGTATATCCCGGCACCAATGCGTTGTTACCGGTGCCAGAAATACGGACACGTTTCACAAAAATGTAGCGTCGAGCAGCAGATTTGCGTTTGCGGAAGGCCGTTACACGAGGGAAGACCGTGTGACGAGCCAGTAAAGTGTATTAACTGCGGGGGCAGTCACTCGGCGAAGTCGAGGAATTGCCCCATATTTAAGCAAGAATCAGCCATCCAAGAGCTGAGAGCCCTGGAAAAACTTACATACCCAGAGGCAAGGCGAAAACTACTGGGCAATATGCCTCGCCGTTCCGCCTTGGATGGCTACGCGCGCGCTGCTGCAGCCCCTGTCCCTACAGCGGTTGAGAAGAACAACGAAATACGTGAGATTAAGGAAGCGATGAGGCAAATGCAAATAACCATGCAACGAATGCAAGAGAGCCTCATGCGCTCAGCAGGTGTAGTTAGTTCTACACCCGCTCCAACCGCTGCGCCAGCCGGGGTCCCTGAGACCAAAAGGGTTATTAAGACAACCCCTCAGGGACCCATCATAAGAACTGTGACGTCTTCACCAAAGAAGTCTTCGTCACCACGAAAGTCACCGAAAGGTAGAAGACGCCACAGCGAGGGGGAGAAGGAGGTGGCCCAACAACGGTCCCCAAAAAAGGGACCGACCACCTCCACTTCGGAGGCAGAGTCAATGCTGCCTCCACAAGCGACGGCACCGCTACCACAGCGGCCGTCTCGACCGGGCACACCGACCCGCCCGGTCACCCTCCTCCCGAGTCGCTCAATAACAACAGCAGTGAGCGACTCGGACATGTCGACCGCGTCGGTGCGGACGGGTGTTAAACGCCCTACGACCGACGCATACACTAACACCTCGGCCACGGAGTCTGAGAACTCCGATGCCGAGGTCCAAGTAGTGAAAAGGAAGAAAGGCTGGCCAAAGGGCAAACCTAGGAAGTAGCCACACTTCCTAGGGAGCAACCCGATGTAGTAGCAAAAATGGCGATCATACAATGGAACTGTAATGGTGTAAAACATCATTACTGTGAATTGCAGATGCTTCTGGCTGAGCACACGCCTATGTGCGTGTGCCTTCAAGAGACCCATTTAAAGCCGGCGGAACAATTTTCAATAAAAAATTATCATATCCGCCGGCATAATGTACAGCCAGACATCCGGGCGAGGGGGGGTGTTGCCATCATCATTAAAGATGGCGTCCCATTCAGGGACCATCCATTAAACACCCCCCTACAAGCTATTGCAATACAAATATTAAAACCGCCACAGTTCACAGTATGCTCGGTCTATTTACCAGACTTCGACTGGAATGTCGAAACCCTGACCGAGCTTACCTTACAGTTACCACGTCCATTTTTGTTACTAGGAGATTTTAATGCTCACAGCCCTATGTGGGGCTGTAGCACAAGAGACGCCCGTGGAAGACTCATCGAACGTTTTCTAGATGAGTCTGAAACGGTCCTGTTGAATTCCGGTGAAGGTACTTTTATTAATGCAAGAACCGGTGAGTTGTCGGCTATTGACTTGTCACTCTGCTCACCGGTCATGGCGCACCGTTATGAGTGGACGCTGGCGTCAGACTCATACGGTAGCGACCATATACCCATTATTCTGAATAGTACCACGCCGATGACTCCACAATCGTCTTCGCCGAGATGGCGTCTCCGTCAAGCTGACTGGGACATGTACGTCGATTCATTCCGTACACCCGAGCTGACTGGAGACGTAGAAGATGATGTGGAGCAAATGTCCTCCAGTGTCATTGAAGCAGCATACTCTAGTATACCGAAGTCGTCCAACATTCCACCTAAACGTCGCTTACCATGGTGGAATGAAGTCGTGAGAGTAGCAGTTGTCGAGAAAAAGCGGGCGTACCACGAACTCAGACGTCGCCCCACGCAGGAAAATGTGATAGCCTACAAGCGTGCGCAAGCACGCTGTAAACGCACAATTAAAGAACAGAAAAGGCTATCATGGGAGCAATATGTTTCGGCCATTAATACCTCAACAACAACCTCAGAGGTATGGAGAAGAGTGAGGGCCATTACAGGGAAATCCTCCTGTTCACCAATGCCCTCCCTTCTCGTCGTCGACGGTCGGAACATCACTGAACGCGCAGAAATAGCTAATTGCTTAGCTAAGCACTTCGAGCGCGTCAGTGGCTCCCAGAATTATGACCCGGACTTCCTGCGGATCAAGATCGAACACGAACAAAATGATCTTGATTTTTTCTCGGATGAATCCCTCCAGTATAACGAACCGTTTTCTATGCAAGAATTACTGGAGGCGCTTCGGGGATCTGGGGACACCTCCCCTGGACCTGATGAGATCCCCTACGCCATGATCCGGAACCTGCCTTATCCTGGTAAGTGTAGGTTACTGGATCTGTATAACGAAATTTTTAGGCAAGGCGTTTACCCTCCGCAGTGGCGAGAAGCTACCATCATTCCGCTGCTAAAAGAGGGTAAAGATTCATCGCAACTATCCAGCTACCGTCCAATATCCTTGACTTGCTGTTTCAGCAAGGTATTGGAAAAAATGGTGAACAACCGTCTCGTCTGGTGGCTGGAATCCCACAACCTCATTCCTAAACATCAATGTGGGTTCCGCCGATACCATTCGACCACGGACCATCTTGTTCGCCTCGAGAATGCCATTCAAGACGCCTTTCTCCAACGAAAACACCTTGTGGCTGTGTTCTTCGATTTGGAGAAAGCTTATGATATGACCTGGAGGTATGGCATTCTCAAGAAGCTGCACGACTGGGGTTTAAGAGGTAACCTCCCTCAGTTCGTAAAAAGTTTTCTGACTGACCGTTCTTTTCGTGTCCGGGTAGGTGACACTGAGTCTGAGGCCCACTCCCAGGAGAATGGTGTTCCTCAAGGCTCCACCATTAGTGTCACCTTGTTCTCCATCGCAGTCAGTCATATTGCAGCTTCAGCCCCAATTCGTCGTTGCTTGTACGTTGATGACCTAACAATCTTCTATGCAGCCGATTCCATTGAGGATATCCAACAACGGCTGCAACAAGGCATCAACGAAGTGGTGACTTCTGCAGAAGCTCTTGGTTTTCGTTTCTCACCACAAAAAACATCGGTGGTACACTTTTGCAGAAAGCGCAGCGCACATCCGGATCCTGTTCTCACACTAAAAGGATCCGTTCTTCAGTGCGTCGATAGCGTCAGGTTTCTAGGACTCATATTCGACAAACAACTTACGTGGCGCCCACACCTCCAAGCCTTAGCTGCAAGTTGTCGCAGGACAATAAACATGCTTAAGTGCTTGGCTGGTGCATCGTGGGGTGCGGGCCGGGAGTCGTTGCTTCGCCTGTATCAATCGCTAGTTCTGACTAGGATTGATTACGGCAGCATTGCTTACTCCTCCGCCCGGGCGTCTGCGCTCTTACTCCTAGATCCTGTTCACCATGCAGGCATACGACTGGCTACGGGAGCATTTCGAACGAGCCCTTCTATGAGCCTCTGCGTAGAGTCGGGTCTTCCTCCGCTGCGACTGAGACGTGAGCGTCTCTTGCTCAATTATGCAGCGGGGGTATATGCAACACCTACGCATATCAATCACCCGACTCTGTTCAGATACCGTTTACAGGGGCTCTACGGTCGACGTCCCACCATAAGTCGACCAGTGGCCGTTCGAACGCAGGAGTTATTAGAGAGTCTCAACTTACAGTTCGCCAAGGTACTTCCCAAACGTCCTATGGAAGTACCCCCTTGGCTGATCCCTAACGTAAGGTGTCGTTTCGACCTGACTGGTCTCAACAAGGAGGAGACCAGTTCATTTGAATATCGATCCCGCTTTTACGAGATCATTAGCGAACTTGACTCTCTCTGCATATACACAGATGGTTCCAAAACCGCTACGGGTGTTGGAAGTGCCATCGTCATTCGTGACGATCCTCACGCTTGGTCACTTCCTCCCCAGGCCACTGTGTATACTGCAGAATTATTTGCTATTCTGCAAGCCCTGCGATTCTGTCAAACATCCGAAGACAGCGCATTCCTCATTTGTTCCGACTCGTTGAGCGCGTTGCAAGCGATCTGCCACTCTCATACCATCGATCCACTGGTGCAGAACATCCGAACGTGTCTCTACATGCTCCGCCAAAAGTCTATCACCTTCTTTTGGATTCCCGGACATGTGGGGATACCTGGCAATGAACTCGCCGACCAGGCAGCACGTCATGCAGCCGAAGTCGGTGAGCCACAGGACATTGCCATTCGCCCAGAGGATCTGAGAGTGTGCATACGATCCGCGATCGAACATAAATGGCAACGTGAGTGGAACAACCTCACGGCTAAGCTCAGACAGGTGAAACCTGAGGTCCGAAGAACTCCGGCACCTGTAAATCTGAGCCGGCGAGAGAGTGTGGCCCTGACGCGTTTACGCTTGGGCCACACGGCGTTAACACATCGTCATCTTCTCGCCGGTGAGGATCAGCCAAGGTGCGCCGCCTGCGGGACGGCGCTGACCGTGAGGCATATAGTTGAGGAATGTGTAACCTTTGCGCCTTTGCGCCAGAGGTTGCAGCTCCCAGGTAGTGTAGCCGAAGCTTTAGCTTATGATGCAGTCTCTGAAAGAAAGATGCTTGAATTTCTCCGAAATTCGCATCTTCTTCAGAGGCTTTAGGGGCATACCATCTCAGATTTTACAAGTCGTCTCGTTTAATCTCCCCCGATAGAATTTTAACTACAGTCTCGATTTTTATTTTATGTGTTAAAAAAGTATTGTGTTCGTCTTATTTATTACCGATACCCTGTTCCAGCTGGTCTGGCAGGGTACTTTTAGTGTTTCGTTATGCCACTAAGGGCCTTTTACACCCTTAGTGGTACTGTTGTTATTTATACATGTTTGTTGTTCTTGTTATTGTTTTTTAACGATGTATCACCGAGGGCTCTTTACACCCGAGGTGGTACATCATTTGTTTTTACTACCTGTGATATTTTGTTATGCCGCTGTAGGCCTGTTGTTATGGCTCTACAGCGGTATTGTTTTAACTCCTTATTGCGTCACTGGTTGGCCTGTGGCTCCCCAGTGACGTAATAAGTTTTATCTGTGATAAATTGTGATATAAATTTCTAGTCGTTTGTGTGTTTCTAGTCAGGTTCCTCCACCCCGAGGCCCTTTACGCCTCGGGGGGAGTCGCAGCGATGGTCTTCAGGCCTTGGTGACCGGACGCTTTGTCTAGTACTTATCGTACCGTCACCAAGGAATGTCCGCTCTTTTTAAGCCCTGGGATGGCAGGGCTCATCGTTGGATTTTATATGTATATGTTTGTCCGTTGTCTATTGCATTTATGTGTTCCTGTCTTTACGTGTTGTTTTTATTTTTACTGTGTTTGGCGGCGCATGCCCTTAGTAGGCGATGCCGCCGGGTGCTGCTGACCGCGCCATCCACCGGCAGCAGTACCCCAATCTTAATAAAAAAAAAAAAAAAAAAAAAAAAAAAAAAAAATAATAATAATAATAATAATAATAATAATAATAATAATAATAATAATAATAATAATAATGGTGGTGAGGACACCTATAGCAGCTGCCCTTGGCACCCGTGAGGGATATTTATCCCCCATTGGTGTCAAGGAGGCTAAGGGTTCCAGGGGTAGTTTATGCGCAATACAGTAATCTTCGGATTCCATTAGCCTCTGACTACCCAAGATCGGCACCGTTCCTTCTCGAGGTACCACCGTTTTCACAAAAGATGCCGGATCTAGAGGAATAATCCTCGATAGTTCATTTTCGACGACAATGAACGTCGTATGACCGACCGAGGTTATATCCCCCGTATAAGAGAAGTGCCACCGAAAGTTGAGAAGTGTTAGAAGTACCTTGACCGGAATTCAGCATTGAGGGAGCGTAGTAACTTGTATGGGTGTGATTGCCGGGGTTGTGAATCGTGTTCGGGTGAGTCGAATAGGTGATAGTTTTCTGTGATTCCCATTTGTCGACATTGTGATATTTAGTGCTGTGATATTCTTTTGTACGCTGTTTTTATCTCTCCTAGTGTCCACTGGATGGTGCACTCTAGTGTGACACAACTGTGATTTACTTGTGCTGTGATATGATGTTGATTTCTGTCCCTGTGGCTTCGACGGGTAGGAATGCGGCGTTTGATGCATTCATTCGTGTCGGTCACACGTGTGAGTCAACGTCTGCCCGAACGGCTTGAGCGAGCTCGTCTAGTAAGGAGACGTTGTCGTCCCTCTCACGGATGCGTTTGTCGGCGTCCTGGGCCGCTTCCGCCCCGTCGAAGTGATAGGGACTCTGGTCAATCTATTGTGATACTCTGTGGCACCGTTCCGTTTTCTGTGACCTCGACTCGGACGAACGTGGCCTAGTCAACGTACCGGTCTCCCCAGTAAGTAGACCCCGACGTTTGACAGAAAAGCACATGTAACTTAGTAATCAGATATCTGACAGAACAGTACATGTAGCCTAGTAATCAGACGTCAACTGTCCTTACATGGGCGAGTTCCTTGGTATTGACGAAGCCGTTTCGAAATTGTCGAGGTTACGGGGAACGGAATCGTGTTGCAGGGCAAAGAAATCTCACTGTGATATGTTTGTTTTGTCTTTTTAACAAGTCTCCGTTATTTCTCTCTTTGTTTTAATTATTCTCCTCTTTTACGTTTCTATTTTATTTATTTTTCGCCATGCCGCCGTAGACCTGTTTTCATGGTTCTGCAGCGGTATTGTTTTAATCCCTTGTTGCGTCACTGGTGAACCGGTGGTTCCCCAGTGACGTAATAAGTTTTTGTCTGTGATATTGTATGCAAAATATTCTTACAGTCTTGTTTTAATCTTTCTCGTCTTTTATGTTTTTATTTTATCTATTTAACGTTAGGCCGCTGTGGACCAGTTTTCATGGTTCTACAGCGGTATTGTTTTAATCCCTTATTGCGTCCCTGGTCAGCCGGTGGTTCCCCAGAGACGTAATAAGTTTTTGTCTGTGATATTGTTTGAAAAATATTCTTCTAGTCTTTCTTTTGTACAGTTTATTTTTAGTCGGTTTCTCCACTCCGAGGCCCTATACACCTCGGAGTTTCATCGTTGGTTTTTCAGTCCTTGGTGACCGGACGTTCTGGCTAGTACTTAGCGTACCGCCACCAAGGACTGTCCGCTCGTTATGAAGCCCTGGGATGGCAGGGCTCATCGGTGAATTTTATCATGTGTATGTTTGTCCGTTGTCTAATGCATTTATGTGTTCCTGTCTGTATGTGTCGTTTTTATTATTTTCCCGTTTTGGCGGCGCATGCCCTTCGATGGCGATGCCGCCGGACACTGCTGACCGCGCCATCCACCGGCAACACTGTCCCAATTTTAATTAAAAAAAAAAAAAAAAAAAAAAAAATAATAATAATAATAATAATAATAATAATAATAATAATAATAATAATAATAATAATAATAATAATAATAATAATAATAATAATAATAATAATAATAATAATAATAATAATAATAATAATAATAATAATAATAATAATAATAATAATAATAATAATAATAATAATAATAATAATAATAATAATAATAATAATAATAATAATAATAATAATAATAATAATAATAATAATAGTGAAATATCATTTCTCATTTAAAAAATATATAAAGGTAAAAATAAATAAAAAACTATTTTTAGAAACAAGTCATTTTTTATTAAAATATATAAGTATACATATTTAGTATTCAAGCATTGTTAATATAAAAAATGTGTATATATGTATGTAATTATTAATTTTGTGTGATTTAAGGAGATATTTTTTTCCATCACTCCAACCAGGTGAGGCTTGGGTTTATAATCGATAATTCTTCTGTGAAAAAAACAAAAATTATATATTACCAATACTTATAATAAATATATGTATACATACCGTTAATTATGAAAAAATCACCAAATCGTTTTTCACCATTAAAATTCAATGCTAGAGTTATTTCGCCAATAGCTTGATAACCTACACTATGATAAAAGACAATTTTTGTTGACTCGCCCTCATACAAATTTAGTGCCCACAATGGAAGTTTAGAAATGCTAATAATATTACAACAGCAATTATAATCGACAGCGATTGTTGAAGCAAATAATACCTCAACACTCATTTTTCAAAAAGTTAAAAATTTACTCGAGTCGGCACATGTATTTATACAAACAATTAGAATATTTTTTAATTGGAAAGAATTTATAATTATCTCTCGTTTTATATTTTAAAATTAGATATGGTATGAATATAGAATTATTGTTATCACCGGCGTTGGATATATCAGAAGGCATTCTAATTAGATCAACGATATATATTTTTAATTGTATGTTTAAATGCCGCTTTATATAATTAACTCTCACAAAAATTTGATGAGGTTTAATCAGCAGCCTTATGAAATATTTTTATCAACAATTTGTTCAATAATTTTTTCTAAGTAATTTTTAATGTTTTCTAAAATTGACATTTTTGGACATGATTTATTAAACATAGATAAATCGGGGTTTTTAATTTCAATGATTTTAGCAGAAAATTCGCTATATAAATAAACTCGGTGATTTTTTAGGAAAAAATATAATAAACCATCTGTGTACCGAAATGCAGAACGAATGTTTAGCGGAATTTCAGGAAATTTTTGTGAAATAATGCCATAGTTTTTAGCAACTAAATGGCAATCATCTACTTCAACATAATAAAATTTATTATAAAATATATAGGTTTTACCTGTATATGTATTAAACATTGCGTTAATTATACTTTTTTGAGGTAGATGGAGCAGAGATATTATAGACTTGGGAAATCGAGGAACTAATTGCATATCCGGATACGTTATTAGATAAATTTCATTTTCAACTAAAAGAACAAGTTCATCGCTAGCTTTTTGATAAATTGATGAAATTTTACTAAAGTCTTGCGGTAAAAAAGGTAAAAGTTCTTTAGCTTAGGTTTCGTATATTCATTCTCATTGATATCAACTAACTAAACCCAATGGTTATAAAATATATACATCGTTTTATCTACAATAAGTAGCGTATCAAAATCTTTTAAAGTACATAATTGGGGGGCCACCAACTTCTTTTCATTTACACCATACAAATTTTGAATATCGGTTATAACTTCCGAATCTAACTTACGATTCCATTTTGGGTTGTAATAAGGATACATAATAGATTCATTATTATTATCACGGTGGCTTATTCCAACAGAATGGGCAATTTCGTGCGTTAATACAGCAAAAAGGTTTAAGCTCTCAGCTTCCTCGTCTTGTTTTAACGACCATCTTTCATCTGCATCAATATGAATTTCGGTGGTTCTGTTAAAGTATGGATAAAATGCATGAGCCAAGACGCCCCCGGCTCCATCAAATACCTCCGAACACCAATTAGGATATTTTTCAAAGGTGTGATTAAGTTTACGGTTGGAAATTATGATATCGGGATTAAGATTATCATACCGAAAAACTAAATTCGAATGATCCTGCTACATTTGAAAGGCGGCTTGCGTTAAATTCAAAATCGTTTGATTAGCTCCAACATAATCCCATCTTAAATGAGTCTTATTCCACTTTCTAGGATTAATGTCTAGATTATCAAAATCATTAAATAAACCACACCTCAATCTGCCGGTGTTGTTGTAATTATTATTTAACTTTTGAATATCATTGTTTTTATTAATTGAATAAGCTAAATAACCAGGTGTTAAGATTAAAAATATCTTTAAAAGAGACATATTTTGTTTTTTTTCTAAACTAACGTTGTTGTTGCTCCAACAAAAGCTCGAGAGAGAGTGATTTATAAAACATGGTGAATCTAATTTTATATCACATTTAAAATTAAATTCATATATATCTATAGGATGTGTTAAAGGGATAATTTAAATAAAAAAAACATCATATATTTTTTTAAATTCATAATTTTTATTTATGTAAATAATAGATACATACAACATAATATTCTTAAAACTATATGTTTTCTAAATAAAAGTTTTTTTAAAATTTTGCCATTTTCTAAAGCACACATCTTGTCGGCCGCATGAAGTAAACATCGCCTTGAGTTGTACTCATCTCGCAGTTGGGTAAGTTTAGGGATGTCAAAAATTTCCTCCATGTTCACTATCGATGGCTGATCTTCAGTCTCATCAAACAGATCCATAACCCATTCCCGTTTTTCACCACCCTTCACGTATACAAACGAGAACTTCTTTAGAATCGGTTTCAGTATGTTGCGAAGTTTGTTGTATGGAATGAAACCACAAGACCAGTTAAGCCCATGATATCGGTGATATAGATGTCGAGCAACGCGTCGATATTTCTCAGGTAATTCATTGAAATCAAATGGCGGCTCGAACAGAAGATGTAACACGTCATTAGATTCATCCACAACAATACCAACTTCTTGAAAGAAAAATTGATTGTTGGGACCTTTGAAACCTTGTACATCAAAAAAACATGATTTATTCGCCATCGTACAAAGACTGGTTTATTTTGCAATCAACTCACGCGTTTTATATATTTTGAAAAAGCTGCATCAGTGGTGGTGGGGGGGGTTAATTAAGTATATTTTTTAACTAAATTAGTTAGCGGAATGTAATCAAAAATAACGTCATGGACTAGAATTGCTATTGCTGTGGTATCGGCCGGAATATCCTTGTTACATTTAAATTCCAATCGAACATCAACTGAACCGCTTTTCAATGATTCATTTTGACGTGAACAATCAATCAAAACTATTGGAGCAATATCTCTAAAATTTTCCCACGTTAATAGCGGCTCATTATTGCTATGGTAGTATGAGGATTGAAACCTAACGTACATATCGTAAAGTATTGCAAATTGGTTTGTTTCGAATTTGATATGTAAATCATCATACGGAAACATTTGTGAATTTAGGAAAACTTTAAAATTGCTTAAATCACAATCGTTAAATTTGGAAACATTTTTACCAGCAATATTTTTCTGTAAAGCGAAAATGATATATCGAGGCTTTTCCAGTTGCGTAGTTGTTTTAATAACCCAAGTGTTTTGTTGAGATGTGGGCAGAGCCGGCTGAATATATGTTTCCCACGTTCTAAAACTGATTTGTATTGGGTGTGCTTGTTCAGTATACTTTAACAGCGATAACTTTATTTCATCTGAAACAGTTATGTGCGGTACATGCCATTCCAGTTTACTAATTTCTAGTTTCATACCCGCAGTTGAAACAAATATATCGGCATCCGTTCGCGAACGAATAAGGATTAGCTCGTGTTTGGCATTTAATAAAATTTTTCGATAATCTTCAGCAAATCCTAATAATTTCTTAAGTGGAACACAAAAACTAAAGTATGGTTTTGATAATTTTACACTACAATTATTATCAATCGACCAACCTGCATTTAATAATTGCTTACTTTCGCCGTCATTTAAGCATAGATAATTTTTTAACGTAGTCGTTAGACCCACATATCTAACACGCTCAATCTCAACACCATTTAATTCATACCTAATTTCATCAAACAAATATGCCATACAATTATTAACCAATGATACACTAACCGCAGGTTCTGTGTTATCATCTTTTAAAGTTTTTCCCTCAATGTATATAAAACTTTCGCTAGGTAAAATATAAAGATCCTGGTTTTGTACCAAAATTCGAACCTGATCGTTGACCCCAAACGAGCGGATGAAGGGTGCATAGGTATGATACTCGAAATTAGTGATACTATTATCAAATTGAGTACCGCTTATAATGTTTAATGTATCGCTGAGTACCATTTTTGTTTAACTTTCAACCCAATTGACTCGAGAAATGCTAAATCTTTCCGTGAAATACGTTGCGGTCTTTTACGCTTTATGGTATTCGAATGAATGAGCCTAGAAGTCGACAAACCTCTGTTATATAACCCCGCGCTAGATTGATCTGTATTGTAAATCAGCATGGCCTCAAATGTAAACGTACAGTAATTTTTTCACCACGAAAGTCCATCAAATCACCGTCCTGATCAACAATTTTCAGTGAAATAGATGTTAACTCGTTGACGCTTACAGGCAAATAAATTATATTTCGCGGTACCTCCACTATTTTATAGCCAGGTGCAACTAGAGGTGAAAATTCATGCAATGTGTGTGCAGGAGTACCATTAATATAAGCGTTGCTAGTAATATTACACTGCAAGTGTAAAGTTGTAACTTTAATTATACTAACTGGTTCTTGCGAGGTGTGAAGTTTATTGGCCTCTAATATTTGCTTACGAAACCCTAATAATGAACCAATTGTATTAGGCTTAGTAAAATCAATGTCTTGATTACTAATTATTTCACATTTGAGTGTGTTATTATTCGCTTTTAGATGTATGTAGGGTTTATCGTGTTTGTTTTCATAAATATTATTACCATATTGATTATACATATGTTTTTCGATATATGAAGCTAAATCATCCACCTCAAACGTCCCAATTGGAAATTCTATAACATTATCGCTAGCATAATGAAGCAAATTATTTTTAGTTGTAACATTGGGTATTGAATTATAAACTTGAAAGTCTAATAGGGCGCACTCATATTGAGTATTTAGTCTGATTGGGGGAAAATAGTGTGCTGATAATATCGATGAATTCCCGGTTAATGTTAGTGTGAACGCCATGAAAATATATTTTGAACTATTAAGAATATGCGAATGTTATGTTCTTTTATAAGTATTTATTGCTATCACCATAATATTTATTATAAAGAAAGTCTAAACAGAGATGTCCGCATTTGTACGAGTTGTAATCCTGGTAATTGTTATAATTGTATGTGATATTATTACCGCTAAAGTAGCGAGCCACCTCAAGCGGGGGTTTTAAATTACCGAAACTATCAAAATAATCAACCAGATTACCGTTTTTCCAGTAACAGGTCCAATGAGTACCAGGGTAGCTATTCTTGAAAAGTGAATAAAAGTGAAGTGAAATAAAATGGAATAGCTGAGAACTGAACCAAAGCAAATATATATTTTTATAAGTTGGTAGGTATACATTATTGTGATAATGGGTACTCTATCGACGAAATTGATTACTAATAAGAGGAGGTATTATTTATGGTATATAGTTTCATTTCCGGTTAGATATGTGGAATTTAAAAAATAAACTTTACAAACATTTATCGTTCTTCCTTGGGCACCATCTACACACCCTTCCAACTTTAACTTCATTTCATGCCACAGCCGCTGGCTGTCGGCATGAGTAAAATATGGTGTGTATTTCCGGGTCATTTCCGGATGTTCCTCCAGAAACTGGACCATTAAAAATTTTTGCTCGGTGCAAACTTTTTTTGTTCGTCGAGCCATTTTTCGTCTTAACTACTACTATAATAAAACTACTAGTTAGTACTACTACAACTACAGCTACAACTACAATTACTACAACTACTAATTTAAACTATTCTACACTACAACAATACTACAATTCTACAATACTACAACGATTCTACAATACTACAACGATTCTACAATACTACAAAAAAGTATCTATTATTAAAAAATAATTACAAAAAAAATTATTAAAAACTAAATAAATAAAAACAAACACTACTACTACTACTACAAAACAAGGTTATGTCGAAATTTTAATACTACTATTAACTACTATTAAAAAGGAAAATAAATAATTTAAATAAAAAAATTAATAAAAGATAAAAAATAATTAAAATACAAGAAAGAAAGTGAAAAATTAAAACAGTTAATATTAAACACAGCTACAAAATCACAAGGAACGCAAACGGAATCGACGAAATATGGCAACAAAATGATAAATGTTTGTAAAGTTTATTTTTTAAATTCCACATAATATCTAACCGGAAATGAAACTATATACCATAAATAATACCTCCTCTTATTAGTAATCAATTTCGTCGATAGAGTACCCATTATCACAATAATGTATACCTACCAACTTATAAAAATATATATTTGCTTTGGTTCAGTTCTCAGCTATTCCATTTTATTTCACTTCACTTTTATTCACTTTTCAAGAATAGCTACCCAGGTCCGGTGGAATTATCTAAATTTAAAATACCGCATTCATTATACCACGGCCCACGCGTCGGTAAATTATCACGCATAAATACACCCCGAAAATGAGGTAAATATTTAGCATATTTTTGCAAATCTCTATCTGTTAGTGCCCGCTCGGGCAATTTCAATATAAGTTTTTTGGATATGGACGTAAATATAGACCCAACCCTTGTCTGTATGGACGTATGTATAAACCACGACCATTACGCACAGCAATTGTCTCCATCATTCGATTATGACGTTCGCTTTCACTTAATTGTTTTTGCGCACTCTTAGCATCGTTAATTGCTTTCGCAACTCCTGATGCACCACCAGCCAAGGCACCGGCTGCTGAAAGTGCTGCAAAAATTGGTAAAAGCGGTAGTACACCACCCGTTTTAGGTATTGGAATAATGCGTGGTGTTTTTATTTTATTATTTTTAGCCGCAGACTTGGCCACCTTTACGGCAAGCTTTACTGCATTATTAAATGGTTCGCGTTTTAATTTTTTTATTATACCACGCACACTTCTTCGAACATGACCAAGTGTGGCTTTCTTTTTCACACCCATACCAAGCTTCACTTTAGCTTTCATTGCGTTTGTTACAGCCCACGCAGCAGTTTTTTCACCAAATTTTGCGTCTGAAGATTTAACGCGGTTCCAGGCGGCGTTGGCTAAAATTAAATCAGCCTTATGTCGATCGTTAAGATTTTTACTTTGTGCGTAAGCAATATCATGTGCTTTACAAGCCTCGTCTAGCTTATTGATCCCCGGATCACCCCGTGCTAATCGTTCTTGTAATTTCGTACCAGGTCCGCAATAAGAATAACCGGGTATATGTGCTTCAAATGGCAACTTGTTAATTATTGAATTAAGCAATCCACGACCGCTTCGCTGTTGTTGCTTGCAATGTAACATTAGAACTAAATGTCAATCATCTTGAATAGTGCTATTTATAGATTCATGAAAAATTGAAATGAATCAACAAATAATTTACAATTTTGGTCGCTTTCAATAAAATAAATTCTATTTCCACAGCCGCCAAAAATTATAACACATAGATGCATAATATCATCTTTTTCAATGTTATCGAATGCTACTGCCAACAGTGGTTCGTTAGAATCATTAAACCATTGGATTTCATTGTTGTCATTGTTGACTTGCGGATCATTGCAACAATTAAATTCATTGTTGGCAAATACACATTCAAGTCCCAACGAATGCCAGTTTACAACACAGCGAATCATAGTGATTACTGTCACCAATGTATATAAGGCCGCATTTTTATATATAGTATTCAGTAGCGTTAAAGATGCGTTTTATAAAACAACGTGTAGAATTGCCAATCGAAAACATGAATTTCATATCATATACAGGTGGTGAAAAAAAGCATGGCCCCCTGTTACCGAATAATATAAGGTGTCTAATAGTAGGTCCATCGGGGTGTGGTAAAACTAGCGTTTTGTTAAATTTATTAGAACACCCGAATGGATTACGTTTCGAGAACGTTTATGTCTATTCAAAATCACTCTTTCAACCGAAATATGAATATTTGAAGCGTGTTCTTAAACCAATTAGAGGTTTGAGCTGTTTTACTTTTTCCAATAACAAGGACGTTATAGCACCTGAAAATGCTAAAAATAACTCGGTTTTTATATTCGACGATGTTGCCACGGATAAGCAAAATAACATACGGGCATATTTTTGTATGGGTCGACATAAAGATATTTCAGTTTTTTATCTAGCGCAAACGTATAGTTTCATACCAAAACAACTAATTAGAGACAATGCAAATTTAATAATTTTATTTAAACAAGACATGACCAATTTATTACATATTTATAATGATCATATTTGCGGCGATATATCGTTCAATATATTTAAATCAATTTGCAACCATTGCTGGGAAGAACAGTATGGTTTCTTGGTTATTGATAAAGATCGTAGTTTAGACCAAGGTCGTTACAGAAAGGGTTTCGATATATTTATCCAAATCAAATAGTTAAGAAAAAATGTTAATTGTAATTATAAATAAAAATGAGTTATCTGAAAGGCTGTTTTTAATATATGTAGTAAATTATATAGTAATTATTTTTATCTCAAACATTAGATAATTCTTATAGTGTTGTAATAGTACAGAAATAGGTGGTTAATTATCAAACTTATATTATCAGAAGTTTATATAAAATAATACAGTGCGTCTACTGTGTTATATGAAATACAGTGTGTATACATTAAATTCACCTTCAGAAAAATCCAATTTCAGATTGTTTGAATTTTTGAATAAAATTTTGTTCGGGTTAACCGGAAACTCTATTTACGTATGGGGCCACTTGGCAACGCAAAGTAATTGCCTATATTTAGGAGCATGTGGGAATGAGTCATCACCAAAATTATGTTTAGCGTGAAATTTCATCCTGGAAGACTTGAAATATGTTCTGACTGATTAGAACCTTATCCACCTCAGCTAGAACATTGTACGGTTCAACCGGAACGCTGCCCAGTTCGACTGGAACATTGTACGGTTCAACCGGAACACTGCCCAGTTCGACTGGAACATTGTACGGTTCAACCGGAACACAATTCGAGTCAACCAAGACATATTTCCGGTCAACTGAGACATATTTCCGGTCAACCGAGACATATTTCAAGTCGACTGAAACTAGGTTTCAGTTGACCTAATTTATGCTTGGTTAAATCGAAAAAGTATAAAATGGGGGGTGAGTGTGAGTGCCTTGCACATTTGTTTATAAGCAGCAATAGCATATAGACATACTATGGATCAAGATCAACAGCTAAAGCGAAAAATTTTAATGGCAACAAAACCTATACGTGCTAAATATCGCGCGCTTAAAGATAGTCAGTTTGAACGAGAAAAAAATTTAGAAGAATCATTCAAACCAATAACTGAGCCGCTTAAAGAAATAGCTACTGAAATAAAAACTGAACCAACAAAAAGCCTCTTAGTTAAAAATGAAAAGTCAGCACAAGCTAAAATTAAGAAAGCACCTCCTTCTATTGATGCTGATGATTCCTTTGATGATGCTGTATCTTCTATTAAGAAACCACGTTTTCTTAACAGTGGTGATGATGAAGTATTTGAACCAGAGCTGATAGAGGTAGGGTTCGAACCTACCCCTACAACAAGCCAATTTACTCCAACCGCACAAATTACTGCACGAAAATTGTTTAAGCAAACAAATGAGCCAAGTGTTGGTGTGCTAGCTGAAAAGTATTTCCAGCTAGCGCTTACGCGTAACGCTAAAAAATCTCTTGATCATACCTATGGCCCGCGTATAGATGCTGAAACAAATAAATGGATGATTGGTAATTCTGAATTGGATATAATTGATGATAATATTATTGTTAATGGTATCGCTTACCCCGGCACTAAAGGTCTTTTTGAGTTACTGTTTAAAAAGTATCCAAATCATCATCTATACACAGATGCTGATTTAAACACATATAAGACTATATTACAAATTACCAATGCACACAAACGAAAATATGATGTCAATGCGTCAGTTAATGTGAATGATTGTTATAAGGAGATTATAAGTAAACTTTTTTCACCGCGACGAAAACACACCTCAACACCGAAACAAAAACGAAGTGGTTTTGGCTTAATGCATTTTAACGATTGTGAAACGATTGATTACCGTTATTGGGACGATGTTGGCGAACTTATTGGTAGATTAAAATTATTGATAGCCTCCGCAGAAGCTGGACACACGAATCACTCGAATGAAATACAAGCAATACTTGAAGAACTTCGCGAAGCTGATATAATTGAATAAATAGAGGTTACTCGCCCGTTTCGTAAATCATTTCAAACATGAGCGTTGACAAATTCGGTCGATTCAGCAGTAGCGGTGGACGGTATGCTCGAAAGGCTGCGTCTATCAATTTTACACCTAAGGGTGATTATGATATGAATGATAAGCGTCTCACGAACATACATGTTCCTAAAGATAGCAGTGATGCGGTTAATTTGGCTTTTTTGAATCAAAAGTTTGCTGAAATTTCGCATACTACGGCCATGCTTGAAAATTCATATAAACAAATTGAGTCAAATATTAGAGAAAAGTTAACTCATATGGGGAATATTGAAAACGAATTAAAAACCATAATGGAGGTTATTTCAAATACAGCAACAGCTTCCATATCCAAGCAAGAGTTTAATGTTAAATTTAAGAAACTAGAATATCAAATAGCAACTTTAGATAATCTATATAAGCAGCTGACTAAACATTCAATACCAACACTTAAAGATGAGTAAGGTGAAAGAACAGGTTGTAAAAGAACTACATAAACCAGCGCGTAAAAATTTCAAAAGACGTCGTGTTATAACCAAGGGAATTGATGATTTATGGCAAGCTCATCTCGTTGAAATGGGTGCTTATGCGAAAGAAAATCGCGGATATCGCTATCTTTTAAACGTTATCGACACGTTCTCGAAACAAGCTTGGGCGGTGCCTGTCAAAGATAAATTTGGAAAACTTGTTACTGCGGCCATGGAATCAATATTCAAACAATGCGCGCGCAGCCCAGCACATATTCAGACAGATGATGGCCGAGAATTTTTTAATAGCACTTTTAAGGCGTTAATGGAAAAGTATAACATAAATCATTACTCTACGTATAGCACGCTGAAAGCTTCGATCGTTGAACGTTTTAATCGCACCATTAAGAATAAACTTTGGCGTGCATTTTCACTAAACGGTAACTATAAATGGTTGCCGATAATTAGCGATTTAGTTGACGAGTATAATAGAACAAAGCATCGTATAATCAAAATGGCACCGCGAGATGTCACTGCTGATAAGGAGGCTCATCTATTATCTACAGTATATAGTAATATAAAAATTGCTGGTGCGGCCAAGTATAAAGTTAATGATTTTGTTAGAATAAGCAAATTTAAAACGAGTTTTGAGAAAGGCTACACACCAAATTGGTCTACGGAAATATTTAAAATCGTGAAAGTTCGACATACTAATCCGGTAACATATCTACTTGAGGATATCAACCAACAACCCATTCAAGGTGGATTCTATGAATATGAATTACAACGGGTGAAATATCCAGACGTGTATCTCGTGGAAAAGGTTCTGAAGAAACGTGGTGGAAAAGTATTAGTCAAATGGCTCGGTTATTCTTCGGAATTTAATAGCTGGATTGATGAATCAGATATTGTTTAGATAAAAATAACTCACAATTATGTTTAATAATTTTTTATTTTAAATGTTATAAGTGTGTATACAGAAATATTTTACAATAAATAAATATTAAAAATTATATAATTTGCGTATATGTTCTATTACCCCAGAACGTGATAGTTCATTAATTTTATCGTTAAATACAATAATAAATCTAAATTGTTAACATGTATATACAAATCAGGTTGTAATAAAAATATATCTTCGATTCGTAAAATTTGTGTGGTAAATGTTAGCAGTTGGCCAACGGGCGGTTGAAAATCTTCCTCCATTTTAACGCCATTTTTACACATTTGACAATGTTGTTTCAAACTTGGCGGACCATCAACATGATCTTGCTGCCACGGTCGATTGTAGTGCTCAAAGCATGGTTCACAATCTTGAAATATTTTTTGATAGTCAGCCGGTAACCAAATCCATGCGCGACGTATGATTTTTACACCATAACTTTTCAATACATTCAAATTGATGTATTTATAGATTTGTAGAAATGTGCTCAAAGTCAACTCGTTTATTAACGTTGGCTCTTTTTCAAAAAATTCACCAATTGGCGTATATATTTCATCAAAATCCATCGGTTCAGATGATAGATCCAAATTTTGAATTTTCACAATTGCATCAACCATTTTTTCATATGTATCAATTCGTTTGCGTAATTTATCCAATTCACTTGAAAACACTTGTAAACGTTTCCAGTAGGCTGACGATGATGATGAGGACGGCATTGTTTTTGAGTGTTTACGCTGAAGTTGAAGTTGAACCAGTATTTATTTCATTCAACGAATAGTGTCCCCACGCAAGCGTATCGGTTTCCCCTTCCACAATATGACGTTTCATATCATACGGACTGAGTGATATTTTCTTTTGCGTCACACTGGCCACATTATGATTTTTAGATCGAATCATATTCTGTGGGCGAGTTAGTATGATGCAATTTTTCAAACATTCTACATAATCACTAAATGTGATGGTCTTCTTCACAACAGATGTTTTTACGCCTTTCGCTTTTTTGCAATGATCCTCACCATCCACTTGGCAGCTATACATCTTAGCACGTAGACCAACAAATTTTGTTAAAATCCTTCCGCAAAGTTCATCTTTCATGAGCCCGGGAATTTTTTTATTCATAAGCTCTATGTTATATCGGTTGGTGGGTGGGTAATCCGAGGTGTCAAAGAATCTGATATCACGTTTCATTATAGCATAGATATCTGGACATTTTATCTGGTAAATCAACGAATCCGTGTCAGTGTATAATAATTTACATTTATTTCCGAATGTTGGACTCATGTAACCGTAGTGAAAATCGTAAACGCATGTCTTGGAAATATCAAAAATCGCCTGTGTAACGCGGTGTAGGTGTTGACCGGTTCAGAATGGTGTAAAAGTATTGTATGTCGTATTTTTAGAGTGTCGAAACCATGAACCGATAAGCGTGATATGAATGTAATTCGGTTATGGAACCCTAATCACCGCGTGTACAGTTACGAAGCTTGATATTGTTGATGTCAAAGTTGTCCCCGTGAAAAGCTCCGTTGAAATATAACTTATTAGCGCAAGAGGAAATTCGGGTTCTTTGAGTCATAAAAAATACAGACAAAGATTTTCCGATGTATATTTATTTGATGTTAAAGTATTTTCAAAGTTCATTCAACAAACGATTCACAATTTTGGATAACAAAACACATTTAGTAAATTTGTAAGGTACAGTAAAATCTGCCGTGGAATAAAACAAAAAAGCTTAAATTTTTAAATACATGAAAATCATGACGAAAACAAATATATATAAAAAAAATGGTTAAAATGAACTGAGAACCCACGGCTTATTATGACCGAAACACGTCCTGCTCGAGTCAATGTTAATTCCCGATTGTCCGCTTTGCCCTAATCTTTCACCTTTGTGCAGTCGACAACCCCACTCCAAACGCCATGTGTGCGATATGTCCGTAATACATACTGGTTAAACTACCGCACACATTCACGTATTGTTAACATATTAAGGCAAACATAACATTAATTGGTGCGGAAGGTTGTCATATGATGAATGTTGACGGTAAACAAATGAGCATAAGTGATTATGCAAAGTCAGGACGTAGAAGTTAAACTATTTGCCTATATTAAAGGCTATGACTACACGGTGTTACAACTGGTCTAAAACATCTACACCGCCCATAATTGCATTATAGGACGTCACTATCTTTGGAGCATCAACATTTACGTAGCATTTTTACTTTTTGTCATACGTCATTTGTACGGCTATGAAAATTTGGTCTCGCAAGCATAGTTTCAGCACCATAACGACCATATCATTGGGTTAGCAATTTGACGATTGAATGTTTGCGTACATTTTCCATCGTTTTGCCGAAAACGGCGTTGTTCAAGAGCTTGTATAGGTTTTTCTCGAATTCGTTAGTTGCCTTCTTTCTTAACTCCGTATTCAAATCAATATATGATTTCAACCAGGGCTTTTGCTCGAATTGTAGTACTCGATGAATTTTAGTCAATTTCATACCATGTCGCAAACATTGCTTTAAATTACGATCATGAATTATATATTTCTCTTTATTGTATAGCGTAGCTAACAACATTTCTTGTTTGCTACCCGGTGGACACATTCTCTCCGGACACATCGGTAAGTCATTATGTTTATCATGGAGTTCACGCGGATATTCCAAATCAACTTCCAACAAGTAACCGATCGGTGAATCATCTGGCACATGGCTAACATCGATGTTTACATTTTCGAGCCATTTAAGTTTTCCTGTTGGTAGATACTGAGACATTGCCCAACCATCCAAGTTATTAACATCGTAATACATGAGATATTTTGTCTCATCGTTTGGATCATACGTTTCCATGTACTTGTTATTTGCTTCCGCATATCGATTACTACATTGTGATAAACCACCGCGTATACCTCGTTCGACGAAAAGTAGCTGATCAATATCCGATATCAACTCCAATTCAACTTTCGTATGCTTCAAGGCCGCATCCCAAGTCAAACCGGGCGTCGTGTAATAGTGGGCGGGGGTCCAACCCGTGGGTTTTCATACAACTATTGCGAAAATTTTCGAAAACATCGGCAAGTAACAATATATCTGTTTTCATATAGAGATCGGAATATTCGCCAAGATTTCGAATGCCGAAGGTGTCCCATACTTTTTGTGCGTGCTTGTAATCGTCTATACTGATATGACTATCATTTAATTTATTATAAAATTCTTCCTGTGGTGGTAATCTTGTCTCCTCTAATTTATCCCAGTCGGATATATAATCGTATGGTAAGACACCTTTACGCGTAAGCAACTGATGGTCGACGTTTGGGAACTGTGATTCAACAATCTTAAATTCGTTTAGATATGATGCCAATTTATCTAAACTTGAAGCCATGAACAGAAACGAGTCGATGAATCGAAATGAAATATCGCTGCCGGTAGCATGTTTAGTGAACGCAATGTACCATTCCTTGTTAAGCGGCAATAATTTGATGCGTCCTTCAAATGCTGTAGCAATATCTTTTATCACAAAATGAGCATCGTAACCACTCAAATTATGAAATACAACCGGAATCGTGTGAAAATCTTTATAATTTAAGTTACAACCGTTATGCGCGGGTCCATTATATTCGCCCGTGAAGTGGTTATGATCGCGAACAACTATGTCATCTGGTTGAAGCGGTTTCTCACATATGTGACACTCAGTACTTTTCTGTTTTACTTGTAATTGTTCTTCAGGTGTTAGTCAACCATCGGTATAATAGTTCCAAATATTGGTTCCAGAATATTTTCCCGTAATGATGCCAACTCCTCGGCAAACCATTTCTCACAATTTGGCCCGCGATACGATCGATAATAACTTAAATCGGGGTTATATGAACAATGGAAATAGTAGCCGATACTGTACGCGCGGTGCTGTTGATAAGTTGTCGTATTTTTATTTGAATTATCTGTTACAGGCTGTAAAAATGCTTCTATATCAGCATAAATAATGAAGGGTTTTCGTTTCTTGAAACTATAATTTTTAAACGAGACAATTTTATTTTTCCCTTCTGGCATAATTATTCGACACTCGTTCATTTTCTCACATTTCTCGGCATTTTTTTTGTAATTTTTCTTCAGTTTTAAAATAATTCAAACATCTATCACAAATATGTTTTTTCCCATTGCATTTAGTTAATTGTTTTGATACCAGTCTTGATAAATTTTTTATCCAACAAAAATGATCACGTATGTCCTGATAGTCAACATTAGCCGCTGAATCTTCATTATCATCATCGTCATCATAATACATGTTTTGAATCATAAGTAGATTAATGTGGTGTTGCTTTTTTTGTTTGGTTAAGGCGGTTGGCACTGTTTCAAATTTACCATTTCTTTTTTTCAATATGAATATATTCACTGATATAGATGGATTCAGCTTTTCGAATTTCGGCACTTGTTGAATGGTCATGGGGAATTGTATTCCATCCAAATTCAATATAGTCGAATATTGTGGGTAGGCTGATGTTCTTTTTGCGTAATCTGATTTTGTTGGGTGTAGAGCTGATACCACGGCCCACGCAAAACAGGCATCGTCGTTGAAATTTTGTACATTCACACAAGCTTGTTTGGCTTTGATTTCAGCAGGTAAATCGATATAGCTGGAGCCCCTGAATGGTGTATATTTATTGATGTTTACAGCCAGGTTAAAAATTGCTGAGATCGCCTAACCACTCCCACTTTCTTCGAAAGTTTGAAGCTTTCTTAATAGTGGTTCTTGCACGCATTCGATGAACCAATTGCTTAAATTGGTTGCACCGTCAATGATTCTATTTGGTGTATTAAAATGCTTCAAGTCGTATATTTCTTCATCACCGCTCGTTTTTACAAACTCGACGAAAAAAGTGGTGTTGACTTTCACCGTCAAATATGATTTGAGAATGTTTTTTATACGACGTATGAATAGTGGTGCGCAATCTTCCAAGAAAATTTTCGGATCCTTATGAGTCAGGTTTGTAATAACACCTGTTCGAATACGTCCGGCAAACGCTGACTCGGTATCCTCCCAACGCAACCTATTGCTCTGTTTTGGTCGTCCTCTAAGTCCCGCACCTGTAGAATAATCAATATATAGTATATATAAATCAATATTTAAATATTATAAATAATTACCTTGTTTTTGCAGCGCCTTCATTTGCATGCGAAAACCACACATTTTACCGCCGCATGATTCGAGGTGTTGTTTCGAACCAAAATCTTTCGCGGATCGGAGCGCTTTATTGATGAGTCGTATGTTTGTATTGCAATGTTTGACCCATCGTTCCAATTCCTCAGCATTCTCCGTTTCATTCAAATTTATTAGTGCTTGACGAATATTTTCCACCATTTTAGATGTAATTTCATTTATTTCCGCCATAATTGTAGCAATAGCAAACAGCAGTAATATACCAATAGCAAAGTAACAACACTTAGCGAGTATGCTCACGAAATGTATAAGCATGAGTGGTATGAGTACGTTTTCGCGTCTCATTTATATACACGCTCTAGCTGACGTCACACATTAATTAAAATTCCATTGCGGCGCGACTAAAAGTTATCAACATCCCGCGCATATGTCAATTAACTTAATTAGCTTCTAAAAAATATTTATGATATCACATTTCCGAAGTCCGGAGTGTCTTATCAGCGCCAATTAACTTTAATGACCGCGCAACGTTCAAAAAACTAGCCAATTAACTTAATTGGATTCTAAAAAATATTTATGATATCACATTTCCGAAGTCCGGAGTGTCTTATCAGCGCCAATTAACTTTAATGAGCGCGCAACGTTCAAAAAACTAGCCAGTTAACTTTAATGAATATAAAAAACCCACACACAGACCAATTAACTCAATCAAACAACAACGGTTTATCACACACAGACCAATTAACTGACTCAACAAACAACAACGACTTATCGCACGCTGATAATAACTATACAGACCAATTAGCCGCCGGAAGTCTGATAAAACCAAGTACAGTACGACACAAAATTATTCGGACACCCATTATTGGGGTCTATACTTTTGACGCGGAGTGTGCCGCCGTTCTCTCCCAGCCTATCTACTGCCAATAATGGAATCATTTAGAATACCTGCCCAAACGTTTAATTTTTGTGGGTATTGTGTGTGTACCGGCTCACTGAGGTGTTTATTTTCCCTAGACCAATATCGAACTTTGGAAGAGTTGTGAGAGCCATAAAGGAAAAAAGACGTTTCATCGGTGAATGAAATGTTTTTCACAAAATTTTCATCTCTATCAATCCTTTCCCTCATGACTTCACAAAACTCCATTCGTCTGATTCGATCTTCGGCGAAAACTTCCTGAGTACGCTGTACTTTGTAAGCTTTATACCCATTTTTTTCAAAATGCTTTGCACAGTTGACTTTGAAGCGTCCACTTGCTCCGAAATTTTCCTGCTTGAGCAAGGTTCACTGGCTTCAACAAAAGCGCATATCGCAACTTCCTTTTGTAACCGTTCTTCTGTGAGAGGTTTTTGCTCTCGATCGCCCTTGCATTTCTTGCATCCAGTGATACACCCCAAAGTTTCAAATGCATGGAAAATATTCAAAACCGTTCTCGTTGTTGGGACTGGACGATCGGGAAAAGTAAATATAAATCGCCGAACGACTTCTTTCGCGCTATAAAGCACGTACCACTTAATAATTTGAATTTTTTCTTGGGTAGTATACATTTTATAAAAAATATTGTTTTACTCTTTCAGAAGACTAACAGTTAAATGATACAATTTTTTCTTCAAGGTAATTATAATCATTGCAGTAAAAAAAACACCTGCTTTTAAAAACAAATAAATGCGGTAATGAATAAAAATATTCATTCCTACTTATTGTTAGATAGATCCATTCTTAAAATATAAAAGTTCTAATTTACTACAAGTTATTATTGTTGCTCTCAGTTAGCACATTTTTGTGAAAAAGTATTTAGTTAAACAAGAAATATTTTTGAAAGAATGTAATGAAATTTAATGTAAAGAGTGCAATTGTAGTTAAAGAAAAATAATGGTAATATTAAGTTGGAATTTAAAGCAGTAATTACTTGTTACACTTTATAATTAACTATAGATTTTTAAATTCTGTCAATCTTTTGGGTTAGGTTAACTAACATTGCTAACATGTGATCATTAAAAGCAACTACAGAAATAAATTTGTTGCTATACCAAACATAAAAATTATAGTAAAATTATAATAAATAAACATTATGGTAATTTTTTGACTGTTTAACAGTTTTGATAGTGAGGTAATTCTTTTTTGTAATTTAATGTAACGTTCAATTTAACTTTTACTATACGAAAAACTGATGAATGATGGAATATAGTAGATATTTTGATTATATTTCCTGTATAGTGCTCGAGAATTTAAAATCTACACTGTTTAAATCTAGATCTTCGGGCATTAAGTAGTTCAATTTTAAAATAAATCATTAGATAAATTGTATCTTGCCACATAAGGCACGCTTTCTAAATACAAAAGGTAAACAGCATCAGCAACTAAGGTATTCGAGAGATATGTTGCAATTTTACTAAAACTATTCCTATCTTCATGCCCCTACTACACTTCAATTCCTTCATGACTTTACGATTTCATAGAGTAATTGGGTCTGTGGAACCACTATTTCTCACCAACTACCGGTCACATTATTATTATTGTACTTTAGAATCGTTAGATTAAATAGATTTTACTAGTTTGTAAAAGTATCAAGTTTATTCTTTTTTGAATTCGCCAAAAAATTTAACTAAAGAATAGTATGAATATGAAAATTTTTGTTAATTACTGTACACATGGAAAATATGTATAATAGATAATCCAATTGTTCGATTGTCATATTACTGGTTATTGCTTATTAGTAAAATTTAAATAAAGTAGGCAATATTGTACAAAATGTATTTTTATCATTATTTAACTTGAATATGGTGTTTGATTTGTCTTTGTTCGCTACATTGTGCACGAATCCGAAACGTTTTTCCAAAGCAAACTGTATAATAAATACATAATTTGAGATGATTTATAAGAAGTATAAAAAATGACAGTGAGTATCAAAATTATTCATCGTTATTGGTATAAGTGCTGTGCTGTAATGCGTTGCAGTCGATTACTGGCGGGTAAATCCATAAGATTATATCTGTATGCCGCAGGACATTTGGCTAATGTTGCATAAAATCTATGAGATAAAGTCTTGATTAGTTGTGAAAATTTTTCGATATTTAGTTCCCTTCGGAGTTGATTGTTACGAACAAACCAAGGGGCGTTGACAATGATTCTCAAGACTTTGTTTTGGAAACTTTCCAATCGACTGAGATGACTCATACTGATGGAGCTCCATATTGGACATGCGTATGATAATATTGGTCGTATTAATTGTTTGTATAGTAGTATACCAGTTTTCGCTTTTAAATGGGATTTTCGATTGATGAGGGGGTATAATAGTGATAATCTCGTATTGGCTTCTCTTAGTTTAGCATTGATGTGATCCCTCCACGTTAATCGCTGGTTCAACCACAAGCCTAAGTATTTGATAGGGCCTTGTTCAAAATTAATTGGTTTTCCTTTTAGCGTGATATTTGGTAGTTGTGGTGGTACCCGTTTTAGCGTAAAGATTTTGGCGCTGGTTTTGTTCACATTTAGTTTAATTAGCCAAGTATCCATCCAGTTCGTGATTCTATTTAGACTTTCTTGTGCATTGTTGATAGCTGTGTGGATATCATGGTGTTTTGAGAGGATCATAGTGTCGTCCGCAAACATTGCTATTTGTGTGTGAGCACTATTTGGTATGTCAGACATGTACAGGTTAAACAGTGTCGGACCCAACACTGATCCCTGTGCTATACCTGCTTTTACTGGTCGTATTGTGGAAGTGCTTTGTCCAATTTTAACATAAAATCTTCTGTTTGTGAGAAATGATTGGACAATCGTTTGGATATAGGGAGGCATGTTTAATTTGTGCATTTTTTGTAGTAATCCCTGGTGTCAGATTCTATTGAATGCTTGCTGTATGTCGAGAAATATTGCTATTGTATATTCTTTATTTTGGTAGTTTTCTTCGATTAGGCGTGTAACTCTCAACAGTTGGTGTATTGCAGAGTGATGTTTTTGAAATCCGAATTGAAATGGTGGAATGATATTTTTTTGTTCGAGAAAGTGTGTTAATCTGCGGTGTATAGCTCGTTCAAATATTTTAGATATAGACTGATTGGCCTGTAACTGCTTGGTGAAGCTTTTGGTTTGCCGGGCTTGTGAAATACTATAATTTTTGCTAGTTTTCATGGTGTTGGAAAGTAATCCAGTGAGAGGCACTTATTTAATATAGGCTAACTTCAAAAATGCATCACTGCTTGCATGAGGCCGAGTCAAAAGTTAAAAAATGCATCAGACGCATCACAACGAAAAATCAAAAGTTCATTTTTGCATTTGATGCGTCAAAACAATGCATCAAGAAATTTGGTGATGCGTGTCCAAGATGCTGTAACGTGTATAATTATAACTACTTGCCATATTATGTAGGTATTAACACCAACAGGAATAATTCCGAAAAAGTAATTGTTGAAAAAGATGAATGTATTTACCTTTTATTAAAATTGTTGAAACTATTTGAATACATTTTGCACTCAAAATATGTAATATTTTTTATTCAAATAATTTGAATACTTTCAATTTCAAGTAAGTTCAAGTTGAAATTCAAAGATAATATACCTATACAAGGACTGTATTGCTATATTATCTATAGTCTATCATGCTACATTATCTGTCTTATCTATAGCCAAATCAGAGGCTAGATGACGCCAATATCCCGTCCAAAAACATCTAATGTGCATCAAATTTCAAGAGAGCATCAGCAGTGCATCATGTAGTATTAGACGCATCAGAAAGTCATGATGCTGCATCGATGCGGTAAAGTTTACATTTTTGAAGTTACCCATACTGCAAAGACATGCTATTGCTTCTTTTTGTTAAATTTTTTAAAATTATGTTTGTAATTAAATCAGTGCTTGGTGTTTTTTGTTTGAGAGTGGTTTTATGTAGCTGATTATTTCGTTTGGAGTTATCGGTTCAATTGAGAGATTTTCATTAATTTCGTGTGTCCGATATATTTGATTCGTTGCTGGTTCTTCAACCGAAAATGTTGCTTCCAGGAAGGATGCAAAGATCTCGCACTTTTCTGAATCACTTTCGTATTTGGTTCCTTCATATTCTATTGGTGGTATAATATCAACTTTTTTTGGTGATTCGCTTTGTTGCCTTCCATAATTCGGTGTCATTTGGTTCTAGTTGCTCTACGTACATTTGGTATTGATTGAAGCGATGTTGGTCAAGTTGATATGTAACTTCATGTGTCAGTTTGTTAAGTTTGCTTTTATCCTCCTTTGTTCGAGTACGTTGCCAGATACGTCGCTGTCGATTTTTTTGGTGAATAAGGGTTAAAATATTCGTCGGAGTAAGTTCTTTCACAGCTTTGACATTCCTGGGTGTCACTGACATTTTGATAGAACTGCTGATGGCTTCGGTAAAATTTTTGACTGCAGTATCTATGGAGAATTCAGAAATAAGATTCTTTGAGAGTTTCGTTGGTTGAATCTTTGTGTCCAAGTTTGTTTGATACTGGTTATGTCTGGTCTTTGGTGCAGATTGGTAGGATAGTGTGTAGGTTCGTTAGGAGTTTCGATATTGACGCGAGTTTCTTCACAGATTTTTAGTAGCTTAGCTCCGTTTGGATTGTTACTGTTACATCCCCATTCGGTACGTTTGCATTTCAAGGCTCCCGATAGAATGATTTGGTGATCTGTGTTGAAGAGTTGTTTGATATCGAATCCTGTTAGTTGTAGATTTGGTCTTTTGTATGCTGCAATTATTTTAACCACTTCGTTATTGCGAAAATGTAACATTACGGCCGTTGCTTCGATTGTTTCAAGCTGCGGAATCAGTACTGAATGGTGAACTAGGTTTCTTTTGATGGCAATAGCTGTGCCTCCTGATGCTGTGGGAGCTTCGCGGTCGGTTCGATGTATGGTATATCCCGGAATTCGGAAGGTTTCGATACTTATAAGGTGTGTTTCCGAAATGCACGCTATATCCACGTGATGCCGTTGCAGATATTCGATAAAACTTGATTTTTTATTCTTAATGCCGTTGGCGTTCCAGTTGACAATGGTGATTTTTCTCAGTATTTCTGTTTTTGTATTAGTCATTGTTTTTATTTATCGAAGAATTTTCCAATAAGTGTGAGGATAAATGTTTTGATGGTTTCTATATGGGGTTGAAGGAGATCTATTATGACTGTGATAACGTTAGAAATTGAGTTTTGTTGGGTTTCGGTCTGTTGATTACCTATACTTGGGTTTGTTGGGATTGAAGGGCCATTTCTTAATGCGGACGCGTATGTTTTATTCATATTTGGATTATTATTGTTAACTGTAGGAGGATTGTTGGTTTGTTGGTTTGGGTTTTGTCTAGGCTGCTGAGTTGGATATCTTGTTTTCTTATTATAATTTTGTTTAATTCGTGCATAGTATTCGCATCCTTTATAGTTGGCAGAATGTTTGCCACCGCAATTTGCACATTTTGGATCTTCTTTTGGTTTTTTGTTACTGTTGGTATGAGTATGGTTTCCACCACATTTGACACATTTATGGTCTAATTTGCAGTAGTTCTTGGTATGCCCATATTTTTGACCGAGTACACTGGGGTATACCTCTAGGTTTATTTCTTGGCTCAACTGTAACAATCGCATAATCAAGTTTGGTTAATTGATATATTTCTTTTGCCTGTGGTATATTTTCCAGTTCTACTGCGCATAGTGGCATTGGTTTTTTATTTTTATTGAACAACCTAGATACTCTAGTAATCGGATATTTGTCTTGTAGTATCATTGCAATTTCTTCTATGTCCATCGAATAAGGTACGTTTCGTATTATTACGTTCAAGTGTTTGTCATCTGGTGAGTGAAACGTGTGACATTTAACGTTTTCAGAATCGTAGTACTTGGTGACCTTGCGAAAATCTTCGATTGATGATAGATTGATTTTTAAGATATTATTATTTTTTTGTTGAATAGAGAAGTTAGTAGTGGTGAGAGCTTTTAAATCGTTTCGCACAGCTGAATAGTCGTTTGCTTCGTGTAAGAAGATTGGTGGGATTTTGTTACTTGTTTCTTGGCTTTGCTGACGTATTGGTGCTTGGTTGGGTGATTTGTTTACCATGTCCTCATTATTATAATCATCTTCAGTTTCTAGTATTAAATATTTATTACGAGTTGAGATATTATAAATTATTCGATTGTTTGGGTCTTCTCTAGTTATTTGGTTATTTTCTTGGTTGTCTTCATGGCTATCTTCTTCGGATTGTGAGGATAATGTACGTTTTTTGCCTGTTTCTTGATTTTGGGCATTGCAGTCGATTTTCATATTCTGTGATGGTACGGGATCTGGATATATAAGCGTCCAAGTTTGACATGGCTGGTAGTATCAACTTATTTTTGGCTTTCTCTGTACTTAGAGAAAGCCAAATACTCTGTTGATTGTTATATAACTGCTATATGTTGTTGTTATTTTTTTATTTTGTTCACAAGCAAAACAATATATTTACTTGGTTTGATTACTTAATAATTGACTAATTGATTGAAATTATTTTTTTTTTCAACAATAACACGTCTTTTCACGACCACTGCTATTTTAAAAGTCTGTAATAATTTATGATGCATGCCCGGGATGGGTATACAGTCACCTACAAAATAGCTGTTCAATACCAATATAGTAGATCTAACGTAAAAATATTTAAAATACGTAATATGTAAAGTATTTGGTTGGTTTTGTTAATACCGAAACCGAAATACCGGTATTTGGAATTTTAATACCGGTTTTACAAAACGTATAAAAATGACCGGTATTCCGGTAGTACCGGTATTTAAGTTCTAGTAATCGTAACCGCCAAAATTAAGCCATTTTTTCTAATTTCCGCGCTCGATATTTCGTAAATACAGTGCGATATTGATTAATTTTTATTCTTGAAAAAGTATTTGTTTTGGGTAGTTTTATTAGACCGTTCACTTAAACACACATATAAACGCACACACGAACGACAAAAGAAAATTTGAAAAAATTGAATTTAATCAAATTTTAAAACAATTTCCCAGCCTTTCCATTGTCGGTACGATTTGCAGTATTTTTTTAAGGTAGTAGTCTGGTAACTCGCGCTGTTTTTCATACCTATTTTTAGGGGCATTTTTTTTGAGAAAGAACAAATGAAAAGTTTTGAATTTTTAATATGTTTTTATTTACATCCTAAGGTACCAAAAAAAAATTTTTTTGAATAAATTAAATTTTGTTTTATTATTCAATTTCAAATATTTGAAATTGAATAATTGTAACTGTTTCTCACTTTAGAGAGAGTACCAATACACATAAGTGGCTGAATGATTGTCGGATTGGGGCGACTGTCGAACAGAGGATTGTTGGTTTAGTGGCAAGACACCTGGCTAGTTACCGGGCGATCTTGGGTTCAATTCCCAGCTGATCCAGCTTGATAATTTTCTCAATCACTTTGCGATTTTTAATTTAATTTTAATTTTGTTTTATTATTATTATTATCACTTGAATTTGGCGTCTTAAAAAAAGCACCTGGATGGCTCGCGTGATTTTGACTCTTAGGACATCTGAAATCAAAAATTCTTAATTAGTCTTAATCTATAGATATGTCATTCTGGTCGGAACTAGAATTATGAAATTTTATCGAAAAATAACAAAATGGCGGACTTCGAAAAAAAAAATTGAAATAGAAATTTTTGAAATGAAATTATATATAGTAGGTGGAGCCGTGCTTCTGCATAATTACTATATTTTTAAAGATACTTAGTCTAAAAAAATTTTTAAAAAATACGTGTCATTTTGTTTGTAAGTTTTTGTAAGCATTCTTAAGGAAGTTATTAACATCACGATAAATACTATCTTTCTTCCGTTTCCATTGACTAGGTGATACTTATTATTTTTTAAATGTCCTGTCGATTTCATTCTTATTTTTACAGTTGTATTATAGCAGAAGAGCCAGTGGCCGATTTGCGATGGTCATTTCAACACATGTCAAATTGAAAGGATAGGCTCTTGAATACTTACTCTACACAGAAATTCAGTTCTGGCAAGCCTATTCTGCCGGGTTGAGTCATCCTTAACGTTTAAAAAGGGTAAAAAATTAGGCCCAATTTATATAAAGTAACAGTTCTGGAATTTTTATATATGAAAGTTAAGAATATTTTTTTATCGATAAAAAATGTTCTGACAATGTTTTTTCTTCACCAGAGTACCGCTAGAACGATTTCAAGTTGTGATAAATTTCATAATTATTTTGACAAATTACAAAATATTGTGTATCCATGGTAATACGATTTAAAAAGAAGGGAGATTACGAATAAGAAATTACACTGTTTTTACGAAAAGTTTCTCATTATATTTGTCCTGAGTCATATTTATTTAAATAATTTAAAATAACAAATTTTTGGTTTATTTACGTTGCATAATAGTCTAATTACATTTCGTTTTAACCAATTTCCAAATTCAGCTACTAAATCATATGGGTACACATTATTTTGATACTTGTCAAAATAATTATGAAATTTATCACAACTTTAGATTGTTCTGGTGGTACCTTGGTGAAGAGAAAACATTGCCAGAACGTTTTTTACCGATAAAAAATATTATTAATTTTCATGTATCAAAATTCCAGAATTGTTCCTTTATATAAATTGGGCCTTATTTTTTACCCTCTTTAAACGTTAAGAATGACTCAAGCCGTCCGAATAGGCTTGCCAGAACTGATGTTATCGACGGGGCGTACGGACCTTTTCTGTAGGGGGTAAATAGATGTTAGTGGTAGCGTTGAAAACCCCACAGAAAGGTCTGGGTTCGAACTCCTGATCACTACGCTAGATTTGCGGGAATTTAAGGGTGTACACAGTTCACTCAATAAAATAATGGTTTAAATTCAACAATTTTATTAACAAAACCCAAAATAAATGATCAATAATTACAAGAAACAAATAAACAAAACAGATAACTTATATAAAGGAACGAAAATCAAACGAAAGGAAGTAGGACTTACCTGGACACACGTTGTAGTTTTACTCGGACACAAACTCTCACTTTAGGCCACCAAACTGACTTCTCAACTCCGACTCTTTGTACAGTAATAACAACTAAGCGACGTTTTTATGCAAATCCCGACTAGCGACCCTCACATTGTATTGCACTTTACTGTCCCACAGTTTACTATCTCTTTCCCCGTTCATTTACCCACTGCCCGATTATCGTCTTTACAAGACTTTTTATATTAATCGTCTGACCGACATTTTTCTATTAGTCGGCAGAAATTATGTGTTACCAAACTTATTATTGATAACACATATTTTAGTTGTTTGTTTCAGTTTGCTGGCCCCGATAATAATTTGTGTCCCAAATAAATATTTACCGATTGCAACACTGAGTTTCTGTGTAGAGTAAGTATCCAAGATCCTATCCCCTTAATTTGACGTGTGTTTAAATGACAATCACAAAACAGCCACTGGCTCTTGGTCTATTAGTTTTTACACACTGCTGTTTTTCTAACCACAGCTGATAATCCCGAAAAGACAATTTTTAAGAAATAGATGAACTGTTTATTTTAAAAGAGGTGTAAGTCCATTTTTTCAATCTTTCGAGATATTTCAAGGCTAGCATTTTAGTCTATTATATGTCACAATTTTTAGTAAATAAAATTTTATTCTCTTTAATGCAATAAAAGTATACTTTAATATTAAAAGAGTCTATAAATAAAACAGTATGATTATGTACATTAGTCAGTTAAATTATGATTTAAAAATATCATTTTTTCTGCTTTGTTTGCAGGTAAACAATTTCGGCGCTCTGTAATTATTCGTCCATTTTTAGAAAATATTCTCTTACACGGCATTGAAGTAGCTAAGATGCACAATCTGGTCTTCCTGATATGGAAAAGCCGAGGGAAAATGTTGCAGCGTTCATAGCACTATTGTAAGGGGTCAGCATGACGATCTAATAAGAGTTCTTGGAGATACTTACCTAATTCATATGTGGCTAATGTTGTTGAATCTGGATTTTGTTTTAAGTGGGAAACATTTTTATGAAAATCATTCCAAATGGATTATTAATGTTTTTACTTAACGTCATCACTAAATCTCATTAATGTTTTTACTTAACGTAGTGGATATTTCAGATATATTTTTTTGTAATGTTTTATAAATACATTTAAATCCGTTTTCTTCTGAGAAACCTTGACGTTTAAATCGGGGATCTAAAAATGTGATACCAACAACAATTTCATTTTTTTTTTCAGAGAATATTTTGTATTAAGTGAGGTAAATTTTCTTTTTTATTTAATACATTAATATGATTTTTCATTAAACGACATAAAACTGGTATTTTCGAAATATAAACTTTATTTTCCGTGCTCATTTCTATGATGATGTCTTTATATGATTTTAAAATTTGACAAACACATTCTAAAATTTAAAAGTCTGCTGAATTAAATTTTAAATTTGAAGACAACAATGCTAAAGTTGATGAAATAGGCTCCTTATGTCTGAGAAATGTGATGAACTTTTTTTTAAAATATTGCACAATAGATTTCACTTTAATTTGTATGTCTTTGATTTCACTTAATGATTTTTCAATAATTAAATTTAAATCATGTGCAAAACAACCTATGTGTTGAAAGTTGCATAAGCGTAATGCTAATTTTATATTTGCAGCAGTATCACTAATTACTATAGTGTTCAACCGAAACAGAATTTGCAACCGCAGCCGAAACCGAAACTTCGGCCTCGGTTTTAGTTGCGGTCGAAATCGAAACTTATTTATATAGGGTAAACTACCCAATGATTGGCACTTTAAGCAAACAGCAATACTTATCATTAATAGAAAAACGTGTAAATGAAAATTATCTCTGTTAATTCATATGTAGGAAAATGTACTTATAAATAAATTAAACAACCAAATTAATGGAAATTATAATATTTTTAGAAATTATAACAAAAGAAACTCACTTATCTAATTTTAGCTAGTAATTGGCACTCTTTTCGAAATATTGACATTTTCATTCCTAATATTGGCACTTAGAAAAAATATTTTTAATTACAAAATAATCTGGCTTTATAAAGTAACTAACTAAATTAATTTAATAAAAATTTCTTAAAAAGGTATCTAAATTTTACAAGATTCTTCCTTTTTTTGGTTTTTAATTCCTGTTTTTCTCCTGATTAACTTTTTTAAGTTCTCTTTGCCTTTTTTTCTGATGGATTTCTTTCCAAATTTTTGACGTTAATACAAAATGTACATTTGCATTATGAAACTTATTTCCTTTCCTTTCGGGTGTTTTTGGCCAGTTCAAACATTGTGAAATTGTTGAAACAGATGACTCTTGCTGTAGTATACGGAATGAATTTTCTTGTTCTTGACTAATTACTTGTTCTTCTAAAACAACAGGAATATTTTCAATATCCAACACATTGTTTTCGTATAAAAAATCCAGACTTACAGTAGCAGTGTCCATATAATCTTGCACGGTTTTCGCCTTCTTATTGAGTTGAGCTTCAGGTACTCCAGGTACATCGCTAACACTGCTAACAGTATTAAAATAACTCCATAATTTCTTGAGGACTTGCATTTCTGGTGTCATATTTTCTTTGTCTGTATTTGAAATTTCTTTTAAAATATCCTGAGTCATTATTTTCATGAAAGTATCGTAGTTTAATGTTTTTTTCGTTATTAATATTGTTGTTTAAATTACGTTTAGTAGTATCATTTTCTTGCCTATGATTTGATTTCCCCAAACACTTGGAAAAATCAGTATTATCACAGTTCCATGGATATAAACCACAAGCTGTAAATTCGTTACGTCTAGTGGATGGTTCAGTCCACTAACTGCTTCTTTTAAAACTACGGCAAAATTAAACTTTGTTAAAGCTTCATTTGGGTGGGTGTGTCTCTATGTAAGCACTGATTTCTTCCATTCGGTTTTTAATGGTTTGAATAATGAGACATCGGCAGGCTGAAGAATTCTCGTTGAATTCGGGTATAAGGCAATAAGAATTATCTGCAACTGGGAACACAAATTACTTATTTCAAGGGTCAAATGACTTTTATGCCCATTTGCAAATAGGATAACAGGGAAATTGGTTCCGGTTTTTACTAAGTGAGGATGTAAAACGTTAGAAATATATTCAGAAAATAATTCTGACTTCATCCAACCATTCACTGTGGCCCCAATACCCCACTCATCGAGAACAGATGACAGAATCTCTTTAGGCACTCTTTTATATGGATAAATAATCATTGATGGAGTGCACTCGCCATCAGCTGAGAAAGTGAACATAACAGTTAATGCAGATTTTGTTTGAATTTGATCCACTTCATACACGTTTGTTGCTCCCTTCTCTGCTAAAACTTTTTCATTCTTTAGACAAAGTTGAAAGTTAGTTCCGTCACCATTTAAAATTCTTTTAGGATCGTTCAAGATTTCAAAATATCCTTCCTCTTTCAAATATGTTTCAACTTTTGAAAACCAAGATCTAATATTATTTTCGGACACATTTGCACTTGCTGCCGTCACAGCTTCTGAAGATCGAAGACTTAACTTCTTGTGCCTAATCTGAAAATATTTGCCCCATTTTTCACCTGGCATGTTGTTTTTAAAAGGATTTGGCCTATTTTCTTTTATTAAAAATTTCTTAACACTGATTAACAGCCTTCTAAAGTTTTCTTTGAGGAAATCCTTTTTGTGCACACTCCAGTAACTACTTTACCAACATATCTTTTTCTTCTACAGATAACACAGCTGATAGCCCAGGTCGCTGTTTGGTGAATTTTTCACTGAGTCTAAATTGTGATGTAGACCTAGGAATTCCATACAATTTGACAGCTGTTTTTTTGGCCATTCCTGATTTAACGGCTGAAACTGCTGTTCGTATATCTTTTTCATTGTATTTTTTTTTTTTTTATAATTTCGCCTTTAGTAACTTTAGGGCCATTCCAGCGTAACGGTCGTTACGTTCGTATGAATATAACCTAAAGATTTTAAACTTAAATTTTAAAAAAGATAATTTTTGAATTTTGGAAAAGGTGGTGCTTATAATCATTAAGTCATGAAATATCAAGAAATTAAAACATATTTAAACTGAATTGAAATATTAAACTTAAAACAGGCGTAACGGTCGTTACAAAAAACGGACGTCATAAATCACATGGTGACATTAAGATCAACATTTCTGCGAATATAGCTAAATTTATTTTAAAATATCGACTTTTTTACATTGTTACTTTAATAAACATTACAAAAAATATAAAATAATATACATTTTATTATTATTTTAGAACTTAAGTGCCAATAACGTTGTAACGGTCGTTACATAAAGATGTAACGGTCGTTACATCTTGCCAACTGTGTCCATCTCTCGGCACATATTTACAACAATCTACAGATAAGCCTTATTCTGAATCAGAATATACATCTCTATATCTTAGTTTTTTACACGGCTCTATATGCTTGGTAACAAGTTTTTCTATTTCAATAATTTCCTTAATTTCTAATAATGGAATTTCATCATCCGAACTCCATTCTTCATCCACTTCTGAAAAAATTCCTATAACTTTATTTTCAGACCGATAAGTCTTTGCAACTAATAACGTATTTCTGTCAATTGGTTTAAAATGGTGAAACTCTTTAATTCCTGGTGTCGGCTTTAGCTTGGACCACCGTAAATCAAGCATTGACACACATGAATATATTTCTTGTTTTGTGACATATTTGATTATTATTCCTGTGGTCATATCGCGGATAATTTTAAAAAAATCTTCCGCTGTATTAATGATACAATTTCTTGATTTTACAGCTAACCACACCAATCTTTTTACAGTACCCCCTACTCCATCTACAGCCCCTTTCCCATGATTGGCTGCAAAAAAGTTCCATTCTAAAGTTATTTTAAATGAATTTTGAATAAACCATAGGTTTGACATGCTGAATTTACTCTTAAACTGGGCCGCACAATTATCGGAAAATATTGAAACATTTTTCAAATCCGGGTATCTACTTTTTATATCTTCCAAAATGACAAAAAGAAATTTCCAAACACTATATTTGTTATGGACTAGCTCATCGCTTATAATAGCATAACAGTCTTTTGTTTTATTAATCCATAGACAACATGTGAATATCGTTACTTGGCCATGATGCCAATGAGCCGACTGTATTTCGTCTTGTGCAATTAAGCTGTAATTTTCCGCAAAATCCACTTGAATTACTGCAGTAGAATTATCGGTTTCTTCCTTTAACTTTTCAAAATAGTCGGATTGGACCTTTTTAATATAAATATGTTTTTTGAACGGTTGAATAATTGTTTTCAGCTCATCAATAGCCATCTTACAATTTTGTTCACAGTTTATAAGTTGCGGGTGGCCATCAACATCTTTCCAACACTTATAAGAAATTAATTTTTTATCCCATTCTGATTTCCAGTTGGTCTTAAAATTTTCTAAATATTTTGGACACTCTGTACACAAAGACATCATACAATTTTCATTTAAAATATTGCATACATCTGCTTTAATTAATTCTTTGTAAGATTTCGGAAATCCTTCAACATTTTGGGAAATCGCTTCATTTAAACTTTCAATATTATAATGATATTTGCATACTGTGAGCGGATTGGTGTTCGTCGCTGGTAAAACCCGTTGTGAATTTGATGTAAAAACCGCGACGAATATGATAAATGTTTGTTTTGTGTCCCTTATTGCTTTCTATCCATGAGGTCCGAATTTATCCCCAATAAAACGATAATATTTCTTTTAAAAAACGTTTAATATTTTGAAAAACTAATTCATAATAAAATTCACAGCAAAAATGACAAATTTATTATAGTTTACATGTTGAGATTACATGAATAATTTTTTATAAGAATCTGAACAAAATTTTATACTTCCATATTCAATGGAGAATCCCACTTCTATTCTTCAAAATTTTTATATCCGTTCAATTCTACTTCGTCTTAAAAAAAAAACATCCACCAATCATTGTCCTTATTTTAGTCGAATGTGCGCGCGCCATGAAAAATACAAGGACAAAAACATACGCGTCACGTTCCTTCTTTCTCTATACTTAGTCAAAATAGTCGCGTCACAACCAAGTATAAGGACAGAAAAACACGCGTCTCTTGCCATCCTTTTCTAACAACAATAAGATTATAAGTTATCTGTTCAGAGATATGTTGGTAGTTATTGTATATTATCGGGTAGTGAGCTTTGATAAAATACTGATGGTTATAATTGTTAAACATAGATGGCAGCACTTTCAACTTTGATTACAGCATTACATCGTTATAATACACATACATTATGTGGTATTTTTGACACCAGTAAAACATGACGGGATCGCAATGCATAAAAATATGTTTTTGAAATATGTATTTCCGGATGTAATTCTTTAAAGTACTGGAATGCTTCCTTTACGGTAACATTCATGTATCTTTTTTGATGATGTTCTCTCTTTTTGGAAACTACATTTTTTACAGAAATAACATCTCTTTTCCCAGGTAAAACTCGAGAAATATCATCTCTCAAATAAAAATTTATAATATCTTCTGTTTGTTCTGTCGAAAGAACAGTAGAAAGTGTTTTCTTTGGCTTCTCAATACTAAATTGCGAGCCTAATATATCTGTAGGTATTTTTTGAATTACTACCGCTTTTTTACGCGGCGAAAGAGGTAAATTACGCTTGACTTTCGACACAGCTTTACCTAAAGTTTGTGGAGTTTTATATATTACAGCTAGAATATCTAAATCGAAATTAACTTCATCTGTTTTTTGTTTTAATTTTGCTCTGTACAATTGTACGCGTTTTCTTGTTTGCTGTCGTTGTATCTGAATTTTTTTACGATTTTCCGATTTTGATAAATTTTTTAAAGCTTCACGTCGTTTTCTGGATCTTTCTCGTTCTTTTTCAAGATACTCCTTCCGAAGTTTTTCATCTTGCCTTATTTTTTGTCTGTATTTCTTCATGCGATCTTTTGCTGGAGCCATATCACTGAAAACAATTACAAACTTAATTATTTGTAACAATAAATCATGCAAACGTTTATTGTACATTAATAATAATTGTAACAATTGGAATTACGATATAAAACAATTAAAAAAGAGTAAAATTTTAACTTGTGTCAATTTTGTAACGACCGTTACAATAACAACTGTAACGACCGTTACGTCAATAAATTAAAAAATACTTACATGAAATACTCAGAACTGCTATGTATGAAACAATTATGAAACTTTAATTTATAATTTCGAATTTCAATGTTTTTAGAGTAAATACAACACAGAAAAACAAACTTTTATGTTTTTTGTAACGGTCGTTACACAAAAAATACGTTATCTTTGCCAGTAAAAAAATTATTGATACTATAATTTGTTATTCACAAATTCGTGGATTCTAAAACAACAAGTGTTAATAACCTTACAATAACTTCTGCTTACTTAAATGGAGTACCTTTTAATACCTTTATCAGGCTTACCAACAAAAGGAAACAAAAATAGTACTTACCCACATAACACTAACTTGAAGTTTGTTGCTCAAAATGTATATCTAAAAATTACCTGGTTATAAAAAAATTATAGAAACCAATAATTTGGATCTTTAATTTTCGATTAAAACCATCATGGTTCTCATAGACTGAATCTGAAAATTTGTTAACTAGGTTCACTTTCTGTGGAATGGCCCTTTAGGCATCTAATAAGAAGAAATGTTTTAAATTAATTGATTTGTCATTTTGAGAATATTATAAAAATATTAACTTCCAATGATTGACAGTCTGCTAATCACCAGTGATTGGCACCATGACAAACATTGAATTCAAACACAATTTTTATCCCAGACATTGTCATGCCCAATTAATCACAAAAATCGTTAAGAAAGAATATATTTTTTAATAAAAATTAAAAACCGTACCTTGATAAACAAGTGAAATGATATTTTACCCAGATATTTTAAAATCTGCCACTTAAAAACTCTTATGTATTCAAGCACTCGTCTTATCAGTTTAAGAAGCATTTGTAAAGTAACGACATAAAAATGAACAGAGTTGTTAACTAAGTATTCTTAATCAGTACCAATATCAGAAATTAAAAAAAAATATTACTACAGCAAAAATGTAGAATGATCAGTAATCATAAGTGGATAAAATAATCACAGAAAAAATGATATTTTGTTGAAAAAAAAATTTTTCAATTTCAAACTGCCAATCATTGGAAGAGTACCAACAATAGGAAGTTTTACCCTATATTAAAATTTCAATTTATGCAGAAATATAGTGTATGTACGAGACACGAATTCGCCCGAACGAAGCGCGACCGTTTATGAACACTGAGTTTCGGCTGATTTTTGGTCGAAACCGAAATTGCCGAAAATATATTTTTTGACTGAACCAAAACCAAAGGATCGGTCGGTCACTACTAACTACACTAACAACTTTATTTTCTAAGCCCCATTCTCCCACAATTTTTCTTATTTTAACTGATAAGTTTTTGGCTGTATGTTTGTCAACTTACCACATCCAATTAGATGTGAGTTTAGAGTTCCTTGAGGTCCTATATAATGTATTGTTGCTGCTTGAAATAATTCATTTGTTAATGAACTTCATCTGTTCGTTGTTAATGCAATAAATTCAACTTCTCTTAAATTAGTTTGAATTTTTTCTTTTTCTCTGTCATATGTTTGTGGTAATAAAATATTTCGTGTTTGCTTGGAAGGCAATTTTGACTTAGCACTGAAACAAATTTTTTAAATTATTTTTTTTCTACAATTTGAGAAGGACGATATTCTTTTTCTATCATTGTTCATTTAATTTTTCTGTCTTTGTAGATGGTAATGGCCTGATTACAAAGTTTTTCAGTGTTTTTTGTTTTGAATTTTAAACCATTTGGTGTAACATAGAAGCTACTGGCGATTCAGTATTTTTTACGCATGTTTTCTTTGTAAATGTTTTCGCATATTTGATGAAATTCCATTCTTGTACGAAAATATTGAAGAACAGTATCCACGCGTAGCTTCATCAATATTATTTTTATAAAAATGTTTCCAAATATCGCTATGTTCCATTGTATAATTTAAGTATTGTTAAATTTTTTGTTTTTGGTGTATTAAATTTTCAAATATTCTCCTTTTCACTGAGAAATTGACAATACTAACACAAGGAGTCCGTTAATTATCTAATAGTAAACAAATTCAACAGAAAATAAGTTTTTGTAAAAAAAATTTATCTGAAGGAAAGGGTATTTTGTTTTAAATTATGTGAGAATCCCTTCTGTGGTTCGGAGTTAAATATATACAATACAAATTACAAATACATACTTGAATACAATAGACACCCGATTATAACAATTAAATGTTCCTTTTACCGTCTTTTTCCGAAAATAAGACACTGTCTTACTTTCTTTTTTGGTCCAAAATACGCGCTAGGGCTTATTTTCGGGGGAGGGCAAAAATAAAAGTATATTTGTATATTTTTATTTAATATTTATTTTACACAGAATACAGAAATTTAAATTTATTCAATTACAGTCATGTCATCTTCTGGAACATCTTCATAAATAAAATTCTGAATTATATTCTGACTTTCTTCCAAATCCATTGCCTGTTGAATCATTGGTCCGAATCTCTCATGTCTTGCGATATAGCTATCGTTAAATGAATAATTCTTGTCTAAGTAGCCTGTTCGTAGTGCATTGGAAACATCACTATCAGTTATTTTGTCCCATGAATTTTTTACCCAATTCACAACTTCTTGTAAGCCTGGTTTTACAAAATTACCTTGATGATTTCTCACCATTCTGTTTTCAATATATTCATTGATTTCCATCCGCAAATGATCCTTGAATGGCTTGTTTATTGCAATGTCAAGTGTTTGGAGGTAACCAGTCATTCCTGCCGGAATCATTATTTGATCAATCTTCCTCTCATGAGTACTGGCTGAATCTCAAACTAGTAAACCTCTATTCTGACCCCCCAACAGTGGTGGCAGCATAAAATCAACCCACTTATAACTACTTGGGTGCACCAGGCTTTTTCACTTTCAATGACATAAATTCCTGAAACACGTTGAATCTGGTCTTTTTTACCTTTAGTGATTAAAAATGGCGATATTTTCTTGCCATCTAGACGAATCGCCAAAATACAGGTAACACGTGCACTATCGTAACCGGTAGAAGGAACGTAAATTGACGAAGAAGCCTTTTGGTGAACTGTCGTTTGAGCTCCTTGGCCTAGGAATACCGCGCTCTCATCCATAGCAATCGTGTTGGAGAGTTGGTATTTCGAAAAATCGATGCCATCAACAAAAAGCTTAAACGCAAGTGCACGCTTAACAACTTCATTGTCTTTCAGCTTAAACAATGTTGTTGATCTCCTTAGAGACAGTTCATATCGTTTAAGGAAGTTGTCCAACCAGTGTGACGATGCTTTAAATTCTTCTGTGGATATATCAAATTCAATTGCTGTTTCAAGGGTAAATTTTTGAATATCAGCCCTGCGCACAACCAAAGCCATTGCTCTCCTGCCTGCAATCCATTCCCAGATGCAATCTTCCAACTCAGAAAATAACGGCTGCCGACCTGATCCAACTCTGCGTTTTTTCTCATTTCCTTGGTCCACCAGTTGACACAGGTAATCGTAGTCTGCACGCCATTTACGAACCATACGGAGATCCAGCATCTTCTCTTTACAGAATGCTACAAGATTTACACCCCTGGAGTCTTCCTCGATTCCCTTTTTGTACTCGACGGAATAGCTCTTTCGTTTTGTACTCATTTTAACTGGGGTTAAAAATTATTCACTTTATTTTTAAATAAAATTACGTATGAGGAAATAATCAGACTTACAAGACTGAAATGAATGAACGTTGTATACCTGCACTGTCGCTCAATGTAGACTGCTGCCTTATGTTGTATTTTTAAGATAAATTCCAAGAATTAATTTGAAACGAACTGTAGAGGTAGACAATTAATTTCTCGGAATATTTTGTTTCAAACATTTCTCTGAAATACGAGTATTAGTCTTATTTTACAATAAGTTCCGAAAATCAGGATAGGGCTTATTTTCGGAGGATGTCTTACTTTCGGAAAAAGACGGTAGCATAGGGATTGTTATAATCGAGTGATTGTGATAGGCGGCTCATTATTAAATTTTTAAATTAAATATAATTAAAAAATAACAATAGTCAAGTTGACAAGTTATTATCGTACGTATAAAATATGTTTGTAATAGACGATTATGTAATTAATACGCTATAATTTTTGTTAAAAAACTCCAAGGAAAATTATTTTCTTGTATCTTACCTGTACAGTAATCCACAAAATATGTATGTATGTACTGAACATGTTATTTATAAATTCTGTGTATATGAACGTTAAATTTTTTAAACTCACTTAACACTAATAAAGTATCAACACTTAATGAACTAATTTGTCAACTTATTAAAAATTAACAATTTACTGTTGAGAGATTTAGTTCGTGAAATTTCATTTTAAATATTGAAAATATTTAAAGTTTAAATTACTTTGTCTATTTTACAAAATTAAAATTATTCTTACTGAACGCGTTTTCAGCCCTTTCGGCCATCCTCTGAGTAGAATGACGAAAATAAATGATGAGAATTTATAGATAAGAAAAATATATAGGAGGGGTGTAATATTATTGAATTGGGAAAAACCCATAAAATTTTTGTTTCGAAACAACTAACTATACGTGTAAAGATGAAAGCAATCAAACCAGTTTGTAGGTACCGATATGATAAAATTATTTTTACCTAATAATATTCTGATAAATAACCTGTTTACGAAAAATTAAAATAGGGGTGTCCAAAATTATTGAAAGCTTGAAGTAATTATATTCGTTCAGAAATTTATTTTCAATAGAGGAGAATTATTTAGATCATTTTGATTGTTTAAAACTTCTACTTGTGGGTCACTGTTTAATCGATTAATTTCCAGAGCCTCCAAAAGATTCAATTTTATACCTTTTTGGCAAACATGTAGAACTTTTGGTTTATGGTCTGTTTTGGGGAAATGGCCTGTTTCCAAGATGTGTAGACCGAAGTTTGAGCTACGTTTTTGTGAACCAATGTGTTCCTTATATCTTATGTCGAAACTTCGTCCTGTTCGCCCCACATATTTGGCGTTACAATGGGAACAGTCCAGGCGGTCGACTCCACTCTTTTTTAGTGGATCAGTTTTTTCTTTGGCGTTGTAAAGGAAAACGGCCAAGATTTCCAACAGAATGAAAAGCTCGTGATATATTTTGTAAACAGGTTACCAATTTTATGTGAGATGACACCTAAGGCTAAGGTCACATTGGAAGCGGGTACGTACGACAAATCACTCGCGCGTACTTGTACGTACGCGTCAGATTGAAACAAACTATGCAAATGAACGAAGATGGTCACATTAGATACGAGTTACTCTTGCGCACACTTACGTAGTCATCAGTGTTAAAAACTGAAACAAAAATGTTTTTTTTTTCGCATTAGTCGTACGTCTAGAAGATAGAGAAGATAGGCAACTTAGTAAAAGTATTTATAATTTATGAGTATTATTTGAATTTTAACGAGTATTTTCATTTGTTACAATTTTTGCAGTTATGAAAACTTATTATTTGATAAGTCTCTGAAAGAAGATAATGCTGTCTCTGAAAGAAAGATGCTTGAATTTCTCCGAAATTCGCATCTTCTTCAGAGACTTTAGGGGCATACCATCTCAGATTTTACAAGTCGTCTCGTTTTATCTCCCCCGATATTTTAAACTTTACAGCTCCGTTTTAATCCTTATGTGTAAAATGATATTGTGTTTGTCTTATTTATTAACAATACCCTGTTCCAGCTGGTCTGGCAGGGTACTTTTAGTCTTTCGTTATGCCACTAAGGGCCTTTTACACCCTTAGTGGTACTGTTGTTATTTATACATGTTTTTTGTTGTTGTTATTTCTTTTTAGCGATGTACTACCGAGGGCCTTTTACACCCGAGGTGGTACATCATTTGTTTTCCTTTTCTGTGATATTTTGTTATGCCGCTGTAGGCCTGTTGTTATGGCTCTACAGCGGTATTGTTTTAACCCCTTATTGCGTCACTGGTGGGCCGGTGGCTCCCCAGTGACGTAATAAGTATTATCTGTGATCTTTTATTGTGATAATTGCTGTGATATTTGTGTGTTTCTAGTCAGGTTCCTCCATCCCGAGGCCCTTTACGCCTCGAGGGGAGTCGCAGCGATGGTTTTTCAGGCCTTGGTGACCGGACGCTCTGTCTAGTACTTATCGTACCGTCACCAAGGACTGTCCCCTCTTTTTTAGCCCTGGGATGGCAGGGCTCGTCGCTGGATTTTTATTTGTGTATGTTTGTCCTTTGTCTACTGCATTTATGTGTTCCTGTCTATTATGTGTATGTTTTTATTTTTACCGTGTGTGGCGGCGCATGCCCTCCGATGGCGATGCCGCCGGGTGCTGCTGACCGCGCCATCCACCGGCAGCAGTACCCCAATTTTAATCAAAAAAAAAAAAAATAATAATATAATTACATTTAAAATAGATACAGAAAAATTATTTTTTTTAGTATTGGAAAGAGAACCATTATGGAACCAAAAAAAAAAAAAGAATACCATAATAGAGAAATTTGTAGAAAACTTTGGTTAGAGGTTGCGGAGGCATTAAATCAACCATGTAAGTATAAATTCTATATAATTTTATTTAGAATAAAGAATGTACATTTAATTACTTTTGTTTACATTGCCAGTCTTTGATTAGAGAAATATTTTTTAAATTCTTCTCTAATTTCAAATGCATGGTTAGTAGATCTGTTATTATTTCTGGACAAAATTTGAGGTTTAGAGGTACAAGTAAAATCATCTCCACGAGATGGAATGCCTTCTTTGTCAATTATAATGTTGTGCAATAAACAAATGCATTTTAGTATTATGTCAACTCTATCGGGCTGAAGTTCTATACCCTTTAGCAAAAGTCTCCATTTAGCAACCATAATGCCGAATGCACATTCTACCACTTTTCTTGCACGTGATAGAGCTCTGTTGAAAACTTCTTCATCGTAAGTGATGGCGTTTCTATGGAGATATGGTCTCATTAAGTATGGTTTAAGAGGATATGCTTCATCTCCAAGGAAGACATGAGGCAATACAATATTTGTTCCAGGAAGTGCTTTTGGTGGTGGAATATTTATAGTTCCTCTTTCCAAATGTTTGCATAAAGTAGAACGTGCAAAAATACCACCATCACTTTCTTTACCAAAACTTCCAACGTCAATACAAACGAATTTATAATTGGCATCCGCAACAGCTTGAAGTACAATTGAGTAGTAGTTTTTATAATTGTAATATAGGGTACCAGAATTTCTAGGGCATCTAATTCTTACATGTTTACCATCGATGCATCCAATGCAGTTAGGGAAGTTCCATTTATTAAAAAATTCTTCAGATATTTTTGAAAATGTGTGTTCTGAAGGAAATGGCATATGATCTTGTTGAAAAACATCCCATATAGCTTGACAGGTTTCAAATACTATTCTAGAAATTGTATTATGTGCTATTCTGAACGCAAAGGCAAATCCTCTAAACCCCATTCCGCTTGACAGATACCTGAAACGTTTTAAATATCTGTTCTGTAGTAAATCCAAATTATTAAAAATTTATTATTTAACAGGTGAATCAGTCAAAGCTAAGTGGAGAGAATTAAGGGACAATTTTCGTCGTGAATTTGGGAAACAAAAAGAAGGTCGATCAGGTGATGCCGGAGGAGTAAAAACAAAGTCAAAATGGGCTTATTTTGAAATGTTTCTCTTTTTAAAAGACGTTATAATTAACAGAAATTCAACAGGCAATATTCCCCCTTGTGAACAGCCGTAATCTTCTGAAATTTTCAACATTGAAGAGGAGATTCAAGAAATAAATGATTACAAAGATACTCTAGAAGTACCTACCCAGATGCCATCAACTTCAAATTTTGAAAGCAAAGAATGTCAGCGTTCTGCGAAAAAAATGAAAAAGGTTCACGATGTTGATAGACTGTTAGATTTAGAAAGAGAGAAAATAAATATATTTAAGAAGCAAGTAGAAGTAAATGACGATGCAGATTATTTATTTCTTTTAAGTCTTTTTCCGGAAATAAAGAAGATACCCGAAAATACAAAATTGCACACAAAAATAAAATTGCAACAGCTGCTACTCGAAGAACAGAGTTACGAGTATGAATTAAACTGTACAACTCCATCATCGATGGCAGAAAGCCCAATTATTATCACAGATGACCATTTATCCGACAGAATGTCCAGTGGTCAGGGAAATTTTGAAAACATGGACATGTCAAGGACATTTAACTTTACAGAAATGCCAGGGAATTGTCAGGGAGTTTAATTGATTCTCTGGAAAAATTTAATTTTTAAAGAATTAATTAGAAAGAATTAAAAATTCAATTTTTAAAGAATTCATTAGAAAGAATTAAAAATGCAATTTTTAAATAATAACAGTAATTATTTAATTTTTAAAGGATTAATTAGAAAGAATTAAAAATTTAAGTTAAAAGGTATTATTTAGGTACCAATTAAAAAGTATTATATTTAAAATGTATTAAAATATAATGAATAAATAAACAATTAATTTTAAAAAAAATTACTTGCATGTCTTATCGGAGTGTTACTGCTAATTTTTCAGCTGGTGTTATGCATTCTCTAAAATTGGACTGCTTTTTTATTTTGGAAGAAATTTTTTTAAATATGTAATTAAATGTATCTTCATTCATACGAAAATATTGAAAAAACTTGTTTTTGTCTTTTCTCAACTGTGGAAATAATTTTCTAAATTCACCTTCAGTAGGTCTTCTATTACATAATTCATGAACCCAAAAATTTCGCTTAGTTTTTATTCATCAAATAAAAATTAATTATATTATTATCAAGAAACAGATAATCTCTTAACGGATTCATTTTTAAAATGAGTACCTATACGTAAGTGTACGGTAATAGCCTAATAGTGTGACCACTTTATCTGACGACAATAGTCTGACGAGTACATCAGACAAGTTAAGTCGTACGTACCCGTTTCCAATGTGACCTTAGCCTAAGAATGGAAGAGATACATAATGAAATAATTAATACTAGACAGGTTTACTTTGTGAAAATCCATATTAAAACATGGGATCGTTGCTTTGTCACTTTTCACAGCAAAAACATAGAAAAACACGAGTCGACTTTCGGCTTTTACACCATCCTCAGGTGAAAAACACGACCAAAAATTGCTCTCTTAGGCGAAAACTATTTATAGTATAAATTGGAGTAAATAATGTATTGGTGGGGGATGTTAGAGATAGAGGCAGATATAATCACAGTAAACAAATGTAAGGGATGATAAGACTAAAATTTTTGTATTATTTGCAAAGGCACCGAGAGAGGCAAGCGAGATTTATTTCAAAAAACGGTTAGGTGTAATATTATTAAAAATGACTAGAGTACGTTGGGGAAAACCAGACACGTGAAACAGCGGTGAATGATAATTACCAGAAATAAAGAAAAATATACAGGTATCTGTCTGTGTTAATTTGTCAAGATAGAGATATTTATGTTTAATAACCAAGTTTATTTACAAAATTCTGGCTTACCTATGGGCTCCCCCCTCAGCCCCCTTCTGGCAGACATCTTCATGGATAACTTAGAACATTCTATTATAAATAACCCACTTTTAAAAAATCATATCATTTTCTGGTTTTGATATGTTGATGACATCTTGGTCGGTTTCAAAGGTACGGACAGACAGTTAGACAACTATTTAAAATGCCTTAACAGTCTTCATAAACAAATTAAATTTACCAAAGAAATAGAATCGAACAATTCCATCAATTTCCTAGATATAACTATTAATAGATCAGACACAAAATTCTCATATAAAATCTTTCGCAAACCCACATTCTCAGGCACTACAATCCCCGCTGATTCACTCACTCCATTTTCTCAAAAAATAGCAGCTTACCGATCTATGCTACATAGAGCTTTCGCTATCCCGCTATCTCCAAAAGACCGTGATAAGGAATTATCGATCATACAACAAATAGCAGTTAACAATGGTTTTTCTCCACACATTATCCAAAAACTAATCCGTAAAAAACAAAGAAGTTTAGCCATACAACAAATCTATCCAACTATTCTAACTAATTCGGACTCTAAACATTATATTTCCCTCTCATATCTAGGAAACATCTCCCAAAAAATAGGTAACATGTTCTTACAATTTGATCTATATCCCGCTTATCATTCCACACATACTATTGGCCGTTTCCTTTATAACGCTAAAGAAAAATCCAACTCCATGAAGAAATGTGGAGTTTATCGTCTAGATTGTTCGGAGTGTAACGCTTCTTACATAGGTCAGACTGGCCGAACGTTCGAAACCAGATATAAGGAACATATTACCACTCAGAAACACATTTCCAACTTTGGTTTACATCTACTAGAAACAAGTCATTCGGTAAAACCCGATCAACAACCTAAAATATTACATATTTGTAAAAAAGGCCGCAAACTCAACATTTTAGAAGCCCTGGAAATTAACAAATTGAACAAAGACCCAAACCACGTCATCTTAAATGACCAAATTGATTTAAACAAATCGCTTTTATTAAATCTATAACACGGTGCATCTCACGTTTTGTTTTCGAATAGTTTAATTGATAGGTACCCATTTTAAAATTTATCCATTCCTGGTAATTAATATTTAAATGGTCTATTTGCAATATTTTTGGATTTTACATCGTTTAACAAACCTTTTAGTTTAACAAAAACAGCTACCTGCTGGGTGTAACCCTTCGTGCAAATCAATAAATATCTCTATCTTGACAAATTAACACAGACAGATACCTGTATATTTTTCTTTATTTCTGGTAATTATCATTCACCGCTGTTTCACGTGTCTGGTTTTCCCCAATGTACTCTAGTCATTTTTAATAATATTACACCTAACCGTTTTTTGAAATAAATCTCGCTGTGGGTGCCTTTGCAAATAATACAAAAATTTTAGTCTTATCATCCCTTACATTTGTTTACTGTGATTATATCTGCCTCTATCTCTAACATCCCCCACCAATACATTATTTACTCCAATTTATACTATAAATAGTTTTCGCCTAAGAGAGCAATTTTTGGTTGTTTTTCGCCTGAGGATGGTGTAAAAGCCGAAAGTCGACTCGTGTTTTTCTATGTTTTTGCTGTGAAAAGTGACAAAGCAACGATCCCATGTTTTAGATACATAATGTTTTGGGTCTGGATCAATTGTAAAGGAAGGATATATTTGTTCAATGGTGACTTTGTGTTGTTTTTTACGGATGAGTTCATCTATTAATTGGGTTGAAAAACCGTTGTTAAGGGCAATTTGCTTTATCGTGTTTAGTTCTGTTTTCCGATCTTTTGGTAGAAGGGGAATAGCGAAAGCTCTATGTATCATTGAACGGTATGCTGCTAATTTATGGGATTCTGGGTTAAAAGAGTCGGCAGGTATAGTTGTATCAGAGAAAGATGGCTTACGATGGATATTATATGTAAATTTATTGGTGCCTCTATGGATGGTAATATCTAGAAAATTGATGCTGTTGTTTTCTTCTATTTCTTTGGTCAGTTGAATTTTAGGGTGGATGCTGTTAAGGTATTTTAGATAGTTGTCGATCTGTTCCTTTGAAACCAACTAGGATGTCATCTACATGACGGAACCAGAAAAGAATGTGTTTTCTAGAAATTGGACTTTGTAAGACGGAAGTTTCGAAATTATTCATGAAGATTTCAGCTAAGAGTGGGCTTAGAGGGGAACCCATTGGGAGGCCAGAATTCTGAATGTAAATTTGATCTCTAAAATAATTTTGTTCAAGGCACAGTGAAAATGAATCCGTAATTTCTTTTTGTAGAGGTGTAGGGGAATTATTAATTACCAAAATATTTTCAATAATTGGGATACAATCTTTAGAAGGAATATTTGAGAACATATGGGAAATATCAAAAGATTTTAGATTTTAAATTACGCAAAAAAATTATTTCGTTTTGTTCGAAGTCAATTTGTTTTTCAGAGTCATTTTATAGAGTCATTTCATGTAAAAATCACCCAATAAAAAATTAATTTGGCACCCACTTCTTAAGATCTTGATGAAACTTGGCACAATTGATTTTGTTATTATCCTGATAACTCCCGCAAAATTTTTTTTGTCTTACCATTTATAGTTTCTTTTTTATTCAATATTTTTTTTTTAATTTAACGCTACCTATTCGAAATATTGTTATTGAAAACTATTCAAGATATGATCATCAAATTTTGCAGGAAGTTTGTGTGTTATATTTAAAAACAGCAAAAAATGCTCTTACTGATCTATCTCAATCCCTTAAAACATTAAAAATATTTAAATATAATTTTTCCGAAATTTAAAAAACGGATGTTTGGTTTTACAAAAACCACAATTTCTAAAGTCTCAGACATTATAGAATTCTTAAATTTGTTTTAAAATATTCTTAAATCTACAAGCTATTAGATAGATAAAAAATATGGTTGGCTTTTTAACATATTTGATTACTATGCTCAACGAAAAAATATCTTTTAAAATTCATGATAAATAAAATATATTGTTCAAAAATACACATTCAGTATTGTATTGTTTGCCTTTTGAATACATTTTAATGGTCATTGAAATATTTCTTCCACTTTATCCAAGAGTTTTTAGTTTTTTTGACAATCTTTTTTGAAATAATACATTACTGATACTATAATACTATGCTGATGTGTTCCAAAGGCACTATGCACGAATCTTCTCTTTGAGGCCAGTAAAAAAATGCAGCTGATCCTGAAGGGTGGAGGAAAAGAATTTCCATATCTTCTTCACTGAAGATCGTTTTTATTATTTCAAAATACCAGGTACCATCATAATTTGCAGCCACATAATTATTTAAAGATGGCTAAATACAAACCCAGTCAGAAGTGACCTTTTTCATTTTTATCTAAATTTACCCAGTCCATTATTCCTTCATTGTCTAGATCTAAGTATGATGGTAGAATTTCAAACAAATCGTTTGCGCTTGGTATCTCAGTAGTTTTTGTATCGTCTCTACTCAGTATGTTTATTTGTCTCTCGCCGTATACATAGTAATCCAGGGGATTCAGGTCCGGTAAGCTAGGTGGCCATAAATTTGGTGTGATATGGTCGTGGAAATTGACACCCATCCAATCTTGAGTTTTCACGGCTTTATGTGCTGGAGCAGAGTCTTGTTCAAAGATGTAAGGTCTGTCTTCACGTACACTGTCAGTTCACGGTTTCACAACTTCTTCTAAAACCTGATATAAGCATCAGCATTTATCCGACGCCCTTCCTCAAAGAAGTGGGGGGGGGGGGGGCATAACGTGTCCCTCATTGCTCACAACCACCAAAACCATGACAGTTGCTGGAAACTTCGTGTGCGTAACACGGGGAACCTCTGTAGGATCGGAGCATAGCCACCTGTCATTTCTTCGATTTCTTTTTTGATCTTGATTGAAATTTTTTTCGTCAGAAAAAAACCACATGTTTGGAACTTCAGGATGCTTGAGTTTGTTCAGGAGACGTTTTGATCGAATAAGTCTCTGATCCCGAGTTTGTGCCGACCTATTGTCCTCTGCGCATAACGTAAGATTTATAACGGAGGTCTTCGTGCACAACCAGACGGATTAGGCTTTCTGATACATTCAGTTTTCTCGCAATGGCTCTCATTGATGTCGAAGGGTTTTCATCAATAATCTCCTGTACTTGTTGCACAAATTCCGGTATTCTGATAATGTCCGAACGTTCCTGATTTTTTTGCGTTTTGCAACACTTCCAACATCGACATCTGATGCTTCCAGTTCGCGTCGGATCTTGTGTACGAATGATCGGGCGCAGTTGAGAAATTTCGAGATTTCTAAATCAGTGTGTTTCGCGCATATAGCGACTATGACAGCATGTCTTTTTATTTCTTGTGTTACTTTATAATCTTCCATTGATGATCTAAAAATAAAAAGAAGGAAAATACTTAATCTCCAGAAATTACAACTACATATATGCGTGTCCTCAAATACCTTACGCACTCTGTATAACAGTCAATTCATTTGTTAATCTAATTTCGTCCAAATATTTTCCATAATTATTCATTAAATTAGTTAAAGGAATTTTGGAAAGTTATCAGCATATGTACAGTGCCGGATTTACACTAGGGGCACGTGAGGCACTGGCCCCGGGCGGCAAAATTTGGTCCACACGTAATAATTTTTTTTTTTTGCTCGTCACTTATTTTTTGATAGGAAAATAAGGAATGGGAGCTGTTTTGCTTTCTTTTTGCTCGTCACTTATTTTTTGATAGGAAAATAAGGAATGGGAGCTGTTGTGCTTTTTTTGCTCGTCACTTATTTTTTGATAGAAAAAGGTAAAACACTGAAAGTTATTAAAAAATTTTTTTTTAAATTTTTTTCAGGGGCGATATTTTTCACAGTGCTCCAGGCGGCACTTAGGGTAAATTCGACCTTGCATATGTAGGAAATAGTTTAAAATTAAGATGCTCAAGGAATTTTAATTTATTTGAACTTTCGAACCAAGATTGAATTTGACAATAACTGAATCAGTTATTTCTAAATATAGAGACCTTAAATAGTTTTTTATATCTGTAAATCCTGAAGCACTTAATGACTTTCTAAAAGATTTTTCATCAGGTTTACAAGAATTAGATTCCACTTTAGAGTAAATTTTTTCAAAATCCTCCTGTTTTAATAAAATGTTATTTAAATTTTCTATATGTTTAATACAAAATGAAATATCATGTTCTTTACTTTGTAAAATACTAAATAAAATATCTGTCTGAGTAAATATTGCAGCAAAAGTATTTATACATAACAGCCTCCTCTTTTACCAAAAAATACGTGACAAAATTAAGGGTTGCAGGTGGGGAATGAAACCCCAATGATTTTATAACTTTAATTTTGGTATCAGAATAAAGATCTTAAAGTACCATTTACAAATATATATATATATATATATATATATATATATATATATATATATATATATATATATATTCCCTACCAAAGCTCTTACAATTTCCAAGATATTTAGGAAAATTGACAAAAACTCAAATTTTCAGAGGTGAGTTTCACCCTCTTAAACCGCTTATGGACACGAACGAAGTATGGCTTGTTTTAATAAGATCTACAATCCACCAAAATTTCAGAAATTTTTGAGAGATATAGTTGGATACCTTTCCTTGTAGGAAATATTGCAAAATAGTTAATGGAAAAAATATTAATCTAATAAAATTCAAACTTGTATTACATAACCTAATTTAGTTTTCTGACAAAACATCGTATATCATATATAAAATAATTTTTTGAAAAAGTAACGTTTTTATCCACATAAGGCTGGTCGTCCATTAGATGCGGATATGTGTGAAATTTAATTCAGACGAATACGCATCTAAACGGACGAACAAAGAGACGCTTTCAATGGACGAAGATGTATTGCTTCATAGCTGTTTGGATCGTTCGTCCGTTTCCATGTGTATTCCTCCGTATTAAATTTCATATATATCCGCATCCAGTGGACGACCAGCGAAACTCGTATTTGATTAAGATACAACTTTCTGACACTAGAGTTCGCAGGCCCAGTATGTTGATAAAGTATATTTTTTTATAAATTATAAACAAATACTTTGCAAAATACCACGTTTATTTTTGAAACAATATTGTCACAGTTTCAAAAATAAACGTGGTATTTTGCAAAGTAAAGTATTTGTTTATTATTTACAAATATGGAAGACCATAAAGTAATGCTCAAATCTATTAATATTATATTTTTTTAGTTTAGAAATGACGTCACTATCATCTATTATGATGCTAGCTTTCCTTTAAAAAAACTATACAATACTGATCCTTAAAATATACATAAATTGATTTTCATTTTTTCTTTGTCTCTGTTATTCCAGTTGTCAAATTATATAAGATTTCACTTACGGATTTGTGTATATCCACTGAGTGTAAGAAAGAGATAAGATACCATTTAGTTAGGTATTATTAAATAATTTTTAACAAGAAATCCAAAAAAGGGATGTATTATTTTTTATTAGATCCACCCATTTCAATTCATTTTTCTATGATACCTTACCAACCAGTGTACTCACTTACAGTGTAAAAATTATATTTAGAAATGTGTACTATATTCTACAAAATTTAGAATTAATAAAAAACTTATTTTGATTAATTCTAAATTATTATATTTTCTATATTCTGTTTAAATGGTATGTGCAATTTTGACATTTCAGTCGTTCATATAATTTATGATTATCCATTATCATTTTAACAGTACAAAAGTTCAGGTTCAATCGATTACTTTAAACGAATATTTTATAGAGATTTGTATTATAATACAGAATTAACAAAAAAAAATAAATTACTTTTCCTCTAGTCCTAATTATTAAATAAAATTTTCTAGATAAATAGTGATGTAGAAGAAAACACCTTAACAAATTTGGAGAAATAATTTTTATTAATTATTATGATATAAAATATAAACATTTAAAAAAAAAATATATAAAATATGTAGGTACATTTTAAAAAAGAAAATTCTAATAGACTTAATTTTCATCCTCAGAATCAAAAATTTCTGATTCGTCATCGCTCGAATCACTTTGTAAGTTAATATTAATTTTTTGACGTGCTTTACACAATTAGACCAATTATCTGTGGTCGCCTGTAATAATGGTTCCTTCCACACTTTGTGGACTCTTTGAATTCCACGATCTTCAGCTTGTTGAATATGTTTGTCATAATATTACTTGGCATTGGCCCAAATCATTTCTATCGCATGAAATTGGCAGTGTCGTGGCGGCAGTCTCAAAACTTCGTGCCCTGATTTTTTTGCGATTTCATCTATAACATACTTATTTTCAGTGACTTTTCTTTTTTCATCCGCTACCAATGCCAGTAAATGCCGTTTTAGCATATTTTCTGTCGAAACTATGTTTCTCTCCTCTAACCACTTTTTTATGTTTTCTTTTTTCCAACTGCTGTTCGGAATTTTAAACTGCAGGGCACTATGGTAACTTGCATTATCCATTATAATTAATAATGGTTCTTTTAAATTCGCCATTAATTGGTTTCGAAACCATTTTTCAATATTTAGTGCATTCATCTCCCCGTGGTAGTCACCGTTTTTGGTACCTGCAGTAAAAATTAAATCCGCACCTTGTATAAATCCATTTTCACTTCCAGCATGTAAAATTATATGCCGCTTCCCGCTGCTAATGGATTTCGGTTAGCATTTTATTGAATCGTCAGTCCAAGTATTTTTTGACTCCCAGAAGTCCAAGTATTTTTTGACTCCCAAGTTTCATCGAGGACAACTGGTGTTTTTGGAGACAACGAATTTTCATTTTCCAAAAACTTTCTCAAAAATTGGATCCTTCGTTGAACGGTATGTGGATTTTCCATTAAAACCTTGCGGCAGTCAACTTTCTTCCACTTAAATGCTAAATGATGGACCAGTTTGTATAAACTAGATCTACTTCCTTCGTAATCGATACCGCGCTCACGAATTTTATCTTTTATTACTGCATTAATACTGACATAACAACCTACAAAAGTAAGAAGAATTCTCTCTCTGTATATATATTCATATTTTCGTATATATTTTCCAATTTCATATTTTCTGGGGTATAACGCGCACTCCAAAATTTTGATTCATACCTTAGTTTTTTAAATGTTCGCCATATAATCTGCACCTCAAGTGTGATAATAAAATATAATTTTAATACATAAACTTATTGTATGAAATAATTTGGAAAGAAAGCAATAAAATAATAAAATAATATTTAAAACTAACAATATTGCTCTATTGTAATTCTATTTCAAATTTATAAATATCAACCAACTCAGGTATATTTTTATTGGGGAAACCAAGGTAGCTATCGTACGTATTATTACTAATTAATTTACAGTAAAAAATTTCCGCAAATATGGATATTTTACCACCCTTTCTATTGTACAAAATAAATTTTAAAAAAGAAACAAAATAATATTTAAAACTAGTAATAATTGTAATTCTTTTTTCAAATTTGTTAACAAACGATACTTTTATTTTTTATAAGGCGTACCACGAAATTTGGATAATATTTTTGATGTTCAAGGTACGCGTTATACGCCGAAAGATACGGTATATATATATATATATATATATATATATATATATATATATATATATATATATATATATATATATATATATATATATATATATATTAGGGTGGCGCAAAAAAACCATATATTTTTCTTTTTTTTGTCTCATAGGAAAAAAAGTTAATTTAGCTCGATTTAAGAATGCTCACCAAAAATTAGCTCGATAAAAAATTTTTTAAGGGTCGCTCAAACCTTTTTAAAATTTGAAAATGGGCCAAAAATCGATTTTTGTTTTTCATCAAATTTTTTTTTCTCGTCCCTGCATATGTTTATACATTGAATAATAAAAAATTCCTCCAAATTTTAACTCAAAAAATTTATAATAAAAGGTCGCTCAGGATTTTAAAATCAAAATATTTAATATTTTTTGGAGCGCAAAAAATATTAAATATTTTGACTAGAAAAATTTTCAGAGCTCTTGAGGGACCTTTTATTATCAATTTTTTGAGTTAAAATTTGGAGGCTTTTTTTATTATTCAATGTACAAACATATGCAGGGACGAGAACAAAAATGTGATGAAAAACAAAAATCGATTTTTGGCCCATTTTCAAATTTTAAAAAGGTTTGAGCGACCCTTAAAAAATTTTTTATCGAGCTAATTTTTAGTGGGCATTCTTAAATCGAGCTAAATTAACTTTTTTTCCTATGAGACAAAAAAAAGAAAAATATATGGTTTTTTTGCGCCACCCTAATATATATATATATATATATATATATATATATATATATATATATATATATATATATATATATATATATATATGGGGCATTCTTTCTGAACGGGAGACCCCCTGCAGGCCCAAAATTTGTATTGCTTAAAATAGGTGTACAATAGCTCAAATTAAAGGTTGTGAGCTCTACATTTCAAATATGAGTGGCATGATTGACCTCACACGATAATGGCTTCAATATGGCGGCTGAAAAGCATAACCGCATTTTTTTGCGGACAATAAACGTTCTGTAACGTTTTAAAAACTTTTTCATAAAACTTTTTTTGGTTAAAATTTTGTTTTCCTTAACGTTTTGAGGACAATTTAAAAATATACAGAAAATATGCAAGGTGATCCATTTAATCTGGAATTTTCTGTGTCTTGAAAAATAAGCTTGTAGGGAAACTTTGCCTGACCAAAAAAATAGTATTTCTGAAGAGGGCATCTTTTTGTCTTAAAATAAGCCCCCTGCCCCCTGTGAGGTGGGCGGTGGGGGTAATTTTGAAATCTAAAATAGAAACCCCCATTTTTTCGGTTTCTTCGGTTGAATTCCTTTATTATTTTTGTTTCGCTTATTGCTTGGCTTGTATGGGCATTTTTTCTCTAAATGTGCTTTAATTTTATTTCTAGATAAATACAATATTAATAGTATTATTATTGAAAGTAGAATCCAATTGAAATGAAAATTTAATTCATTATCTGTTTCTATATTCTTATAATCTTTTTCTACAATTACTTTTTGCGCTTGTAGTTTATGTTCGAGAACAGTTAATTTATCTAAGTTAAAACTAGACAATTCCAATATTGTTTCATTTGGATTCTTTACATTATTCTTATATGATAAACCTTTTCCTAAATTATATTTACCTGTAGAAATTTTTATTTTTTCTTTACTTGAGTCTTCCAAAGTGGGTAACAAGCTTATCTTTTCATTTTTCGCTATACATTGTTCATTTAGTTTTAATATTCCTATCTTATTAACTTTTAATTTGGTTATTATTTTATTATTACATATAATATTTAAATTTATTTCCTTATTTATACAATATAACCGTTTGTTTTCTCCTAAATATTTCCAAAGGTGAGCACTTGCGACAATTGTTCCTGTTACACAATCTTGTGGTTACCTTGTTTCTAGGTTAAGAAATAATTCATATTCGCAATTGCTTGCCTCTTGGTTTAATACATGAATATCATTACATAATTATTTTGTTTTAATTTAATACAGTTATTTATATCTTTTGATAAATAATATTGTTCATGCAACGTATATACAATCAAATAATTATTTTTTGTTTTTACAAATGTTATCGTTTTGTTTTCATCATTCGGTATTGGTAAAGGATTTATTTGGTAGATTTCAATTTGCCCCAGTTAGCGGTATTTTATTTACAATAATTAAATTTCCGTTATGGATAAAAACATCCAATTTTAGTAAACAATAATATTTGTGGATATTTTGGTTATCCGATTTTAAAGGTAAATTTTTTATTTTGGCAATTTTAATTAGTTCCTGTTGTAATATTTCCGGCGGTAAAATATGGTAACTAATTATGCCGTATTGTACTAAACTTATATCGTTTAGGAAACGTTGTGCGATAAATTCATAATCTTTAAATTTGTTGCAAATGTTGATACCGTTTCTAAAACTAATTCGGCATTTTTTAATTCTAATAATGCTTTTATTCTTTATTTATTATTTGTTTTGCGAGTATTTTCTTTAATGTTTTGTCATAAAATTCCTTATCTTTTGAGTCATGTGTTCCTATTAACCATTTTAATGCGGTACTGAGTCCGTCAGCTAGATATCTACGATTTCTAATTTTTGTAAAAGCAGTCAGTTGATAAAGCGTATATTCGATTCGATTCATACTTGGTTCAATTATGTTTTCTCTTTCTTTCTTAAAATGTACACTATTATTTTTGACTACTTTTGCAAATTCATAAAATTGATTTTTATGTTTTTCATAAGCTAATTTTAAGTCTGATATAATTATTACCTTAAAGTTATTATTACTTATAGTGGCTTCACCTATTTTTGTGTATAAGATGCCATTATTGGAGGACATCTTGGTTATTTCATAGGGTTGATCATTCAGTAGATGTGCTTTCTTGCTCATTAATATCAATATCTATATCATTAAAACCGTGTTCTTCATCTATGGGAAGAAACTGACATTTATTATTGCGGTCATGATACGGTTTAACATAATTTACGTGGTAAACTGTGTCTTTACCATTTATATTTATTATTATGTTAGGGTCTTTAATTTATTTTATTTCATAAGGACCTAAATAGGATTTTTCTTTTTGGGTTAATTTTTGATTATTTTTAATTAATATCTTTTGTCCTACATGAAAAGTTTTTATATTGGTTGGTCATGTTATAATATTGTTTGCTTATATTGGTCATGTTATAATATTGTTTGCTTATATTTTTACTAGTAATAGTATTATTATAGGCTATGTTTCTATACCTATTTAATTTTTCATTTATTTCATTGTAAGTATCTAAGGATTCTGTTAGTGGGATTTCTGGGTTTAATCCGAATGTTAGTCTATAAGGTTTGAATCCTATGGATCTACATATATTCGTATTATGGACGTATGAACACGTCTCCAAAAATTGATCCCAATCAGCGTCATCATTACTGTAATGTCTTAAATATTCTTTAATGAAATGATTGGTTCGTTCAACTAAACCGTTTGTTTGGGGCTTATATGGGCTTGCTGTTTTATGCTTTATTTTAAGAGTTTTGAGTGTTTCTAGTGTTTCATTAAGGAATTCTGTTCCTTGGTCTGAAAGGATACTTTTGGGAAATCCAAAGGTAAGAAAATGTCTTAACAACTTTATGGAAATTAATTCACTTGTTTCATTAGTCAGGGGGTACAATTGTATAAAATTGGTTAAACTGTCCTTGACAACTAATATATATTTATTTCCATTTTGTGTAATTTTCAATGGTTCTACTAGATTAATATCTATTTGATCGTTAAAATTATGAGCAGTTGTAGTTATAACCATTTTTTGTCTCGTTGGTTTCCAATCTGTTTTAGAGGTTTTGGCACTCTTCACAAGTTTTGACGTATTCTTCTATGTCTTTCTTCATTCCTTTCCAGTAATATTTCTTTTTTATTTTTTCGTATGTGCGATTCATCCCTTGGTGTCCTCCTAGGGGGTTATCGTGGAACTGTTTTATTGCTAGTCGTTGTTCTTCTTTAGTTCTAAGAGTTGTTAGATTTTTTATAATTTTAAAGTTTATATCTGTTAATATTTCTGCTAATATATTTCTGTTTTCCTTAATTATTTCGTTAGCTGCGAAATATGTATCTTTAATATTATCCTTTTTGCACTTTTCTTTTAGTGTGTTTAAGCATGTTTTTAAATTATTTTTATCCAATGGATCGTTATCATATTGTTTAACGTATAGAATTATTATTTTTTGATTTTTATTATTTAAATTCTTTAAAATTTGTACCTCGCCTATTTTAGGACTTTTTCCGGGGTCTCCTACATTTGAATTTAAATAATCGGGAGTATTTTCCCAGGTTGTATTCAAAGTAAATACAAGGATTGCTTTGTTATCGTAAGTATCTAATTCCTTGTCATAAGGGGTATTTGGTTTTATTTTTAATCTCTGTTTCTTTAAGAATTGTACATTTACATGGGGTATTAAATATTTTATTACTCCTGTAAGAAAGTGTTTTAAATTATCATCTTTATAGATGTTTGTGAATAAAAGATTTTCTATATTTTGATTTATTATTTTTTAGGCTCTTTATTACATTAAATAGAGTTTCTTTTGTAGGTATGTCATTTTTCTTTTTTGTAGTACATACTAAGTATATGGTTTTATCGTCGTTTGCGATTTTGTGCATCTCCTAGTTTGAATTTTCTTTTGCTGATGTCTTCTGCGTCTGTTATGGATTTTACTAGATTCTTGTAGCGTCCTAGATATCCTTCAGTGGTTACTGATATTACAAGATTCGTAAGGTTTCTTGCATTTGCTTCATTGAGTAATTCATTCTCAGCTATACTAAAATCTTCGTCTTTTTTATAGAGAGAGAGAGAGAGAGTAGAAAAAATAATGTATTTAACGAATTGTTTTTACATAGGTTGGTAACAATTCATCTTTTTTATATATCTTAAGGAAATTTTCGTACGACTCTTCATCTGGAGTAACTTCGTTTGTTTTTCTTCTTTTTCTTTCTGCGACTTGTTCTTGTATTAAATTTTTTATTTCTTCATTTATTTCAGCTTTGTCCTTTTCAATTTGTTTAAGCATTTTTTCTTCTTCGATTTTTCTTGCTTCTTTTTCCATCCACTTGTATACATTTGTACGTTCTTCGTCCGTGGTGTCTTCTTTATCTGTTTGTGAATCGGTGTCACTGTCGTCGGATTCAAATTTTTTTCGAATTTTTAATACGTTAATTTGTCTAGATAACAAATCTGCCATGTGGTAAAATTTGCCAGCTATGTTTGACCTCATAGTCGTATTGCATTAACTTTATTCGCCATCTGACTAATCGACTAGTGGGATCTTTAACGGAATATAACCATACTAACGGTAAAAAAGGCATTACCTAACAATCCATCGAAATCCAATTCTATATCCTTCTGATCTATTATGTAGGGGGTAATTTCCATTTTTTGGTCATTGTTTGAAATTAATATACGCGTTTTTCCCTTTGTGAATACAGGATTAGTATCTGTGAGATTAGTACAGGTAAGCATGTGCTTTTCGCTAACGTCTATCTTAGTATTAGAAGGATTCACATCATTATATTTTATAATGCTAATTGTGGAACCTGTATCTAATTGTAATTTAATTTTTCCCTGTTTATGATTTGTTGTATCAAATTCTAAATAGGTAACATTGGTAAGTTCGTTCTCCTGATGTGTGGAATTTTTCTTAAGCTTTTTAATTTTTTTGTTATTGCTCGATTTTTTCTTTAGAATTTTAATAGTTTTATTTTGATTTTTTGATTTTTTATTCTTTACTGTATGTCGTCTGTCTGAAACGAGGCAAGATCCGATGACTCGATCTTGTCTGTTGACTCGTTTCCCGACGTGGTATTTAAATTAATTTTTGCCTTACTAATTTCTTTTTGTTTTTGTTCCCTATTTCTCCTCGTATAGCATTCTGATATGGTGTGACCTATTTTATTACAATATTCGCAAGTTTTGGGATTTTCTAGCTTAATTCTAGGATTCATTTTTTGGTTTACTATTTAATCTACATTCGTTTGTGTTGTGGTTGGTTTTACGGCATTTGGAACAATATTTATTTAATCTACCAGATTTTCGTATATGTTATGGACTGTTCCCTCTCTAGGGCTAATGCTAATGCTTGTTCTAGATTTTTTATAACCTCTTTTTTGGTTCTTAAAAATCGTGAAATATCAGGATGACAATGGAAGATAAATCTTCTTAAACCCATTTCGTTTGTGAACTCAATTTTCAAGGCTTTGTTGTCATCGTAGAACAATGCTCCACAACATTCTGTTACTAGCCTATCAATACGTGAATAATATTCGCGTATTGATTCGTTAGGCATTTGCTTAGCGGTTTCTAATTTTTCATACCGCAGCTCAATTGCAGTAGTATCTGCGTATAATAAATTAAGTTTGATTTTTAAGTCATTTATGGTAGGCACGTCACTAAAATTTAATTTTCTTTTCATGTGACTTGAAAATTTATTATATAATATACATATTTTTCTAGCTTTCTAAGAAAATATTTATTGTTTCCTAACTCTTCACATGCGATTGTGAGAGACGTTAGGTAATCCTCTATATCGGGATTTTTCTCATCCAACTCCTTCACTTGTGAGCAGATCCATTGGAAATCTGTATTGGTTAACTCAATAACCTGAACTTCTCCGGAATTGCTACTTGAGGGGTTAGATTTAAAGATTTGTTTTGAAGGCCCTGCACCTTCTTAACGAGCTTTGGGCGTTGGAGTTTCTTGTTCTCCGTTAGTCATTGTATCGAATATCGAATTCACAAGCGTTACTTCACAATATGTGAATTTATTAACTTACAATTAGATTATAAGCCTACCTTTGGTAATTTTCGGGAACTTTTCCTTTTCTTCCTTGTTGTTGGTATGCGGCTTGTAGCGAGTTTCTTTCGGCGGTGTGGTGAGATGGTTTCGATGAAACAAATTCTGCAACCAGAAGCTTCCAGTGGATTAATCAGCTAACGGCCAAAAGTATGTAGCTGGTTCACCAGTGAATGGGTTGACAGAGTTATGGAGTAACTGAGCGACGTTCACTCTTGCTTTGATCGACTGCGACTACGTATCCGTGTCTCCAGTTGTCGAATTTCAGCACCTGTCTGGTTTCACTTTTTGTGTCCAAAACAATGATATACTGAGGCACAAAGTTGTTGTTATCCTTTGATGACTCCGTGTTGACTGATTCGTTTTAACTTTGAATCAATTCCGATTGCTTCTGATCCGACCGTTGCCATCAAATTTTTTTCTTCTGTCGTATTTTTTTTAGTTAAAAAGGACAAAAATAAAATATTGATACTTATTGAAGCGATTGATGTTCGATGCACGATCAATATTCCATTTAATAGCGATTGAATGCTGCCACCAATTATTCAGTTGTTTTACTTGAGGAATAATACCCAAATTACACTGTTAACCTTTTTGATCTTTGATCAGCTTTCACAACTCGATGTTATTGATTTGTAATTAGTAGAAGAATAAGCACTATGGAATTCAGATCAGATCGAAAGTCAATTGATTGATTATTGCAGTACTTATTTCATTAGGTAAGTGTGTTGCAAGTGCGTTCGTTAAATTAAATGATTTTCTTCTAGTTTAATAAATTTATTTAAAATATATTTTTATTTTAGGTTACAATATTTTATAAATGATTTTTATTAATTATTATAATTGACCTTTTTAAATTTTTAAAGCACTTTTTATTATTAAATAATTTGTTATGATTTTTATTGTTGTATAATTTTACAATGTTCAATTGTTGTGCTTTTAATTGTTACACTTAATTGTTACACTTAACACTAATGCCAATGATAGACGAAACTTTTAATTGTTGAACAATAATTAGGTCAAGATCGTCTAACGGTACTTTTTGCAATAATAATTTTTTATCTTTGTTCGTGCTATTTATTTGTTTTTCTTATCTCATTAACTGGAGGCGTTTTCGATAGGGTTTGCTAGGAATAGCTAATATTTAATTATTAGTTTTTTATTTGAATAATATACAACAGCCATCGTTAAATTGCGTTCAGTTCCAGAAATATGTGAATACATTCTATCCATTTCATCCACTATTGAATTGTTTATTTGATAAGATCCTTGTGGTTGAAACCAAACATGAACTTCCATATGACTGGTTTGATAACGTCCTTGTGGTTGGAAACCAACATAAACTTCCATATGACTGGTATAAAATTTTCTAACATCAACTATTGCGAAGACTTTTATGCTGTACTTATTAGGCGTACTCTGGGGATGTACATTCAAAATGAACAGCAGCCTTTAAACCCTAGTAACATTTCATTTAAAGTTACACATTGGCTCATGGTATAATATTTTTTCAATTTACTATTAAAAATTTCAAAGAAGTCTCTTATAGCCGCTAATTTATCAGTAGATTTCCTTCTACTCCATCTTGCTTGTTCGTAGATTAACAAATCTAACGCAGCGCAACAGAAGTTTAAATTGGCGTAGCGACACCGTTGTAGGAAAAATATCGGATCTTTGGCTATCATTTGTCCAAAATTCTTCAAAACTTTTTTAATTTCCGTGTTCTAACGCAACAAGGCTAAACTAACTAAGGCTTTTGATATACTATTATGTTACAAATTAAGAAGTGACTACTTTCAACAGTATGAAATTCTGCAAGTTTATTCACCTAGATTTAAGTGAATACTTAAAAAATTTATAGATCACAAGTATTCACTTAACGATGAGTAGTATTTTTGGGTGTAAGCTTAAAATATTTTTTTCCAACCTGAGTAATCATTTAAAAACATAAACATTTACTTTTTTTATTCATTAGGCTCACTTTTACTATCTGAGATACTGTTTTTAACCGGGAAATTATTTGAGGTGGACAGCTGCTGTTGGATGAAATAATATAGTATAGATAAGTTGGATGAAATTTTGTTGTAGTTTGAAAGTCAAATACTGGTTTTTCAGTACAACTATGAAAGGTAAGTTTATTTACGCGATCCAAATTAAACCACTGTTAATATAAACGGTGTAATGTATTTAGTTGCATCCAAGCTGAAACTGCGAATTTGAGACCATCAATAAATTTAGATTAATCGAAATTCTTCGAATTCATAAGACAGACGGTCAAATAAATTTTTCGTTGCTACAGAATAGTCGACAGCTTATTCGTGTGGTAACTGCTTGCAAGAACAAATCATTTCTCGAATTTATTTTTCGGAATCAGATAAATTATAATATGTATGTATACAAATGTTTTTGGTAAATGAGATGCGATATCAATCCACGCTAATATTATTATTGAATCTGTCCATAAAATCACTTTTATTCAATTTAGTGGTTGATTCACAGCGCTGAATATTTGTGCCAATAATGTCGTGGCGATAATTCTAATCTTGGCAATGATAACTTTTTTAGCGGTGCTTTTTAGTGGTAAGAGCTTTAGTAGGGAAACTATATATATATATATATATATATATATATATATATATATATATATATATATATATATATATATATATATATATAGTAATGGACACAACTTATGGACACCCTATATAATATTTTATCTAATATGTATCAGTTACCTAACATTCTTTACATACCATTCACACATATATCATATTTCAATCACATGCTTATGTAATCACTTTATAATATCAATTACAGCTTATATCAGCTTTTAACTTTTTACTTCTAAGAATTGTTATTAGAAGCCTCATTTCTTAAGTCAGCTAAATGCACTTTTCTAGAATATTACGAGATAGTATAAATACAAGCGTTTAAGTCAATTTCAGGGAGTTTAGTTTCGCTATTATTCAATTCAATTTCAAAGTTCGCTAGACGTGAGGTTTCTACTATTGAAATTTGTAACAATTAAATATTTTATAATAAATATTGTAATAAAATTAAAAAGAAAATTTATTTTTTAATCAACCTCGCGAACGAGTGAACATAACTATATATATACCCACACACCTTACTTCACCTTCTTACTTTGGTGAATTTCGATAAAATTTTACGATGATTTAGAACGGAATTTCTTGGAAACAACATAGCTATGTTTTAAGCTATGTTGTTTCCAACAAATTCTGTTCTAAATCATCGTAAAATTTTATCGAAATTTACCAAAAGGTATAAGAGTTATTAAAATTCCACCCTATATATATATATATATATATATATATATATATATATATATATATATATATATATATATATATATATATATGATTTGTTTACTCAAAAAGTTCCTAATGTTTTTTTTATATCTGTGTGACCAATACATATGCATTTTTCTTTCTCTCAATCGGATCAGCAGTGTAATTTTGTAAGATTTATTCTATTATGGGTAGTGTTGGGAAGTGACAATTTTGTATCTGAGCCTCTAACGAATGTGGATTCAACTCTGTGGCCCCCAGGTTGGATTCCTTCGAGTTTAAAGAGTCAGTATTATTATTTGAAATAATTTGGTTTTGGTTACGTGGTGGTAATTGAGTACGTAAGTTATCCTTATATTTTTTTTTCCTACATTCATCTATTGTGTCTTTTATATTTGCAGTATGAGCATACTTTCGCATCATATTTATTTTCAGTAGGATTTGATGTTTGCGTGTGTGTTATGTTTGCGGCAATCTTTGGTGTTGTGTATTTTTGTACGACAGAATTTACAATATTTTTCGGGGGTGTATTTGTATCTTTAATAATATTGAGTTCTTTTAGCTTGTTTGCTAATTGTAATACAATAAGCAAGATTTCATCTATATTTCTAAAATATTTATCCATTAAGTGGATAATAAGGATAAAGGATTGATATTTGAGCATTTAGATTTATTAAAAATTTATTAGCTATAGTTTGTGTAATATATGTCAGGCAACCAACATTACTTGGTTGACTGACAGATGACCTAGAGCAACGTGGAAGTGACCTCCGATGACTTTGTAGCTTTGTTAATAAACTACATATTATAGTGAAGCCTCGTGTTATTATTATTATTAATACAATAAGAACAATCAAAACATTACATGGTGGCAGCTGGTAAAAGCGAGCAAAGCAAGAAAATTGGGAATTGAGGTTAGGTTACGGCATACTCTGAACTGAATCGAATCTGGAACAGTGAAAAATTAAAATTGAGAATGGCGGAATCGTTGAGGGCTCCGGAAAATTTTCAATTTGAAGGCAACTTAGCTCAAAACTGGACATTATGGAAACAGAAGTTCGAGTTATACTTGTTAGCAAGCGGCAAAGATACAAAACCTGACAAGGTGAAAGTAGCAATTCTTCTCAATCTGTTAGGAGATGAAGGGATTAAAATATACAATACTTTTGAATATGAAAATCCGGAAGAAGCGACCAAGTTAGATGTAGTAATTAATAAGTTTGAACAGTATTGCAAACCGCTGAAGAATATTGTGTACGAACATTTTAAATTCTTTAAACGAGACCAACTTCCTGGTGAAAGAATTGATCAGTTTATAACAGCATTGAAAAATTTAGCTTCAACTTGCGACTTTAAGGAAAGTGATACACTGATATTGGACAGAATTGTACTTGGAGTTAGTGATGCCAGAATGCAGGAAAAACTTTTGCAAATACCTGATTTGAAATTGAGTGAAGCAATCGACATCTGCAGATCAATGGAAAACTGCAAAGAAACACAAAAGGAAATTTCGAAGGAATCCAACGTGAGTGTTATCCGAAAAAATGCTAGATATCAGGAAAAGTGGAAACAGCCAAATGCAAGTAAGTCGAGTATAGATAATAAGCAATTAGCTGACAAATCGTGCATGAGATGTGGACAATTCCATAAGGGTAAGTGTCTTGCCCTAAATAGAGTGTGTTCGAACTGCATGCAAAAAGGACATTATCGTAAAATGTGTCCAAATAAAAAGGTCAATGAAGTGGTTTATAATGAAAACAGTGATGATAGTGATGATTCATATCATATTTGGACAATCAATTCCAATATTTGTAGCATTGAATGGGTTGAAAAAATTATTATTGTAAACTCAGAATTAGATTTAAAGATTGATTCTGGTAGTGAAGTGAATATATTAAATCTAACTGATTTCAAAAAATTAAATATTGATGAAAAATCTCTAACAAATGCCACTTACAATTTAACATCTTATACAGGTCATAAAATAAAATTATTGGGACAAATAATGCTAAAATGTCAATTTAAAGAAAGGCATAAGGATCTTTTGTTTTGCATATTGAATTCTACTTCACCAAAATCAATCTTAGGTCTGCAAGGTGCAAAGGATTTAAAAATAATTCAAAATGATAAGTCAGTTAATTTAATTAATGAAACAAATTTTGAGTTGAGCCACATACTGAGCAGGTTTGATAGTATTTTTTCGGGAATAGGACAATTAAAAAAAGAATGTACAATATCTTTAACAAATGATGCAATCCCTAGTACTAGTCCGGCAAGGAAAATACCTATAGCTTTAAAAAACAAGGTTAAAAGTAAGATTGATGAAATGGTTGCTAATAAAATACTTACTCCTGTAACGGAACCAAGTGAATGGGTTAATAATATAGTCATTGTACCAAAAAATAACGGTGATATCCGGATCTGCATGGATCCTAGGAATTTAAATAAATACGTTAAGCGTGAAATATATCATATACCTACTAGTGACTGCCTATTTTCGGAGTTAACTGGTGCAAAATATTTTACATCATTGGATGCATCTTCGGCATTTCTGCAGATACCTTTAACTTATGAAAGTTCCTTACTATGCACAATTAATACTTGCTTTGGTAGGTATCGTTATTTGCGGCTACCCTATGGTTTAACATCGGCTCCTGAAATTTTTCAGAGGTACATGCAAGAAATACTAGCTGACTTAACTGGAGTCATAGTGTATTTTGATGATATATTGATATTTGGCAAAAATATTGATGAACATAATAAAAATCTAATAAATGTGTTAGAAAAAATTAAGCTTAGTGGTATGACATTAAATAAAGAAAAATCTAAATTCTGTGTTACTAAAATTAAATTTTTAGGTCATGAAATAAGTGATCAGGGTATTTCACCTGATAAATCAAAAACTAGTGCTATTAAGTTAATGAAACCCCCAAGTAGTAGAAAAGATTTACAAAGGTTCTTAGGTATGATTGTGTACTTGTCTAAATTTATACCTAATCTTTCCAATGAAACTGGACCTTTAAGGAAACTAACAAGCGAAAAGTATGAGTGGATATGGTCGAACAGTGAGAATGAATGTTTCAATAGACTAAAAGAAATAGTGTCACAGGCAACGACATTGTCATATTTTGACAATAATAAAGAAGTAACCCTGTCGGTGGATGCAAGTCCCTTTGGATTAGGCGCTGTAATAACACAGGATAAAAAACCAGTTGAGTATTCTTCAGTGTCACTTACAGAAACTCAACAACGATATAATCACATCGAGAAGGAATTACTAGCATTGGTTTTTGGTTGTGAACGTTTTAATTATTATTTATGTTATAGAAAATTTAATCTTGAAACCGATCATAAGCCTCTTTTAGGGTTATTGAAAAAGCCTATTGAGGATATGTCGCCAAGGATACAAAGGCTTAGTTTAAGACTTTTAAGATATTCTTTTAACTTAATATATGTTCCAGGAAAATATTTAAAAATTCCTGATACTCTAAGTAGAGATCCAAATAAGGAAACCCTCAACACGGATTATTTAGAGTCTAATCTAAAAGTTTATACAGTATTAGCCACGACAAAGGAGAATGAAAATAGATTAATAAAAGCTATAAGTGAAGATTCAGTGCTCCAAAAAATTAAACAATATGTAATCTTTGGCTGGCCTGAACATAAGTGCTTAGTAGATGCTAATGTCAGACAATACTGGCCTATAAGACATGACATTTATTTACAAAGTGACATACTTTTCTATAAAAAACGAATCTTAGTCCCAGACATTCTTAGGAATGAATTTTTGGATCTAGCACACAAAACACATCAAGGTATTGTTTCGTGCAAAAAGATCATACAAGATTCCTTTTATTACCCGGGAGTGTCCGTAGATATAGAAAAAATCGTATTAAATTGCACGATTTGCCAACTTTATGCTAAAAGTAATCAGAAGCAACCATTATGTCCCCATCCAATACCCTTTTTACCGTGGGAAAAAATTGGTGTCGATTTTATGTCTATTGATCAACTAGATTTTTTAGTTATAGTCGATTATTTCAGTAAATATGTAATAGTTAACAAACTAACATCAAAAACTGCAAGTAGTGTTATTAGTAATTTTAAAAATGTATTTTCAATATTAGGATTGCCATTAGAAATATTTTCAGATAATGGACCCCCATTTAATTCAATTGAATATAACTGTTTTGCAAAAAAATATTATATTGACATAAATACCTCAAGTCCTCATTATCCGAAAAGTAATGGAATGATAGAAAGGACCATTCAAACGGTCAAAGGACTTTTCAAAAAAGCCATACAATGTAATGAGGATCCTTTCTTAGCAATATTGAGTTATAATTCGACTCCGAAACAGGATATTCCTGCCCCTTGTTCCTTACTGATGGGGAGGAAATTACGTACATTAGTACCAATAGGAAAACATTCTTTAAAACCTGAGTATTCATTAGAAGATACTCATCATAAATTAAAAGTGGTTCAAAACAAGCAAAAACATTATTATGATCAGCACGCTAAACAACTCAAGAGACTGGAACCTGAACAAGACGTAATAGTACAAAGTAACGTCAGAAATTGGAAACCGGGCAAAATCGTGGGAAAAAATGAATTTAATGATTACACGGTCAAAGTTGATAATGCGGTATATAGGAGAAACCGACAATTTATTAAACCATACAAAACAAACGAAAGAGAGGGTGGGGTTCTTCCCAAAACGAACACATTAGATCAAAATTTGAATGAACAATTAGTTGAATGTGCTCCCAATAACATTTTAGATCAAAATTTGAATGAACAATTGGTTGAACGTGCTCCCAATGTGGCTTCGCCTAATTGCACCTTAATGACAACACGCAGTGGAAGAGTGATAAAAGCTCCCACTAAGTTAGACTTGTAAAATGTTTTAGTTTCGTTTCAAATGTTGTATTTTGTTTCTGCATTTTGTTATATATTTGCTTAAAATGTTATGTCACTTTTATATTGTTCTGAAGTCAATTAAAAAAAAAAAAAAAAAAAAAAGGACGTGTAATATATGTCAGGCAACCAACATTACTTGGTTGACTGACAGATGACCTAGAGCAACGTGGAAGTGACCTCCGATGACTTTGTAGCTTTGTTAATAAACTACATATTATAGTGAAGCCTCGTGTTATTATTATTATTAATACAATAAGAACAATCAAAACATTACAGTTTGTTCAATATAATTTTTAACATTGTAATGATTGAAAGGGTCCTGTTCGCGGGAAAATTTCAATTGCTCTAAACGCAACTTATTAAAACGTTCGAAATAATTAGTTACTGTTTCGTTACTGTTTTGTTTGGTATTGGTAATATCGAGATCTATTAGATATTGAATTCGATTAGCATGAAACTTTCTTTTTATTGTAGTAACTATGCTATCTAATGTTATATTAGGTATTTTGTCTTGAATATCAATTGGTAATTTATTAAAAGCGAACATTAAAATTACTTTATGTAAATAGGAAGGAGCGACTTTTAATGTATTTCCCAACTGCCAGCAAAAATGTAGCCCTCCGTTGTATTTTTAAACGGTTCTATCCATGCTGTGTAGTTAAAAGAAGGCGTTCGCCGTGTTTAAAATTTAGAACTTGATGAATTATGTTGTGACGGAGATTGTATGTCGTTATCTGTTAATATTTCACCGACTTCACCAGTGGTATCTGGCTGATCGATATTCATTTTGGAAAACAATTTAGTTAAGGAAAGGATGAAGTGCGATTTAAGAGCAATTCGTTGAAAACAGACAAACAAATTTTATCACTTACTTTTGAGCTGGTTTCTAAACTAAAATTGTGAAATTAAAATAATTTAACGTAAGTTTTTAAAAAAAATAAATAAATGAATAAACAAAAAAATAAAAAAATAAAAATGAAAATATCCATGTTAAATTAATTGTTTAAAAATACAAAAATTCATAAACAAATTTAAATGAACAAGCCGGATAAGCAGGATAGAATGTTTATTTAAATGCGAATAACAAGGAACACGAACACTTTAATAATCATTTTTGACGTCACTAAAAAGGGCAAAATCTATGGATGTTTAAAATTTATATAAATTAAAAAATGTTTTTTTTTTTTTTTTTTTTTTTTTTTTTTTTTTTTTTATATTTAAATATCGCAATAATATTTACAATTGCTATATTGTAAAATTTGTATGTTTAAAACAATGAATATAATATTCACTTATATTAATTTACACTAGTTTAACATTTCAACCATTTACTTTTTTTGACAGTGTATGGTTTTTCTTTTCTTGTTATTAAAATTTAATATAACAGTTTTATTATAATAATGTTTTATGAAGCAGTAATAGCCGGCTTTTGGATATCAATTGGATATGTATTTTGTTCACATTTATAATCTTCTTAAATTACTTTGGTTACTACGTAAATACTTTTTTTTTATTTTATTAAAAATTTGGCTTTGTTCTTTACTGAACTTCTAGCCACATTTCACTACATGTAAAAGATTACAGACGAAATATAAATTATAGTAAAACTAATATCAAGGTATTCTAAATAAATCTATAATACAATAACGCAATGCCTCCTAAATAAGTATTAAAAATTGTTTAGTAAATACATATGACATTATATGTATATAAATACGCTGTTTACATTTTTACATATTCATTGGTAACTGTAGCTAACTTAAAAATAAAGTTACATTTTATACTAATATAAAAATATTATCATTACATAATTTAATTAAATTAAAATTTTAATTGATTTTGGAAATTAATGTATTGTATAATGTGCTGTATACCGAGTGTTTTCGGGTAGTTCACCTCTGAATATTTTAAATTTTTATTTTTAGTGCTTGACAGTGTTTTATAAGCAAAAATGCACTTTTACTTGTTGGATCATCGACAAGTGATCTTATATTTATCGGCAAAGGGATGTTTACTTTAACTAAATTTTTATAAAAATTATTAGTTTATTTAAAATACTAGTTTATATAAAATACTAGTTTATTTAAATATTTTTTTATTTTTTTTTAATTATAGAATGTTTTATGTTCCTTGTGGAATTTATGAATTAATTAAATGTAATTGTAATACTTTGTAATTATAGTTATTTCTTACTTAATGACTACATTTTATTAACACACATGTATTTAATGTACATATGGGTGATTCTACTTTTTAGGTCCTTCAAAAAATTAAAGTTGTCTCCACAATAAGGAAGGTTAAAACTATATACAGAATGAAGATACTGTCATTTATTTTATTTAAATAAAGTTATTAACTCCTATTTAGATGACCTACCTACATTTACTTTAATTTTTGATTTAATTTTTTTTTTTATAAAAATGGTGTCAAACTTTTATTGCAGTTCTAAAACGCATGTCCCTATTACGTATTGCTTGGAACTATAACGTTTTTTAAAAATAAGTTTACTGAAACCACACAGTTTTATAAATAAAAAAGAGAGCTAAATTGTTACGCATGGTAATTAGAAAGTTAAATTTTATTTATCTGCAGAATTATTTTTTTTTTGGCGTGACAAAAAATTGTCGCGAAAATTTGAGTAACCTTCGTCACGACTGCCAAATATTGCTATAAGTTTAAAAAAAAACAGGTCAAAGGGTCATGTTTTTTGATGAAATGAAATGCCAAAGACTATAGGACATAAAGCGAAAGTCAAATCAAGTGATTGACATAGAGAGCTTGTCATTTTTTTTTTTACATCAAGCAAGAAAACCGGCTGCGTGTGTTTATTGAGTGTATCCTTCGTCACGGCTTTTTCTGGTTTGTATTTAACGAATTTCAAATCGTTTTTACGTAAATATTATTTGTAATAATGTAAGCTTTACGATAAACTCAAGTTTTCGATCTAAATGATCGCTGTTCACGATTAATAACGATTTTGTTGGAAAATTGTCTCCTCCGTCACGGATGTATCCTTCGCCACGGTAGAATGTAACGATGGGAGACATGAAAGTGGCGAAGGATACGATAATAAAATAAGTACATATTTATTATATCAGTGTTTGTTTGTATATCAACTAAATTTTTTAGTTAATTAAGTTGATTAATTTGGTCAACTTTCCTAACCAATTTTTTTATATCATAAAACACAAACAATACACACTCTTCAATTTTTCGCAAATCAGACAAAAAAACCAACTTTTTATTTTTTTTATTTTTTTTTAATTGATATTAGGAGAACATAATATAAATATTTAAATAGTTAATAATTTTAATTTTATTATTTAAATTTAATTTAAACATTTTTTTCTGTCTGGATTCAGTAATCCGCAAAAAATATTGGTTTTAATATGAAACCGCGCTGCAGATACCGAATTTATGATAATTTTCTTACATTCTAGTCGCATGAAATCTACCAAATGGCTTTCTCTATTTTTTTTTTATGGTTGAGACCTAAAAAGTAGAACCACCCATATACGAATGGCGGCGTTCGGGACGAAAATTTTGTTAGCCTAACGTTAGCTAACGGAGTTTTCACCGTTACAAACCAGAGGGCACGCATTCAAAAAACTAACATACATTATATATTAAAACAACAATTTCTAACATGGCGACTGATTATTTTTATTCCATAATTTTTAAACATGGCTGTACTTCAGAAATTTAGTATTTATACCGTGAAAAACCATGAAAAAATATTTAACGTGCATTAATTTTTTGAATCAGAGCCCTCTGATTTGTAACGGTGAAAGCTCCCTTAGCTAACGTTAGCCTAACAAAATTTTCATCCCGAACGCCACCAGTGATACAAAAGGAAATGCGTTACAAAATAATTCAGTTTCTTCCAAAGATAATATATCCCCACACACACAGTGTTGCCAACTGTAGGACATATTAAAAGACAACATATTTTCTCCCTTCTGAAGTTGAGCCTTACAGATCAAGTCGGTTAGGTGCTTTCCTTATTCTAGTAGAACAGCGCACGGGAATTCTGGGTGCTGGAGACTGAGTTGATTGCCTACATTATTGCGTAGCATAAAGTAAAAAATTGAAAATATTTAGATGTACTACAATTATAACTAATTAATTAGTATAATAAAATAATTATTGTTACAATTTTAAATTTTGATTGTTGGTACTATTGGCGACCCAAAAGTTCTCATTCACGCCCCTGGTGGTGAAATTAGCAGCCGAGTACATATAAATGTCAGGACTCAGGAAAATGGGTAACTTAATTATTATAATCTTATTAATGATGGAAATATTTACATAATATTTTATGGCCAAGTAAATGAGTAGCTTTTAATTTTATCACCAGAGCACAAGCGTAATCTTTTCGTCGTTGAAACAACATTTTTAATTTTAATTAAATTTATGTCTAACTTAAACTACATCCACTAACTGTTCAAAACTTATTTGTTCTTAGTTCTTGTCTATTTTTCTTTGTTCCGTGATGATACTAATGTAATTATCATAAACATACAATCGTTATATCCTTACGAAAAATAAATAAACTATAGTTATTACAATAAATACTCTAATTCAGCGGTTCTCAATCCGTAGTACGCGTACCCTGGGATTACGCAACAGTTCTGCTGAGGATACCTGAAAAACTTATTGGTAATAGTGGTTGGAACAAAACCATAAGCTGTTTCAGTTAAAACACAAAAAAATTATAACTACTGTTTAAAGTGTCCTGTAAAAATAACTGTTATGAGTATAGTAATACATGTATTTAGAATGTTGGCAACCCAGAGAATGTAGACGGCGACAACATACAACAAATAAGGTGGACGCCATTAAGTATGCACGCATGATCATACACAGAGCTAATCGTACCTGTACTAAGAACGTAATATTAATTATCTTTTATAAAATAATAATAAAATCAGTTCTAATCATCGTTCTGTTGTTATTGATGAACCCTGACACATATAACATGGCGCTGCGGCTATAAAGAATCAAGTGCATAAAGTGAATGACAGAAAATGTAATGTCTTCATCACTAACGGGCTTGAAACGCCCAAATAACTTGCAAAAGTTAACTGCAGAAGGATGGATAAAATGGAAACAGCTCTTTGAAATTTACCGGATAGCATCAGGTACCAATAAAATGGCCAGTGAAGTACAAGTAGCCGTATTCTTACACCTTTTGTATACCTATATTGGTCGATGCAAATAAATATTATTATTATTATTATTATTATTTTTTTTTTGATTAGAATTGGGGTACTGCTGCCGGTGGATGGCGCGGTCAGCAGCACCCGGCGGCATCGCCTACTAAGGGCATGCGCCGCCAAACACGAGAGAAATAAAAACACGTAAAGACAGGAACACATAAATGCAATAGACAACGGACAACCATACACAAATAAAAAATCCAGCGATGAGCCCTGCCATCCCGGGGCTTAAAAAAAGAGTGGACAGCCCTTGGTGACGGTACGATAAGTACTAGACGAAGCGTCCGGTCACCAAGGACTGAAAACCAACGATGAAACTCCCCCCGAGGTTTAGAGAACCTCGGGGTGGAGGAAACCGACTAAAAAATAAAACACTCAAAGCTGCTATCAAAATTGTCACTGGTAATATCACGATGAATTCTTATTACGTCACTGGGGAGCCACAGGCCGACCAGTGACGTAATAAGTGGTTAAAAAACATAACAAAGAATAAAAAGGACGACACAAGACGGAGACTGGATTAAAAACGAGAAAAATGTTTTCACAACTTGTTTAAAAAAGCACAACAACAAATATCACAGATCTTATAAAAATTTGCTCCGCGGCTCAGTCCCGGTCCACATGACTCCAACAATTTCGAAACGGCCACGTCGACGCCTACGAACTCGCCGTGTAAGGAACAAATGACGTCTGCCTACTGAGTGAGCTACTTACAACCGTTCAGTCAGACGTCGGGGTTCGACCTACACGGGAGAACCGATACATCGACCGGGCCATGTTCGTCCGAGTTGAAGTCATGGGAAGCGGTAAAGCGCCACGGAGTATCACAAGAAGACTTGCTTTCTTGTTCTTGCTGTTCCAACGGGATGGAAGCGGTCGCATAGACCCCCACGAACGCATCCATACGAGGAACAACCGACGTTACTGCTTACTTGGTGAGCTCGCTCGAACCGTTCAGACAGGCGTCGCTCGTACAGGAGAACGAGTTGGTCAAGTACCACATTCCCACCCGTCGAAACCGCAAAAACAAGATCCATGCAGCAAAACGACTAGAAAAAAAAAAAAAAAAAAACAAAAAAAAAAAAAACAAAACAACAACAATAAGTTAAAACAATACCACTGGAATATACAAAAACTCCAGTGGCATAACAAAATATCTCACTATAGCTATCACAGTTAGCAGAAAAAACAAAATCACAGTGACTATCACTCTTCCGACCAGTCTGAAGCGATTTACGAACAAACGCAAACATGCCCATACTAGCTAATACATTCCCATTCGTCAGTCGAGTATATGTCAGCCCCAATTCGCAACAACACGCAATCTGTACGGTCGGTGATGGTTCGCAAAATACGGGGATGTTAGTCTGTCGATCCTACGACATTCATTCTTGTCGAAAATTTTGATCCGGCATCTTTTGTGAAAACAGTGGTACCTCGAGAAGGAAAGGTGCCGATCTTGGGTAGTCAGAGGCTAACGGAATCCGAAGATTACTGTATTGCGCATAAACTACCCCTGGAACCCTTAGCCTCCTTGACACCAATGGGGGATAAATATCCCTCACGGGTGCCAAGGGCAGCTGCTATAGGTGTCCTCACCACCATTATTATTATTATTTATTATTATTATATTTATTTGCATCGACCAATATAGGTATACAAAAGGTTTACATTTGCTATTACAACAAATCACTTATATCATTAGGTACCATTTCGATTAAATACTTCCTTAATGCCCTTTTAAATTGTTGCGTGTTTTTACTTGTGTGTACTACCATTCAGGTAGTTTGTTATACAGCTTCCGCCTAGTATAGAGAGGCATTTTTTCATAGAAGCTTGTTCTATGTGTAAAGTCAAAATTTGACTTCACTCTTGTGTTGTACTCATATTTCTTGGTGCACGATTGATCAAAATATGAATTTTCTTTCATGTGTGAAAGTAATTCATATACATATGTAGCTCAAAATGTTAGCATCTGGTTGTCTTTGAATGCCGTTTTACAACTGTCTCTTGAAGGTATTCTAAATATTAGTCGAATAATTTTTTTCTGTTAACACTTGAGATTGTTCGACATAATTATTCAATATTCGCATTTGGTAGTGCAGCTGATTCAATTTTTTACACACGTAATTCACATGATGACAAATTTTAAATTGTGATCAATATATACTACTCAAAACAAAATAAGGGCCACTCATGTTTTGCTGCATAAGTTTATTTTTATATAAGTTACAGTATAAGGTATGCTTGCATTTAATTAAGGAACTTATTTTTACCTAAATAAAATTAATTTTAATAAGATTAAATAAAAAATTAATTCGTAATTACATTTTTTAGGATTTTATCATTTTTATAGTCATTTTTACACTCATCAACAAACGTTCACGCTTTGAGTAAAAGCACATATTATGCAACTTTTTGGTGATTTAATATAGAGTATGCCCTCCCCTTTTCAAAACACATTTTTGAAGCATCCGCGGCATGATTGCAATGAGATGCCTAACGGTTTCATCAGGAATCTCCACCCAACATCTTCTCAAAACATCTATCAGTTGTTGTTGGATGTGCACCTCCTCTCCGGCTGCTCTGACTTGCCGTTTTAATTGTTCCCAAAGATGTTCTATTGGGTTCAGGTCAGAGCTATTCGCAGGCCACGGTAAAACCTGTATATTAGCCTTTTCAAGAAACGTTGTCGTCGCTCGAGCCGTATGCGCTCGAGCATTATCCTACATCAGGATAAATCCGCCGACCGCTCTTTGTACAAAAGACATCACATGGGGTCTAACAACCTGCTCGATGTAACTTTGAGCCGTTACAGTACCCTTGTTCAGAAAAATAAGCTCAGTTTTGCCTTGCAAACTAATTCCATTCCAGACCATGACATTAGGACCGCCAAATCTGTCGTGTCCATGAATGTGACGATCAGAAAACCTTTCCCCACTTCTTCTCCACACTCTTACACTTACGTCACTGAAAAACTTCACCTTGGACTCTTCCGTGTGAAGTACGTTACGCCATTCCTCCATGCCCCATTCAAAGTGTTCACGTGTAAATCTTAAACGGTTTGCACGATGAGCTCCGGTCAGTTTGATACGAATTACTGGTCTTCTTGAACGTTGCTGGTCTTCATGCAATTGATTTCGTATGGTCTGATTACTGACAACAGTACCAGTAGATCGACGTAAGCGATTTTGCAAAGCACGTGCGGTAACAGTCGGCTCACGTCGTGCACACAGTCGAATTTAATGGTCTTCACGCACGGGCAGTGGTAGCACGAAATCTTCCTGAGCCACGGCGGCGAGTTACACTACCGGTCTGCTGATACCGATTCCAAACATTTTGAACAGCCCTTCGTGAGCAACCCAACTGCAGAGCCACGGAAGGTGACTCTCAATGACCATCCTATTGACCACCCTCAATCATCGTCACGGCGCTGATAGCAGTAACTTCGTCTATATGGTGTCGAATTCTCGGCACTATAAAGCTAAATGATCGAATAACACGCCAAATTTCAAAAAACTACCTCAGCAATCAATAATCTAGTGTCAAACTGATTTAAAATCAAATTCAATAGATAAGTAAAACTAACCACTTGACGCTGTGCGAGACAAAAAAACGTTTAAATCTTACTCTCAACAATAATAAACCTGTTATCATTTACTCAACCACTTAATATCATAACAACAGTCATTTAGAAAAGTTATTTTGACGTGGATCGACATAAATCAGTTTTAAAATACAAACTTACAAGTGGTCCTTATTTTGTTTTGAGTAGTATATATCCCAAGAAATTTGGTGACTTTAATCGCTTTTATTACTATATATAAAATCTGTATTGAGCATAGTTCTTAATTTAAAATCTACTATATTAGTCTTATCTAAGTTTACCATTAATTGATTATGTGAGCACCACTCACTGAAACGCTCAATTGTAAGCTTTGCTATATTTACAGCATCGTACATATCATCCCCTGTTATTACTATGGTGATGTCATCTGCATACATTATCATTTTGCCAAATTCTAAATGTGCATAGAGATCATTAACAAAGCATATAAAGAGAAGTGGTCCAAGTGTACTCCTTTGGGGTACTCCTATTTCCACCCTCGCTATGTCCGATTTCTCTCCATCGATCTTAACTATGATCTTCCTATCCGTTAAGTACGACTTAATTATAAGCATTTCCCCTTAATCCCATAGCTTCCAATTTTGTCATGATCTCTTCATTCTGAAACCGTGCTGTGCTTCATTTATCATTTTATTGTTTTCTAGAAAAGTTATTAACCGGTTAGCGACGATTTTTTCATAAATTTTCGAAAATACAGAGAGCAAAGAAATTGGTCTGTAATTCTCTACGTTGTTTGTATCATCTTTCTTATATATTGGCTTTATTTTGGCTACTTTAAGTCGATTTGGAAAAACACTTGTTTCAAGCATGCTATTAATATGTTCGCATAGTATATTTGAAGATATATATACATTTTGTTTTAATACTATGACAGAAATCTCATCAATTCCTGTAAATTTCTTATTTGGCAAACTCATAATAATATTATATACTTCCACTGGATCTGTAGGCATCGAATACACTGTTTTATGGCATGCAACGTTTATCTTAGTACATTGAACTGGTTTTTTATCTTTGAAATGTTCGTTAAGCTTCTCATATACTGAATTAGAAAAATATTCTAGGAATATTTTAAGTAATTCATGGTTAGAATTAACTACTTTACCATTATAGTGCAGTACTAGTTCGTTGTTAGTTTTCTTTTTGTTACCTAATAGTTTATTTATTTCGCTCCAGATATCCTTGTGTTTATTAGATCTAAATCTATGTTTTTAAGGACTGTTTTTTTGCTTGCTCTATATTTATTTTATGTTTTTTTAATAAAATTTTGTACCTTTTTTTGCAATTCAGCACTATTATTTTTAATTTTATGTAGTTCTCTTAAGTAATTGCCCTCCTCAATTACTCTTTTTGTGACCCAGGACTTAATTTTCTTGTTATTTACCGTTTTTATTTCCATTGTATTGATGGGTATACACACATCAATACAGTGCTGAAAGTAGCTCCAGAAATAATTAAATTCTTCATTCACATTATTACTTGATATATTTGGCCAGTTAACTTTGCTAAGAGTAAATGCAAGATAATTTAAATTCTCATTATTAATATTTCTTTGCTTTATTATTTTTAATTTTTCTTTGTTAATTTCTTTTATATCTTTAGTAATAATTTGCCTCATATGATCTGATAACAGTGTATTTACTACCTCCAGATTAAGATAGTGATACATTTTATTTACTATTGCGTAATCTATAGCAGTAGCTGTTGTTTTACAGATACGTGTCGGCTCACTTTCAATATTATTACAATTATGTGAATCTAAAATATCAATAAACTTATTTCTATTTGTATTATCAATTAAATAATCTATATTCAAATCACCCATGATCAGCACATTGTGTTTATCAGTTTTTAATTGTTTCAGCAAATTTTCAAATGCGTCTGAAAATGCTGTTAAATCACTATTTGGAGACCTATAAACTACGCATATATACCATATTTCGTCATGTAATGACAATTTAACACCTGCACATTCAAATGTCTTGTCATTACACAATTTTGTAACAATACTGTTTACTTTATTGTGCAATTTACTACTAACCCATATTCCGACACCTCCATTACAATAATATTTTCTGTTTTGCACATAAGCTAAAATTTTCAATTTTTACAAGTCCAATATTCAAATCACTACACCAATGTTTGTATTATCAATTATGTATCAAAGTTTATACCAAATGCTGCATAATTAACGAGTAGTTTACGACAATTAACAAGGAAAGATGTACCATTTGTGTGGGGTACCACACAGCAGAATTCATTTTTGAAACTTAAAGAGGCATTATGTAGACCCCCTGTGTTGGCATATTTCGACATTAATAGACCAATAACGTTGAGTGTGCATGCGTCAGGTAAGGGACTCGGATGTGCATTGGTACAAAATGAGTGACCAGTGGTATATGGCTCGCGTGCTTTAACAGAAACTGGAAAAATGTACAGTCAGATTGAAAAAGAAAGTTTAGCAATTGTTTTTGGTTGTCATAAATTCAATCAATATCTATTTGGTCAAAAATTTATTGTAGAAACTGACCATAAACCACTGAACTCGATCTATGAAAAGCCAGTGAATAAAATTCCTCCTAGATTACAAAGAATGAGAATAAGTTTACACAATTTTGATATAAAATTGAAATATGTGCCAAGTAAAAAATTATTTTTAGCTGATCATTTAAGTAGAGCATACTTAGAGAATAAAGAGTCTTCTGATGAGGAAAAAATTGAAACATGTTATGATGGTTGAAAAAAATCTGAGTGTATCTGATATAAGAATGAATGAATTTAAAAATGAAACTAGTAGAGATAAAGAACTGCAAGAAGTTCTGAATATGTAAAAAATGTAAACATATCATCAGTTTCTGACATTGCAAAGCAATAATTTTCTTTTAAAGAAGAATTTTCAGAATCTAAGGATTTGTTGTTAAAAAAGACATGTATAGTTGTACCAAAATCTATGAGAAAAGAAATGCTTACAAAAATACACTATGCACGTTTTGGTAGAGAAAAATGCAAAATGTTAGCTAGGAAAACATTGTCTTGGCCAGGCATGTCAAAGCAAATTGATGATTTGGTAAGCAATTGTAATGTTTGCTGTAGTTATCAAAGAAATAATACTAAAGAACCAATGATTGAAAAAAACTATACCAGAAAATCCCTGGGAAATTGTAGCTTCTGATATTTTTTATTTACTGGGTAAGAAGTTTATAATTGTAGTAGATACATACAGTAAATTCATTGAATGCAACAATTGAATGATCTAAGTGCAGAACCTACAATGTAGTCTTTAAAAGAGTTTTTTGCACGATATGGGGTATCAAAAATTTTATATTCAGATTCTGGTGCTCAATACACGAGTTTTAAATTTAAAAAGTTTTCGGAACAATGGGGTTTTAAACATGAGATAACTACTCCAAAGCATCACCAATCAAATCGTTTAGTTGAGAGATATATACGACGCAAAAATATTTTAAAAAAAAAAGTTATTCAGGAAGGAAAAGATAAAGAAATGTCTGTTGCAATTAAGAAATATGCCTATTGATAATAGTGGTGTTACGTCAGCTGAATTAATATATGGTAGGAAAATCAGAAACATAATACCAAATTTAAATAAAGGCAAAGCAAAGTCAAATAAATTTCGTAAGATTTTAAAAGAATGACAGAATAAACAAAAGTTCTACTATAATAAAGGTTCCAAAGCTCTTAAACAATTTAATATAGGTGATAAAGTTAAAATATATGAGGAAAGGAAAAAAATATTACCTCATCAAAGTGGTATTATCATTGGAAAACATCCAAATCCTAGGTCTTATAAAGTAAAAACAAAATAAAATAGTATTGTAACACGCAATCGAAAGGACTTGTCAAAAGGCAAAAAGTTTAAGGAAATACAGCATGATTTAGAAACACCAAGTGAAGAGCCCACGCAAAGAAGAGTTGTGGAAAACTCGAATAATATAAATAATAATGTTATCATACAAATAATAACGATAATCTCTAATTGATGTGACTGTGAATGAAGCTCCAATGATTACCACTAGATTAGGTCGTATAATAAAGAATCCTGAGTATTTAAAAGAGTATGTGTGTTTAATAAATATTATGTAATGATCTTGAATGTAATTTCTTACTAGAAAAGGGGAGATGTTATGAGTATAGTGATATATGTATTTAGAATGTTGGCAACCCTGAGAATATAGACGGCGACAACATACAACAAATAGAGTGGACGCCATTAAGTATGCACGCATGATCAGACATAGAGCTAATCATACCTCTACTAAGAATGTAATATTAATTACATTTTATAAAGTAATAATAAAATCAGTTCTAATTATCTTTCTGTTGTTATTGATGAACCCTGACACATATTACAATACCTACTACGAAACGATTTCTTATATTTTTAATATTTGTAATTATTTTTGGCTTTCATTATCTAAGGTAATTCCAAAAGCAATACGAAGAAATTTATAATAAAAAGAACACTGATAACAAAAACTTGAAAATTTTATTTTGAATTGGTAGTAGAACGAAATAAAACTAATAATACTTATAATTTGATGCACTGTAGAATAGATACATTCGTACTGTACAAAATAAATGAAACATTTGTAATTTTGTTAATCAGTGGCGGTTTTAGACTGCATAATCTGGGGGGGGGGCAAGGTTTACTATAGATTCTGGTTACCCCAAGATTTTTTGAAAAATGCTTTTGCAAATCTGGGTTTTGATAAGTCTTATAGACGACTATTGAAATACAATTAAGTTATATGGATTTTAAATAAACAAGGAATCTGTGGACCTTTAAAATCACTTAATCGCTCAAATCACTTAAAATTACTTTATTTAATACAAATTTTCGATAATGCTATTTGCTGTTCTTGAAAAATAATTATTTACATTTACAGCTGCAGTCTTCTCTGGTCAACATTGCTAAACAATTCTAGGATCTTGTCAGGCTTCTTTATGAGCTCTTCACTTTCTTCTCTTTCAATTGATAAAATTGACAGATTTGTTAAGCGTCATGTAGTCATTGTGGACCTGAGATACGTTTTAACTCTTTTCATGGTTGAAAAGCTCCTTTCAGCTACAGCACTGGTGACAGGAAGAGTGAAAAGAATTTGTGAAATCTTTGTAAGATTGGGATACAAAGATCTTTATTCGATCAAAGTGAAGTAGAATTCTTTCATATTTCCTTGAATTGGGAAGCTGCTCCTGTATTAGTATGTATTCATTCGTATTTGTGCTCGGAGTTTGACTATTTGCAAAAGGATTCAACACCCAGTCAGGAATATCCAAGTGAAGAATGTCTTCAAATCTTTGGTTAAGGTCCGAATGAACCTCATCTCTATTCTGCAATTTTGAAAGATTTGGAAACTGAGAACATTCTCTTCTTCCCAAATTTTGTTTGTATAACAAAAGTTTTGCAACAAACGCAGATATTACACTTTTAGTTTTGATTAAATTTAATGTGTCACCTTGTAGTTTCAAATTAGTCTCGTTAAATTTGGCAAATAAATAGTCATATAAGCGATGTCATTTTTTGAGATAATTAAATTGTGCCGCAAATCATTGTCTTTACTCTCCAGGAATTCCAACACTGAATCAAAGAGCGAATAGCAGCGATCCAAACATGCACTTTTAGATAACCAACGTACTTCTGTGTGAAGTAGTAAACGATTATAGTCTTCATCATTTTCCAAAGTTGAGCAAATAATCTCTCATTTAAGGCATTCCTTTTGATTTTATTAACTGCTCTAATGACATAATGTAGTGATTCATGCAAACGTTCACTAAGATTTTTTGCGACCAAATGATGTCGATGAATGACACAATGTACTGATAATACATTCGGTATAGCTTGTTTTAAATATGCCAGAAAGCCTCGGTGTCGTCCTATCATTGCCGGAGCACCGTCAGTAGCAACGGAAATGATATTAGTCAAGGGTATAGCTTTTACGTCGAAAAATCTTTTTAATTCAGTAAATAACGTCTCACCTTTCGTATCGGTTTCCAAACATTTAGCAAATAACAATTCTTGGCAAATTTTTTCTTCTTTTACAAATCTCACATAACGTAAAAGTAAAGCTTCGTTTCCCGGTAATGTTGACTCGTCAAGCTGTATAGAGAATTCAGATGTTTTTAAGTAGTCACATAAAGAGTTTTCTACACACTGAGCCATTTCGTCGATCCTTCTTTGTACAGTATTATTACTCAGTGGAATTCTTTTTGTAATATCGGAAGGTGGTTTGTGCAACACGGTGCGTATTACCTCACTTACAGCTGGTAGAATAAGTTCTTTACCAATAGTGTGCGGCTTTCCGGACTTCGCAATCATTAAAGAAATATAAGAAGCTCGCAGTCCATCGTCATCTCTCTTAGATGTTGTCCCTACGAGTTCTTGCAATGTTGGTGTTTTCAAATATTTTTCTTTGATTGTTTGAAAAAACGTTAAATCTTTATCTTTTTTGTCACTATGGATTTTTATTAAATGTTCCTTAAGCTTAGAAGGTTTCATTGAATCGTTTGACATCGTTTTATTACATAGAAGACACATAGGTAAAGTACTATTTCCTGGTGACGGAATAAAGCCATATTTCATATATTCAACACTGTATTGTTTGCATTTTTTCTTCGGCTCACTCATACTGTTATCTGAAAAAAGGGGCCCAAAAAGATATAGGAAAATATATATCAAAATTTTTATTTGCAACAAACCACTGTTAATTATAATAATTTTTTTAAATGGAATGTTGCAATGTAACGCTCTCTTGAATTAATTATTTGAGATAAAATTTCATGTAAATATCACAGATTGTGTATGTACTCATTTTGTGAGTAGGTATGGGGTCACTTGGCAAGGTAATGTAATTGCCTATATTGCAGGGGCAATTGTATGTGTGTGAAAAAAATTGCATGTATTCAGGGGCGAGGCTGCTTCCGTGACGTTACCCGTGCAGATTTTGCGGTGCCTTCGATGGTGAGTCCCGGTCGGTGTCATCCGCCGTCGTTTGTGATGTCACCCGTGCAGACTTTGCGGGGCCTTCGACGGTGAGTCCCGGTCGGAGTCATCCGCCATCGTTTGTGACGTCACCCGTGCAGACTTTGCGGGGCCTTCGATGGTGAGTCCCGGTCGGAGTCATCCGCCCTCGTTTGTGACGTTATCCGTGTAGACTTTGCGAGGCCTTCGATGGTGAGTCCCTGTGTTGAGATGTGATTTTTCTTTTTTCCGTTGGTTGTTGGATTTGAACTCGCTTCACTGTGTATATGAAGCCGACGTCTTACCCGTTGGTCTACAGACTGGGCCGTCTGTAGTATGTTAAAGTTTCAATATATATATTTTGCAAAGGAATTGGCTAATTTTAAATTTGTCATTTATGAAATTATTATAGTAGAAAATACATTAGATTTTAATGAGCCAGTTGTGATAAAAGATAACCTTATGACCTTTAGTTTTATATTTAGATGTTTTTATCAGTTTGCGGTGTAAAGTTAATTTGTATTTGAATAATTTATTAAAATTTTGAATTATTTCTGGTTGGCCAAAAAGTTCGTTCGGTTTTTTTGTAAGTAAATTAAACGCAAATTTTATGTGTATAATAATAATTTTATTCAATTATATATTGACCATTATTTTCTACTATCTTGCTCCATCTTTCGGATAGCTGCATGATCCGCGTCTGTAAAAGTTCTTGTCTTTGTTGTCCAAAAAATTTTGTAAGTAGGACTTGACGGCGTCTTCAGAATTAAACTGCTGTCCTCTTAACGAATTTTGGAGAGCTCGGAACAGGTGATAATCCGACGGTGCAATGTCTGGAGAATATACAGGATGCGGTATAACTTCCCATCCAAGCTTCAGTAATTTTTGCCGTGTCTTTAAAGATGTATGAGGTTTGGCATTATCGTGATGAAAAACAATACCTTTACGATTCGCTAATTCAGGTCGTTTTTCTTGGATTGTCGCATTTATCTAACTGCGCACAGCATACATCTGAATTAATAGTTCTATTACGTGGTAGAAGTTCAAAATATACAACGCCTTTCCAGTCCCACCATATCGATAACAATATTTTTTTCGGAGAAAGTTCTGCCTTCGGAATGGTTAGTGGCCTTTGGTTACATTTAGTCCATGATCCTTTGCGTGTGATATTGTTACAAAGAATCCATTTCTCATCACGTGTGATCATTCGCTTCAGAAATGGAGTGTTTTTTTCACGTCTGATCAATGAATCACATATGGAGATTCTTCGGACCAGATTAGCTTCGTTTAATTCATGAGGAATCCAAATATCGAGTCTATTAATGTAGCCAAGTTGATGTAAATAATTTTCTACGCTAGATTTCGATATTTTTAGAATATCTGCAATCTCCCGTGTTGTGTAATGTGGATTGTTATTAACAAGTGTCTGTACATTTTCACTGTCTAAAGTGGTTTCACTGTTTAAGTGGTCGTCCTGAGCGTGGTGCATCTTGAACAGAGAAGTTTCCTGAACGGAATCGTGCAAACCACTTCTGACACACACGTTCCCTTATAGCATTATTACCATACACAGCACATATCTTTTTATAGGCTACAACTGCTGTCTTGCCTTTTTTAAAATAAAAAACCATAATAGGTCGAAAATGTTCATTTTGGTTATCCATTTTTAAAATATTGTTAAATAAAAAAAAGTACACTGACAATCACACGACTTTCTGTGGACACACAGTAACATATAAACTACTAAACGATAACATGCATTTAAGATTTGGACTGCGCATACTTACTTTACTTAAGTGTGTAACACCATCGTCAAAAAACGAACGAACTTTTTGGCCAACCTAATATATAATTAAGTTTTAATTGTTAAAACTTATAAAAAATTTAAAATTTTATTTTTATTGTTTCACAAATACGGATTACAATTTAATTGTTACAAGTTGATTGTATAACTTCTCAGAGAAGACTTCCAAGAGCAAGTTTGTTTTACTGCTTTTATATTGATCGAAGTGATTAAAGATCACGTAGATCGATTCATGTGAATTTGAGTCAGCTTTTCTTTTGTTTTAAGCGACTTGCTGATGAAAGCGTTCGTGCTAATTACAAGGTTATGAAATAATAATAACAAAATGCAAAATAAAGAATTACTAATTGCTGATATAAAGATACGTGATTCTAAAGTAAACAATAGTTTATAATGTACTAGTGAATAAGGTGGATATGTAACTATATTTATAATAAAATTGTACTATAATTTTTTCGACTGACCAGTTCATTCGGATCGTCCCAGTATATAAAGTCTTTTTGTAAATTGTTAAACTGCATCAAACCATGTCCGGATCTTGGAGAGCTTCCGGCGCGACTTCTTGTGCCATATATTTTTCTTGGTATTGCTTTTTTACCGGAACTGATTGGAAACAGCTGACTAATAATGTTTACGTACTTAAAACTTGAGCTACCTTTAATTTGGTGGTTTGGACTGTAATTTCGTCTGTGCGCATTTGTTTGCTTTAAAATTTGCCTATACGCATTTTAGCATAGTTTATAATGTACTAGTGAATAAGGTGGATATGTAACTCCTCCCTCCTAAGAATGAAGCTATGACCAAAGGAGCTTAGCTTCTTTTGTTGTAGCGGAGTCCGGGATGAATTTGACCGTTGTATTGGTTGTCTTCTTGGTTTTTCTTTTGATGAGCCATGTTGTGATCAGACTTAGTGATAAAATTGAGATGATTACATAAATAGTTGATGTGTGAATTGTCCCGTGTGTTTTTATTTCTTGAATTTGTTCTCTGTTTTCGATGTGGTATTGGTTTAGTTTTTGTAGATCTATGCGTTGTTCTAACTTTGTTTCATTTATTTGAAGATTGTGTAGCGGCAGGACGTGGAATACTTCTGGGTGTGTGTATTGAATGTTTTGATAGTTCAGGTCATTTATCGTGACAGAGCAGTTATTGAAGTAGATGAGTGCTGTCCCATTTAGATTTCTATTCTTGATTCCTTCGCAGGTGGAGGATATTTCCAGGTTGAAGGCGTTTTTAATTATGATGTGTTGGTCGGTTAGTTTTTTGATTTCTGTACGGTTTCCTGCTTCCTGGTATGTGCAATTGCCTGGGAGTCCTCGTAGAATCCATTTAAAGCATTTGTCGTTTCTTAATTTAATTAGTTCGTTGTTTGGGCAGATGAACAGATTCTCTATTTTTGGGCATTCTGTTTTCGTGAAAAAGGTCTGGTGCTCATTTATAAGGTTGTATGGGTAGTTGATTTTTATGATTTTGTTGTGTATTGTTGGAATTGGTTCGATTAGGTTATATTGGAAATTATGTTTTTGGAATTGAGGAATTTGGACATTAATTATTATGTTTGTGTGATTGTAATAGGCTTGTGAGGCAAGTAATTCATATATTTGCTCTAAGGAGTTGATAGGGAGTCCTTGTTTGGAGAGGATTTTATATGCATGTTCTAATTCTTCGGGCATTAGGATATTTTTGGGTATTATATTGAATTTGGCCAGATTTACCGACTCGGCGATATCGTTAAGATGTGAGTTTAACAATTCTATATTATATAATAGTTGATAAATGTACTGGAAGTATTTGTAGTTATTATCCTCATCTTTAACTTTGTTTTGGACTTCAGTTCCCAGGGTACTTAAAAATTGATTTATCATTTTTTGTTGTGAATTTATATGATCTGTGATGTTACTAAATCTTTCAATCATTTGTTCGTTAATTTTTACTTGTTTATTGCTTTGAGATATTAGGTTATGTTGATTTAATTTTAGATTTTCAATTTCTTTGTTAATTTCTATTGCATCGTTATTATCCATATTCCCCGTTATAGTTTTTATGACTGATCCTAGTCCGTCTATAAGCCCTCGTTTAATGATTCGCCTTGGGTAAATGGTTTTAAATGTATTTTCTAATTGTTTGTATTTAGCTTTAATTATTTCATTAAGGTTAGTTGCTTTTCTATGGGTTTTGATTATTTCTAGTGAGTTTTGAATATTGTTTATGTTTTCTTTGTATTTTTCTAATTCAATGATATGCAAGTATTTGTAGTATTTTTCAATAACTTTCCCGGTTCCTAAGTTAATCGCGAGAAGTCCCGGGTTGTTGGTCAGGTCTTGAATTTCTATTTAACTTTTCTAATTTTCTCTCTTTTTGTTCCCTAACTTTCTCGTTTACCTCGTTAAATAATTGCTCTTTTTTATCTTGGATGTCTCTTAGTTCGGGTTTTAGAATGATATTATATTTTCGACCGAAAAATAATTCGGACGGTGTATACTTTGTGACAGAGTGTATTGTATTGTTGTATGTAAATACAGCCTGTGTCATTTTCGAATCTGGGCTTCCTTGTTTGTTTTGTGAGTGGATTATTCTGTAATATTCTAGTAATGTTGAATGGAACCTTTCTATCGGTGAATTAGAGTTGGAGCTTCTAACTGCTGTTATATGTAGGTTTATGTTATAGTGATTACAAAATTCCCTAAATCGCAAGGAGTCAAACCCTTTTTCGGAATCTGTGACAAGGAATTCGGGTTGTCCGTAACTGGCAATAAATCGTGCTAGTGCTTCGATTAAGTCGTTACTGTTCCTAGTTTCAAGTATGTAAACTTGGGCGAATTTGGAAAATTTATCTATGATTGTGAAGAAGGGATTTTTGTCGACATAGAATATGTCACAATGACAGATTTGTAGTGGTCTAATGGGTGTTTGTGTAAATTCGAATTTTTGTTTAGGGGGGTGACGATCATATTTGTTTTCATTGCACAGTTTGCAGTTATTAATGAAAAAGGTCACTTTTGATTTTAAGTTTGGGAAGTAATGTTGTCGCCTAATATGATTAAAGGTCTCATTGATACCTCTATGTGATGTGTTATGATACTGTTTAATTATTTGATCTTGCTCTTCGTCATCTTCGACGTCAGTTAAGATTTGAGTACATCTGATAATTTTAAACTGTTTCCCTTGTGAAAAGTATTGATTATAAATGTTTTGTAATTTATTGAAAATTTCGTCGTCGGGGCAGTATACAGCAACTAAGCGTTTTGATGGTAGATATTGCTTAAAAATTTCTATTAACATTTGGTCATCGAATTCGGGTGCGTTAAAGGTTTGTCTGCGTTTTGTTTTGAATAAGATTCGTAACAGTCTTTTAGCTCTACCAGGTGTTGGAGATATTATGATTTGTTCTTTGAAATCGTTCAATGGGTTTTCAGATATCCTAATAAAGGAGTCGTCGTCTTCGTTACCGCTATGTGCTGAGTTAGTTGTTACGCTGTTGGTTGAGTCGATACTACTGTCTTCTAAATTTTTAGTTTCTATTTTTACACGGGAGAGGGCGTCCGCGTTTGTGTTGTATTTCCCTGCTTTGTGAATTATTTGATATTCGTATTCCTCTAGTTTAAGGCGCCAACGAACTAACTTACTGTTCGGTTCTTTTAAAGACATGAGCCATTCTAGTGGTTTGTGATCAGTGATTATTTTGAATTTCCTACCGAATAAGTATGGTCTGAAATAGCGACAAGCCCAAACTATTGCTAATAGTTCCTTTTCTATCGTTGAGTAGTTTTGTTCACTTTTTGTTAGTGTTCGGGATGCATAGCAGATGGTTCTGTCTTTGCCTATTGGGCCTTGTGAGAGAACTGCGCCTATAGCAAAATTACTTGCGTCTGTTGTAAGAATAAATTCTTTGGAAAAGTCCGGGTAAGCTAGTATAGGATCATGAGTTAGTAGGTCCTTACATTTTTCGAAGCATTTTACATATTCTGGTGTGATCTTTATGTCTTCGCCTTTGCGTAGGCAAGCTGTCATTGGCTTGGTTAGTTTAGCGAAGTCTTTAATAAATTTTCTATAGTAACCTAGTAATCCCAAAAAGCTTTTTATTTCTTTTTGAGTTTTAGGTATTGGGAACTTCGTGATGGCTTTAATTTTGTCTGGATTGGGTTTGATGCCATGTTCAGAAACTATGTGTCCAAGGAATGCGATTTCCTTGTGAAGGAATTCGCTCTTATCTAGCTGAACTTTCAAGTTGGCTTGTTTCAATCTTTCGAATACGCGACTTAAGTTTTCTAGATGTTCCTGTAGTGATGTTGAGAATACAATTATGTCGTCCATGTAGACAAGACATATTGTACCTTGGAGTTCTTTTAGGACATTATCCATCACTCTTTGGAATGTTGATGGTGCGTTTTTCAAACCAAAGGGCATGCGAACGTATTCGTAATGCCCATTTTCAACTGTGAAAGCTGTTTTTTCAATATCGCGGGGGTGGACTTCGATTTGATGGAATCCACTAGCCAAATCGAGGGTAGTAAAATACATACACTTTCCTAGCTTATCTAGTATGTCCGATATATTAGGGAGTGGGTACTTATCGTCTAAAGTTTTATCGTTAAGTTTTCGGTAGGCGACAACTAAACGCCACTTTTGTTTCCCGCTAGCGTCGAGCTTTTTAGGTACTATCCAGATCGGAGAGGACCATGGAGAGTAGCTTGGTCTAATTATTCCTTGCTCAAGCATTTTGTTGATTTGTCGTTTGACCTCGTCTTTATGGATGTACGGGTAACGATATGATTTTGAATAGACAGGGAGTTCGTCTTTGGTTTTAATTTCATGTTTGATTTGGTTTGTGAAGGAAAGATCTTGGCCTTCTTTAAAGAATACATCTTCAAACCGTTTGCATAGCTTAACTATAGCCTTTTTTTCTTCATTGTTTAGGTGGTTAATTCTAATTAAGCTTTCTACTGAGGGTAGGTTATTGTCAGCGCTATTATTAATTTGATGAGAATTGAACTCTATCATTTCATGTGCTAGTAGTTCGGCTCTTAGGGGTTGTTCTATATAAAATTTCTGATTTTCGTCCGTCAGGTTAATGACAGGAGCTAAGATGTGCCAATCTTTAGCCTGATAGATTCCTTCGGGAATCAGGAATTTATTGCCTATGTAGGTTTTGTTTATTAGCACGTCGCCTGTTTGAATATCAACGGGTAGTCGTAATATTTGTTTGACTTTTTTATCTATTATATAAGTTCCTGATGTGAAATTGGGTTTTAACAAGATTCGGTTTGTGGAATGTGGTGTGATTAAGATTTTATTATGGATATCTATTTGTGCCTGTATTTTGTTTAATATGTCTAGGCCTATTAAGCCGTCGAAATAATTATGGAAACGAAAAACTAGGAATTCGACGAAGCCTGGATAATTAAATTCGATGGGAGAAGGGAGTGTAATTTTTGTGTCTATTTTATGTACGCCTAAAATTGCTTTTATTTCTAATGGTTTGATCTTGTATGTTTGTTCTGGGTAAACATGTTCTGGGTTGATAAATGAATTGGACGAACCGGTGTCTATCAAAAATTTTAGGGGTTTGCCTGAGGGATGTGATATATGGATGTAAGGAAGTGTCGAGTCGTGTAAGTTATTGTCTATGTATCCAAGGGATTCGGGTAGGTGTATTGAAAATCCGAATTATCGATTTCGTAATGGTTGTCAAAGTTACCATCGTCTGTTTCTTTAGTTTCGTCTTCGGTTATTTCGTCCGTGTACGGTTCTGAATCAACGTACTGGTCTAATTTTGAATAGTCGGCTGTTGCTTCTACGTTATGTAATTCCTTACTAGTGAAGGTAGGTCTGCTTTGTGTTTGAAAATAGTTTCTGTGGGTAGTTTGAACATTTTGATTTGGTCTACGTATACTGATTCTGTTTGATCCTATGTCCATTGGTGTGACAGGTGGAGGGTTTGGTCTAGGATTATGTTGTTGGGGTTGTTGGAATGTATTTCGGAAAAACTGATTTGTTTGTTGTGGTTGAGGATATGTGAATTGTCTATTTTGTTGTGGTTGTGGGTAATATATTGGATAATGCATAGGTGTAGGTCTTGGTGGTGGTTGATTTGGTTTTTTACTAGGTAAGTTGGTTTTTGATGTCGGTGGTATTTTATTTCTTAAGTATAGTTGTCGTGAATAGTAAATGTTTTGTTCTTTAATGCATATGTCGTATGCTTCTTTTAATGTTTTAGGAACACTGGCTCTAGCTACTGGTCCTATTGGGTCTTTGAGTCCTGACAAAAAGGCTTCTAGACACATTTCTTTATAAAACTGTGTTCTATAATTTGTTACTAATTCGTTACCGTCTAGTCTAGCTAAATATTTAATGCAGATAATATGTCCATGATCTGTGCGTAGAATTCTTCTATTGTGTTATTTTGTTTAAGATAGTGTAGGTCCCTAATTAAATTTGATTCCGTCCTTTTGTCTGAGTAATGTGAGATTAAGTCACGTTTAATTTCTGACCAAACTAATGGCGTACCGTAAGTTATGAGAGCTTCATTTGCTTCACCTACGATTTTGTTTCTAATAGTTTGTAACCATATTTTTCCCTGAGGAGTACCGTCAACTGCTTGGGCTATGGATAATATTTGTTCTACATTTTGTATGAATGCATATAAAGTTTTTGAATTACCGTTAAATTCTGGAAGTTGTTTAATGGGATCTGGGATCCAAAACAAGTTACTTAATTCTTCCATGTTTAAATCTAATTTATTTAAATTGTTAAAATTACTTGTATTTACTACGTTATCTGTTTCTTTATTATAATTAACTAACTTAGGAACTTCAGGTACCGTATGCTCCGGTATTGAAGTTAAAGACTCACAACTTGCGTATTCCGCGCCGGTGTTATGAGGGAAGTTCTCTGATTTAGGATAGTGGGGGTTTTTGTTTTTCTTTTTAAAATGGAGAAATTTAGGCATAAAAATGAGAGAAGCACCAAGAACCAATTTCAGTACTTACAGTTGCTTGTGCGCTTCCATGTGGTCCGTTCTGGCCCCAAAGGATTGAAATCCACCAGTGGTGAGACTGTGACAGCGTGCAGGAACAACCACGAAGTCCGATAAGCCGTCGGAGTTGAAGACTTGTCCGGTAAACCGCCGAATAATTCTTCAAAGTTGTATCACTTAAACACACTTAGCCAGTCCTACCGGTTTCGACTGCGCCAATTAAGTTTTAATTGTTAAAACTTATAAAAAATTTAAAATTTTATTTTTATTGTTTCACAAATACGGATTACAATTTAATTGTTACAAGTTGATTGTATAACTTCTCAGAGAAGACTTCCAAGAGCAAGTTTGTTTTACTGCTTTTATATTGATCGAAGTGATTAAAGATCACGTAGATCGATTCATGTGAATTTGAGTCAGCTTTTCTTTTGTTTTAAGCGACTTGCTGATGAAAGCGTTCGTGCTAATTACAAGGTTATGAAATAATAATAACAAAATGCAAAATAAAGAATTACTAATTGCTGATATAAAGATACGTGATTCTAAAGTAAACAATAGTTTATAATGTACTAGTGAATAAGGTGGATATGTAACTATATTTATAATAAAATTGTACTATAATTTTTTCGACTGACCAGTTCATTCGGATCGTCCCAGTATATAAAGTCTTTTTGTAAATTGTTAAACTGCATCAAACCATGTCCGGATCTTGGAGAGCTTCCGGCGCGACTTCTTGTGCCATATATTTTTCTTGGTATTGCTTTTTTACCGGAACTGATTGGAAACAGCTGACTAATAATGTTTACGTACTTAAAACTTGAGCTACCTTTAATTTGGTGGTTTGGACTGTAATTTCGTCTGTGCGCATTTGTTTGCTTTAAAATTTGCCTATACGCATTTAAATTTTTAGTATTATATAAATCACTTTTTGGTACGTTCATGAAAATTAACTCATATAAACCGGGTGTTCCTTGATACGTAATATCATCAATTATTATATCATCACCATCTATTTGAAATGGTTGATTTCCAATCATCCATTCATCATCTTTTTTGTACGGCCCGTATACTGTATCGATACCACTATTTGGTTGAAGGTACAGCTGTAAGTATTTTCTTGCTATCGGTCCAAACGGTTTTATTAAATCTTTAGGTGTCGGCATTAATTTTCGAGCAACACTTTGTGCTGATCCAGAAAATTTTGGTGTTTCAAATACATTTTGTTCTTGTTCTTCTTGTTCTTCTGGATACGATTCAAAAACATCTTCTGGAACATCTTGTACTGAAATATCTTCCTCCTTCCTTGGCAGATTATAGTAGTATGCAGTTTGTTTTTCTATTTTTTTATTTTTAGTTTTAGGTGTAAACGTATTTAATATTTGCGTTTGTTCATTTTTTGTTTCCACTTTTATAGGATGTCTTTGTTTTTCATCACTTAATTTTGTGACAATTTCTTTAAGCGGGGTGGTTACTGGTTCTAGTGTACTTTGTAACAACATTTCTGATTCCACCTTCCCCGATCGTAAGGCCTTAAATTTTTTCCGTATATGGCTTGCCGTTTTTATAATGTTCTTTTTAACAAGCTCCTTCTTCTTATCCATCTTGGCGACAAGTGTTTCATGCAACGGTCTCTCAAGAACTGAAACTTCATCATGACAGCTGCTTTATTTATAAGTAAGGGATTAATATCAGTTAACAGCCCGGCTATTGCCATAGTTATAGCAGTTAACAGCCCGTTGAAACCGGCTATCAGCCTGGCTTAAAAAAGTTAATACACCGGTTGACCAACTCATCAGCGCCCTTTCCAAAAGCGGTCAAGCTTGTTTCGATATCTCCCATTATGAATATCATCTTCTTTGCAGATAGTTAAGAATCCATATTTATCTTGCCAGCATTCTTGACATAGGTTTTTGAATTCTGTGAAAGACATATCGGTATTGATGTGATCATCGTAAATATGTTTAAGATTTAGATCATCTTGTTTGAAGACAGCAATAAAATTTGTATTGTCCCGAACATTATGTTTGGGCGCTGCTGTATACGTCTGTGTTAGGTAAAAACAATCGTCGTTGTAGTGTCGAGAGTGACAAAAATATTCTTCTATTATGGCTTTTTTCTCCCGAACAGATACGTCGTCGAATATTATCAATGAATTTGGTAAAGCGTCCATTGGTGGTATGACATCGTCGTTATTGGAGAATGTAAAAAACCCCATACCTTTAACAAGTTTAATAATTTGTTTTAGATATTCATATTTCGGTTGATGCAACGATTTGGAGTAGATGTATACATTTTCAAACGTCAAGCCATTGGGGTGTTGTATTAGTGAAATAAGCAGTGAAGTTTTTCCACATCCACTCGGTCCACAAACGACTGCTCTAATACTGTTGGGTAGTAGTGGGCCGTTTTTCTTGGAGTTGCCGCCATTATTCAATGGCAATTCAAAATCAATTACCGGTAGGGTTTCCCGCTGTTTTATAAATGAAGACATTTCACTGATGTTGTTCGAATTAGATTATTTTGTATATTAACAAGTTATGTAAAATTGTAATCTATTTATAATATCTATAAAAACAGTTAGCATACATTTTTGTTTTCAGTTCACCTTAATATGCTTGTGCGAAAACAACAAGATGCCAGTTGCAGACAAACAAGTAAAGTGAAAACATCTGGTAGGGGACTAATAAATTTTACAATCAACAAGCTGCCATTTGAACTACACATACCCGGCTACCAGTACTGTGGACCTGGAACTAAACTACGAGAACGATTGTTGCGAGGCGACCCCGGTATCAACAAATTGGATGCTGCATGTAAAGAACACGATATCGCCTATTCACAATTCAAAAATATTAACGATCGACACAAGGCTGATTTAATTTTAGCCAATAAAGCGTGGGAACGAGTTAAATCAGCAGACGCAAGTTTTGGTGAACGAGCTGCTGCTTGGGCTGTGACGAACGCGATGAAATCAAAAGTAAAATTGGGGATGGGTCATTCAAATAGGAAGAAGGCAAACAAAAGTGGAAAGAAATTAATATTTGGTGCTGGAGTTCGTGACATAAGAAGTATATTGAAGAAAAACAAACCAAAAACTATAAAAGATTCAGTCAAAATAGCACTGAAAGCGGCTAAAAAAATTTTCAAGAACAACAAGAATCAGTTTACATCACCAAGGATTATACCGATACCAAAAACTGGAGGAATTTTACCATTTCTAATTCCACTATTTGCTGGATTGTCTGCCGTGGGATCACTTGCTGGTGGTGCTGCTGGTGTTGCAAAAGCAATTAATACGTATAAAACAGCGCAAAAACAGTTGGATGAAAATCAGAGACATAATAAGATGGAAGCAATCGCTCTCGGATTGAAATCTGGTACTGGACTTTATTTAAAACCGTACAGAAAAGGATGGGGTCTTTTTATCGAATCAAAAAACCACTGAACGAGCTGTCCAATAGACCGTTAACTAATTACGACATCTATCAGTTTGGAAACAAGTATTTACCAAATTTCCGTGGTGTATTCATGAGGGACGAATTACCAAAACGACCATGGCGAAAGGAATGCGGTGTCGTTAATTTGGAAAGTTCATCCGGATCTGGAAGTCATTGGGTGGCATATGCAAAATACAATAAAAATGTGGAATATTTTGATAGTTATGGGAATTTACCACCGCCTGTTGAAGTTGCAAAATATCTGCATGGAAACAATATTAAATATAATTATAATGTTTATCAAAATTATAATAATTTTAATTGTGGTCATCTTTGTTTAGAATTTTTATACAACAAAAGCAATTTTGTATAAATAAATATTTCTGTAATGTATAACTTGGTTTATTTGTATCTTAAACATCATGTCGTTCACACTAACCTTAAGTGGAAACTCATCAATATTAACTGCTGATTATTTCCCGCCTATTGAATTACCCGGTAATTATGTTTGTGGACTAATTAATTTCGAGACGTATAATTCTGTACCAAACGTGGATGAAACAAATAATTTGTTTCATTTCGGTGATGACGACAAAGCTCCACATTACATCGAGATACCTGTTGGTAATTACGACTTGGAAGACTTGGAAACTTATATAGATGATATGTTGACAAAGAGTGGTAAAACAACTGCTAATGCGCAGCTCTTACTACGTGCAAATAACAATACGTTAAAAAGTTCAATTAAATGTACGGAAACAATACATTTTGATAAAGACCGATCTATCGGATCATTGTTGGGTTTCAATAAGCGAAAACTACATAAGGGTCACTATCATAATTCGGATAAGCCGATGAACATTATGAAAGTCAATCTGGTGCAAATTGAGACAAATATTACGACAAACAGCTACCTGAATAACATTCAATCACATAATATTTATTCGTTTTCTATACAAGTTGAAGCTGGGTATAAAATAAGTGAGATACCAAATACAATAATCTATATGCCTGTGAGCGTGCAACGAATAACATCTCTAGTGCTCCGTATTGTGGATCAAGACGGCAATTTGGTTAATTTTCGAGACGAAACGATAACGATTAAGTTACACTTAAAGCCGGCATAAAACATGTTGGTATTTAATGAAGAAAAACCAGTCCGATCAAACAGTTTACAACTTACCACCAGCCTAAGCGGATCGGTGACAAGAAAGCGACCATTAACTTTGGCAAACGCAAATTTTCTACAACAGTTGGGCTTGACTTTGAAGAAAAAGAAGAAGAGAAAAAATGAATAGTATTTTAAACGTCAGTACGGCTATTAATTTTGATGAAAGCATTTCGAAGCTAGAGTAGCATGCGTATTCACCATTTTTGAATGCATATAACAACAGCGACGAAATTCGAATTTGTATACAGGATCAAAATTTAATTTTATTACCGCACAAGAGTTATCTTTACATAGAAGGACGGCTGCTGAAGAGTGATGGAACGGTATCGACTACAACGGAATTAAGCAATAATTCAATGGCGTACTTGTTTGAAGAAATGCGATATGAACTAAACGATGTGGAAATTGATCAATGTAAATACGTCGGTCTAACTACTACACTAATGAATTATTTATCATTAAATGAAAACCAGAGTCAGCAGCTACAAAACGCAGGATGGTGTGGTCCAGATGAAAAAATCAAAGTATCTGATAAGGGATATTTTAATTTCTGTCTACCGCTGGATCGAGTGTTTGGTTTCATTAACCATTATAAGAAAGTTATTATTAATGCAAAACATCAACTGATTATGATTCGCGCGCGAACCGATCTGGATGCAATTGTTTCAGTAACGGATAACGTCACTTTTGATATACACAAAATTCAATGGATGGTTCCGCATGTTACAGTTGCTGATGAGTCGAAATTAAAGCGGGTTCTACACGATGCTACGAACGTTCCTTCGAACGTTCGATCGAACGTTTGAGGCAATTAAGTTCGATAGTTGGTGCGACGAATGTATCTGCTACACGGTGAATCGAATGTTTGATCCAATACGAATGATCATGTGTTGGTACTCAGTGGCCGACGCTGTTATCTGTCTGATGTTATCTCTAATGTTATACACATGAACGAGTCGTGCAGCTGCTGAGTCGAACCAACCAACGCAACCAACATTGACCTTCAAACGTTCGAAGCATCCCTTTGACTCGGTGCAAAAATACCGACATCGAACGGGACACGACCAAATGCGAACGTTTGACGGTCGACATTGGACACTCGTAGGTTCGAACAAAGGCTACACGATGCTATGAACCATCCAACGTCGAATGTTGGAAGGTGTTCGTAGCATCGTGTAGCAGGGGCTTAAGATTGGTAAAAATTGTGGAAAATAGTCAAGATATACCTATCGCTTTTCGTACTTGGGATATGCACATTCAGCCGACGGTTCCAATAACCAAACACAACATTTGGACAGTGAAAACAACGACACAACTGGAAAAACCGCGTTATATTATATTTGCATTACAAACAAATCGGCGTAATAAAAAAGAGAAAAATGCTACCATTTTTGATCACTGTGAACTTTTTGATATCAAGGTGTATTTGAATTCCGAGAAATATCCATACATGGACCTGAATTTAGATTTCGCTAATAATAAATATGCACTGGCATACCATATGTATTCAAAATTTCAAGAAGCCTACAATGACTTGAAGAATACTACAAATGAACCATTGTTAAATCGTGAAGAGTATAAAAAAATGCTCCCATCATCTTCATTGATTACTCTCATCAAAACGAATCTCTGAAAAGTGGACCTGTGGATATACGAATTGAATATAAAACATCAAAGGAAATACCAGAGAATACATCTGCGTTTTGCTTGTTATTACACGATCGCATAGTTCAATATAATCCATTGGCAAACATCGTCACGAAATTTGTATAAAAAGCCGTATTTGATTTTTGACCGATTATTCTTACTTCAGACTTTGCATCATCATCATCATCATCATCATCACGATGGGTGACGTGGTGATTGTTGACTTTCAAGGATTTCAAAATACAACAAAAGCAAGTTTTTATGTCAAATAATTGGCTATACTGAAATTTAATTCTGATAAAGGATATTATAATGATGACTACACACTATAACATTTCGTTTTTAAATGGCCAATTCCATTTTGTGGTTTGAGTGAAAAGGACCAACAGACTGCCCGCTGGTTACGAAAAAATTATCATGGATTCTCTTGGATGGATGGGCACATTGACTATGAACAATTGCAATATATTTTAATGGATGCATTACGCACAACCCGAATCGTGTACGTGAAGGGTGAAAAAAATTTCGCTATCTTAAACAACTATTGCCATCAACAAGCATCATGAATTTTGAAGTACTAAACTGTCCAAAGCTACGGACCCTGGTGACAACTTACAACAGCCCTCGTTGTGGAAGTCATTTATCTGGACATTGCGCATTACAAAACGCTATATCTCTGTACAAACATTATTGTTATAACATATAATTTTAATAAAAACAATTTTTGGAAAAATGTGTTTTTATTTTTGGGAATAGGAGTATACATAAATAAATCAAAATATATATTTTTAAAAAATATTTATTAAAAAGAAATGTATACGTTTTTTAAATTTATTGATCTTCATTTTATACATTTTTTTTTAAATTTATTGATCTTCATTTTCAACATATAAAGCTGGATCGTTATAAAAATCTAACGTATTTATAAGTTTAAATTCAATAGCATGTGTTTTGCCAATTTCACCATTGTTAACAACCCCTATAATTTGCGTTGAAAATTTAATTGCGTTGAACATTCGGTCTTCCATGTTGTCGAACCTATTGGGGAGCGTCAAAAATCCAGCCTCCAATTCTAGTATCGTCTTCCGTTTTGCTTCGCCATTCGCCCAGAGGATCTGAGAGTGTGCATTAGATCCGCGATCGAACATAAATGGCAACGTGAGTGGAACAACCTCACGGCTAAGCTCAGACAGGTGAAACCTGAGGTCCGAAGAACTCCGGCACCTGTAAATCTGAGCCGGCGAGAGAGTGTGGCCCTGACGCGTTTACGCTTGGGCCACACGGCGTTAACACATCGTCATCTTCTCGCCGGTGAGGATCAGCCAAGGTGCGCCGCCTGCGGGACGGCGCTGACCGTGAGGCATATAGTTGAGGAATGTGTAACCTTTGAGCCTTTGCGCCAGAGGTTACTGCCAGAGAGGCAGCTCCCGAACAACGTAGCCAACGCTTTAAGGTACGATACTATCTCTGAAAGAAAGATGATTGAATTTCTCAGAAATTCGAACCTTCTTCAGAGACTGTAGGGGCTTTTCATCTCATATTTTATTTAAGTCGTCTCTTGATTCTCCCCCGACAGAGAATTTTATTTTTCAGCTATTTTAATCTATGTGTTTTCAAGATTTTTGTGTTGTCTTATTTATTAACAATACCCTGTTCCAGCTCGTCTGGCAGGGTACTTTTAGTCCTATCGTTATGCCACTAAGGGCCTTTTACACCCTTAGTGGTACTGTTTGTTATTTATACTTGTCTTGTTTTGTTATTGTTTTTTAACGATGTATCACCAAGGGCTCTTTACACCCGAGGTGGTACATCATTTGTTTTTATTTATCTGTGATATTTTGTTATGCCGCTGTGGGCCTGTTGTTATGGCTCCACAGCGGTATTGTTTTAACTCCTTATTGCGTCGCTGGTCGGCCTGTGGCCTCCCAGCGACGTAATAAGTTTTTTTCTGTGATAACACTGTGATTTTTTTTTCTAGTCTTGTTTTTTGAGTGTTTCTAGTCAGGTTCCTCCACACCGAGGCCCTTTACGCCTCAGGGGGAGTCGCAGCGATGGTCTTCAGGCCTTGGTGACTGGACGCTCTGTCTAGTACTTATCGTACCGTCACCAAGGACTGTCCGCTCCTTTTAAGCCCTGGGATGGCAGGGCCCATCGTTGAAATTTTATCTGTGTATGTTTGTCCGTTGTCTAATGCATTTACGTGTTCCTGTCTGTTTTGTGTATGTTTTTATTTTTACTGTGTATGGCGGCGCATGCCCTTAGTTGGCGATGCCGCCGGACATAAAAAAAAAAATAATAATAGTGAAATATCATTTCTCATTTTAGAAATATATAAAGGTGAAAATAAATAAAAAACTATTTTTAGAAACAGTTCATTTTTTATTTAAATATATAAGTATATATATTTAGTATTCAAGCATTGTTAATACAAAAAATGTGTGTAGGTATATATATATATGTATGTAATTATTAATTTTGTGTGATTTAAGGAGATATTTTTTCCATCACTCCAATCAGGTGAGTTCGGGATTTACAATCGAGAGTTCCTCTAAGGAAAAACAAAAATTAGATATTACCAATATAATAAATATATGTATGTCGTGCCACGAGATTTTCCGTTGAATAAAGTACCGTCCCGGATATAACTTCGTAGATGCGAAGCTTACTCGTATTTGGACCACACAAATAGATGATTGATTGATTGATTGATGAGTTTTTTATATAGGATCGCCAGATGCATTTGTTAAGTAAAATGCAACAAAAACCTTTTTTAATAATTTTTATAATCATTTATTGTTGAAAACACTTTTACTGAAAGATATTGCTCTAAGTTTAAGAAATGAAAAATGTTTAAATTTTAACAATCAAATTTTATTTAAAATATAAGTATTTTTTACATAGTAACGGTGCACCGTTACTTTTGAATTAATACAGACTGAATTAGAATTTACTGAATGAACTGAATGAATTTATTGTTTGGGGTAGCGTATTTATACAATTTTTATTGTCATTAAAACAAAGAGAAATCGTTCTTGAAAATTCAGTGTCCGCTTTCTAATGACGTAACATTAGAATTTGTCCTTCACTAGTTGCTGTATGTAGTTACTCACGTTGGCGGCATACTGGCGTGGAATGTATTTCGCTGTGGGCACCACACACCCCTATGTTTAGAGTAGATCATAACTTGAAAGGTTTGATCTTTAAAGAAATGGCTCGAGCGGTCTTGACCGATTGGTTGTTCGTGACGGCTGTCTTCTTGTTGGCAAGTGGGTTTGGCTAATGGTGACGTCGTCATAACGAGGTGGAGCACAAGGAATGAGTTGATTTTCTTCTGAACTTATTGGCGTGAAGTGGCTCGTTTTTGATGTTGGGGCCGTGAACGCAGTTGTAAATGTTGACGCAGCCCTTGGTACATGATTTATTAAGAAGGCTCTTAATAAATAAAAAAAATGATAGCTTATAGAGGACGAATATTGTACCTAAAACAGAAAACAAAAATAGCGAATTTTTTATGTAGGTCCACGTGGATGTGGAGATGCGCTGTCCCATTATTTTGATGGTGTTTTCGAGTCTTCTTTCAACTTCTTTATTCAGATCCTTGATTCTATGTTGATTTTCATTTAATTCATCTAAGTTGATGTGAGTGAGTTTAATTGGATTGATTGAAGATAGTTCGATATCTGATTTACTTAATTTTTTTATACAATCATCTTCCTCTTGTAGATTGATGTTAGGAATGAAGTCGCGAATAGAGTGGTTTTTGATGGTTGGATACGTTTCAATTGTGTGTGTAGTCGCGTGGCCTTTGCATTTGTTTTGTAATTGAATCTTTTGCGTTCCCAGTAGCTCGATTGCATCGGATTCATTTGGGCAGACTATGTTCAATGCAGTTGGTTCACTGGTGGAGCATATCCAAGTGTTATCGTTGATTTCCTGCCATATCTCTTGCTCGGCGTAGTATGTCTTGATTTCACATTCTTTCGGGATTTTCTTCGTGGTGGGATCCAACAGTTTTTTTTCGCAGTTTTGATGTGTTAAGCTTGACGTGGTATGGATGTCGCTGCACAAGTACCTTCCTTGTTCGTACTCTTGGCATTTATTCTTCGTCTTTAACGTAATATGCGTGGTCCGACTTAAATTGATTATTAGGTAAGGGTAATTAACGTGAATTATGGAAATTTGTTTCAGGTCTGTTGGATTGTGATTAGGTAATGGAAATAAGTGGTAAAGAATAAATTGATCTAATTTTATTACTGGTATTTTAATTTCAATAACCAAAGTATGACCTAAATTAATTGGTTTGGCTTTAATAACCTTATAATAATTTTCTAAATTTTCCCATTTAGGTTCGAATGGTAAATTAAACTTTTGACTCTGAATTAATTCGTCTAACAGTGTTCTAGGTGGTAAAATTTTGAAATCTACTAAGTTATGTCTAGCCAACGTGATTGCATTTTCAAAATTTTCTAATTCTTTGTAAACTTTATTAATTAAATTTTTTAATAGGATGATATGTTCATTTATGTTAATACTATGTAGTTCGCGATCAAGTGCAATTTTTGTTTGATTTATATTTTTATTGTATATCGTTATGTACGAATTTAACTTAGTCTCGATTGTACTGATCTCATTTTATGTTTGTTCATCTTTGACAATGAGTCACTTATAAGACGTATTTGAGACTGTACCATCATGTGAATCTTATCCTGATTGTTAACTAGGTTGTTTATCGCGTCAGTGAAATATTGTGCATCGTCTGCGGATGGGTTTCCAGTAATTTTGTGCCAAAGAGACCCAATTACATCAAACCATCCATGCTCATATTCTACTTGTACAGACCGTTTTTTGCGCGTATGAGTATTATCTAAATTATAAAGATTTGTCAGATCACTAAATTTTATTTTTAGTTCTGCTAGCTCGTTATTGAGTAATTGGAAATTTAGTTTACAATTAATATTTTCTTCAATTAAATTACACATATGAGTAGATTGAGAATAAGTATTTTCTATACTAGATATCGTTTTAGTTAAATAGCTAATATTATAGATATGTAAAAGACTTATGAAACTAGTAACTAATTTAACATCCCCTTCTACATTATAATAGACACCGGGATTATTATTTAATTTTGTTAATTCGTAACTACGATTTTGAACAACTTGGTTCATTGATAGAATTGTTAACAATAGGAGGATGATTTTGATCATCTTTGCTTTCATTATTTGTTTCGTCACCTGAAACAAATAATTTTAAGTGTTTAAAATGGTAGTTAACATTCTTTTTGCCTAATTTTAAAAGGGCTGTATGGTTTTATCTTCAGGATTTTATAAGGCCCTTTAAATCTTGGGTTGATACCTTTCTTTAATAATTTCGTTTCGAGCAATACTTTGTCGCCTACTTTAAAATTATATTGTTTATTGGTTTTGTCATAGTATTTTTTGTTTGTTTCTTTGGAAACTTGTAGATTTTGATTGGCTATTTCGCGTAATGTTTTTAATTTAGTTGTGATTTCTTCCGTAAATTGGTGATAAGATGGTGTGTGAGTTGTGCTAGAGATTAATTTTGGGTTATTACCATATACGAGTTTATAAGGTGTTTCACCCGTTGATCGGTTTATGTGGGTGTTATAACTAAAACAAGCTAAGTGAACATATTGGTCCCAATTATCTTTATTTTCATTCGTAAATATTCTTAAGTAATCCTTCAAAGGACTGTGTTCACGTTCTAATGACCCATTGGTAGATGGATTATAAGGCGTGGTTTGTTTGTGTCGTATATTAAGTATTTTGTTAATTTCTTTTATTAGGTCGGATGTAAAACTTCCGCCTCTATCAGTTAGGATGGTGGTGGGGAACCCAAACCTAGTACAGTAATCAATGAAGGGTATGGCTACGTTAATTGCTTGCTGGTCACTGATTGGGTACGCTCATTTAACACTCCCGGAGTATTTGTCCACTCCCGTCCGTTCCCATTCCCGTAAAAAATTCTCACTCCCGCCCGTTCCCACTCCCGTCCGTTTTCAGAAAATCATACCCGTTCCCGTCGGGACCCGGCGGGACCCTTGAAACTCCCGGCCCGATTCCCATCTCTAGCACAAACCAATGAACACTATTTATTATACTACTAGACAAAGCGTAAAGCCTAAACTTACATATTATATATAAATAGGCATAATACTTATCTCTTTTAATTCTTTTTGTTATAAAATTATCTTTATTCTTATCTGCTGATAAAATTAATATGTATGTATACCCCGAGCCTACAATAAATTTGATTTCTATAGCAATACAGCATGCATACATTAACTTCGGCCTGTTTAAATGCACACTTTGTATAACGAATGAAAGTATGGAAAAATACCTAGAGCTGGCGGCGTTGTAGAAACAGATTTCTCGATTGTGGGCGTTTGCAAACAATTGTTATATGCCAAAAGTAGAAGCAGATTTCTGATCCCGCGCTCTCATAACAAGTCTTAACGTGTGTACTAAAAATAGAAACTGATTTCCGATTTAGCATTCCGCTAACAAGTTATAACATGCGTGCGGACAATAATTCTAAAAAATATTTATCATATCACAATTCCAAAGTCCGGAGTGTCTTATCAGCACCAATTAACTTTAATGAGCGCGCAACGTTCAAAAAAACTAGCCAATTAACTTAAATGAACATAAAAAAAAACCCACACACAGACCAATTAACTCAACCAAACAACAACGGCTTATCACACAGACTAATTAATCAACTCAACAAACAACAACGGCTTATCGCACGCTTATAATAACTATAGACCAATTAGCCGCCGGAAGTCTGATAAAACAAGTACAGTACGACCCAGAACCATACACCTTAAAACAATTTCGAAAGCAGTCCGGAAAATTGGGGTTCTTCTGTGCCCCAAAATATACACAGCCTACCTACTGAAGAGATTGAGGTTGTATGACCTGCTTCAGCGTCATCACTATCTATCCTTGCTTTTATTGGGGGTTCGTCTGAACTACAGCGGTTTCTGGTCTTCTTTTCCGATTGAAAAAACTGGACAGTTGAAGTTGTTAGGACATCTTGTGTATCCACTTGTGCATAAGTAGAGAGTTGTTAAAAAACTTCCACTGATCGACAATGCACTTTGCTAATTACATAACTAATTATAAACTAATTACATAACTAGAAATTCAAAATAACAAAATAAATCCACAACGTTCACAGCGTACAAATGCTTAACAGCGATCAGCCAGTAGCCAGTACTAACATCTATAACCTATGATTGGGTGACAGACGAAACTGACAGATTAGTGCCGGCAGCGTTGCCAACCGACACTGAGAAAATGCCTCATGACTCTCACAGTAAGCTGAAAATTTCGCGCACTCACGGAAACGAATTGAAATAACAAATGTAGTTGTGATAAATTGTTGTCAGTCAATACAATAATGGGAGTTACGTAAAAAAATAATTAATTTAAAGTCAGATTAAAACTAATGAGAAATGCTAGGATTAAACGCCATTCAAAATCAATTATTAATATATTTTAGGCTATTTTTAGTAGTCCTTATTAAAACTGGGGGGCAGCTGCCCCCCTGCCCAGGGCTAGAACCGCCACTGTTAATACAATTTGTTTCTATATGTGATCAATATAATACAAGTGACCGTAATAAAAATTATAAATCAACACATTAAAAAATGAGTGATAAGTAGGAAATTTTTAATTTAACAATCTGACACTGCATTGTTAGTTTTTTTTTTGTTTCTTTTAGAATATACGAAATATAATATATTTCGTATATTCTGATAGAAACATAAATATAAAATATAAATATAAATATTTTTGTTCTATGGTAACATTATTCATGACGGCAATATTCAAAAGCGCATTTGCCATTACAACGTTACGGTTTTGGTAAGTGCAACCATCTGAATACAGTATAATTCTTCTCTGTCATATTTTCGCTATTATCTTCTATATATCTCTCCAAAAAATACATCCAAACCGATGCAAATTCCTGTGAATTTAGCCCACCTTCACCCTCATTCCAAAGAAAACAATAGCCCTTGTTCTTAATCGCATCATGGAAACACAAATTGGGGACTTGCATTTTGGTGTGATAATACATTGTACTAACGTTTGATTTTGGAGCCAGTAAAACTGCTTGTAAATCTACAGTAAAAAGACAATTTTCTTTTTCCTTATCATTATTCTTCTCTACGCTTGCTTCATTTTTTTTATCTTTGTGTAACTGATAGTCTAGCTTCGATAAACCTGCTCACTTTATACGATGCACATTTTTCGCAGTGATTTTTTTTTTCGAAGTAAATAGTGAAATATTTTTTGAGTTAAGTACGTCATTAAAGTGAGTTCTTGATAGTGGCTTCGAGCTTTTAATTTTACACCAATCTGTAACGTATAAATTGTATAAGCTTAACTTAGATGTGAATTCTGGAAGAAGGTAGGTTTTAGACGTTTACGTTCTGCAATAATGAGACTCCATTTTCGGTAGTGAATCTAAAAATTCAAGTAATAATTGACGCCTTTCTGTAGACGAGTTATGACAATTATTAGAAAGCTTCTGTCTAAGTTGACTTGGCTCGTTTCTGTCGCACAATGATTTCTTCCAGTTGAGTACTGTCCACTGGCCTGTCCCAAGAGTATTCAAATACATTGTTTTGCAGACCCTAATATTATTATCTTTGACTTTTAGATGGTATTTAACAGACTGAGATCTTCTTGATTTATTTTCTACCTTTCTGTCTCTAGCCCTTTTGGTCGCACATAGTGTAACGGTATCATTAACCCACATTTTTTTTCTCCCCACGTGGCCACGTTAACTTAGCCCAAAAGTTTTCAGAAATCTCAATTCGATCATTTTCTTCAATTTCATTGCATTTTAAAAGTTAGCCCTTATTGCTTAAACATTTCTTCTTCATTTTTCTGTTTGACTTTGGAATATTATAAGCCCATTTTCCTTCTTCTGTTTTAATTCTTCCCAAATATTTTTGACCTTTTTCTCTTCGTTTTTTTTTTATTTTGTGAAGCAACCCAATTATTTCTGTCGACGCCTTTTACGCAAAGTACTTTTTTTTGGTAGATCAAGATCGGTTTCAGATTCAGAGGTACAGGTGTAAGGTACCAACGATCTTTTATTCAAACTGGTTTCTTCATCAGAGTTTGAAAAATGTATATTACTATTTCCAAAAGATTCGGTAGGTATTTCATTTTCATCAATCATGGGTTTAAGAAGCGTATTTTCAGTCGTTATTGCATTTTGATTATTTGTTCCTTCGAACGTCATATGTAGGTGTAAAAAAAGAGCTATCGAGAACTAGGATATTATCCTCTTGTACTGCACAAGAAGCCCGGCACTGTAGTTGTAGGAGGGTCAAGAGATTCATCAATAAGCTCCAATTGAACATCGTTTATAATATAAAATTCTGATAGGTGCTAAGGTTGAATTTCTTCTATATTTCGTTTTGTATGATCATTAATATTTACACTTGCCTGAGGATTATTGAGAGAATTATTTGAAGACGATTCTTGCAATGCTAAATTTATTAATAATTTACCCCGTGACATCTGAAATACATAAATGAGAAAAAGGAATATTTCTACCACATTCACCAGAAGTAGTTTAAGCAAAGTATGCGCAATTCTGTCTAGTTAAAGTCCCTTGTTTTTATTTTGTTTTTATATTTAAACTATCTATATTAGTTATTCATTAGGTAACGGAAAAAAAAGAATTTCTTTTTATAAAAACTAACAATTACATTTAAGAAACTTTATTATACATGAAAATTAGATTACTAAATACGTTATTATTTTACTTAAAATTTAGATTATAAAAACAAACAATGATAACGCTATAATTACAAATATAATACAAAACTGCTATATTCGAGATTAAAAACTTACCATTTATGGAAATCAATCACAATTTTAACCCCTAACTGGTACTTGTATTTCAAAGATCACTTAAGGTACACGTGGGTTAGTTTTGACCCGTCCCAGATTTTGACTCATATTTTAATATTTATAGCAAAAAATTTAGAAAAACCGATGATTATCATTTAAGCTAACTTTGTTGATAATGAAAATTCATCAAAAATATGTAAATGTATAGAGGTATCGAAATTGTTGATAAACAACAACATTCGGTCTTAATTTTTATTGCGAAAACAAAGGGTAACATCAATACCAGTTTTTTAAAAATCTCAACATAATTAACTTTTTTTAAGAAATCAACAAAAATTAAACATTTCTCTTTGAAATAATCATACTTTTGACAAAAAAACTAAATACTATGAAAAATAACAACTATGTTTTTGGCTAGTAGTGAAATAACAAAAAAAGCGCTTATCTGCTAGAAAATAGAACTTTTAGTAATTTATGTAAAAGATCGAAATTACAAACAATTTTGACATGTCGCAAACATTTCACAATGATTTTTGCAAATATATTTCTGACATGTTTTGCAAACAATATTAGTTTTATTTTCTTTTTTACTCGGACACAACTGACAACGTTTGCGTTTCCTGTCTCGTGCATCAAGCGAACTGTGTGAAGGCTGCTCATCGATATATGATGGAGTTTTATCACCCAAGACACTTGATATAAGCAACTTCACATCTCTGCGCAAATCTGGAATACCAAATCGAGTAATCATGTGTGGTTCAACTAATTTCCTACCCAATCAGCGTTAAATTTTCTTCAGTCCATGGGACTAGTTTGGTTAATGCTCTGACAGTACAGAATATAGCTGTTCGCTGTTGAGATGTTGAGCATAGCATAAAAGACAGTCATTGGCCATCTCTTAGTTCTTCGACTAACTGAATAATTTGCCACCTTTTGATCAAAAGGTACGAGTCGACTTGATGCAATTGTAGCGCTAATCGTTTGTAGCGCTACAAATGTTGCAATGGTGTGTACACTTAAAGACGTGTTTCGCGCTACATTTGTATCTGCAACATGGTATCGAGGATTCGTGATACAATTTGTTGCAATGTGTTGCACCAATTGTGTAAACTAGCTGCAACATTTGTATCGCGATACATTTATTTTTTTTTTTAAACACTCTTTTTTTTACCTACTCTTTTTTTTCTACTGAACGTTGTTTAGTTGTATGTTGACATTTTATGTGTGTTGATCAGTGACAAATATGTCAAAAAATAAAATTGCTGCTGCTTTTATTGTTGTCACGAATTTAAAAAGGAAACATGTCAATCAAAAACGTAAAAAAAATATGGGTACGAGATTGGATTGCGAATAGGAGTCAACAAGGGGCTTATAATCAATTGATGACTGAATTACAAAATGGAGATCCTGATTTTTATGAAAATTTTTTACGTATGTCCGCAGCGGATTTCAATTATTTATTAGGATTAATTTCGGAAAAGATAAAAAAACAGGATACACGAATGAGAAAAGCAATTACTCCTGGTGAACGTCTTGCTGTTACTTTGCGATATTTAGAAACTGGTAAATTAAGCCGATAACTGATAAATTACCAAACAGTAGCTTTATACATTTTTTGATTTACAGGTGATTCCTACAAATCGTTAATGTATCTCTTCCGAATTCCTCAAACAACAATCGCAGGAATCATTCCAGAATGCTGCAATGCAATTTATGATTGTCTACAGGGGAATATTTAAAAGTGGGTAATAAAAAATCAGTAAAAATTATATTACAGTTGATTTATTAATAATTAAATAAAATTGTAACAAAAATTAATATTTGATCAAAAATCAATCAAAAAACTGTGTTTCTTCTTCTGACCCGACTTGAGATCCGCTACTATTGGATAAAATTGTTATTTGTGAACATTCCGGTGGAAGCGCTTGTGACTGTTGACTAACTGTTGCTTCTTGCTCTGCATATTTTACTAAAATTTTCGATATTTCCACCTTTGCTTTTTTTCTATGTACTGGGTGGGCCAAATAAGACCTACTAATGTTAAACACGGATAACTCTTGTAATAATCATTTATTTTGATTAATTTTTTTTATACATTAAATACATATTATGGAAATTATCTATGAAAGATTACATCAGACAAATGTCCACCATTTTCCTCGATACAGAGGTTGGCTCTTTTTAATGCATTTTCCATTACACCACGTAATGTTTCTGGTTGGATGCTCAATATTTCGTTTCGGATATTCTGCTTCAGCTGTCTAATAGTCTCGGGTTTATTAATATACACTCTGTCTTTTAAATATCCCCATAAAAAAAGTCGGGCGCAGTTAAATCTGGCGAACGAGGTGGCCAAGGAAAATCTGAATTTTTTGAAATCAGACGTTCGCCAAAAATTTCACGCAGCAGGTCCATAGTTTGCCTAGCAGTGTGCGCAGTTGCTCCATCTCTTGTTGAAACCACAAATTAGGATTCTGCTCTGCCACTGGCCGCAAAAAGTTTTCAATCATTGTTCGATAAGAAGCTCCGGAAATCGCTTCCGGCGTTCCATCCCTATCCTCGAAGAAATATGGACCAATAACTCTATTGGCCATAACACTGCACCAAACAGTACATTTAGATGGGTGCAACTGATGCTGGTGTGTTGCTCTTGGATTTTCAGAGCCCCAAATTCAGAGCCATCAAAACATTATTTAAAAAATCGATTTGTGTAGCTAATTGTGTAAAACGAATAGCGTATTGTAGTCGTTGTTGGTGGTCTTCCGGTAGCAGTGTTTGCACAATTTGAATTTTGTATGGGTACATCTTAAGATTCAACCTGAAAGTTCTACGCAATGTCGTCCTGGAAATGCCCAATTGGCTGGAACGACGGCGAGTTGAGACAGATGGATCATCTGCAACACTCTGCCGCACAGTTTCCACGTTGTCTTCAGTGCGAATATTTCGATGGACACCTCTTCCAGGATGGTTGGCCACTGAACCCAGTTCCTCAAAACGACTGACCAAATGTGTGGTCAGTCGTTGTGGGAGCGGATCTTGAATTAAAATATTGCCGATATTTACGCTGTGTCATAACAATTGATCGTTGACAAGAATAGAAAAAATCGATAATTTTAACCCGTTGTCTTGTACTGTATGTTTCCATAATAAATTTCCAAGAACTCAGCTATAACCTTCAAAAAGAAAAAAATAATTATATCAAAAAATAAAAAAGTTATTTGTGTTTAACATTGGTAGGTCTTATTTGGCCCACCCAGTAGTTCGGTCATTTCCCTGAGTTCTGCAGCTACGTAATCTCCAAAAATTTGGTGACTGTCAGCAGGCTTATTTAATACTGCTAATGCCTGTGCGTACGCCGTATCTTCTTCGGTATTTCTGGTTGGTTTTCTTTTTCTTTTTTTGGTGGACTCTGTAGCTTGAGAGACTTCAGTCTCAGCATCCGTGTACGTATTAGTATCCGTAAATGAGTTTTCCATGTCTGGTGGAATGTCATTCTAAAAAAAAAATAAAAATAAAAAAATAAAAAATAATTTTTTTATAATGTATTTAGTATTATTTATTATCTTAAATGTTTAAAAAATAAAATATTTTTTTTTAAAATATTTTTCTAGATACCGAAGTCAGAAGAAGAATGGGAACAAATTGCTTATGAATATGAGAAAAAATGGCAGTTTCCTTATTGTCTGGGTGATCCTCATTAGACGGAAAACATATTGTCCTAAAAGCTCCACCACATAGCGGTATTCGCTTTTTCAATTATAAAGGTTACCATAGAATCGTATTAATGGCTCTTGTAGATGCACACTACAAATTCACCTACATTAACGTAGGTTGTAATGGACGAATTTCAGATGGTGGTGTTTTTGGAAACTGTTCATTGTCACTCGCGTTAGAAAATAACAGTTTGAACATACCAGAACCTCGCCCACTTAAAGGTAGAAATCAAGAAACACCTTTCGTAATTGTTGCCGACGATGCATTTCCTTTAAAACCTTACCTAATGAAACCTTTCCCTTTTAAACAAATCGAAACGCATGTTCCTACTTCCGTATTTAATTACCGACTGTCACGAGCAAGAAGAGTTGTAGAGAACGCGTTTGGCCTCATTGCTCAACTCTTTCGCGTATTGAGACGACCAATTGAACTATGTTCAACAAAAGTTATATCGGTTGTAAAATCAATATGTGTGTTACACAATTACTTGTTCACCCGAAAAGACTCTAAACGATTCTATGCTCCTCCAGGATATTTGGATGAGGTTAATGAAGCAAATATTACGGAAAGCAGTTGGCGTTCAGAAGAAGCACCAACACATAACTTGTTTAAACTTATTAATGATCCCTCAAGCAGACCTTGCACTAAACAAGGAAAATATTGCGTTTGGAATTTATAAATTACTTTCAAACTATTGATGGAATGGTTGAGTGGCAGTACCAGCACATTTACGCCAGATGCCAACAAAATATCTAATCTTTTTTTATAATTTTTACCAAATAAAGTAAAACTTACCAAATTTGAGATTGTAGCATCACCGCATAATGAAGCTCTCGTAAATTGTAAGGCATCGAAGTATTCCCATGAGGATTTATAGTTTTCGTCTGTTCCTTGCCCACTCTTTTTTTTTCCAACTTTTTTTAATTCCCGCGAAAATGCTGACCGAAATGAATGTATTTTTTTCTTAATATCTTCAACGGGACGATTACACAACTCCGCTAATTACACAAACATTTGATTCCTCGTCCTTAAATCTTTGTATACTGAAACAAAAACAACGTGTAATAAAATATTTGTATTTATCGAAATGTAATCATAAATGTAAATAATGATAAGAACTCAGTAAATGTATATTAAACACTTACTTGAATTTTTTTCATCCCACAATTCAGGTCTAGCTTCGTACTGATTTATTAAATTCAAAATTTCTTCTCTGGACCATTGCTCCATTTTTAAATGAATTTTTTTCTAACACGATATTAACACCAATCTAATTAAACGTTAACTGTCATGGCAACCACAGTAGCAAGCTAGTTATATACGCTGGCAAATTATTTTACAGCTACTTGTTCGACTGATTAAAAAAATTTTGGGAAATAAAACTTTGAAAAAATATGTATATTTAAACACGTTGACGATCATGAGGGATTTTAACGAAACGCCCAACTGATACACTATTTTACAACTAAAATAATACACCAATTATTGTTATTATAAGGTACATAAACAAACGTAGCTTGCTCTCTTTCTAGGCACTTAATATGTACCTTTTTAACAATAATAGATGTATTATTTTAGTTGTAAAATAGTGTATCAGTTGGGGGTTTCGTCATAATGCCTCATGACCGTCAACGTGTTTAAACATTACATTTTAAAAGTTTTATTACCCCTATAAATATTTGAACTTTTTAACAAAAATTCCTTGAAATATTTGTGTGAATGTGCCATATGTTTTTTATTAAGTACAATTTATAGTTACTGAATTACTATCTAAACTGATTGTGTAGACCTCTAGGGTTGCATGTGACCTTCATGTCAAATCATCCCGCTTTCAAAAAAGATGAAAAAAATAATGTTGAAAAATGGCAACGTATGATGTTTATCATACGTTGCCATTTTTTTTCTTTTTGTGGACGTTTATCATACGTTGCCATTTTGTTGATCGGTTTTCTCTTCTTCTTCACTGATTTTTAATTGATCTGTATGACGTCATCTTCTTCGAGATTTCCGCGATGATAAGACCCGATGTTCTAATGTCGGCCATGTTGTGACGTATTTTTTTCTTTAAGTCAGTAGGCGGATTCGAACTTACTTCTGTTTGTATACGGAGCGGGTGTTATAGCCACTTGTTTATGGTAGCATTACCGTTTGATGCGTTATAAATTATACAGTATTTACTGAGTAAGTACAACAGATGTACATATAACTTCGTGTGTATGTATGTGTGCGTGTGTGTGTGTTTGTATACTATGGTTTATTTGACTTAAGTATAATATTTGTGTTACGTGTCCCCATCTATAATTTCTTTAATATAAACTAGTTATGTAATGATAAAGCTGGAATTTTTTTACCGTCAGTTTTTCATAGCGAGTTATAGATGTCGCTATTTGCTTTATTTATTACTTATTACTTTCTTTACATGGTTTAAAAATTTCTTTAACAGTTAGTAGTTTTATTTTAATTTTAATTTTACCAATAAAGAGAAAATGTAAGTATCCTTAAAATATTATTGAAAACTGAAAAATGCTAAGGTTTACATAAGTATAAATTGTAATGTTTTGTGCTGTAACATTTTTTATTGCATTAATTCTGTACATATGTATATTTGAAATATCTCCAAAGAGAGTCTTATATTGTTTTTTCACAATTATAATTTTATTGTAAAGAAAAAATATAAAAAATAATTCTTGAACAATTTTAAAACTGCAAATTAAAATATGTCTACGTTTGCATATTCAATTACAACTGTGTGTATTACAATAAATAACTATGTATTATATATACCTATGAAGACACGTGCTAAATCGTCATAACTCATAAAACACAATTATGTATGTACAATTATGTTGTAATTAATTGTGAATTAGAGAGAAAAGCTGACGCCGCGGATTCTTATTTAATTGAAAAATAAAAAAATACACTTTAATAAATGAATAAAGAATTATCTTTTGTAATATATATTTATTACTAATATTATTTAAATAAACATTTTCGACATCAAATTTTATATTTAATTTAACACTTTCACCATCACATAAATTAAATTGGTGGTTAACAAAACTTTTATACTATTATTCAAACTGTGACTGTACGTTCTTATTCGTCAAGTGTGTGTTGGTTGCTCTGACAACGCTGACGTCAAAAGCTTCTGTCTCATTTCTAACACCAAAATTTAACTAATTGTAAGATTGTAAAGTCTGATTTTTATGCAATCCACTTAACACAACCGTTAAACATGTTGCTGAATTTTTATATGTTGAACTTCTTGAATTTTCAGATATTGTTTTCTCGTTTTCTATGTTTTTGAAAACTTTTAATGGAAATTTTTTTTTTTGGAAAATTTCCAAGCGTCTGTAACAGCGCTGTTACAATATTCACCAAGAATTTTCCTCAAGTTATCTTTTCAAATTGTTTTTGTTAAATGTAGAAACAGTCTGTATGACTAACAAATGACAATAGACGACTAGCAAATCAACAAATATTGCTGTTATTGCTCCGACTGAACACGTTATTTTAACATACAGTGACTCAACTTTTTTATCAAATGTTTCTATAAAAAATGAATAGACAAACATTTTGTGAAAGCAGCAAAGTTTAATTTTTTAAAATATACATAGTAACATACATACAAGTGTAAGGAATTATAATACACATCAGCATTTTTTATATTGATAATAACATAATTTTTATCTTAACTTAAACAGTACATTGTAAATGATCAATTAGTTGTGTTTGGATATTAATATTTCGTATAACCTTTTTTCGCCTTTATTACGGCATTTGTGCGATCCGGCATACTTGAAATTAATTTTTGGCATGTTTCTACAGGGATAGAATACCACTTTTCTTTTATTCGTCGCCACAACTCATCCAGATCTTGCGGATTTTCGTCATAGCCTCCTAACTCCCGTTTTAATAGGGACCACAAATTTTCAATCGGGTTTAAATCAGGGGATTGGGGAGGCCAGTCTAGTAATAAAAAATTATTATCTTTCAACCATTTCATGGTTTTTTTGGCTTTATGCTTAGGGTTATTATCTTGTTGGAAGACAATATCTTGCGGATTTTGACCCCACTTTCGTAAGCTGGCCTTTAGTTTTCTGCTTAATACAGGGTGGGGCAGGGAAGTATCCCTAACTTTGAAGGTAAATTAAAAAAAAACGAAAAGTGTTAGAACAAAACTTTATTGTGGCATCAAAAGGGTACAGATGGAAGTTAATTCTTACTTTGTTTTAAACAATACATCATTCAAGTGATGTCCCTCATTGTCAACACACTGATCTAGTCTGGTTCTGAAGTTCTGCATAACTCTGCGAAGCATTTGTTGTGGAATGCGGGCAACTTCAACGCGAATTGCATCCTTCAAGTCTTGTAGGGTTCTGGGTCGATGTTTAAACACTTCACTCTTGAGATATCCCCATAAAAAGTAATCACACGGAGTTAAATCCGGCGAGCGCGCAGGCCATGGAATGTCACCATACCGGGAGATTAATCGCCCGGGGAACATTTCCCTCAAAACAGCCATCGAATGTCTAGCAGTATGGGCTGTGGCACCATCCTGCTGAAACCACACTACTCCAAAATTATTCTGTTGCAATTGTGGTGCAAGAAATTGTTGGAGCATGTTTACATACCGCTCGGAATTGATGGTAACACAACGATTGTCCTCCTCGAAGAAATAAGGCCCAATTATGCCTTCACTGCTGATTGCACACCAAACAGTCACTTTTTCACTGTGTAAAGGCCTCTCATGAACTACTCTAGGGTTTGCACCACTTCAATAACGCATATTCTGCTTATTAACAACTCCAGAAATGTGGAAGTGCGCTTCGTCACTAAACAAAACTCGTGCATCATGAGGCAAGTCAGCAATTAAAGTTTCACATGCCTGTACTCGTTGTTGCCAGTCCCGTTGTGTGAGTTCTTGAACGATGATCATCTTGTATGGATGGAAGTGGAGTTCTTCGTGGAGAATACGACGCACAGTGCGATTAGACAATGCAAGGGCGGATGCATGCTTGCGGGCAGAACGCTTAGGAGACTGCAAGATCGATCTTCTGACACGGTCAATGTTTTCTGGAGTTCGGACAGTTCTCCGAGCCCCAACTCTCTTTTTCACTACACTACCACATGCACGGAAGTTTTCCACCCACAACAAAATGGATTTGCGGTCAGGAACAGGGTTGCGAGGGGGAATCCGATAACGAGTTCGCAGCGCACGCTGCACTGCAACAATAGACTTATTCTGAGAAAAATACGTCTCGACAGCAAAAGCGCGTTGCTCATTCGACCAAGCCATGTCTACAACTGACAGCGCTACTATCGGAAAATTCCGTGGCCACAGCGTCATTCGAACCTACCCCCACTCCTCCAACATGTCCCCACTACTCACAATGCCACCTCGAAAGTAGGGATGTTTCCCTGCCCCACCCTGTATATCAATGTAACTATCGGCCGTCATTTTAGCACGAATTCGTTTGCATTCCCCAATCCCCTTGAATGACATACATCCCCAGAACATTATGCTACCTCCACCAAATTTTACTGTTTTTTGAACATGCCGTGCTTGAAGATTTTCTCGCGGGTATTTCCATACCCATCTTCGTCCATCCGAACCAAATCTGTTAATCTTTGTCTCATCCGACCACACAACCTTGGCCCAGTCATCTTTATCCCATTTTCGATATTTTCTGACAAACTGTAGTCGTAATTTTTAATGACGTAGTGTCAATTGGGGTTTTTTGACCTTCGCTCTCCCTTTGGCACCAGTGGCTCGCAAATGTTTTCTGATTGCTTCGTCTGTAACGTGAATGTTATAATCCCTACGGAGCTTTTTATTTAATTCAGTTGCTGTTTCTACAGCTCCTGACCTAATTTGTCGTACCATTAATCGCGAAAGATGCTCTGTTATTATCCGTTTTCGACCTGAGCGATTTTTTTCTTCTTCGATACCAAATTTTTTTCGTAAATTGCTAATGGTTCCAACAGAACAATTCATTTTTCGTGCAATTTCGCGATGCGGTACCTTTTCTTTTAACATTTTTATAATTTCATTCACCCTTTCCTTGCTTAGCGGCTTCATCTAAAATTTAAAGTGATTTATTGCAATTTACAAAAAAAAAATATGCTTTATGAACTTACCTTTAAAATAAATCACCAATTATTTTAAAAATTCTCAATTATTTTAAAAGTATTGTTGACTGTTTGTTTGAAAAATTAACATCTATCCCGACTAGTAGCTTTATTTAAACTAACACAACTAATTGATCATATACAGTGGATTATTTGAATTCAAGAAATATATTATCAGCAGAAAATATATTTGTTTATAATAATTAATAATATTCTTTATACTTACCTCTATGTTACTATATATATTTTAAATAAGTAAACTTTACTCACTTGACAAAATGCTGACTTATTTAATTTTTATATTAATATTTGATCAAAAAATTGAGTCACTGTATGTCCTAGAAAAAGTTCATGTAATATTTTCAAAAAAAAAATTCTAATTTGCAAATTACTGTCTCGCGATCATAGCCTTTTCACATTTCTCATTATTCATCAAAATTGATGTAATATTTTCACACCATAGAGGGTGTATATAAATCGAATGGTTAATTAATCAATTTAACAGTAAATATTTTACAACTGTAAATACAACTTCTAAGTAGTTTTCAGTTACTGAAAATATACTTTTTTTTTCTTTAAACGTTGTGAAAAAAATTTAAATTGTCTTTTGGTAAGTTTTAATTGTTTATAAATAAAACTTTTCAAGTTTTGTAAATAAAATTTTGAATTATCACATGTAATTTTTAATTTTTAGAAAATGGAATTCAACAGCAAAATAAATGTGTATTCTTCTGAAAATGATACACAAAACATGTTAGAATTAATAAGCGATAATCAAGACATTCCCTTGGACGTACTGGATGAACTTTTTGAAGGAGTTCCTCTCCTTGAAAATGAATTGGCGAACAATATACCTATGATTGACGATAATTCCAGCATGTCTGAAAAATTTGACATCCTCTCTGAAATTAATACGAAGGTGCGACGGTACAACTTAAATGGGCGCAGAATTGTTTTTAAAATTAAGGAAATCCCAAATACGAACGACGCGTTACAGTGGGTCAGATCAGGCGTAAATCAAATTATAGAGCTTATTTCAAGAGATGTCGAACCAGAAGATAAGGTTGGCTTCACATTTACTAGCGAAAATTTCGAGAAGGGGGTTGGCTAGATGGCTTTTCGGAATGCTAAAGATATGACTTTCGAGGAGATATGGAAATTACTTGGGGCAATTTTTCAGAGTAATTCGAGAGGTCTGGCTACGGATAAATTTCGATTAACAGCTACGTATATAAAAATGCCAAAAGGAAATGGAAAAAGAATAAGATCTTCAAGCTACAATACGTATGCAGAAGAATGTAAAATGCGCCATGGTATAACCTTTATTAATAACGACGATAATTTATGTCTTTTAAGAGCGGTTGTTGTAGCAATGGCGCACGTAGAAAAAGATGTTAATTTTGAAAAAGTTCGCCTTAATCGAAACAACATGCAGACAGAAAGAGTAAACAAGATAGTGGATGAAACCGGTGTGGTGATGCCAGAACAGGGGGCTGGAATTGAGGAATTGCAAATCTTGCAACGTCATCTTCGAAGATATAAAATCACGGTCTATAAACATCAGACAAAAGGAAGAGATGTAATATTTGAGGGCGAAAATGATGACGCAATTTACAAAATTAATCTGCTGCTTCATGAAAATCATTACAACGTCATTACTAGTCTAACTGCGGTGTTTTGTTCCAGTTATTATTGTGAGGCATGTCGTAAACCTTTTAATGCAAGAAATAATCACCGCTGCGGTGCAACCTGTCCGTGTTGTCAGCAAGCTCCACCGTGTACAAATTCGAATGTCGAAATTAAATGTCATAATTGTAAACGAGAATTCCGTAGCCAAGAATGTTTTGATAACCATCGTAAACAGGGATCGCTGGGTAAAAATTCTGTTTGCAATGTAGTTAAACGGTGCGACAAGTGTTTTAAAACTATCAATACGGAGATACGAAAACAAAAACATGTGTGTGGTGAGATTCTGTGTAAGATTTGTAACCGTTATGCTCCAGCCAACCATTTCTGCTACATCAACAAAGATACAAGTCGACAAAAGTTGGACAATACATTATTTTTTTTTTTTTTTTTTTTGTTTTTTTTTTTTTTTTTGATCTGGAAACTATACAGGAAAAACCGCAAAGTGCGGATAGTGATACCGTTATTCATGAACCAAATCTTTGTGTATATATGCAGTGTTGCCATGTATGTATTAAAGAAGATGAAAGAAAAAGGTATTGTGAAAAATGTGGATTACGAAAACGTGTTTTAAAAGAAAATGTGATTGATAAATTTATGAAGGAGATACTGGACATCCGTAAAAAATTCAAAAAAGTTATTTGTATTGCCCATAACGGACAAGCGTTTGATCATCAATTTATTTTAAAATACATTATTGAAAAAACTCAGTTACAGCCAGATATTATAATGAAAGGATCAAAAATATTAATGTTAGACATTGACAACATCCGATTTATCGATTCACGCAACTATTTTCCCATGGCACTAGCAGCACTCCCTAAGGCTTTCGATTTACCACCAACATCGAAAAAAAGGGTATTTTCCGCATCTGTTTAATACGGAAATAAATAAAAGTTATGTTGGACCACTTCCTGATATCTCGTATTATAATCCGAACACAATGAGAGGAACAGATAATCCAGAAGATGATGATGAACGAAAAAAATTTTTAAGATGGTATAAGGAAACAAAAGAGAGTGGCTATGTGTTTGACATGGAGAAAAAAATCGTTGAATATTGTGTCAGCGATGTGGACATCTTGAAGAAGGCTTGTTTAAAATTTAGAGAAGTGTTTTTAGAAGAATGTGACGTTTGTCCATTCACGGAGGCAATAACCATCGCGTCTGCTTGTAATTTAGTATTCCGCCGCAAGTTTCTACAGCCGAACACTATAGTTGTGTTACCCAGAGGTGGTTATCGACACACAGACATCCAGTCGAAAATCGCGTTACAATGGTTAATATATGAAGAAGAGCAGAGAGAAATCCTAATTAATCATGCTGGAAAAGGGAAAGAGACGTTTTTACCAGGAACGAATTTTAAAGTCGATGTTACTATCATGGATATGATGTGTGTCTACCAACACGACGTAACGAACCACTGTATGAAGCATCGGATGATACCTTAAATTTGAGATTAGAACGAACAAAAACAAAAACAAGGAGACTTCAAGAACTGGGATAGACTGTTATTGAAAAGTGGGAATGTGAGTTCAGAAAATTTTTAAAAGGTAGGACGGATTTAAAACATTTAGAAGAACACCCTCTGATAAATTACTATCCACTGAACCCACGCGATGCTTTCTATGATGGTCGTACAGGCTGCGCAAAATTATACCATAAAGTTCAAATTGGTGAAAAAATCAAATACGTTGATGTGTGCTCTTTGTATCCATGGGTGTGCAAGTACGGGAAATTTCCTCTGGGTCATCCAAAGATATTTGTTGGTGATGAATGCGTGAATTTAATTGAAGATACGGGATTACGCAGTATCAATGGATTGATAAAATGTAAAATTCTACCACCAGAAAATCTATATCATCCGGTGCTACCAACAAAGCAAAATAATAAACTTATGTTTGTCCTATGTCGAACCTGTGGAGAAGAATGCAACCAAAATGAAGAATGTACACATAACGATGAAGAGCGAGCACTTTCTGGTTGTTGGGTGTCTGATGAAATATGTAAGGTTGTTGAATTGGGTTACAGTTTGATTGAGGTGTACGAAATTTGGCAATACGACGTAACTCAATATACCCGAGAAACAGGTGATGGTGGTTTGTTTGCTGATTTTATTAATAAATTCTTGAAGATGAAGCAAGAAGCATCTGGTTGGCCAGCCAATTACAGTACGGAAGAGCGTAATAAATACATCGAAGAGTATTTTGAAAATGAAGGAGTTCAGCTGGAATCTGATAAAATTTCGAAGAATCCTGGTCAACGATCGCTGGCCAAATTGATGTTATACAGTTTTTGGGGTAAATTTGGTCAGCGAGAAAACCAATCAAAGACCAGTATCATACAAGAACCGAAGGACCTGTACGACTTATTCTCCAATCCTGGTATTGATGTCAATTACATCCAAGAAATAAACGAACGTACAATTATCGTCAACTGGGAGCGAAAAGATGAAGCAGCAGATTTACTGTCCACCGTAAATTGCGTCATCGCTGCGTATGTAACCACCCAAGCTCGACTGAAATTGTATAGTTATCTGGAGAAGTTACAAGAAAGGGTTTTGTATTATGATACAGTGTGATCTACATCTCAAGAGAGGGGGAATACGATCCACCGACAGGGTCTTTCCTCGGAGACTTAATAGATGAGGTCGAAGATTATGGTGTAGGAAGTTACATTCACGAATTTGTGTCTGGCAGCCCTAAAATGGATGGTTACTCTGTGTATTCGACAAAAGAAAATAAAGTAAAACCACCCACATGTAAAATTAAAGGTATTACGATAAATTATAAATCTGGCAAATTGGCAAATTTTAACACCCTCAAACAGATGATCCTTGAAAATGCACCTCCAGTCACCATTACATCTCGTAATATCCGTCGCACCGAAGATCACGATATTATCACCAAGACAGAGCGTAAAATATTCAAGCCAACATTTAATAAGCGTCGACGTATAGAAGGATTTGATTCAGTGCCGTACGGTTTCAAAAGACAAAAGCCTCAATAATGTTGTGTGTGTGTGTGTAAATAAAAGATAGTGACTTTAAAAGCAAACACTATTTTAGTAATATCAAAAGATAGTGACTTTGAAAATATAAAATTATTTAGTTTTGTAGTTAAAGTTTCTGTATATAAAAGTAGATAATACATATTATTAATAGTACAAAATTAATAGGTGGCAGCCACAAATACTTCCGATAAAAAGTGTTTAAATAAACTCTAAACTTCTTACATTTTATACTTCGTTTTGTACATAGTAAAAATCTTATAAATGTATTTAGTATATAAGTTGAAAAATTTAGGCTTAAGTAAATAATAACTAGTCTATAATAGAGAGATAAGGAAAAATTAATAAAAAATGGCAATTTTTATCAGTTAAAAATTCTATTAAGAAATAATAATAACAATAATAATAATAATAATAATAATAATAATAATAATAATAATAAACGCCCTGTGGGTGGGGGCTTCACTTTGCAGAATTTGCCCACAGTAAGTCCTGCTTGTCGTAAAAGGCGACTAAAAGGACAACCCATTAGGATGGAGAAGTTAAAAAAAGAAAAGCCTCGGAAAAATGCCGCTGCCGGTGGAGCGACCGGGCGCATCAGGGTCACCACTGAATGTGACAGCTTAGATCGCGGTGACGACAGGCTGGGTTCTAGGCAGCCACCTGTCAGCTGTAACAACACCTTCAGCCAAAATGCTACTGCCCTACTTACGGAGCCCCCAACACCTTTGGCTCAGCCGACTTTAAGTGTTTCCTCGGAGCATCCTTTGGGGACCACTAAAGCTGGTAAGAAGCGTGTGCGTATGCAATGGACAGATGAACTGAATGAATTCATCGTACGCACATACTTCAAAGTTACTAGACTTGAAACGGACAAAACTGGTTACCGTACAAAATTACATCAAGAGTTCGCGCACAGCTACCCTCACCTAAGTCGCGTTACTGAACAGAGACTGGCAGACCAAAAACGTGTCATTTTTACCAATAACCTCATCCCTTCCTCCCTCATAAACACCATTAAAACACAAGTCGCACATCAATTTGCTCAAAATGAAGAAAGTCAGGACGACGGCCCACCAGAAATGGAGAGCCCCACACAAAACGACACTCAACAACTTGTCGAGAATGAGCCTGACCACCATGAGACAGCAGTAAATGACACCCTACTGCAAAAGATCGAACTGGAATTTAACACAGCGCTTACTGAATTTGAAGGGACGGACCCCACACATAGGTACTTGTTGCCTAAACAACACACCTCACGTAGATTGGCTGAGATCGTTGAGATATTAAACAATACAATACTGCCTAAACACTTGGAAACATGTGACAATTTTATCGAGTTACACACAGCTATCTATTGTGGAGCCGTTGCAGCTATACGTTGTAACGGGTCCGATGTAACACCACCTGTAGCGTACAACTCGAAGGAACACAAAACTCCTGCCTGGGAAACACGATTGAATAAACGCATCAGCAACATCCGATGCAACCTCGGCAGGATCACCCAATACCAACAGGGTACGAGGTCCAAACGGCTCAACAAATACATACACGACATATTACGCAAACACACAGTACACACACAATACGAGGAACCCAATAAAACACTCACAGAGATCAGAGATACGCTTCACCAAAAATTAACAGCACTAGCGAAGCGCTTACGAAGATATAAGACCAGTACTGAACGCAGACGACAAAACCAAGCGTTCAGCAGAAACGAGAGACGGTTTTATCAGTCTCTAACGAACACGGTAACTGACAGTAATGGTCTACCGGAGAAGAACGCACTCCATAGTTTTTGGGCGAATATATGGTCCAACACCATTGACCATAATGACAAAGCCAGCTGGATCGATACAGAGTGCAGGAATAACGAACATCTTCCGGAGATGCCCTATACGGACATTACTACAGAGGACGTCTCCAGAGCTTTACAGAGATCGCATAACTGGAAGGCACCTGGCATCGACAACATACAAAACTACTGGCTCAAACACTTTACATCAACACACAAGTATCTCGCTGAACACTTTACACTATTTATAAGAACACCAAACCTGACACCGAAGTTCCTAACGCAGGGTATCACATACATGAAATCTAAAAACAGTGATACAAAAAATCCTGCGAATTATAGGCCTATCACCTGCTTACCTACAGTGTATAAGATTTTGACGTCCTGTCTGGCAGAAAAGATCAATGAGCATTGTCAGATTAACACCATACTGACAGAAGAACAAAAGGGATGTCGAAAGAGGTCACAAGGCTGCAAAGAGCAGCTTCTGATTGACTCCGTAGTACTGGAACAAGCGAAAGGGAGAAAACGTAACCTGTACACAGCGTTTATTGATTATAAAAAGGCATTTGATTCGGTCCCGCACTCCTGGTTACGGAGAGTATTGGAGTTGTACAAAATACACCCAAGTATCGTGAACTTCCTTGGAACGATCATGTCCGACTGGCGAACGACCTTACATTTAAGTATTGGTAATGAAAAAACAACAAGCGACCTTATTCAAGTAAGACGCGGCATATTCCAAGGTGACTCATTGAGTCCATTATGGTTTTGTCTCGCAATGAATCCACTTTCTCGCCTGTTAAATGAAACCAAATACGGTTACAATGTAGGTACGCAAACGAATTCGCGCCATACCATTTCACATCTAATGTACATGGATGATATTAAGATCTATGCAGCTACTAAACATCAATTACAGCAGCTGCTGGGACTTTCCAACGAGGTTTCGCGAGACCTCTGTATGGAGTTCGGAATCGATAAATGTCGAACACAATGTCGTTCTGGAGGAAAACGAGATGCGGTCGCATTCGAACTCGAACCAGAGTCTGTTATGCAGCCCATGGACGAGGGAGAGTCGTATCGGTATCTCGGATTCAATCAGGACGAACGTATAGATCACAGCGCTGTAAAACAACACCTGATGCAGCAATACCTAACGCGTGTACGGAGATTACTGAGCACCCACCTTGATGGAAAAAAAACCATCAAAGCAATTAACACCTACGCAGTTCCGGTGCTAACATACTCATTTGGGGTAATCAAATGGACGCCTACGGACTTGACAAACATCGAGATCAAGACCCGCGTCCTTATGACCAAATACAGAATTCATCATCCCAAAGCAGCGATAGAACGATTGACGCTGCCAAGAGCCGAAGGCGGTCGAGGTCTTATAGACATAAGAAACACGCATAATAAACAGGTTCATAACTTGCGAGAATACTTTTACACCAAAACACACACATCACACTTACACAATGCAATAATCCAAGCCGACAAGGCATACACACCATTAAACCTCTCACACACAGAAATGCCAGATAGTTTTTGCCGTTTGGTCACGAAGGAGGACAAAATTCAGCAATGGATTCGGAAGCCTTTACATGGGAGACATCCACATGATCTTAATCAGAGTAACGTCGACAAAGCAGCGTCGCACGCCTGGTTGAGTCAAGGAAGTCTTTTCCCGGAGACTGAAGGATTCATGCTAGCTATACAAGATCAAGTAATTCATACAAAGAATTACTCAAAATACATACTTCGTGACCCGTCAATGACATCTGACTCATGCCGGAGATGCCATTCCAAACCTGAAACGATCCAACACATCACAGCTGCCTGTACTCAGCTCGCTCAGTCCGAATACAAACACCGTCACGACCAGGTTGGCAAAATCATATACCAGAAACTAGCGGTTAAGCACCACCTTATAACCGATAAAACACCTTACTACAAGCTCACACCAAAAGTAGTAGCGGAGAATGACTCCTGTAGACTTTACTGGGATCGGTCGATTATTACAGATAAGACCATAAATCATAATCGACCAGATATCACCTTCGTAATGAAAAACACTAAGACAACCTATCTGATCGATATTGCGGTTCCAAATACACACAACTTACAAAAAACACACGCAGTTAAATTGGATAAATACACTGACCTCGCAGCCGAAATAAAACAACAATGGCGAATGGAACATGTCCACATCGTTCCAATAGTGCTCAGTGCCACCGGGGTCATTCCACACACACTACATAATAGTTTGAGCCTCTTGGGTCTCCCAAAATACACATATGTCACTATGCAAAAGGCAGTGATCATAAACACGTGTCGTATAGTACGGAAGTTCCTCAGTAATACGAATCCGACTGCGATACGTGAAAGCACAAGACCTGCTTCTACTCCATCTGAGCCATCTACAATGAGCGAACAATACACTGACACTCATCCTACTGACACACAACACACATACATAAACACACAATACACTAACACTGAAACACAAACACTTAACACACATACAGATCCAGATTCGTCTGATGGAGAGGGAGGATCGACCAACTGCCGCACCATCACTGTTACCGCTCTGGTGCACAATCCTCCCCAACTCAATAACACACAAAGTCCGTCAACCTCTGTACCGTCTAAACGCGCAATTCCAGGAACACCCGATCTTAATGAGCATTTTGATGAACCAGAACACATTTACACCAAGAAACGTAAAATAGAACGACACATCCACACACATACACGAACACACACACAAACACAAACAGTCCTTTCCCTTCCCTCTGTCCCTAATCCTACCTATTCTCTGGGGACACGAAAACGAACTAGGCTTTCACAGCCGTCTGTCATTGAGCCAACATCTACGCTCCCACAAAAGTCTCGTCGTACGAACCAGTGTACACCAAAATAGACGCATAACACCTCGTTTCAAGCAACAACAACAACATTATAAGGAGTGATGTGACAAACCCGTCCGTGAATGTACTACGGTACTTTTACGGATTGGTTTGGCACATTACCCTTCCACAGAGCCTAATACCTTGCATAATGCCGGTATAGGTGAATGTTACCCAGTACTGTCCTACTGAGTAGTGAGCGCCAGGTTGGCGTAAAAGTCTATATAATAATAATAATATCACAATAATAATATACAACTTTTTACATCGTATAAAACATCGATAAATCAAGAAATATCTACATTTTATCTCCGAATATCGAAGATTGAAGAACAACTTAAAGAAATATCGAAATTTATTGAGGATATTAAGAAAAATGAGCAAATTACAAGTGGTGCATAAAATACGTAGACCAATACAAGGGAGCAGACATCACCCAGAGTAATAGCAAGAGTCGCACAGAGCAAGCATCACTCAGAACAACAGCAGGAGTCGCCACGAGCAAATCCGTCCAATAAATTTTGCGTGATGTGTGAACAGACAGATGGACCGGTAGACGGACAGTTAGACAGACAGACAGGTATACAGACAGACAAACAGACAGACAGACCGGTAACCGATCAGTTAACCGACCGGTTCAAAGCAGTATGAACCAGTTAACCGACCAGCTCGTTGGAGAAGAGTGAGTAAAATGTGCAGCTCTATGGAGCAAAATGAGTAGAATGTGTAGGTCTGTGGAGCAAAATGTGTAAAATGTGTAGCTCTGTGGAGCAAAATGACTAAAATGTATAGCTCTGTGGAGCTAAATGAGTAGAATGTGCGAAATATATATGAAAATGTGCGAAATAATATATAAAAAAATAAAAAAAATAAGAAAATAAAAAAATAAAAATAACGTGTTTCCATTCTGGAAATTCGCTAAAAAGGCGATTGAAAACTTTTTTAATTCCACATTTAAGTAATTTTAAAAACTTTTAATGATAAAAGAAGGATGTAACTTCGTTTTTCTTTATTTCTTTAAAATATTTTATATATTTGATAACTAAAACATGATGTACTGAATTTGTAATAAGAACAATAAATAATAACAGTGAAGAATTCTGTAATTTTGTTGTGTTGTTTGTATTTCAAAACTGACAATTAATGCTAAAAAGAATAAATTAATATAATACGGTACTTGAATGTATTTAAAATTTGTGTCAAATGCTAAATAATTCTATGCATTTTCATTACATATGTCCAATTTTAATGATGAAACATAAAAAATTTGATAACTAATTAGAAATTTTATTTCAAATTTTGTGCACATATTTATTAAGTATTAAACTATACAGCGCAAAAGTCGCCACGAGCAAGCATGTTTCACTCAGAATAATAGCAAGAGCCGCTACGAGCACGCACCACTTGGAGCAAGCGCAAGAGTCGCCACGAGCAAGCATGTATCACTCAGAGTAATAGCAGAAGTCGCTACGAACAAATCGCTCCGCATAAGCATTAGCAGGAGTCATTAGGGGGAATAAACTGAGATACTCTTCGAGTGTATTAGTCATATAAGACCCCAACCCATTGAATCTTTAGGCAGTCGAGCTTAGTTGAGCTATTCGTAAACAAGTTACAATAGTAATACTCTTAAGCTATGAATTGTTGTGAATTTTGTGGGAAGATATTTATGCGAAAGTTTAATCTCACTCGTCATTTAAGGACTCAACATAATTCGTCAAAGAATGATAAAGATAATAAGAATAATGGAATAAATCAATTTGAAAATATCACTAATCAACCGATAAATAATGACATCTATACGAGCAAGATGGAGAATAGAAGATTTTCAACACAGAGTGAATCTTCAAAATCAAGTGGTGCAGGAGATGAGAGTGAAAACAGCTACTGTTTTGAGAGAAGAAGAAATAGTAGTGAAGAAGAAAAAGATATATCACCACTATTTCAAAATAAACATGAAGATAACGTAGATCGATAACGTAGATAACGTAGTTTGAATCCTTTTGACAAAAGTACGATGGTTGCAGCAATAGAAGCAATCAAAACCAAATTTAATTCTTTAAAAAACCCGCATATGATGAAATCTGTAAACGACAAAGATAATAGGTGGGTGGAGGAAAAAAATTTACCAGCGTTTGATGATAATTACAATGAAACAAGCTTTACTCCAAAAATGGCTGGACTTTTACAAACTGCTCTGGATATACTAATGATTAAAGAGCTTCAGAACACATGCGTAAAGAACGGTGTGCGAGAAGAAAACAAAGATATAAATTCTTTTAATCAACCAGAAAGGAAACGACCTTCAACACCCAATTCGATAAACGAAGATGTCGAAATTAAACGCTCCAGACATGAGAACTCAATAGGGATTGAAAACGCTAGTCTTCATGATGGTTATTCAAAATATGATGAAGAAGAAGAAGAAGAAAAATACTTGTATGATCCAAATATTTCAGTAGGTGAATTAAGAAATTTGATGGTCGCAACACTAACTGAAAAAAAAATGTTTGAAATTATAAGCAATTTAATGAACAGAAGTTGTATTATAACTCCTGGTTTTACTGATTATATAAAGAATAACGATTTAATCAAAAATTTACATGAATTAAAAAGGATTGCCGCCGGACGAAGAATTGTAACGATTATCAAACAATTGGAAAAATATGAGATTATTGATATTGAACCAGATTTAAGAAACGACATATTAAACGACAATAATGATACTGATGATGATGATGGTCCTCGAAACAAGGAATCAACGATAAAAGAGCGAAATGAGCATACATTAGACAATATTTCGTCACCCAGTGGTCGTGGTTTGTATTTAAGACCGTATAGACGGTATTAAAATTTGTTTATAAATACTTGTGAGAAAACGATGAACTGTTAGATGAAAAAGACAGTCGGCGTGAAAACATCACTTGATCGTATGAAATTCTAATTCAATTTGAAAAACATGTTAGTACTTAACGATACGAAAGAAATGCCAAGTATTTTTCAACCTATGACTGAACTGAAAACAAATGGACTGCATCTAGAAACAAACCAACCACAATTAACGTTAGAAAACAGAATTTTTTTAAGAAAACTGGGTTTTTCTCCAAAGATGAAAAGCAAAGTCACTCGCAATGAATCAGTTGTTGGCAGCGGGTTATTCCTACGTCCGCACAGACGCTATTAAACATCAAGGATTTTCTGAACATGCTGGAAATATGAGCTCTAACTTGTTTAAATTATAAAAGACCCACAATATTATGGCTGGTAACAAAGAAGACATCGTTATTTGGCACAGATGGACGGTCATATTGATTACTGACAATTAATGGATGCAGTACGTACCAATGGGCTACGAAAGGAAAAGGAAAATATGTCGGACCCTAAAAATATTATTTTTTATTTCGATACTTTTGTAATAATAAGAATAATATAATACAATAAGGTGTAATTTGATACATTTATTTTATTTTTGTAATTATCTATTTTTATAGGGTGGGTTGGGGTAAAATGGGTATACTGGGGGTAAAACGGGTATAATTTCTATTTTACTTTATAAATCTTAAAGTACTGGTAATATTTATCAGGAAAAATATATATATATATATATATATATATATATATATATATATATATATATATATATATATATATATATATATATATATATATGAAGAATATAGTCTAATATTATATTATGCATTCAAAGTGAGTTGACAGCACTATTATTGGCTTAAAAAAAATTTTTCAAGTACTAATGAATATTTATTTTTTACTATACCTATACTTAACCTATATACTGCGATAAAGCAGGTGTGTCACTTGTAATTAATATTTTTTACATAGAAAATATGTTTTATACCCACTTTCCCCCAACCATGGGGTAAAATAGGTAGGGGAGACAGGGGCATGTACTAACAGATTTTACTTTTTTACATATTAAACGGAAATGAAACTAGTTAGCGATTTTTTTTTTGTAAACGTTATGAAGCATCAACTATCTGTCTATAATTTTTGATAAAAAAAACTTACATATCCCTTGTACTTTCTATGGAAAAACCCATTTTCTTAAAAAATGTGTTAGTTAATACTTACCCCACTTTTGGGGCAAGTTTTAACAACGTTGGGGTAAGTATTAACATTAGAGTTTTAATATGATTATGATATTTTGTAGATATGTACTTATAGGAAATAAAACAAAGTATCATATTTAACGTGTTTATTATTAGAAAGGAATTAATTTGACATAGAAAATTCTTATTTTAGATTTATCTTTACTTAATTAGTTAAAGTTAATCATTATTTTAATTTTTTTCTGCGGCAATAGTTAGTCAGTCCTTATTAAGTAGCAAATTACGTCACTTTGACCTTGATAACGAAACAAAAATTGGCAAATTTTCAGTCTTCGATAGACAACCACAATCGTTTAATATCTTCTATATTAAAAAATATTTACTTATTAAATAATTAGTCTTCGGCTTATTTAACATTATTATAATTCTTGAAATATATGATAACTCAGATCAAGCAAAACTCTTCCTCTGCTTCACTGCAGAAAAGATATAAAAATTAAAACCATTTAAATTTAACACTCACATATGTACACACACATATACATGGAAACATATTTGGCAATGTCACGAAAAAAATTTTGGTAGCCTCGAAGCATAAAAATGACGATATTTGGATTTTGAAATCGGGATGAATACAATAACCTCCTTATAGGGAAGTTAAAAACATAGTCTTTGTTGCATAAAATTTAAACGAGGTAAATGTTAACATGTTAATACTTACCCCATGCATTTTGTTAATACTTGCCCCGAAGGTAAATTTTTTACAAATTTAAATTTTTAAAAAGAATACGTTGATAATGCGGTAAAATTTAAACAAAATACAATACCAGATGGAATATGCTACCGTTTGAAATAAATTTAGTCTCTTTTAGGTATACAATCATGCTTCAAATCAAAAAAACCGTCGACTTAAAAATGTTCTTTTACCTAATAAAATCTACGCCTTACTCACAACTTTGTTTTGCGGCAACCGGCCGAAGACTGATTGGTCACAACGTGTCCGTGGTCATCTACTGATGACAGCAACCGGACGTACTTAATTTTTTCGTCCGTAGTTTGGCGGAAAATGGCCTGTTAATACTTACCCCCGTTAATACTAGCCCCTGTCTCCCCTATAGTACAAAAATTATTATAATTTTAATACTAAATAGTTTGTTGACTGATAATACATATTAAACTATTCTAAGATATCATAATGACAAGCTGAAACCATAAAATGATTTTTATATATTAAATTTTTCTTTTTACTTCGCTTGAAAGTTAAAATGAGCTTGTTTTTATACCCATTTTACTCCAACCCACCCTAAATAAATATCTATGTTAACAGAAGGTTTGAGTTTTATTTTCTGTGGAAATAAAGGATAAACGAAAATAAAAGAAGTATAATTTTCTTCAGATTTCATTTTATTATTGTTAGAAATTTTTTAATACAAAAGATTTTAATTGTTACTTTAACTATTACAATATGAAGAATTATTATAATATTCGAATAAATTTATTGGTTTAAATTCTATCGAATACGTCTTGCCAATTTCACCGTTGTTGACGACACCTAGTTGGGGCGAATATTTTAACAGGTTAAGTCTCTCCTCATTCATGTTGTCGAATCGGGCCGGTAGCGTAAGAAATCCATCCTGTAATTCCAATACGGTTTTCATCTTTGATGGCTCAAATTTCGATTCTAGTTGGTTAGCGCCGAAAATTTTGTAGATCTTATTTACAACCAGATCACTCATTTTCATCCATGGTTTTATCTTGCCAATTTCATTTAATTCACTTATAAGCTGGTCGGTAACGCTCTGAGATTGGTCACAAATCCGTTGGGCAGCAATGATGTTGTTTATGGTCGTTTCTTCAGTGTCAAATTTCATTATCCCCGATAAATGCTTCTGCAAAAATCAGAAATTACTATAGTTAAACCGTTTAAAAATTAACTGGAAACGTTGAAATTTTTGGAAACAATGGAAAAAATGGTTATAATTATAAAGTGGTAATACAAATAAAAAAGAAAAAAGTGATAATAATTTTATACTTACAAAAGTTGAGTTTCTTGTTAGCTGCTTTGATCTTGACAACTTGAACGATTGAATAAAACCGTACTTTTCCCAGTCTAACGGGGCTCTTTATATACCTACAAAATATATCAGTTTCAATTACGTCAATCAGAAAAAACGCTGAACTCAGCAAGTACAAATTTATAAATTATTTGTAAACTGGCACACTTAGTTTTGAAATGTTCTTTTGATGGACTGTGGATCAGTACACACTACGGACATTAACTTTTAAAATTTGTCTATATTTCATTTTTATCGGACTTTGGTTAGTCAAGTTTCTTAATCAATATGTAGGGAGGAAAAACACGTGATTTTGTTTACGACAGTCGGAAAAGACAATGAACTCTACACGTACAGACTTGTTCTTTAAGAACGAGGACAATTTTTGAAATTTGTCGATATTTCGTTTTTGTTAAACTTTGGACAGTCGTTGAACTCGGTAACGAAATATTTGTAGGTTCTTTGGAAACAAACACATTTATTTCTGAAATTTGTCGACTCTACATTTTGGGTGGACTTTGATCAGTCATTGAACTCACCAAGAGGTATACGCATGATATGCATTGTTTAAATCGATTACACCAATATCGAACACATGATTGCTAAGTACATACTGTATAACATATAACGCATCATTAGCTATTGCCGCTATAGACTAGTGGTTATAACACCTTACCGTATACAAACAGAACCAAGTTCAAATCCGCCTGCAAGTCCAAAAAGAACAAAAAAAATACGTCATAACATGGCCGACATTCGACATTAGAACATCGGGTCTTACCATCGCGGACATCTCGAAGAAAATGACGTCGTAGAGATCAATTACAAATCAGTGAAGAAGAAGAGAAAACCGACCGAAAAAAAATGGCGACGTATGATAAACGTCCACAAAAAAAAAATTGGCGACGCTGACAAAGTCAACGTCATCGCCTATAAGTATGAAAAAAAAAATGACGACGTTGACGAAGTGTACGTACATACGTGTATCACATCACCCTATATTTATGCATACTACATTGCGTTGCCAATCGCCCCATTACCTACTTGTGGTCAGTGCAAAGTAATTAGTGCAACTAAGGAATACCTGGCGGGGGTACGTTTAAAAATATGTTATTTGAAAGTTATGATAGAAATTAACTTCATCTGGGTCGTTTTTGACCCACGTGTACCAGTTAAGGGTTAAAATAAATTTAAAAATTGTATACGATGAAACTTGAACAAACAACTTTTGAAAATATTTTAACAATTCAATAATATTTTTTTGTCAAATAAGCCTACAAAGATGACATCAGCTGTTCATTGGAGTTAAATAAAAGCTTTTCGGTGGCAATTAAGATCTTGTGGAGTTAGTGGGAATTATTGATATGGTTTGAAGTAAAAATAGATGTTTGTATGGATTGAATAGGATATTTTTTTATCTTTCTAATGATACCAAATACGTCATTACCAGTTTATGTGGAGTTAGAAGGTTAACACTTCACCGACGATATTAATTCATAAAATCAAACTGCCAATAACTGCCAATTTGAACAAACCATAGATGCAGAAAATAATAGTAATGATGCAATTATTGAAGGAAGCTTGAGAAATTTACCTGCATTTGAAGGAACAGTGGAATTGAAATATTGTAACAAAATTGTACAAATGTATATAGATATTTTATAGTAAATAAAATTTACTTACAAAGTTATCTTGAGTTTCTCTCATTTCCGAATTTGTTCGGGTTAAACTATTGTGAATTGTTTCAAATCATTTTACAGATGGTACGTAGACCGATGCCGTCCCTGCTCTCGATCGTTTTGATTCTCTTATTTTCCGGAGTTCTTGGTAATAAGTGAATTTAATTTTTCTGATTTCTTTTTCGCCAAATCCATTTATATTTATCGCCTCCTCAATTTTTATCACATTCCTAACACATTCGTCTTTTAAATATTATTTAACAAATTTTAAGCTAATATCTTCATTCCACCGAACCATATTATTAATTTATTAAATAAATTTTGATCCAAACTTAAACTTGCTTATTACTTCAAACGAAGTTGCTACCAAGCCAGTTATCCAATGAATGACTGGCGTGGCTTCAGAAAAACTATATCCTGTTGTTAAACAGGATATAGCCGGATATGCGTTACTTCAGGGTTACCAATATGAAAAAAAGAAATCCCTACATTTACGTTTTCTTCTTAAAAAAATACACTGTAGATTTAACTTAAAAATCATTAAAAAAATATTATTTAATTTTTTTATCGATTTTTTTTGGTTCTTTCTAATAACGGAAAGAACGAAAATGCCTTTCCGTAATTTTTTCTAAAGTGTTTTAGAATAAACCAGCGATTCTCAACCTTTTTTCTGTCAAGTACCCGTTAACTGGGCTTTTCGTTCTACTACCAATAATTCAAAATAAAATTTTCAAGTTCTTGTTATCAGTGTTCTTGTTTATTATAAATTTCTTCGTAATCCTTTTGAAATTACCGTAGGTGATATGATCTTAGATAATGAAAGCCAAAAATAATTACAAATATTAAAGATATAAGAAATCGTTTCGTAGTAGGTATTTTTACAGGGCACTTTAAACAGTAGTTATAATTTTTTGAATTTTAATTAATTTAAAAAGCTTATGGTTTTGTGCCATCCGCTATTACTAATAATTCTTTTAGGTACCCTCAGCAGAACTGTTGCGTAACCCCAGATACGCGTACCACGGATTGAGAACCGCTGGATTAGAGTATTTATTGTAAGAACTCTAGTTTACTTGTTTTTCGTAAGTTATAACGATTGTATGTTTATGATAATTACATTAATATCATCATGGAACAAGGAAAAAATAGTCAAAAACTAAGAACAAATAAGCTTTGGACAGTTAGTGGACGTAGTTTAAGTTACACATAAATTTAATTAAAATTAAAAATGTTGTATCAACGACGAAAAGATTGCGCTTGTGCCTCTGGTAATAAAATTAAAAGCTATGTTTGGACGCACATTTACGTCATTTACTTGGCCATAAAATATTATGTAAATATTTCCATCATTTGTTACATTCTTGAACGATATTTAAATAAATTTGAATTTTATTAGTTTTATTAAATTAAATAAAAAAAAAATTGAAAAAATAAATTTTTACTTCGAATAACATAATGTAAATCATAAGAGTACAACCCTGTGGATGGAACATACTGTAAATGTATCATTGCTATTAGTTCTTGTTTTTTTTTGTTTTTTTTATTTTTTTTCTTTATGAAGTTGATATCACCTCATTGACGTTTTTTTATTTTCGCAGCAATAGCTGACTATATAAGGTCTGTTACCAGTTTCAAAAATTCCTTTTTGATTTCACAACCTTTCAGTTCAATTAGCTGTAGACAGGTAACTGCTTAAAATTTTTATTATTATAATTATAAAATTTTGTTTCTTGGTTCTATTTTTTTTTTGTTTTGTATTTTTATCATTACATAACCTTCAAGTTTTGATGAATTAATATTGTGAATTGTCAGCAGTAGTGTATATTTTTACTTAAAATTCAGGTTTTTGTTTGTGGTTAATTTGTGCTGGACCACACTGAAGAGTACATTTTGAATATTTTTGAATTTTGGACATTCAAGTGATTGGTGGATGAAAGCAACCACATGACTAGTTATTGATCTTTCGTGTCATTGGAAGTTAGTTCACTATCGATAAATTCTGTGTCCTATCTATGCATCCCATTTCATCGGCTATGCTTTTACTCTGGAATATTGTATAGCTATTTCTGGACTGTTCCTGCACTGTGCAAATTGGTGGCTGTTAGTGTGTTGCTCTGGAAAATTTGAATTCTGACGCGCCAGTTGCTTCGACCATTGTTTAAGTAATTTTATAACCTAATTCATCCCACGTGCTTCCAACTAATCGCCTTTAGTGCTATAAATAGACTATTTGCTTTTAAAGTGATTTTCATGTACTATCTGAGCAATTCCATGTATAAGTCGATCACCCAAAAATGGCATGTTCGCCAAATTTAATTTCCCTTTGAGCTATGAACTCGAATATTATTGAATTATCTTGTATTTTGTCGGAGTTATAATTATTCAAAATTGCGTTCAAGGTCACAAAATGGGGATTCCCCAAAATATTTTATCAATTTTTTCAGAGTCTAAGAATAATTAAAAAATGATTACATGTGCCATTAAATGTACTTTACATACACTTTCAATCAGACCGATTTCCGTCCCAATATATGCACATATATTGAAGTAATCGCAACTTTTATTTTTTTCTTTAATCGCTCATACTGAAAATACCTTATCTTCGATTTTCGATTTTCTTTTTTTAAATGAAAGTATTCAGTGTCCTCTATAACATGGTACTCGATTTTCTTGGTTTTTTTGAGTTTTACGGATTTTACGGGGTTTAGTTTTAAAAAATAGGTGATTTTTTAACTAAATGATAAAATAAAGTATTAATTATGATATTACCGCGCTTTTGATTTTCGATTTTCTTTTTTTAAGTGAAAATACTCAGTCCCCTCTACAACGTGGTGCTCGATTTTCTTTGTTTTTTTTTTTTTTTTTTTTTTTTTTTTTTTTAGTTTTACGGATTTTACGAAGCTTAGTTTTAAAAAATACGTGAAAAAAAAATAACAGTGCGGTAAGTGAGATAGATGCGTGGTAAGTGAATAGGAGTGTCGTAAGTGAAATTAGCTCAAAAATGATTGTATTTATTTACTTATATTGAAATTAAAAGTATAATTTGAAAAGGACAATAAGCAGTGATAGTATACGGTTGGTCAATTGTTGTAAACAAAAAATTTATATTGTTGTTGCACGCATACGGTATATATTATACATATACCGTACTGCAATTCAAAATGAGCCAGCGTGTGAATACACTGTGGTGCTCTTTTATACAAGATGTAACAGAGAAACCACCAATAAAAGAATGTTTCAATTGGATAGTCGACACAATCAGATCTATCGTCCAGAACTTAGAAACCAAACTTATTGGAGTACAAAACGAACCAAATGGGTTTTTTATCAAATTCAGTGATCCCACGACATGCGAAAAAATTCTTGAAAAACTAGATGGTGAAAGCAAGATTAAAAAAGAAAACGGAGCAATAGTCAGAATCAAGATCGAACATGCCGAATTCGGGATACGAAGAATCCGAATTCTACGCCTTCCCTTCGAGTTACATAATACGCATATTCTTGAAACATTATCAGCTTTCGGTGATGTCTTGTCCATTCAAGATGAATACTGGTTCAGTGATTACGCAGTAGGTGGTACCAAGATAAAAAACGGAAATCGTGTAGCAAAAATTAACTTAAAAAACACATACCATCCTTCATATACATCGAAGGAAACCGCGCAATGATCACTTACGAAGACCAACCAAAAACTTGTTCATATTGTGCTAGCAACGAGCATTTGATCGCTATGTGTACTAAGCGGCAACCAAAAACTAGCAACGTAACGTATAGCAATGTACTTACAGGGAACTTGGAACCACAAGAACAAACTCAAGATATACAAAATTCTCCATCGAAAGCCAATGAAGAAAACGCGGCAGAAATCAACACAAACCTTCAACTCGAAGAACAGTCCAAACAAAACAAACGCGCACATACGACGTCCACAAGTGAAAACATGAATGATTCAGACGAAAAAACAAGCAATCAAGAAAAGTCTCAAAAAACAGAAAAAAGAACAAAAAGAAGCAAAACCATTGGGAAAGAAAAATGCAATTTCGATCCAGCACTAGAATTCCTTAGAAAAGTCATTGACTCTACTGACTCCCAATTCCCATTAACAACAGATCAGTTGCAAAAATTTCTCAGAGAAGCACAAGAAACAACCGACTTACTAACACTCACCACATCTTATATTAACGAACCAAAACAACTTTTAGAAACTTTGAAAATCATACATAACAAACTACCAGATCGAACACTAAAAACAAGATTAACAAAAATAATCAACATCATAACCTATCAACTTGAATCATCATATCTATTATCAGATGAACTAATTAATGATTCAAACATAAATTCTTAAAAATGGCTCACATCATCCAATGGAATCCAGGTGGATTTTTCAAACACATTGAAGAAATAAAACAGTTAATCACCACATACAATCCCATAGCAATCTCTCTTCAAGAAACCAATCTTCTTCCAAAACATAACACTACGCTAAGCAAATATTTAATATACCGGAAAGACTATACGGGCGGTGCAAAAGCCTCTGGAGGGGTACTAATTGCAGTCGACGATTCATATATGTCCGAACAAATACAGTTAAATACTGATATACAAGCGGTCGCTGTCAAACTAACGTTGCCTTCAAATAAAACTGTAATCATCTGCAACATATACTTACCTCCCGGTAGCCATGGAGCTTACAACGCAATAGACCTAGAAGAATTACTCGTGCAGGTACCAAAACCTTACATACTCACCGGTGACTTTAACGCACATCACGAAATATGGGGATCTGGAAAAAACAACATTAGAGGAATCCAAGTCGAGCACCTCCTCTCAAGAAACGATGATCTTGTTCTTCTAAATAACGGCCAACCTACTCACTTTAGTATTTCTAGAGGCACTTATTTTGCAATAGACCTGACGATGTGCACTTTCTCGTTAGTACCGGACATCAATTGGGATATACATCAAGATCTATGTACGAGCGATCACTTCCCGATAGTCATAACCTTCAGTAGTTTAACTCAAACTAAACCAACAATTATTCGCAAATGGAAAATAGGAAAAGCAGACTCGGCAGCTTTCCAGAACCTGACTTCCAATTTTAGTTTGAGTGATAACGACACAATTGGATACAATTGTATCCAACTTCACTAAAGATATTATAAAAGCAGCAACAACAACCGTCCCACAAAGTAATCCTACACCAAGAAAACGAAATGTACCATGGTGGTGTAACGAAGTACGATTGGCAATCACTGAAAGAAAACTAGCTCTACGGAAACATCAAAAACATCCACCCCTAGCCAATCATATTGAATTTAAAAAAAAACGGGCTATTGCAAGAAACTTAATTAGAACGAAAAGTCAACAAAAGTGGATAGAATTCGTTGAAACTATAAACAGCAACACGCCAATGGAAGTAATATGGAATAAAATCAGAAAATTAAACAACAAAAGATCATATAATTGTATCAAACAAATACAGCAACATGGCAGGTTATTGACTGATTCAACCCTAATCGCAGAAGCCTTCAACAACCACTACGCGTCAGTATCTGCTACTAAAAACTATTGGCAGGGTGCGTAGTATATGGTGGGGATAATTAAATCGATTGCAGCGTGAGTAGTGGAGAAAATAGGCAATAATACGTGCTCATATGTGTTCATAGTGTAATAAAAAATATTAAATAAAAATATAATACATTGATCCACGTTGATTATAAACGCAATTGCCACTAATATGACGTTCCTTATGTATCTGTCAACGTATTAACGTCTACACGTCAATCCATAAATACAGAATTAAAAATATTTGAGGTATTTTAAACTCACATGCAATGATGTTTCATAAAAAGTTATTGATGTTTGCCTTACGTATGACTGTACATTCAACTAAATGACTGATGCAAGCATTTCTTAATTTTCGAATTTCCCTGACATGCTTCACTATCACCAGCAACTTTTTCCTCTGCATAGTCCGGGGTTGAAAGGAAATACTGTCTTGATAATTATATCCATGTTAACATCGAAAATTGTTTAATTACATTGTTAATATTACTATTATACTTCATCCAGTATTTTATATCTCAAATTGTTCAAATTTATTTATAAAAAAAAACAATTGTAAATAACAAATATTTGTATTCAGATTTTACGGTTTTTTTGAAAATATTTTATTTCCACGGTTACCATTATTTAATAGCCTGAAAAAATGTATATTATAGATGTCGTTGCCATCACGCACCCAGCCAATAAACAACAATTTTTTCAACACAAAGTCCAAGAAGAAGAAATACATATTAACTACAATGATCTTACTAACGCACCATATAACCAAGAACTAACACTCAAAGAACTAGAAATAGCACTAAGCGACAGCAAAAACTCCTCCCCTGGATTGGATAAAGTACATCCTTTTATGCTCAAAAATCTTCACCAAAATGCAAAAATACAGCTTCTAAACATCTACAATAATATCTGGAAAAATAACGTATTTCCATCTTCTTGGAAAAAAGCCATAATAATACCCATACTAAAACCTAACAAGCCCAAAACAAATGTTGATAGCTACCGCCCTATTGCGCTAACAAGTAGCTTATGCAAAACCTTGGAGAAAATAATAAATAACAGGCTTCGATGGATAATTACCCAAAAAAACATGGTACATACTTGTCAATTTGGATTTAGCACCAACCGTTCCACTATAGATCATCTCGTAAAAATGGAAGATGAAATCTGCCGAGGACTCCAAATGGAAGAACATGTACTAGCCATTTATTTCGATATAAAAAAAGCCTTTGATATGGCGTGGAAACAGAATTTTAAGGATATTATCAGAAAGAGAAATTAGAGGAAATCTACTGAATTTCGTATCCAATTTTCTCTCCAAGAGAGAAATATGTACAAGAATTGGAAGCCATATTTCACCATCTTGTATTCAAGAAAATGGCCTGCCCCAAGGCTCCATACTAAGTCTAACTTTGTTCATCATCGTAATACAGTGTTACAAGTGTAATAAAAAAGCCCATAACACCATATCTCTTCGCCGACGATATAGCAATAACTTTGGCGATCAAAAATGAACGAGCAGGACAAACTATACTACAAAAAACCCTCAAAAAACTAGAAGACTGGTCGGAGAAAACCGGTTTCCCCTTCTCAATCGAGAAAACAAAGTGTGTGTTATTTACTCGACCAAAAAAGAAAACAAAAAATATACATTTAAGGTTTTTTGACCAAAACCTGCAATTTTCAGACACAGCAAAATTTTTAGGAATAACCTTCGACAAATACCTCACTTGGCTACCACACATCAAAAAGTTAAAAGCAGACTGCCTTCGGAACATGAACCTCATAAAAGCTATTAACAACAGAAACAAAGGTGCGGACAGGAAAAGCCTTCTAACAATATATAAAAGCAAGATCTTAAGCAAAATCGATTATGGCAGCCAAATTTACGCCTCAGCAAAAGCTACACACCTAAAAATATTGGATTCAGTACACAACATGGGACTAAGACTGGCCACTGGAGCACTGAGAACTTGCCCCATAGACAGTCTATATTGTGACACAGGAGAACCAGCATTGAACCAGCGACGACTACTCCACGCCGTAAAATATACATTCAAAATAAGAAGCATGCCAGAACACCCCAACTACAATCTAATCACAAACAGCCACCGGACACAAATCTTCACCTTTAAGATGGGATATCCTCGGCCCCTTTCTGCTAGAGTGAGGGTATATCTAAAAGATTATGTCTGTAAAATTCCACAAATAGCAAAATTTACAGCTTTTCCGCAACCGCCATGGAAATCCAAGATCAACATAGAAACCATCAACAATCTAACAAATTTATCCAAAGATAACACTCCTCCACAAGTTTACTAGTTGTACTTCCAGGAAACTATAAGTTCATATCCAAACTATAAAATCATCTACACTGACGGTTCCAAAAGTAAAAACGGAGTTGGCTGTGGCATTTCCTCGGACATCATAAACACCAAAATCAAGCTTCACCCAAATTGTAGTTCATATACAGCTGAATTAGTGGCAATTAGTGAAGCTCTGAAATTAATCAAACCTCTAAATGATAAAAACTTTCTCATTTGTATCGATTCCATGAGCGCAATTAACAACATTAACTCTAAGACAACAAACGCCATTATGCAAAATATACAAAAAGACACATATGAACTACTGGAAAACGCAAAAATCATCAAATTCATGTGGATACCGGGACACTCTGGCATAAAGGGTAACGAGGAGGCGGACAAATTGGCAACAGAGGCTCACTTTCTGGAAAGATCCCTGGAAATTGCACCACTAAATGATGCTTCGGTTATGTGGAAAAAAACACTAACCGAGAACTGGAACAAGAGGTGGATCGGCAACCCTAACAATCATCTCAGAAACATAAAAGAGTATGTAAATCCATGGAAATCATCCCTCAGAAATTCAAGACGTGAGGAGGTAGTGTTAACAAGATTAAGAATTGGACATACTCTAATAACACACTGATATTTGATGGAAGGGAGGGATCCACCTAAGTGTGACCAGTGCAGTCTACAACTCACGGTGGAACACATACTAACGAAATGCCCTAACACTCGAATCAGCCCCAACTGTGCCATGAAAGACATCTTACAAGACAATGAAATAAATTTAAGAAATCTGTTCAAACATTTGAAAATCAGAAATATACTGCATTGGTTTTGATACAGAAGTGCCTGGAACATCTTGTACTGTACAATGTCTATGACGACCGTGACGATGCAAAAACAAAAATATATTACGGCATCGGCTGACTAAATATCAATTAATATCAATTAGAATGTAATAATATTATTGCGAAACGCGGTGTTTGGTCTGAATTGCGCAACGGATATTTTGGTTAGCTTCTTAAATTAATAAATAAAAGTCGAATTGTTTTTTATTTCAATTAATTTTATTTAAATATTTTTTAAAATTACATATATAGTAATTGTTTATTAACCGCGAAACACAACACAAAAATGAGAGATGCTAATTGAAATTACATTGTTTAAAAATATCAAATTAGTGTTACGTATGGGGGGCCTAAATGCTAGAATCCTAGTAGCGATAGCGTGGACCCCGAGCGGATGGGTCCGAACTCTTGGTTCTGATTGAACCATGATGGCTGCATGGTAGGGTAAAACAAAAATAGTCCATAGGTTTATTATAAAAGTATAAAAGTATATTTACAAAGAAATAGACTGGAAATTATAAACTGAACTTAACCTAAAATTTAATATATTCCCATGATTTAATATATCCCCATGATTTAGGAAGAGCTTACCCGTAACTATTGTAACCCGGGAATGATGATTACAATGGTCATGAGACCATTGGATCATCCGACCAGCTAATGCCAATCGTCTGATGATTGTACTGACAAACAGCTGTCCATTTATACCTATGTGCTGACCTGCTTATACATATTAGCTGTGGTCAGCGATTTTGCATATAAATCGGTGTTTGTCAATATAATGTGTTTGTTATTATTTATTAATATTACATAAATATGTATTTCATTACTGTTTATTATTAATACAATAATAAACAAAATACTTTACTATAACAATAATCAAAACACCGGTTCGTAACAACACTCCCTTCTGCGAAAAAGATGGTTACTCATTTGAGGAACCAGCCTTTTCGGAAAAAAAGTGGCCTTTTGCATCTTCCTAAATCTGTTAAAATCCCCCCTTAATAAAGAAACCAGGTAAACGTTACATTTGAAAGGAAATCAACAGGTAGTACAAACATAGTAATAAGTGTTTAATAAGTAATAAGTCTTCTATCTCCTTTTCGAGCCGTTATTCCAATCTTCTAACTCGGACAAGAGGTCGCTTCTACGGTTTCATCCTTCGGCGCCTCCGTTAACGTTCTCTCCTCTTCTTTCCGTCGGGAGTCGTCTTGGTATTGCCTCTCCTCGCGTCTATGTATCTTTCCTTTGGGACCTTGTCCCCCTCTTCTGAGTTCCGGGTGAGGTGGCCAATTGGTTGATCTTAGTCGTTCCAGAAAAGTTCCTTCTGCTGTGGTTCGTCCTTGGGTTGCCTTGCTCCCGATACATTCCCAGTATTAACGTGTCCCGTGACTGGACAGACAGTATCCGTAGTGCCTATATGGCATACCCATCCATGGACTGGCTTATTTCTGTATCAACTTCCTTCGGCACCAACCATTAACCATCTCTCAGTTGTTCCTTGTGGTCCAAATGTCTCCTTCCCCCCGATGAATCCTTTTGACCCCTATTCTGTGAGTTTTCCTCCCTTGCATTATATTTTTATATCCTTGATTGGTGCTTAATAAAATATACCAGTAAAGTTTTTATATTCCCATCGTTTTCGATTTTAATTTCCCTTTTGTCGTTCGGCTTCCTTGTTCTGCCTTTTTCTTTTATTCCCATTTTTCTTCAGAAACTTCCTTTGATTACTCCAAAATTCCTCTCTGATGATATTTCCCTTGGAATCCCTCTTTGTGGTTTTTCCGGTGAGTCCATCCTTGAGTTCGTCCTTGAGTGTCCCCTTTTTAATGGAATTCGTCCTAGAATTCCCCCTTGAATCGAATTCGCCTTTGAATTCTTCATTTTAAATGAATTCCCTTGAATTCTTCTTTTTGTATTCCTTTAATTGAATTCCCTTCAATTCTTCTGTTTGTATCCCTTTGAATGAATTCCCTTGAATTCTTCTTTTTTTATTCCTTTAATTGAATTCCCTTGAATTCTTCCTTTTGTATTCCTTTATTTGAATTCCCTAGAATTCTTCTTTTTGTATCCCTTTAATTGAATTCCCTTGAATTCTTCCTTTTGTATTCCTTTATTTGAATTCCCTTGAATTCTTCCTTTTGTATTCCTTTAAATGAATTCCCTTGAATTCTTCCTTTTGTATTCCTTTAATTGAATTCCCTTGAATTCTTCCTTTTGTATTCCTTTAATTGAATTCCCTTGAATTCTTCCTTTAAATGAATTCCCTTGAATTCTTCCTTTAAATGAATTCCCTTGAATTCTTCCTTTTGTATTCCTTTAATTGACACCTTGGAGTCATGGCTTTGCATGTCCCAATCGGACTGTTCCATCGTTGAGGTACCGGAGCGCTACACCATTAGCTCTGGATCTGGCGGGTATAGTATTACCCTTTATGGGGCGGAACGATACGGTGGGCAACCGATTGTTCCTGATCGCCATGCAATTTTGCCCGAATTGGTGACGATCGTGATCCTGCTGTTTTGGTCGTAGTCCCGGTGGTCCCTGGAGTCGATGGTTTTTCCTGGAGTTATTCATTCCATCCATTTGTTATCTGCCCAGACCGACAATATTTCCCCTAATGGTTTCCTCTATTGTAGTAAGCCCGATTTTTATTGGTTGAACCCTTCCTTGTCTTTCCCCTGGTTAGTTTTGAGGTTTCCTTATGTACTTATTCCATTTTTCATATATTACTGGTAATGAACCCGGTTATCTAATTATCCCTGATCGTTATTTCTTAGTTATGTTATAAAATATCTCTTTTACCGTATAAATGAAATTTCCCTGATGAACATTTCCAAAGTAGTGAGCCCGATTCTTTGTTGAACCTTTTCCTGTCCCTTTCCTTGTTAGCTTGTGGTTTCCTTATATCCCCTTTATTTTGTTAATTTTAGTGACCCCCCTTAGAAAAAAATAGTGAACCCGTCCCTTTTAATAAATAAATTTAATAAATGTTTTTAATTGTTAAGATGATAAAACGTATATGATACCTGATACCTCTATATGTTTTTAATCGCGTGAATGCCTATACATACATTTTATTTGACATTGAAAAAAAAAATATTTGCTGACTCCTATAATGAATAAAAAAAATTCTTACCTATGTTATTTAAAAAGAAATACCAAATGATCCTAAATATAATATAATTAAGAAAAGAATGATTCCCTAAAAATAAAATAAACCCGTTTACCTAACCTTTGTTTAAGCCCTACCATTGAACCATCATACCACCGCGGCTACCAATGTTACGTATGGGAGGCCTAAATGCTAGAATCCTAGTAGCGATAGCGTGGACCCCGAGCGGATGGGTCCGAACTCTTGGTTCTGATTGAACCATGATGGCTGCATGGTAGGGTAAAACAAGAATAGTCCATAGGTTTATTATAAAAGTATAAAAGTATATTTACAAAGAAATAGACTGGAAATTATAAACTGAACTTAACCTAAATCTAAAATTTAATATATTCCCATGATTTAATATATCCCCATGATTTAGGAAGAGCTTACCCGTAACTATTGTAACCCGGGAATGATGATTACAATGGTCGTGAGACCATTGGATCATCCGACCAGCTAATGCCAATCGTCTGATGATTGTACTGACAAACAGCTGTCCATTTATACCTATGTGCTGACCTGCTTATACATATTAGCTGTGGTCAGCGATTTTGCATATAAATCGGTGTTTGTCAATATAATGTGTTTGTTATTATTTATTAATATTACATAAATATGTATTTCATTACTGTTTATTATTAATACAATAATAAACAAAATACTTTACTATAACAATAATCAAAACACCGGTTCGTAACATTAGTTCTTCAAAAATACGTCTGATCTCTTTAGTGGTCAAAACATCTCTTCTTCGGTGCCGTGTGCTTCATAGCACCGGCACCTAACATCATAGCTATCAACATAATTCGGGTATTCCCCGTATACACATGTACATTTTATTCAAAATCTATTATGTTGTCATCAAACTTAATACTTAATTGTTATAACATCTGAGTTATGTCGTCTGCATAATACTTTATAGAATGTCATGTTTGTTGAGATTCCATGACATAATCCCCTCCTAACGAAACTGAAATTTTTTCGGCAAAATTCAAAGCAAAATTCTCAAAAGTTACAAAATTGTGACATCTCCCCAATGTGTTATGTTTTTCTTACATATAATTTACAAAAGATACAAAACTCTTAAAAATAATAAAATATTCAAAATTTAACATATTTAAATCATAATTAAATTCAATTAATTAACAAAATTATTAATGTTAATTAAATTTTATTAGATAACCTATCAAATGTTGTTATTAAATGTGTTTATTATAAAATTCTTTATTCAAAATTTGTATTTCAAATCAAAATCGTAGATCAACATCAAAATCTTTTCATAATTCAAAATAAAATAAAGTTTCTGTTACTGTAATTTAATATAATGTGTATTTTTAATAGAATGTATAAGAAAACAATTCTTTATTAATACGATTCAACCGCTGTTACAAATATAAAATTTCAAAATTATTTTTTATTTCATTAAAAGGTACATGTGATTGTATATTTCAATAGATTCTCATAAAGTCAAATACACGTGTCCAATTTGTCCTTGTTTTTATATTAACGTATACTGTGCTTATGTATTCGACAAGTTTTAACAAACAGTACATCGAGACATCGTTAAGTATTATTTCCGAAATACATCTACATATATAAAGTACTAGCATTGTATTAGTCATTTTCGGCTTATTATTTTAAAGGTATTTTATCTTTTTCGTAGAAATACACACAGATAAGTATATATACACATTATACATATACATACTTTTTCATTTGAAATAAACAATTTTAATTAGCCTTTTAGATATGTTTTCCTTTCATGACAAAATAATAAATTCTTTTTTTTGATCGCCGAAATAAAAATAATTTTTTATGAGAATAGATTTTTAAATATTTTTTCTTTGTATAAGGACAAGTTAGATCTTAAACGAATTTTCTTTTATTTTAACATGAGTTCGTAAAATAAATTCTATCCTTTTCTAATATACAACATACATTCAGAAATCAAATAATTTTTTAAACAGAATTTTTTTTTTTTTATTTGACAGGCACATAAATGAAAATTTAAATGGAGAAACAATTTTCGTTTTACTGTTTCTTTTTCAAAATTGACTCTATCAACGGAGATATGCGAAGTGTTGTGTACAGAAAAAGCTCCTGAGGCTTGTTATTTCTATACGGTGACAGGATAATGCGTCCGCTACAGATCGCAGTCTCGTGTCTTAAATCCCCAAAATATCTCCTGTGAACTCTAATTTGTGGAATGTATTGGGCGACATAACAATACATTTTTTGCAAAGGTTAAACTGAAACTAATAATTATTCCCATTCCCAATATTAAATTATAACCAGGGCAATCGAGGCTTGCTCCTAACGTGAGGCGTATAGTAGCGAATTTTTCGGTCAAATGGATCTTCTGACTCGAACCCCTATTACTCGGACTATTCAGCAAGTTAATTTAAATATCAAAACTACCAATACTCAATCTGATCACTGTCTCATAGATGCCGCCTTCTCAAAACAATGCCAGATTCCTCCAACGAATTAATTCATTAAAATAATGAATAAAATTCAATTTCGGTTATTCATAAAAAAAAATTTTTTTCTTTAAAATTTGACTCTAACAACAGGGATAAGCAAAAATTTTGTACGAAGTGATAATTACTATATTCAAGACGTACGATGGTTATAAAAACCGTAAAAACCCCAAAAATTATCCCCTGTGAAATCTACTTGGTTGGATCTGCCGGACGGCCAACGTAACGACAGATACCTGCAAAAGTTACAAAACGGAAACTAATAAATTCAACCCCCTTAAAAATTTTAAAAGTTTTTTTTTTTTACATCAGGTAACACACGCGTCGCCAGCCTGATGGGACTGTCGACATGGTTCGAATAAGTGGATTAAAACGTGTGCCACCCAGAATCCAGAAAAACATTAATCATAAAAATTTCAAGTTTTTACACTACGAATTCGGTCAAAGCTCCATAGTGCCGTCATCTAAAGATGCAATACCGAATTCCCTCAGATCGTTCTTTGCAATTATTACGCCTTATTTCAAATAATACTCAGAATTTGTAGAGGCTATAAACGTTATAAGTCATTACAAGTCAAAATGAAAATGTGAAACACGTATGTCCGTTGTTAAATGTACATACTGTAACATGAATGTATATTATATTTCTCTTATATTGAAGACAACAAGATTACTTAACTCAATACACAATAAAATTAACCTCTATTAAGCTGGAACCTCCACCAGCGAAAATCGTGTTCGCACCCGGTCAAAAATTTAGTGCTTTTTAGGTGCTAATTTAGTACCCTAGTCCGAATTTTGGTGCTCAAACCGTTTAGCAACATTTAAAAAAAAAATGGGGGGGGTGCAGCTTAATGGCAAGCTGGACCCCCCCATAATAAAAAAAATATATACAGTGGTCACAAACACGAAACAAGTACACTAGAATTTAGTGCTAATTTAGTGCTCAAAGAAACCCCTACAATAAATTAAAAATATATAACTGTTAAAAAAATATCATTGTATACCCAGCGCAACATCGCGAACTCGGAGAACAAAACTTATAGACCTTCATATACGTATGATTTCGGTACTAAAATAACATAGAAACACATATAATCGAAATAAAACAGGATTCAAAGTTGTTAATAATATAATAACAATTATTAATTCATCCCATCCGATAGCACATAAAATCAGTTATCTGATCGTCATAAAATTTGGTACTCGTAAAAATGTTACACTAAAATGTTCCTTAGATATCGTAGTATCTACGTAAATCAATTTCCGAATTCGGTGCTCACTGCAAACTGTTGTAAATAAATTGTTTATCCGCGGAGAGCGTGCGCCGCGCTATAAAATCCGTTATAAGATCGTCAGCGATTTTGGTGCTCGTATAAATTTTATATTTAAATATTCCTTAGACATCATAGATTCAAAATTAATCAATATCCGAATTTGGTGCTCACTGCAAACTGTTGTAAATAAATTGTTTATCCGCGGAGAGCGCGCGCCGCGCTATAAAATCCATTATAAGATCGTCAGAGATTTTGGTGCTCGCATAAATCTTATATTTAAATATTCCTTAGACATCATAGTATCGAAATAAATCAATTTCCGAATTTGGTGCTCACTGCAAACTGTTGTAAATAAATTGTTTATCCGCGGAGAGCGCGCGCCGCGCTCTAACATTACTCTCCAGATTGTCAGAGATTTTGGTGCTCGCATAAATCTTATATTAAAATATTCCTCAGACATCATAGTATCGAAATAAATCAATTTCCGAATTTGGTGCTCACTGCAAACTGTTGTAAATAAATTGTTTATCCGGGGAGAGCGCGCGCCGCGCTATGTCATCCGTCATCTGATCTCTAAATAATTTGATGCTTGCATGTACTATATACTAAAATGATAGTCAGAAATCTTACTACTAGAATAAATATGTTTCGGAATTTGTTGCTAATTACAACTCATAAAGAAGCTATTTATTATATGCGGCGCGCGCTTTCCATGCACAAAGTAATTATTTTTAACGAGTTACAACTAGCAACAAATTCTGAATCGTATACTAAACTGATTGTTAGACATCTTACTACTAAAATTGTTTTGTTGGAAAGTAGGATGTGAAAGGGTAAGGACTCTTTCAATTAGGTCAAGATGCAATTAAGAATTTCACTTGTGAATATTACGCGAACGCTATTTGAAAATAGTAAATGATAAATACACAAAGAAGCTATAAAAATAACAAATGCAGTTCACGAGTTCACAAGATCATTCCGCGAACGCATAACGTTTTCGTTTATTAATATGCATATGTTGTTAAATATGCATAATATATATATTACTTGCTCTATAACCGTTCACGCTCTCATACGATCATTGCGCGAACGAATTTATATTCTAACATATTCTTAATACAATTTTCAAAGTTATTTACATAAGTTATTTACATTCTTTGAGATAATATTTAAAAAATTGTAATTAAATTATTAAAAATTTTGTATTTTTATAAAATTTATAAATTTTTCTAAAATTTACTGCGCAATATATAAAATAATATGAGGACTAAATATGTCATTATCACTTAAAACCTTTTCTGTATCTTTGCAGTCATCATATTTTATCCATTTGTTATGTCTATAACTAATGGCAGTATAGTGGCCAATATCTTTATCCGTCGAATGCCTAGTTTGCTTGACAGGTGATTTAAAGTCTATGATTCCGGCGAGATTGTATTCCTCCGCCATAAAAGAAAATTGGATTGCCTTTGGTATGTGTTTAAGTTGGACAGCATACTGTTCTCCATCATCAGAAGTGGAATACGTTTCCATTAAAATAAATTGTCCTGAAAATTAAAAATATATAAATTTAATTTTTTAAATATAATATAAAAACAGCAATACAGAATGTAATTAAAACAATATAATTTTAAAAATATAATTAAAAACCTACTAAATTATTTAAATGCATTGAGAACTATTTTATCAAAACTTTAGATTGATATCTTTTTGTAGAACATTTTTTTAAAGTAAAAGAATTAACGCTAATTACATTTTAAATTTATAGTTTATAAACAAAATTTTAAGTGTTTATTAAATTTTAATTAAAAATTATTTTTGAATCTAGTCTTTAACAAAAAAATTACATTGCAAATTGAAACTTTGTGTCATGCACATGTATTAAGTTTAAAACATTTTCAATAAGCAATAATAAATTACAAATATAATAAAAGAATTTTAAAATATTGAATGACTTGAAAATTTATAATATATATACTATTCTAAAAGCCGTTATAAATGTACATACCTATATCAGAAATTGTTGTACTCTCCAATCCATCACAATTCGGTTGAATACATGTACGAAATCCTTGAATCGTAATATCCTTTTCTATTTCATTAATATTGTTTTTTAATAATTTTTCCAGTTCAACTTGAACTAATGGTAATGTTTTTAATCTTGCAGGACAACCTTTTCCACATTTGGATATTTCCTTGAATGATGGATATTTCTGAAACAAATTTCTGCATAAAAAGCCAATTGATACCTCACAATTAATTAGAATACAATTATTTGGTAATGCTTTGCTTGAAAATATATCTTTCAAAATCATCGCACGGAGTCTATACGATGATTTTTTTATACCATGAGATACCACTTCGTTAATTAATTCAAAAAATTTAAAATCCGTTTCGCTATGTACAAGAAGATTAACAGTCTCTGTATCAAAATAAGCAGCAATAAATAATTGTAAGATGCTGTCAAATGCACAGGTATTTGTTAAGGAATAATTATTTTTTCCAATTTTAACTGGTCTTAAAGATACGTTACTTCCATTTCTCATTATTGGTATCTTATGGATATTAGCATCTAATAAAAATTCAGTTTGTATATTATCTTTCTGTAAATGTTTTCCTTTAGGTTTCTTCTGTTTGTCTGCTGTAGCCAAACCACGCCAATCTTCAACTTCCTTCGTTGCTATTATATCTTGCAAATTGTTAATGTTGTAGCAGTCCATGCATATCCGTTGCTGTCCGTATCCTTCTTCTCCAACTGGTATAGAACATTCATCTAGAGCATGCACCAATTTTTTGCATACATAACATGTATGTCCACCAGTCGGTTCGTGTCCGTTTTTACAAGCTGGACATTTCTTTTCATTTCTTTTTTCGTCTTTCAAGTTACTTTCTCCTTCGATAATTTCGTTATCATCATGAATTGAAATATGTTTTTCTACACTTTTCTCTCTTAAATGAAGATCTTCAGTATTTTTAGTATTTGCGTTCGCTATTTTTAGTCGACCACTCATATAGTTTACATGCTTTATTACAAATTCATCTGCACGCATAGGTGTTGTTTCTCCATTTAACATAATATTTTTTATTATATTAAAGTCACTTTCTACTGAAGCACTGCTAGCTGGTATTCTACCATATCCGAAGTTATCTCGACATACGCAGGACCATAAAGGTAGCAATTTAATGTCTTTCATAATATAATTAGCTAATTTTGGTACATAGTGAGCATTTTCTCTGTCTCCCTTATTATCAGCCAATAAAATTGTGACACTATTATTAATATTTTGTGCCCAATCATTCCACTTATTAAAATTGTTTCCTTCGTCTTCATCTTCATCATTATATTTTTTTGTATTTTCAGTAACATCTTCCGAATATTGTGTGAAAATATTTTTCATTTTTATTTTAAATTCTTCACATACTGTTTGTTCATTTTCGGTTGTATTACCTTCCGTCTCGCTTTGAGAAATAATTAAAATTCCTTTCAACATTTCAGCAGCAGCCTCAATATTTCGGCATAAAATCAATTGTCCTATCATATGCAAATAAAATTGTTTTATGCGTGGACGTAAATCTTTTAAAAAGTTTGAATATTTTTTTATAAAATGCGCTACATCGATACGTATGTAGCAGGCAGGTAAATTACCTTCTTTACACGCATCTGCATATTCTTCAAGCGTTGAGAAATTGGTAAAACTTCGCACAGCTGCTGTTAATAATGCACGTGAATAATCGCATACAACTTCACGTGGTCGTGGTGCGCCAGATCGTATCCATTCCATCAGCCAAAACTGAATGGAATTCGTATTGTGTCTTTCAGACAACATTTGTGTTACTGGAAAAAGGCCACTTTTATCGGAATTTACTACGCAATTGTATAAAAATATATGCCTTGTCTTTGAATTATCAGGCCTTTTAATCTTTTTTATAATACTTCCAGTTGCGTCAATGTAAATACAAGCTGTCTCATCTAATTTATAAGTTCTATATACATCCAACTGATATCTAGCCCAATAATGGACGAAAAATGGATTTAAGCCAATATTGTGAATTACATTCTTTAATGGACCTAACTGCATTATTTCCAATGATTTTATAGGATTCTTATCGAAATAACTTTTTTCTCTAATATCATGTTTAGCGACTCGCAAAACATTTGCATCAAATAAATGCGGAGGTTCAAATTTATCTTGACTTTCCATTAATTTATTTGCCATTTCGATTCTATATTTCATCACACTCTTTCCTTGTAATTCATTTATAAGAGCTTGTCTCACTGGATTTCTTAAATAACGTTTTCCACAACGTCCTTCCTTTTCTCCTTCAATGAACTTACATCTTACTTCAGTAATTAGTTCATTCGTGTTATTAATCATGCATTTTATTAATGAGCCACACTTGCATGCACCATAAGCATATCCCGATTCTCCATTGCCCATTAATTTATGACGTTTGAAATTAAATCCACATGGCAATTTTGCACTTTCCCAAATTTTTTCAGTAAATGCTTGCTGCCACGTGCCAGGTTGCAATACTGTGTATTGACGCGTTGAAGGAAGTCGACCTTTTTCTCTTCGCCTGTATGTTCTTTGAATTATCATGGCATTAAAATCAGCCTTTGCCATAGTAAAAGTAAATGACAGTACACCATTGACACTATTTACATTTATATCAGAAATATTTAACGAAGAATTATTTATTGTCGAATCATTTATTGTCGAATCATTTCTAAGAACAGTTTTGTTCGATATCTTTTGAACATGATGTTCGACAGTCATTGGCTGCTGAGGGGAGACAGAGGGACGATCAGTTAACTTATCTCTTACGCCATATTTATTGCACGAAACAAAAGTATATAAAGAAATAGGCGTTATACGATTTTCTAATTCTCTTGCTATTGTTATCCAAATATCAGCAAATTTTGAAATAACTTTCTGATCGTCAACTATTAAGCGGTCTTTATAATTCATCAATACATCGATTAAATTGTACTTATCTATTTTTGGTGGTCTTCCACGTGCAGGCATGATGTTAACGTTAATCTTTGGCACACTGATTAAATACAACAAAACCGTACGAGATGCTACAATATTAAACTTGGAATGAAAAATGTATTGTGTCACGTACGGAAAAACAAAAAGAAATAAAATAATAGAAATAGAAAATAAAAACTAGAAAAGTAAAACACTACAAGAGAACGACAGTAGCGAGTAAATGCAAAGAAAGTCTTCTCTCAACCACGGTCACAAAAAGACGATCTTATAACGGATTTTATAGCGCGGCGCGCGCTCTCCGCGGATAAACAATTTATTTACAACAGTTTGCAGTGAGCACCAAATTCGGAAATTGATTTTTTTCAATACTATGATGTCTAAGGAATATTTAAATATAAGATTTATGCGAGCACCAAAATCTCTGACGATCTTATAACGGATTTTATAGCGCGGCGCGCGCTCTCCGCGGATAAACAATTTATTTACAACAGTTTGCAGTGAGCACCAAATTCGGAAATTGATTTTTTTCAATACTATGATGTCTAAGGAATATTTAAATATAAAATTTATGCGAGCACCAAAATCTCTGACAATTTGAAGAGTAATGTTAGAGCGCGGCGCGCGCTCTCCGCGGATAAACAATTTATTTACAACAGTTTGCAGTGAGCACCAAATTCGGAAATTGATTTATTTCGATACTATGATGTCTAAGGAATATTTAAATATAAGATTTATGCGAGCACCAAAATCTCTGACGATCTTATAACGGATTTTATAGCGCGGCGCGCGCTCTCCGCGGATAAACAATTTATTTACAACAGTTTGCAGTGAGCACCAAATTCGGATATTGATTAATTTTGAATCTATGATGTCTAAGGAATATTTAGATATAAAATTTATACGAGCACCAAAATCTCTGACGATCTTATAACGGATTTTATAGCGCGGCGCACGCTCTCCGCGGATAAACAATTTATTTACAACAGTTTGCAGTGAGCACCGAATTCGGAAATTGATTTACGTAGATACTACGATATCTAAGGAACATTTTAGTGTAACATTTTTACGAGTACCAAATTTTATGACGATCAGATAACTGATTTTATGTGCTATCGGACGGGATGAATTAATAATTGTTATTATATTATTAACAACTTTGAATCCTGTTTTATTTCGATTATATGTGTTTCTATGTTATTTTAGTACCGAAATCATACGTATATGAAGGTCTATAAGTTTTGTTCTCCGAGTTCGCGATGTTGCGCTGGGTATACAATGATATTTTTTTAACAGTTATATATTTTTAATTTACTGTAGGGGTTTCTTTGAGCACTAAATTAGCACTAAATTCTAGTGTACTTGTTTCGTGTTTGTGACCACTGTATATATTTTTTTTATTATGGGGGGGTCCAGCTTGCCATTAAGCTGCACCCCCCCCCCCATTTTTTTTTAAATGTTGCTAAACGGTTTGAGCACCAAAATTCGGACTAGGGTACTAAATTAGCACCTAAAAAGCACTAAATTTTTGACCGGGTGCGAACACGATTTTCGCTGGTGGAGGTTCCAGCTTAATAGAGTTATAAAATTAATATTTTCCATCAATTTGAACTCTCATGCTTGTTTCAAAGTCGTAAATAGACGAACGCATTTTCAGCGCTTCTGCAAATCTAAATTTTCTTATCACCAATCATAAGAATTCATTATACATACCATTCAAACATCAAATATTACACATAATATATTTTATATTAATTCAATATGAAAATTTCATATTAATAAATTCTTTAACATATTATTATCTAAACCATTTCATTGTCTTCAAAAAAAAATTTTTTTTTTTTTTTTCATTACATTCACTATTATTTTTTAAGTATGTATTTAAATGCTTTACAAAAATATAATTATTATCTTTATTTTTCATTTTATGAAACAAGAATCAACTTTTCTGAGAATTTTCAAATATGCAAATTTTTTATTTTACTGTTAAATTTAGGTATTATTTATTATCAGTTTTAGAAACTCTATTCAAAATTTTCCAAATTCGTTGCGATTTCGTCATACTTATATACACCAAAATTTTAATTATTGTCAAGATATTGGAGGATGGAATTTTTTAGTTCACTAACGTTTCTTACTCCGAATTGTTCATTTTCATTACCAGGGTTGGCTAAAAGATAAGTATTATTTTGATTTACTTTAATAATCTTGTACGGTCCAAAGTATAAGTGGAAAAATTTTGAAAAATATTTATTTGCAGGATCTGATAATCTATGATTTTTTACTAAAACAAGGTCACCTACATTAAAACGGGTTAATTTTTTATTTCGGTCAAATTTTAGTTTTCGCTTTCCTGCTTTAGTTTGAATATTTTTTCTACATAATACTAATTTCTGATTATAACTTAAACTATTACTTTCCGGAAATGATATTTTTGATTTTATTAAATTTTGCGGTTCTTCCTTATACACTATTTCCCAGGGTGTTATTTCGGTAGTTTCATTTACAGATGTGTTTAAGAATTTTTCAATATCACTAATATAATTAATCCATTTTGAATGTTTATCTGAACAGAACATACGAAAATATTTTCCTAATTCGGCCATAATTCTTTCTGAAGGGTTTGAGGATGGATGATATGCAGTGGTTTTTAAAACTTTTATTCCCTGTTCAGCCATTGTTTTACACCAATATTTACTTCTAAACTGGGGTCCATTATCAGATAAAATACTTTCTGGTGTTTTAAATTCATTACAAAATTCTTTAATTTAGAGAATAGGTCACAGATTACAAAAATATGATCGAAACCTCCTTTACTTTTAATTAAGGGTCCATACAAATCTACTGCAACTAATTTGAAAAGTTCCGAAACAACTATTGGGTGTAATTCTCCTACTGAGGTAAAATTGCTTACTTTTGTACGCTGACATAAATCACAAGATTTAGCAAAAGATTTTACTTTGCTGCACATATTATTAAAATGGACTAACCCCCTTAACATACGATACATTTTATTTGCTCCCGCATGACCTTGTTCTAAGTGTACAGCATTATTTACAATATTCTCAAATTGTTTTGGAATGACAAGTAACCATATATCTGATGTTATACTACGCCTATAAAATAAAATATCATTGTGCAGCAAGTAAAATTTTCTAATATTATCTGATTCTGATGCGTTTTGTAATTTTTCAATTATTTTCAATAAGTGACTATCCTCTCTTTGATATTTACTAATATTTGTTAAAAGTTCCTTGCAAGTTTGATTGTTAATAAAAATAGAAATTTCATTTAAATGTAGTTTTGTTGTTATCATCATTTCCAGGAATTCTAGACAATAGATCAGCTAGTTTATTTTCTTTAGCTGGGATGTATTGAATTTTTATGTTAAACTGATTTATATATAATCCCCATCTAGTTAATCTTGGATTTAAATTTTTACATTTCCCTATGTATTCTAGTGCTCTATGATCTGTATTTACTATTACCGGGTATCCCAAAATTAATGTCGATAAACGTTTTAAAGTATACCAAACTGCAAGAAGCTCCAATTCCGTTATGCTATAACGGGTTTCTGGTGATGTTAACATTCTACTGACATAAGCTAATGTTTTAATTTCCCCTTCATCATTGATTTGATAACAATGTCATACATACTTTCCGGAAGCGTCTGTATTTATGTAGAATGGTTTACTGTAATCAGGGTGATTTAGCAAAATATCATTTGAAAAGACATTTTTTAATTTATTAAAATTTATCTGATCCTGATCAGTCCATGTCCACTGAGAATCTTTTTTGAGAAGATGTTTAAATTTACTGGTGTGTTCACTATACTTATCAATATATTTTTTATAAAAATTTATGAATCCTAAAAATGATTGCAACTCCTTTTTATTTGTGGGTGGTGGGTAATTTTGGATTGCTTCAATTTTAATTGGATCTGGTCTAATGTTTTCAGTCGAAATTATATGTCCTAGATAACTTATTTCTTTTCTAAAAAATTGAGATTTTTCTAAATTAATAGTCATACCTGCACCTTGTAGTTTATTTAAAATGAAATCTATGTGTGCAATGTGTTCAGAAAAACTTTTACTCAATATGATAATGTCATCAACATAAAATTTACAGAATGAATCTATTTCTTTTCCAAAAATGTGATTTAGGCATTTACTAAGTGCAGCCATGCTATTTTTTAATCCAAATGGGACTCTAGTATAACAGTAAGTTTGACCTTGAAATAAAAAGGCAGTATATTTTTTACACTATTCAGCCAGTGGAATTTGTAAAAATGATTGAACTAAATCTAGAGTTGATATAAATTTGACACCATGAAAAGTAGCTAATAATTCTTCTATAAGTGGTGGTCGTTCAACATCGGCCTCCATAATGGTATTGATTTCCCTAGCATCCAAAACAACACGGACTTTACCATTTTTCTTAGGTACAGTTAACAATGGATTACAATAAGGAGATGAATATTTCTGTATTATACCCCATTCCTCTAATTTTGATATTTCTTCCTTAACAGCATCACGTTTAGAAATTGGGATCGGATAATTCTTTTGGAACACTTTGTCACTAATAATATTAAAACGATATTCAAAATCTTTACATCGACCGGGATATTCGGTGAAGATATTGCGATATTTACATAATAAATTTGAAAATGTAGTTTTTTGATTGTTATTTAACATTGAAATATTTTGTACGTATTTTTCTATATCAGATATACTGTTACTGTCTAATATCAAATTATTTACTGTCGGTTTATCTTTTTGAAATATTAAATTTTGATTCAATTCCCTATCATTGGAAATTATTTCATATTCAACTTTTAAATTTTTATCGTTTGCGGATTCATTTGTAAAATTATTAATTGGAATTACTATTTTACTTTCTCCCAATTCAAAATAAAATTTCTTACTGGAAAAGTCAATATGTGCATTATTTTCTAAGAAAAATTCTGATCCAAATATAATATTGTTTGTTAGTGTAATTTTTATTTAGATCTAAATAATAATAATTAATTATATATATCTATATATATATATATATATATATATATATATATATATATATATATATATATATATATATATATATATATATATATATATATATATATATATATATATATATATATATATATATCTATATATATATATATATATATAATATATATATATATATATATATATATATATATATATATATATATATATATATATATATATATATATATATAATTAACATATATACAGGGTGTAAAGTAAATAAGTTTCATAATTTGCAGGAGAGAAAGGTCTCAGTCTACTAATTAAGTATTGCTAGTTAAATTTTACCGATCAAGTTTCATTTCAGAAATTTTCGATTGTCAAAAACGTGTTAAAAAATGGCCCCTAGAAAAAAAACTTAATCAGGCTCTGATTACTTATCATTTTTTTCCTTTGCTTTTTTGAATGTAAATTTTTTTGTCAACAAAATATTTTTACCTGCTTGTTTACGGAATCTTTTGAAAATAGTTATACAGTAGTGCCCATAAAAATTTAAACATAATTTTTAATGAGACAATTTACGTCACATATCAAATAGATCGATTTCGTCAAATCTCATTAAATTATTTGGAAATTTAACAAAGTTCACTAGATACTTATTTTCTCCAATACCAATAATACGAGCCCTTACCGAAAAAAAAATTGACCACCCCAATTTTGAGAAAAACGATTTCAAAGTTTTGTAATTTTAACACGGGTTCTTATGGGAAAATTCTATTTTTTTAGAATAAAATGAAAACGTGTCAAAGGAATTTGATAAAAATTGAATGTTATTTAATACAAAGTTACAAACCATATTTAATAAGAAATAAAAATTATTGACCACGCCGATTTTGAAATATAATTTAAAAACATCATTTTACTACGTTTTTACAACATTTTTTCAACAATTCTTTTAAATTGCTACAACATAAGTGCGTGGAAATACAAAAAAACAAGTGGTATACAAATATAATAACTGAAGAATATCAATACATTATTTAATTTTTGATAAAATAGTTTTTTTGCTGAGATAAACTTTTGTACCTGACTATCTCAGAGTAAGTACGTTAAGTTGAAGTATTTTTATGACACAACAATTAGATTTTAAAACATTTCTAAAATATACAATTGGTTTATTATTCACGCACATACACATACTTTTAATTTTAATACTTTGATTTAAAAAAATTATAAATCGCTAATTTATTTTCACACAGTTAATTCATGCAACAATCACATTGTTCCATCTTTATTCTGGATCACATATTCACATAATCACACATACACATTCAACTACAAATGCATATACATACTTATAAAGTTTAAAATAAATAGGTTACTGGTGTTTCCAAAACACATAAATATATTCAGTTTGACAGGTAATAAAATATTATGTTTATGTATGTCTTTAAAAAATAATTTTCAAAAATTAGGGTTCCGAAGAACTCTGGAAGTTCTTATAATTTTTTGATTGTAACATTTTCAGAATTTCCACGCCTTTTATGTATGAAAACGAAATTTTGCAAATACAATACATGCTACAGATAGATATCTCAATTAACCGTCAGTAAAACAATTTCTTTCTTAATTTCTTATGGTACCCATCTTCCGTATTTAAAGCTGGGCATAAACACTTTTAGTACACTCAGTAAGTGAAATTTTACGTCAAAGTATATTCTGATATTAGATAACATTTCCAAAAATTCAAATTAAAATTATTAAGAGAAATTTAGAAGAGAAGAGAACTTACGAAAATTTTTTTTCGTAAGTTCCTTCAAAAATAATTGTTTGCAGCATATCATTAAAAAAATCTTTTAAAATCAAGTTAAGGTTCTTTTAACAACTTCTAATCTTTACACCTTGTTTCAGAAATATTGTATGTCGAAGTCCATGTGGTTTGTAAGGAATCCAATTACCACTTAATTGACCCTTAAGTAACACAAGTACAAATATATTTATTTATTTTCACAGTAAACCGTAAAAAAATATGCTATGCGATGTATTTTATCTCCAAAAATACAAAAACGCAAATAACTCAGGAACTCGGCTTAATGTGTGTTAAATACGCACTTGGCCAACTCCTTGATTATCTATGGTTGATGTGGTGATATCATCATGAAATCATGATTGTCTGTGAATCCCCAAGTACATATGTATGTCTGTAATTGTTTATTTAAAAAAAATGTTTTGACGATTTTGACACACTGGGAAATGAAAAGGAATATTTATCAATTTGAATGAATCAATAGATAAGGTAAATGACCCAAAATCAGACAGTGTCTTAAAATCAAACGTTTATATTATTTTAACAAATATTGTACTAAAATTAATGATCAATTAGTTATTTTGCGAAATATACAACAAAACAGTATTAATTTTCATATTAGCAGAAATTGGAAAAGTACATTATTAACTAATATGTACGTGTAATAAATAAAGCAATTTTTCAATAAATTATACTTAAATGCATCTTTATCATTTTTTTTTCTTTTTTATTTGAGCTAAAGCGTTTATAGTCAAAATTATGGACACTGTTGAATTTGAAAACACGAAAATAAGTTCACAAAGATATTGAATTTAGAGCTAAGTTCTTATGGTAGATGTCGAAATTATGTGCCATTGCAGTAGTACAAAAATTCTTATTTTTTGTATTTTATCTTTCTATTTTTCTTAAGTGATAATTTATCTAAAGTAAAAATTTTGGTCTGGTTGTTGACAAAAGACTTTCAGCCTTCCCAACGAATTTTAAATTATTTTAGGAAAATATGTTTGGTTCTTCCTTAAAGTGTCGGAATTTGGGACATTTACCTTACTGTATATTTGCTTACACAATAGACGGACTACTATGTATGTTTATAGTACATAAATTTTTAAATGTGTTTTGTATCAGCTTGTTGGTATAATAGAACAAATTTGGTAAAATAATTTTACAATAATGATAATTAATGCCGAAGTTTGGAATTCTCTGTTACAGTTTTCCGCTAAAGTTACTCACTTATGAATAAAAATTCACTTTTTAATCTGTGTTGTGTACCAACAATATTAACAACAATGTTTTATGACAGTTAAAGGAAAGTTTTTATTTTGGTTTGTTTAAAAATTCAAGTGTAATTTTTAATGTAATTTTTAATTAAATTAATACTTGTAATTAAAGTAATGCAACTAAATATTTGTAATTAAAGAAATGCAACAATACCAGAGTTACGGTTCTTGCAATATTCATAACGTCCTGTGAAATAAAAACATACAAAAATATTTCAAACATATTTTAACCAAAATTTATGAAAAACAGTGTTCGGTTTTTTTTTACTATACAGTACCTATCAATTCAAAAGTCGGCAGATGTTTACATATTGTCGTAAAACAAAAAAAAAAAATTATTTTTATTTTTAAAAAATTTTTATTATACAGGGTGCGAATAATTTTAGTTTGGTCAGAGGCGTATTCAGAGAAATTCATATTAAACGATGAGCTGGCTGGGATGCGATTTTCTCAGATAGCGAATTCCGAAAAAATTTTTATGTCTTCGGCAATTTTACACCGAGATAAACCATCTCTCAAAAGGATGAAACTTATTTACTTTACACCCTGTATATATATATATATATATATATATATATATATATATATATATATATATATATATATATATATATAATTAATATATATATATATATATATATATATATATATATATATATATATATATATATATATATATATATATAAATGATTAATTAGACATATTAAATTTATTATAAAAATAAGAATTCTAAGTTAGGATAATATTAAAATTAATATGAATTATGTAATTGTAATTTATTGTTAAATTTTAACTGATTATTGTCATTAGTCAATGATAAAAAGATTAGTTGGATCAATTAGTATAAATCCAATATCAAGAATTGTTGGAACATCAATTAATGATAATTTAAGAAAATTTCGTAAGAATGGTGGAAGTTTAAATTTTTGGATTTTTTTATAAATAATTCCCATTAATTCTTTCAATTCATCATTATTTTTTATAGGATGACATGATATAGGATTTGTCATCATGATTCCAAAAGATTCACAATAGAATCCATGAATAATAGCTGATTGATTTGCCATCTGTTCAATACGAACAGTTATTATCTCTCCTGGAACCGTTGACATTGGTGGAATCTTACTTAATTTCAATTGAGCATCTGCTTCAGACAAATGAATAGTAGATAATTCAGATGTAATGAATGGAATTCTTGTTGCTCCCCCTCTAGAGTATACCATCTTTTCATTGGTAGTTTTATATTTTGATTTAAATTCTTCAGAAGTATTAAGAATTTCTTGTGATATTTTAATTCTTTCTCTATCCAATGTTGTTTGATCTGATTCTTTTTGAACAGGATCGTCTCCAACGACACTCTCAGCTTGGTCAGTATCAACATCCATTGAACTTGTTCCATCATCTTGATGAGCTACACCCAAAGATTGTTCACCTGTCAAAGTTTGATTATGATCATCTTCTGTATCATGAACAATTTCTGTTTCAGATTCTTGATATACTGGTTGTGAAGATGATTGTCCATGACTTTGTTTAGAAGGAGTTTTTCTTGATTGTTTTCTTTTTATATCATCTAATGTTTTCAATGTTTCCATTGCTTGCATTACATTTTCACAATTATACGCTAAAATATGTGGTCCATAATAATCTTGTAATTGAGCAAATATACAATGTATTAAAAATTTGTGAGACGGTGGATTTCTCAAATTGCTAACAACTTCAAATGTTTTGCAAAAGTATTCGATAGGTGTTTCTGGACCTCGATACCTTCTATTAAAATTCAAAAGTTTTGATCTAATTCTATTTTCTTCATTTTCATTATAAAATGCATCTGTCAAAAAATTTTCAAACTCCCGAAATGTACTAAAGTTTTGATTTGTGCTTTCCAATACAGTCCTAGCTGGCCCTATCAATCTATTTTTTACAATTCGTATCTTTTTTTGGTCATTACAAATATTTAACGATACAAAACAATCATTAATTTTCTTTAAAAACTCGAATATTGTTAATTGATCATTAATTCCGTCATATTTAATTGAGTTTAGAAAATTTACTTCTTCGTTTGAAAATTCTTCAACAACATTATTGTTTAAAATAAATTTTTGTGAACTACAATTTTTTATTGCCTCTATTTCGGAATTAACAATATCAACTTTTTCAATAATTTGCTCATTTACAATAGTATTTAATTGCTTTACCTTAGTATTACATGAATAAACTTCTTGAGACACCTGTTGATTTTGCTGCTCGAGATTCTCAATTCGATGTTGGTGTTCTTGGGTCGTTCTGCTAACGGCTGCTATTTCCTGTTGATTTTCATTCACCTTTTTCAGTAATGATTCCACTTCCCGATGATTCCTGGAGATGTCTTCCTCCACGCGTTTTTCCAGCTTCTCCAATTGCTGCTTAAATTCCTTTTTTTGATCGTCGAATTGCTGCTTCAAGTTATGGTCCATTTTAGTTATAAATTCCATTAACTGATCCAACTTTGTATCTGAACCAGCGGACTCGTTCTTTGATAAACTTTTTGATCTCGTTTCCGGCATTTTTTACAAGATTTATTCAATTTTGGCAAAAAATTTCAGTTTAAATTTGGTTTATTTAATTGTTTGTAATTGTCTTTGTTTAACTTTTTTAGTTTAAATTTTCTTTGTTTTATTTTATAGTTTTGTTTGTTCATTTTAATTTTAACTTTTTTATATCAGAAGATTTTTTCCAGTTTTCACGTTCAAAGTCTTTAATTTTTTATTTATTTTAGTTTAGTTTGTCGCTTTATGTTTAATAACGTGATTAATCTTCGAATTCTGGCAGTATCGACAATTTATATTGCGAAACGCGGTGTTTGGTCTGAATTGCGCAACGGATATTTTGGTTAGCTTCTTAAATTAATAAATAAAAGTCGAATTGTTTTTTATTTCAATTAATTTTATTTAAATATTTTTTAAAATTACATATATAGTAATTGTTTATTAACCGCGAAACACAACACAAAAATGAGAGATGCTAATTGAAATTACATTGTTTAAAAATATCAAATTAGTTCTTCAAAAATACGTCTGATCTCTTTAGTGGTCAAAACATCTCTTCTTCGGTGCCGTGTGCTTCATAGCACCGGCACCTAACATCATAGCTATCAACATAATTCGGGTATTCCCCGTATACACATGTACATTTTATTCAAAATCTATTATGTTGTCATCAAACTTAATACTTAATTGTTATAACATCTGAGTTATGTCGTCTGCATAATACTTTATAGAATGTCATGTTTGTTGAGATTCCATGACAATATATTAATTAAAAACAAATTGTTTTGAATAACTCATTTCAGTGCGTTACGACACAGATACTCTTAACTATTTTTAAATATGTACCTTACTATTATTAAAGAATTTTTATATTGTTCATTCCTTATATAAGAATAACTTAAGATACTGCATTGTTTAGCTAACGATAAATAGAATTCTGTACCAAATCCGAGATAATAAAAGCGTATATAGCCTAGTAGCTAAACGCTATCAAAAATGAGAAAAAAAAATACGTGAATTTTTTATCTAAATGATAAAATAAAGTATTATAGTTATAATATTACTTCACCTTTGATTTTCGATTTTCTTTTTTTAAATGAAGGTACTCATTCCCACGTATAACGTGGTACTCGATTTTCTTGGTTTTTTTGAGTTTTACGGATTTTACGGGGCTTAGTTTGAAAAAATAAGTGATTTTTTAACTAAATGATAAAATAAAGTATTATAGTTATAATATTACCTTACCTTTGATTTTCGACTTTCTTTTTTTAAATGAAAGTACTCAGTCCTCACTATAACGTGCTACTCGATTTTCTTTGTTTTTTTGAGTTTTGCGGATCTTACGGGGCTCAGTTTTTAAAAAAATACTTGAACTTTTTAACAAATTGATTAAATAAAGTATTAATTCCAATATTACCTTATTAATTCCAATATTATCTCAATTTTCATTTTCAATATTTCTCTTTTAAGTTAAAGCATGGAGTCCCCGTTATACCATGATACTCGATTTTCTTAATTTTTATGAGTTTTATGAATTTTACGATACTAATTTTTAAAAAATACGTTTCCCGAATTGGTAAAACAAAGTATCAGTTTGCAAGAGATGTACTTAGTTGTTAGATTTTTTGATTTTATACCTACATATAGAAGCAAGCCTCAGTTTTGTCCGTAACTGACGAAGAAATAATATCTGCAGTTAGTTATCTTAAAAAGTGCGGTAATATCATAATTAATACTTTTAATACTTTATTTTATCATTTAGTTAAAAAATCACTTATTTTTTAAAACTAAGCTCCATAAAATCCGTAAAACTCAAAAAAACCAAGAAAATCGAGTATCACGTTATACGTGGGAATGAGTACCTTCATTTAAAAAAAGAAAATCGAAAATCAAAGGTGAAGTAATATTATAACTATAATACTTTATTTTATCATTTAGATAAAAAATTCACGTATTTTTTAAAACTAAGCTTTGTAAAATCCGTAAAACTAAAAAAACAAAAAAAAAAAACAAAGAAAATCGAGTACCACGTTGTAGAGGGGACTGAGTATTTTCACTTAAAAAAAGAAAATCGAAAATCAAAAGTGCGGTAGGGTAAAAGCCCCGTTTGTGGAACGCGATCCAATAGAAAAACAGTTTTGACATTTATATCTTAATGAAGTTATTTCTGAAAGAAACGTCTTATAACAAAAATTATTATTAATAGAATGATTGTTTTTCAATGTAAATTCATCTCACATTTAATGTTTCTTTACTTAATTAAAGAAATACATATATATATTAAACAGTTTTTGCTGAATGTGTCTCTTTTGCGTTTGATCAATGCTTATTTATAGAAACACATGCCTTATAAATTTCAACATTTTCCAGTTAATTTTCGAAGTTAGCGCAATAAAACTATAAAAATAATTTTTATTAGTCCAGTTAAGAGATTATAAGAGCTAAATCATCTTTTTATTCGGTTTAAATGTAATTTATATATATGTGTATTTCTTTCAGTACACATATAACCTATGTATTTAACTAAAATCATGTACGTAAAATAACTAAAAATTTATATTATAAATAGTTTTAATTTCTTTTTGAGTCTAAAATATTTACTTACTGCTTTAAAATCGTAAAATTTTTAATATTTTTTTTATTTCGGAGCGTATCGTCAATTGATAAATAAAAAAATATTGATTTAAAGTTGCAAAATTTTATTAATAATGAAAAATTGTCGCCATTTTGATAAGTTAGTTTAGAAGGTTTAGAATTGATTAGAACTTTACCAAAATACATAGATGGCGAAACAAAATATAGTATTTTTCTGTGGTATTTTGGTATATTCTGTGGTTTTGGTCGTTTATTTTATCGAATATTTAAACCATTCTATATTTTTTAATTTGATATTCTATTTACTACTAGATGTCACTCTATGTCATAGAGTGAAAAGATGGCAAAATATGTATGTGATGTATCTCGTGTTCGTACATACGTGTTCTTTTTTAGGTGTCAATGTGCTGATTTTTTAAAGGGTGTTAATTTATTCTGTCCGTTTTTTTATAGATGTCAACAAATTATAAAACAAAACATTAATAAATCAAAATTTTTGGGTTATATTTTCTTAAAAACATATTCATTGGATTAAAAAAACTTGGTTTCATGCTTATTAAGAAAAAAAAATGGCTGTTTAATTCATTTATTAATTTTTATAAGCAAGTTTGATGAAATACCTAAAAATAGTGTTCCACAATCGGGGCTTTTACCCTAATATCATAATTAATACTTTATTTTATCATTTAGTTAAAAAATCACCTATTTTTTAAAACTAAGCCCCCTAAAATCCGTAAAACTCAAAAAAACCAAGAAAATCGAATACCATGTTATAGAGGGCACTGAGTACTTTCATTTGAAAAAAGGAAATCGAAAATCAAAATTGAGGTAATATTATAATTAATACTTTTTTTTATCATTTAGGTAAAAAATTCACGTATTTTTTAAAACTAAGCCCGTAAAATCCGTAAAACTCAAAAAAAGCAAGAAAATCGAGTACCACGTTGTAGAGGGGACTGAGTACTTTCATTTGAAAAAAGGAAATCGAAAATCAGAATTGAGGTAATATTATAATTAATACTTTTTTTATCATTTATGTAAAAAAATTCACGTATTTCTTAAAACTAAGCTTCGTAAAATCCGTAAAACTCAAAAAACAATGAAAATCGAGCACCACGTTGTAGAGGGGACTGAGTATTTTCACTTAAAAAAAGAAAATCGAAATCAAAAGTGTGGTAATATCATAATTAATACTTTTTTTTATCATTTAGGTAAAAAATTCACGTATTTTTTAAAACTAAGCCAGTAAAATCCGTAAAACTCAAAAAAAGCAAGAAAATCGAGTACCACGTTATAGAGGGGACTGAGTACTTTCATTTGAAAAAAGGAAATCGAAAATCAGAATTGAGGTAATATTATAATTAATACTTTTTTTTTATCATTTATTTAAAAAATTCACGTATTTCTTAAAACTAAGCTTCGTAAAATCCGTAAAACTCAAAAAACAAAGAAAATCGAGCACCACGCTGTAGAGGGGATTGAGTATTTTCATTTAAAAAAAGAAAATCGAACATCAAAAGTGCGGTAATATCATAATTAATACTTTATTTTATCATTTAGTTAAAAAATCACCTATTTTTTAACACTAAGCCCCGTAAAATCCGTAAAACTCAAAAAAACCAAGAAAATTGAATACCGTGTTATAGAGGGCACTAAGTACTTTCATTTAAAAAAAGAAAATCGAAAATCGAAGATAAGGTATTTTCAATATAAGCGATTAAAAAAAATAATAAAAGTTGCGATTACTTCAATATATGTGCATATATTGGGACGGAAATTGGTCTGATTGAAAGTGTATGTCACTATGCCCGTTCATTAATTATGTTTTCTACGTTAAAATTTATCTTCACTTTATGAATTGCGTTTACTGACGGGTTTTTGCTAAATTAATTTAACTATATTTGATTACTAATTTTCTTTTATGATAATCACTAAATGTATGTTTAATTACTTTATCTTTTAAAATTATCTGTGTTATATATTTATCTTTGCGTTTCCTTCCTTAAATTTACTGACTGTCATACAAGGTATCAGGACTGTTAATCTTTGATTTGCATTTTTAATTCGCATTTTTGTATTTGTATTTGTACCATACTGTCTGAACATTTTCTTCTATTACCGACCCTGAGAGAATATTTACAAATTGTACAATTTGAGCTGGAGCTAACATCATAAAAATTTGTTTACAGATATTCAAACTATCAATTTGTAAAAATAAAATTAAAATTTGTTAAATAAATTTGTTGAAACGAATTTAATCTTTTGATTTGCAATTTCCTTAACATTTTTGTTTTTCAGATAACTTATTTAAGTTTTTCTTCTATCTTACCTAATATGTACATTAATAAGATTATAATAATTAAGTTACCCATTCTCCTGAGTCCTGACATTTATATGTACTCAACTGTTAATTTCACCACCAGGGGCGTAAGTGAGAACTTTTTGGTCTCCAGTAATCCCAACAATCAAAATTTAAAATTGTAACAATAATTATTTTATAATATTAATTAGTTAGTTATAATTATAGAACACCTAAATATTTTTAATTTTTTACCTTATGCTATGCGATAAGGTAGGCATTTTATAATTAAAAAAAATAAAAAATAAAAAATATAGAATCATTAGAAAATAAATATTTAAATAAACTAGTATTTACGTAGTAACCAAAATAATTTAAGAAGACTATAAATGTGAACAAAATACATATCCAATTGATGTCCAAAAGCCGGCTGTTACCGCCCCATAAAACATTCTTATAATAAAACTGTTACATTAAATTTTTATAATAAGAAAAATCATACACTTTTTAAAAAAAAGTAAGTGGTTAATATGTTAAACTAGTGTTAATTGATATAAGTGAATATTATATTCATTGTTTTAAACATACAAATTGTACAATATAGTAATTGTAAGTATTATTGTGATATTTAAATATAAAAAAGCCTTTTTTTCTATTTAATTCTTTGAGGTTTTGGCTCGTCTTTCGACTTCCATTCTGCCGATTGTCGCTTAGTTTCAGGATCATATTTGAAACACCATGTTTCGTCACCAGCTATGATCGAATCAAGAAAATCTGGATCGTTTTCAGCTGTTAAAATGACGTCTTTGCAATGCTCTACACGAGCGACTTTTTGATCTTCATTCAACTGATATGGAACAAAACGTGCACACACCTTTCTTTTACTTAAATCTGTAGTTAATATTGTGGAGATTGTATCGTAAGATGAATTTAATTCTTCTGCCAGCATTCTCACAGTGAAATTTGCATCGATAGCGATTATTTCACGTACTTTTTCCACGAACTCAGCACGATTTGATGCTTCTGGTCATCCAGGTTTTGAATCATCATTTAAATCGTCACGGCCATTTTTAAATTGTGTATACCACGTGTAAACTTGAGTACGACTCATCACCATAAACTTTTTTTAACAATTCGTATGTCTCAGTAAATTTTTACCGAGTTTAAAATAAAACTTAATATTTGCTCTTTGTTCCATTGTTTTTATGACATAACCACAAAAACCACTGTCATTACAACGTGTGTAATTTTGTAACCTGTCAACCGATTAGCTTGAACTTAGCTGCGTTCGACAGAAGAAACATGTAACCTTTCTAACGCTGCCAAAGTTTAATAGATAGCGCTACGTCTTCTATGATTTAAATTAAAAGTTCGGTCGTTTTTAGATCACACTGTGTAAGTCAAAGATATCAAACGGTTATGATAGGAGCATCTAAATTAAACAAGGAATTGGTTTCTCTAGGAATTCCTCAGAGAAGTGTCCTTGGGCCCTTCTTATTTTTAATTTACGCCAATGATATGATAGCTGAACTATCAGATGTTGATTTACAATCAATGATTCAGTTTGCAGACACCACTACAATTAGTAAAGGTCAAACACTTGAATTGGCTATTTCAAATTTAAGTTATAAAGTTGAAAGGGTTGACAGATGGTGTAAGCTTAATAGTCTAAAACTCAATAATGAAAAAACTAATATTATTAATTTCACTCATAATAAAAATTGCAAAAACATACAACTAAATATCTTAAATAGCAATTGCATGACAAATGACTGTGCTAAATTCCTGGGAATTTATACTGACCCCACATTAAGTTGGAAAAACCATATTGATCGTTTGCAACTAAAATTGAATAAATATATTTATCTTGTTGCGGAACGCGGTGTTTGGTCTGAATTGCGCAACGCATATATTGGTTAACTTCTTAAATTAATAAATAAAAGTCGAATTGTTCTTGATTTCAATTAATTTTATTTAAATATTTTTTAAAATTACATATAATTGTTTATTAACTGCGAAACACAACACAAAAATGAGAGACGCTTATTGAAATTACATTGTTTAAAAATATCAAATTAGTTCTTTAAAAATACGTCTGTTCTGTTTAGTGGTTAAAACATCTCTCTCCCCTTGGTGCGGTGGCTCATCGCATCGGCACCTCCTATCATCATAGCCATTAACATAATTCGGGTATTCCCCGTATACACATGTGCATTTTATTCAAAATCTATTATGTCGTCATCAAACTTAATACTTAATTGGTATAACATCTGAGTTATGTCGTCTGCATAACACTTTACACAATGTGTTTGCTGAAATTCCACGACAATCTTATAAGAAATATTGCTAAATATTGCAATATAAAAACAGCCTAGATGGCGTACTATGCTTTAGTGCAATCTAACCTTCGGTATGGCGTCACCTTTTGTGGTGGCTCTACTGATCTGCCAATCCTTTTCAAACTGCAGAAATCGTGCATTCGTGCAATATTTAATTTGGAATCAACAGAATCTTGTATACCGTTTTTTATTGACTATAAAATATTAACACTTCCGTCCTTAATTGTATATGAAACAGTTATATTTATTAAAAAACATTACGACTTGTTTATGGAAGCCAATCAAATCCACAGCCATAACACTAGACAAGCTTGGTGCTACGTTTGCTAAGAATGAGAACACTTGTATAGTAGATATGCACTGCCCATCATCGAAAGTAGAAAAATGACATTTTTTATATAAGACCATGTGGATGTTGACATATGGTGACCCATCACGATAATTGTATTTTCCAATTTCTTCTCGATTTGTTTTCGTAAATCTTCTATGCGATGTTGGTTTTCATTCAATTCATCGAGGCTGATATGTGTTAGCTTGATGGGTTGTATTCTCTCAGATTTATATTGAGGACGAAATCTTGAAATGTTATGTTTCTGATCGTTGGTGCGGTTTCGATCGTATACAGCGTAGTGTAGGTTTTGCATCCTTGTGCTAAGTTAACTTTCGTGGTACCTTGGATCTCCACTGTACCCGTTTCATCGGGGCACACGATATTTAATGCTGTAGTCTCCGTGACAACTTATCCAGGTGTTTTGGTTAATCATTTGCCAGATTTCTTGGTCGGCATAGTGGTTTTGATGGCGCATTCCTTGGGGATCTTCTTGGTAGTTGGGTTTAAAAGTATTGTTTCAAAGCTTATCTGGTTTAAGCTTGACGTTATCGTGATGTCTTCGCATATGAATTTCTGTTCCTTGTATTCGTGACATCTCTTTCGGTCCTTCATTAAAACATGACCTGTTCTGCCCAAATTTACTAGGATTCAGGGATGATTAATTTGTAGGATGCTTATTTGGTGTAGGTCTTTGGGATTATGGTTTGGTAATGGGAATAAATGATAAAGTATGAACTTATCTAATTTGACTATAGGAACTTTAATTTCTATAATTAGCGTATGCTTAAGATTAATAATTTTAGTCTTAATTATTTTATAATAATATTCCCATTTTTCCCATTTTGGTAGTAGAGGTAGATTATATTTTGTACTACTAGTTAATTCTTTTAATAGCGTTTTTGGTGGTAATATCTTAAAATCGATTAAGTTGTGTCGAGCGTTATGGCGTTTTCGAATGTATCTAATTCCTGAGATACTTTATTAATTAAGTTTCGTAATATTAAAACGTGTTCATTTATGTTTACAAGGTGCATCTCTCGATTTAATTGAAAAGTTGTTTGATTTATATTTCTATTATAAGTCATTACATACATGTTTAATTTGTCCTCAAGAGTGGAGATTTCACTTTGTGTTTTGTTCATTTTAATTAGTGAATCAGATATTAATCTGATTTGTGATTTTACCATGGTGTGGATGTTCTCTTGGTTATTTACAAGATTATTTATAGCGTCAGTAAAGTATTGCGCGTCATCTGGAGAAGGGTTACCCGTTATTTTATGCCAAATACTTCCGAGTCGTATCTAGTTTTTAAGTTTACTAGTTCGTTTTGTAATAGCTGAAAATTGAGTTTACAATTTAAATCTTCCGATATTAATTCACACATGTGGGTTGACTTAGAATATATACTATTCATATTATTTATTGTGTAATCTAAATTACTTATAAAAGTGTATTAAGCTAATATAACCAGTGACTATTTGCGCGTGACCTTCACTATTGTAATAAATACCAGGATTATCGGATAATGGTATAAGGTCGTAATTAAGCGTTGTTACTAATACTGGGTAAAGGATCAGTGCTAGCGGTATTACAGTTATTTTGGGCCTCATTATCTTTGTCATCTGAAACAAAACGTTTAAAATGTTTAAAGTGGTAAGTTTTGTTTCTGCTGCCTAATTTGAGTGTGGCCGTATTATTATTATGTATTCGTAATATTTTAAATGGTCAGTATTTATTTGTTAATTTTTCCTTTGGTGAATTTTTTATTTCTAAAAGGACTAGACCACCTTCTTGAAAGTTATATTCTTTTGTCTTTTTATCATAATAATTTTTATTTGTTTGCTTACAAAGAAAGGTATCCAACTGTATCTCTCAAAAATTCTTGAAACTTTGGTGGATTGCAGATCTTACTAAAAGTAATCACGAGCCATATTTCATTCGTGCCCATACGCGGTTTAAGTGGGTGAAATTCACCCCTGAAAATTTGAGTTTTTTCAATTTTCTTAAATATCTTGGAAATGGTAAGAGCTTTGGTAGGGAAACTATATATATTTGTAAATGGCACTTTAAGGTCTTTATTATGATACCAAAATTAAAGTTGTAAAATCATTGGGGTTTCGTCTCCCACCCCAATCCCTAATTTTGTCAGGTATATTTTGGTAAAAGAGGAGGCTGTTATGTGTAAATAAAAGAATTTTTAATTAATATATTTTACATCACACCAGTTTATTTCTTTTTACAGAAATACACCCTTTGCTAATATTAAATTGGAAAAAATTTTAACTTTTTTATTTAATAATGAGCAAAAATATGGTCAAAAAATCTCGTATTTTAGTAATGAATTGTTATAAACTTACGATATACTTTAAAGTACATAGTTTAGAAAGAAAAAATACACTGCAACCCTACCCCTTCCATGTTTTATTGATACCTATACAAATCTTATTTATTTACTTATTTATCTATTTATTTATTTATTTTTATTTATCCATACAGTTTTCAATATTTTAAGGTTTCTAATCTACACAATAATGATATTGTTCATAAAAATGTTCAAAACAGAATTATTGTTCACACCAATCACATCTTATAAAAGCGGGGTTACCACATACACTACACTTTGATGGTTCTCTTTCTTCTTTGGAAAAGCAATGTTACAGGATTATCAAATCTTTCTGATCGTTGGTCAATATATCCACTTTTATACTATCCATACTTGAACAAATTTTGAAAACGAAGCGACGAAAACTGATGTGAGCTAGAAAATATTGTTACGGTGACGTAAATCAGTATCATACTCATTTAGAATTACATTATCCGAAAATACTCTGATGAGTTGTTTCCAGAGTCGAAATCCATAGATATCCAGTTAAAATATTGAAAATTGTATATATAAATAAAAATAAATAAGTAAATAAATAAATTAAGATTTGTATAGATATCAGTAAAGCATGGTGGGGGGCAGTGTATTTTTTCTTTCTAAACTATGTACTTTAAAGTATATCGTAAGTCTGTAACAAATCATTACTAAAATACGAGATTTTTTATCATGTTTTTGCTCATTATTAAATCAAAAAGTTTAAATTTTTTCCAAATTAACATTAGCAAAGGGTGTATTTCTGCAAAAAGAAATAAAACTGGTGTGATGTAAAATATATTAATTAAAAATTCTTTTATTTACACATAACAGCCCCCTCTTTTACCAAAATATACCTGATAAAATTAGGGGTTGGGGTGGGGGATGAAACCCCAGTGACTTTATAACTTTAATTTTGGTATCATAATAAAGATCTTAAAGTGCCATTTACAAATATATATAGTTTCCCTACCAAAGCTCTTACCATTTTCAAGATATTTAAGAAAATTTAAAAAAACTCACATTTTCAGGGGTGAATTTCACCCCCTTAAACCGCTTATGGGCACGAACGAAATATGGCTCGTGATTACTTTTAGTAAAATCTACAATCCACCAAAGTTTCAAAAATTTTTAAGAGATACAGTTCGATACCTTTCCTTGTTAGATATTTGTAGATTCTGTTTCATGTTTTCCCTAAGAATTTTAATTTTGTTTTCCATGTCTTTACAGAAGTGGTTATAGGTGGGTCACGTTTTATCTACTTCGATTGTTTTGGGGTCATTTCCGTATACTAGTTTATATGGAGTTTGTTTGGTAGCGCGTTTTCATGAGTGTTGCACATAAAGCAAGCAAGATTTAGAAATTGGTCCCAGTCTGTATTGGAATTACATATATATGTAAAGTCTAAGGTAATCTTTAAGTACCGCGTGTGATCTTTCGATACTACCGTTGATTGTAGGATTATAAGGTGTTGTTTGCTTATGTTTAATATTTAAAATTTTGTTCATTTCTTTTATTATTTTGCTTGTGAAGTTTGTTCCCTGGTCCGTTAGTATGGCGTAGGGGAAGCCGAACTTAGTACAGTAGTCTAAAAGATTTATAGCAATATTGATGGCACTTTGGTCAGGCATAGCGTAGGCCTGCAAAATTTTGTTAAGTCGTCTTAAATTGTTAGTATGTATTTGTTGTTGGTTTCAGTTTCAGTTAGAGTCCAACAACGTCTAGCGCGATAGTGTCGTTAAAGGTATTAGAAGGAGATGTTATGATCGTTGGAGGTTTGTTGTTTCTTGGGTTTTTCTTGTTTCATTGATAGTCTTGACATTCGGAGATAATTTTTTCAATATCTCTGGACATGTTTTCCCAAAAATATCTTTGTTTTATGGCGTGTAAGGTTCTTTTCACTCCTTGGTGACCGCCTGGCATATCACAATGATATGTTTTTATATTTTTTTGTTTCTCTTCATTGTTTCTAACTAATCGCGTTTCTAACTGTAAAATATTAATTTTTACTTTGTCATCATGATTGAAATATTTGATTAGTTTTTTAAAGGTTTCATCGTTTAAAGCTAGTGTTAATGAAGGTAGTTCAAAAATTGTTATCTCCGTCAAAGATAATATTTCAATCATGGTGAATAGCATTTTCAGGCTATTAGAAAGATTTTGGGCAGTTATTGGATCGAGGGCGTTTTCTTTACAAACCATTAATAAAATTTGGTTATTGTTTTTACTATTGAAAACAACTACTTCATCAATCGGCATTATTGATCGGAGATCGGACTTATGTTCTTTGACAAAATAAGAAAATTTATTGTTGTCGGAGTTAACACTTGAATAAGGTATAACAAGATTGTTGATTTCCTCTAACGGGGTTGTAACTATATTGTATTCGGGAGTGTGTATCGTTTATTCCCATTGCTGGAAGTTTTCAAAGGTTTTTTCTAGTACAAGTTGGTCTATGACCATTACCGGTCTCGAAAGAGCATCGGCTTTTTGATTTTTCTTCCCAGGTTTGTATTCAATTTTGTAATCGTACTTCTCTAATTTTAATCTCCAGCGTATTAATTTGGAGCTGGAGTCTTTGTTTTTGAAAAGCCATTCTAGCGCTTTATTGCAAAAAAATTAGGTACATATTCGTAATTAGCGCACCAAAATACCCTAAGATCAGTCATCAAATCCAAAAGGGGATGACATGACTTAAAATTCGCAGGCCTGTGTAATTATTATTATTAGAAGTAAGACAAATTAGAAATATTAATATAATAATATAATAATATATAAATCACAGATGTATCCATCTGGCCAATCCCGTCCAGAACACATAGCATGAGTCAACAGTCCGTAGATGGTACAGCGATATCACAACTCGTTATTTTTTCCAAATTTTTCGCAAATAATACATTTGCTACAATTTTCATCATCCACATTTATTTCGTCATCATTGCCATCGTCGCAAAAGTGCTTTTCATCTTCACTCTGAAGAACTTTCTTGTTTTTCTTTTTTGGTCTAGATTTGTCATCTTTTCCAGTCTTATTGAGCTTAGCTATTTTTTTCTTTTCTTTATCCTCTAAAATAATTTTCATAGGGGTCGCAGTTAATATGGTAGCATGTTATTTTCGCTTTCTTTGACCTGGTTTAGAAGATGGTGCAATAGTTGGTGTCGTTGCTATAGCAGCAGAGGATACCGGAATTCTTTGCTTATCAACAAGTTCTTGGTTACAAGCAACTGCCTAAACAGATTCAGAACATTGATCCTTATTTGATGGACCTGCCAAAGGAGATGTACGTCCTGAAATTATGGCCATACCATCAGACGACGCATTTTCAAAATTCTGAACATTTGGGTTTTGGTTTTCAGCGGCTTGTTCCAATTCTTGTGCCATCAGCGACGCTGCCAGAAAATTTTGATCAGTGAAAACATTTGGGTTCAGTGGGTCAATTCCCGTGGATCGAAATCCAGATTCTGCTTTACTTATATCCGCAACTTTGTAACATATATTCATTAAATACAATATAAAGTTAATATTTGTTAGTAGAAATATACATATGAGTAGTTATACAAACGAGGGAATTTTGGACGGCCCAAATCATTTTGTATATTAATATTTTGAAAAATACATTTTTTCTAGATGGAAACTGTAAACCATTGCTGCGTCTAACTGGCCACACTAAAAAACCCGGTTTCGAAATATATTTTTTATCGAAAATGACACTTAAAATGGAAAATTCTTTCTCCTGGCATGTCCCCTCTCCAAAGTAAAATATAGCAGACTAAATAATTATTTTTTCTGAATGTATAAAAAAAAAATTTCACTACAGTAGTCATCTATAATATTGGTACTTTTTTATTGTACAAATAATTTTAGAATTTTTTTTTATATTTTCTTTAAGAAATATTCTATTGAATTTTATCCCGCGAATTTTTCATCATTCTCCTATCAAACCAAAATTTATATTCCGATCAAATCATTGTTTGTCATAGTAATTAACTGAAATATAATAAATAAAATAAAGTACATGTTTTACTTCATTTGAGGTTGTATCAATTAATTCAGTTGACATTGTAAGCGAGATCGTATTTGGTCCAGTCAATTTTGTCAGTATCCTGGTCAGCATTTTAGTGAAAAATACTGTGGATATAAGAAATTTTTCAGTTGTATGAGTTGTAAATATGTTGTCTTGTAATAGAGGACCTGTTTTTTTTTTAATTTTATAAAACGTTATTTAGCCGATTTTTAAAGAATATTTAAAAAATTTTCAGTCTCCTGGTCTCAGTCTCCTGGCAGCTCCAAAAACAGGATTAAACTTAAATAATGTACATAAATTAGGTAAATATTATTAGAATACTGTCGTAAATGACTCCGTGTATTTTTTTAATAAAAAATAAATTCCCATTTTTTTTTGTATAATATATACTATATAACTATATTATAACTACTAATACATAATAATATACTACTAATATTATATATATATATATATATATATATATATATATATATATATATATATATATATATATATATATATATATATATAATATGATTTATCTTCTTTTTTAATTTTTTTATTTAGGAGCAGTTATGAATAAATAAACGAATTGTTTCTCTGTAAATTAAAGTTATCCTTTATTAAATCAAAAATCATAAACCAAACATTATTTTATTCACAAAATGTCACCTGTAAATTAAGGAAACAACATTCAAAGTTATCATTCACACTGTCGTTTCCCTTTTATAATTTATTAATTAATTTTTTTTCTAATAATTTATCTAATTGGAACAACGTGTTTCCATTAATCAAATTTTAACCTGTTTTGTCTTTTTATCTCTGTTACACATATAGAAGACTGACTTACCGACCCAGATTTATTATGCGGGAGAATTCAAATTAAATTAAGGAAGTACAATGTACTTTCCTTACATATATATAAAGTGTTCTTTCTTTTGGAGTTTTGTTCCACCAATTTAGGTTACTGGTTGAAATAAATATTACATTGGTTAAAGAATCCGATATATATTTTGATCAATAATGATCTTATAACAAACTTACAATATATTTATTTATTAAGATCCTTGATAAGATCATTATTGATCGAAATATAATATATTGATCGAAATATAATATATTTCGATCAATAATGATCTTATCAAGGATCTTAATAAATAAATATAAATATTGTAAGTTTGTTATAAGATCATTATTGATCAAAATATATATCGGATTCTTTAACCAATGTAATATTTATTTCAACCAGTAACCTAAATTGGTGGAACAAAACTCCAAAAGAAAAAACACTTTATAAGTTATATCCACCTAAATCACCAACACACACACACACACACACACATATATATATATATATATATATATATATATATATATATATATATATATATATGGATTTTTACAGGGTGGATTTATGTGGTGATTAGTGTTGCCAGATTTTTTTTGGCCTGTAAGGGACAAATGCTCAATTCGGCAAAAAAAAAACAGGATTTCATTTTTTTATCCGGGACAAATGAAAAACAAAATTAATTTTTGTGATTTATTGTTCTTTATTATATTTTAATGAAGAATGTGTAAGTTTTAATATATTTTTGTTTGATTTTACATATTTAAAAAAATCAATGCAATTATAATCATAGTTGAAAATGGTCATTAATTCACTTTTTATTAAATTTGGAGTACATTTGTTTCGTACATCCGTCCATTTTAACGCCATCTGTGAAAAAACCCTTTCTACGAAGCAATTGGAACTAGGGATACTAAAGATGAACGATATGAAGTGAAAAATGTTAGGGATTTCATTTTTGGAAAACGCTTCCATGATTTTCTTCCACTTCTCAATCGCACCCTTACTTTTGTCATCAAAAGATTGTGCAATGTCCAGGCTTTTTTTAATCATTTGAAATTCTTCGTATAAGGAGTCCATGTTCAATTGATCAATGCTTAAAAGTTCCGCAGCTTTTTGAAAATGGTCGTAAGTTATTGGTGATTTCAAGTTTAAAAACAGCATCTTGGAAAAAATGTTGTTTTCAGAGAAATCATATCGTGGTAACAAATATCCTACGAAATTGGTGTAGAACTGTAGAAAATCATTTTGAATAGATTCTTTTGCGTTAGTGCTTAATCCACCCATTATTTCTTTTGTCTTACTTCCAAAAAAGTTGTCTTTTATTCTTTGCTCAATCTTTTCGCGAATCCCGTGCATTTCAGCATGCATCTCAACAACTGAGAGGGAATCTGATTCAATCTTCTTCATTGTTGCTTCTACCGAAAACATTACATTATGAAGAAACGACAAATACTCCAAAGTTTTTTTCTCTTCTTCTTCAGATGTGATTATCTTCTCTATTAGACGAGGACATTCATGGCGGAATTCCAGAAAGTGAGATTTTAGTGCAGGCCATATTTTTAAGACTCTTTCGACAGCAGGACCAATAGATAAAAATCTCGTCGGAACATGTTTTATTATTTCTTCCCATTGCATCTCATTCGCTTCAAATTGGATTTGCAAGTCCGCTCTTCGTTTCGCAGATCTACTGAAATGACTGCATATTTTCAGTATCAAACTTTCTATGTCCACTTCCAATTTATCAGTACTGTATTTTGCAGCATTGTGAAGAATGTGGACGGGGCAACCAGCTTTGACAATTTTATCATTTTCAGCTGACAAAAGTGTATAAATGGAATGATTTTTGCCAAAATTTACATTAGTGTTGTTAGCGGCGAATGCCGAAATTTTATTTAAAGACAATCCATTTTTCTCCAATGTGTCTATTAATAACTTCGATACTTGGTTTGCAGATTCATTGTTACATTCTACAAATTCTAATAGCCGATTTTCAATCCCAGTATTATAGTCAAAGAATCGTAAGCAAATTGGAAACATTTTTCTGTTTTTTTTTATTACTTGCATCTGTCGCTATCGAAAAGTATAAATTTTTTTCTTGGATCGTTTTTAAAATATTTTTAACAGATTCTTTGGCCAATACTTCGCATACAATAGCTTCGGCTTTTGTTCTTCCGCAGCTAAAACTTTGAGCGATTTTTGAATCACTGCAGATATATGGTAATAATTTGTGTGAACAATCCATACTACTGTAACTAAGAGAATGCTTTACCGTGTGATAAACTGATGCGAGTTCTCCAGCAGTAATCTTGTCCTTCGTCTCCGAGGCAGATGTTTCAGGCTTCGAAAAATATACGGATAAAGTACTCGATGCTTTATTGCTAACAACAGTCATGTGAGATTTAGTAGATGCATGTTGTTTTACATCGGCAATGCCACCATGAGCACAAGAGAAATTTTTATTGCATAGGCGACAGGACGCCTTGTACGGGTTTTCTTTTACTTGTATTAACCAGGAATATCTATTTTCCCAGTTTGGATTATACTTAGTAAGCCTTTTGGCTTTCTTGAAAGGTATTCCACCACTTATAGTAGAATTATCTGTGTCACTGTCACTTAAATCACTCATTTTGTATATAGTTTTAAAAATAATTAAGGAACGTAATATGTATCTACTCAACGGTTCTCGCAAGACAATGAACGAACTTTTAAACTAGACACTAGAGTAACAAAATCAAGAATTTAAAAATCGTTACAGTATTGTCAACACATGTACCACTTGATAATGTACAACATGTACCACTTGATAATAGCATTTAAGCTAGTCAACAAACGAACGAAAATTGTCAACACAAAATAAAGTTTAGAAAAAAGATGAGATAGATAATAAACTAACAGAATAATGTAAAAAAAAAGATAGAGACAGAGCTATGCGAGGGGGTGGGAATCGGTGAACATCGGCTCCGGCCTGCACTATTATAGACTGAGAACCGAGTGAGTCATATCTTCATGCGGTACGTGCGTATTGCGTAGGTAGTAGATATTTATCAGTTGTAGAGTGATCTATTTCACAATAATAATCAAACAAGCTTGAAATACGGGACAGAGCCTGTCCCGGCGGGACATTTAAAATTATACTTAAAATACGGGACGTCCCGGAAAATACGGGACGTCTGGCAACACTAGTGGTGATACAGACAATAGTATTCAAACCACAAGTCAACGTCGTGGACCTAGTCCTGCCCCTCTGCCAGCTGCATGTATATGTCTGTTTCCTGGAATAGGAATATGGCTTTGAACTGGTGGTTGATTGTTTCTGTTATTTTGATTTCTATTCGGATTTACTGGTTCTGTCTAAATGGAATTAACCCTTTTAAACAAACCATATGGTAAAATTTTTTTGTCTCAAAATGCCGGCCTTATTACTGCCAAGTGATAAGTACAATAGATAAGGCTACAAAAAAAGAAAAAGAAAAAAATTAAAGATTTATTTAAAAATTAACCCTAGGAATTTATAAAAAATAAATTATACTAAACTATGTTGATAAAATTGAACATTATTTAGAATTATACCGTATTGTCATAGATGGCGGCACCTGTACCAGTGGATATGTACATATGACAGCATTTTGAGCCGCCATATTGCAGGACGAGTTAACTCGTCTTAATCATTTAAAGAGTTAAAAGATTCATATAATGTATTAACAAATATAAATTTCTAACCGATAAGGTGCTCATTATTGAATAAACTAAGGATAATTCTGCTAGTTGAGCGTTAGCAAGAAATTCTTGTAACATCAATTCTAATACTCTATTCATTCGTCTAATTAATATACATCCATTCAAATTATTATAATCCACGGGATTGAATTCAATTTGTGGACGCAATCTTGCATCTTGAGAGCTAATTCGAACTTCAAATTCACAAATGCCGGTATAATCAGCTATTACATGTATTCTGGAATTCACAAAAGTGTACCAAGTACTGGGTTCCATAATCTCACCATCTTCTTCATCTCTTCTAATTTCAAACACACTATGAGCGTCTGCTACTGGTACAATAATTAATTGTTGTTCACCATTGTTATCAAACATAGAATCTATAGCATTGAATTTTATTGATCCAACTAAACCAATTAAACTGAGAATAGCCACAACTAAGCAATTATTCATTGATACCCTAACAACGCTAACTCCTGGTATCATTTCAACTCTAAATCCATCATCATTTAAATCTAAACATCTTTGAACACCTGCATTCACAGTCGCTCCACATGTATATCTTGGAGAGGTGGTTTCTAGAAAACTACTTTGTAACAACTGATCTTCTGATCTGACGCTTGAACTCATAAACTGTAATCCAATCATATACATTGGATTAACATTAAAATGATCACCAATTATTGCTGGATATACTTCCCTCATTAATATTGCACTTAAGAACATACCAAAAAGATTTAATAAAACATTATCAGACGGAGTAACAGATCCATGAGCCAACCCACAGTGACTCTACTGAATGAAGCACGACATGTCATCGTAACTTGTGTTAATAGGGTTGTTGGAGCCTCGTACTAACCAAGCTGCTTGTAATACGCGTAACGATCTACCATCCACATCCATGTTAAAAATAATACCATAGCTCCTTTGGCTTTTCTGTGTTCTCTTTTCAACTGAAACTGACTTTTTCTGAATTTCCTCAAAGTTAATATACATTTGATTGACTGTTTTTAATTGATCTAATCTTACTGTATGTTTTACTTTTTTATTGACATCATTAATTAATTTCAAATTTTTTGTTTTCAACATAATTACGGATTTGTAACAATTGCTTTCATATGGTTCTATTGGAAATACTATTGAATTGTAAAAATTTTTTAAATAAATATTTTATTAATAATTTTGAGGCAGAAAAAAAAGTTTTGCCCGCTATTTATAGGGAGGGGTTTTCGTGCTGCGATATTCGGATGAAATGATAAAAATAAATAAAAGTTTAATTCAATAGTAAAGTGTACGGCAACGATACGGAAATAAAGAGCACTTTTTTGTTATTACCGATTATTATTTGGGTTAATAGTTAATATACTAAGTACCAAAATTACCAATTTGGCAATAAAATCCTTCACTCTTATTATTTTGACCACCACTATATATATATATATATATATATATATATATATATATATATATATATATATATATATATATATATATATATATATATATATATATATATATTTATATATATATATATATTTATATATATATATTTATATATTTATATATATATATTTATATATTTATATATATATATTTATATATTTATATATATATATATATATATTTATATATATATATATTTATATATATATATATTTATATATTTATATATTTGTATATATATATATATATATATATATATTTATATATATATATATATATATATTTATATATATATATATATATATATATATTTATATATATTTATATATATATATTTATATATATATATATATATATATATATATATATATATATATATATATATATATAGTGGTGGTCAAAATAATAAGAGTGAAGGATTTTATTGCCAAATTGGTAATTTTGGTACTTAGTATATTAACTATTAACCCAAATAATAATCGGTAATAACAAACAAGTACTCTTTATTTCCAAATATTGCAAACAGAACAATAAATTCATATAAAAATAGATTTTTAACAAATTTAAAAAAATTCTAACTGGTCAAAAAAATAAGAGTGTCTTAAAAATCACTCCAATATTCAAAAATTTATAATCGAAATCAAACTTCACTCTATTAGTAATAAAGTTCAAACTGAAATTATTCACTAATACTTGGTAGAGTGTCCTTTATTTTTTAATACAGCCTCGCATCTCTTTGGCATCGAGTCAGTGAGCTTCTGACAAGTTTCTACTGGTATAGAATACCAAACTCTTCTTACTTCTTCCCACAAAAGCTCCTTATTGGAAGTTTTCCTGCCCGAAATCCTGTTTTTCAAATCCTTCCAAAGATTTTCAATAGGATTTAAATCTGGTGATTGGGCAGGCCATGGTAACACTGAAATATGTTTTTCTTCAAACCATATTTTTATCACCTTCGCGGTATGTTTGGGGTCGTTATCTTGCATGAACGTCCAAATCAGGGGCATATTCTCCTCAGCATAAGGCAACATAACAGTCTCTAGTATATGTAAGTAAATTTCTTTAGTCAGGTTTTTTTAATCCAAAATATAGGACCGACACCATTATAAGAAAAGCAACCCCAAATCTTGATGTTGCCACCACCATGCTTCACAGTTTTAAGAGTGTACTTCGGATCGAGTTCTTGATTCATTCCTCTTCTAACATAAGTCCTTCCATCAGATCCAAACAAATTTATTTTTGTTTCGTCACTGAATAGGATGTTCTTCCAATTCCGTTTATTTGGCCCCTCAAGATTGCTTTTAGCAAAATGCAATCGTTGCCATATATTTTTAACACTTAGACATGGAACTTTTCTAGCTATTCTTCCATGAAGATTCCTTTCTTGTAAACGTCTTCTAATTGTTCTCGCACTAATATCTAATCCCAATTCTTTTTTTATAGATACTGATGTTGCAAATGGTTGTTTTTTTGCTTCTCTTACTATGCGATTTTCCAATAATGGAGTGGTTTTTTTTGGACAACCACGAGTTTCCCGTTTTGCTTTCGGCATTTTCTGTTCTTTTATAACTTTTGCTGTTACACATGGCGACCGATTAATTCTCTCCGAAATAAAGGGCATAGCCGGGTAAGATAGGGAAAACGGCCCTTGGCGCAAAATTGATTGTTTTTATAGGAAATAATACTTCTTAGCCCCAGATACATTCCTGGCAAATTTCAACCCTCCGAGGCTAATAGTTTATGAATACACAAACAGACAAAAATTTTTAAAAAAAATTTTTTTTGACGAAATTACTGAACCGATTTATTTTAGTTTAATATATATTGTGTACCCACCTTAGACGAAGTAATAAAAAAAAAAAAATTAACGTTATATCCCTTTATTATACTAATTTTTTTAAATTTTTAAATTTAAGTTCAATAATTTGTCTCTTATTACTCTATAACATATATTTTTATGGAAAAATTTTAGTTGGTAGAACATAGTAATCGTTCAATACAAATGCATGCCATGTTCGGTACTACATATATTACTTATGTATAAAAAGGACTATAAAGTAAAATATCTACCCTATTTCTAAAATAATATAATTACATACGTTCAATACGTTCATAACTACGATAAACTAGTTTAAATTTACAAAAGTCCAACACTATCTGCCGTTTGTCTTTTTTTATCAATAAAACAAAATAGACATTGATTTCTCTTTTGTTAGAGTTTTTTCTTTTGTAAGACGTCAAGTGAAACTTTGTTAGCTCATACACCACGTCTTACGATGTCAACAATTTCATACAAAGTTGATTAGCTGCCAAAATAGTATACCAGTTGGTCATTTCGTTATAATTCCCCATGAACCATCATCGTGTTAACAAAATAAGACAGACGGCAGATAAAGCTAGACGTTTGTCTAAGCTTGTTTGTCGTAGTTATGAACGTATCTAATTTTATTACAGAAAAAATCCACTTTCTGCACCTCCTTAAGAAGTGCAACAAAAACATCAAGTGAGAGAGTACACTACTTTCTTCAAGTTAGTTATATGTACATGTAATAACTGCAACAGGTTTTAGCCGGATTGTTGTTATTACTATACATTGTTGACGTTTTTTGTTCCATTTTATTAAGTTAATGTTTATTATTATTAAAGCTATATATGGCATGCATTTGTATTGAAATATTACTATGTTCTACCAATTAAAATTTTTCCATAAAAATATATGTTTTAGAGTACTAAGAGACAAATTATTGGACAAAAAATGGTGGGTGTCGCTAACGCCTAAATGCCAAAAAAAATTTTCTTAAATTTAAAAATTTAAAAAAATTAGTATAATAAAGGGATATAACGTTAATTTTTTTTCATTACTTCGTCTACGGTGGGTACACAATATATATTAAACTCAAATAAATCGGTTCAGTAATTTCGCCAAAAAAAATTTTTTTCGAAAATTTTTGTCTGTTTGTGTATTCATAAACTATTAGCCTCGGAGGGTTGAAATTTGGCAGGAATGCATCTGGGACTAAGAAGTATTATTTCCTATAAAAACAATCAATTTTGTGTCAAGGGCCGTTTTCCCTATTATGGGAGATAGGTATGGAACTGGTATGGCGTGTTCAATAAAAGTTCTTAGAGGTTTCGGTAAAATAAACTTTATTTATTAAATTATTGTATACAGTACGTATAATGTTTGTTTATGTCCACTTGTGGAAGTTGTAGTGTAATGCGGAGAGATGTCGATCCTGATCTCGTCCTGGCTGTCGCTTGACCGTTCGGCGTGTCTGAAGGGAGTGTCCGACTTGTGCTAGTTGTCCGCCCGAGATGATTGATTGGTTGTTTCGTTGACGACTCGATGTAGGCGGCTATCGACCGTAGATGTGTTCGTATCGACTGACTTTGACTCACTGGCCCGTTGTAGGTGATTGTTGACCGTAGATGCGTTTGACTGGACTGCTGTTCACTCACTACTGACTCTTTCGTTGCAGACGATTGTTGGCTGATGATGTGTTTGCGTAGACAGTTGTCGCTCACTCTAACTAACTGTACCGGTGTATATATATATACGAAATGCGTGGTCTAGAAATTTCTAATGCTAGATCGTTCTGATGAAGCAATGACGTGTGGGGGTTGTTGTGGTGTCGTGTATGCTCTAGCGTCTTCCATTGCTGGAATGTTCGGTGGATAGTATGTGTATACGTATTGTCATCGTAGTATATTGTTGATGTTGTAGGTGTATGTGCGTAGCTGTGGTGATTCCAGATCATTCGATTGTTTGGTAAGTATGTTGTCGTATTTTGTAGGTATTGTATATAGGTAGGTATGGTTAACGGAATTTTCTGATGTTGTACGTGTGTGTTGTTTTGTTGATGCTATACGCGTTGTTCCAGAGTTTTCTATTATACGTCTATATGTATGTATGTGTCGTCGCCACACTATCTTACCCGGCTATGCCCTTTATAAGTTTTATTTTGACTTCGCAGATGAAGGATTAGACGCCTTTCTTCTTCAGGACAATGTTTACTCCGACCCATTTTATTTGAAAAAGTATAGAAAAATATTTAATTTTTTATTACAATATTAGATAGTTTTGGTAATTTGAATTCTACTTCAAAATATTTAAGTATATCCTTAACACTCTTATTATTTTGTCCACTAAATCTTTGGCTTGTTAAATTAATACCACGCATCGAACGTTTCTACCCGGCAACACTGTGTGAATGCTTGCTCACAAAGAGTGTATTCTGAAGCTTACTAACAGATTCAAATGTTAACGTGTCAATACCAGTAATAAACCAGATCACTAAAGGTTGTCACGTCAACAAAATACAAGAACTCTTATTATTTTGACCACCACTATATATATATATATATATATATATATATATATATATATATATATATATATATATATATACAAATAATCAATATGAAAAATATTGGATTTCACTTAAGGCAGGTACGTGTGGAACACCAGGTAAGTAAAACATATATATATATATATATATATATATATATATATATATATATATATATATATATATATATATATATAGATATATATATCACCACACCCCGAAATCTTGACGTCACCGATTTTGATAATATTCTGTAATAATGTTCTACTATACCAATAGTTTTGAAATGTCATATTTTTTTTTCTCAATTTTTAATAAATATGGAAGTTACGATGTAATGAAGTTTGCCTAAATTTTTACCAATTTTCGACACTTTCTTAAAAAAAGTTGAATATCTCCGAAGTTATAAAAGATAATTTAACCAAATTTGGTACGTACTTAGGGAACATTATGGGGAAGGTACGCGTATAAGAATTATTACCGTATTTAATAATACATGATTAGATTTATAGGTATCCAAACATGACCAAATTTGGACATTCATAGACAAAAAGAGCATACTTTGATTTTCTTAAAATTTATACAGTATATGCACCATACCCTACAGAATATATGAAAATTGTGATGGGATCTTCAGGACTTTCCATGGGAATGACGATAATGTGACGGGAATCCATGAGGTACAAAATGATACGAGTCAAGTGTGATTGTTGGATATATCGATTTTTCAAGTGAAAATAAGTAAAAAAGTTCCAGTCAACAAATATTTTAAAACTCACCGTTTTCGAGTTATACGTTCTCGAAGTTTCACTAAAGTGATAATATTGACTAGTAAAATGTTATCATTACATTGACTTTTTGTTCATAAAATCAATTATACCTTTTTAGATCAATACAAAATTCGTTTTAAATTAATTCCAATAAAAATTTTATTAACACCTTGACGGTCGTAACACTACCCAAGTGACAATCGCCGATCTTCTTGAAACTTTTCTGGTGTGTAGAATAGGCCAAAATAAGGGACCCGTATTTTTTTTTATCGACCGCCGTCCACTTTTACGGGGTGAAACCAGCCCTTAAATTTGGGGGTTCAAATCGTATTTATTAAGATATCTCAAAAACTATAAGAGACAGAAGAAAACTGTAAATTGATGAAATGTTCCTCTTTAAAAAACCTATCCACCTGTATAGGTTAAACCAGGATTGGGTTTATAAGAGGGACTGGAGGGGTGAAAATGGGGGTAAATTTTCTTGTACAGCTTGAGTGGTCCAATATATCAAATTTTTACCATCATAAACAGAAAGACCACCAAAAATTATGGGATACGGGTTTTTGCGTTTTTCCGAAATATGTGTGGTATTCAAGTCATATACCTAAGAAAAAATAGGATAGATTATATTGCATTACTATTTATTGCAAATACCTTCTATATTTCTTATTTTTATGTTTATTTCATCCTGAAAATGTAAATTTTTACTTTTCGATAATGATTCATGTATTTTTCAGTACTTACTTAATTGGTAACTTAGCCATGTGTAGGTTTATTTGGATATTCCTATTCTATATTTTTTACACCTATTTCTGCGAATGTTATCTGATCTGCAAATGTTAATGAATGTTCGACAGCAGTAATCTCTTCCGTTCAACAAATCAACTACCTTTATCTTCAAACAAACTTTTTTTTTAAGGTAGTTGATCGATAAAATGATTTTTTCAAAGGATTTTAACGAAACTTCTCTAGATATTTATTTAATTCAATCCCAATAATACGAGTCTTGACCGAAAAAAAAAATTGACCACCCCAGTTTTGAGAAAAACGATTTCAAAATTTTGTAATTATAACACGGGCTTTTATGGGAAAACTATTTATTATATATATATATATATATATATATATATATATATATATATATATATATATATATATATATATATATATATATATATATATATATTGTTAGAGAATTCAAAGTAAATAAAAGAAATTTATTTAAAATAAAATTTTAAATGTTTGAATTAAGAAAGTTTCTTATTGCCTGAAAAAAATAAAAGGAAAATTTTAAATAATAAAAATCTTCAGTTTGAATTAAAATTTATTTTCTTTGGCTAGTTCAGTCATACATATTTTTTTTGTTTTAAATGTTTAATTGTTCAATTGTACAATTTTTAGTACAATTTCAGGGTCGTGAATGTTAATTTCAGATTGTTCCCAAAATGAAGTTTTGCACTAAAAAATTAGATTATTAAGTGATAAAAGTATTTGTTACAATAAATAATTAACAACAATTTCTTGGTTAAATAACAATTACAATGTAAATTATTAAAATTTAGGAAAATTGTAAAGTAGCAACAAAGTAATTATAAAATAGCAACAAATTAGTTTAGAAATAAATTACATAATACTAAAAGTTAGTTAGTCAGTATATATTTTAGCAAGATAAAATAAAGAACAAGCAAATTAGCATAACGCAGGAAAATATAGAAAAAATTACGAAATACAATAATTTTAATAAACTGCAAAAAAGGAACGTAAGAAAGATATGGAAATTTAACAAGATAGAAATATTTACTGACTAATATACATGCACGTTATAATTTAAAATTCATGACTAGGTTAGGTAGGTTATGTAACTCATGTAGGTAGGTAGCCTTAATTACAATTAAATGAAAGAACATTATAAAGATTTAACAATGGTTTGAGTGACAGAAAAGTCAATACGAATAGATATTCAACTGTTTTACGTTAAAAGAAAACTACACATTACAAGAAAGTTAAATTGCAGAAAAGTCAACTGTTTTACACTTTAGATTCACCAAATAAAAGTTAATTTATTAATTAAAGAAAGCACCATGCAATTAATTTGCAAAAAAAGGAAATAAAACATGCCAAAAAGGATTACTTAACTAAACTTTGAAGATGATGTAAAATGGAGTTTAGAACGTTGAAACTGTGATGATTGTCCAAGTATGATGTAATCCACATAAAAGGGCGTAAACTCCAAATCTAAACCGTCAGCGAGTTGATTTCATCCTGAATTTGTCCATTTAAAGGTAACATGTGCTTTCCAGTTTACATACTAATTTCCACTATGGTACTTGTCACTCAATATCCACTTCCAAAAAATTTATACCAATTTTCACCTATTTAGTTACAAAATTCCTGTTCACAGAAATCCATTTAAGAAATTGAATAAATGAAATTGTAAATTTAATTAAATTAATCATTATCAAAGTTGAAATTAAAAAAAAGATTTGAATTCAACATATAACCTACATATAAACTACATGTGACCAAAATTTTACATGTTAAAAACTAATTTCATTATTACAATAATGTAAAATATATAACAAAAAACATAATTTAAGCGTACCTGTATTATATAGAAGTCCGGTCGTGATCAAAACCAAATTAAATGAGAATTAACATAACCGATCAACTGATATATATAGGCCGAGTTTAGCGCGAAAATTACATTACCACAGTTCTACCAATCAAAAAAAATTTAATGAATTTGACACATACCAAAGTACAGTTGGTGTCAACAAAAAGGTACAGCAAAAATACAGTTAGAGGCAACAAAAAGTTCAAAAAAATTAATTTAGGAAATTAACAATTTTTAAAATTCTCAAAACGTTCTACAGAACGTAACAATATATATATATATATATATATATATATATACATATATATAGAGAGAGAGAGAGAGAGAGAGAGAATAGAATAGAAAGAATACAATATATTTTTTCGAACAATGGTACAATATTTTATAAAGATTTTTATGTAAATATAATACGTGACTTAATAATAATAATAATCGTTTTCGAACAATGGTACAATATTTTATAAAGATTTTTATGTAAATATAATACGTGACTTAAATCTAGGTACCTACTGTAATGTGCCTTATTCTTCTCCCCAAGAAGGTATGGCAATTACTAAAGTTCTTGTTGTCAGGGCGTTGACTCTGTGGTGTAATCCACGCCTGTAGATGCCAATGTTAAAGTTCGGCTTCTTTTATTGTTCTGTGTCCCTGTGATGCCCTTTGGATTTCTAATCCTGATTGGCGTAGATACTTCCTCTCCTATTGGATTAAGTTGTCAGAAGGAGTCACCGTAGAATATCTCTTAATTTTAACCACTTTTACTTATGTATTTCGGCGTTGTTTACGAAATAAAACACCATTTATTTTAACGTATTTTTATTAATTTTAAAATAATTACTTTTACAAAATAATTTACAAAAATTATTCGTCGATATTTATTAAATAAGCCGATAATTTACGAATTACGTATAACGAAAATACATTTATAAAGTTTTTAGGGATTCGTCCCACGGAATGCGGATTGAACGTAAATTACAAGTAAGTGACTCGAACTATGTCTTACTCATACTGTGTCTCAGTGTCGAGTGTGTGAGTGAGTGTTGAAATCATATATATATATATATATATATATATATATATATATATATATATATATATATATATATATATATATATATATATATATATATTCATATCTAAAGAAATCTCCAGAATAATCTACCAAAATAACAGTCTTTAAGAGAAGGACAAAAAATACAAAAGCAATCAATATGAATGCGATAGATATACAACAAACAGGCTCGGTACGTAATTACTAATAGAACACTATAGAATTTTCCATAAATACATGACTTCAACAACCACCGTGTTGTGTTGCAAACGAAACAAGCGTACTTAAAATAAACAAACAATTATGTACTTCTTGGAATTTGATGATCTACAGAAGTGCAATCAATATTTTAACATTTAGTTGTACAGAAGTACAGTTAAATACATAGATATTTGAATTTACGTTAATTTAATATTTAATTAAAAGAAAATATCGTTTCAGATAAAATATAGTAAAATATTATTAAGATTAGACTATTTAATATTAAATATGAAAAAAGTGATAGTGACGTCACACCAAAATGGTCACACCTCCAAATTAAGAACCAATAATATTTCGAGAATAAAACAAAATGGCGGACCGTAATATGCACAAAAAGTGCTACGTCACACTACCTAACCCTAACCTAACATGTACAATACTAAATAATTACAATACATGAAAAAACTTAATTAATAGTGACTCGATACAAAGGAAAATTTTCAAAAAACCTTTAAGCATGAATAATTAAAAATAAAATAAAATAAAAACTTAACCTAAAAACACTTACGCACACACTTTCTCTTCACGTACACATTTGACCGCCCCCCGGGGCCGAGGGCAGTCACAGTGGGGAGATATCTATCGGCAGGATGAACTTCTTGCTCCGCTTGGACAGTGTCTTTGAAGGCAGGGACATGTCAGCAATTCGGTCGTTGTGGTGAAGACGGCATCTGGCCAGGTGACGTGAAGTTAGTGACATAGTCAAGAACAGGTTCAACGCCTGATTCTTGATGTAGTTGACGTACCGGGGTACGTTGCGGGGCGTTCAGGATAAGACGAAGTATCCTGTTTTGGAACAGTTGCAATTTGGCAATGTTGCCAGATGAAACAATGTACCACACAGGTGCGGCGTATGTGACGATGGGCCGGATGCACGTCTTGTATAACTGTATCTTCTTCGCCGTCGGGATGACATTGGAGATGAGTATGGGCCGCAGTCGGGCAGCAGCACATTCGCCGGCGATTCGTCGTCGTGTTACAGCTGTCTTGAACGTGAGTTTACGGTCGAGGTACAGACCGAGATACTTGATGACGGGTGACGTAGTGATTCGGGAGTCGCCGCATCGAAGTTGGGAACGTGGAAGCAGCCTGGAGTGGGTGAAGATGACCGCTTCGGTCTTGTTGGAGTTGACTTTGATACGGTTTTCCTGGAAGTAGTCGACTGGTTCGCTCTCGTTGACGAGGTGAAGACGGCAGTATCATCAGCGTACAGAGCGATCTGGACCTTGGGTGGCATCTTGGGAATGTCGCTGATGTATAAGCTGAACAGGACTGGTCCAAGGATCGAACCTTGGGGCACGCCGGCTGGTATCTGGAGGACGCTGGACTTGGCGTCGCCGCTTTTGAGATAAAAGCTTCGGTTGGTGAGGTAGTTCTGGATGATCTTGGTGATATACATTGGTACATCATGGGACTGCAGCTTGGCGATGAGGTTGGCGTGCCATACATTGTCGAAAGCTTTCTCTATATCCAGAGATACCAGCGTCGTGTTCAGCTTCTTGCGTAGTCCGCGGGTGATGTGATCGGTAATCCTACCGAGCTGGTGCGTCGTTGAGTGACCGAATCTGAAACCAAATTGATCATTTGGAATTAGTTCATGTTCTTCTATGTGTGATAGAAGGCGGGTATGGATGATTTTTTCAAGGAGTTTACTGATCGAGGGAAGCAGGCTGATAGGTCGGTAGCTGGTGGGGAGGTTGGGTGGTTTTCCCGGCTTGGGAAGAGGAACAACTTTTGCCACTTTCCACTGTTGCGGGAAGTAACTAAGTTGTAAACAACTGTTGAAGATGTGTTTCATCTGAAGAAGGGCTTTCTTCAGCAGCTTTTTCAGGTGCCGGTTGGAGATGGTGTCGGCGCCGGCGGCCTTACGATTTCTTGCTTTCCTAATGTGTTTACTGATCTCCCCCACAGTTGTGGGTTTGATAGTAATTGATAGACAGACGCATTCGCGACTTCAGCTGCTGCTCGTGCAATACCCGCGCTTTCACGTGGATGGGGCAGTTGCTCTCCGATGCGGTGCGCCTCCTGGAATGATTCCGCGATAATTTGGATTTTCTCCAAAGAATCTGTAACTAACAAATTGTCTTTGTTTAGTGCTGGTATTGTCGCGTCACGTCGTTTGAACGAGCGAATTAGCTGCCAAAAGTCCTGGTTGGAGTCAATCCGCTGTTCAACGTAGTCGTTAAACAGTCGTCCGCGTTCGTCGCGTATTTTGTCACGTATCTGTCTGATTAGGTCCGCCTGTAAGTCCTTGTAATGTATCTGTCGTGTCCGTTGGTACAGTCGTCTTTGTCTGTTCCGTTCCCGGATTAGTTCAAGGATTTCGAGACTCGGGTTATAGGTGTAGGCTCTGGGGACACGTTTGGTCGGGATACAATGCTTACTGGCTTCGCCAGTTTCGTGCTGCAGCTCCTCCAGGACAGTGTCGACATCACGAATGGTTTAAATATCCTTTCGATACCTTCGTTTATCATAGTCCTGAATTTGCCCCAGTCCGCATTAGCAAAATCCTGCACTGTTACGGGTTTAGGTTTTTTCACACGAAAGCAGAAGTCCGTAATGACAGGAACGTGATCGGATTCAGGTCCTTGGATGGTGTAGGTATGACAGGAACGGGTATTCATGTTTTTGGTGATGATTAGGTCGATGGTGTTACAAAGGAGTCCTTCTGCTCGCGAGTAGTGTGTGGGACCGTCCGGGAACAGTAGTTCAGTTCTAGTCTCTTCGAGAAGCCGCATTAATATCCTCCCGCTGGTGTTGATGTCGGTCGTTGCCTTATTCCACGCTGGAACGCGTTAAAGTCGCCAGTCAGTAGTGTGTGAGGACTGTGGTCGAGGAGCTTCTCGAAGTCGTTTGCATCAATTTGGCCGGGTGTGTAGGCGGCGGTGACGATTAATGGTGGCGTCTCGTCGATCAGCACGCTGACATGTTCGGTCTGGATTTCGAGGTCGGGCATTGCACTATGCTTGACACCCTTACGGATGAGCAATGCTACGCCCCCTCCTTGGCGAACTTTCCTGTCTCTACGATGAATTTTGTAGCCTGGAACAGAAAAAGTTTTATTAGGTTTGATCCAGGTCTCTGTGATGGCAGCAGCATCAACGTTGTGGGTGTGCAGCAGAGCGAGAAGTTCTTCTTTCTTCATCAAAAGACCACCGCCGATGTTCAGCTTGAGTAGGCGAAACCGCTTAGTTAAAGCGGCTGGCCGACTCGTAGATAGCAATGGCACGTTGGAAGCCATTCGAGCAACTACGAAGTTTGCTGTTCAATTCACGAACAGACTGGATCATGGTTTTGATATCACATAACTGATTTAGTTGATTCAGCTCTGTGACAAGTGTGAAAAGATCATCCGAAGATGATCTGAAACTGGATGTGGATTGGATTGGAGCTTGTATTTGTTCAGGAGCTGGGGCGGGAATTCCTGGAGCTGGTGCAGATGGCGGGGCGGAGCAGTTGCTGATGGCTTCTGTGCTGGACGTTGCCGCCGTTGTGGAAGCGCTGGAAAAGCGGTTGTATTCTCTAGTACTGGGAAATGAAGTCCCATTGGCGAAGTTAACCTTATAACTTCCCATTGTACGTCCTTTCATTTCAAAGACAGCTATGACGCTGAACTTTTCGTCTAACTCCTGCTTTATGTCCTCGGCGCTGTCCATCGGCATTTCACGGAGTACCACCTCCGTCGGTTTCTCTTCGGGTAGGGTATAGGTGTGATAATCCACCTTTCCCTCTAAAACCCGTAACAGGTTGACCCGATCGGTTGGGTCCTCCACAAAGATGCGGCACTCGGACTGCGAATACTTGAATGTGCATGGCCTTGTGTAGGCCGTCTTGCACAACTCGACGAGCTGCGCGTGCGATTTGGGTCGTTCATGCAGAACGATTGGTGGAAGCCGACGTCGGGGGGCAGCGGCACTGGTACTGGCGGCGGGTGTGGTGGGTGCTACGGCAGCGTGTCCGGAAGGTGGTTTTGGCACCGGCTTCTGGGTATCAGCAGTCGGGGCGGCGGCGGCGGCAGGTGGCTGGAACAGTAGAGCTGCAAATTTATTCGCATGCTCCAATGGGGCGGGGATAGGAGACGACGACGGCCTTTTGGACGTCTTCTTTGAGATTTCAAATCCCGAATGGCATGGGTCCGTTTCCATCCTGTCCGAAGCGCAGGATGGCTCTTCTTTCTTCTCTCCGGCTGCCGCCAGCCGGATGGTCTTCTTGTTGATCCTAACAGCCGTAAACCACAACTTGTTTCCGTTGATAATCTGTCTCTTGTAGACAGTATTACTGTTCTTCAACTGCTGGATACCTGAAACAGAAATTTTGAACAATGATTAGAAAAAATAAAATTAAAATAAAAATGTCACTGTGAAACAATGGTACATATAAATGCACCACTATATCAACAATTAAATACTTAGAAAAAATTATGAATATAAAAACTCCAAAATTATATTCAGCTAGGCGAGTCGATGTTCACTCAATCGAATCTAATCGCTCAATGTATATATATATATATATATATATATATATATATATATATATATATATATGTATATATATATATATATATATATATATATATATATATATATATGTATATATATATATATATATATATATATATATATATATATATATATATATCCGGATTTTTACATGGTGGATTCATGTGGTGATACAGATAATAGTGTTCAAACCACAAGTCAACGTCGTGGACCTAGTCCTGCCCCTCTGCCAACTGCATGTATATGTCTGTTTCCTGGAATAGGAATATGGCTTTGAACTGGTGGTTGATTGTTTTTATTATTTTGATTTCTATTCGGATTTACTGGTTCTGTCTAAATGGAATTAAAAGATTCATATAATGTATTAACAAATATAAATTTCTAACCGATAAGGTGCTTATTATTGAATAAACTAAGGATAATTCTGCTAGTTGAGCGTTAGCAAGAAATTCTTTTAACATCAATTCTGATACTCTATTCATTCGTCTAATTAATATACATCCATTCAAATTATTATAATCCACGGGATTGAATTCAACTTGTGGACGCTTGCATCTTGAAAGCTAATTCGAACTTCAAATTCACATGTCCCGGTATAATCAGCTATTACATGTATTCTGGAATTCACAAAAGTATACCAAGTATTGGGTTCCATATTTATAAAAATATTTAAATAGAAATATTTTTCTCTTTCAGCCATGTTTGTATTGTTAGTTTTTTATCATTGGTTGTTGGTGCTTTATTTAAAATTTTTGAGTGGTATCTAGCATTATCCATAACAATGGTGGAGCCTGGTTCCAAATTTGGGATCAATTTCTCTAACACCCACTTTAAAAAATGATCATGATCCATTTCTTCATGGTAATGTTCCGTGCTTTTCGACTGAAAAAATTGCAAAGCATTAGGAATAAAATCATTGTCATCACCAGCATGCAGAACGATAAATCGGCCGCCTTTACCAATTGGTATTTTTGGTGTATCTAGAAGCGTATCATCTGTCCAAACTTTTGTGGGCCCCATGTAATAATTTACCCACGTTTCATCAAGAAACACATACTTTCTCTAATCTCCAATCTTTATTTTCTTTAAGAAGTTGCAACGCCATGCGACGATTTCATATCTTTCCATCATAATTTTCCGCCCGTCTGCCTTTTTGTATTTAAAATTTAATTTTTTTAAAATATGTCTCAATGATGTAACAGAACCCTCAAATATTTCACTGTTTTTTAAAGATATTAAAAGATCTTGTGCAGTAAAATGTTCTCTTCTTTCATAGAAATTTTATGAACGTAACCTATTGAAATATATAAAACTTGTTGAAAATCAAAATAAATAAATAATATAAACCGGTAAATATGGCGTCGTATAGCATCATATTTTTTTTTTATTTTTTATTTTTTTTTATTTTTATTTTTTCATATTGAAAATCGTGTAAATCGATTACCGGAGCAGATTTTTTTTTGCGTTCTGGTGTGACATTATTGGCAATTTGCTTCGATAGTCGTACAATTGTCGACTTAGAAACTCCTGTCGCCTTTACTGTCTCTTCTAATACATTTGAAAGGCCTCCTTCAGTCTTTTTTTCTTCAAAATAATTTCTTACAGAAAAAATTATTTCTTTTGACTGTTAGTAAAGAATTAAAAAATAATACTAAAATAAAAAATAATACCTACTTTTATTTTTAATTGTTCTATCCATTTTTTCACAATTGTCAATAAATTAACTGTAACCATATACATAAAATAACTGAATGACTGGATTCATAGTAAACTATTTAATACTATTAAAAATATAATTTTGAAAACCAAAATCAGTGGATGTCAGTATGTACTGCTTAGAATTTTCAAATCAGTTAAAATCAAACGAAAATAGTTTCTTCTAATTGAAAATAACATATTTCACTTTTCTTTACAGTATTGCATCATTTTTTTAACTTTGTGAAGATGAAATATTATTAGGTAAAATATTTAAAAAACTAAATAAGGACCACTGATTAAGGACACTGGTGTAGTGTTGAAGAGTGTGCAACAAGGACAAGAAAGAAGGAAACCTACAAAAGTGTCTGGAATATTTTTTCAACTATAAATTTAAATTATTATTTAATTAAACAAAAATAGATAGTAGGTAAGATAAAAGATAGGTAATATGTAAAAATTTTTAAATGGCATAAAGCTTAATTCATGCCGTGTTCAAAGTTAACGATTTAACGTTAAACTTGGAACGTTCGTTTCGGTCAAGCCCAAACGAAACGAAATACGAATATACAAAACATATAATTTAAAAAGTTAAATTTAAATGTGTATACAAATTTTACAAAGGGAATGAAGGTATCTGACTAAAGTATAACGTAACGTAATTTTAACTTGGTGACAATTGAGACGGACAGACAAACAGGTTAAACGAATAAGATAAGAAAAAACTGACTGGTCCAGATGATAAAGACCCCTTGTCTGTTTGTACGGACTTTCACCGACGAGCCAACAAAATATATGACAAGATAGAAGTCAATCACTCGCCTTTTTTGGAGGACTTCCACCACATCGGTTGCGAAGCTCACCGTGCACCAGCCACGAAATTCCTCACGCTGACGCGGCACAGCGAAAAGTCAGACTATACGAGAGAGATAGAGTTTAGATAATGAAGTCACCAAAGTTAAATGCGGAATAAAACATAACGTACAATGAAGCAAAAAATACATACAGAATGAACTTTAAATTTTAATTATTACGCTCAATATAAGGTTTCAGCATAGGAACGAGGAATACGGCTAGGTTTTTGCCATCAACAGAAGTTAGCTCGTAACGATTGTTGGATAATTTTTTAGATACCTGGCATTTTATAAATTTAGGAGCTAATTTTGAACTAAAGTAGTTACCAGCGTCAGGTAACGGGAAATGTCATTTCCATACAAAATCGCCAACATTAAAAGAAGCGAAACGATGGCGGAGGTTGTATCTAGCCGCACTACTATTTTGCGATTTAGAGATACGGTCACGTATTAATTGGCAAGCGGTGATTAAACGTCGGATACGTTCAGACAAGTTATTCAGATCAATGTCAGTAGGTAAAGGATTTTGTTGTGAGGGGTTACTGGATATCTTAATTTCGCGTACAAACATTAGGTATGCGGGCGAAAACTGGGTAGTATGATGAATTTGATAGCGAAATTGTACGCGTCTAGATTCACATCCCAATTACGCGGATTTTCGTTAATGTAGGAAGCAATTAAAGTTTTTGCGGTTTGTATGACTTTCTGCGGGATTACTTTGTGGATAAAACTTAGGAGAGAGTTGGGCTTGAACGTTATGATCTTTAACAACTTCCCTGTCCAATGAGTCATATATGACTCACGAGAGCGTATTAAAATAAGTTCAGGAATCACATGTGACTTATTTCCTTATACAATTTTGGGCAGATTTTTTGTTATGACCGTGATGCGATATTTTTTTTAAATGAGACGTGAGCGTTCAGCAAAAAACCTAACTTTTAGGAAAATAAAAAAAAATTCGCGATTTTTCCTTGAAAGTCATCTTTTAGTCACTAGAAGTAAGGTGCAATAAATAAAACTCATATACGGAAAATAAGGTGTTTATTCGTAGAAAAATATTACAAAATCAACAGTGTATCAACAAAATGAACAAAATAAAACAATCAGAATAAAATAAATCTATATCTAATATTTATGAAAATAATATTTTATGGTATATATAAATGTTATTTAGTTTATCAGAACAAAAAAATCAGTGGACGTGAGGCATTCACAAAATGCCTTATATGAGGACAGGGAAGTTGTTAAAGTACTGTATACCTTATCAAAGATCTTAATAAGATGTTTGGAATTACCTTTGGTAGCGGGAAAATCAACGAAAATTTTGTGAGCAAATCAGATTTTATAAACACGTACTTATGTCGATTGGTGGACATAGGATATGGTTCAGCCAGGTCAGTGCAAAGTACAGACCAGGGTTTAATTATTATCCGTTCACCCATAAAACCAGCAGGTAATTTACGCACCACTTTGTGTTGAGCACAAACCTGACATGATCGGCAATACCTGAGCACATCGGTACGTAAACCAGGCCAATAATAGTGTTGAGAGATACGACATAATGTCTTGTAACACCCAAAGTGTCCCAATGTTACTCTGTCATGACATTCCCTTAAGGCATTCGTACGAAGTGATGTAGGTAAAACTAGCTTCCACGGATCTCCATCCAGATCGAGTGGATTTACTGGAGTACAAAACTTGTACAATTTGTCAACTACCAACTTCCATTGAGGAAATCTATCAGAAAATCGTTCGACATTAGTTATCATTTTCCGGTACTAGCGGTCGTGATGAGTATTAGTGACCTCTATTAAATTGATGTTGGTCGGAATGCGAGACAAACCATCAGGTAAAGTACGGGAAGAACCCTTGCGGTGTATGATATCAAAATCATACGACTGAAGTTGCAGACTCCAACGTGCTAAGCGACCAGATGAATTTTTTAAGTTATGTAGCCATTTAAAGGCGAAATGGTCGGTGACGACGGTGAAGCGAGTAGCTTCCACATAACAGCGAAACTTGTTAATTGACCATAGAATCGCGAGCAGTTATTTCTTGGCCACGGAATAATTGACCTCGTTTTTCGACAGAGCACGGGATGCATAAACTATTACTTTTTCTTTACCGTCAGAGGTTTCTTGAATGAGGCCACTGTATAGGCGTATATGTATTGTATACGGCAGGTACGGGTCAGGACAACTGAAAATTGGTGGTGATAAAAGACGTTGCTTAAGTGTGTCAAAGGATTTCTGCGTGGCGTCGTTCCAAATCCACTTGCAGTTTTTCCTCGTAAGTTTAAGTAACGGGGCTGCAAGTTCCGTAAAGTGTGGAATCCAACGACGGAATCACGATACAATTCCCAAAAAGGAACGAACTTGTTTAGTTGTTTTAGGAACTGGGTAAGATGCAATCGCACTAGTTTTTTCTGGGTCTGCCTGGATCCCATTCGAATTCACAATGAATCCGAGATACTTTATTTCGTGCTTGGCGAAGTGACATTTCTCTAAAAAAAGCGTAAGATTAGCAGCTTTCAATCGAGCACTTCAGACACAGTTTTCAGATGATCGTCAAACGTTGTGTTAACTGGCATTGCCTAACCGATCTAAAATTTGGTGCATGAAAGATAAGGGATAAGCGTTTTTTAGCGTTACAACGTATAGTTTCCGAAAATCTAAACTAAACCGGAACTTAGGAGTACAAGGTAAATCGTCAGGTTGAGGGAAGCTTTTGATCAAGTCCTCCAATTGTCGTTGCTGACTACAAGTTAAAGATTGATCCACTTGTAGAGAACTATTATCAGAACTAATGACTTGATATTTGTTACTGGCGAAGTTGACAGAGATGCTAAACTTCTTAACACTTTCAGTCTCATGGCTTCGGCATCCGAAACCAAACAAAACATCCCCAGAAGCCGACTGCGATCAATGATTAATTGATTACTTGGTTACACATTATGTGTGCGATATTTATCATCATTCATCACACGGATGTGTTCCTACTCACACAAATACATACCAACACACACAACTCTTTTGGTTTCTATGTATAAAAAATTTTAAGATAAACAAAAAATACATAAAAAATATAATTTATATTTTTAAATAAAATTGATTTGAATGTCAGTGTGTATGTAGTATGTACGTATCACGTACGTATGTTTACAGTTTTGCACATACATGTTGAACTATGTTGAATCTATTCAGTGTTTGAATCGTTTTATTTTATGTATTTATTTATATAAAGCAGTGGTTCCCAACCTTTTATGTCTGGCGACCCATCTTTTAAAGTTTTTTAATTTTCGTGACCCAACCCCCCCTCTCAACCGTGATTTTTACACACCTACACACACACACACATATATATATATATATATATATATATATATATATATATATATATATATATATATATATATATATATATATTGCCTTTCCATATAAAACTGGGTAGATAGGCTCAACATTAAACCAAAATGATATCAAACTTTTCTCCTTGAACATAGTTTTCATGGTCGAATCACATGACAACTCAATTAAAGCGTCTTCCTGAAAAAAGAAAAAGTAAATTTTAGAACAAATGTAATTTTTTCTAACCTTTAAAAGCTGCAACACATTTATTTGTCAACCAGCTAGAATTTAAAAAAAACTATAGCAAAAAAAAAATCAATTAAAATTTGTATATACCTCGGCTGCTGCTAAGTTGAAGTCTTTTAAATTATCCTCTTCAAATGGATTTTGTATCCACTTATAGGTAGCCGCTACTGGTGGAAAATATCGCCTGAGTTCAAAAGACAAGCCTTTTAAGTGTTCAAGTACCATTTCTGAGATTTCTGCATCGACTGTCAGCTCATGGAAATCCACAAATTCGTGCATTAATGGAAATGCATCAAATTTATTTCCTTGGACCTTCTTATGCCATCTATCAATTTTTTTAATAGTAGAATCTACTTTTTCTTGAACGAAGAATCTATGTACATACATCTTCTCCTTGTAATGTTAAATTTAGGATGTTCAGCGAGTTAAAAAAATCAGCTAGATATGACAGTTTTAACAGCCAAGTCTCATTGTTGAAGCAATCTTGGATAAAGTGTTTGGCCTTTTCGTTGCCTTCTTGTTCAATTTGAACCAAAAACAATCTAACTTCGTCTCGAAGTTCAAACAATCTGGAAAGAGCCTTCCCCCGGGACAACCAACGCACTTCACAATGTAGCAGCAACTGCTTATGGTCACTTCCCATTTCATCACACAATACAGCAAACAACCTTGAGTTTTTAGGTTGTGCTTTGATTAAGTTCACGACCTTTACGGCGTCTTCGAGTGTGCTTTTGAGGTCTGGATTCATTCCCTTAACCGCCAATGCCTCCCTATGAATGCTACAGTGGGTCCATTCAACTAACGGAGCTACTTCTTTGACTTTAGCTACTAGCCCCTTATGTTTTCCTGACATGGCACCAGCTCCATCGGTTGTAAGTCCGACACAGTTGGACCAATCAATTCCATTTTCACGAATGAAACTATCCAAGGAATCAAAAATGTCTTGGCTAGTTGTACTGGTCTTGAGTGGCTAGCAAAATAACATTTCTTCTTCAACTGATCCATGGAAATTAAACCTTACAAAACATAACAGATTAGCATTGTCAGCAATATCTGTACTTTCGTCCAACTGTAAAGAATAATAGTCACTTTCTTTCATAGCAGATATTAAACTCTCCTTTACGTTAACAGACATTTCCTCGATTCTACGTTTTACTGTGGTGTTTGATAGGGGTATTTTACCTATCTGTTGACTTGCTTTTTCGTCAAGGAGAAGTGACGAAATTATTTTTGCCCCCGGCAAAATAAGGTTCTCACCTGCTGTGTGCGGAGCGCCATTTTTTGCTATTAGCAAAGAGAGCTGGTATGAGGCCATAGTAATTTTTTTGTTACCTTGTCCCGACGACATGTTCTCCATATTCGACCGTGTCGAAAAGTTCTTTTTTCTTATTTTGAAAAAATATCAAAGGTTTATTCAAACATTCTGGATGTTTGGTTGAAATGTGCCGCTGAAGCTTTGAAGGCTTCATACTTTCGTTAGCCAAGGTTTCGAAACAAAGTACGCATTGGGGTATAGGTTCTTCATCCGTACCTATGAACGTAAATCCATATTGAAGGTATTCAGGACAATATTTTCGAAACATTTTTTCCCCTTTCTTAACATTTGATGATCTTCGAAGTACTTTAACGTCTTTGCTAGTAGAAGGAATCATAACAGTTGACGATACTCGAGGCACTTTAACGTCTTTGCTAGTAGAAGGGCGGTTAAGCTCACCTTCGTCAGTGGATTCCTGTTTTCTCTTCACCCAAGATCCAGTTTTCAGCCAACTCTCCATCGTCGTAAATAGTCACAACACTACTTCACTGTTTTAAACGAAAACGCTAGAAAAAGTACCAAGTCACTGCCAATCGTATGCTCTTAATCGAGCGAATGCAGTTGTCAGACTGAGTGAGAACTGAGAACAAGAACCGAACGGAGACCAGGACTGTGCGAGTGAAAGAGTTAGGCATGGTGGGAGGAAACCGGTCAAATCAGCGTTGCCAAATTGAGCAAGGCGTGGTGGGGGAAAATCGGTTGAACCAGCGTTGCCAAATTGTGCATGGCCACTTAATGCTGCTGTTTTCTTCGAAGGTATTGTGAAATGCAAGTAAAATACTGGCAATCATTGTAACACGAAATTTTACATTAAAAGTACTAATAATAAAAATAACACTTCTTTAAAATCAAAAGTGGTGCTAACGAATCATTTTGGTATGTTTTTATAAATTTTCGAGAGCCAGGTCTGCATGCCGCGACCCACCTAAAATCCGCCCGCGACCCACCGGTTGGGAACCGCTGATATAAAGGACATAAAGGTTTTTTTTTTAAATATTGCCGAGTTCTGGGGAAGTTTACTATGAAAGTGCTCGGGCCTTATAGTGTTAATAAAGTTATATGATGTTATCGATATTATTTGCAACGATATATCGAATAACCAATAATAATATTCACTTAATTAAATACAAACAATTATGGCGAGAAACAATGAATAGGACAATTGTTGAATACGGTCGTATAGACAAACTGGTTGGTATAAGTACGATAAATACTATAGAAATAAAATAGAACATATTGTGATGTACTCTATAGTACTTATCGGTTATAGAACTTATTCCAATTTTTAATTTTAACCGTCAAAACCAGTATATTAACGCCATGACGGTCATAACCTATACTGGTAAAATGATCAACTGATACACTATTTTGGCAGCTAGTACACTTTATATGGAATTTTTGACGTCTTACAACGTGGTGTGTAGGTTTGCCAGATTTCACTTGACGTCTTATGACGTCAGTGACCGTCAACGTGTTAATAAATGATTAATAGGGTAGGGTGGGGCTTAAAGGTCCGCGGGTATAAAGGTCCACCATAAGTATCTAAAAAACTAGCGGTATATCGTGCGTTCTAAGTATGTACGCGAAATGAAGAGAGCGCGGGAGGCGTAACGGGGCATCGCCGGCAGTCGAGCAGCGACACTAGCCGGAGATATACGACTACATCTAAAAATATTACATGACTACTATGTAAGTAAATTTTTTCATCATTTTACTATTTAGTTTCGAGCAGTGGTTTTTCGTTTATCACACCTAAACATAATTTATTAGTGTAAGTGATTTATTTGTTTTTCACGATTTATTATTAGTTTTAGGCTCGGTTTAACGGTTATTTCGTTATAACCTCTAAAAATATTTACACGTGGTTGGGGCAAAAAGGTCCAATGTGGACCTTTTAGCCCCTCATTAATATGTGGATTAATAAAGACTTTTTTGTTTCAGTATGCGCACCTATAAAAGAAAATCGGATCGTGGTACTAAATCTGTTGAGTTGATGCAACAGGCAGCAGATTTAGTTATCAATGAAAATAAATCATTGAGGCAGGTATGTCGTGACTATGAATTAAGTAAAACTTCATTATCAAGATTCATTAAGCGAATGAAGAATGACCCTGTTAACTTGAGATTTGGCTATGGTTCTCCACGGCAGATATTTAATAAAGAACAAGAAGCCAGTCTCACAGAATACTTGCTCAAACTTGCACAAATTTTTCACGGCATAGGTCCTAAAGAAGTTCGACGCATGGCTTATGACTGTGCCATTAAATATAAAATAAGTGTACCGTCAACATGGCATACAAATAAAATGGCTGGTAGAGATTGGATGTCTGCCTTTCTCAAACGTAATACAAGTCTTTCCATAAGAAAACCTGAAGCGACTAGCCTCAGCAGAGCTACGTCTTTCAATAAGTCTAATGTGCAAGAGTTTTACACTAAATTAGCTGACGTTGTAGATCGATTTAAATTTACAGCTTCTTCCATATGGAATGCGGATGAAACTGGTGTATCCACCGTCACCAAACCATCAAAAATAGTTGCTGCTAAAGGAAAGCGAAATGTTGGATCAATAACATCCGGTGAACGTGGAACTAATGTAACCCTGTCATTTCATTCGGGACGGTCCTACTGATTGCATTGGTGCTAGGAATTCTAGCGGTTGGATCACTAATGACGAGTTTTTCCTATTTATGCAGCATTTTATCAAGCGCGTTAGACCTTCTAAAGAATTTCCTATTCTGTTGGTTTTAGACAACCATTCTTCGCACTTATCTGTACCAACACTAGATTTAGCTAAAGAAAATGGAGTGGTCATGCTCTCTTTCCCTCCACACTGTTCTCACAAATTACAGCCACTTGACGTGTCGGTATATGGCCCTTTTAAAAGATATCTGTCTTCAGCTCAAGATGCTTGGATGCGGAATAACGCTGGAAAAACCATGACCATATACGATATCCCTGGGATCGTCCGCACTTCTTTACCTTTAGCTTTGACACCGAGTAACATAATGAGTGGATTCGAAAAAACTGGCATAGGTATTTCCCTTCAACCAACACAAATTTAAAGACGCTGATTTTGCATCTAGTTACGTAACGGACCGTCCTATGGAAACTGTCAGTAATGAGCCACAGCCTTCGACATCGTCCAATCCTCCGCCAACAATATTGTCTAATCCACAACCTTCAACGCCGTTAGATCCGCAACCATCAACATCATATGATGCACAGATATCAACATCAGTTGATCCACACGAATGTTTTTCCCCCGAAATCGTGCGACCACTACCTAAAGCCGGACTACGAAAGTCAACCATTAATAGGAAGCGCCGAAAGACTGCTATTTTGACGGACACACCAGAAAAAGAAAATCTACGCAAAGAACAAGAAACCTTGAGTAAGAAAAAGGCTAAAAGTGTAAACAAGAAAAGCAAAGCAACTAAAAGAGTTGAGAAAGTAAAAAAAGCTATTTTACAAGAGGTTAATAGTGATTCCAGCTCTGACGATGAATGCTTCTGTTTGATTTGCTGCGAGAAGTACAGTGACAGTGTTCCAGGCGAAGGTTGGATTCAATGCAATCTTTGTAAACAATGGGCCCATGAAAAATGTATCTCAAACAGAGGTAGCATTTACTTTGTGTGTATTAACTGTGATTCAGAAAACGATGAGTCTGATTAAGATAATATAGAGATACCAAGACATGTTGATTACGTTAATTTGTTGAAGTTTAATAATTAAAGAAGAGTTTAATTTTTGTGTTACGGTTAAAGAAGTATTTTTTGTTTTTTAAAATATTGTTTGTTAAAAGTTTTTAAAAGATAATGTAAGATTAGTTATAAGATTTTAAATTTAGGCTATGTCAACATTCATAATGAATAGTGCTGTCTTGTTTAATTGTGTTCTTCAATAGAGACTGATTAGTGATTAAACTATTATAAGCTCAACAAAGTTAGAAATTATTAGTTCGGCTGTTACTGTTGTAATACATTTAGAAAAAAAATAATTTTGTTTATTAAAAAAATATTTTCTTTTAGAATAGAGACTTTTTAAATAATATGTATCTTGGAATTATAATAAAGTTTTTGGTTTGTTTAAAAATTAAAATATTTTTAACTTTTTGTTTTTGGAATAAAAATAAACGACTGAATTTTATTGAACCAAATATTGTTTTAGTTCCATAAAATCGATTTTAAATAAAAATTAAATACTGGACCTTTTTGCCTCCTGCCTGCCCCTTTTTACCCCTACTATGGGGCAAAAAGGGACAGACGACAAGGTCTAGAAAAGTTGTAGAAACACATATTTCTATTATAATAATTCAACTAAAAATTGAGTCAAACATACTCAGATAACTGTTTGTTTGATTAGTGTAATTTATTTTGATATAGTAGAGTCAGTTTTCACAGTATTATTCGAAATAGTCAAATTGGACCTTTAAGCCCCGCCCTACCCTAGTAATAATAATACAATTTTAAGGAAATAGGCTATTTCAAATAGCGGAAATAACTAGTATTGAAAATAAAAGGTTGTAACCTGTAATTACAGATTAGTTGTAAACTTGTAATCGTAAAATATTAGTACCATCAAGTGGACCAGAAATAAAAAAAATTGTACAAAAATGAAGAAAAGTAAGTTATGGACGTATTTTAAAAAGAAAGGTAATGGAGCTATTTGTTCTATTTGTAAAAAATACGTAAAAACATTTGGGAATACTTCGAATCTTGCTGCCCACATGAAACATCATGAAGTTGACGATGACTCATCACAGAGGTAACTATTTTTTTAAATAAGAAATTAATGCATTTAATACCTCCGAAAAAGCTGAAATTTAAAATCCAGTAGCTTGATTGAGAGTTTTTTCCCTATTTCAGTAAATTAGAGAGTTCTTTTGCACAATCGACATCTTCTAATACTCTAGAAACAAGCAAACAAGATTTTGCTGTCTCAAGTACTAGTTCACCAAACAGTTCAAAAGAACTTTCACAGTTTTTATAAAATGGATCATCTACTTCATCATTTAGTACACCAAAAATAAATAAGGCATTTGAAAACATATGCCAATTTTTTAAAGGTGATGCAAAATATGATCGCACAACTAACGCAATTGTTTATTTCATTTGTGTGGATAACAGAACTTTTAATGTTGCTGAAAGTAAAGGTTTCAAATATTTAATGAAAAAATAGTACATTTGTATAAAGTTTCTTCTCGGGAAACTATTAAAGTAAAAATTGATACAAAATATGATAAAATTTCAAATATTGTAAAAGAAAAATTTAAAAATGTGAAATATTTTTGTATTGCTACAGATATTTGGACTGAGACGATGCGTAATACAAGCTTTCTAGGCATTACAGCTCATTTTTTGTGCCACACTGAGTTAAAATCAATCGCGATCGGTGTATTTGAATTACACGAAAATCATACTGCAGAGTACATTGATAACTGTCAGAAACCTTAATACACTGGGGGATTGAAAGAGAAAAAGTTATGGCTGTCGTAACAGATTGCTACTTGAGGCTATGACGAAAAAAGCATCTGCTGAACAATACATCACTATCTCGAAAGTAGTGCCTATGATAAGTTGCGCTATAGATCAATACAATGATATAAAAGTCAGTTTCAGCATTGCAGGCGATCTAAACCATAATATTTTACTAGAAATATAAAAACGTTTTGGGCAACTTGAGTATTCATTTTTGTTGGCCGTGTCTACTTTTTTTAGATCCCCTTTTTAAAAACTGACATTTCAAAAAACCAGATGCATGTGCTAAAACTATATCAAAAATATGAAAATTGATATCTGACAATAAGCAAGTGTCTCCTATTTCATCTACATCGTCTGAAGATGAAGAGAACAAAGAATTGGATTTTTGGAAGTACCACAAATCATTGGCGCATACACAAATAAAAAAAAAGAAGATTGATGGTTATGACGAATTAACATTACATCTCGCAGCACCGGTTAGTACATTAAAAGCTAATGTGTTGTAATCATGGCACGAGATGCAAGGATCACACCCCAACTTATTTAAAATTGCAATGTGTCACTTACCCATAGTAGCCACATCGGTACCGGCTGAACGCCTCTTCTCTAAAGCTGGAGCAACTGTCACACAAGCTAGGAATAGACTTGGCGGTAAAAGATTATCTAAATTACAGTGAAGATTCTTGTTATAATACACCCTGATCAGATAGAAATGCAATTATATTTGTATCTCTTTTTAAATACAAAATTCAGAATATACAGGTTGATAACTATGAATTGCGATTTCGATGTGTATACAAATGTATATGATAATTGTTTGCAATACAGTCTAGTGCAAAATATTTAATAATCAGTCAAAAACTTATTATAAAAAATAAATGTATTTCGTATTAAAAATGCATTTCATATTTAATACAAGAAACACCTATATACAAATTACATATTCGTAGTACATGTTTAAAAGGAATAAAAAATATATTTCTTTCTTTCTTAAAAAGATTACGAAATATGTTTCTTTTTTTCTCGCACGTGTATTATAGAAAGAATCCTTGGTGTATTGTTTTTAGGTTCAGTAGACATGAAATATTGGGAAACTTAAGGAGATATTCTAGTCTAGAGAGCTGAAAAAAGCGTGTTTTTTTTTAATAACTTTTTCCTCGAAAATATTAAGAGATTTTTGTGTGAAATTTTTTTATTTGTATATAAATTACTTAAGATTTATGGAAAAATGTATGTATTTTACAAAAGATTGTTACACTAATGCGTTTTTCCCGTTTTTCTCGGAACTCGTATTTTCAAATTCTTACTGTTTTCGAGAAAAAAATATTAAAAAAAACTTTTTTCAGTTCTTTAGACTAAAATTATCCCCTTCCCAGTGTACATGTGATGTAACAAGGAAATAACAAGTTACGTAACTTTTTTGACTTATGGGTGACATAACAATTATATAAAATTAGAGTTTTATGTTATATACCTAATTGTTACCTGTATGTTACGTAACAGTTACATGCCATTGTGACTGTAATAAAATGTCACATTTGTGACTGCTATGTTACGTTTAGATGATGTATCAAGGTTGCTTTGATAAAACGTCACAGTGTGACTCTTATGTTATGTCTTCGCAACCTAACAATGTTACTTTGATAAAACCTCATAGAACTGACTCTTATGTTATGTTTTTGTGACGTATAAACGTTACTTTAATGAAATGTCACAACCATGACTCTTTTGTTATGTCCTGATGACCTAACAATGTCATTGGAAAAAACGTCACAATAGTACTCCTATGTTATGTTTTTGTGACGTATTAACGTTGTTTTAATGAAATGTCACAATCATGACTCTTTTGTTATGTTTTTGTGACGTATCAATATTAATAAAACATTTCACTTGTCACTTTTGTGAAATGTTTTGTTACCATATTAATTTTAAATGTATCAATTCTTGAGGAATTATCCATTTAAAGATTCCTGCAGTTTTTCAATCTATCCTATGTTGGCGTTTGATGTAATTAAATTTCATCCATCCATTTTTGTATAAGTTGATTTATGTTATTTGTTATATGGGTTATGGGGTTATATTATATAATATAACCCCATAATATATGATATAACCCCATAATATATATAATATAACCCCATAACCCATATAACAAATAACATAAATCGACTTATACAAAAATGGATGGATGAAATGGATGAACGAATGTTTTATTAATATTGATACGTCACAAAAACATAACAAAAGAGTCATGATTGCGACATTTCATTAAAACAACATTAATACGTCGTTAAAACAACGTTAATTTTGTTACATATTAATTCAAAAATGAAACTTTTATGAAAATTCTTGTGAGGCGTTATTTACTATTTTGTGATATATATTAATATATAACGATCAGAATAAATAAGTGAGTTTGGTCTAGTGGTTAAGATTGTCGATAATTTAAAAGATGCTTCAGCTTGGATAATGGATCGAAACCTGCAACAGTCAACAAAAAAAAAAATAACAATAATTTAGGTGTATGTATATGTCAATAAGTTGGTAATATGTGTATGTAATGTTAATAAGAAACAAAAAAAGGGAATTTTTAATTTGCTTTTTGCAAAAGAATGCGTAATTTTTATCTATAAGGTAACATCAAAGTTATATTTTCCTAAAACGTAACAAGAACATAACAATGTTACGTCACATTGTTACGTTTATAAGTGGGAAATTGTAAGTTACATGTGAGTCATATGTGACTCACATGTTATGTAACATGTGACTTTCAGTTCTGTCACTGTGACATAAAATTTACAGAAAAATGTTCACTGGGTTAATATTTTTTGATTACTTTTTAAGACTTGTTATCTGGGATACCAGTGTATATTTTTTTACTCCTGATCTTCTTGGTGGTACTGATATTTTACAATTATTTAAATTGCTCCACAAATTCTTACAAGGAGATGCACCCAGAGTGAAATTTAGGATTTTGATGAAACTTCGCTGGTGTGTAGAATAGGCAAAAATAAGGGACCCGTATTTTTTTTTATCGGTTATCTTCCACGTTTAGGGGGTGAAACCAGCCCCTAAATTTGGGAGTTCAAATCGTATTTCTTAAGATATCTCGAAAACTATAAGAGGTAGAGAAAAACTTTAAACTGATGAAATGTTACTCTTTGAAAGACCTATTCACCTGTGTAGGTTAAACCAGGGCCGGGTTAATAAGAGGAGCTAGAGGGGTGAAAATGGGGGTAAATTTTCTTGTACAGCCTAAATGGTTCAATGTATCAAATTTTTGGTCTCATAAATCGACATATGTGTGGTATCCAAGCCATATAAGGAAGAAAAATATAGGGTTGATTATATTGCATTATTATTGATTGCAAATACGTTCTATATTTTTTTTATCTTTATGTTGATTTTCATCATGAAAATGTAAATTGTTACTTTCCGATAATGATTCATGTATTTTTCAGTACTTACTTAATTGGTAATTTAGCCATATGTATATTTTGTTACTCATATTCAATATTTTTTATACCTATTTCTACTAAAGTTCTCTGGTCTGCAAGTGTTAATGAATGTTTAACTTACTAATAATCTTACGTTCAACAACCGCCTTTATCTTCTTACAAATTCGTTTTTAACCAAATAAACGCGGTTTATTTCTTTCTTAACATTCGTACTATTTTTCTTACTCTTTTTGTATGTTTTATAGGTGTCAACCCCATTTCCCAAATCGCAAAATTTATTACAAGGCACCTGAACAGTGAGCGAAAGACATTGCTTCTTTTTGAGCATTCATTAACACAAGCACACCAGAGAACTTTAACTTTCGCAGAAATAGTTATAAAATATATCGAATATAAGTAAACATATATACACATGGCTAAATTAGCAATTAAGTTAATACTGAAAAATACATGAATTATTATCGGAAAGTAAAAATTTACATTTTTATGATGAAATGTATATATGAAAAAAATCAACATAAAAATAAAAAAATATAGAACGTATTTGCAATCAATAATAATGCAATATAACCAACCCTATTTTTTTCTTCCGTATATGGCTTGGATATCACACATATTTCGAAAAAACGCAAAAACACGTGTCCCCTAATTTTTGATGCTCTTTCTATTTATGATGGCAAAAATTTGATACATTAAACCATTTAGGCTGTACAAGAAAATTTACCCCCATTTTCATCCCTCCAGCCCCTCTTATGAACCCGGCCCTAGTTTAACCTATACAAGTGAATAGGTCTTTCAAAGAGTAACATTTAATCAATTTAAAGTTTTTCTCTATTTCTTATAGTTTTCGAGATATCTTAACAAATACGATTTGAACCCCCAACTATAGGGGCTGCTTTTACCCCGTAAACGTGGAAGATGGCCGATAAAAAAAAATGCGGGTCCCTTATTTTTACCTATTCTACACACCAGCGAAGTTTCATCAAAATCCCGAATTTCACTCTGGGTGCATCTCCTTGTTAGTTAGATTAAATTTCATCTGTATATTTTTTACTCCTGGTCTTCTAAGTGGTACTGATACTTTACAATTATTTATATTGCTTCACAAATTCCCAGGGCGATTAAATTTCACTAGAAAATAATTTCGTTATATGTACCCCTGGTGATTAAATTTAAAATTATTGTTTTTTTTTTTTGGTTAGAGTTCGGTTTACACATTGATTGGTCGATTATCAGTAATTATCCCTTGAACGAATTTTTGGAGACTCGGACCAGAAGTCTATTTTTACAACTCTATAGATTGAAGTTACTAAAGGATTTCTATCTCCGTTTTTATGACGATAATATTTAAAGACCAGTTCTTATCACCACTACATTAGCTACTAATTTACCAATTAATTTTGAGTTATATCCGTTATTATTTGCTATTGTTTTAATGTTATTTATTTCTGTTTTAAAATTTTCTTTTGATAATAATGGAAAATTAAAGGCGCGATGGATCATAGAATTATAGGTTGCGACTTTATGTTGAAATGGACTGAATCGTTTGTTATTGTAATTCCGGAATATCACGATTTTCTATAAATGTTGAAATCAAGGTTATTGTAAATAATAAACAAATATTTTACTTCGCAAAAATACCACTTTTATTTTGAAACTGTGACAATATTGTTTCGAACCGTCAGTTCATTTTCAAACAGAATAGATATTACATTCTTTACATGCCTTATATACTAATTTTATCTACCTATACTTATTAAGGGGGAGTGGTCTGTGATGTGGAAGTGGAAAGGGTGGGAGTGATTGGAGAATCCAAAAGTCAAGAAAAACAAGATTACATTACATGTGACAAGAGGCAAACAAACACGTGGCAAAAGATTGAACTTGAAAATGACAAAAAGACAATAAATTATTGTCTTTTTGTCATTTTCAAGTTCAATCTTTTGCCACGTGTTTGTTTGCCTCTTGTCACATGTAATGTAATCTTGTTTTTCTTGACTTTTGGATTCTCCAATCACTCCCACCCTTTCCACTTCCACATCACAGACCACTCCCCCTTAATAAGTATAGGTAGATAAAATTAGTATATAAGGCATGTAAAGAATGTAATATCTATTCTGTTTGAAAATGAACTGACGGTTCGAAACAATATTGTCACAGTTTCAAAATAAAAGTGGTATTTTTGCGAAGTAAAATATTTGTTTATTATTTACAAATATGGAATACCATAAAGTAACGCTCAAATCTATTAATATTATCAAGGTTATTGTTAATTTTCGTTATGGTTAAATCCGGGAAATTGATTCTATTATCTTTTTCTAATTCTAAATCAAATTGTATTTTTGAGTCGATTAAATTTAGTGAATTTATGAATTTTTCTAATGAAACCCGCAGAACCGAACACTTCACATGCTACAGAAAGAATAAATCTGACTCCGCTTTTGCGAGATATTTAGTCGACACAGGACACTGTTAGAAAATTAATGGATTAAAAAAAATTAATTCAAATATTTTTAAAAAATATTCTGAAAGAGAAAAGAAGACTTATTTAAGGTATAAATAAATCAGAATGAATTGAGTTGTAAAGTATGTTCATTTATTTTTTTTTTTTTTTTGAAATAAAATTTAAAATTTTAAAATTAGCACCAATGATTTAACAAAGAAAATTTTTTTTGAAAATAGCAATTCTCAGGGTGTAGGTTCTTGCGAAATGACCAAGTTTAAATTTAAAATTTATTACAGATGAAGTTTTTTTAATAAAATTCAGACCATATATAGATTATACAATAAAGCAAATTAGAAGACACAGCGATATAAAATTTTTCTTTTGGAGAACAATGTTTTGAATAAGTATAAATTTTTAAAGAAAAATCTGTTTTAACCGGTTTAGTCTGACTAGTACGAATTAAATATCAGGAAAGAAATTATTTTACAAAAGGAAGATTTTTTGACACGAAAGTCAGCCAGCCTGCAATAAAGATATAGTGCAGGAAAACCAAAATAAAAAAAAACGACAAGCAGGCAGGCTCACCCACGTGTGCACAAATTTAAATATACAAAAAAAAAACTATAAACGTATTAATAAAACTCAGTAGCGTATGTAACAGTTATGGTTAAACAGGTTACAAAAAAACTAGAATTTGTAGATAAATTGTATGAAATTAAAGTCACTAAATCAAAATGGTTTGAAATAGGCACTTATGGAAGTACGAATTTTCACTAATACAATTATGTAACAAGTTGAAACCAGTATCAGTAGCACGTGTAAAGTTTTTACCAGAAATAAAGAAAAACTACAGTTATCTTTAATATGGTTGAAATCTGGAATTTGTGACTAGATTTTCCGTCGTGGAACAGCAGCAAAAGGTGATATCTCGATGGTATTCACATAATATTTCGGATGTACGGACGTAGATATCCAGCAATTAATTCACTCTTGCGATTGTCCCATTTTTGTTGAAGGAGTGTGCTTTTCTGAAATTTCGGTCTGGCCCATCCAACCATAATTGTGACGATTTCAACCAATTGTTGTTATGAAACCAATATTATTGAACGCATTTAACCAAAGCTGTGTCACTACTGAGCCATTTAAACGAAACTGTTTATTTAACTAAACCATGTCTGTCTAGCCATATCTTTTTTTTTTAACCGTATCTGTTTAGCAAGAGAATTGCAATTAATTGTACGTACACAAAACAAAATGTTAATTAAATTCTTACAGGTTACGAATACAATTTAAAGATTACACGTTACCAAAAAAATTTTACAATTCAACAATAATTTGACAATGTTCAAATAAATTAAAATTTCATACCTGTTTAGCACCAAGGAGAGTCAAAACGAATTTCCAAAATGAAAAAGAATTTTATATAAAAGCTTTATTGTCGTAAATATTTACAATTTTACGATACAGTAAAATATGTACATAATGCAGTTACATTACCCAGGTAGAAACCTTTAACATGTATTTACAATGATTAGTATATGAAAGCTTAATATCTACAGGCACTTGAATAGAAATCAGGATAAAATTTTCAAAAACCTGATTCGCTGTAGGGGAAAAGCCCCAGGAGTGGGAGTTTGCCCCAGGTCCCGAACACTCGGGAGATGGTGCAAAGTCCCACTCAACAGTCTTAGAGACTGTTTTCAGGTAATTGAAGGTACTATTGAAGTATGCTTGTAATGAGTCTAGTCTTCACTTGGTGTGGTACATGTTTAGCTACACAACTGATTGTGGGATTATCATGTTGATGTAGATGACGTAGAAATTTTGTAGTCATCTCGATGATGTAATCCTTAATGAATGGGATGTTCGCGTCATCGTGAATCTGCTGCACGGTCGTGTACATGGGATGCTGTGTAATGATTTTGACGAAACGATTTTGCAATCTTTGCAGCTTCTTTAAGTTTGATTCTGATGTCGCCGCCCAGATTTGAGCTCCGTACAACAGGACTGATCTGGTACATGTTTTATATAGCATGAGCTTGGTGTTTATGTTTAGCGGAGAGTTGCCGTTTATGAATGGATAGAGCACGTGCAGAGTTGAGTTGGCTTTTTTAATTCTATTAGTTACATTATCTGTGTACAGCAGCTTCTTGTCGAGTATGACTCCAAGATATGTAACGTTTCGCTTCCATTCCAGTGGTTGGCCCTCCAGAATGATTTGTCTTTGTGGCTGCATGCGCTTTCGGGAAAACATTATTGCTTCCGATTTTTGGACATTGAGCTTCAATTTCCAGTTTTTTAGGTAGCTGGTAACTTGTTCAAGGTGCTTCTCCAGCCTATTAATTATAAGGTCCTGGTTTCTACAGGAAGTATAAATTGCGGTGTCATCTGCGTAGATCGCGGTGTGCACTGCTTCGGTTTTTGGAATGTCATTTATATAGATGTTGAATAGGATTGGGCCGAGTATGGATCCTTGTGGAACACCCGCGCTGACCTCTCTGGAGCTGGATGAAGCGTCGCCAAGCTGAACGAAGAAGGTACGGTTTTGCAGATAATTTTTAATTAAAATTATCAAACGAGGCGGAGTATTAATATTAATTAATTTTGAAATTAATCCTTCGTGCCACACGCTATCAAAGGCTTTCTGCAGATCCAGAAGCACCATGCCAGTACTGTCCTTTAGGTTCATATTGGTTCCAATGTAATCCGTAACTCGGGCGATCTGGTCGATTGTACTGTGCTTTGCTCGGAACTCGTGTTGTTCATTTATGATAATCTTCTTTGTATCAAGATGTTTATTGAGTTCGTTCAATATGAGTTTTTCCAAAATTTTGCTGAGTGTAGAGAGTAGACTAATGGGTCTGTAGTTGTTTGGGTCCGCTTTGTTCTTGTTTGCCTTGGGGAAGGGAAGAATTTTGGCCCTTTTCCAGTCTTGCGGGAAGTACATGAGCTTGAAACAGGCTATGTAGATATAGTACAGTTGAACAAAAGCTTTCCTTGGTAGATTACTAAGTTGCTTGTTGGTAATGCAGTCCTCGCCCGGGGCTTTATTTTTCTTGAAACGTCTAACAATTTGGCTAATGGTTTTTGGAGTGAAGTTGATGTGAGATGCATCAGGCTGCAATTGATTTTCAAGTTCTGTTGTGCATCGTAGAACATCGTTCTCGAGGGGAGATGCCTGTTGTGAGGTGACGTTGTGCGCTTCTTGGAAGATATCAGCCAGTATTTCAGCTTTTTCTTGATTTGTTGTGTATTTTCTATTGCCACTCAGTAACGGCGGAATGGTATCTGCGGGATTTTTTAACACTTTGTATGTTTTCCAGAGTGAGTTGTCTTGAGTTGTCAAGTTTTTAACTTTTTCTTCCCAAAGTGAGTGTTTGACGGCCCGCAGTTGTACTTGGATCTGTAGATTAATCTGGTTTCTTAGTATTCTGTAGTAATCGTTACGGATTCTCTGCCAGAGACGTCTTATTGCATTCCGTTGCCTTTTTAGCTCCATTATGTTGTCGTCACAAGATGTCGGTTGCTCATGTTTCTTAATTTTCCTAGTGGATATGTTGTATGTGTCGTGGAGAATTTCTGTGAGCTTTTTAATTTCGATATCGATATCTTGAATAGTATTTATCTTTGGATTGATTTCAATGTGTTCGTTGGCAATTTGTTTGTATAGTTTCCAATCCGTTATTGAGATGCTTGGCTGTTTGTGTCTGACTTGCAGTGGGATGATGGTGATGACCGGATAATGATCGGATGAGAGATCGTGTATTGTGCACGGCTGCGTAAATTGGTCGATGTTTTTATTCAGAAAGATATCTATTGTCGACGGATTTGTATTCCCTCTTTGATATGTTGGAGTAGGAGGGTACATGATTATGTAGTTGTTGTTTTCGCTATGTTTTTGAAGGATCAGCCCGTTTCCTTTTGTATCCAAACATCCCCAGTTCCGGTGATGAGCGTTGAAATCACCGCCAAATAAAACTGTCTGGTACTTGCACATGATGAGATTCAGATCCGATTCCAGGAGTTTTGTGCCAGATGGGGTTATGTGCTGATAAGCCACACCGATGCGGAATTGATTGGTGCTTTTGATTTTAACTACTTTCGTTTCCATATTTGCTGTGTCTAGATCGGGCTCTTCTTCATGGGGTATCCCTTTTCTTATAATTATAGCCACACCTCCAGATCTCTTGTTTGCTGGTGTGTCCCTTCGGTAGATGTGATAGTCACGTATCTTGATTTTATCTGTGTTAATCAGCCAGGTTTCTGTTATGAGAGCTACGTCTATCTTGTTTTCTTTTAAAAATAATTCAAGTTCTAAAAGTTTAGGTTTAATGCTGGTTGCATTCCATGTCATGATTTTAAGTTGCTTTAGGAAATTAGCCATCAATAATTGCTGCACATTCTATAAAGGCGTTGATTTTCGATAGACCATCTGTGCATGTGACAAGTTTGGCATTTAATTGCTTAATGGCTGAGATCATCTTCTTGATATCGACTAATTGGTTCAATTTTCGGATTTCGTCCATCAGCGTGCCGAAATCTTCGCTACTTGGACTGGAGTTGTTTGTGTCATGTGTGATAGCTGACGGGTGATTCCATACAGGCGTTCTTGGTGTAGGTAACCGTGGGAAATTTTGCGTATGAATGTTGAAACTTGGAGCTGATTTAGTAGCTTGCCGCTTGACTTGTGTTTTCTTGGATATAAAGTCAAGTAAAGCAGGACATTCGCTATAACTGGCAGCGTGAGCTCCCCCGCAGTTGAAACATTTTGGTGCTTCTTCTGGTGTTTTGGAACATTCCTTTGTAAAGTGTCTTTTAGCACACTTGACACAGGCAGGCATGACATTGCAGTTTCCGGCGGTGTGTCCAAAAGCTTGACATCTGTAGCATTGAATTACGGGCCGTTTCGATTCAAATTTTTCCCAGTAAACCGTAGAACTGAGAACATATCTTATCCTGCGGATATCAGCTAGGCGAGTTCCGTTCTTGAAATTTACTTTGTATATCGGGTACATTGGAGTGTTGCTCCTATCCTTACTTTGAATTAAAGTACAGCTCAGTGGCTGATGTCCTCGAATTTGGAGATCTTGTAAAATATCGTTAGGATCCATAGCTGGCAATCCTTTGAGTGCCACCACTAATTGCTTTTCAGTTGAGATACTGTACGTGTGGTACTCAATATTTTTTGCAGATAATTCATTTTTAAAATTCTTATAATCTTCAATATCTTCAAAGTTGACTTTAAATTTGTCGCCCAGATATTTAGTATTGAAATCTTTTTTACATATTGATTTGATGTCGTCGATTGTTTCTTTGTAATTTGTGGGAACCTTGTGTACGATGACTGGTGGCGGTTTCACTTTCTTCGTGGTAATTGGTTCAACTGCTGTCAGAGTGTTTTCAACTGAATTATTTGCAGTTACGTCCATTTCGACGTCATCCGGTCTGTTATTCACTAACGTTGCAAATCTGTTCGCTGTAGGAACGCTGTACTGTACGTTTGGCATGGTGCTGTTATTAGCGTTGGCTTGAGTTGTTACATTTGATGGTGTACCCATTTTTGAAAGGGCCTGGATAACTCTTCGCCTTTTCAGGCAAAATTTTGCAAAATCATTATCACCTTCGGTATTAATGGCTACCGCTTGGGCAGCCCTCTTGACACTAGGTTTACTCTTAGTCCTCAGTTTGTCACAATTTTTCACAAAAAACAACTAAAATGTCATTCCAAACTAACCACTAAAAATATCAATTGCACTTTTAATTGCACACGAAACGTTTATACTAAACAGTCACAGTATGTTTTTTCACAAAATATAATTTGTTCATACTAGGTTGTTTAGTTCACTATTGCACATAAAAGTTTTTGGTTAAATTAAAGTCACCTTAAATAATTTCACAGTGTCCACTTTCACTAATCATTGTAAATACAGTTTAATAAACGGTCTTTTACTTTTCACTAGTTTGTCATGTTAAAAGTCACTTTTCACTTGAATAATATACTCTATTTTCAATTTGCCAACGTATATATACTCTACTGTATTACTCTACTCATACTCTCCTGGTTACTGGTCATACTATATCTGGTATACTCTACTCTCCATACTACTGGTATATCAAGAATTTTAAGTTAGTTTTCACGAACTTAAATACTCTGACATTTGACAATAAATTAAATATACCTCTACATGAATAAGACCGAGACTATATCTAAATCTATGTACATACACTCGTAGTGGATTTGAAGGTGCTTTCCGCGTGTGTCGAGATATACAGTGGGTACTTTCCACTAAGTAAGACTTACAATTTTCAACTAAACAAAATTTTTAAAAGTTTAAAAGGAACACGTAACAACACATACCGGAGAGAAACGTTACAGTTTTACACGAAGCAAATAAAGGCCTCAGACTAAATATTTTAGAAGCAATAGAAATTTACAAACACAATTATGAATTACTTTTAAATGATTATACCGATATTTACAATTTCAAATTATTTTCTGTTTTATAATTTTTGTATACGATTGTATTTCCTACTTTATTTGTTCATATGTCCCATGCCTCTAACTCACCTAAACTTGTTTTCCTTGTTTTTGACTCCACCCACTACTTCTATCCCCACTAATTTCCCATCATCCATTGCTACAATTTGTAAATTAAGAGTTAGAATAAATAGGCATGTATCTGAATGCAATTTTTACACGTTTGAGAATGGTCATATTGACCGAAACATGTCATAAGTTTTTTTATATTTAATAAAAGTGGTATTTTGCAAAGTAATGTGCTTTCATTTACTAATATCAAATAAAATATATATTTATTGCACAAATAAATAATACAGAGTAATTTTGTACATACACTATTTTATAAGTTTATTTCTTTCTGCAAAACCATTTTATATTTTATTAAGGAACAAAATGTTATAAAATTTTTATTTATAATATGTTTGATGCGGGGAAAAAGATTAAGTACATTTAAAAACCACAAAATAAGTAAAAATGAGTGCTTAGTTCGAAATAAAACTAAAATTTAAAGTTAGTGTTATACATTATTTAAAGTAGTTGGAACTGAGCAACTTTAATATTGCAATAAAATGTGCTTTTTACGTCTAGGCTTATATTTTTTGTACCTATGTTGAAGCGACTCTAAAGTGTAGTCACCTAGAGTTTTGACATATTTATTAGTGCTGAGGGAACATTTGGAATAAAACTAGAGTACAATTTTTTGACAAATTTAAAGGCGGTTTCAGTTGACAATTCCATATGCCTGATCAGTGGTATTGTAGATAAATGGATAATTATCAACAATTTCTAGAGCTTTATTTTGAACCCTTTGCAGTTTGAGAAGATTAGTTTTACAGCTGTGACTCCAAGCAGGTCCAGCATAAGTAAGAATCGGCCTTAAAAGTATTTTGTATATAGTTAGCTTATTTTTCATGTTAACGTTAGACTTTTTATTGAAGAAGGGATACAGATTTTCCATAGCAGCTAAAGTTTTTTCTTTCACAGAGTTTATATGTGTTGTAAAGGTCCGTTTGGAATCCAAGTGTATCCCCAGGTATTTAACACAGGGCTTCCATGGAACTATAGTATTATTTATGCATATATTAGTGTTTACTTTAGGTCTACGTTTTGTAAACATAATAGCTTCCGCTTTGGTAACATTCAGTTTGATTTTCGATTTGGTCAAGTACTTTGTTATTTCAACAAAAGCTAAATTTAACCAGTTTGTGACAGAGTCAGTTCACCAGGAACTACAGAAAAGAACTATGTCATCGGCAGAGAGGGCTTTATGTATTTTCGTAAAAGATGGTAAATCATTGATGAAGATATTGAACAATATAGGGCCTAAAACTGATCCCTAGGGTACTCCGGCAAGATAGTCTGTTCAATAAACTCGGTGTTATTGACATAAACACTAAATTTCCTATCCTGTAAATAGGATTTTAATAGATGACATAAGTAATTTGGAAATTTTAATTTAATTAGTTTATATAGGAGACCACTGTGCCACACAGTATCGAATGCCTTTTCTATATCTAGCAAGACCATACCAGTATGCTTTTTTAAATTAAAGGCATCAGTGATAAATTCAGAAATCCTAGCAAGCTACCCTGTGGTAGAAAGTGTTGCACGGAATCCGAATTGTTCATCGATAAGACAGTTGTTAGTGTTTAAAAAGTCTCTAATTCTAGTGGCGATGACTCTTTCGGTAATTTTGCTCAAAACTGATAAAAGATTAATTGATCGATAACTAGTCGGATTTTTTTTTTTGCTTTTGCCTGGCTTAGGTAATTACTTTAGCTTTTTTCCAAATTGTAGGAAAATAACCGAAGGAAAGAATTGAATTAGCAAGAACTGTGAAATGAACTAAGGCTTTCTTGCTCGAATTTTTTAGCAGTATCGGAGATATATGGTCATATCCAAGTGACTTACGACTTTTTAGACTTGACTGTAACAAGTACTGCATTTCAAATAGACTTTTAGACAAATATTATAGTACTGGTAGTAGGCTTAACGAAAAGTTAAATCTTGCTTAAAAAATTGAAACGGTTTTTAACTTAGCATCATCTGAAAATTCTTCAAGATCTGATAACCAGTCTTCATAAATTGTCATTATTAAAGTATTATAAAATTTTGATATAAATTACATGAAAAATAATTATATTCGTTTATATAAACTATAAACAACGTAAATTTGTGATCAGCCCTATAAGGGCACATACTGTATATTATTAAAATTATTTAAAATTAATTAAGTTATATAACTTATATAACATGTTTTCAAAATTAAAAAAATTATTATCACATTAATAAAATATACTACTGACTGTGTTGTTGTAACTTACAAAAAGAGTGAATGCATTCTTCAATTAATTTAAAATTTTTCTAACTAAATTTTCTAAAATTCTTTCTTAAACTGCTAACAGTGTGCTTAATTAATCTCTATTAATTAAATCTTAAATTAATAAAAACACTAACTATAATTTCTTAATTTATTGTGTTTTTCAACAACTTCAACTCGAAAAGGAACGCTCCAAACTCAATATTGTAACTGATGTTTCACACGTCAACGTAAGCCTAATTAAGTGACTATTTTACTAAAACAATATTCGCATAACTAAATTAATTCTATTTATAATATTATTTTAAACTATAACAGTTGTTCAATTGTGCACACTAACCGCTAAAATATTAATTCAAAATACAGTAAAACCTCTCCTATCCCCCACCTACCCTGCCACAATAGCGTAATCCAGTGGTCGCTCCACTGGTGGCCCTTTTGCCGCTCGAATGGACCCTCGCCTTCGAATTTTACAAATTCCGAAGGTAGGAGTGTTGTGACCGCATGATTTGGGGGTTAGCCCACTCGCGTGTCTAACATTTTTTTGGTCCTTCGAGCCGGAATTCAGCTCGAAGGCTTATCTAATTTAGTTGTATTTTTCAATTACATCGAAAATTCGAGGTACTTCGAAGTTGAGTTTTTGACTATTTCTTGAACTTAACTGTACTACACTCTTTATTCTTACAATCAAGCAAATTTAAAAAAAAAAGTTCGTAGCAACTCGAACGACTTCGAAACTTTTACACTTCCAGGAGGGGTTTACCTATAATTATTTTGTTTGTTTCTACGCATAGTCTATTTCGTGGTTGACTTTCTGTTTATTTCGAAGGTCTCGAATTAATCTAATTTTATATTTACCGGTTCTAAATTAAATTAGATTCGCGATACATTATAATATAATCATGCCTAAATCAAAGGAAGTATTAAAGAAACTCAAAGGCAAGTTAGCTGGCTTGGAGGATACTCTATCTCGTTTATTTATATGCATCACTGATGTTTTTTCTGGCGCTATTCTTTATGATCGGGATGAAATTCAGATCCGTAAAGCTTTTCTTGAGGCTAATTATGAAACTTACAAAGCTACCTACCTCCAAATTCATGAGGATGGTACGCAGGATGACAATTACATCGCTTTAGAAAATAATTACATTTCTGTATTAGCGAAAATAAATAAATTACTCTCTAAATCCAATAAAAATACAGAAAACATATCAGCTGCGCAATCTCCTCTAACCCAGGAAGCTCATTCACAAGTTCGTCTGCCTAATGTTACAATACCAAAATTTTCTGGAAATATATCGCAATGGAATACATTTTTTGACTTGTTTCAAGCCTTAATTGACAGAGATGCTAATTTGACTGATGTCCAGAAGTTGTACTATTTACGCGCTTATCTGGAACGGGAACCTGCCTACCTAATTGAAGATCTCCCACTTGTTAATTCTTCCTACGAAAATGCAATTTCCATTTTAAAGGAACGTTATGATAATAGGAAAGCTATTATCAACTCACACCTAAAAACTATTTTAGACCTGAAATCTATAACAAAGCCAACGAGTGAGAGCTTCCGTGAATAGTAGTTAAATTATAAGACAGACAATGTAAATATCGTATTAGCCTTGTAATTGTCCAGACAATGTAAATTGTTCGTTTTCATTTTCAGTGATTTAATTGTTACTAATTTATAAAATCTCAAATTTCAAATATGTTTGAGCGCAATAATTTACTTCGTATATCTAAAAATACTTTTCAGTTCTTTTTCTAAAACTGTATTATTGTTTTCTAAAATTTAAAACTAACCTTTATCTATAACTTCGTTCATACTTGAGTCCATACCAGTGAACTTTCCATTAAGATAATCCGCTCTTTGTTGGCAAATTGTTTTTTCTCCATTTTTACCAGTCCCACATTTTTGTCTCAATAGAACACATAAAATGCTCTCCAAATAAAATTCAGCGTCTTCTTTATTAGTGCACAAAACTAATAGACCGATACAGCGTAATAAAAATCTTTTTAAGCCAGTAGTAATATTACGAATGTAAACAGAAAACTGGTCATAAAATGAACAATGTCTATCGTTATCTGCCAGTTTGGTTTCTTTTTGTTGTACATACTGTTAATATAATCATTAATAGAAAGAAATCCAGTAAACGTTTTAACAGCCGCTGACAAAAAAGCACGCGATTCCTTACATACAAACTTTTTCGGAAGTGGATTGCCTAAATCAATCCACTTGTTTAGCCACTGATCTATTGTATAAGCGGTATGAGAATCACTCAGCGTTTGAAACATAGAATATTGTTTTTTTCCGTCATTTACAACTATTTCATACAAAAAAAAAATAGGACCCGTATATGCAATTCCAGCCAAGAGAAATTTAGCAACAATGTTTCCAGTTGCTTCTGCTGCAACAAACGAACTCTCTTGGGAACTGGAGACTTTGTAGTTTTGCTTTGACTTTTTACAGTATACATTACTACAAAAGGACGAAATGATAACACTACAATTTCCGATTTAAACTTCTTTAACGACAATATTTCTAGGGATCGGTAACGGCATGAATGAATATTTTCATAAATTTCATATTCAGTTTCCACGTTAAATAATTCAGCTCGTTCATTGAGGTTACTGGCTGTTGAGTCAGAACTATTTACCGAATTTTCATGATCGGAGTTTTTGCTGCGCTTCTTCCGAGTGGCGTAGCGTGGATGTCGGCTGCCCGGGGCGGAAGAAAATTTTGCCGTCCTCTTATTTAGGTATGTATTTCAATCTAATGTATACTGTACATTACATACATTAATTATAGAGAACTTTTCGGCAAGGACAGTCATCATTATTTTGCATTGTACAGGTTAGATTTTAAATAAAAAAGGTTATCTAAGTTTTACAATCACGTTAATTAATACAAAAATTCTTATACTTCAACCACTTAGATACATTGATATAACTTAGGTACCTATCTGTAACCGGGTACGTGGTCGCCAAAATAATGGAATCCACCCCAAGACACTGATAACTAAGAAAATAGTGTAACTAGTTCTAAGCCTAACCTGGTGGATAAGTATTTATTTCGTTGACTTGATTTTAAGGTTTTGTATTGCAGTTTCCTTTTTAATTAAAATAAATTGCTACTTAAAATTTAGGTAATTTTTATTAAATAATAAAAATTAGCCCTCTAAACTATATTTACATATAGTACTCTATGAGCTAGCAATTTAGATTACATCGATTACATACATAGAACTCTATGGGAGAATTTGACAGATCAAAATCAATAAATGCATTGATTCTGTTTGTGATAAATATTGAATGAATAAAACGTGATTATGTCAATTTTAAATAAGAATATAGCAAATTTACGTTATTTTCTCGTGTTGATTAGTTATAAGACAATTTTTACTTAAAACTGATAAAACTGTGAACAAAAAAAAAAAAAAAAAAAAAAGATTAGAAAAAATGTGGTTGTAAGTGCAACCTCAAATCAAGTATTTTACTTATCTTATGGATTAATCAGTAACGTTGTTAATTGAATAAAAGAAGAAAATTTTCCTTTTTAAATTTATTTTACCGGTAAATAGATATTTACAAAAAAATAATAATAATTATTTACAAGCGCACTAATAAAATTTACAATAATGTTTTAGGTAGATTTTCTTGTTAACAATTGTTATACACCGTTACAAGTATATAAATTTCGTCGATCTTGTTCTGATGAAAACCAGACGAAAAAGAGGATGATTTTTCAAATGGACGCTGCCTCCTTGGTTTTGTGATGAATATAGTTGGGTTCCTTGTTGAATAAATTTTCCCTAGATCACTGATTATGTAATTTTGATTATGCAAATAAATATATGACAACAATTAGATTATGTTGAAGTTAGCGCTCAAACTGACATGTATGTAAGTACATAATCGATTGTTATTGATGTAACAATAGATTAATTGTCAATTTTAGGAACGAAAAATAAAATAAAATAAATGTAACGTAAGTTGACGAACCGTTACATATCACTTAAGATTAGGTACACCTTGACGATCGGCAAGATTAAATAATTAGCGAATTGAATATAAGTAAAACGCAAATCAATTTTTAATTAGAACTAGAATGATATTATAATGTAATATTTATATTTTTATTGAAAAGTAATATAAGTATTTGTTAGAATTAAAAACAAAACTTCCGTCTTTCCAGCAAACTTATCCGTTAAATTCTGTAGCTGTTGAAAACGCTCACGAATTTCTACAATGATTCAATCTAACGAAGAAAACAGCTTTCGCCTCAACTCATTTTCACTAGACAAGTTAGCATTTCTAGATCCGTCATCAAAAATATGCTTTCCTGTTATGCGCCTCCGAGGTTTTATGGAAATTCCGAGTTCTTCACACATATTTTTTGCATAACTTACAACGCCATCTGCCCATTCCTCTCGTTTCTCTGTCAATATCATTTGCAAAGCATCTACTTTCTGAGCGCACAATCTTATGTCAAGTCCCTTTGTTTGTAAATATTTTTGTGCATCATTCACTTCGTGTAGCACCGGTTACCAAAGGCCCAAAAAACAAAGAAAGGAAAATGACTGCATCGTAACTAGTAAAGCACCTGCATCTCTCCTAGTATTTAAGCTTTTACCTGACTCTGTCAGTTTTTCCAAAGTGACGGGAATGTTTTTGGAATGATGCCATGTCACATTTACGGCATCGCCTCTTGCACTCCACCGCGTGTCTTGAACCCTTTTCAAGCTTTTGCCTGTAGCTGCTATCAGAACTTCTCAACGATGTGTCGATGTGGTGAAAAAAGAATAGCAACGTTCTAAAGTGCCAAAAAAAGTTACTGAATCCACCTCAACTGAGGCAGCGTGTAGACAAACTGGGTTTAACGATCATTTGAGCAAGGTACGAATTCAGCTTTAGGGTTCATTTCTTGAACTCTTTCATTTAAATCCCGAATTAATGTTTAACGAATTTAATTTTTTTGTAATGAATTTGTGTGTACGGTAAATTAGTCCACCTGCATGTTATATTTCTTCTTTTTCTTAATGGAAAAAGGAAATAAGGAAAACTTTGAAAATTATAGGCCAGTATCATTGATATCGATAATTTCCAAAATTGTTGAAAAAGCGTCATACGATAAAATGATGAATTTTTTAATCAGACATGATCTTCTCGATTCAAGACGTCAGCTACCTTACTCTTCTATAATAGAGTACTGCAACTGGTGGATAAAAAATTCCATACTGCTAGTCTTTTCTGTGACCTAAGTAAGGCCTTTGATTGCGTTAGTCATGATATTTTATTTCAGAAACTTAATAGGTATGGTTTTAGGGGTAGAATATTATAAATATTGACATCCTACCTTTCTAATAGAAAACAATGTATTCGAATAAGACAAAAAGATAAAACTGTTGTCTCTGATTTTCAATGTACTAACATAGGAGTCCCACAAGGCAGTATTTTAGGACCATTTTTATTTTTGATATTTGTGAATGATCTGCCAAAAGCTACAGGATTAGAAATGATCATGTATGCAGATGATGTAAATGTAATTGTAAGCAGTAACAGCATAGACAGTTTGTCTGAAAATATTCAAATGTCAGTGGATAAATTATTTAAATGGTTTTGTGAAAAAAATTATTATTAAATATTGGTAAAACAAATTATATTATTTTCCAAACCAATCAGTGCAAAGAGAAACTGTTATTTAATATAAAACTTAACAGTGATCAAATTAAACAGGTTAATGACACAAAATTTTTAGGTCTATATCTACAGGATAATTTTACCTGGAAACAAAACTACTATATTTTAAAAAACAAATTAAATAGTGTATGCTACCAAATTAGAGTTCTAAAATACCATGTCACCCTAGATGCACTTTTAAGTTTTTATTATGCTCAAGTATTTTCTAGGCCTAAATATGAAATAATTTTTTGGGGATCTTCCCCATATGCAAATGATATCTTTTTATTACAGAAAAAAATTGTTCGTATTATTATTTATTACAAATGCTAAACATGATGCAAATTATAAACCCTTATTTAAGGCTTTGGGAATTATGACGTTACCATCACTGTGCGTACTAACTGTCATATGAGTGCGTAATAACAGTTATAGACAACTTACATTTAATTAAAACAAATAACTCTTTCCATAATTATGATACTAGAAGTGACTCAAGTATTTGCTTGGATTACCATCGCTTAACATTATTTGAAAAGGGTCCTATATATATGGGATCAAAAGTTTACTCTTCCGGACGAATTAAAAATCCTCAATAAAGAAGCATCCGCAAGTAATTTAAAAAAAAAAAATTAAAAAAATACTTGCTGGAAAAGTGTTACTATCACTATAATGAAGCATTTTCTAATTAACTTATATTACTTTACTAATTGTACTATTTTACTAATTGTACTAACTAATTTTAATTAATTGTAACTAATTTTATTTAACTTTCTAATTGTTTAATTTTTTAACAATGTTTATCACTAACTTAAACTCTTTTACTTTTATCGGACAATGTTACTAACTGTATATCAGTTTTGATTAACAATAAATTATTATTATTATTATTATTATTATTATTATTATTATTATTCTCTTATTTTTCTATTTCTTTAAGCTACCTATATCGCAGGTTGGCTAATTTCAGTGTCTTTATTGGTTGTGTAATTTTTCTCTATGAAATCATTTTTTCTAGTCAAACAAAACCCTTGTTAAAAACAGATTTTAAAAAGAATTTAATTATTGAAAAATTGTTAAACAAAATTTTTTAAAATAATATGGCTGTGCCCTGAATTGATTTTTATAAATACTCAGTTTATTTATCTGAATTTCATTATTACAACTTTTAAGAACCTTACACATCCTGAGAAAACTAAGATTTTAAAAATAAATGATCATGCTCTAACAATTCAAATTTTTTATCCAGACTATGATATAACGTTTAACCAGACTATGATATAACGTTTAACGTTGAACTAGTCAAAACTAATTTTAACAAAAAAAAAATTTTTTTTTATTTATCAAATACCTTTTTTTCTATTTCAGATAATTTTCTTATTTTCAGATTTTTTATTCTAATTTCAAAATTTAAAATTCATTTTTTTAATTCATTTTTTTTGTAACAGTTTCTCTTTCAAAATTAACTATTTTATAAGTTTTAAAAGGAAGGAATCTAAAGAATCTAATTATAATAAGAATAACAAAAGTTCAGAAAAGAGAATCGGTGCAATTTATTTTTGAAATGAAATATGCACGTTTTCAGGTAACGAATTTTGGGTTTTTTATGGCTGTAAGGTCTTTATACTTGTTATCCGTAATTTTTAGAAGATTTAAAAAATAATTACTTTAATATTTAAACTGAAAAGAGTCTTAAATGTACCAAAAGCAGCACGCGGTACTGTGTATTTTATAGACTATGAATAAACTATTCGACCTATCAAATTCAAGTACCCTCAGACCTAGCAACAAATATAAAATAAGTTTTTTTTTTTTAAGCAATCATATCAAATAGAAACTTGAAATGAAATCATTGATTTATTTTAAAAATAATACAAAGATCTGGGAATAAAGATGTCGCCGGGTCTACAAAAACTTTGAAAGGTATGCAAATTTGAGAAATATGCAGATATAAAAAGTGATAATTTCAAATTATTTTCGTAAGAAGATTAAATCAATTTCTTTGAAATGGTTCGCTAGCTAGGTGGCAACTAATTGGAACTTACCCCAGTACAATTTACACACGGATTTAAAAAAAATGTTTATGCACCAAATTTTTGGACACTCCAAAGAAGCTAACTGGGCTGAAGATTTAGATGAATTATTATTTTAAGTCTAGTGGTGCCGCTGCCAATGAAGCCTTGGTTTGATAAAAAAAATATAAACAATGCCAATTTTGAAAACAACCGAAGTACATAAAGTTGACTATAATTTCGATTTACCAGTAAAAAATGGCCTAGCCTACGTTAGTGAGTATTTATTTCTCAAAATGTTTAAATTATCAAAGTCAATTAAAAAAAAATTACAAATAATACAAAAAACAATATTAAGGAAAAAATGAAGACGCAAGGTATTAAATTAGAAAATATGTTTCTACATTTTAAAGCTTTTAACATCAACGAAAATAAGATATATTTGGTGATTTAACAATGTCCTGCATTTACTACGCAGGTATGTTGAGGAATTGGAAAAAATATTTGTTTCGAATTGTGAAAAAAATATTCTGGGAAACGTGGATAATGAAATTTTAAAACAAATAAATTTAGTAAACCTTGATGAAAACAATTTATCAATGTTTCTCTATAGAATATCTGAGGAAGCTATACCCAAGAATGCGAATTTATTTTGCACTTAAATATACAAATAGTTTTAGGAAAGTTGGCAAAAGACAGGAAAACAATTTTTGTTTCCAATTTATAGTTTTTATGCTTATAATATGTATTAATACTTTGACGGCCGTAACCTATAACGTCCAACTGGTACACTATTTTGACAGATAATACACTTTATATGGAATTGTCGTCGTCCTGCGACGTGGTGTGTGAGTTATACTAAAATCGAAACACTTTGTCAGTAATCACGTGAACAAATCGTGGTACTATTCATGTACTGTAATGGTTTTATTATGTACTGTAAGGTGAAATATTAGGGTAAAGGCCGTTTTACTGTGACATTTTAATGTAAAAATATTTAAAATATTTATTGTGGATCGCGTAGCCCTGCTGCTATTCTCAAATGATGATACAGTAGTGTGAGAAATGAACCAGAACGGGTAAGACAGTCAAGAGTATCGTCCTATCAGGTCATGTGCTAAAGCAGTGGAAGACGTACGTATGGACCTAATTGTACTCCCTCGGTTGCCTCACTGGTTTTGTCTGTGTTCGTTAATCTATTGGGTCGTCACCAACCGTCAGTTGCCTTAGTTTGAATGTGATGTGTGTGTGGTCTGTTTGATCTGTTTCTATTTGTAAATTATTTTTAGTGATTTGTATATAGTTTTTGTACCTTATTATTGTTAATTATTTTATTCTATTATTCTTTTTTTTATTATTATTAGTTGTAGTTTATATATTTTATTATTAATGTTAGTGTTGTGTGGTGTGTGTGTAATTAGTTTTATTGTAATTTCATAATAATGTAGAATGTATTTCCATGTGACTTGTGTTGTATCGAAGTGGTTGGTGGCGTTTTTCTATAATCAGGTCAGTATTAGCAGTTTAGGTGCTAAAATATAATATTAAATTGACTTTTTGATGATAACTGGGTATTTGGTATTAAAAGATAGTTTACGTTTAACAATTATAGTTTATTATTCAAGTAAATATCATTACAATTACTGGATTGGATGAATAAAGCGCATGATTCTAATTAAATAACATATCTATTAATTCCATCAACGACATACAATTACACATTATTACTCAATAACTAACTACAATTATTGTAAAGAAATATAAACATATACATAAAATAATTAATGCATTAATGTTATCTTAATATCGATTTCTTGCACTGATTCTTCTTGAATTTGATGATAAAGATTTATTATCACAATCAAAAACGATCCAACATTTGTTACGAGGTATCTATATGTTGTGGATATCCTCAAACTTTAGATGCCTCGCCGTGGTCACTATTTGAATTATGGTTTGTAATGGTTAGTTTTATAACGGGGGTTAGGCCCAATTTCACACCTAATCTGATAATGATTAAATTTATCTTTTTTTTTTTTCTGCGACTATTGTTTTCCAAATAATTGATATTATAATGTGATTTGGTAAATGTTTTGATGAGTTTCTCGATTGATATTGACCCGGAATCGTTAACGTTTAATTTCTATTTATCACAATTTAAAATGTAATTTAAATGTCGTCAACTGAATAAATGGGATAAGGTGAACCAAAAATGACTTACGATTATTGTAAAATTTTTCACAAATACACTTAGAATTTTCTTTATTATACAATACGAATGTAATCACTCGCGGGTTTAATACCGATTATTGTGCTATATACCACACCCTTTTTTTTTCTTTGTTTCGTAAACTATGGAGTATCGTCGGATCATCGAAGTGGATCATTTAATGATCAGTACAAGAATGACTAAATTTTTTGTTCAATGATACGACGAAAGATCTTTTCCTCTTTTAGAATAGAAGGTTCTAGTAGTCAAAATGGAACAATCGACCGCGAAAGGGTATATTGGTATTAATTCGGACGAATGTCATTATTTATGGTGTCAATATCAATCGAGTTAAATGTACACGTACAGAATGTACCAGATGTAACACAGGTACAGGGTGACTCATTCTTTTTTTTGTGAATAAATGTGTTTGGGTATATATATTTCTGTTATTTATTTATTTAATCATTTATTATTATTATTTTTTTTGTGTTAAATTAAATTCAGTGGGTGACATTTTACAATGTCACACCCTCCCACGGCGGGGGAGAATGAGCACCCAACACCTGTGAAACGTTGTTATCAATTTATTTGGTACTAACTAGTATTTACTGACTTATCACCTTTAGCATATGTGTCCATATACAGTCTCTCATTCATACTGGATGATCGTTGTTTACTGGTGGCGGAATTGGCTGGCGGTGTCGATGGTCGATAGTTTCTATTACGGCTTCTGCAGGTGATGTTCGCGGATGGTACTTCTTTAGGTTCTCGATGTGAGCGCGAATGTGTTCTGCTGTCGTGGGGTCCTCTAGTATCACCGAAACTAGAGTGGTGAATTCAGTTATCTTCTTTGGAGACGACCACCTAGGCAAATATTTATTAATTAATGGCGGATCATTATTATCGTACCTGAGTCGATGCAAAACCAACTGGCCAACTTTAAATCGGTGTTTTTCAGGTTTCTTCTGATCATAATATTTTTTGATTTTTTTGTGCATCTGAGATAAAGTAGTACGAATTTCTTGCTCGGTACGTGATGCGTCTCCTGGGAGTAAATGGTCCAATCCCCATTGCAGCTCCAGTGTTTGATAGATTGGGCGGCCGAGGAATGCTTCGGCGGGCGATGTTTTTATCGCCTCGCTATAGTGTGTATTATGCGACAATTTTACGAACGGTATGTATTTCGCCCGTTCTCGATGACTATTGGCATAGTTTTTTAATAATGTTGCCATTCCAGATCGAATGTCGCGGTTGATACGTTCTGCCATGTTCCCGGCCGCCTTGTAGGGGGAAGTGAAGGCTGGACGGACTCCCCACTTCAGCAGCATCTCCTTATACTTCTTAAAACAACTCCCGTTGTCAGATACAATACATCGGGGACTTCCATATCGCGCGAAGAGGTCTTCCAGTCTATTAACTGTAACCTTCGCCGTTCTTAAACAATGTTGGTACTTCTGTAAACAGGGACAGGTCGTGCATTAACTTCGGCGTGTCGTTAATCTCCTTGTCTTCGGAGAAGAGTCGAGTCAACGCGTCCGCCACAACGTTAGTGTCGCCACGGATATGTTCGACCTCGTAGTCAAACCGTGCTAAAGTTAACAGCCATCGTGTGATTTTTGGGTTGGCTTTGGCTGAATTATGGAGAAACGTGATAGCCGCCAAAAATTTGTCCTTCAGTCTGAAGGACAAATTTGGTACCAAGTAAGTACGTTTTAAATCTCTCTAATGTCCGCACAATAGCTAACGCTTCTAATTCAGAGGTGGTATATCGTAATTCAGCCGCTATCAGTCGTCTGGAGGCGTAGTGAATTGGGCGTAAGCCACTCCCTTGGTGTTGAAGGAGCACTCCAGCGACGGAAGTGATCGAGGCATCGGTTTGCACTACAAAGGGCTTTGAATAGTCCGGATAGGCCAATACTGATGCGGTAGTAAGTGCCCTTTTTAATTTTTCAAACGCAGCAATCTGCTCCGGTCCCATACTAAATTTTGCCCCTTTTTTCTTTAGTTGATTTAACGGAGCGGCGAGGGTAGCATAGTCTGGAATGAATTTGGCAAAAAACCCGACCATCCCGAGGAAAGATCGAACCTCCTTCAGTTTCCGCGGGACCCTCAGGTCTCGAATAGCCGCTACTTTATCCCCGTCCACTCGCATACCGTCGCTCGATATTAAAAGTCCAAGAAATTTAATCTCGGTTAGTACAAATTGAGACTTATGAGGATTGGCTGTCATGCCAATCGACCGTAATGTTTTAAGCACCTTCTTCAGGTGCTCCAGGTGTTTATCGAAGGAGGGAGAGTGTATTAATAGGTCATCAAAATAGCATACGACATACGAGTAGCGGAGGTCTGAAAATAAATCAAATATGATGCGGTTCAGGCTTGCCGGGGACACTGAGAGTCCGAATGGGACCGCGGTAAATTGGTACGCCCCTGTGGGCGTGACGAAGGCGGTGATAGGCTTAGACTCTTTCGCGAGCCGGATCTGGTAAAAAGCCTTGTTCAAATCGATGGTGGAAAAGACGGTGGATCCTTTTAACGAGTGAAAGAACGTTTCCAAGGATGGAGTCGGAAACGCGTCGAACTTAACCCGGCTATTCAACATCCGGTAATCCACGACCAGTCTTTTTCCACCATCTTTCTTGTAGGCAGGAAAGGAAGGCAGGGGAACCGTAAGCAGATGTGCTCTTTTCAATGACGTTATGTTTGATCAACTCCTGAATATGGTCATCCATGGCTCGTGAGTGTGTGGGATTCAGTGGATAGGGAGAACGCCTCACGGGGGTATGATCGGTGAGTTCTATTTTGTATTCATACCCTTTAATTCGGCCTATTCTTTCCGTGAGAACGTCCTCAAATCCATCCAGTAAATTCCCAAGTCTACGGGCCTGGTCAAGATTTAATTGTGCATTTACTTGGATGTTATTTAAGTATTGCCTGTAATGGAATTTTAGTGGGACAGCAGCACCAGTAAAGCCATAGCGGATCTCACGATCGTCGAAGGATATCGTGGCCGTCATGCGTCTAAGGTCTTCGACACCCAGTACTAAATCGTAAGCCGGTTTACTACTAAAAAAAGTAGCTTCTAGGTAAAGTGAAGTATTTTGATGGTTACCTCCAATAATTGAGTGATCGGCTTAATCGACCCGTCTGCTAGGCGTGCGGTACAGCTGGTTGGTCGAAATACACCTAATTTGGCGCCTAGTATGATCTTGGCGGTCTTCTGGCCCACGAGCGACCTGGAGGCCCCGGTATCGATCAATGCCTTAAAGGTTAAGGGACCGATGGACACATCGATCATTGGAAGGGCGTGATGATTCTCCAAAGCAGCGAGAACATCTAAAAAATTTACGAGCGGAATTATAAAAGAGACGATTAATTGGGGAAAATATAACTATACGATATATTCGCGCTCAACCGAAAATTGTTGCTTCCAATGAAAAAAACACATAACTTCCCTCTCTACAAGTAGCCACGAAACACCATTAAAAATTGCTTTTACCAATATTCGGTCACTCTGTAAAAATATAGACGAGTTAAAACTAGTTATAACTGATTTTGATATAATATTACTTTGTGAAACGTGGTTAAATCCGTTACAATCATATCCTGAAATTTTATTCGAAACTCATAAAATATATCGTACGGATAGAGATACTTTCGCAGGCGGTGTAGCAATTATTATTCGCAATGAAATGAAAAGTAAAATTATAATGGAATCCAAAATTGGAGTTGAGTGCTTGTGGATTGAACTGGAAGATAATATCAGTAATAAGACTGCAGTTGGTATTGTGTATAGACCGCCAAATTGTAGCTCCCAAGAATTTCGTATTTTTAGTGATGATGTAAAGGAGATTTATTTTAAATACAAAAATGTAATTTGCGTTGGTGATTTTAATATCAATCTCTTAGGATCAGATATACCATCTTTATTCGTGTATGTTTTTCACGAACTGGGTTTCACTCAGCTCATATCGGAGCCTTCTAGAATTGCAGCTAATTCCAGTACTTTAATTGATCTATTATTTACAACACAACCGGAAAAAATTTATAATATTAAGCAGTCCGCTCCTATCGGTAATTCAGATTATAATTTCATTAGTTTCGAATATTTATCAGGAAAAAATTTCATCCGCAATAAAAAAGTTATTGAGTACAGAATTTTTGAGAAACATAAATTACACTGAATTTCAACCTGCAGCTTCTTCAGTTGATTGAAATGCTATAAAATTTTTCCCTGACATTAACACTAAACTAAATTACCTGGTAGAGCAAATGAAACATCTGCTTGATTGCTATGCACCTCTTAAAACTAAAAACACTTATAAAAGATATAACCCATGGATAACACCTGAAATTTTAAAGGAAATTAGAAAGAAGAACAATGCCTGGTTAAAATACCGTACTTCGAAAAATCCTATTGATTGGTTATATCACAAAGAAAAACTGAAAAGCACAAAACATATGATTCGGCCTAGTAAACAAAATATTATTGAAACTACAATCTAAATTCGAATTGTTCTCGTGAACTTTGGAAGGGATTACGTCATATGCAAGTCGTGAATGATAATTTGATTAATGATATTCCACATTTCCTCTCCGATCCAACTATATTCAACAACTACTTTCATCATACTGCAACAGATAACAGCATGGAAACAAATCATTTATTTGATGTTCGTACAGTAATGCATCATAATTCGAAAAAGTTTGAGCTGATGTGTGTAGATAATAACGAAATCCTACTTGCTATAAAATCACTCAGCAAATCCGCTAAAGGAATTGATAATTTATCGGTAGCGGAGATTAAGCTCTTTTTACCATTTTGCTTAAATTCTCTAACAGAAATCATTAACTTTTCCATATATAGTTGCTCGATCCCAGAAATTTGGAAATTGTCAGTTATGACACCCATTCCCAAGACAAAAAATGCAAACAAAGCTGAACATTACAGGCCTATCAGCATTCTACCAGCTATGTCTAAAGTAATTGAGAAGATAGTGCACAAACAAATTGATGAATATCTTGAACGAAATAATTTCTACTATGAAAAACAATCTGGTTTTCGTAAACATTACAGTACAACAACAGCACTGGTACATACTGTAAGTCAATTAAAAAGTTGCATTGACAATGGCAACATTGCCTTTTTGCCTCTCTTAGATTTCTCCAAGGCATTTGATACAGTTAGCCATTCACGTCTCATTTCAAAATTAGACTCGTTAGGATTTTCTCATTTCACAAGAAGGTGGTTTCAAGATTATCTCTCAAATAGATTCCAACGAACAAAGATTCTTTGTCAAGGAAAAATAATGATTTCCGATGCACTAATGGTAAACTGTGATGTTCCTCAAGGCAGCTTTCTTGGACCTCTGCTTTTTAACATCTACGTTGCAGATCTTCATAAACGTATTAAATATTCGGATATACATCAATATGCTGATGACATTCAACTTATTACTATTGCCTCAACTACTGATGTCAATCGTCAAATTAATCTTTTAAATATTGATTTAAATACCATCGCTTCGTGGGCAAATGCAAATAATCTAAGATTAAATCCAAGTAAAACAGTTGTTATGCCAGTCGAGACTCGATCTACTGTTCAAAATTTCTTAAGTGAGTCAAATACTAAAATCTGTATATCTGATATTTCTGTTGATTATGTCCAGTCAGCCAAAGTACTCGGAATGACTTTGGATCAAAATTTACGTTGGGATAAGCGTATTAATTCCGTCTGTTCCAAGGCGTATTATAGGCTGAAAATTCTATATAATACTAAATACATGCTAAGTACGAAAATTAAAATCGGCTTAATTAAACAGCTTATCTTTCCGTACATTACCTACGGTGATGTTTGTTATCATGGTCTCAGCGAACAGCTATCCTATAAACTGCAAAAAGTTCAAAATTATTGTCTAAGATTTGCATGTAACTTACGGAGAAGCGAGCACATTCACTCATTTCTAATTGAACAGGATATGCTGGATTTCAAGAAAACTCGCATACTTAATATCCTACGGCTAATCCATAAAGTTATTCGTGTGGTAAATAAACCAACATACATATTGAACAATTTTGTAGAATTGAGTAGTTTCCATTCATACAACACACGAACAACGAAATTATATGTCCATAGAACAACCTCAGTGATTGGCGGTTCATCCTTTTACGTAATTGGTGCTAAGTTATGGAACTCTTTGCCTGTAGAAATTAGAGACACAGCGTTAACTCACTCTTTCATTGAAAAGTGTTTTAACCTACTTATCAATGATATGTTATAAGACTTTAATGGAAGAAAATGGAAAAAAAAATTATTATTAATTTACACCGTTCTCTTAAAATAAGCAAATCTAAAATAAGGAAATATTGTAAACAAACACACACACATTCAAACATGTTTATATTAAAAAGTAATAAAAATATTGTCAAAAAAATAAAAAATAATAATATAAATGGTGTGACAAATAATAAAGTGTTCATGAACTTTTTAATCATTTATTCAGAAAAATTAAAAATTTTGCAATTTGTACATTTACTTATGAGTTTGAAATGAAATGTTTAAAACGTCCAAAACCCTACAATTGTCTATAATTTTATATAATTATGCATATATAAACATATCCATGATTTGATTATTTAATAGTATCAGGTAGTAGGCATACATGCATATAATGCTTGTGAATGTGTTGTTGGGACCGTTGGGACATTATGAAGTGGTGATAAATTAAAATTTAATAGCTTCTTTGAGATTCACTCCACAATATGTATCTGTACGTATTTACTTTTTATTCTGTACTTAAACATTAGCAAAGATTATTCTTAAAATGGTCTCATTCGGAACATACAAACGTATTTTCTTATTAATAATAATAAAATAATTGTTATCATTTATCAATTTATTATATGTATTTATTGTTTACAGTTGTTATTTTAAATAGAAAAAGTTAATTACTTAATGTATGTAGTTAAGTTATGTACTTATTTTATATAACTAAATAAACTGTATTTTTAATATGACAGAGGTCATTAAGAAAAGAAAACATTTAACGTGAAGCAGCTTCCACATTCTCGCCGAGGTTGGACGAGTCGAGAATGTAGAGGGTCATTTCGTTGTGCTTCGCGGTTGGTATTTCAATGCTATTCTTATGCCTCGGCCAACCTCGCGAGGAACTACTTCGTCCAACTTCGGCGAGAATGTGAAAGCTGCTTGAGAAAATAAACTAGAAATATTTGGAGAACTGGGCATCGCAGCATGTCTTAGCTTTTGGTTACGGTATATCAGTGACCTAGTAAATATATGTATATGCATATAAATAGATATTTAGTTCATCCTGTATGTTACGCTTAAAATAGGGAAAGTGACTTGTTTACTATTCCCTATTTTGAGCGGAATCTGTATTTATTTTTATTTGTATATGTACTTATTGTACTTATAGGTATTATTTGTTTATTGTTATACTGTTTTTTTCTTTATCATTATTTTATGTATTGTTACATTTATTAATTTTTTTCGTCTACTAATTGCTGTACATGTGGTGTAAAGTAAATTTGTAGAAGGGGGAATATATGGCCTTTGTGGTCTCTCCTAACCCTTAATAAAGATATTATTATTATTTTTTTTTTTTAAATTGGAACACTGTTGCCGGTGGATGGCGCGGTCAGCAGTGTCCGGCGGCATCGCCAACGATGGGCATGCGCCGCCATACACACAAGAAAATAAAACACACATAAAGACAGGGACACATAAATGCAATAGACAAAGAACAAACATACACAAAATTCGCCGATGAGCCCTGCCATCCCAGGGTTTCATAAAGAGCGGACAGTCCTTGGTGGTGGTACGTTAAGTACTAACCAAAACTTCCGGTCACCAAGGACTGAAAAACCAACGATGAATCTCCCCCCGAGGTGTAAAGGGCCACGGAGTGGAGGAAACCGACTAGAGGAAAAATAAAACACAAACAAATATCACAGGTAAGTATCAGATATCACAGATAAAACTTGTTGCGTCACTGGGAAGCTACAGATCGACCAGTGAAGCAAGAAGGAGTTAAAACAATACCCCAGTAAACACAATTATGTAAATAAGATTAAAATTATAAAATTTCGTAAAATGAGTGACGTTCAACGTTAATTGGACGTTATTCAAAGGTCATGTTGACGTCATATATGCATCACATATGATGCATAATTTCCCAGTTATTAATGTAACTCATGTGACGTAATAAATATTACGTCAATATGATGTCAATATTTATAATGTCCATTTTACTTCGGTGATGCAGCAATGACATCAAGTATACATTAATTTCGTCATATTAGTTCAGTATAACATTAGTCTGACGTAAATGTTATATAAGCATAATGTTAGTTACCTAATATAAATGTCATAATTACATAAATACTGCATATAATGTTGATGTCAAACTAAGGTCATATCCACGTCATGAAAATAATATCAATTTGACGTCATATACATATAAATATAATATTACTTTTATGTCAGCCTAACATCGCTTAATAAATATTGTTACGTAGTACTGATGTCAAACTAGTATTATACAAATGTTATGAAAATAATATCAATCTGACGTCATATACATAGAAATATAATATTACTTTTATATCAGCCTAACATCACTTAATAAATAATGTTACGTAGTACTGATGTCAAACTAGTATTATATAAATGTCATGAAAATGATATCAATCTGACGTCATATATATATATATATATATATATATATATATATATATATATATATATATATATATATATATATATATATATATATAGAGAGAGAGAGAGAGAGAGGGAGAGAAAAGGAGAGAGTTGGTTGATGGTGAAATAATTAACAAAATGAACTTACTGTAAATACTGGAGTTTTAATTATTGCAACAGACGTATATTACATTAAGTAGGCACAGGTAGAACACAAAAAAATACCGAAGAAACATACATATATGTAAATTATCTGTATAATTGTGTAAATCAGCGGTCTCCAAACGGGGGCGCAAGTTAATTGCAAATATCGTTGTCGTTTTGATAAAATCATGGTTTTAAGAATAAGCGCTCAAACATACGAGTAATTACCGAATAATGGACATTTTATATTAAAAAGTTACATGGGTCCATTTAAGCAAAAAAAAAAAACACTATTTTTTCGATTTTTTTGTACAATATAAGAAAATATAATGTATTTCAACTTTTGGCATAATATTATATATTATTTTGAGACACTGTAAAAAAATTTTATGAAAAAAAGAATAATTAGGCTATTGCCAGCTAGTTTTCGAAAATCGCTGATTTGTTGCCGTAGATAGAGTAACTCGTGAAATTCTTACCTAAAATAAAAAAAAATTTTCTATTAGTAGATGCTTATGGCTTGTACTTGAACGAAAAATTACTGTTTCCGTTCATTACATCTCATTTTGCAATTAGAAAATCAACGAAAAACACGAAAATTTTTACCAAAAATCAAAATTTTTTGTATAAACCACTGTCAAAAGTTGAAATTTCATTTTTTTTTTAAAATCCCTTTATTTAAGTACAAACCATAAGCATTTACTAATAGAAAATAATTGCCAGAAGTTGGAATAAATTAGGTTTTTTTGCTAAAAAAAAAAGCTATGTAACCCCTTAACACTGATTTTTCTACTCGCTACTGTACGTAATATTTTAACAATAACAATTCACAAGCGGTCAGAGTGATGTTAGCGCGTAAGTATCGAATACGTGTCTAATCAACGGTTTCCTCTCAAGTGTCGTATAGACCTATCGTCCGCCATGAATATGAGGCTTTTTAGTAAAAAAAACTATTTAAGAATTGTTTATACAATTCACAGTTTCCTTTTTAGTGACTTTTGGCAGTGGAATGATTTCTTTTGGCGAACAAAAGCTCGTAGAAGGTTGAGGATCATTATATTCATTTTTTGGTTGCCTTTCTGGTGAAGTTTCGTTTTTAGATTGTAACGTATATGAAACATTCACTTCATCAAATTCTGAGATTTGATCTACAAAATGGATATCTGACGGTGCAAAATCGATATCAGTAAAAACGTTTCTATCGTAAGGCCAAATCCCACATTTTTTAAAACCATTTGTAGCCAGTTGCACTGTTGCACATTTTTCAAAGGCTTCTTTAACTAATGAGCCAATGTCGTATTGATTAATTCGACGCCCGGGATGTCTTTTTTGAAATTTATCTGAAAAAAGAGCATTTATAAGAGCAAACAAACGACTATATTCCAGAACTTACCAATAGCTAACTCCAAAGCTGCTTTGAAAGGTTTATACACAGCCACATCAAGTGGCTGTAATTTATGCGTTGTATGTGGCGGTACGGAAAGCATAATAACTCCCTTTTGTCTAGCTAATTCAATAGCATTCAAATTCAAATGCGAATTATGGTTATCTAGTATCAATACCACTGGTTTCTCATTAGTTGGGCGAACGCAGTCGATAAAAAATTGAAGCCATTTAGTGAAAATTTCGGAATTAATCCAACCAGTTTCTGTACACCAGGCTACACTACCATTTGGACCTCCATCTAGGATGCGCGTTGGAACTATTTTTCTTCTACCGAAAATAAAACACGGTGGAACAAATGCTCCGGCTGCGTTACAGCAACCTATTATTGTTGTAATTTCTCCTTTTTCAGCTGAAGAAATTACACCAACCTGCCGTTTTCCTTTAACAGAGATTATTTTTGGTGGCCTAGAAGCAGACGTTTTTACTCCCGTTTCATCCATATTGTACACATCTGATGGTCGTTCATTAAATCCAAACTTGTCCATGATCGTCCACAAATTATCAAAAAACTCTGCAACTTTATGTCGGTTAAAGGCAGCGCATCGTGAAATACTAGTTGGTTCAGGTTTTCGTATAGATAAATCTTTATTTCTGGATAAAAATCCTTCAATCCAATATCGCCCTGCTTTTTTATTTCGAAATGGATGGGGAATATTATTTCTCTCTGCTACTTCAAATGCCAATTGTTGAAGCGATTCTTTTGTTAGCCCATAAAATCTTTTTTCTAAATCCTTAGCGTGGTTTGGAATTTCTTTTTCTATTTCAAGAGTGAATACAGGTCTAAACCGGCCTAAGATTTTTGAAGGGGTATTCTTTTTTAAATGGCGATGTAGAGTTCCAACTGGTATATTATATTTTTTAGATGCTGTCCGAATGCTTGTTTTTTTGCTTCATTCATCGCCGAATTCATTTCTTCTTCAGACCATTTCCCACGATCAGTTTTTCGTTTATACTTGTAAACCATATCTAAAAAAAAAAATATTTAATAAATATGAAAATATATTTTCCATATTGATTATTTATAAAAGATAATGAAAGCAATTTTAATATTTTTAACAATAAATTTCATTGTTAATATAAAGAAATATTTTTTGTGGATTGCACCTAAGATGAAAATATTTCCATCTTGAATGCAATCGATTGTTTTCATTTTGCCCAAAATGCATAACTGTTATGTTTTTATCAAAAAAAACAAAATTATTTGACTACTACAAAATTATTAATAGCAGAACATATTCTTGAAAAACTGATTATTTTAACCCAACAAAAATTTTTAATACAAATAAAATACTTTTGTACAACTTTCTAAAGTAGATTAAAACTTATCTTAGATTGACACTTTTATTAAACGTCACAACTAAAAAGAAACCGTTACATGTATTCACATAATTTTAGAGACATCTGGGTATTTTTATATGAACTTTCGTTATGTATACATAAATTTAGAAATATCAATCGGTAAAGTAGAAAAAAATTGAAATTCCATCTTGCGTTCTATTTTCATTTTGCCTGCCTTTCCCCTATATAGATTATAATTTTGGTTTAAACAAAATATGACCAGGTTGCCGGGCGACAACATGAACTTATAATAAGTACTAAATGAACTGCTAACTGCAGAAAAGTAACAAGTCACAATATTTTGAAAATGCGTTTTTTTGTTTTAAACTAAAGATGCTGTATAGACGGGTGGTTTAAACAGATGATGGTCTATCATCTGTTACGGCAATAGCAAGTAGTTCAATCATAAATTATTATACGTTTACTGCAGAAAGGAAACAAGTCCAGGACTTGTTCCCTTTCTGCAGCAAACAATTTAATTTTTTTTAAATTTATGAGAATATTTTTTCTTTCTTATCATGCTTAATAGTTACCTAATAGTAATAGAATAGTAATAACTAATATAATAGGATTTATTTCTAACACTATTAACAGATGTCTAATAATAATAATAATAATAAAAATATAAACATTACACACATTCAATCGACTTATATTAAGACAAGTATTTATTTACTTAATTTGATTAATTAATTATTTTTATTAATTTTTTTATATAGTTAGTATAGTTATATATCCCAATATAATAATTTAGTAACGTTGCTTGCACTACGCATACACATTGGTGAGCTTTAATCGAGTATTATTGAATTTATACTTTAAATATTTTTAAGTGACTTAGTTATTATTATCTTAAATTCCAAAATTGTCTCTGGTCTACATTCCTGCTGACCAAATAGGCTTTAACGTCCTGGCCAGTAACATTTTAACGTCCTGGCCGGTAACCGTAGCTGCAACAGGGGAATCAGACCGAGTGTAATACCGTTTTAAGAAGTTTTATGGCCCTTTTTGTTTTAATTTCTTTTTACAAGATAGGTTATTTTAGTTAAATATTATATTTTATCATGTAAATACTATTTTTGTATAAGAAGTAAACTGTTTATTTCATAAAAAGCGTTTTTTATTAAATATAAATTTTGTTTACTGCAGAAAGGGAACAAGTCCAAAAACAAAACATTTTTTTTAAATAACTACGCATAAAAAAATTAAATCTTTTACAAAAGGTTAATCAGCTAATCACTAACAATATTTAAAAAATAAAATTTCATTACTTTGTAAGAAGGGTTCCAAGTAAAACGTTTTTTCCATCTCCTGTAAAATTTTATTTTATGGACTTGTTACCTTTCTGCAGTTAGCAGTTCAAATATAGAATAAGATTACGTAAACAAAATATTTATTACTGCATTTTCAAATTATGGACATTGTCAAATACCTTATTATGAATGTCGATAAGTGAAATTATAATTATTGCGAGGTATTTTTGTGGCTTTGTTTTAAACGTTGATTTCCAAGCCGAAACCAATTTATTGCGATTTTGTCGAAGTCATATTCTTCAAGATTTGGATACTTTTCCATTGATATCTCTAAAAAATAATTTTATTGGAGACTTTAGAAAAATCAAAAAAACTATAAATATACTGTCAAATACCTCATTAAATAAAACGTTATTCACTTTTAATAGTTTTATTAAAATTTAGATCTTTTAAAATAAATTTGTTCAGACGACCCTCCCAAGTGTTTAATTTAGCGAATTCTAATGAATATAGTTTCCGAAAAGTTCTTTTTATAAAGTCATCGGCATTATGGCCGCCAATACGCTTCACGTAAATAATCTGTAAATAATCAATTAAGATTTATTACCGATAAAAAAATGAATACTTTAACTGAATACTAACAAATTGCTCCATTTTTTCTGGCTTCTTTAGTACCTCGTCTAATTCTATTGCAGCCGTTTTCGATTCTACTGGTAATTTTGATATAATTTCCTCGTAATAACTGCTTAATACCATATTTTGTGGTTTCTGGGGGTATTTAAATTGTTGTTTTAAGTCATCGATTTCTACTAATATTTCGCCTAACAGCTTTACTATTATCTTTAAATTAAATAGAAAAAATATAAAATTATTCATATTATCAAGAAAATATCAAATAAAAAACTTACGGAATGTGATGTTCGATGGATCCTTTTTTACCAAATTATTAATATAATTTTCTATTTTTTTTTTTTTACAGCAAGTGTCTTTATCGTTAGCACTGATATAATCTGTAGTTAACGTATCGTCAATATTACCATTCGCAGTAATATTACTATCTTTGCTACTAATACTAGCTGTATCTTCTGTGGTATCATCTGTAATATTGCAATGGTCAGAAATAATGCCTTTGGTTTTATTATTGCTACTTTCATTTGGAAATTCAGGAATTTGAGAACCTAAAAATAGTGAAATATATGTATAGTCAAACTTCAAATGCTAGACATATGATGGTCTCACACACACATTCATACAATACATACGTGTACACACAAACTGACGCATACATGCACACAATGTGTAAGAAAAACTGAAAAAATATGTATTACGTGGTGAAAACATCTTTATTTTTTTCCTGGGTGTAAGATCATCATCTGAACTCGAGGACCCATTTTCGCTAATTCTTTTTAAATTTTCATGCACAATTGTACTTGGCAATTTATGTCGATAGCCACGTCCCAAAGCTGTTTTTTAATCATTTTATGTGTAATCAGAATCTTCCGCAGCTTTTCGTGCCTTATCCAAAGTATCTACAAATTTTATTGAACAGAAAGCGACTTACACCCCTTTTCCACCCAGCTCCTCAATTATAATTACTAATAATATTGATAATTTTAAACAATTTAATTGTTACAATTATTATCAACGGACATTTTTCAAATTTAATTGTTAACTTGTTAAGAAAGATTTTTTTTTATTCGGAATTTTTAGAACTTGAGTGTTTAAAGTTATTAATAATTAAAATATAAATAATTACCACAAAATCGAATAACTCGAACATCATTCTCGGTCCAGTTTTTTTCGGGAGAAATTCTGTCTTTCATCAACACGCGTACATTTCGGGTGCCAAACGGCCATTTACATTTTGCTTTATCTTCAAGAATATCATAAAGCCAATTGCTTGGCACTTCTGAATATAAATTTTGTGTTAAAAAAAGCACCACCGCGAAATCTTTCTTTTTATTTTTCTTAAACACTTTTATCTCTATCTAGAAAATCACAAGATATTAATATTGTACACGTCTAAAATTAAATTATATTTCATAACTACCGTAAAAAAAATTATACTTGAAGAATATTTAATAAAAGAATCACTTTTTTTTACTCGCATCGTAAATCCGGCTTGCCAAAAATCGTGCCCTAATAATTAATTAAAAACAAATACCTAATTGAGAAATATTAAAAACCAGAAATCAACTAATTATTACAAGGCGGGAAAAATGTATTAACTGATAAAAATTACGTTTATATAAAAACTATAAATTTAACGTAGTTGGAGCGCTAGAGCCGTGGAAAAATAAAAGATTGATCTTTGGATATGTTATGTTTCAGTACCTAATACACAAAATAGTAAAACTTAAACCAATTTCTGACGTCCAGTTTGTGAGATAAAAACTTTTAAAAATTACTTTCTTAACATACAAGTAATAGGGTTATCCTTTAAAACGAACCGGAAACACTAACTTTATCAAATAAATTAATACTTTCTGCTAATGAAAAAATTATAAAAAACATATTTTTAAAAAATTTAATCCTTTACGAACATTCCAAAAATACAATTAACAAATTCTGACGTCCAGTATTTTAGTAATTTAATTTTAAAACCGAGAAATGTATGGACATTTTTATTTATCACATTGAAAATTTGTCACTGAATCAATCTGCCAATATTGCACGTCATACATTACTGCATTACCATACATACTTAGAAATACAGTTGAAAGTAACATTATATTGTTGATAAAATAGATTTCTATCTATTATCAACATAAATATGTTGTAGTATGATATCACATGCCATAGATGGCATAGGTTAATACAATTTCTTAGTAAGACAAACTGACCTTATTGTTTTGCAAATGATTTTTATATTGTAATTTATTTTGTTAATTTATAATTGAAGTGATTAATATATATTAGTATTCACGAAACTGTAACTTACAAATACTGTAACATTTTATCGACTGTGTACCTAGGAGAGGTAGCAATTTTTATTATCAACAGTGAACGGCAACTTTTGTAACTATAATTATTTACCTACGCAATGTTGCCAGATTTTATTACTCTTAAAAATCCACTAATCAGATTTATATTATATTATGATTTTTTATGATAAAATTGTTTTTTAATTACAAAATGAGCTTTCTCAATGCAATTCTAAATTAAGAAAAAGAAATTCAGTAATTAAATAATATTAATTTTCGACAATAAATGACAGACTTTTTTCGAACTTAGTAGTATTTAATCTCTAGCGCTCTAACCACCTTAATAATTTATATATTTAATCACATACAATTTTACAAATATTTTTATCTAAAATTGAATTCAACTTTTAATTTTCTTACAATTAATAAAATTACCTTAGGCTGCGTATTTTATGTTCCTGCTAAACTGTTTGTTTGCCCCTATCTCCTTGTTATATTATTTTGTTGTCTTTTAGCTTGCTGCTATGCCTTAAATTTAAGTTAACGGAAGATAATTTAACAATCAGTTGAAGTACAGTCACATTGGATAACTTTGAACACTTTTTGCTTTTTTTTTTATAAAATTTACAATGTTTTTACAAGAAGGTTGCCACATTTTACATCTTTTAAAGTGTTCTCATAAACAAATCTTTCGATTTTTCGAAGCCATTTTATCGATTGTGTAGCCAATCGATTAAAATTTTCGGCAAATAGAGTGGTTCAATGTTACCATGAATTTTAGGTAACATTGAACGGTGTTTACCATACCATACAAATTGCCATATTATTCCCTTAATTTAATTATTTGGGTAACTTTGTGAACATAATAAAGCATAAAAAGATTTAACTGATCAAATGAGTGACAGTTTTCCATCAAAGAAATACAATTATGACTTGCCCCCATTGTTCATATGTATTGTCGGTATAATGTGGCATATTTTTTTCAAAATAAGGTCTTTTTTATATATTTATTTAGGAATACAAGGGTAAATAAAATGCTTTCATAAAATTGTTTATTTATTTGGCTTTAAAATGAGATCAAATTCACATATGTGGAAAAAAAATATACGAAATTTTTTTGAAAAAATGAAATGCTAGTCTCCCCATCCCATAAACAAAATGTCATCTTCTATTATGAATTTATCACGTATTTTAATAACTTGTTGGTCTTTCAACACGTGTATCAACGCACACCGATTAATATGAGATATGTCGCGTTTGGAAGGCCATGACCAACCCCCATCATAATGTTTTTGTAGGACAGATACTTTCATTTGTGTATCGGTAACCCCTATAATGCGACCTGGAAATAAACTGCCTTCGTCCTTAAATACACAGAATGATCCCTCTAAAGGTTTTTCTTTATTTTGGATAGTACTAGTTTCCAATAATGTGCCATCAGAATTCACTATACAGTCTACCACTACAACTGGTAGTTCATGAGGCTCTAGGACTTCTCCCAACTCTAAACAAGGATCTTCAATTAACGGGTACTCCTCAATTGTGTCAAGATCTGGAATTACTGGCATTGGCAAAGTATTTCTATTCTCCGCTTTTTCTCCTTCTAAATCAACTGCAGTATCTCGTTGAGTTTTCGATTCTTCTGGCGGTACTCTTTCTTTGACACCATACTCGTGTATTTCAGCACAGATTACTGATTGTGCCTGTCTTCCAATTTCCTGTAGCTCACTATCAATGTCAGCAGTATTAACCGGAAGCCTTTGACTGTTTGTTGAAGCTCCTTCTTCTGCTATTTTGCTTTTATTTTCATTACCTTTGTTTGTAGAACCCTTAGGTCTACCTCTTTTTTTTTGCCTCAGTCTGTGGCTTTCTTTTATCTCCTTTTTCTCTATTTTCTTGATACTTTTCCACTTCTTCGGCCGAAACACTTTTACCTGCTGTAACTGGCAATTGAAATTTTCTTGCTTTTCTCACTACACTGAGGTCAGATTGCCTGACATTTTCTATAAAGTTCACAAAAGTTTCAGCTACTGATTCTCTCACTTCGGTTGGCGATGTATAAGTAGGTAGTTTGTTTAGAACTGTTTGTGGAGAAAAGGGATATAAGCCACAGCTCCTAAAGCCTGCCTTTATATTGTCAGCCGCAGTGGTCTCTCCAATTTTCAATGTCGTATTTATTAGCTGTGCAAACAGAGACTTCGGTAAAGCTAATATTTTCTTCCCTCTACTTGTATTTCGATATCCATCTAAAACTTTACGCCAGGCAGTTTGGAGCGCCGAGAAGTAACCAACATCGAGAGGCTGAAGTAGGTGGGTTAAATTGGGAATGAGACATATAAACGCAACGTTATGAGCTTCACAAAGGCGTAACGCTTTCGGGGAAATGTGGGCACTTAAATTATCACAAAGCAGTATTTTTTTACCATCATCTTTATCGACATGAGGCAAAAAGTGGTTTTCCAGCCATTCCTCGAAAATTGATTGATCAATCCATCCAGATTGCGAAACTGACATTCTGGACTCTGGTGGAGCTTGAAATAACCAGTCAGACCATAACCTTTTCCCTTTAAAAACAAAAAAGGGCGGCAGCATATCACCACTAGCAATTCCACAAAATATGACAGTGTAACAAGATTTTGACGAATTTTTAATCACTTCAGGATGGCGAAAATCCCTACGAAATAATAATTTCTTCTTTCCTGGATCATCGTGGAAACCAGATTCGTCCATATTATAGATATTTTTAGCTGCAACTCCTTCTATTTGTTTCTCGATATTAGAAAAAAACATCTCAACTTGTTCTCGGTTTACCTGGGCCCTCTTTCTAGGTATTTTATGCGCTACTTTTTCTTTTAAGTCCGGATGCCTTTCTAAAAATAGAGTGCCCCATTCATAGCCTGGCATATTGTTCTTAAATTGAGATACGATTCTGTTATTATTTGTCAAATAGTTTTTCACTATTACTCGAAAGTCTATCATGCTGATAGGTATACCCAAGTCGCTCATCATAAGAAGATGTGATTTGAAAACTATTTCTTCTTCTAAGGTAAAAACTGTAGGTCTACCAACATTCTTGACGTGTTTTTCTTTTAACTTATAAAATAAAGTTACGGGAGGTATCTTATATAACTTGGATGCGTCAATTCGCGATATGGATCCTGATTTTATTTTATCAAGAGCTTCTTGAAGACATTCTTGTGTATAGTTACTTTTCTTACCATATTTTCTGACACCAGGCTTCCCTTTTTCAGATTTTCTTGGCATATTTCACCTAAAAAAAATATTCACAAATAATTTAAACTTACCCGAAGTACCAATATTCAATTTCGGGTATCATTGAACGGTTCAAAGTTATCCGATATTCGAACTTTAGGCAACTTTAGAAAATATAAATTTTACTGAAAATCTAAACGGTTTTATTAAATATTTTACAGCTAGAGTGAAGGCGAATATAAAAGAACTATAAAAAATCCAAATCTCACCTGTTTTAGACGACTTTTATATATTTTATTTGAATTTGTAACACTGCAACAAACTATCGCTAAAAGACGTACTGAGAAAAGGCGCGTAAAACTTAAAAATATTTGACAGATCCACAGATTATCTATACGGTTACATACTGGATATAGTCACGTTCCGTTTCTCTTAATATCGTGCATGTCTTTCTACTCAGGTTGTACGAAAAAAAAAAAATTTAACACTTGAAAGGTTTTATTCAAAGTTAGACTGAATTTCAAAGTTAACCAATATGACTGTACCTGGTAAGTAGGTAGCAATAGGATATCTTTGTTCAATTAGAGTGAGAAATTCATACGATACGTGTGGTTGCTAGGCAACCATAAGCCAATCTAGGAATACTGTCGAATATTATAAAAGTTTAAATATTTAAAAATCGTTTTATCGGTATTCATTTTTTGGTAATCCGTTGATGATATATTATATTTTTTCAATACGTCCGATTTTGTTTTTTAAACAAAAACCATTGTTATTGTAATAATTTTCACGAAGAATTTTTTCAACCTTCTCCCAAATTGCGTGGACTAGCTTTATAGAAGGATGGACATAATGAAACCAATATCTTCTATTTCATAGCTTTTCTTTATTAAAATTGCCAAAATATTTTCGATATGTTTAATATCATCTTCAGTGGCAGAAATTATCTAAATTTCAGATTGTCATTCTTGGATAACAACCAACCATACCAACAAACCATTAGAACAATTTAACTAGTTTTTTTGCATTTCACATGGAAATTTGTCAATCGAAAAAATTTTTTATAAAATAATTACTTTAATTTAAAACAATTAAAAAAGTCAAACATATTTAAAATGTAAAATCAAAAAAATTTCAAGAGAATTTTTTTTTTTTTTTAAATTATCACAGTTTGTACAATGTACTCCTCAAGTACATTGTTATTGGTATGGTAGCACAGTTGATCACTGTGCTACCATTTCAAAAAAGAAAAAAAAATACAAATAAATTTTTTACACAATTTCAGAGTTCTAACTACTACTTAAAAAAAACTTAACTACTACCTACTTAAAAAAAAAAAATAAAATAAATTTTTTAAACAATTTCAGAGTTGTTTTAACTACTGCTTAAAAAAAAAAATAAATAAAATAAATTTTTTAAACAATATCAGAGTTGTTTTAACTACATCGAAAAAGAAAAAAAAATACAAATAAATTTTTTAAGCCGTATCAGTCATTTTAACTGCATCAAAAAAGAAAAAAAAATACAAATAAATTTTTTAAACAATATCAAAGTACATTACATTCTTTCAAAATAATTTTGAATTAAATCTAAGCGGGTATTTTCTTCTTGAATTATATTCCGATTTTCATTATTAGGAGTTTCGTTAATTTCGTCGGGAAACTCAAAATTATCCAGAAAATTTGGCTCTGCCTTATTTTGTGTAATACATATTTTATGTATTACAGCAGTAGCTACTATCTGCTGTGCAAATTCAATTTCAACTTCCATCCCTCTCCGTAAAATAGGGAATCTTTTTTTCCAAATCCCAAAAGCGCGTTCGGCAATATTTCTGGTCCTTATCAGCGATTCATTAAAAAGATTTTCAGCACAGGTTTCTGGCGCTTCGAGAGGTACCATCATATACCGTGAAAGCGTATACGCACTGTCACCGATAAGCAGAGAATTATTTAGTTGGCCACTTTCAAATTTATATTTGACTCTACTATTATTAAAGATAGTATTGTCATGTGCACTTCCAGGCCAACGGGCAATAATATTTATAAACTGGCATTTAGAATTAAAAATCCCCTGGACATTTAGTGAAAAATATCCTTTCCGACACCGGAATATTTCGGCATTATCACCACCTAAAAATATATTTATAATAAATAAATAAATATATATTTTTATATGAAAAAATAAAATAAAAATTCATATTATTACAAAAAAGAATACGACATAAACGTACCAGGAGACTTCAACCGTACAAATGTACCATCGATAACACCGATCACACTGTAATATAATGCCTGCTACTGTACCCACTTCTTAACAATATAGTAATATATTGTAAACTTATTGTTGAACACAACTGTATCGATTAATCTAGAAAACGAATAGTTAAAAGTGGAATAAAGAAGTCTTTGATTAAATCGCTAAGTCAGCGAAACGTTAAAAATTGGAAATCGAACGATCAATGCGCGAGGCAAGGGGAATACCATAGCTTGCTTGGCTTGAGGCCCAGAGACGGGTCGATATATACATTGATTCCATAATTAGATTCAGTATTGAGACGTAGTAATGTACCTTTGAAGTGAAAAGCTATTAAGATCTCTTTGTGTTGTGCTTGTGTATCCCTCAGGAAGAGGTAATATGCATTTTCTTCCCTAATATTCTTATCCACATATGCAACCCGATTTGGTATATTTTATTTAAAATTTGATTAATTAATATTTTACTGGTTTCCTTTGGATATTTTCTTATAACTTGCAGAAGTTCGCCAACCCCACCCAATCGGCTTGCATACGTGGCAAATTAGATTATAAGTATTTTCACATTATTTTAACTTTTATTGATGAAACATTGTTTCTTTTATTGCAACTTTATTTAACCCAAAAATGGTAATAATTCTGTAATTCTATATTTTATTTTAGAATATATTTCTTTATTGTTAATCGTTAATTATTGAGTTATTCAATTTCCTACATTCACGTCTGGGTAGTTTTTCAGCCATTAACCGCGTCCCGAAATAAACAATATTTTAATTCTAAATATATTTAATTAAATACGACTATTGCTACCACCTTTTACAACTAACTTCAATATTTTACATTATGGTGGCCAGCGTTAGGGATTAGCGAAATTACTCCCATACCGCTGTTTAGAAACTGGTGTATAAAATCAAAAAAAAAAAAATTTTTCTTTTCAAAATTTTTCATTGATATTTGTTTAAAGTACGCTCGAACCTGTTTTTCAATATTAAAATTGTAATTTAATTATCTAATTTTGATCATTTAAATTTTATAAAAAAAAATATATATATTCAAAATGACCACTCCTGAAATGGCTACTTCTGGTACGTCGTCTGTCGTAACCGCCCAATCAAAATTGGTAACCCCCGGTAATATTTTCAGTCAAAACGTAATTACCACACCCGTTGCGTCATCAAGCGAAACCACTCAGGCTCAAAGACTCGCACCCATTAATGTAATAGGTCCTATTTTAGTAGCATTACCAGAATTTTCGGGAAAACCAAATGAAAATGTGAAAGAATTTTTCGCAAAAATTAAACAAAGGATAATTTTAGAAAATTGGTCACAAGAACAAGTAGTCGCGGTTGTCCGTTATCAATTATCAGGGGACGCATATAAATTCGTGGAATCGGAACCATCACTTAATGAATCGGATATTACTTTTCAAACGTTAAAAGATGCGTTACTAAAAAAATACACAAAAAAATTAACACCCAGACAGGAAATTGAATCTCTAGCCCAGTGCTCCCAAAAAGTTAAGGAAAATGTTGACGATTTCGCAACTCGATTAAAAATCTTAGGAAATGCAGTTTTAACAGAAGATTTAAAACTTGTGGATAATGATTTAGGCAAACAGGCTATACGTAAAAAACATGACAAAGATTTAATTTATTTCTTTCTACAAGGGCTAAAAGATGAAATTAAACAGATGATTGCATTCGAAATTAATAAAGAACCAAGTATTAGATTCGAAAGGGTTATAGAATTGGCAAAACAGGCAGAGGTTACAATACAGTCATTAAAAGGAACACGTAATATGTACGACATTAATTCGGTTAATCATAGGGTTAAATGTTTCAATTGTAATAGGGAAGGTCACATTAAAAGGAATTGCCCAAATTTTGGTAAAAATCGTCGTGGAAATTCTAATCGCCCTAATCGTCCATTTGATTTTCGTTCTGAAAACCCTAATTTTAAACGTAATAATTTTTCAAATGATAATGGTTTCAACAATAATTACCGCAGGTCTCAAAATTTAAATGATAATTATTCTAAACCAGGTAATTACAGTAGACAAAACAATTTTCAACAGGGCCAGAAAAATTTTAACAGTCAATTTAAACAAGGTAACGGTCGTCAAAATCAAACTCGTAATACAAATCGTACCCAAACCCAATATTCACAAAAACAAGGTGAACCTAGCAAACGTACTAATTTTGAAACACGGGGTACTTTTTTAGATGTAGGAACCAGCATAGGAAAAAACACAAGCCGAACGATACATACCGATTCAGAAAAATAGCCTTGAAAGATGATTCAATTAAAACGCGTGCATATAATAATGATGTAATAACGGATAGGCATAAACATAATAAGAAAAAGTTTGATTGTTTATTTAAGCGTTCATTTAATAAAACTAATACTTCTTATCAGTATCAAATACCAGCAATATTTAATGCGCAACAATTTAACAGAAAGAATTTTAAAAAAACGAATACTTGTATTGTCGAATTAATTGTGAATAATTTTAAAGTAAATTTACTTATCGACTCTGGTTCTGGAATTACGATTTTGCGAAGAAATAGCATAAAACAATCAGACTTAAAATTACGTAAATCAGAAGCTGTACTGCGAAGTGTATCTGGAAATTTAATTAATGTTTTAGGTTCCGCTAAATTAAACTTTTTCATTGATAATCAAAATTGTCCTTTTGAATGTATTATAGTGGTGATCATGAAGTCGCTTTATCTGTAGATGGTATAATCGGCCGTGATATGTTGCAATATTTTAACGCACGCATTTATTTTGATAAAAATATATTACAATTAGGGAATTCGCAAATACCGATTAAGATAGAATTCACAAATACGGAATATTTTAGGAATTATTATGTTGATAACAAGGAGTTGGACCAGTTAGTGTTAGATAAGTTAGAACAAATGGGCCAAAGGTTAGATGACTTAGATGAAAAAATTAAGAATATTGAGCAAAGGGTAATTTTATGTCCAAAAACTACAGAAAGGGTAGCAAATCAGATAAATAATCGATCGGAAATTAGTAATGAAACGGAACATGTTCGTGATTCTAGGGACGCAACTGTATTTTTTAATGAATGTAAGTTAAATAATAATAGTGTCATTGAACTTGGTAATGAAAAATCTAAAAATAGAACTAGTAGTAAAGTTAAATTAAATGATGTATTTAATAAAAAATTAGGGGAAGTATGTGTTAATAAAAATGATACAACAAATGGTGTTAATCGTAAAATTAGAATTGTAGATGAAAATAAGATTCATAAAGTAAGTGAGGAAAATAAAAAGGCAGGTATAGGGCCTAACAAAGATAAATGTGTAATAAACAATAATGAAAAATTGTTATGTAATAAAGTAAATAGTAACGTTGTAAAAACTGAACGAACGGTTAGGAAACCGGAAAATAGAATAAAAGTATTAGAGGAAAATATTAATGCTAGTGAAAATTGTGTAGGAAATGAAAATGTAAAAGGAAAAAATAGCCAAAAATTTGAGAGTAAACATAATGAAGTAGGCTTTGTGAACCAAATATTTAGGGAAAAGTCGGTTCAGCAATGTAGTAGGGAAATTCCGTTGGATCTGCCAGTATCAAGGGTAGAAACTATTGAATATTTTGGGGCAGTGGTGAATTATAAACACAAAATATAACTTTAAATAAGAACACTGTATTTTAGACAAATATGAACATAATTGAAAATAGAAAGGTTACAATTACAAAAGAAACCGACGAAACAATTTTACACTACAAAAGTACTACTTGAGAACAAAACGAAGAAATAATTGTGTACTGAACCGCGGCGTGGCTCGACGTTGCGCACGCCGGTGCGCGCTGATTGGTTTCATACGCTCCAATCACGTGATATGAAAAGCGCGCTAAATCTAATTCTCAATACTCCCACTATTTAAGCGCATTTCATACCAACTTTATCGATCAAATACACAAATCTATTTCGTGGTAACGCTTTAGTTAGAAAATCTGCACATTGTTCTTCAGATGCTACATATTTTACATCTAAAACTTTTGATTGATATTTTTCACGAATGAAATGATAATGAATATCAATGTGCTTGCTCCTTTTATGCAACTCTGGATTTTTAACTAATCTAATCGTGCTTTGGTTATCAATTTCTAAAGTAACTGGTTTATCACATTGATATCCGATATCAGTCAAAAGTTGTTTTAACCATAAAAGTTCTCGTGTCGCAGTACTCGCAGCAATATATTCTGCCTCAGTTGTGCTGAGGGATACAAGACGCTGACGCTGTGAACACCATGAAATAGGTCCATTTGAAAAATTAAAAATATACCCAGTTGTAGAACGACGCGTTAATGTATCATTTGCAAAATCCGCATCTGTAAACCCAACTAAAAAGTTATTATCCGACTTACTATAAAGTATACCCAAATTTACTGTGCCCACAAGGTATCTGAGGACCTTTTTAATAGCATTCCAGTGTACTTCCGAATAATTATTCAAGAACCTACTCAAGAAACTAGTCGCAAACATAACATCAGGGCGTGACACTTGAGCCAAAAATAGAAGTGAACCAATTGCTTCTCTGTACGGGAAGGTTTTGTCTGATAGTTTTTCTTCTTGTTCATCCATTAATGAAGTTACAGAATGAGGATCTAATGGTACACTTATAGGTTTGGCATCAGTCATTCCGAAACGAGCAAGGATGCGCTTGATGTAATCTTTTTGATGAATGAAAATAGAATTATTTTCTTCAAAGCGCTCAATTTGCAATCCAACAAAAGATAATGACTTATTAACTGTAATTTCGAAGGATGATTTTAATACGCTAATGATTTCATCAATTGCATCTTGCGATTCGCTCATTAACAATCCATCATCTACATACAACGCTAAAAAGATCAGACTATCTTTAATCAATCCGCGATAAACACACGGATCAGCTAAACTGGGAACAAAATTAAAATCTTTTAAGAATGAATCAAACTTGGTATTCCATTGACGCGAAGATTGTTTTAAACCGTAGATTGATTTGAGAAGTTTACAAGCAAAATTTTCTTCTGCTACAATACCTTCGGGAATACGCATATAAATCGTTTCATTCAAATCGCCATGTAAAAACGCTGTTTTAATATCAAACTGTGTTAACTTCCAATTCTTTTGAACGGCCATTGCTAACAATACACGTATAGATTCGTACCTAGCTACTGGAGAGAAAATCTCTTCGTAATCAATCCCATTCTTCTGAGTGAAACCTTTTGCGCATAGACGAGCCTTAAATCTTGGGATTTCTTCAGATGACGAATTTTTTATCTTAAAAAACCACTTGCATCCCACTACAGTCTTTCCTGCTGGTAATGGTTCTAATTGCCACGTCCCATTTTTGCGATGTGATGACAATTCTTCTTGGATGGCCGCTTTCCAGTCACCTGAATTCGGTCCAGATACTGCTTCATCGTAAGTTTGTGGTTCTGCATACTCGATGAAATTCAGCTCGTAACGTGCAGGTCTCTGCAAAGAATTGCGATCTCGCAGTTGCCTACCTGAATTTTGGACAACATGATCTTGATTGTTGTTAGCGGGCTGAACTTCATCTTGATGAATTTCCTGGATCGGAACTTGATTTATTTGTTGAACTGGAAGAATATCTTGATTGTTTTGTGGAACAGGAATTTCTGGATTATTTGGACCGACTGGAACATTTCCAATTTCTTCTGAACTGTTAAAGGGAAGATAGCTTTCTTCGTTTTTTGGAACAGTCGAAGTAAGGCTTTCTTCGTTGAAGGAAACATCTCGGGAAACCATGAACTTCCCTGTTTTCAAGTCGAACAATCGGTAGTTCTTCGAATCTTGTTGATATCCCACGAAGATCATCTGTTTACTTTTCGGATCCCATTTTCTTCGAAGTTGTTTTGGAACATGAACAAAAGCTGTACAACCGAATATCTTCATGTGTCCAACTTCATTCTTCTTTCCAGTCCATGCTTCATATGGGACGACATTGTTCTTCGCAGCTGACGGAGTCCTGTTGTAAATATAAACTGCCGTGTTCATTACTTCGGCCCATAGTTTCTTCGGGAGATTCTTCGCATATAACATCGATCTTGCCTTTTCAACTAAGGTACGATTCTGTCTTTCAGAAGAACCGTTTTGTTCTGGAGTGAACGGAGCTGTGGTTTCCATCTTTATACCTTTTGAAACGAGATAATTCTTCATGTTGCTGTTAACATATTCAGTTCCATTGTCACAACGTAACGTTTTAATGGAACTTCCGAACTGGTTCACTATCAATGCATTGAACTCTTTGAATTTTTCAAAGACATCAGATTTATGCTTCATGAAGTAAATCTGCGTGTAACCCGACGAATCATCTTTGAAGATGACGTAGAATCTGGAACCGCCTATGGATTCTTCTTGCATGGGTCCACCGACATCTGAATGAATCAATTCACCTGGATTTGTACTTCTCGGAGCAACATTGTGAAAAGGCAGCCTATGTTGTTTACCCAATTGACATGCTTCGCAGAAAAATTCCATATCGTTAGGAATTTCCTCAATGTTGATGGCTCCTTGTTTCTTCATCTCACGTAAGATCTTCAAATTGACGTGTCCAAGACGTTCATGCCAAAGTTTCAACTGCGACAAAGTGACAGAATTGACCTCGAACCTTGGAATCGCTGTCATCTTCAAAAGATAAAGATTGTTGTCTTGTAAATCACCAGACATGATGATTTCTTTGCCCTTATAAATTATTGCTGAAGAATCCTTGTACTTGACTTCAAAATTGTTTCTCACACAAGCTCCCACTGAAACTAGATTCTTTTTGAGCTTTGGGACGAACAAAACATCTTGAAGTTTTCCATCGAACCATTCCCCTGAGACAAAACGTTTGATGTAAACGATACCACGACCTTCGACTTCACGTATAGTACCATCTCCAAATAAAACATATTCATTTTTGCATTCTTCAAATTCAGCAAACAAATGTCTTTGGAACGTCATGTGCTTTGAAGCTGCGCTGTCAAGAAACCACTTCTCGGATATATCCATGTTTTGTGAAAATGTCTCTGTAGATAAAGCACACATATTCTTGAAATTGCCGTTTTTATTCTGGTTATTTGGAGCAGGATTTTTGCTTTCTGAGAATAACCGTTTTCTACAGTCTTTAATCATATGTCCTTTTTTATGACAATAAAAGCACTCTACTTCTTGTTTCTTACTGAAAGACTGTTTCGGTTTTTTATAATTGTGTGATTTTTTATTCGGATTCTGAACGTTCACTGCAACCAATGCACTTGTAACATCATCAACTGATGTTAATCGAGATTCTTCTTTGATGAGACGTGTCGTCAAATTCTCAATGGTTTGTCTCTCTGCTTCGACACTGTCCCATGCGCTGACAAATGCATTGTACTTCGATGGCAAACTTCCGATTAGTTTGGCCATAATCATGTCATTAGATACATTTTCTCCTAAATCTATCAATTGTCTGGCCATATTTTCAACTTTTGCTATATGTTGAGCAACTGAATCTGATGAGGTCATTCTGTATTCATGGAAACGTGTCAACAGTAATAACTTATTCGAAGCACTGCGTTGTTCATGTAACGTAGATAACTTACTCCACATTTCGGCCGACGAATCGCACGTTAGAAGATACTCCAACTGACCAGGTTCCAAAGATGATTAAATAATGAACATCGCCTTTGCATCTTTCTTCTCCCAGATTTTCTTTTGCGCTGCATCCTCTGGCTTCAACTCTGTCTTCTCCACAATACCCAGGATATCATTAGCAATGAAGATCGCACGCATTTGAAATTTCCATGCTTGGAAGTTAACACCAGAAAACTTGGATACATTTCTTACGTCAATTAATTCGGACATATTGATACTTATTAGGAATAATTATTACGAAATTAAGATTCTAATAACCTTTCTAACTGCACTAAATAATTCTAATGTTCGAAAATGTTCTCAGGATTCTTAAAAGAACAGAATAAAGCACGAAATATTCACGAAAATCTTTTCTAAAATTTAAAGAACGTTCTCGAAGTACAAAATATTCACGAACTTTGTTTCGAATAGTCAAAGAATTTCTCGAAAGACGAATTATTACGAAAAAAATAACACTTTACGAAACTTGAAAATAAATTTACGTAATATGACGCAATTATACGAAACTTGAATATCACATTTCAGAATATGACGCAATTACACGAAACTTGAAAAAATCATATTTTAGAATATGACGCAATTAAACGAAACTTGAAAATCACATTTCAAAACATGACGCAATAACACGAAACTTGAAAAATCATATTTCAAAATATGACGCAATAACACGAAACTTGAAAAATCATATTTTAGACCATGACGTAACTTTACGAAATAACTGGATTGACCTCGGATTTACAAAAGACGAATTTTCAAATGGATTCACTAGTCACTTCGATTAAGCACTGAACATTCTCGAACACTTATTAATTCGCGATTACTGTGCCCATAACCTATTGAATATTTTGGGGCAGTGGTGAATTATAAACACAAAATATAACTTTAAATAAGAACACTGTATTTTAGACAAATATGAACATAATTGAAAATAGAAAGGTTACAATTACAAAAGAAACCGACGAAACAATTTTACACTACAAAAGTACTACTTGAGAACAAAACGAAGAAATAATTGTGTACTGAACCGCGGCGTGGCTCGACGTTGCGCACGCCGGTGCGCGCTGATTGGTTTCATACGCTCCAATCACGTGATATGAAAAGCGCGCTAAATCTAATTCTCAATAGAAACTAACGGTGAAGATGATCGGATTGACGGAGTAGTTGGTACCTACTCGATCATTCTAACATCTTCTTTTAAAGTACCACCGCGTTGTATACAATTGATTTCAGGTACAATATCGGATAAAAATTCTGATGACCTGACGGTTGTAGTCGAACCAGTCCAATTACCTATTAACGGATTACTAATAGCTCGAACCTTATGTTACGCCTCGAATATTAGGTTAAATATTGTAAATCTAACTAATGAAGAAATTGAATTAGATAAAAATACTGAAATTGCGCGCGCAGAAAAAGTAATCGTCGACGAAGAATTAAGTGATAATGAAAATGAAAATAAATGTATTGTAAATGAAAATGTAGGAACCGTAGCTAGCAATGGTAAAAAGGTTAAATCTAATAAAAAGTGAGGAAAAGGAAAAATATAGGTAAATACGTGGAAAATGTAATATTAAATGAGGAAAAGGTTAACCTTAGTGAAAATGATAATAGGGTAAAGGACCCTGGTATGTTACAAGTAAATAGGGGAACCATGAATTTTAACGGCAAAGTTAATAATGAAAACGTTACTGAAAATATTGAATTAGTGGCCACAGTTAATAAAGTTAATAAGGAATCAATTGATTTGAAGGTTAATGAATTAGAACATTTATCTGAAAAAGAGAAAACAAGGTTAAAGAAATTACTTTACGAATTTATTGAAATATTTGATGTAGGAAATGTTAAGTTGACACATACTTCTAAAATACAACATCGTATAATTACTACTTCTGAAACACCCATTACCAAAGCACCTTATCGTATACCCTTCGCTCAACGACAAGAACTTAAGAAACAAATTGATGAAATGTTAGAACAAGGAATTATTAGGGAATCAAATTCACCCTGGTCTGCTCCAGTAGTTATGGTACCGCGTAAAACAATTGATGGGGAAGTACAGCAAGTGAGGGTCTGTATTGACTATAGGGCTTTAAATGCCATAACGGTCAGGGAATATCTACCACTGCCAAATATTCAAGAAACGTTAGATCAAATAGGAGATTCGCTGTTTTTCACAACTTTAGACTTATTATCTGGTTATTGGCAGGTACCCGTTCATACTGATGATATTCCTAAGACTGCTTTCTCAACTATTGATGGTCATTATGAGTTCCTACGCATGCCATTTGGACTAATTAACGCCCCAGCAACTTTCCAGAAACTCATGAATACTACTTTGTCCGGAGTGACGTATGAACAGTGTCTAGTTTACCTTGACGACATAATTGTATTCGCTAAAAACTTTGATGAGCACCTAATAAGATTGAGAAATGTATTCAACAGGCTTAAAGAAGCAAATTTAAAACTAAAATTAAAAAAATGTACTTTTTTGGCTGAATCAGTAAAGTATCTGGGACACATTGTAAGTAAAGCTGGTACGCACCCAGACCCTGAAAAGACATCCATTGTTAAAACTTATCCTGTTCCAAAGTCTCCTAAAGAAATACGACAATTTTTAGGACTTATAGGTTTTTATCGTAGGTACATACAGGACTTTGCAAAATTAGCGGCCCCACTGACAGAACTGACTAGAAAGAATAAACAATTTATTTGGGAACAAAAACATCAAGAATCTTTTGACACACTTAGACAAAAATTAATTGAAGCACCTATTTTAGCACATCCAAATTTTAATGAGACTTTCATACTTTCTACGGACGCGTCGAAAACGGCCGTGGGAGCTATTTTAAGTCAAAACATAGACGGGGTTGAAAAACCAATAGCATATGCAGGGAGACAACTTAATAAAAATGAACGCAATTATACAATAACGGAATTAGAGTGTCTTGCAATTGTATATGGAATCAAACAATTTAGATGTTATCTTTATGGTAGGCAATTTACGGTAGTAACTGATCATCGTGCTCTAAAATGGCTTTTAACACTAAAAGATCCGACGTCTAGACTAGCCCGGTGGGCCCTACTTTTAAGTGAATACAGTTTTGACATACAGTACAGACCTGGAAAATTGCACAATAATGTTGATGCTCTAAGTAGAATTCCCATAGAAAATGTTAATTATGTTAGTTATTTACCCGTATGAAATAGAGAACTAATTAAAAACGAACAACAAAATGATAATTCTTTAAAAATTATTTTTGAAACTCTAAAAACAAATCCGGAATCTTCAGAATATTTCCTAGATGACGATAATATACTGTATAAAAAGGGGACTAAAAATGAACGTCACGATAGGTTAGTAGTCCCTACGTCACTTAGAACTAAATTTATACATGAATATCATGATTTACCATTTGCTTCTCATCAAGGTGTAATAAAAACTCTAAATTTAATGAAACAAAAATTTTATTGGCCTAATATGAATAAAGATATTGACTTGTACATTAAAACTTGTGACTCCTGTAACAGACGTAAAACAGTAAAAAATCGGAAACCTGCTCCATTACAAAATTTACCTATAGTGCATAAACCTATGGAAATGGTGAGTATTGATATTGTCGGTCCACTTCCAGTAACAGAAAAGTACAGAAATAAATATTTGTTGACATTTCAAGATTATTTTACTCGATATGTTGAAGCAATACCCTTAGAGGACCAAAAAGCAGAGACTGTAGCAAAAGCGTTTGTGACACAAATTATTTGTAGGCATGGTGTACCACGTAAATTACTGACTGACAGAGGCGCAAATTTCACCTCGGATCTTATGAAAAACATTTGTAAAGAATTAAAAATTGACAAAATTCAAACTACAGCCTATAATCCAAAATGCAATGGTATGGTGGAAAGATTTCACAGAGTTTTGAAAGATATGTTGTCTCATTTTATTAGTAAAAATCAAAGAAATTGGGATGAGATCTTACCATATGTACTATTTGCATACCGTACTTCAGTACATACTTCAACCGGTGAAACCCCATTTTTCCTTATGCACGGACGAGACGCAGAATTACCTTTTGACGATATTTTATGACCACGAAGACTAAAATATGACTATGCAGAAAATTATGCAACTGAAATGACAGCTAGATTACACCAAGCTTTTGACTATGTAGTGCAAAATCTTAAAAAGTCGGCTAAACAACGTGAAATACAGTATAATAAGAAAACCGCTGAAATTGAGTTTAATATAGGTGACAAAGTACTTCTTTATGACAACAGCCAAGTTATTGGTCAAAGTAAAAAACTTGCTCGTCCTTGGATTGGTCCGTTTAAAATTACAGAGAAGCTTAGTCCCGTAACATATCGTATTATAAACGAGAAAAATAAAAATACACAAGTAGTTAATGTTAATAGATTAAAATTGTACTTAGAAAGGAATGCCCAACATGATAGTTCTAATGTTAAAACAGTAAAAGAACCTGTAGAAGACGTTATTGTTAAACCTAAAATATATGCACCATTACAAATTAGAAATCTTGAAACCGACGAAATAGAAGAGGCCGAACCGATAATTTTACATAGAGACATGCACGAACATGACGAACAAGATGAACAGGTAGAATATGAACCTTGGATAGGAACCCCCATGTCATTAGATAATGAAAGATTTGATAATATAGTATTTGACGAGCGGTATGAACCAAATTTAGAAGAAATTAGGGAATCAGACAGTGAAAATGCCGAAACTTACGAGGACGTTAGACAATCCGATGATGACGAAATTAGAGAATCGGAATATGAAGAAGCTAGTGAATCATATGACGAAAGTAGGCCAGACGATGATAATAACGACCTAGATGACGGAAATGTTGAACAAGAAAGTGAAACAGGTGATAATGAATTGACTGATCAAGTTACACAACCTACTCATACGTATCGACTTAGAAGTCAAGGTTCAGTAGAAGAACACCCTTGGGTACTTAAAAAACGAATCTAAGTAATTGTCAAAATTAAGAAAAAAAGTAATAGAATCAATTTTACGGTAAAAGTGTAATAATTATGTAAAAATCTTGAAAAAAAAAAGAACAGAATTTATCTTATTGTAAAAATGTAATGATAATTGAAAGTTAAAAAAAAAAAATTGTAATTTAAAAATAAAGCGTATCACTTTTGTAAATTGTAGTTATAAAATAAGTACAAGTACTAATACTTTTCCTTTGTTTGAGGAAATATTGAACGAAACGAGCCTAATTACGACAAAAATTCAATACAATGGGTCCATGGTTACCACTACGTATGGTTTGGTGAAAATGACAAAAGCAGCTAGCCAGCTGATGTCAAGGTCGCTACCTAGGGGAAATCCAACTGTACAATTTCAAGTGGATACGAATCACTCGTACAGTCACTTCCCACCACTGTAAAATGTAAGCCAACATCGCTGTCGCATCAAAGGGAACCTTCGCTTATGCCGAATCAGTCAATTTCTCGGCAAAGTAAATTGTGGTTTCATCAAAAATGGTACTCATCATAACTGGCATAGTCACATATAGTCTCATGCCAAGGAGAAGCTCACGGAAATGTTTTTGGAACACGACTCAATGTTAGAGTCTAGTTTGTTCTTATTGGAGCAACCTTTATCGCTAGTATCGCTGTCAAAGTAAATTGTCAGTGAAACCATCATCAAAAAAAAAAAAAAAAAAAAAAATGGATGCCCAAGAAATCGCCCTGCAAGTAGCAAATCGTTGTCCAAAAACAAAATGCGTTCAGAAATGTCATCTTCGACAGTGTCATCATTACTGTTCACCGTAGTACCATGGTAGTAAAGTCAAAACACGAGTTGGAAACCTATAGTCATCGACTCCCCAATGGAAGTACGTCATGAACCACCCCCTTAGCAAACGCAAGTTATTCCCAAACCCGAAACGCCAAGAACAGACCCATGACCCAGATCAATTGAAGAGGCTCAATGAAATGGAAAAAATGAATTAAAGACTTAAATAATTGGACATTAAGTGTTATAGTTAAGATTTTAAAAAATAAAAAATAAAAAAAAGAAATGAGTACATAAGCGTATCTATGAAAATAATGTAGTTTTGGAAATGTTAACGGTGTTCCATTTTGAAGAAAAAAATTTATGAATTGAAATATTTTAATTGGTAACTATTTTGATTGTTTGAAGTATTTGACAATTTCTGACGAAAATACGTACATAAATACGCTTATGAATGAATTTTGAATTATTTTAAGGATTTCAAAAAAAAGTATTAAATAATAGAGTAATTGAGTAGAAAAAAAATCATTTAAATAGGGTTCTTGATCATAATTCAAATTTAAGATTTTTATTTGAATAAATCGATTTTTAATAGAAAGTAAAAGTAAATTGAATTTTTAATGAAAGAAATTATTTTAAGCCTGATATTGAATACAGGGATTTTTATTTAAATAACCCAAAAAACATGAAAGAAAACAATCTTTCATAAAAAGCAAGAGTACAGATATTTTTCTAATTTTCATACTTGTAAGGTATTTTATTATATTTCTTAGAAAGAAGATTTGATTTAAAAAAAAATATAATATATTTCAGCTAATTGATTAAAGTATAAAGAATTGCATTTGAGTATGATCTGGTTAAGGTATTATGTGAATGATTACATAATAAAATTAAAGGAAAGAAATTAGTAATCGTAATAGTGAAAAACAATTTAGTTTTTTTTAAAGTTGGAATAATTAGGCAGGGACTAATAATAATTTTTTTTAGAAAGAAATAAGGATTATTTTTATTTGAAACAATTAGATATTTACTTTAATTATATGTATTGTATTGTATTATGCATAATAAAAGTGAAGTTTTAAAATTTGAACTGTCACAAATAATTAATAGCAAACATTAAGGAGTAAAGAGAATTATCAAAAATCATGATTTGGATTTTTGAAAAAAATTATTCACTTTTGTTATGTCATGTATCTAATTAGGGATTTTAATTTTATTTTAAAAATTTTAGGTAATTTAAAAAAAAAAATTTTGTATTGAGCATGTATTCATATTTCTAATTGAAACTGAGATAGAATAAAAAGTTAATTTTTCTTTCCAAATCTGAACGAAAAATTAACTTTCATTTTAAGGGGGAGGAAGTGTAATATAATGCCCGCTACTGTACCCACTTCTTAACAATATAGTAATATATTGTAAACTTATTGTTGAACACAACTGTATCGATTAATCTAGAAAACGAATAGTTAAAAGTGGAATAAAGAAGTCTTTGATTAAATCGCTAAGTCAGCGAAACGTTAAAAATTGGAAATCGAACGATCAATGCGCGAGGCAAGGGGAATACCATAGCTTGCTTGGCTTGAGGCCCAGAGACGACGGGTCGATATATACATTGATTCCATAATTAGATTCAGTATTGAGACGTAGTAATGTACCTTTGAAGTGAAAAGCTATTAAGATCTCTTTGTGTTGTGCTTGTGTATCCCTCAGGAAGAGGTAATATGCATTTTCTTCCCTAATATTCTTATCCACATATGCAACCCGATTTGGTATATTTTATTTAAAATTTGATTAATTAATATTTTACTGGTTTCCTTTGGATATTTTCTTATAACTTGCAGAAGTTCGCCAACCCCACCCAATCGGCTTGCATACGTGGCAAATTAGATTATAAGTATTTTCACATTATTTTAACTTTTATTGATGAAACATTGTTTCTTTTATTGCAACTTTATTTAACCCAAAAATGGTAATAATTCTGTAATTCTATATTTTATTTTAGAATATATTTCTTTATTGTTAATCGTTAATTATTGAGTTATTCAATTTCCTACATTCACGTCTGGGTAGTTTTTCAGCCATTAACCGCGTCCCGAAATAAACAATATTTTAATTCTAAATATATTTAATTAAATACGGCTATTGCTACCACCTTTTACAACTAACTTCAATATTTTACAACACGAGGAAAGCGTGCTACCGCGTAAAATTCCTCTTGAGCTCGCTGCTGATCATTAATGCTATTTGGGAATTTTATATACTCCCTAGCTCTGTTAGCTATTATTTGTGTAACTTTTTTTATTATTCTACGTGCCGTCGAACGATGAATCCCCAAGAAATCACCACCCATCAAATATGTCCCCCCAGTAGCATAATAACGTAATGTTAATAGTAATTTCTCCCTTGGTAATATGGAAAAACTTTTGAAAATACAAATTTTTTTTATTTAGAAACGAAAAATTATAGATAACAAATTTGCTAGTATTTAGTAAAACTACATACTTTTCTGCTAAATTTTCTATTTCATCTTTAATACTATTAAGAAGAATATTGAAAGTTTGCTTTTTTAAACGGAATCTTTCAAAAAAGTCGTTATCATCTAAATTATCGTAAAAATTTTTCCTTTCGTGAATTACATATCTCCTTGGCTGTTCCAATTCATCTTCCTCCGAAGAAATTTCATCAATTTCTGAAGCAATAGTCAATTTTATTATTGCTGACAATAAACCTTTTGCCACGGTTGAAGGAAAAGGATTTTTGGCTTTAATGAAGGAAGTGGTTCCGCTTTATAAAGTGCCAAGCCGAGAAACAATTAAATCAAGAATTGATGATAAATACGAAGCTTTGGTAGATATTTTCAAAAACTATCTTCAACGAGCTGAAAACTATTGTTTAACGTATGATACATGGACGGAGACCATGCAAAACAAATCATTTTTGGGTGTTACAATTCATTTTCTGGATAAATTTAAACTTTTAAGTGGAAATGTGGGAGTAATAGAATTATATGAGAGTCACACAGCTGAATATTTGGAGACAGAACTTAAGAAACTCATGTTTGATTGGGGAATTTGTGCAGAAAAGGTTACAGCCGTTGTTACGGACAACGACAGCACGATGATGAAACTGAATCGAATTTTATTCGGTGAAAAAAATATTATACCCTGTTTTGCACATACCATAAATTTAGTCGTGGTACCTTCCTTAGATAAGTCCCCTGAAGTTGTAGCATTAGTAAGCCGAGTTCGAGAGATAGTCAAATTTGTAAAAAAAAGTGTTAATACTAGCGATAAACTGCGCAAAAGACAGATGGATGCTGGTATATCTGAAGGTAAAGTAAAGAAATTGATACTTGATGTGAAAACACGTTGGAACTCGTGTTTTCTACATGCTAGAACGTTTTGTTGAATTAGCTCCAATAATAAGCGAAGTATTGCTTACTTGTCCTGAAGCCCCTTCCATGATTACTGGTTCTGAATTAAATTGCGTCAAAGAAGTTATTGAACTTTTACTAGCTTATGAGATCTTGACTAAAGAAGTTTCAGCCGACACATACGTAACCGTAAGCAAAGTGATTCCATTAGTCATCTGTGTGTTCGACTCTTTAAATAATATGATACCAAAAAACGCCGCTGTTTTACAACTCAAAATTGAATTAGAGAAACAAATGACAAAAAGATTCGACAAATTGGAACATAACTCTATTATGGCATTAGCAACAGTTTTGGATCCCCGATTTAAATTATTACACTTCAAAGATCCGCTAACAAAAAGCAAAGTTCTTAATTATTTGAATACATTTATAAAAAGTAATACGAATAATTCTAGTAATCGAATTGAGTCTTCCGATGAGTCAGAAAAAGATGAAAAGTGTTTTGATATCTGGAAATATCACAAGCAATTGGCTCACAAAAACATAAAAAATAGACACTTAAACAGCTCTGAAAGAGTTGAAAACGAAGTTCGAGTATACACGGGATCCCCAGTTGCATCTATTAAACAAAATCCTGTAGAGTTATGGGATGAAATGTGCAGTTTATTCCCAGGACTACACAAATTGGCACTGAAATATTTGCCTATAGGTGCCACTTCCGTTCCAAGTGAACGTCTTTTTTCAAAGGTTGGTGCCACAGTTACTAAAGAACGGAATAGATTGACAGGGAAACGTTTGTCAAAATTACTTTTTTTAAATTCAGTCCTTTCTAATAGGGTACTTGACTGTAATTAAAAAATGATTCTAAATGCTTTGTTTTTACGTATTAGCTAATTAATTTTTAATAAATTTTTGAAAATCGTAAAAAAACACTGTTTAATTTTAATTGAATAAATTGGCGCGAAAAACGATTCACCATGGTGACGTATGCGATGACTTCACATTTTGATGTAAGCAAATATTAATGTGTTCGCACTACTGTAACGTTAGGAAACGTTTTGCAACATAAAATGTATTTTCAATAGATGTTAGTCTTTTTGTTTTGTAACATTTACAATTACTTACATATTGTGTCCAGTGGAAATAATATTTAACACACGTGTAAAAATTATGCATTAAACTATAGTAACTATTTACATCATTTACATGTTCCTTATCTATGATATTTGTCATATTTCTACAAAATATGACGTCATTTTAATGTAACGGCGCGTTTTTACTCATTTAAATGAAGGTTAAGAATTTATCATTTTCAAAATAGAATTTTTAAATGACTAAATAATATTTTTATATTTATGACTAATACATAAAATTATTTAATATTTAAAACAAATTTTGAATAGTCAGGTACCCTATTATAAATAAATAATAATAAATATATCTGTTATGTAAAATTTCCTTTGTACTTAATTCTCAATAAATTTCGTACTGCTATGTATGATTCTCAATTTTTTTCTCTAAAATACTAGTTTTTGCATATTGTGTTCGATTATTTGGTAAATTAAGCTAAAAATCCCTAAAAAAAACATCGATGTTTGCAAACATCGATGTTTTTAAAGCGATGTTTTGACATCGATGTTTTCTTTTTCAAAATATCGATGTATCGATACATCGATATTTTTAAGACCGATGTTTGCATCCCTATTCATGATCCGAGTGCGAAACTTCATAAATCTAAGAAGTTAACACGACCCTGGGAGGGTCCGTACCGAATTATGGAGAAAAAGGGACCAGTTACTGTAAAAATCAAACAAGTGTACGGGTCTAAATCTGAAGTAGTGCACGTAAATCGAATAAAACGTTATCAAGGGGAAATAAACTCGTTAGACGATGGAGCCGCAGATGAAGAATACGAGGACACCATAGATAGAGAAGGGGAAAATGGGGATACTCAAGGAGTAGGAAGAGACGAAGGTGAATCTTTACCTCCATTACGAATCGACATAGATCTGGAAGAGGCACGAGAAGAAGCAGATCGTGCTGAGGTGAGAAGGGACGTCGACGACGAAGATTCAGGCGAAAATGAAATTAATCAACAAAGGGATATGGGAGAAAATGGAAATCGAGGAGCACAAGGTGCAACACCTCCATATACAACCAGACGCCACGGGCCAGTACCCGATCATCCATGGGTACTGCCCAGAAGAATTTAAGTGAGAAGGACACTAATTTTTTTTTAGTTAACGCTAACTGTGCATTGAACTTTTTAAAACAGGGATTTATTCTTTACATTTTTTTTTTTTTTGGAATTACTAATTTGGGCTTTATCGGGATATTTCGTTAAGCAGTTTTTTTTTTATATAAATATCAGTATACTTAAACATATAAATTGTAAAGTATTTAATTCTAGTTGTAGTATATAATTTGTTGACGGAAAGGAGTGCTTACTAAAATAAAGTTTTTGTTGTTGTTTTGTTTCGGAAAAGTTGACCACTTCGTAAAGCGATCATCTTTTTTTAAGGGGGGAGCATTGTAACGAACGGATCTTTATTATCAATATTTATGTTCTAGTATTGTGTTGTTGTAATATTTCAATATTTTTATTTACGTTGTTTATTTACAAATTTTTGTTGAAGTATGCACACAAATAACATAAACTTGTATTATTATTATTATTTCTGTAAAATGCATATTTCAGCAAAATATTTTACTATAAAAGATTCGTTCGTTCGGTCCAAGGGTAGTCAAGGCAGGCCACTCAACACCGTTAGATAGCCTTGGCTCCCAAGGAGTCCAGTCCGAGGTCAGTTTCATATACATACGCAAAAAGGGTACGCATTTCTTTCTCTAAAAGTAATTTCTTTATATTTTATTTATTATTTAATTGTAATGCTATTAATAAACTGTGATATTTTGTTTCTTTTTATCTATATATAATGTTTGTTTCACTCCCCCTCAGCACCTCAAAATCCTCGAATTGGGCGTAATTAACGAGTTCGGACCTCAACGCCTCTTGCCAAGGATAATATCCTTTAAGGCACCCGGCTAACGTTAACAGTAAACATCCACAAATATGAGTTCGTTATGATTTCATACTGTACTTCCTTTTTAATCAAAATTGCAAGACCACCACTGTGTCTACCACGAGAACAGTCTCTAACAGCTTTACTTGATAATATGTTGAAATCTGCGGGATATGATCCAGAGTGTGGAGGAAATGGGAGCCAGATTTCAGCAAGACAAATGATGTCAAATTCATTTAGGTTTGTTTCATGTTGCAACTCACTGAATTTATGGTATCCTTGGCAGTTCCAAAATATGACGTTGATTTTCTTTGTCGATGCTAGTTTTTTTGATTTTTTACAGATTTAAACTCGGAGAAGGACTGAGATCTTGGTATGTCTTGCTTATTGCCGGACATATATTTATCCAGGGGGCCACTTTGCATCAATGAGTTTAATTTCGGTTTTTTACTTGAATTTTCACTACTTGCGACAAGTGTAGATTGAAATAATTGTATAGGCTCTTCATCATTTTGGGATGTATCAAGACAATTGACACGCTTTTTCTCATTTTTCTTCGATAAATTGAGATCCAGTTTCTTCAGTTCTTCTAGTGTGAACCACTTCCCATTTAGATATAACCGATCATATTTGATGGACACATTATGATTTTCATTTTTAAACTTTACGTAAAATTCTCTAAGTTCGGACCTTATTTTTCGAATTTCAGGAAGCAAATCTTCATTTATCGGAAACTGCTTTCCAGTGAGTTTTGATCTGGCTTGCCATACAGTGTTACGATATTTTAATGATGAGAATGAGACTAGAATCGGTCGAGTTTTACTCGAATTCTTACTTCCAAGACGCATTGATTTTACAATGATATCAGAAGAAAATTGAATATCCATATTGTCTTTAAAAAATTAAGCAGTGTTTCCTCTAATGTTATAGAGTTTTCAGAATAAGATTCACACCGTGTATTAAAAGATTACACTTTCTAAATTCGGTTTCAAATATGCGAATTTTTTTTTTCTTGGGAATTAATTATATTTAATAGCATTAAATTTTCACGTTTAATATCGCTTATATCAGTTTCTAGGCGGTTTATTTTATCAAAAAAAGTTTTACATGACTCGTTATTTTTCTCAATTTTATTGTCCAAATTGTTTAATTTCGAATTCATTTCATTTAATAATTTTAAAATATCCGTAACTTCTGTCATTTTTCAGGGATATTTAAGTATATATTTATGAATGAATTTTTATTGTTATGACCGATTTATTTTAAAACTTATATTTTAATGGGGAACAAGTCAGGTGGCGTGTTTCTTAAAAATGCCAATAGGTGGCGCGCGTGTAACGAGTGCTCGTCTCGCGGACAAGTTTAAATGCCACTACATTGGCTTATTGTTAAAATTGTCTCCACTGATTAAAAAGATTCGTGAATCATGTCCAAAGAAAAAAATAATCAGGACTATGGGAACTGGTTAATAAAAGATTTATCTGCAGAATTGAAGCGGAGAAACTTGAAGTGTTCTGGAAAAAAAGCTGTTTTAGTGGAGAGGTTATATTTTATGATTGTTTACAAAGTGACACAAATCTGTACTTTGTTGTCGTTAAGTTTTGATGGAGATGAAACTAAATTGAAGTAAAATAATAAATATTTAAGTTTCAATTATTTTCGTAATTTATTTATTTAGAATAATTTATTTCTTTACTTGATATTTTAAGTTTTGTTATTCGGAGTAAAGTGAATGTGTTAAATTGAAGTACATTTTTTGCCAACATATTGAAAGCAACACATTCAAATTTTTTTTGTATTCTTTTATTTATAAATTTCATTTTTGTTATTTTAGATTGCGCAATAATGACTTGGATAGTTTTCAAGTCAATGTCGACACTGAAGATTATGTTTTCCAGGGCCCAGATTTGACTTCGTACAGAGACTTAAATTCTAATGCAACAATTAACGTCGATTCACGTTTCCTTGAAGAGTATATCAAACAATTTGATAACTCGTACAAAGAAAAAGGATTCAACATGTACAAAGAGAAATATTTACTGACGTTAAGAAAGTCAGTCGCGAATGATTGTGATTTCTTTGTTGGTCGTGTCGCTTCTGAATATCGCAAGCAAGTGGTTTATTCGGTTAATGTCAAATTTTCGAACAACGGTTTTGTATCAGAAGTGGAATGTGAGTGCGCAGCTGGAACAGGACCCGTCGCTTTTTGCAAGCATACATGCGTGGTGTTTGAGGCGATAAGAGATTTTGCTCAACATAAACGTTTGCTATTACGAGAGACATGCACGTCTCGTTTACAAACGTTTCATACCTCAAAACCGTACACGGGATCTCCGAAGAAAACAAAGCAGCTGGTGTTATCAAACAAACTTAATTTTAAGTCACTGGATTGGGATCCGAGACCAGCTGTGTACCGAACCGATGACCAGGATTATTGTACTACTTTTAGAAATAAATGCATCTCTTATGCAGCTTATTTCAAAGATCAAATTCCAATTTTGCAAACCTATCAACCTGCAAACCTGAAGGCCGTTTTCAATGACCACGACTACACAGAGGATCATCCAGAAACTTCATTTTTGAAAGAGTACAATTTAAGTGAAATATCGTACGAGGAGATAGCTAGGATCGAGAATAGTACACGCGGTCAATCAGCTTGCAAGGAGTGGCGTCTTCAGCGCAGCATGAGACTCACCAGTTTCATGTTTGGACCAATCATCACATCTCCTGACAAAACAAAAATGACAACCGACTTATTGTGCCCGAAAAATATTGATCGTCTTGCTCCTATCGCTCATGGAAAACGATACGAACCTGAGGCTCGCGCGGAATTTGTAAAGTTGACAGAACTTCCAGTTGCTGCATGCGGAACTTTTGTGTCGAAACATCATCCATTTTTATCATCGTCTCCTGATGGTCTGGTTGGAAAGGACGCCACGCTTGAGATAAAATGTCCGTACCAAGCGAGGAATAAAAAAATTACGATGCAATCAGTTGATTATTTATACATGTGTGAAAATGATTGCTCGTTGAAGTTGGATGAAAATCACCGATATTTTTATCAAGTTCAGGGACAGATGTATTGTGCTGAAAAATTGATAACATATTTTGTTGTTTACACTATAAAAGATATCTTGGTTTTAGAGATCAGAAGAGATGATGATTTTATCGATAGTATGGTGGCACAACTTAACAAGTTTTTTCATGAACATTTTAAACAGGCTATTTTAGATAGGTTCTTGTATAAAACTGCTAGATAAACTTTTATTAACTCAAAAAATTATAACTCTTGTTTTGTTTGTCAATTCAGATTTATTAAGAATATAATAAGTGTATAAAAAGTTAATAAAAATGTTGTATACATTAAATCATTAAACATTTACATCTATGCATCGTTTCCGACAATTTTTTTTCGAAAATTACACAGCATGAAACATACAAACGAAATTTCATCGGCTAAATAAATTTCACTTTTTTTTAAAGGACCTTTCAAAATAGTGTACGTTTTGGCTAGGCCAATGATTCTTTCTATGTGAGCTCTTTTACTGGCTATTTTTCTGTCTCGGCTAAGAACATTTGGAGAAATTCTATTTCTTTTACGAAAGTACGTAGGAACGTTAATGTGAACGCGATAAGGTGCTAGAAGGTCGTCTATATCGAATCCTTTGTCTGCCATTATATGATCTCCTGGTTCAAATTTTTGTGCCAAGTCTACTCGCTCAACAATTTGCCGATCACTTGCCGATCCACCAAAACTTGGTGAAACGTATGTTACCAATCCACCGGGGCTCGAACCTACTACTACCTTCACGGTATTTTTATGTTTATATTGGGAAAATGTGCTTTGTTGAGCAATTGGAAGACTTGGCCTAAAAATTGGAATTTCGGTTCCGTCTATAATAACTCGCGTATCAGGATATTTGCTATAAAAATCGTTCGGAGAGTAAAAGTTAACCAACTCTTTAGATGGCCAGATATTTATTCTTCGCCATTGTAAGTTCATGAATTTGATCCACGTGACTGCTATATTGTGAGCTTGTTTTTCAGTGATTTTGAACATTACACCTAAATCATAAAAAGTTCTGTGTAAACGCAAATAGATCAAGGTCAAAAAAAACTGATCAATCTCGATAATTTTACTCGGAGGTTTTTTGTTATTGTAGTAAGTTAAATGGAATCTCGAAGGGCCCAACGTTTCAAATACAAATTGAAATTTTGAAAAGTGTTCCAACCCGGTGTAATGATGTAGGCTTTTTTTGTCATTTACAAAATCATACACGCTAAAAAAAGTATGCTGTGTTTGTATTCTCTGATTAAACGATAGTAACTTTTCAGTCTGGGTTTCAGTAGATTTGCTACTATTTAAACTAACGTTTTGAGTGCACTGTATCTCTACATCACGAAATCGTTTTTCACTCGAAAAATTGTCATTTGAAGAATCGCTCTCAATTACATTGACACCCGTTTCGCTAAATTGTACTTCATTTGAACGTTTACACAGACTAAAAATTTTGTCCTTGTTTTCATAATCCGAAACTTGCGCCAAAGAATCGAGTACAATTTCAGTCGCACTGACGTCCAAGCTGGCCGTTTGGGTCGCATCGACGTTCAAGCTGGCCGTTTGGGTCGCACCGACGCCCACACTGGCAGCTTCAGTGCTCGACGTTCCAAATAATTCATCAAGCTTACTTCTTTTCCTCTCGAATACCGAAGGCACTACCCCCTCTTTTAAATGACATGTCATGAGTAGATCGCCTAAAATATAAAAGTGCTATGTTAAAAACTATTAAAAACAACGATTAAATATTTGTATTTAAATGTTATTCAATTGTTGTTATTGTAAGCATTCTGATTTGTTCGCCTGTTTAGAAGATTTCATTTATATGTGTAGAATTATTTTTCTCTCACGTACCTTCGCATCCAGTTGTTTTAAAATCTTCACTACGAAAATGTTTTCGGCACACCACGCTCGAATCAGTTGGTTGCCAGTTTGGATCACGATCAATGGCTTTTACCCAAGCCGATCGCAACTTCTTATCTTTTGGAAACTTGAAGCCTCCATTTTCACCGCAACGAAAAACAGAACATCGAGTCATTGTGTCACAATGCTTTATTACTTTAATTGTAATGAACCAATGATTAACAATTTTTCAGAGGTTATGTTGTGACAGTTGTCAGATTGCAACGCATTTAAAGTGTCCGCGAGACGAGCACTCGTTACACGCGCGCCACCTATTGGCATTTTTAAGAAACACGCCACCTGACTTGTTCCCCATTAAACGTAGGCTTTATGTATTGGGATGCAACAGTTTTAGTTTCTTATCTGATTTGTTTTCTGTATTGTAAATAGTATCAGTTACAGACACTTAAATTAAGCATGTACACAGGTTTATAACTGTTTTTAATAATATATGTTAAACAATGTCTGAATAGTTACAACTGTATATTGAATTTTATTAAAGGATTATTATATAACACTATAAATGAACAAAATTATTTATTTCAGTTTTCACTTTTTATATTTAAAATTAATTTTTTAATATTCACGAGCACGGATTAAATTAATAAACGTTAAAGAGAAACTGATATATTATTACATTTAATAAGAAAGTATCAAAAATTCACTAGTCCATTCACAAATAATTTGTAAGTACAGAGCTACATAAAAACACGTCCTCACACTACAGCTGCCGAATGATCTCTCCATTTGATATATGTATTTGAGCAATAAACCTGAAATAAAATTAACGAACTGGCTTTTTTCGTAAACAATCCCATTTTGCGACCATTACTATTAGGTGACTAACATCAACTGTAAAAAAAACATGCCGGAATTTGTGTATTCTAACACTCGGTTGATTTAATTTTCCTAATGAAAATGCTCTCGTTAGAGCAATTAACATAGCTTTTCCGAAATCACATGTTACAATTCGCGGTATAGGAGCACCTAATTTTATAATTTCTGAAAAAGATGTGATTAAAAATGCGTCTTATTTCGAAGAAATCATTTGGAAAACTGGTATACTTGAATTATTATTATAGTCAAATGCAAAAACACATTGATATAAAAAAAAATATGAGCAGATGTCATATTTCCATGCACAATTAACTGTACACTACCGATGTAACTTTACATTAACTAACACTACCAGTGACATTAACTGTCATGTAGCTTTCCGTAGAGCGGTATCCTAATTTGTACATTTCTAATTGTTTCTTTAACCAGTACATGTAATAAAGAGTCTATTTCTATTGCATGTATTGAACCATAAATTAATAACTGCATTGGTTTCTTTCAATCCAATGATTCTGTCTACTTTCTCTTACTACACTTTGCGTAAAACGTGCTCATTTGGTATAGTTGGAGGTATTTTATTACCAAATTTCATTAATGATTTTGCTTTTTGAGCTTGCCAAATCGATGCAGGTTTATTAGCCTCAATTAAGTGAGTAGCAATATTCTGGCTCAAATATTCAGTCAAAGATCTTTTTCGTTTATGAATGACTTTCATGTTCAAAATATTTTTCAAAATTCGAAAACACAATCTCTCTTGGCAGTCGATTTTGAGGATAATTTACCATCTATAATAGCACTGCATTCGGTACAATATCCTTTAATTTGCACACAGCATGATGCAGATGGACGTTTATAATTTCTACCACTTTTAAGCATAACAGTACATGGAATATCAGTTTGAAAAGAAATTTTTTTACTATAATATGTGTCTATACATGTCTTTTGAGCGTTATGTATTTTTTATCGCCATAAGCAAGGAATTCAGGTTTCACTTCTTTCCATTTCTCTGGGGAATACTATAAAAACGTAAAACTTTCGATAAAAAGATTCCCCGATTATTACACAATATTGTATAGATATGCTTCGGCGTAATGACGCTCTTCTGACTTTTTATTTCATCTGAAATTTTGATGTAAACAGCACCACTTGGTGGTAAAAGTTTCGCAGTTGGAATTTTTAATCTCTTTGTCATACATATTTGTTATTTTTCTAAGTTGTGTTGTTGTATATTGAAATAAAAAAGGAATTTTTATGAAAGAAGTTAGTCTTAGAATCAAATACACTTTTAACTCGTTGTAAGCAACAATAAAAAAGATTGAAATAGAATTATATACCTTACTCTTTTTAGATAATAAAATTCGTATACAGGGTGTAAAGTAAATAAGTTTCATCCTTTTGAGAGATGGTTTATCTCGGTGTAAAATTGCCGAAGACATAAAAATTTTTTCGGAATTCGCTATCTGAGAAAATCGCATCCCAGCCAGCTCATCGTTTAATATGAATTTCTCTGAATACGCCTCTGACCAAACTAAAATTATTCGCACCCTGTATAATAAAAATTTTTTAAAAATAAAAATAAATTTTTTTTTTATTTTACGACAATATGTAAACATCTGCCGACTTTTGAATTGATAGGTACTGTATAGTAAAAAAAAAAACCGAACACTGCTTTTCATAAATTTTGGTTAAAATATGTTTGAAATATTTTTGTATGTTTTTATTTCACAGGACGTTATGAATATTGCAAGAACCGTAACTCTGGTATTGTTGCATTTCTTTAATTACAAATATTTAGTTGCATTACTTTAATTACAAGTATTAATTTAATTAAAAATTACATTAAAAATTACACTTGAATTTTTAAACAAACCAAAATAAACACTTTCCTTTAACTGTCATAAAACATTGTTGTTAATATTGTTGGTACACAACACAGATTAAAAAGTGAATTTTTATTCATAAGTGAGTAACTTTAGCGGAAAACTGTAACAGAGAATTCCAAACTTCGGCATTAATTATCATTATTGTACAATTATTTTACCAAATTTGTTCTATTATACCAACAAGCTGAAACAAAACACATTTAAAAATTTACGTACTATAAACATACATAGTAGTCCGTCTATTGTGTAAGCAAATATACAGTAAGGTAAATGTCCCAAATTCCGACACTTTAAGGAAGAACCAAACATATTTTCCTAAAATAATTTAAAATTCGTTGGAAAGGCTGAAAGTCTTTTGTCAACAACCAGACCAAAATTTTTACTTTAGATAAATTATCACTTAAGAAAAATAGAAAGATAAAATACAAAAAATAAGAATTTTTGTACTACTGCAATGGCACATAATTTCGACATCTACCATAAGAACTTAGCTCTAAATTCAATACCTTTGTGAACTTATTTTCGTGTTTTTAAATTCAACAGTGTCCATAATTTTGACTATAAACGCTTTAGCTCAAATAAAAAAGAAAAAAAAATGATAAAGATGCATTTAAGTATAATTTATTGAAAAATTGCTTTATTTATTACACGTACATATTAGTTAATAATGTACTTTTCCAATTTCTGCTAATATGAAAATTAATACTGTTTTGTTGTATATTTCGCAAAATAACTAATTGATCATTAATTTTAATACAATATTTGTTAAAAATAAATCGAAATATACAAAACTAACGTTTTAAAAGCAGAATTTTTTTAAATTCTTTAAAATAATATAAACGTTTGATTTTAAGACACTGTCTGATTTTGGGTCATTTACCTTATCTATTGATTCATTCAAATTGATAAATATTCCTTTTCATTTCCCAGTGTGTCAAAATCGTCAAAACATTTTTTTTAAATATGTAAACAATTACAGACATGCTCACATACATATGTACTTGGGGATTCACAGACAATCATGATGATATCATCACATCAACCATTGATAATCAAGGAGTTGGCCAAGTGCGTATTTAACACACATTAAGCCGAGTTCCTGAGTTATTTGCGTTTTTGTATTTTTGGAGATAAAATACATCGCATAGCATATTTTTTTACGGTTTACTGTGAAAATAAATAAATATATTTGTACTTGTGTTACTTAAGGGTCAATTAAGTGGTAATTGGATTCCTTACAAACCACATGGACTTCGACATACAATATTTCTGAAACAAGGTGTAAAGATTAGAAGTTGTTAAAAGAACCTTAACTTGATTTTAAAAGATTTTTTTAATGATATGCTGCAAACAATTATTTTTGAAGGAACTTACGAAAAAAAATTTTCGTAAGTTCTCTTCTCTTCTAAATTTCTCTTAATAATTTTGATTTGAATTTTTGGAAATGTTATCTAATATCAGAATATACTTTGACGTAAAATTTCACTTACTGAGTGTACTAAAAGTGTTTATGCCCAGCTTTAAATACGGAAGATGGGTACCATAAGAAATTAAGAAAGAAATTGTTTTACTGACGGTTAATTGAGATATCTATCTGTAGCATGTATTGTATTTACAAAATTTCGTTTTCATACATGCAAAAGCGTGGAAATTCTGAAAATGTTACAATCAAAAAATTATAAGAACTTCCAGAGTTCTTCGGAACCCTAATTTTTGAAAATTATTTTTTAAAGACATACATAAACATAATATTTTATTACCTGTCAAACTGAAGAATATATTTATGTGTTTTGGAAACACCAGTAACCTATTTATTTTATTTATAAGTATGTATATGCATTTGTAGTTGAATGTGTATGTGTGATTATGTGAATATGTGATCCAGAATAAAGATGGAACAATGTGATTGTTGCATGAATTAACTGTGTGAAAATAAATTAGCGATTTATAATTTTTTTAAATCAAAGTATTAAAATTAAAAGTATGTGTATGTGCGTGAATAATAAACCAATTGTATATTTTAGAAATGTTTTAAAATTTAATTGTTGTGTCATAAAAATACTTCAACTTAACGTACTTGCTCTGAGATAGTCAGGTACAAAAGTTTATCTCAGCAAAAAAACTTTATTTTATCAAAAATTAAATAATGTATTGATATTCTTCAGTTATTATATTTGTATACCACTTGTTTTTTGTATTTCCGCGCACTTATATTGTAGCAATTTAAAAGAATTGTTGAAAAAATGTTGTAAAAACGTAGTAAAATGATGTTTTTAAATTATATTTCAAAATCGGCGTGGTCAATAATTTTTATTTCTTATTAAATATGGTTTGTAACTTTGTATTAAATAACATTCAATTTTTATCAAATTCCTTTGACACGTTTTCATTTTATTCTAAAAAAATAGAATTTTCCCATAAGAACCCGTGTTAAAATTACAAAACTTTGAAATCGTTTTTCTCAAAATTGGGGTGGTCAATTTTTTTTTCGGTAAGGGCTCGTATTATTGGTATTGGAGAAAATAAATATCTAGTGAACTTTGTTAAATTTCCAAATAATTTAATGAGATTTGACGAAATCGATCTATTTGATATGTGACGTAAATTGTCTCATTAAAAATTATGTTTAAATTTTTATGGACACTACTGTATAACTATTTTCAAAAGATTCCGTAAACAAGCAGGTAAAAATATTTTGTTGACAAAAAAATTTACATTCAAAAAAGCAAAGGAAAAAAATGATAAGTAATCAGAGCCTGATTAAGTTTTTTTTTCTAGGGGCCATTTTTTAACACGTTTTTGACAATCGAAAATTTCTGAAATGAAACTTGATCGGTAAAATTTAACTAGCAATACTTAATTAGTAGACTGAGACCTTTCTCTCTTGCAAATTATGAAACTTATTTACTTCACACCCTGTATATGTAAAAAGGGTAAGGCATATGATTCTGTTTCATTTTTTATGTTGCTTACGAATCAAAAGTGTATTACATATCAATACTTATTGTTAATACAATCTATTTAATAAAGTATTGTTAATTATCAGTGTAAATACATGAAAGTACGTTCAAAAGTTAAATAAATAGGTATTTTGGCTTCGTGATTATTGGAGTGTACTATGTGCCTATGTACTTGTTTCAAGATATTTAACATAAAATTTTCAAATGTTGTTTTCTTATTATCTATTAGTTACCGTGGTAGTTTAAGGCGTTTAAAATAAAATGTATTGAAATTTTTACTCTCTATCAAATTTTCCTTATTTGTTTGTTGTTGTTGTAATCCTTTTTTTAGCTATAAAAAAATTAATAAGTGGGAGATAAAACATTACAGTGTTTAAACATTGTAATTAAGTGGCATATTATACAAAGCAATATTAATTTATTCTCTATTTAATAATAACTATAATATAAAAATTAAAATTAAAATATTAGTAAATTTATATATTACAGTAGACTCTTGTTTTAAAGTGGTTTATACCAAAGGGTTTTGATTAAACTTGATCCGGAATGATAAACTTGAACTAAATAAAAGAAAAATTTATACTTAAACAAAATTCATGCGCGTAAAATGAATACTTTTTGTCAAAATTTAGCCATATAAAACGAAGATTTACTGTAAAGATCAGGGCCGTAACGACCACCGGGGCCCCCGATAGAGGGGCATAATTGCGTACTACTTCCGAAAAACGTATTTTTTATATATTTAAAAATCAACGAAAATTTTATAATAAAAATATAAAAAACTAGAGACTGAATTTTGAACTTAAAAAATATACGATAAAAATATTTTTAAGACAAATAAGCTTATACAAAATCATAAAGAAATATAATTTTCTTACGTCAATAATTGTTGCTCGGGAGTGAGTCATTGCCCAGCCGGATGTTTGAGATAAACGATAAACATACTACTGTAACCGGAAGTGCACAGGTGTTCCCACGACATCGAAAGACGTCTGCGTTGCCAAACTTTGCTAAGATAAAAAATAATCTTGGCAATACTGTATAGTGTTTGCTTCTCGTCATTACCTCTCAGTACGTGGTTGTGATAGGACATTCGGGACTAATCGTGACTAAGTTGTTTGTGCTGTAATTTACTCAGTTTTTGCGATCGACCTCTTCCTAAAGTGTGTGCTAGTGTGCTAGTTATAATGAAACGGTCATATTTAAGTGGAAGTAAAAAAAGACAACTTAAGAAAAGAAGAGATGAAGAGTGTGCAAAAAATTCAAAGTTATCCCAATGGCTGGGTAGCGCCAGTGCAAGTCATTCATCAAGTGATACTAACAATACAGGTAAATTATCGTATTTCAAATAATACTCTAGGCTTAATTTTTAAGATTGTATTGCCAGAATTCTACATTTTTCTGCTACTCAGATAAAATTTAATTCATAAAAAGTGGTTTCAGTATTCCGCTAAGATCTTGCTTTTACTGCATTAATAATTAATTGTCATGAATGCTACAGTAGTATCGCTACAGTTTGATATATATTTTTTAAATTTAGAATGTTTCAACTCTTGAGTTAGTTACAACTAAATTTTGGCAATGGCAAACGATTTCTATACCGAACAGTTTTTTAGGACCTTGATCAAATTAAGGTAAATATTGTAAATTGAATAAAAACCTTCGCGGAATCCGCGTCTATAACTTTATTATCACCACCATGAATTTTTCGAATGTAATTAACATTATGCTAATGTAATACATTATATAGTTCGTTAGACATCAAGGGATTTTATGGTACCCTAATACGTGTTACTCTACTTAATGTATATTTTTTACATTCAAAGCTAATTTACTGTATAGCGCTATTTATGTGTTTAGCGCGCTAAGGAATCAGGTGTTGCCATTTTAGCAACCCACTTTACTTATTTTGCCGTATCCAGCAAAATAAGTATTTTTAATTACTGTACTTTAATAGTACTTTAATTAGGTCTACTTTAATATTACACAGCTCCTTTAATTATTTTTTAATAAATTAATTATTTAATTATTTCTGTCGTTAATCTCTGATAAGATTTTCCAGTTAATTGATACATTTCAAGGCAGTAAAATTAATTTAAATTAAGAACATAGTCTGTTCTGTTAATCCTCCCCATGGGAACGGCAGTAAGTAACGGTGATGGATGAAATTGATAATTGCGCTCACAGCCTCCTTATCAGTATCCTTATCAACGGCGGCCAGCTGATGTGCGTATTTTTATGTCGATTTGCGGTAACCTTGGCCTTGTTAGTTTTGTTGTTATACTTCATTTTTCGTGTTGATTTAAAATTATTGTTTAGGTTTGTTTGATACTAATATTTAAGATTATATTGTCATTTTTCGTGCTGGGTGTTTTTGAATTCTTTGGAATTTTCAATTTATTTCTGTGTTTGTGGTTTCTCAATATTTTGTTAGTTTTTAAGAACTGCTTTGTTGTAAATTTTTTTGTTAACTGTAGGCCTAATAACGCATGTATATTTACATACATTTAAACAACAAAATTTAACAATTTATCAGTTTATTTCAATTTTTGAACATACAGTGCGCCAAGATTAATTAAACAACTTAACATACAATAGTGTATAAAACTATCAAAACAAATTTAACTCCACTTATCTAAAAGATTTAAAGAATTGACTTTCTGGAATTGAAAACATGAGAAATCTGATTTTAATATTACAACATAAACATAGTGTTAAACATATAGTTTCAGCTACATAATTACTTAAGAGAGGAAATTATATGCACAATTATTTTATGAGTAACAGCGCTGTTAAACTTCCTTTTTCAATTTTGTTGTTTTTATTAGTGGCCCCATTGGGCCTATATAGGGAAGCCTAAATTATATAATCGCATATATCAAATTTATGTTTTAATTAGATTTAACAAATTAAAAATTGTTAGTTATAAATAATTAAAGTTATAATTTAAAGTAGGCTAATTAGTTAATTAAATTATTGTTTAAGAAAAATTTTACTGCACTTTTGGAACTTACACATGAATTAATTAAAACTAACGTTTTAGTTTAGCAAAAGCAAACTGTTTTTACGGCACTGACGGGTTATTGTGACACGTATTCAGTGCCGGACTGGCAGCTCTGTGGGCCCTCGGCAAAAATTTTATCTTAGTAGTAAACCTCTAATAAACACCATGCAGACGACAACCATTGACGATTAGTTTCACAAAACAGAAGGTCTCCTATTATTGATTACTATATTACAATCTACAAAAATTATGAATTCCTTATACCAACAAACGGACGAAATTGATAATGAATTCCAATATGTTCAGTTTTTAAGTTTCGATTTTCACCTTTATAATTATGACCTAAAATAAATTATTTTAATTTTAGATTCTATGGACATACAACAAGAAGTAACTGATAAAAAGGATGAGTCTGAAGATAATTTTGAGAAGTGCGATGAAAAAAAAGACAATCATACATTAGAAACGGTCGAAAATGACGATCTTGTCGGCAGTGTCTACACTTCACCCCAGGTGAGCGCTTCAGGAACGGCAGAATGTTTACAGGAAAAAATTTCTGAGGAAGATGTATCTAAAGATGAAGAAAATGTATCCATCGACATAGTTTATGATTCATTCCCCAATCTTCCAAAAAATCAAGACACGAAACGTTTGCTAGTGGCATCTGGCCCTTTGCAACCAGACGGGCCGTTTCCTAAAGATCAACGAGGTCGATCTTTTTCAAACACTTATTATTACATTAATAATAAGGCTGGGTTAAAATTAAAACGAAACTGGCTAGGTTACTCTAAAAATAGTGATTGTGTTTACTGCCTACCCTGTTGGTTGTTTTGTTCGGATATACCTAAAGCGCAAGACCAGTGTAATTTATCACTCTTTTCAACCACTGGTGTTCGAGACTGGAAGCATCTTTCAGAACGTATAGTATCTCATGAAGCGTCTAGAAACCATGCAAACTCTTGTGTAATTTATGAACAGTGGCGAAAACATGGTACTTTGGAGGAAGTAATTCAAAAAGATTTTGAGAGTGAAAGGAGCTTTTGGCAGCGGGTTCTTGAAAGAATCTTAAATGTTACTCTAACTCTTGCAACATGCAACCTTGCTTTTCGAGGGTCTTGTGAGAAGATGGAATTTACCAACAAAGGCAACTTTTTGTCAATTGTTCAGTTGCTGTCAAAATACGACCCAGTTTTGGAAGAGCTACTTCAGCGTCCAGGAGGAACAGTGAAGTACTTAAGTCCTCAAATCCAAAATGAACTAATCAATCTGTTAGCACAACACGCTAAAAATGATATAATAAGTGATTTACAAAGTGCCTTGTTTTTTTCATTGATTTTTGATACCACTCAGGATATCTCTAAAGTGGATCAGTTGAGTGAAGTCTATAGATATGTAAAAATATTAAATGATGAAGATGGTAAACCTGTTGAAATTAAAGTTTGTGAGTCTTTTTTATCTTTTAAACAGGTAAAAGATCAATCGGCGCATGGCCTTGCAAATGAAATTTTTAAATCTATGGCTGAAAAACATTTAGACCCATCCAAATGTCGTGGACAGGGCTACGACGGAGCTGCTGTGATGAGTGGTGTGTACAATGGTGTTCAACAGCGCATCAAAGAAAAATCTCCTCACGCATACTTTGTGCACTGTGCCGCTCATAACCTTAATCTTGTGTTAAAAGATGCTGTAGAAGGAAACAGGGTTGTCAGTCAGTTTTTTGAAACCGTCCAAAACGTTTACAATTTCTTCGGGCACAGCATCGTCCGATGGGAAGATCTAAAATCAATGTACGACAGTGAAAACCAGCAAAGCATTGCAAACGTAACGCTGAAATCTTTGAATCCAACGCGATGGGCTGGCAGGCACGATGCAGTTTATGCGTTAAAACAGAGGTTTGGTGATGTGATAAGAAGCCTCACTCGCATTGTTTTGACGTCAAAAAAAGCAAAGAGAGAAACGAGGCACAACAGTTAAAGAACAAACTTGAAACCTTTGAATTCGTTTTGCTTTTAGTCGTGCAGTGTGAGGTTCTCGGTGCACTGAACATCGTATCCAAGGCCCTACAATCCGAAACTTTGGACCTCTCATCAGCAAACGAGCTTCTGGGAGAGGCATTGCTAAAGGTGACAGAGATGCGAGGGAATTTTGAAGGATTCTTGGCAAAAGCGATAAATATTTGTAAGGTTTGGGGCATAACTCAGAACTTCAAAGAAGGAAGGGTTAAAAAAGCCAAAAAACATTTTGATAAACTATGTCAAGATGAACGGCTAGTTGATCCAGAATCTTGCTTCAGAGTGACAGTATTCAACCCCATGATTGACACTCTCTTCACCCAGTTAGACCACCGCTTCCAAGGAATGAAATCAGTTTTGGATACCTACCAAGTGATTCAACCAGGCTACTTGGCAAATGCTCCAGAAGATGAAATTCACAAGAAAGCCAGTGAATTTGTTAACAAGTTTTCAAATGATGTTTCTCACAGTTTCCCTTCTCAGTTGTGTAGTGTTAAACAGACATTCCAAAAGAAGCTTGTGAAACTGAAAACTGTAAAAGAATTTGCGGAACTTTTGATTGTTGAGCATAGTTCGCTTTCTTCGACTTATCCTGATGTGTGCACAGCGTGCATTATGTACTTAACAGTGCCTGTAACAGTTGCCAAAGCTGAACGATCTTTTTCTAAACTTAAATTAATAAAAAACTATCTTAGAAGTACAATGGCACAAGAAAGACTAAGTAGTTTGACACTACTCTCAATCGAAAATGACAGAGCTCAAAAAATTAATTTTGATAAAGTTATTGATGACTTTGCCTGCTTGAAGGCTCATAGAAGGAAACAAATGTTCCAGTAATCAAATAATTTTAAAGTAATTAAACCAAGTTTATAATTTTGTAATTTTGGAATCTTTTTTTAATCTGTTAAAAAATCAATTTTTATCTTTTGAAAAGTGTAATAATCTTATTTTGTATAGTATTAAAAAAGTAAATGAGTAATTATAAAACTTTCAAAAATGTTTTTTTAATCTTCATAAAATTATTTTTAAAATTAGTTAGTTATTAATAGGTACAGAATGATTAGGCAGATTATTAAACACCATTTACATGAAAAATGGTAAAGGAAATAAAAGCATACCTATATTGTTATAGAATTATAATGAATATTGACGCTCGTGTGCGCGCGAGTAAGGTATTAGGGGGGGCCCCGCCAGCCAGTCTTGCCCCGGGGCCTCCTAAGTTAACGTTACGGCCCTGGTAAAGATACTGTAGAAAGTAAAATAAATTACACTCAGTTTACCTGGATCATTTAAACAAAAAATATGGGTTTTACAATATTACTACAGGTTTAAAGGAGTCATTTTAATTTTTTGAAATTTGGCGTCAATAGGAACTATATGATATGATTATTATAACATATAGCAAGTTAGATTTGATGAAACATATGATACTATATTGTAACTACATATAATGTTCTATATTGTAACTACAATAAAGTTCTGTTAAGGTAGTAGTCTGGTAACTCGCGTTGTTTTTCATGGCTATTTTTAGGGGCATTTTTTTTTCTTTTGAGAAAGAACAAATGAACAGTTTTGAATTTTTGATATGTTTTTATTTACATCTTAAGGTAACAATAAATTTTTTTTGAATAAATTAAATTTTGTTTTATCATTATCACTTAAAATTGATGCCTCAAAAAAAGCACCTGGATGGCCCGGGTGATTTTGACTCTTGAGGACATCTGATATATATATATATATATATATATATATATATATATATATATATATATATATATATATATATATATATATACAGTTTGCTTTGGAAAAACTGCGAACAAAGACAAATCATACACCATATTTAAGTTAATTTATGATAAACATACATTTTGTACAATGTTGCCTACTCTATTTAAATTTTACTAATAAGCAATAACCAGTAATATGACAATCGAACAATTGGAAGGGATTATCTATTATACATATTTTCCATGTGTACAGTAATTAACAAAAGTTATTTTAGTTAAATTTTTTGGCGAATTCAAAAAAGAATAAACTTGATACTTTTACAAACTAGTAAAATCTATTTAATCTAACGATTCTAAAGTACAATAATAATAATGTGGCCGGCAGTTGGTGAGAAATAGTGGTTCCACAGACCCAATTACTCTATGAAATCGTAGTCATGAAGGAATTGAAGTGTAGTAGAGGCACGAATATAGGAATAGTTTTAGTAAAATTGCAACATATCTCTCGAATACCTTAGTTGCTGATGCTGTTTACCTTTTGTATTTAGAAAGCGTGCCTTATGTGGCAAGATACAATTTATCTAATGATTTATTTTAAAATTGAACTACTTTAATGCCCGAAGATCTAGACTAAAACAGTGTAGATTTTAAATTCTCGAGCACTATACGGGAAATATAATCAAAATATCTACTATATTCCATCATAATTATAAGTAGTTGACATCTTCTGTAAACCCATTTATGGTCAGTTAAACTTAAGATTAAAGCTAACCTGAAGATTATTTAAAAACAGCGTTAGTTTTTCGTATAGTAAAAGTTAAATTGAACGTTACATTAAATTACAAAAAAGAATTACCTCACTATCAAAACTGTTAAACAGTCAAAAAATTACCATAATAATAACAATATTAATATTTTTATGTTTGTTTTAGCAACAAATTTGTTTCTGTAGTTGCTTTTAATGATCACATATTAGCAATGTTAGTTAACCTAACACAAAAGATTGACAGAATTTAAAAATCTATAGTTAATTATAAAGTGTAACAAGTAATTACTACCAAATTAAATTCCAACTTAATATTAATAATTTTTCTTTAACTACAATTACACTCTTTACATTAAATTTCATTACATTCTTTCAAAAATATTTCTTGTTTAACTAAATACTTTTTCACAAAAATGTGCTAACTGAGAGCAACAATAATAACTTGTAGTAAATTAGAACTTTTATATTTTAAGAATGGATCTATGTAACAATAAGTAGGAATGAATATTTTTGTTCATTACTGTATTTATTTGTTTTTAAAAGCAGGTGTTTTTTTTACTGCAATGATTACTGAATGCAATGATTACTGAATGCATCAAAATGACACCAAACGCACCTTTGGTGCATTTTGGTGTCATTTGGTGCAGTTTGGTGTCATTTGGTGTCATTTTGGTGCATTTTGGTATCATTTTGGTGTCTTTTGGTGCAGTTTGGTGTCATTTAGTGCAGTTTGGTGCCATTTTGGTGCATTTTGGTGTAATTTGGTGCAGTTTGGTGCCATTTTGGTGCATTTTGGTGTCATTTTGGTGCATTTTGGTGTCATTTGGCGCACCTTTGGTGCATTTTGGTGTCATTTGGTGCAGTTTGGTGTCATTTGGTGTTATTTTGGTGCATTTTGGTGTCATTTGGTGCACCTTTGGTGCATTTGGTGTCATTTTGGTGCAGTTTGGTGTCATTTCGGCGCATTTTGGTGTCATTTGGTGCACCCTTGGTGTATTTTGGTGTCATTACTTTACGTCAATTCTGCTCTGGTTGTACTATATAAGATCATGTCGATGTAAAAACTAATCAGTGTTATGTTATAAATCGAACTATTCACATCTATCAAAATGTTTAATTGTATACGTTGTGACAAGACATTTTCGCGGAGAAGTTCTCTTTTACGTCATATGAAAAGAAGAGTGCATGCTCAGGAACATCAAACAAACAATAATGACCAGATCGCAAATAATCAGTTTGAATATACCACGGTAAATAATGGGACACAAGTGAACAGCGCGGAGAACAGGAGACAAAGTGAATCGTCAAAATCTAATGATGAAAATGATGATAATGAAACCGAATATAGTTTTGAAGCAAGAAATGAAGAAAAGGAAGATAAAGCACCAGTATTTCAAAATCAACACGATAATGATACAGATCTATCTAAAAGAAACTTGAATACTTTTAATGAAAGTATGATGGTTGCAGCAGAAGCAATCAGACGTAAATTCCACGCTTTAAAAAACTCGCATAATATTCTACAATCGGCGAATGATGAAGATAATCGATCTGATGAACAAAAGCATTTACCATCGCCTGATAACTACAAAGAAACAAGTTTTACTCCAAAGATGGCTGGTCTCTTACAAACTGCTCTAGACATATTAATGGTCAAAGAGCTTCAGAACGCATGCGCAAAGGATGAAGAACAAGAAAATAAAAATTCAGGAGAAAAGGAACAACCTTCGACATCTAACTCAACAAATGGCGGAGCTAAACGTTTCAAATATGATGATGAAAATGCTAACCTTCATAATGGCCATTCGAAACCTGTTGATGAAGAAGAAGAATATTTTGATGACCCGAACCATTTAGTTGATGAACTAAGAAGTTTAGCGACTCAGACGCAAATTGGAGAAGAAATGGTTAATACTGTGTGCAATTTAATGGAAAGGAGTCATATTATAAATCCCAGCTTCGCGGATTATATCGAAAACGAGAAAAAACGAAGTCATTTTAATAATTTAAAGGAAAGTGACATTGGAAAGCGGATTATCTCAATAACTAGGGAATTGGAAAAGCATGATATTATTGAGCCAGTGTTAAAGTATATATCAAATGATGAAAAAACATCTGCTAGCGATAGCGAAGATACTGCGAGCGAAGGAGAAGCTGATGATGACGAGAATACAGTCGCCAACGATGGTGATGAAAAAATTTCGGGTGAAGGGTTATACTTAAGGCCCTATAGGAGATATTAAAATAAGCTATCAGCATTTAATAAGTTGTTAAAAAAAATCTTTGTAACTTTTCCAATAGCTATATGTTAATTATTGTAAAATTATGTGAGTGTTGTTATTTCTTACATACCACAGTCCTTAATTCTAGTAATTCGTTGAAAAGATCACCGAAATGATTGTTCTTACAACGAACTATGTAATGTGTATTTTCTAAGCTATTAAAATAGGTAATGTTTTTGCTTGCTCCTGAATATAGGCAATTAAATCGCATTGTCCTATTAACATTCTGATGCGATAGAACATATGTGTAAACTATGTAATTCTTGCCCATAAGTATTCACCCATATTATTAATGATTTGCTAATTTGAAGTATCGTTTGCACAGTAATGATCTAAAACTGCTGTGCAGGAAAGGGTTAATTAATTGAATGCAGCTTAACTTCGGAAAAAAAAATAAAATTTCGTAATCCAAAATTAAAGTTTTCATCCGCTCTTTAAAAATTATGAGAGTTATTTACTGTCCACCCTATATATAAGCATTTCTTCTTATGATATAAAACTACATTTTCAATTCGTTTGCTTAGAAATATTTGTCTATGACTGATAATTTTTAGGTGTTTTTACAAAATTAAACTGCAAAAAAATAGTTTAAATGTATTTCACTGTCTATAAAATCATAAATTTTTTTTCTCTATCATCAATAAATTAACAAACAAAAAATACTTATTCAATACCTACCTAGCTTGCTATAACTATTGTTTATGGTAGAAAATATTGCGGGGAATATATAAACATAATAAGTTTCAGCGAAGTAAGAACATACAAATTTAACATGGGAAAAAATTGTTGAGATCAGAGCATGCTTGTCTTTTATGGGTATCGTTTTATATAGGCATCGATAGTTACTAAAATTTTCTTTAATTGCAAAAAAGGTAAATTTGAAAACAAAACAATAGGTGCCTAATTTTCTACTAAGCAGTACTATTTGTTAATAAATATTTCAACATTAGATTAATATTTATTTATAGTTATCTTAATAAATTTACTGCTATTGTCTTTTATTGACTTCTGAATATTATTTTGACGCGATATTATTTAAAATTTTGCTAAATTTTTTAATAAATAAAACACATTTTTATAAATTATAATAATATACAATATATTGGAGTATGATAATATGAGAAAAAAAAAACGCTTATTTAGCATTGATAAAATAATTTCGTATTTAAGATGAATTGCTATTACTACCGTTATTTACAAAAACTAGAGGTCATTTAATACCTATAGATATATTTAACTAATTTTTTAACAATAGCAAGTAATAATTTTTTGATAAAAATAGCTATAAATTTTTTAGATAAGTTATAAAATATTAAAAGGAAAATTTTCTTAAAATATATGGAACATTGTGCTATTAATTTAAGACTAGAAAAATATTATGAGGAGAAATTAATGTTTCAAAACTGTTTTAAATTCTTGATATTACATATTCAGTTTTAAAAAATATTAAGAAATATGATTTTTTACAATATATTGATATTGTAAAATATATGTTTTTTAACGGTGTAGAAACCCATACTTTTAACAGAGTACTGTATATATGCGAAATATTATATTACTATATATATTTTAAAAAAATTCGTTTTTATTTAATTGTTGATGACCAAATATTTTTACATTAAATGAGTAAATTCTTATGTATTTTATAACATGATATCGCGTGATTACAGTTATAATAAAGTAATCATGAGTATTTATAAGTTATATATTTAAAAGAAAAATACACACTTAGATATTTATAACGTAAGTATGTAACAATTTTAGCTGATTTAGTTGATTAAAGATTTAGCTGATTAAATAACATCAAAGAATATGCACACAGATTTAAAAAAAAAATGTACAGAGTGATACATTTTTGTAAAATTTACGAGTATATATGGTGTACCATAATTGTAAATGGAATTTTTATATATACATCAAGTTTAAGGTATAATATCAAAAATTAGTTTGATTTCTTTTTAGGGGATCGGTGTAAATCAAAAGATCGGTTTTTTTTCTTTAAATTTTTTTTTATTATGTACAGTTTTAAACAAAAATAGGTACACAATGATCACTTTTTTAACTTGTAAAATTTATAATTATATTAAAAATTTGTGCATATGCAAGAAAGTGTTCTGTGAGGAATCAAAGATCACCAATTGAATTTATAATTTTTATTAAATATATGTAAAAATTGGTACAATATTGAAATTTTTAAAATACATAGTACAATTAAATAATACATTTTTGAAGAGAATAAATTACAAAATTCGCCATTCAGCATCCTCCACGATTTCAAGAAGATCCAACGTTTTGAATTGCAATTTATGAGTTAGTCCAATGGGTCCATTATTCAAAATACCAAGTTTTGGATTGCTTTGCAACCATGCCAGCATCTGCTCGTTCAAATTGTCAAATCTCGCTGGTAACGAAATGTATCCAATTTCCAATTCCAATATTGTCTTCATTTTCGATGAATCGAATTTCGATGGTAGTTGACTGGCTCCCATTATTTTATATACTTTTCCAATTTCCATATCAGAAAGTTTAATCCATCGTTTAACAGCGCCAAGATGATTCAATTCATCCACAAAATTTCCAGCCATTTTTTGAATTAAGTCTCTGTTTCCAGATGAAGCACCAGCAGTAATGGATTCCATTGTTGGCAGCAATTAACTCTTAACACACAACAATTGAAAATTCACAACAATAAGGTTTAATGTTTTTTTCACTAAAGTTTCGAACAAAATTGTAACTGATGAAATTCTGTCGCGCCCTTTTTATAGCAGAAAAAATAGTATGGTGACGTCAGCTGTCACACTTTATGTAGCCATACAGGTTAAAATCTGCTGCTTCATTTTCGCATATTAGACAGAAATCTTCGCTATTTGATATCGGTTTACCTTTAGTGACGTCAGCTGGCAATTTATACAAGTTTAAACCTGTTTTCAGATAAAAATATGAAATCATACGATAAAATTCATTTTTCGCATATTAGACAGAAATCTTCTAATGACGTCAGCTGACAATTTATACAACTTTAAACCTGTTTTCAGATGAAAATATGATAAAATTTGAATCAAGGTATAGAGTTCGCGGTGGTTCAGACTAGCAGTGTCATCTTTTAACTATCGAAAAAAGGTTTTCGATGCCATCTATTGACAATTTTTCAAACTAACACACAGGATCTAGACTACGAGAGCCATCTTTTCATGGAATTTTTAATCTAGGTACAGAATTCGCGGTGGTTCCGACTAGCAACGCCATCTTTTAAATATCAAAAAGGATTTTCAGCACCATCTATTGACAATTTTTCAAACTTACACACAGGAATCCAGACTAGCAACGCTATCAAAGGTGGCTGCGCCATCTAGCAGTGAATTTACAAAGCTCGAAGGTGGTTGCGCCATCTATTAGGGAAATTCTTAGGTTAGAAAAAATTTTGTTTAGGTTACACCAAATTTCCTTAGGTTCTCTTAGGCTGGACCAAGTTCCGCTAGGCTAGAAAAAAATTTTGCTCCACCCACCGCCGCAGGCTTCTAGAACCCACATAGGTTAGCTACCTCCTGCCGAGGTCGCTCAAAAAGTCGGATGGTGGGATGGTGGTTCCAGAAGCGGCCAAAACCTACTACTGATATGCGCTTTTGTTGAAGCCAGTGTACCTTACTCAAGCAGGGAAATTTCGGAGCAAGTGGACGCTTCAAAGTCAACTGTGCAAAGCATTTTGAAGAAAAATGGGGATAAAGCTTACAAAGTACAGCGCACTCAGGAAGTTTTCGCCGAAGATCGAATCAGACGAATGGAGTTTTGTGAAGTCATGAGGGAAAGGATTGATAGAGATGAAAATTTTGTGAAAAACATTTTATTCACCGATGAAACGTCTTTTTTCCTTCATTCCTCACAACTCTCACAACCCAAAATCCGATATTGGTCTAGGGAAAATAAACACTTCAGTGAGCCGGTACGCACACAATACCCACAAAAATTAAACGTTTGGGCAGGTATTCTAAATGATTCCATTATTGGCCCTTTTCCCATTAATGGCAGTTTAGATGCCAGAAAGTATTTTCAGCTTCTTCAAAATGACGTTATTCCGGCAGTTTTAGCTTTGAACGGAAATTTGCAGGAAATCTGGTTTCAACAAGACGGCTGTCCGGCACACAATTCTAGAACCGTTCAAAACTTCTTGGAAACTATATTTCCTGGAAGACTTATTGCAACGAGAAGGACAATTAAGTGATCTCCCAGATCCCTAGATTTATCACCAAACGACTTTTTTCTTTGGGGTTGTGTTAAGGGAGAAATTTTCAAGCATCCTCACGAAAGGGCCCATACTTTAGCGGACATAAAAACTAAAGTTGAGAATGTTTTAGAAAATATTAGCCCTGAAATGCTATCAAATGTCCGCTTAGAGTTTTACGACAGACTGGATTATTGCGAGGCACGACAGGGTGACATTTTTGAACCGTATCTTGATTAGTAGAATTTTCATCTTTTTATTTTTTTAAGTAAGATTTTGTTTTGCATTTTATAAAGAATATTTTATTTTTTGCCAGAAAAGCTAATTATAAATTTTTGAGAACTATATTTTTATAATAATTGAGGCAGTAATAAAATAATTATTTATTTATTGACTGCCTCGTTTATCTTAAGGTCCAGGTAATTTTATGGTATAACATTTATTTTTAAAAAAAATTAAGTATGTCGCAGCAATAATGGAAAAAATTCCATTTAAAAAAAAGAAAAATATAATTACTGATAACATTAGTTTTCATTCAAAAATAAAATTTTTGTAGTATCTTACCACATTCACTCGAGATTAATCTTAATTTTTAGTGCGAATGTATAAGTTTGAGAATACTTTTAAGATGGTGGTAATTCTTCTCGTAAGATTTGAATTTATCACAAATATCACAAAATGACAATTTAGTTAACTTGTAAAATGCATGGCATTTTGCTAGGTCAACGAACCTACAAAAGGGAAATTTTTTTAGTGGTTTACGCATTCGGTTGAAAAATATATGCGTGAACTCACAGTCTTAATTATTTACGTTTTAAGAGGTTATATTCAAATTAAAAATTGGTTGATGTTTCTATTAACTAGTTCAACTTTAAGCGTACATAAAAAGGGAAACTTCAAAGAAAAATGATCCAAAAAATATAATCTAATTTTTCATAACATTACTGCGACATATAGTTTCCAGCTGTCTTATTATTTGTTATGCCAAATGAAAGGCAAAGACCATTGATTTTTTACAACAGGACAAAACCGCAATATAACAATAGATCAGTACACATGTCAGTACAGGGAGAAACCAAACTTGGCTAATATTTTAATAATTGTCAATATGTTAAAAAACAATTAAATATTTTTGTTAAATAGAATTCAACACATGAGTGCTTTTGAATATGAACTTTTTGATATTGTTTTCGAAAATCAAAGAGTTTATTCCAATAACTCCTAAATAACTCTTTTCTCATAACTACCATCTAATTATTCTAAAATACGCTCATGGATTTGACCCATTTCGTCAGTTTCAGCTATTTTTGAATTTCTTGACAGTATCATCATTTTTTAAGACAAAATAGACACGACTTGCCATTCCAAATTTTAGACAGAATATTTCCTAATATCTAATCTATTGTGAGACAAAGTTACAGAAACCTTGTTTTTCGTACTTTGCAAAAACAAAATTGTTTTATATAGACACAAAACACAAATTGTATTCAAATCAAAACCTTGCCATAATTCTTGTAATTATTCAAAAAGTTAGGGCATGGTATTTCGCTTTAAAATTCAATAATAAGGCTACGTTATGAGAAATGATTCATTACGCCCCAATTATACTAATTAAAGCTTCATCATTGATTTGTCTAGAGATATAACATCTTCAGAAACAATTTCAGTTCCTCAATAATGCAAGTATTATAGCAACAATGTCCGGCAACGCGCAAGGCTCATGTTTTGACAACAAAAGTTATTGTATCGTGGATTAAGAAATTAACTTTTAGTGCAATTTTTTGAAAACAGCCTTCATTTTCTACCAGATGATCTATTTTACACTTTTTTTTTTTAAATATTTGACTAAATCTTGAAAACTGTTCCTATCAGTTCGTCAATTCGAATAAAACTCTGTTGATTTTTACGATGATCAGTTCAATAGTCTAACTGATATTTAAAAAAATAAGCTACATCGTTAAGCCACATCTGAATTGGTACTTTATATTGAAATAACTTGCACGGTATGCACTTTTAGTTTTATCAACGATTTTGATATATCCGAGATTTAATTAACTAAAAATTCTTCATTATTCGGAATCTGTTTTATTTAGTTAGTACTACAGAACTTAATGATGTCAGCAGTGCTAATTTCTTAAATATGAGTTAAAAATTATCCAAGTATTATTAGATAAAAAAGTACTTAGAATTTGTTAATTTTATATTTTTCCATAGTTTCCTGGTGGTTATAATTTGAGTAGTCATTGTACATTATGTGCACACATAACCAAACTTAATGTGTATGAGTGATTTGGTATGTACATATTGCCTGCTTATATCATTCATATAATGTGGCAATATTGTAAATATAACTGTTATTGTTCAGTACACTGCTTGCTCGTAAGTTCCTTGTTCGCTACATTGTGCACGAATCCGAAACGTTTTTCCAAAGCAAACTATATATATATATATATATATATATATATATATATATATATATATATATATATATATATATATATATATATATATATATAACTGTGAACTAACTCTGTTCCTGCGCTTCAAATTTCTTTATTGCGTGCACATGAACTTTAATTGTTAATTTATCTTTTTATATTTACGTTTATCTTGTGAAAGTTAATTGTTAAATATTTTTTATTTTGTCCCCCTAAAATTTGTACGTTACCCTATCGATTTTTTAAATTTAAATAAAAATAATTGTTATGTAACTTTTTTTCGACAACTGAAATCAATCTCTTTTGATAACATAAATTTAAAAGGCTTTTCTAAACAAATTGAATTTAAAACTAAATTTAATCAAATAAGTTTTCACTTTTGTAGCATTTTGCTTTGTATTAATGTTCCTGGTTCGTACTATATTTCATTATTGTAAAATTTTGTGTAACTGGAAACTAAACGCTTCGTTTATTTACTTAATAATAATTTCCATCTTTCTTTTATTATTGTTTTATAGAATCGTTTACTTTCCAACCTAAATTTGTTTTTTTATTCAACTGAATATTTTAGTATTAATTTGTCAGATAACCAAAGTTTTTTTATTGCATATTTAACTAATTCTGTGATATTTATAGATACAATTGTTAAACTTTGAATGTTTTGATTACAACTGTGTGAAATTTTTTTTTTAAAATTCCACGCCTGAGTGATTCAGTCTCATACTCAGACAAAAAACATTTGAATGTAACCGATTGAGCTAGGCAATAAAGTGTATATATATATATATATATATATATATATATATATATATATATATATATATATATATATATATATATATATATTAGGTAATTATAAAATTTATGAAATTGCAAAATTAAAAGATATAAAGTCCTTTCAACAAAATTTATTTAACAAACATGTTTTAAAATTTTTACAAATTGGTATTTGGCTGAATATAAAAAAAATATTCAAGATTTTACGACCAGCTCAATAGCGTTCAATTTGTAATTTATTCTCAGGGGGTCGGTTTATCGAAGAAGAAAGTTCTCAGAATTCAGTTTACATACACAAAATTTTACAAAAGCAGAAAAGATAAAGTGAATTACAAAAAAATGAAATTAGATTACACTTTATGACAGTCAGTAAATTTAACATAAATTACGTAAGATAAATTATACGAAAAGATAAGGCAAGATAATTAAACGAATATTTACCAACTGACACAGAAGGAAAATCGTCAAAATAAGATAGTTCAATTATTAGTAGCAAGAAGTCGTTCACACAAAGGTAGAAATAAGAGAAGTTAAATTTTTAATGTAAAAAGAATAATTTAAACAAGAGCGTAATGAATGACTTCTGCCAGAAAATTAATTAGTTAATAGATAAATACTAGACAGTTGTATAAAATAAAGAAAAACTACATAACTACAGATAAATTTAATCACTACGCTAATTCGTGCTGAGACAATTAGTCTAAACGAGAAGAAAATGTAGTTTAGATCACTAAATACAAAGTTAATTAATTGCACTAAGAAAAATTTCAAACACTAATACCGGAAGATTTGGAAACACGTGGTGGAAAAAGAGGTTAAAATTTACTTAACTTGAGTACACTTGATGGAGATTCGGTGTGTAGAAAACAGGCTATACGGTAATGATGCGAGCAGTAAACATCCAAGAAAACGAAAGCCAATTCAAATCAAAAGCTGTACAGATGAAATTCCAGTTCAAAATTACAGATGGAGTTGAGTGTACAGTAGCCGTCCAAGATAGTCACACAAATGTTCCTCTAGTGACTATCTTGGAAGTCATAGACGTCCATCAGGTGGGGTAAACGTTTATTTATATATCCCTGTGTCCACCTCTGACCAATGTCCTCCTTTAGACCAATGTTGGTGTCAATCAATTAAATTTTACAACAGCAATATGAACCAAACTGAAGGGCCTGGTCGAATAGTGTTTTTTTTGTTACTTGAATATTTAAAAAAAGGAGTCCCAATACACAATAAAAATCCCAGGACATCCAAACCCTTTCTTTCCCTATTTGTAAAATTTTTTTTAAATTGATATTAGGAGAACATAATATATTGTTTAAATTTTAAAACAGTAATTTACTTGATGAAATAACTGTCTTTCTCTATTATTCAAAAATAAATTCATGTTGCTTTGATACCATATCGAGATTGTTTTTACTGCGACGATATCATTATATTTGTAGACCTTCCTTTGTCGTTATCGAACGAAAATTATCGACAATGAATCTTACCACAATTTTGAGTAAATAAATTATAAACACTTATCCATAAATTGATTACTAATTCAGGTTCCATTACCTATTTCTATTTATTTGGTCAGCAAGACTATTTAAAAAAAATACTTTTCGTTACTTTTCGTAATTGTCTTTTATCGTAAATACTAAATCTTATAAAATGTATTCCTAACAAAAAAATAACGAAAGTTTTGAAGGCAAGTGAAGCAAGTTATAGGTATTCCAAACATATTAAAAATGTAGTTTTCGTTATCGAAAATTATCGATATCGAAAATAACGATATTTTCAAAATGGACAAATAAGGAAAAAAAGTATTCTTCGAAATATATCACACCTGCTAAATTATAGGTACTTTTCATTATCAAAATTCTTCCTGATTTTTTTTATCTCCTACGATAATTTCAGTAAACTATACTAACGTTCCAATAATATTAGTTATTAGTTATAACTAATAACTGCATCTAAAAACTAAATTAGTTATTCGTTATAAATAATAACTAAATTTTTCAGTTATTGCTTATTAGTTACAAAAGAATAATTTAGTTATTAGTTTTTAATTATTAGTTATATAACTAACATCTGGCCAACACTGTTCTAGACTAATATAATTATGTACATACGTATCCCACACGACACACATTACACGGTAGTACCTCACAACTCACAAGATAACACACGGAGGTACACTGAGTATGTATGTAGTAAGTATGCAACTATTACATGTGACTGTGATGCGACGCATATGTGCGTAGAGACAAGAGCAGACATAGTATGTGGATGACGTATGTGTATGTCTATTTCACTCGAAGTGTGACTATCTCGGAAGTGACTAACTTGGACGGCTACTGTAGAAGGTCCACACGTTGGAGAGTGTAGAGGTATACCAGGTTACCATCCGTAAATTTCAATACAATTTTCTTAACTATTTGCAGCACGTGCTCCGTGACTTCCGAAGCAACTTGAGATATGATTTGGGATTAAATTAATGAAATAAAAAAAAAAAATAAAACCTGTACAAACAATAAACATTTCAAACATACAATTAAAAAAAAATATAATTGAGACGTTCGAAGGTTATGAATTTAAATTTGTTCAATAATTAAACCAAACTCACAACCAACAAAGGCACAACAATAAAGTAAATTTATCAATTACCTGTACGCCAAATGAATTAGATCAGTCAAAATAAAAATGAGAAAAGAGAGATTTTACGGTTTGCTCAAGTATTTATACGAATAACTTAGCGCCAAAAACAATTGACAGCGGTAAAAGCTAGCGTTGCCAACTTCAGAAAAACAAATAATGCAACTGTAACGTGAATATATCATACAACGCACGTACAGAGTGTTCAACTACAATGTGCGACCAATTCACCGACATTATGTAATTCACACAATAATTTTTTTTTTTTAAATAATTTTTTTTTTAAAGTAAGGGTTTACAAAATTAAAATTTTTTTTTAACTTAAATTCGCTACAAAATGTAACAATATATATTATACTTCTATCTCTGTGTTTGGTTAGTACTTGATACAGCTTGACGAACAATCTAGAAAATTGATTAGATAAAAAGGACTGACCAGCGACGGATCGAGGCATTCTTCATTTGCCGTTTATTTAAGAAACATCAATCTATCACTCGTATTTCGTGAACTGTGTTTCAATTCTTTAATAATTATAAAACATTTAATTTCTGTAATTCGTTTTTCGTAATTCGTAAAGCATGGACCGAGTTCCAAAATATAAACTAATAATTTAAACAATTTGTTAGTCGATGTAAGCTTTTTTACGTTGAATAAATCGGAAGTTAAAGCAATTATTGTGTTTTATTTATAAAAGTTTTGTGTCATCAAATTTTAAGTTAAGGATTTCATTTTGCGGTTTGTACCTCTCCAAGTACCAGCAACCTACAACGAGAACTTAGAAGAGACAACCCAATATCAGGTTTGTGACGCAGTTAAAACATGCCTCTGCGCCATACCACAGTAAATTCACAGACAAGTATTTTTTTTTTCTAATTCATATGTTTTAAATTTCCGAGCAAGAGATTCGTTTATTGAAAGCAGTTATGGAACATTCTTACAAGTCTACCTACCTTTATAATAGTTAGTTAGAGCCCGCCAAACTTTTATTCTCATCAAAAACTCGAGACACGGCGGTTATAGACTGCATTAGATAACATCATATATTTATATTTTGTTGACATGATTATCTGATATCAGCTGTTTATTCATTTCTATAAAAATAAATTAACAATTGTACTTCAATTTCTTCAAAGAAATTAAAATTTGAGGACCCATAACTCTGAAATAAAATCAACTTTCAAAATTCGGTCTACGTCTGGCTATCTTTACAAGGTTCCTCAATTGATAGACACCTCATTTGTCGAAATCCGTTAAGTAACCTTGTGTTACGACGGGGGTGGACGGACCTTTTCTGTAGGGGGTAAGGAGATGTTATTGGTAGCGTTGAAAACCCCACAGAAAGGTCTGGGTTCGAACTCCTGATCACTACGGTATATTTGCGGGAACTTTAGGGTATTCACTTACTAAAATAATGGGTTCAACTTAACAATTTTATTAACAAACAAATAAATAAAAAAACACAAGAAACAAAACAGGAACATTAATGACATAAAATACAATAAAACCAAATAGGAATTGTTCCCCAAATAGACAGGTAAACATTTGTAAACAAAAGTTAAAATAACAGCAAAAAAATTAGGACTTACCTGGACACAAGTTATTCCCGTGGTTTAATTACAAGTCCTTGTTATTGGCCACCAAAACAAACTTCCCAATTACGACCAGTAGAACATGTTAAATTACCCTGAGTAGCCCATCCCCCTGCTAGCAACTAGCTACAAGCTCCAGTGCTCTTTACCGCTTCATACTTGACTTGCCTTCTCCCCGACTACCCCGACTTCTCTCTTCGACTACACTTTTACGACTGCCATCCGACTAATGTCCTCTTCGACTACCCTCCGACTAATACCCTCTTCGACTACTCTCCGACTAATACCCTCTTCGACTACTCTTTTTGACTCCCCCCCTGATTATCGTCTTTACGAGACTTTTTATATTAATCGTTTGACCCACATAATCACGTCATTTTTATCAGAGTCAGCAGAAAGTATGAATTAGTAAGTCGTCGATATGTTTTGGTTGTTTGTTTTGGTTTACTGGCCTCGTTAACAACTTGTGTCCAAACAAATGGCCCGATTGCAACATTACTCCCCCCTTCGAAAAAGATGGTTGCTCCAATGGGCAACCAGCCTTTCCCGAGAGTGTAACCATTTGTCCCTGTGTCCTTCGATGATTCGACCCTTATACTTAGAATACAAATTATATTGTATCTCTGAAAAGCAAAAATAAATATTTACACAGTAAATACAATATGTGTCTTACGTTAATTATTTCACTTAGTGTCTCTATTTTCACTTAGCGTCTCTAACATTGTCTTCTTCGTAGTTAGTTCACTTTCACCCACACACTCACGATCGTTTCGTTTTGTCATACATTCCACTATTCTCCACATTGGTCGTTCCTCCGTAAGCCTTTGACTGCGCGTATGGTACGGAAGTAGTCGACATGAGTAAAACTTCCGGTACTCGGGTTTTGTCTTCTTCTTCTACTGGCTCCTGGTCACTGGCTGAGTATATGATGGAAATCCTTCACAATATTTCTTCTTCTTGTTCATGGTCGCCCAGTATAATTTATCTTGTGTTAACGCGAGTGTTCGCGCAAACCCCCTGATGACCCGCATGTTGTTGGTCGTGATGTACCTCTAGCCCTTGTCGTCCCATGGTCGTTGGAATTATTAGCTTGTCATCTAATTTGTGTGCTTGTGTTTGGTATATTTCTCCCCCTCCCCTACTGTAGTCTTCGTTGATACTTTAATTAGCTTGAACTTTGTTGTCCTCAACACCCTTGATCAACACCCTTGCTGCTGTGCTCCCGTGTAAATACTTCCCCAATGGCTCGATTATGATCTCCGTCCCTGGCTGGAATCCCCGCTGTACTCCAATGGTAACACACTCGGATCGTGGAGGAATTTCCACGTCATATTTCAATTGGATAAGGAGTCGGCCAGACTCCGTTCCCTTGTTATCGGTCGACTGTGGCCGCAGTGACCGTAACGTTGAGTTGTCCCTTGTTGGCGCTTTCCGTGAATTTCCAAACGCTGGAGACCGAAGATACTTGTTCGAGGATTCTTCAGAAAAAACTTCATTTGTGTTCCCTAACACTCTTGTAATAATATTCCCATTTTTGGCAGCTTCCCAATTTGAATTGTTTCCTCCATTACTTCTTTTTCCCTCGCTGCAGTGTATGCCCTAAAATCACCCGTGTTGGTCCATATACCCAGACCCCCATATTTTGCTGTCCGCCCCTGTGGTGCGGCTCCTCATATTTTCTTCTCCGTCGCTGTAGCGCGGCTCCCATATTTTTGTTGTCCGCCTCTGTGGTGCGGCCCCCCATATATCTGTTGTCCGCCTCTGTAGTGCGGCACCCCGATACATTTGTTGTCCACCTCTGTAGTGTGGCTCTCCATAAATTTGTTGTCCGTCTCTGTAGAACGGCCCCCGTATATTTGTTGTCCGTCGCTGTAGAACGGCCCCTCATATTTTTGTTGTCCGTCGTTGTAGAACGGCCCCCCCCCGTATCTTTGTTGCCCGTCGCTGTAGAACGGCCCCCCCCGTATATTTGTTGTCCGTCGCTGTAGAACGGCCCCCCGTATATTTGTTGTCCGTTGCTGTAGAACGGCCCCCGTATATTTGTTGTCCGTCGCTGTAGAACGGCTCCCCCATATTTTGTTGCCCGCCTCTGTGGTGCGGTCCCCCGTAAAATTGTTGTCCCCTGCAGCTTCATAGTTTTGGTAAGTATCCCCTACATCGCACACATAGTCCATTTGTCCCGATAATGGTATTCGCAGATTGTATCTCGGCAAATACATGTCTTCGCTCATGAAGTCGATGCTAATTTGATTCTCCTACGTAAATATCTTTCCCAGTAGCTCGTCGATAACAAGTGACAAATCACACATGACAAGAATAGTATGTAACTTCAGGCTTTCCATCTCCAAATCAACGTTAGAAGTCCCATAAATTTGAAATTTGGTTCCCGTAACTTCAGTTAGATTGAAAGCTGGCAATTCCAGTTGCAGTTGTAGTCCCATCCCCATTAGTGCATTATATTCCAATATTATAATATAATGAATCCAGTATTCACTACTTGCAAGGCCCATATACTAAACTTTGGCATTTCAACAACTATGTTTGGTATTGTTGAACGTGGTGTGGTTGAAAGTTGTGGTGACGCTCCTGAACGTTGTTGTGCTCCTGTGGTTGCTGATGATTCTTCCTTTAGATTTTCCAGCTGATCTTCTTCTTGATTTTCCCCGATTGATTCGCCCTCGAATCTATTTTGTTTTTCCCGATTGATTCACCCTTTTTCCCGTGGATTAACTCTTATTGATATTATTTCCCTTTTTTTCCAGTTCCCACCCACATGATCTAATTTCCCCCTATTGATTCGCCATTTTTCCCGTAAATTAACCCTTATTGATATTATTTCTCATTTTTTCCAGTTCCCACATGACTTAATTTTCCCGATATTTATTCCCAATACTAATAAAATTTATTTTGTTTTCCCGTCACTTGTTATAATTCCCGTTTATCCCGTTTATTTTTCCCATTATATTTCGATTTTCGTTCCTCCGAACATTGTTATTCTTATATTCTCCCAATTAAAGCTATTTGATTTGTCAATCCCTCGTATCTTTTTCGTTTGCATCCTGATATTCCCATGTTGACTAAATTCCCCCGTACTTATGACAGTTCCCTTATAAAAAATTGAAAACTAAGACCCAATATCCCTATGACTCCGTTATAGCGCTAATTAGTACCACAACCCGCATAATTCTAACTTTTTCCCAATAGTACCCATTCTACTTTGCCCAGTTGACCACCAACTACCTACGATAATTATTTTTTCCCAAATGCAATCAAAAGAAAAAATTACCAAAAAGAAATATATGGTACCCCTTACTAAAATTAGAACTACAGAATTATGTACATTACCCCTTAATAGTATTAATTTATATTCCCAACATAAGCAATTTAAAAAGAATTATATAAGACGAGCAACACTTCCGCATTAGTTTGCAAAAAGAAACTAAAAAAAATGTTTTTATTAAAAATGGTGCAATGATTGTGATATTTTATCCATTAATTACTACAACTAAGACCATAGTTCACCCTTTCCTGTTACGATAAATTGTCTTACAAAACTGATATCTCCTTGTAAAAAAAAATTTTATACGTTTAATTGTTCCCCAAAGCAAGAAAACATTAATTCTTGAATTATTAATTTTCATATATGATTTATTATTCTTTTTTTTGAAATTGTATGTGTCTGCAAATACACTGTTGTTACATCTGGACAAAAATTTTGCTGTCCGTGCATAATTGAAAGACACAAGTATGACATTGTTTAAAGCCTGCATAACTATGTACATACATATTGCGAGTCACGAGCCATCAATATCGTATTACACACTGTTATTATTACTGTTTGTTTTTATAAATAACTTAATAATTGATAAAATAATACATTTAACATCAATAATTACCTACAATATGTATGTGAACTTGGATTTATGCTTAACTAATCAAAAAAACTTTATTTTTTTTTTCAACAAAAAAAAGATTTCTAAGCAGTAAGCAATTGAATAAATTTAATGATTTAGTATGGATAATTGTAATAATTAATAGTTAACTCACTTTTATTCCCCCAGATTTACACAATTTCCACATTTAAAAAAGAAAAGGACCCAAAAATTTCCGCAAATCCTCCGCAGTTTTTTGTTTTACTATTAATTTCACCGGCTGCCACCATTGTAACGACGGACGTACGGACCTTTTCTGTAGGGGGTAAATTGATGTTATTGGTAGCGTAGAAAACCCTACAGAAAGGTCTGGGTTCGAACTCCTGATCACTACGGTAGACTTGCGGGAACTTTAGGGTATTCACTTAAAAAAATAATGGGTTCAACTTAACAATTTTATTAACAAACAAATAAATAAAAGACACAAGAAACAAAATAGGAACATTAATGACATAAAATACAATAAAACCAAATAGGAATTGTTCCCCAAATAGACAGGTAAACATTTATAAACAAAAGTTAAAATAACAGCAAAAAAATTAGGACTTACCTGGACACAAGTTATTCCCGTGGTTTAATTACAAGTCCTTGTTATTGGCCACCAAAACAAACTTCCCAATTACGACCAGTAGAACATGTTAAATTACCCTGAGTAGCCCATCCCCCTGCTAGCAACTAGCTACAAGCTCCAGTGCTCTTTACCGCTTCATACTTGACTTGCCTTCTCCCCGACTACCCCGACTTCTCTCTTCGACTACACTTTTACGACTGCCATCCGACTAATGTCCTCTTCGACTACCCTCCGACTAATACCCTCTTCGACTACTCTCCGACTAATACCCTCTTCGACTACTCTTTTTGACTCCCCCCCTGATTATCGTCTTTACGAGACTTTTTATATTAATCGTTTGACCCACATAATCACGTCATTTTTATCAGAGTCAGCAGAAAGTATGAATTAGTAAGTCGTCGATATGTTTTGGTTGTTTGTTTTGGTTTACTGGCCTCGTTAACAACTTGTGTCCAAACAAATGGCCCGATTGCAACACTTGGCTTGTGTTTTTTACAAAATTTTTCCTAATTATATTTATTATATACATATTATATAGATGCGTAACTTCGAAAGCTCTTGTTTCTAAATTTTTTTAAGAGGAATGAAAGAGAAATATTGGAATATTCATATTTATAATTTTTAATACATAATAATTTGTCTATTTACGCATACGAAGGTGTTCCAAAAGTAATTATAATATTTTTTCTAGTGGCCTAAAAAGTTTTTTAAAAATTGTGATAGCTTGTTTATACCCTCACCAATTACGAATAAAAAGATCATAATGTTACAAAAAAAAAAAAAAAAAACTATTAAAATCTGAATTTAAATAGAATGAAAATATCTCAAATAGAAAAATATCTGAAATAAAGAAAAAGGTATTAGGTAAAAATAAAATTCTTTGAGTTGTTTGGAGCATGAGTATAAAATTTTATTTAGATCTTTGTAATCTCAGGGGTTTTGGGTTCGTGAATGATGAATTTCAGACTTAGCATGTTACAATAATATTTATATATTTAACCATTAATCAGTCAGTTCACAGCCGTAAATAAAATAGTTTTGAACTCTTTTTTTTTTTAAAAATTAACAATAAATTTACTTTTACAATTTTGTTGTTTGACTAGAAAAAGAATATAAAAAATTTAACAACCATTAAAGCAAATAGATGACACAAAATTAGCTAACTCGCAATATATGTAACAAAAAAAAAAAAAAAAATAGAAAAATTAAACACACGCGGGGGTTAACTAATTTTATGTACGTACAAGATCAATTATGCTACAAAGGAATTTAAATAGAGTTACATAAGTGATTACTTGACATACATGACCAGTCAAAACCTGACAGACAGTTAGTACATAAATAAATTTTATGAAAAACCAATAAAAGCTAAAAAAAAGATAAATAGCATAGTAAAGAAGGCACGAACGTAACTAGATATGTTAAGGTACAGAAAATACAAAAAACAGTAAATTTATAGTAAGTATAACAGTTATTAGCCAAAACCAGTATCAAGAAAAAAAAATAAACTAGTGTTAATCAACTTTACAAAATAAGTTTTAAACTGAATTAAAGGCAGTTTTCTGGTTAAAAGTTCATCAGTAAGTTACAAAACGAACTGATTCAAATAGTGTTCCAACACGATTAAAATAGTGATGACATGTTTACACAAGTAGTCCAACTAGCACTCATATGAAAGTTATCACAGACAAAAGAATAGGCAAAATCAGAATTCACTTATCTGAATCATTGAGGTGAAAGTTGATGTTTGATGCTGTAACATCTGAACTAATTCCATGAAAATTTGACGATTGTACGATCAGCTCTTGGTTAAAACTTGGATTCCGATTAGCCAGACGGAATACCATCAGTATGTATTGAATTATGTCTATTTTTCCAGAAAGTATCCATTAAAACAGTCCATCTTACCAAAACATCTTAACTTGTCGACAATACCATCTTTTGAACAATTCCTTTGCCAATTAAAAAAAAAGAATTCAATTAGATACCATTGAGCACAAACAACAAATGTAACAAAGTTTTTTTTCTTTTACGACAGAACTGTAGAATTTTGAATACCAAACAAAACACATTTTTGAATAACAAAATTAAATTTAAACAAAATTTTCAAGATGTAGTTTTTTTATTCTTTAACAACAATAGAAATATTAAATTTTAATCTATTTTAAATTTCTTACCTTTGCCAATTAAAAAAACCTGGGATTTGTGAAACGTAAACTCAAATTAAAAAGACCTGACAATCTGACAGTTCAAGCCTTATATATCGGTAAGAGTCCGCCAAACGTATAATAGCTATATACTCGGTCATTTACAAGGAACAAATACGAACGGATAAATGCCGGACGCCTACACACTTCATTCTGTTCAATGCGTACTGTGCAATTTACTATGTATTTAAAAACTATGGATTTACCCGCTGTTTAAAAAGTTTTACAATTTAAAATTTTAGAACTTTTTATTTCAGAATTAGGGCTTTCTGTTTTAATTAAAATAAAATAATTATAGGACTCGTAACAATATAAATACAACATCATCCGTGGAAACTACATTTATTTGAATACGAACAGTCGGAGAACACTTAGAGCAAGTGCTGTTTCACCAAGCCAACGTACCAGTACGTAAAGTCGAAGTTGCGATGGCTACCATTAGAGAAGCTGACTTTGAATTACTCAAACACCCGCCTTATTTCGCTTAGCATCTACCTTAGTCCAAAAGTAACAGTGTACATTTTCGTATGCTCTTTTTTCTCCACTTACTAATTCTGTCAAAGTCAAATTGTAACTTTTTAATTTCGACTTGTAATAAAATACTGAAGTGTCGCCTCTTAGACACTGTAGTACAGCTTCTAAATCATAAATTACTACTTTGGTATCTTTGGTTACATTTTGACGATCAGTTTGTTTTTCGGAACGACTCAAAGTCTTCTCTTCCAGATGTTTCAGATATTTTTCTTCCAAATCTTGCTTTTGATCATTGTTCGAATTATTATACGATCTTTCTTGGGTTGGGAGAAACCTAAATTAAATTCATTAGTAAAAATTTTATAATACGCCATGTAATTACCTATGTCTCTATCAGTCTCTGCTGTGCTGCAAAGTCATTATAAAAGTCTTTTATTGTTTTATTACCACCAATGTACTGTTTGGAAGTCGAAGCCCTTACATAATTAGATTTTATTTTTGGAATCATATCAATATGTTGTTTTCTGATATCTTTTAATAATTCTGGGTTTAGTTTTTTATGGTTTTTAGGTTTCCCTCGTAAGTCATTCAATATAAAACTGTCATTCATTTTATTTTGTACTGTGTAAACCATTCGTTCGGAAATAGCTAGCGTATTTTTAAAAAATGTCTTACATATTCTAATTCTTTTGCCATGTTTAGTAAAATAAAAGGCATTGTTTGGATGCCTGGGATATTCGACATTAGTATATTTATATTTTGGAGTTACGTCCATCATACATGTTCGAATATAACCTCTCTGTGTAATTAAATTACCTAAATTGCAAAAGTCACAAAATATTTTGAATCTACCATCAGAATCAATATTTTCTGCACATTTGAATTTACATTTTTTGGTACATGTATGTTTTATATAGCGAGCAGGAGCTGTGTTGCGAGTTTTTGACATCGAGACGTATGATTCACCTTTATTTCTTCGTCGTTTTGATTTATTTTGTTGCCATTTGTTAACATTTCGTGAACGCTTGCGGCATCTAGGAAGAATAAAAAGTTGATTGTTCAAACAATAAGTTTCTCTTTTTGGTAAGCTTATCTAGCAACTTATTAAAATCTATCGTGGGATCATCATCACTAAGATCAACGTCACTTTGATCGGTGTATATAGGAGAAATATTGCAACTGATCACACTTCTGTGCTTTCTTAGACGGGCTTCAGGTATTCTATTCTTTGGTGAATTGGGGCATGACGGCGTTTTTTCCCCACATTTTGTTCCGTCTATTTGTAGACCAGTATTTTCTTTAGATGTTGGTAAACTATTGCAGTCTAAAGATGAGCTAGAAGAAATCGAACTAAAGGAAGACGAAGAACTAGAGGATAATGAACGCTCGGTATAACTTGCTGAGAGTGTCAAATTTTCAGAAGCGATATCGTGAAGCTTACTGTTATCGTTTACATCCTTCGCTCAAGATAACATCACTGCTATAATCGACTACAAGGCTTACAGGGTTTTTTTCAATTGACATCAAACTCTGTGTCGATGCCATCTTTTGCATTTCAGGGACTATGCTTGGTTCTGGAGGCATATTTTCCCGGTTATTTTCTTCAATCTCAACAATCTGTATTGCCTAATATAATAAAATTACATTTAAATTGATTAGTCGAATTAAGGGACTATGGTGAGCATACTAATTCCCCTATTAAACCTTTTCTGATTCCTACTTTTTAAAACTAGATTTGAAAATGTAACGTCAAGTTTTGAAAAAGTGGCTATTTTTAGCAATAATTTGATTTCAAATTAGTAAGATCAACTATTAATAATATTATGTTAAATTTGAAAGATAACTTCACACTTATCTAAAGACTTATTACTTTCTTAAAATATTTACCATTGCTTATTCATAATCCTTTTGTTTGATACGCTCAAAATGTCCATTTTTGGATTCAGTTTTAGTTAACTGTTGCTGTGGAATCAAGCTCAGGATTTTCCTCGCTATCCAAGACGTCATTATCTATAAAAAATATTTTATACTGTACAACACACTATTAAACGTATTTTAAACATGAAATTTGTTAGAAGAAAGAAATAATTATGGTAATTTTGAGTACCTTCAGCTATTTTGCTGTGTTTATAAATAATAAAGAAAGAAGTAATTCAGAATTCTAGTCGTTAGGTTTTACCATTTTTTTATAATTAAGAGATTGTGACTCAATTACTTCAGTAATTATTGTGAAATTTGCACTGCACTGAAACTGCACAAAAAAACTGCACTGAAATATTAGGAGTTTCTATTTATAGCTGTATTTTAAAACAAAGGAGAATTAACTCGTTGAAATTATTTTCTAAGAAAACGAATTAACATAAAAAATTCCTATATATATATATATATATATATATATATATATATATATATATAATTATATATATTTATATATATATATTATATGTATATATATAATATATATATATATATATATATATATATATATATATATATATATATATATATATATATATATATATATATACCGTGTGAGCTTTTCGGGAGTTACCATTCGATTTATTCCTAAAATATGCATCTAATCGAAAAAACGTTTATACAAAAAATATTCAAAATAGAGGGGGCCATTCACGAAAAATTGTTCCAGACTTCTAGGACTCACGGTTTTTTTGGAATAGAAAAAAGTTTTTTTTTCAAATGGGAACATATGTTGAGATGTTTCTTAAAAATTAGTTTATTACTTCAAACTACCAATTATGCTAAAATTTTCATTATTTTATTTCAAATTTTTGAGAAATTGCATTTTTAAGTTTTAATTTTCAAAACCCGTAGTAAGGTTTGTCTAAACGAACGCAAAATATACAATTTACTTTGAATTTATACTAAAAAAAATACCAATTTTTCTCAATATAAAAAGGCATCAGCGTTCGTATTTGCACGGCCTGATTTGTGGATGACTGAGTAATCATACTCCTCAAGCTTAAGGCGCCATCTAACGAGTTTGCTGTTTGGCTCCTTTAGAGACATTAGCCAAGTTAACGGTTTATGGTCCGTTATAATTTTGAACTTTCGTCCAAATAAGTACGGTCGAAAGTACTTAACCACCCAAACAATAGCAAGACGCTCCTTCTCGATCGTCGAGTAGTTTTGTTCAGTTTTCGTTAAAGTCCGACTAGCGTAACAGACTGGTTTGTCTTGTCCGATTGGTCCTTGGGACAATACGGCACCTAATGCAATATTGCTTGCGTCAGTAGTCAAATTGAAAGGCCTAGAAAAGGCCGGATATTCTAAAATTGGTTCGTCCGTCAAGAGTTGTTTACACGTTTCAAAACACTTGATATATTCAGATGTTAATTTTACTGTTTCACCTTTCCTTATGCACTGTGTCATGGGCTTTGTGAGTCGAGCAAAGTCTTTAATAAACTTCCGATAATAGCCAAGTAATCCCAAAAAGCTTTTTATTTCTTTTCGTGTCTTTGGTATTGGAAAATTCATTATAGCTTTAATCTTATCAGGATTCGGTCGTACACCCTTGTCAGATACAATATGGCCAAGAAAAGCTACTTCTTTGTGTAAGAATTCGCTTTTGTCCAACTGCACTTTAAGATTAGCTCCTTTAAGTTTTTCAAAGACATTTTGAAGATTTACAATGTGCTCTTGAAGGGAAGTTGAATAGACAATAATGTCATCCATATATACTGGGTGGGCCAAATAAGACCTACCAATGTTAAACACAAATAACTTTTTTATTTTTTGATATAATTGAGACGATCTTGAATTAAAATATTGTCGATATTCACGCTCCGTCATAACAATTGATCGTTGACAAGAATAGAAAAAATCGATAATTTTAACCCGTTGTCTTGTACTGTATGGTTCCATAATAAATTTCCAAGAATTCAGTTATAACCTACAAAAAGAAAAAAATAATTATATCAAAAAATAAAAAAGTTATTTGTGTTTAACATTGGTAGGTCTTATTTGGCCCACCCAGTACAAGACAGACTGACCCTTGGAGCTCTCGGAGAACATTGTCCATTACCCTTTGAAAGGTAGCTGGAGCATTTTTTAACCCGAATGGCATCCGGACTTCCTCATAATGGCCACTGTCTACAGAAAAAATCTGTCTTCTGAATATCGTTTTTATCAACTTCGATTTGGTGAAAACCACTCGCCAAATCAAGTGTTGTAAAATACATGCTTTTCCCTAATTTGTTAAGTATTTCTGTTATGTTCGGTAAGGGATATCTATCGTCTATTGTCTTTTCATTCAATTTCCGATAGTTCACTACAAGTCTCCACTTTTGTTTTCCATTGACATCTTTCTTTTTTGGAACAATCCAAATAGGAGAAGAACAGGGAGAATAACTAGGACGAATGATTTTTTGTTTTAATAAGTCGCTTATTTGTCGCCTAACCTCGTCTTTGTGGATGTGAGGATATCTATATGACTTGGTGTAAATAGAACTATCGTCTTTTGTCGTTATTTTGTGTTTTATTTCGTTTATAAATGTTAAGTCTTTTCCTTCCTTGTAAAAAATGTCTTCAAACTGATTACATAATTTAATTATAGCCCTACGTTCTTCATCATTGAGATGATCTATTCTGATTTGTGATGTAATATCGTTTGGTATTTAATTTGATTGAAATGATATATTAAAATTATTAAATTCAATAAATTCTGTAAGAGGTTGGACTTTAATGGGTTGATTAATAAAAAATGTTTGTGTATTGTTAGAAGTATTAGTTACTTCAAGCTGACTATGCCAATCTACAGCTAAGTAAATGCCTTCACTTATAATAAATGTATCGTTAATTTTAAATTGTTTTACATAAATGTCTCCGCTTTTTACGTCAACAGGTAATTTTATTATTTGTTTGGTGAGCCCAGGGATTTGGAAATGTGCAGATTTGTAATTTGGTTTAAAACAAAAGAGGAATACATGCATTTGATATCTCTAAGACTTTATCTTTTAAATTCACTTTAGCTCCCAAATTAGTCAAAATATCTAAACCATTGAGTCCATCAAAATAATTATGAAATTTAAACAATAAAAACTTTGAAATGCCTGGTGTATTAAATTCAATAAAATTTGGAATGGATTTTTGTTCGTCAGTTTTGTGTTCATTTAAAACAGATGTAATTATGATTGGTTCAATTTTTTCTCTATCATGTGGATCTATAAATTCAGGGTTCAAAGAGGATGAAGATGCACCGGTATCAATCAAAAATTTTAGGGGACGTCCGAATGGTGAGGAAATGTGGATGTAGGGTAGAATATTACCGTGTTTGTTAATATCTAGGTAGTCGAGTTGCTCGAGGCACTCTTCTGAAAATTTTCGTCTATTTCTTGTGTAACTGTATTGTCATTGCCCTGATTTTTGTCAATATAGTATTGGTCTAACTGGGGTTCGTAATTCTGTGATTGATAGTAATCGTCGTAATATTGATTGCTACTTTCGTCTAGGTAGTTATCGTTATTGTTAGCATTACTAGTAGATGGTTGGTCTACATTGTGAATCTCTTTACTAGTAAAATTGGGAGGTCCGGTAGATTTGAAAAAGTTATTTTGATTTTTATTAAAATGTTGCCGTGTATTGCCTGAACCTGTATCCATTGGTTGTGGATACTGATTTGCTCTAATAAATTGAGATGGTCTAGATGGACCTGGTGAAGCAAAACGTGGTTGTGTATAATTTGGTTGTGTATAAGGTTGTCTGAATGGGTTTTGAGGTGTTACATGTGGTTGAAATTGTGGACGTGGTGTAAAGGATGGACGTGCGGGTGTATAATATGAATTAGGTGGAATAATTGATCTGGGCATCATTATTCGCTTTACTGGTTTCTTAAATTGCAAATTTTGTGTCAAATTATTTGATTTTATGTAGTAACAATTCTGTTCTTTGATGCAATATGAGAATGCATCCATAAGAGTTTTAGGTTGCATAGATCGTATTGTTGAACCTAATGGTTCCCGTAATCCAGAGAGGAATACGTTTAAACACATGTCACCATACAGTGACTGTTTGGCAAATTACTTCTTGATTTGTTTCGTGAATTTTTATGTAGTTCGTTATTGTTGAGAATATTTCAATGATTTTGCTATAGAACATTTCAACTGTGTCTGTGGATTGTTGTTTCAAATAATGAAGGTCTCTAATAAGTGATGTTTCATTTCTTTTATCGCTATAGTGGGTTATTAAATTTTGTTTAATTTCTTCCCAAAAAATTGGTGTTCTATACATGTTGAAAACCTCATTTGCTTGGTCAGTAATTTTATTCCTAATTGCTCTTAATAAAATTTTGCCATAAGGGCTATTTATTACTGCGGGTGATAATAAAGTAATAACCTCCTCTACGTTGTTAATAAAGTCATAGAGAGTTCTTGGATTTCCATCGAATTTTGGCAAATCCTTTATAGCGTCTGGTATTTTTAAATTAGCAACAATGTCAGCAGGTGTAATTGTCTGTTCAATCATTATTGCACTTTTGGTATTTTCGTTAACAACTAAATTACTTAAACTATCAACTAAATTATTTGTATTAGTATTTGAAAAAATTGTGTTTAAATCAATATTTAATTCGTTAGGTAAATCAATATTTAATTCAATAGTACTTAAACTAATAGGCCTAAAAGATTGATCCTGCTCTGTATTCTGCAGCGAATCAGAATCAATACTAGCCAGACTGTTTTCACCGTAAGCCGCGGTGTTTTGAGAAGTGTCCCGATTATAAGGAGTTGAACGAAATGATAGCAGTTTATTTTTGATAGGATTTGGCATTAAAATTAATGAGCGAAAATTGCATAAGATTGACTTACATGAACCATAAGTTGAGCATTTCCAGTGATAAACCGTCACGGGTACTCAGCAAGATCCAGGAAGTTGTAGATTTGCCTTGATCCAAACGTTTGAAAACGATCAGAAATCTGTGATCCAGTTAAGCGGGTCCGCGGGGAAAGCCTCTTTGCCTTGGTATACCGCCAAAGTTGAAGAAACCACTTGATAAACCGTCAATTGGTGTAATTCACGACTTTAACCACTCGCGAAAATTACTCAAAAAATTTCGTACCGACTGCGCCATTTAAATAACACGTGTCGCGTTATTTATTAAAAAAAAATTATTTTCTTTTTGTTACAATAATAATATTACAATAATTTGCTTTTCGAACAACTCGGAGATAGTTCTTGTATCAACTCGAGACTAAATCTAATCTTTAGTTGTGGTGACTATTTATATGTTTTTTGAGAAGCTAACTATCTGTTAAATTTGACTATTTCAGAGTTGTTGTTACAATTTGCTTATTTAGTATAAAAATAGAGATACATATTAAAATTGTTAATAATAATTAGAACGATAAGTATTATAAGCTGTGATTTGCTTAATAAGTCTTTTCACACGCTTAGTGTGTTTGTGTATCGTCAACAATATTATAAGGAAATGAACTTGATACTGTATTTGAAGAATTGCATTATAAGCTTTTTCGCACGTTACAATATTAGATAGTGTTTATATATTAAATAATATAGTAGGTATACATAACTATATATATATATATATATATATATATATATATATATATATATATATATATATATATATATATATATATACTAGCATAAATAACCTACCGTTATACAAAGATTGTATACCCAAGTTTGAGGTGGTATGAATACCATGAATCTTATTTATATTATGCAATAAATAACAAAAAATAAATATTAATAATTAAAACAGTAAAACACCAGGAAAAAACCGTCTCTAAAAGTGGTACAAAAGTGGTGATTTTTAATTTCAGAAATATTTTATGACGAAGTCACATCACTGTGAACAGCAATAAGCAAATTTAAGCATAAATAACAGCATTAAGCAAAGGTATCAATTTAAGTTAAATCCATCAATATTAAAAAATGCAATATTAAAATTCTAAAATAAAGAATAACGCACAAAACTTATGGAAAATGGCTTTCGGTCAAATTGGCTGAAATTTCACTATGTTATAGTTTTCACCCTACTGATGAAAAGTTACCATTGCACCAAGTCCCAAAAGTCAATATTTCCCAAGATATAAAGGGTCAAAGTTGTGAAATATGGTTATATGCAGTAGTAATACGAATGTTAAAAGTGATCTTTATTCACGAAATAAATGAAAATCGATTTTTATAAGTATAAGTATAATTATATATAATTATATTGTTCAATATTACAATGCGGCCAGATCTATCTATCTATATATATATATATATATATATATATATATATATATATATATATATATATATATATATATATATATATATATATATAATATGTAAATCTATCCAACTAATGCTAGACTGAGGGCTGTGTGCCAAATCATCAGAGAGTTCCTACAAGATGCACTTGATATCCGGAGGGATTTTATCTTTGGTTGTACTATTCTTGTGGCCGATTTCCAGCATCTTTCACACTCTGAATTAGCCTTGCAGAAGGATAGTGAATATTTTCCTGATGTCTTGCATATCCCATGTACCATATGACACTGGCAATATGTGCACAAGTGCCGACAGTTCGAGCTCCAGATTTACAAGTACAGTAGTGACCTTCTATAGGATTATCCTCCTCTTCCACTTGGTCATTTTCTCTTTCTTCGAGAGTTGATCGATATGCTATCCAAAGTTGATGTTTTGCAGCGTTACGAAATCTAGAATATACTCTAACTCGCATCAAACCTGGCCAAGGTAGTCGGTCTTCTCGTAACATCTCAATTTGGTATTCTTCATTATCGTCTCTACGTAACTTATCTTGCACATATGAAGGCGATAGTTTTATTTGGTACGTACCAAAAGTGAGATCCCTCAAATGGTGAATTCTTAGAATTGGGAAATCATGTAAGTGTGCTGCATCTAAACGAATTCATCTTTGAGCGTTTCGCCTGTGAAGATTTTCTGTTTCTACAAGTGCTTGAAGAACGTTTGGTTCCTTTGACTTTTTAAGTAGTCGTTGAGCTAATTCAATATTAGCATCTTCCATTGTTAAAAGAGGGTGATATTTATTAATTATTGCACCAGCTATCCGGTAAAAGTCTCCTATATGTGGAACATGATGGATTTTTACGACTTGATCAAAGAATTTAAAGATTGATTTAATATGTCCATTTCTAGCTTCTACTACCCGCCTCGATTTTGTAATTAAACGCGAAATACTAGCATTTTCAGTGTTAAGTTGATGTTCGCCACGTTCGAGATGTGTTGGCATCTTACACGAAATGCCTAAACGAGTTAATAATACAGTAGCAGCATCATTGTTATCACTATCAGAAAAGTATGGACCTTGGATATCAAGAATGTAACCATCGGGTGCAACTATTAAGTGCGGTTTGACTAAATGGCGGCTTTTGTGTACGCAATATGACTGTCGCAGTGCTCTGAAGTTGGTACTTTTTGGGATGAAAATGTAAGTACCATCAATGACTGCAATAACTCGAGGAATATCAGGCTCCGGGTTATACAACTCATTGGCGAATTCCGTAACATGTCTAGCAATATAAACGTCGCGTGTTACAGCATCAAAGCCAATATTGCTAGGTACAAAACGCAACATCAAAGATTGTCTCACAGTTGCAATAGCCGTACTTGTTGCTTGACTACTAGAATACTGGAACATATGAGTGAGGAATTCGTCCGAAAGTCCCTGTCGCAACTTACATAAGAAAAGTAATAAGTCTTTTTTACTGACATATCTGTAACCACCAGTACAAGGGACTCTATTGCAATAAGTGAATAATTCCCGGAATTGTTCTTTCGTTAAAGGACAAAAAATTTTGAACTCCTCATCATTGAAACAATGTTCATCTTCTATTCTGGTCATACTTGTAGCTACATCACGTAGACTTTGTAAGAATACTTGGAGTTGTGGTCCTCTTATCAGATAAGGCCTATTGACAAAATGTAAACCAAGTAACAAAGGTGATAAGAGAAAACCTCGATCGTTCAAATGGTGTCTACATGATTTTACATTTTCAGGGATAAAAATATTTCTAGAAATGAAAACATTAGCCTTACACTCCATTGAAAGTGGATGCAAATCAAACTGGGCATTACAGATGAGACAAGTACGTCTGTTAGTTTGGGTTAGAACATTTAGTCTCAAACAGCCTGGATCTTGCTTAATAGCTCTTATCTCTTCAACAAATGACCGATTACAATTAAGGCATAGTCGCGTACGATCATTTACATCCAAAGGAGGCAAATTAAAAGCATTTCGTCTATGAATAGCTATTTCTAATTTAGCAGCATTTTCTTCCCCATCAATAAGAGTCATTCTTCTCAAAGGAAATCTTCTATTACAGATGTAACAATTACGATTTGCCATTTTGTACTAACAGTGTCACTTTAATTTGATTATGAGTAGCCATGAAAACAACTGATTGTGAGTATTGTGAATAGCCGTGTTTTGACTTTGGCAACGCCACCCTAGATTAATCTGCTAAAATCAGTAAATACAATGGAACTTTATATATATATATATATATATATATATATATATATATTGCATGCATGTATATAAGTATGTAAAATCCGATTTTTATTTATTTCTGCTACATAAATATCAAATCAAATTCCGCCAATTTGACCGAAAGCCATTCTCCATAAGTTTTGTGCGTGGTCCTTTATCGATAATAGTATCGACATCTAATGATACATATTTGCTCTATTATACACATATGTAAACAGCGTTCATAATATACTTATGATTTGTTTCTCTGCTAAGTTGTAAAATATCAAAACTTTAAAAATTCAAAAACAACAAGAATGTATTATTTAATAATTAATAGAAAATTAATTCTAGTTTCAAAAAACATGTCCTTAGTCCAAAAAAAGAGAAGCTTATCGTATCCTTTTATAATAAAAAGGATAAAAAGGATAGCCGAATTACTTCGAATTGCTGCCACCAGTTGTTTGGTTTTTTTAACTTGTGGATCAACCACCCACTAAATCACAACGTAAGTAGGTCGATGACGTATGTGATCCGATTGATCATCCATTAACGAGTGTTAATAGCCATTAACAGCACTAATGTTCTTTGAAATGGTATTGATCGCTTATTAATCACACTGATCGATCCGTTATTTGTGATTTAAGAAAAGTTAAATTGTAATGTTTAAATATTAAATTATTTAAACATTTAACGTGCTTCTGTTGAAATGATCGAGGTATTTCTTAAATTAAAATTCAGTTTTAATTATTATTAAACACTTTCATTAAATTTTAATACGAATACAATTATAATGTTTTAATTAGATTTTAAGCTTCTGATTAATTAATTGTTGAATAATTGTTACAATACACTTTTAATTATTTAGTAACGAAATATCGATCACAACAATAACAAAGGAAACACGAGATTGTTGTAAGATTGATTGATATATGCTAATCAGGCGTTACAACACTAATCAACTCTTTTTTCTATTTGTCATCTTATTTATATGATTGGTTTATCTGCAAGGTGTGATGCGGCTAAGATAGGGTTTTCTTAGATTTCAATTAATTTTATATATGTTTTTTATTGTAGTAATATACGACAACTCCCCGTAAAAAGAAAGGGTTCTAAGGGCTTAAAGTTCTGAAAGCATCTAGAGGCCTTCTGTCTTCGTTAATTATTCGAATTTCATCTTCCTCTTTACGGAATTTAATTGATCTTTCAGCTATTCTAGGTTTTTTTAGTTTTTCATAGTTGCATTGAGATATTTCGTCAATTTTACAATCAATGCTATTATTAGTTCTCTTATTTCTATTTAATTTTAGTTTAGTAAATATCTTATATTTTTTGATACATTTATTCAGTAAGTAGATAATTAATATTAATATAATGATTGTTAATATCGTCCAACCAAAATCATAGGCTGTTCTTTTAATGAATTCCATGTGATTGTTTTCTATTAATGTTTTTTGTGTTTCTAATTTATGTTCTAAGATTTTAATATTATCTAGGTTAAAATCTTTTATTTCAATTATGGTTTTGTTTGGTACGTTTGTTTTTTTAACATTTTGCCTTGCAATATTATTAAACTTGTATTGACTAATTGGTACCTTTATTTCTATAGCTTCGTTTCTTATATCGCTTTGCTTGGGTATTAATTTTACTTCTTTGCTTTGCACGATACATTGATCGTTTAGTATTATTGCTCCTATTTTGCTTAAATTTATTTTAGTAATTAGCTTATTGTTACATATTATGTCTAATTGTGCTCCTTTACTTAAGCAGTAAAGCCATTCATTATTATCTAAATATTTCCAGAGATGAGTGCTTGCGATAAGTGTTTCGAATTTTTTGGTTCTCTATTTATTAAATCTAGAAATAATTCGTATTCGCAATCACTTTTCTCTTTTTGTACAGTATGTACCTACATTATTACATAAATACTTTTTCGGGCTTATTTTTAAACAATTATTGATATCCTGCGATACATACTATTGTTCTTGTAATGTATTTACAATAATGTATTTATTCTTTACTTTCACAAAAGTTACAGTTTGATTATCACTGTTACGAACTGGGAGTGGGTTTATTTCATACATTTCGAATTGATTATTTTCAACTAGTGCTACTTTACAAGATAAAATGAGGTTTCCTTTTCTTATAAATTCATCTAGATTTATCAATTTATAATATTTGTATATATTTTGATTTTCTAGGGAAAGTGGTAAGGAATAATGTTTGGAAATTCTAATTAATTATTGTTTCAATAACTCTGGTGGTAAAATATGATAACTAACTATGCCATATTGTATTAGACTAATGTCGTTAAGGAAACGTTGTGTTATGTATTCGTAATCTTTAAAGATTGTTATGTATGCGGTTGTCGTTTCTAGAATGCGTTCTGAATTCTCTAACTTATCTATAGCCATTTTATTATTCTCTATTTCTCTACTTGTGGTTTTAAAATTTTTATTTATTAAGTTTTCTACTTCCTTAAAATGTCTTATTGCTTTCTTAAATTCATTTAGTGAATTAGTAACAATACTAGCTTGGTTTCTTAATACTTTGTCATTAATGTTTTGTTTTTTAATTAATTTTTCTAAGTTTTTACCGTAAAATTCTTTATCCTTGGCATCGGGTGTGCCAACTAACCATTTTAAAGCGGTTCCTAAACCGTCAGCTAAATATCTCCTCGTTTTATGTTTGGTGAACGATTCTAACTGGAGTAATGTATGTTCTATACGGTTCATTGAGGGTTCTATGATATTTTCCTTTTCCTTTTCCTTTTTAATTGTTTTATTATTTATTCTAATTAAATTTGAAAACTTAATCAAGTTTCTGTTTGAGGTAGGATTTATGAACATAGGATGTATTATAGTTAATTATAATCTTAAAATTACTATCAATTACAACTATGTTGCCTAGTTTAATATACAAGATTCCGTTTTGTTTGAATCTCCTTAATTCTGTATGGCTGATCATTTAGTAAATGTACTTGGTGGATCACCATCAATATTGCCATTAGTATGCAATTCAATGTTTTCTTCGTCATCTGAGGAAGAAAAATTGATTACATTATTTTCTCTTTCGTTATAAGGTTTTATGTTATTGCAATGATATGCTACATCTTTGTTGTTTATGTTAACAATTAAATTGGGTTATTTTATACTCTTAATTTCGTATGGTCCTATGTATGGTAAATCCTTTTGCGCTTGTTTCTGAATTTTTTGTCCTACATGGAAGGTTTTAGGGTTAAGATTTTGGTCATAATAAGCTTTGCTGTCCATTTTAATTTTGCTATGTTTACTGTATATGATTTCTCGGTATCTGTTTAATTTTTCAGTTATTTGCTGTAGGTATGTATTATATGTGTTGTATTGTCAATGGGTATCTCTGGGTTTAAACCGAATGTTAATCGATAGGGTTCGAATCCCGTAGAGCGAAATTTATTTGTATTGTGAATATAGGCACATGTTTCTAAGAATTGGTCCCATTCTTGGCCACTATTCGTATAATGTCTTAAGTATTCTTTTATAAAGTGGTTAGTTCTTTCCACAGATCCGTTAGTCTGAGGGTGACGTTAGTGATTTTACAAATGAAGTTTAAGTTTAAGCTTATATTTTAAATTCATTTTTAAAAACTATTAATATCGGCCGTTTGTATAATAACATACAAACGGAATTTAAGCTTAAGTTTAAGGGAACCTAGTTTAAAAGTTAAATCCAATTTATTTTCGATGAAATTGAATAAATAAACTCAATATGTAAAACGGTCACGATTACAATTACAATTTAGAAACGATTTTTGATTTATTTCGAGTTTCCGGAAGCTATTTTTTTTTTTTAACTATGATGTTATATTCGTGTGCTAAATCTTTTTAGCCGATTAGATTATTCTTAAACAAGATAGCGTCAGATTTAAATGTCATAATTTTAATACGAAAGTCTGGTGAAGTTTTTAAAATCAACTTCGTTGTTTAACAATTCAACGAGTAAATTATTTCTTATATCGAAAATATCCCGATTTCTTAGTTTTGCTTCTTGATTTTGTTTTTTTGTCGCATGAGAGTAAAGACGCAACTGTAACATTCGCTTTAGGAATGGAAGTAATTAATATTATTTTTCCTTAAAATTTTATTAAAAAATTTCAATGTACTCGACATTTTTATATTTAGCCGCTTTATTGTCGGTACATATTAATAAATGTGTACCACAATATCAAGACAATATCCCATTAAAAAATTTAGAAATTTTTGAATGGATTCGATGTTCACATGAGGGGTTTATTTTTTCAACTGTTGGCAAATTTGACATCCAGTCACTAGTATCCGATCAACTCGTATTTACATATAATATGCATTATCTTAAACAGATGCTAAGTGTATTTTGTTTTTTGGATGTGTTTATTATGTATTGCTTATTATTTTTTGTGTTCTTTTATTTATATATTTATTAATTTTTTGTTTTATTTTTTTGTTTTGTTTCATTTTTTTAAATTTTTTTATTTTCTTTTTTTGGATTTGTTTTTGTATTTTTTTTTTTTTTTGTTTTGTTTTTTTTTTTTTTTTATTAGTGTTTAAATAAACTGAACTTGAAAAATAAACATTGTTAAATTGTGTGTTAAATTGTGAACTGATTATCTTTTCATTCTAATAAAAAAACAGTAAGTACCCAAAATTCTAACCAATTTCATAAATTATGGCTTTTATACACAATAAAATTACGGCCAAACTATGGCTTTTTTATATAAATAATTACATCATTTGGTGATTCTGTATTATGTGTTTTGAAAGTAGTTCAGGTAGGGCTTTATTAGTTAGGCAACGGATCTAACATTGCTGTTTAACTCCTTAAGGGATATGAGACATATTTGTTCCAATTTATATTTAATTTATATTTACGTTTTACACAATACTGGTAAGATTTAAAACATTTGTAAGTTTATATTGTTATTCTTCTATAGTAGTTTTAATAATTTTGTGCATTGGCAACGTAATTATCTATCAATTTTTAAAAAAAAACTTTGGTACAAAGTTGCAAAGTTGTCCGTACACTTATGTGCGTGAAGGGGTTAATTGTTTACCAGCCTTTTTAACTTCAATCTTTAAGATCTTCACAGAAACAATGAGATAAGAAATAAAGAGTGTGTCATTTAGTGACGTTGAATGATACTCATAGGTATGCTCATAGGTATAATGCTCATAGGTATATAAGAATGCTCATAGGTATATGTATTTAGGTATTTTTGTACATCAAAATTCATGAAAAAATAACGTTCGTGATGACTTTTTTTCTCTCTAAGTGAAAAAAATCACGACTTTTGATGTACAAAAATACCTACATATTTATATCTATGAGTGTTACATCTATGAGTGTTACGTTAAAGTTCCATTCAACGTCACTAGATGGCACACTCCTTATTTCTTATTTCACTGATTCTGTAGAGAGCCAAAAGGTATAACGTAGAGTCGTGACAGGTCTGTCATTTTCTGTCCAAAACAGAGTGGGAAGCTTCAAAATTAATTATCACATGTTTGAGTAATGGCCGATTGCACCAACATTATTAATCGGCCGTTAAGATGTTAATCCATGATTAACTTTAACTGTAGTTAAAATGTCTGATTATCTGTTGCACCAAGATTAATTTTTGTTAACTGATGATTAAGTCGTCCGTTAAGTTAATGGATGAATATTGGGCAATTAAATATTTAATCAGCGTTTAGTGCATATTTTGATGCTAGTTTCCATAGTATCGCTAATATTTGTATTTATTTCCTATTATTGAAATATACTTTTGTACAATTTCAATTAAAATTATCTTTTTTTTTCTGTAAAATTTTGGTACCTACTTCATTTTTCCATTTTTAAATTGAAAAATATCTTCGCAATCGTCAAATTACAGTTTCAAAATGTTTTACGTAAACATAAATTATATATTTTCTAATATTAGATAAATCAAGTAGGCGCTACCCATTTTCAAAATATGCAAATTTAAATTTTTTTAACCATGTGATATTACCAACTTACTAGCATTTACTTCTTTTGTGTCTCATATCCTATAAAAACAAATCAGACACCGTTGCTAGTCAAAATTGACCGTTAACGTACATTAGTTAACCATTATTTAACCATATTTAATAAATTGTATAACATATGATATTAATGAATTAATCTGATAATCAGATGGAAAGATATTATTAATAATCTCTTGATATATATAATACTTACAGTGCGTTCAAATTTAAGAATGACCAACAAAAAACCATAAATCAAAATAAGTTTGAAAAGTATTTTAGTTGGATAAAAAAAGAGATTATGTTCAGTTAAAATGCAAAAATATACTTATATCCTTTATTATGAATTAACCCATTCAGTGCCATTGGCATGTTAACATGCCAAAGGAAACAAAGAGGGAAATATATCTTGCAACAAAAGACAAGACTATATTTTTAAAGTCATTAATCATTTTGACATTTTTAAGCTGCACTGGAATGGTTTAAATTGAAAAATATTGTTTCTCAGTTTTATAGTAAAAATAAATTACAAGTACACTAAAAATCCACACTGGGTTATTTTCTAATAAAAATTTTTCCCAAAAAATGTTAAATTGATGCCTCTCTAGTTGTCCAACTTGCTTTAAAATGAAATAATAATAAAAAATAATACTGTGAATAATTTTATATATAGATATTTAGAGAAATATATAAAATTTGCTTCTAATAATTTTTGTTGAATGTTTTAACATAATTGAATTTATAGTGTACTATAAGAACATGAAAAAATTTGTTTATTATTGTTAGCAAAAAAATTTTCGACGGTTTGACTAATACTCATACACATACTGCATACATATGTACCAATACCAAATCAATCAATTATTCAAATCAACATTCATTGTCAACTATAAAAACAAGGTACGCTTCTTATAAAGTCAGTGTTATATATTATAATTTAATAAAATTAAAAGTACGCAAGATATTGTGTGATACACACAAAGTGGGAATGTCAAATTATAAGAATGGTAGATAATGGTTTCTTCATTCTCTTTACTTAAGTTTTTTTAGAATGTATTTTACTTAAAATGAATATCATAATGACATCTGAAATAATTTAAAAAAATTATTACATTTTCCAAGAAGTAGGTTAATAACGACTTTAATGCTATATGTACCGTGTATAGGAAAGGATAAGATACTCGATGTTATGCAAAACATAACAATATTTATATTTTATGAAATTAAGGATACAAAAATTTTAGGAGTTAAAATATTTCCAGAAGTATGCAGATAATATGTAAACAATTTTCCCTCTTTATCAATGTTTTTAAACCTCTTTTACAAACAAAAATTATTTGGCAGCCATTGAATTAAATATTTGTATTATACCGTATTATATTTTTGGTGCCGCGACTAGTGAACCGACTAGACAGTTCAACCGCGACAGTTCAACCCCGACAGTCCAACCAACGACAGATCAACCTAACGACAAATCAACCTAACGACAGATCGACCGACGACAGAACAACCGACGACAATTCAACCTAACGACATTTTAACTGAAGACAATTTAACCGTTGTACAATCTATTATCTAATAAGAACAAAATTATTTGAATTTTATCTAGTAATGAAATTTGCCTCCCTTCAGACTTGAGACTAAATAAGTATTTATGTAGTCTTAAGTCTCAAGGGCGACTCTTTAGACAATTAAGGGTATACTATTTGGTTGGGTTGTGATGGATTTGGTTACCTTTCGTTGAATTCATTTAGTTTAGGTGTTGTCTGGTTAGGTTAATCTGTTAAGTTGTATTTGGTTACGTCAGGTTGGATTTGTTTATAATTTGTTGCATTCGGTTAGTTAAGGCTGGTTTTGGTTAGGTTGGATCGGATTTGTTTACAATTTGTTGAGTTCGATTAGTTTAGGTTGAGGTTGGTTAGGTTAGATTGGGTTTGTTTATAATTTGTTGATTTCGGTTAGTTTAGGCTAGTTTTGGTTAGGTTAGATTGGGTTTGTTTATAATTTACTGAGTTGGGTTAGTTCAGGTTAGGTTTGGTTACATTAGGTTGGGTTATGATGGGTTTACTTATAATTTATTGAATTCGATTAGTTTAGGTTGGGCTTGGTTAAGTCAGATTTTATTTGGTTAAGGTTTGTTTGGTTAGATTAGGTTACTTTTACTTATGATTTGTTGAGTTTGATTAGCTTAGGTTGGATTTGGTTAGGTTAGGTTGGATTTGTTTATAGTTTATTGAGTTGGGTTAGTTCAGGTTGGATTTAGTTAATTTATATATATTAGTGTTAAGCAGTTAAAATGTCCTGTGGTTTAATTGTTCCACGGTTCAATTGTCGTTTGATTTAACTGTCGTTAGGCTGAACTGTCATGAGGTTGAATTGTCATCGGCTAATCTGTCGTTAGGTGGAATTATCGTCGGTTCATCCGTCGTCAGGTTGAACTGTCGTCGGTCGAACTGTCGCGGTTTAACTTTCACGGTTGAACTGTCCTCGGTTTACTTGTTACAGAACCATATTTTTATTTAATGAATGTCGTAAAATACAGAAAATAACATTTAGTAAATATTTCGAAGAAAGATAATTTATCTTGGAAATGTTAGTTTAATACCGACTTTACCATAAAGTATTATACCTATACATATGTACATATACAGTGTAAACGGTGTATACGATCTTCAATATTATTATTTTATTTATTACCCCTAACAATTAGGAAAATAAAAAGATTCTACACATAGGTACGTAATATAAACAATTTTCTGTTTCTTTTTATGGTTACACATTCTCTCTTTTACAAGGTATTTTATTTCGGCATGGAAAAGATTAAAAAATAACTTGTTTTGCTATATTTATTTCTAATAGCTACGTTCAATCGTTGACGGTTCATATACTACACTATATAATTTTCTATATATACATTGAATATTATTAATATGAAAGAATTACCAACTGTATTTTCAGAAATAAGAAGTTATAATGCACTTTTTTATAAATATGTAAATATATAGTATCTGAAATTTTAACAAAACGTAACTTTTTTTTTTTAATATTAAACATTTGTCTAAACAAAATTCGTCATGTAATTACTTTTGTTCACTCAAATTTTCCGATACGTCATAACAGACACTTTTTAGTCTGATTCACTATTAAATGAAAATTCTGATGAATCGGAATCACTAGCATCGACATTTATCACAAACCTATCTTGCAGTTCATCAATTGTGTCATCTAAGGCCCACATTTTTTTTCTTCTTCGATAACATGATTTACAGCTTTTGCCCAATTTTCACCTTTCACTAATTTTATACCTTCCTCCATTAAGGTTTTTATTTCGTTTAATTTAAATGTTTTATTATTAGCCGCTACATGATTTTTAATTTGCCCCCATATCAATTCAATCGCGTTTAGTTCACAATGATGTGGCGGTAATCTTAATACAATTTTATTGTCCTTTTCTGCTATTTCGTAGATTGCGTATTTTAAGTAATTGTTTTTTAGTGGTCTTATTAAGGCCAAAAGTTGAGCTTTTGTCATATCCAATGTATAAGGTATTTTTTTGTTATCTAGCCATATCTTCAGCTCTTCTTTTTTCCAGTTTGAGGTCGGTAACTTTTCCAAACGTCTTGAATAATAAGGGTCGTTATCTAATACGATGACGCATCCGAGATCTAGCCTTTTCAGTATTTCTTTGAACCAGGCTTCATACACATTGGCATCCATGTCTTGATGATAGTCTCCAGTTCTTTTTGATTCAAAAAATAGAAGTCCACCATCAACAAAACCACTACAACTACTAATATGTGTTAGAATGATTCTTCGGCCTCTTCCTGACGGTGCTTTCAACCCTGTGCTTAAACTTTGAACACGAGCCTCAAGAACAGACATTATCGACTGATCTGTCCAAACTTTCATTTTCGTGTGCCCTTCATTGATCCAGGTCTCATCTGTGTGGTATATAGTCCGACCTTGAGATCTATATTCTAATATTTTTTCTAAATAAGAACGACGCCAAATTACTATGTCATCTCGGTCTTTAAGCAGGCTACTATATGTTCTTTTGCCAAACATAAAGTTTAACTGCTTCGTTAGAACCGTATAAAAAGTTGATCTTTTGAAATTGGGCAAAAACGGATCGTCATTTACTAAATTTAAAACTTTGTCAATAGTCGGGATTTCATTTCTAAAAAAGAACTCATGAACTTTCCGCCTTATTTGAAATTTTTCGTAATCATCTAGTGATGAAGCAATCGTTTTCTTATTTTTGGACCTTTTCTTAGGAGACGAAACAGTTCCAGTTCGCTTTTGTTCTTTTATAATTTTAAAAACAGTTGAATGATGAATTCCAATAATTTTTGCCACATCATAAACTAATTCTTTCACGGTTAGTTTTTCATTTTTTTCCCTTAAATACGCGTAGGCATTAAGACACATTGTCTTTTCACGTGAAGTTAAGTGCCCTCTCTTACCTTTATTAATTTTAATTGTTGTATTTACGTTTTTGGATGTACTAGGCACTAAAATTGCTGACATATTTATACTTAACGTTTTAACTTTAATTAACATATTAACATATTAAAATTGCTAACATATTTATACTTAACGTTTTAACGTTAATAAGTTAACAAACATTTAAACCACGCCAACTATCGGGCCATTAACTCTGGAGGAAAACAACATTGGTGTCTCCAGCGTCTTGTTTTTATCCGGAGAATTGTATGCATCAACCCCAAGGAGCAACACTGTTCATGACAACATGGAATCAGCAGGTGAACCAGTCCAGCTTCAAATTGGAGAACAACTATCTCGAGACTCCGGAGTGGAAACAACTAGCAGCAGCGCTGAGGAGCCTCACTCTTCAAATGATCCAGTACCAAGCCCTCACGATGACATCAAAGTTATGCTTATAATGCTTTACAATAGTTTACAAATGTATAACAAAGAATTATCTAGCAAAATTGATTTACAAACTAACAAAATTGATAATACAAATAAAAAATTAGATGATACTAATGCTAGAATTGATCATTTCATAAATAAATTTGAAAAGGATATCACAAAGACAAAATGTGAATTCGAACAAAAACTAAATTCCGTGAAAACTAATTGTAATGAAAATAATAGCACAATAGACAATAAGCTAGGTAAAATTAAAATTGAAACTGAACATTTGATTGACTCCAAAATTGAAAATCTTGACAAAAAATTTAATGCACAGCAAGAAACTTTGTTGACCATTAATAATAAAGTTGAATTATTGGAAAATAGCGTTTCTTTGATAAACAATAATAAGAATAATGCTATTTTACAAAATATATCATTGGGCAATTTATCATTTCTTAGAAATGAAACAATTAGTACTGGAAATTTTAATAACAGATTACAAGAGCTTCATCCTATCGAATTCATAGAATCTCTTGAACAATACTTCTAAAATAACGAATTTTTAGAACAGGAAAAAATTAGGTTTGCGTGCAGTAAACTAAATTCTAACATAATATATTTTCATCAACGTAGTTTTAATTGGGATTTCAAGAGTTTAATGATTTCGTTTTAACCAATTACCCAATGATTTAGGAACCGGATATTCAGGACCCCAATAATTAGAGTTGAATTCCAGAAAAACAAATGATTTATGCCTATTTCGCCTGTTCTCGTTTCGCCTGACCAACTAAAATTTCCCGATTCGCCTGACGATTCAAATTGTGGTATCGTTTCGCCTGACCATTCATTAGACGATGGGGTGCCTTTTTTTATTATAATGTTTAAATAACACCATAAGAGATTTTTAAGAAAAATTCAAAGAAAATGTAGCAACTTTCCTTCCTACTTTTTCCAGACTTAGGACTGGCAGTACTTTTTGATAGGTGTAAAAACTACTGGTGTAGTTAAAAGTTTATTCGCTTTACGTTTCGTCAATTTAAAAAAAAATTTAAAATAATATATACATATATACATATTTACATTAATTTGAACTAATAAAATTAATTTATCTTAACAGTGTAAGCTATTTTTTCTAAACATCTTCCTACTGTTATTTCATTATTTAAATAGCTTTCTTGAATTTGTCTTGTTCTTTCATCTAGTTTTATGTATGTAGTACGCCGTTTTTTGGGTGTCATATAAAATTCTGTCTGGGTAATCAATATTTCACAATGTTGAGCGTCCTCTTTCAGAAACTGTATTAATTCAAAAACGTTTGGATGACTTTTTCCAATATTTCGATTTAAGCGATTGTGCCATCCTTCCAAAGCATTCGTAGTCCTATGACGTAAACCGAATCAATTCCAAATTTTTCCTATATTTTCATTTTTCATCCAATGGGTTACAAGATAGTCGTTGAATTTGGTAGTTTTGTCACAGTTCGGCGAATTTTCCATAATAAACAACCAACCAACTTCTAGAGCATAATGAGGAATATGTGGTAAAGATGCGCATAAACGAATATGACTTCGGATTTCTTCATTTTCTTTATATTCGTTTGTTAACTCACATTCTTGCACTTTTCTCCATATGCATTGGTTAAAATGAAAGTTACATCCAGTTATGATGGTCGATGGGAAAATGTTTCTTATGGCCTGTATTGCAGCAACTTCAAAATCAGTCTTAAAATACTTCGGTGTCCAATCAGGAAAGTGACTCTTGATCCAGGAAAATAATATTTTGTATGTGTTAATTGTTCTGTCGGGAAGAAGTGCATACACTATTGGAATAATACTTGTTGCAGTTGAATTACTGTCTATATCTGCGTGTATAGTATATAATTGAGCGAATTGTTTGCAACAAGATTTAAAAGTTCCGTCTGTAAAAAATTCGTCACTTTCTTGCAGTAAGTGCGTTAACTGCTTACTCGAAAATGCCAGTATTCTATCATCAGATCCGTCATCGATAAGTAGGAAATCCTTAATTAACATTTCGGGGAAAATAAGTTCAGATCGGCTTAACAATTTTGTCACCCCAAGACTTTTTTGACACATTTTATATAAAGATGATTTTTTGGAGGAAAAAGTAGGCAATTCTGTTACAAAATCAAGACCAGCATCTTTGACTTTCGTTATCGCTTGCTCAAAAGTTGTAGGAATTGGTTTCAGTTCTTCGCATACCCGTTTTTTACAGCTAAACATCACTTTTTCAACTTCATTCCTTGCACAGTTAATAACACAAATATGGTCTCTTTCAGCAATTACTTTCATTTCCTTGTTCGTTGTCACACTGCCACTACATTTTCTTGAAGAACATCGCCACCTTGTCGTTAGATCTTTGTTTTGCCTATCTTTATTTAACTTATAACCATTATATAACATAACAGGAGCACCGCGCTTTGATTCGACAAACTCAATATCAGACATTTTTATTTAAAAATTATATTTTTGATGCTGACTACAGAAAAGTTTAGCTAAAACTAGACTAAATTTCATAAATAATTATTATAATCCTGTTATTAAAACCTTATATTATGACTAATGACTACCTGTTAACCGGTCGGGGTAGTTACTTAATTACGGTAAGGTGGTAAATATACACATTTACTACTTGTACCTAGTAGATCAGGCGAATCACTACTATTTATTTCCGTGTAACATATGGTCAGGCAAAACGCAACCAAAGCGCACCTAATTTTAATATCAGGCGAAACGAGAACAGGCGAAACAGGAATACACCATTTAAATATACTCATTAATAAGAAAAAAATAAAAAAAACTGGAAACCAAGTTTTGTTGTTATAGGACATAGGTATACTGGTATACATAATAACCGTTTATTTATTTTAAAGCCGCCACAGAAATAACAGGTAAAATATTTGTAATTTTGTAAACATAAACATGTTTTTTTGCGACTTTTTGTTTATATTAAAGAGAGAGATAAATTAATGAATTGTTATTAACCGGATTGCTTATATCGAGGCTGATGAGTACATCAAACTTTATTGCTAATTTATTCTTGCGAAATCCACAACCATCTAACAATGATAGCATAGGAAATAAAAGTTTAGTAATGAAAAATTTAAACTTTGAATCAGAAATAGATGATTTTGACAATGAAACGGATAGTGAGGAAATTACTCATCTTGAACTGCAAATTTGTGGTATTAAATTAGATTTTAACAAAAATAATTTTAAAGCATTACTACGTAATATTTCAAATCATCAACATCAGGAGGTATACTGTTCAAATATTATTAGAAACATTAATAACTTTGGTGATAAATATAAACTGTATAATAATATACTTTTCCATAAAAGATAAAATTTTCCGTTCAACTGGCAAATTGTCCTCCCAGAGGCAATTTCTACCGACGTAATAGTATTTTTTCATAAATATCATGGTCATTTTGGTACGCAAAAATGTGTACGTACAATTAATTTATCAATATTATTATACGAACAATCTGCATAATCGGGTACAGTCCATAGTTAAAAAAAGTGTGTTTTATGTCAGAAATATAAGGTACCAAACCATTATAGTGAAGGTCCGCTGAAAAATATTATTTCTGTCAGGCCATTAGAATTTTCGTTTTGTGACTTATACGGTCCATTACCAGTGGGAAAATTGGGCATGAACCAAATTTTTGCAGTAAAAGATAATTTCACCAAATTTGTTAAATTATACCCGTTAAAAGGAGCCACCGCAAAACAGTATGCGGATCGGATATTAAAATCATTTATCCCGGAAGTGGGTCCCATAGAAAGTATAGTATGTGACCATGTGTAGCGTAAAAAAAAATTAAAAATAAAAATTTAAAATTGTCTGATTTGATTGTTGTTGGTTTTGGTAATTTGGGGAGATTCGTTTTGGGGTTAAAGGGCGACATCTGGTTTCCCAAGATGTTACGGGAAAGGGCAGAGATTGGCAGTGGAAATTGCGAGGCCAGATGGATCGGTCCCATACCAAAGATTTACTCCCCTGAAAATTGAAAAGGTTTTTTTTGGAAGAAAGAAAAATATTTTTTGATTCTCCAACAAATGACAATTTATTTACATTTTTTTAAAAGAAAACTCGAGCGTAACAATTTACCGGTACATTTTGCAAATACGAAGTTAGATTTAAAAATATAATAATACAAATTGGTAATTCTTGGGAATAATGTTTTTAAAATATAAATTTATATCTTTTAAACATAATAATCCGAACGGTTGTGAGGACTGAATACCTTACGTAAATGAAATAGAGTATTCAGACGACACGTGTTCAATTTGGGTTATGGTAAACCCTATATACGATACATAAAATATTTTTAAATTTCAGATCAGACAGAAAGTGCAAGCTTTTAAATAATTGGTATAGATTTAAATTGTGATATGATAATTTTACGAATAATATTAAACATTACTTAAATATTTTATAAAAATATTAATTTTATAGTTTTGTATTTTCCAAAAAAAATAAAATGCATAATAAGTATATGAAAGAAAAAAAAATTAAATATTAAATACTAAAACGACCGAAGTAACTTATCCTTAATTGAAAATATGGTACGAAATTACTAGACTAGGGGTTTACTCAATTTTGATACCGTAGCATAACAATAATAATTCCGACCGAAATAAACTAAATACTAATTTAGTTGCTGCCAGCGTTCGAGACGAGTATTTTTGTACTCCGAACAGGAACGTTTCCAGCGCACAACGTTTAAAAATCTCTTAGAAATTACACTGTGCTAAATATAATATGATATAATTCTTTGAATAATTTTTTTTTATTTAAAAATGCTATGCGAAATGACATACAAAAATATGAGGAAAATACTGGACTAACTAGACTTAACAATTGAAAATTCATCACTAAAATTAAATTTGATAATTTGCATTTTTGTTTAAAATTAATTGTTTTGCACTTTTTAGGAAAATCACAGTTCGTTAAATTAAAAAAATAATTATTGTTTATAGGAAATTTATTTAAATTAAAAGAAATTGATTTTGAATCCAAATTATTACCATAGTTTACAAAGTTAAATAAATTTCCTTGAAATGTTTTTTAAATTTTTAAAATAAAATACTCATAAAATAAAACCTTGCATTTGCACGAAGGTATAGAAATATTATATATATTTTTTTTTTTATTATTAAACTGTACACTTAAAATTTTTTTTATAATTAATTAATTTATGGCGGTTTTACAATAATTAAAGCACGTGAGTGTGCCATTGTTTAAAGTTATTCCCGAGGAACCTTTTTGGTAGAAGATCCTTTTTCAAAAGAGAGCGATCTTTTTGTACATATCGTATTTACACAAAACGGTTATTTTGATTTTTAAAATAAATTTCTAATAAACAGATTATGTAAGTGTAATTAATAGATAAATAATTTTGAGTTATATTTTAAAATTTAAATTTTACAGTGATCTGACTTTTGAAAATACAAACTTGCTAATTCCATGCACAGATGGAACCAAATAGTATAATTTTGTGAATCGAAATAAATTACATATATATATATATATATATATATATATATATATATATATATATATATATATATATATATATATATATATATATATATATATATATATATCTTTCGATACCTGAAAATATTGCTACACATGGTTCGCAATTCAGATCACCGGTTTGGCAACGCGCCCTAATCGAAGCAGGCATACGAGTCTCAACAGTAAGCGTATATAATCCTAGGGCAAATACCGAAGAACGCGTAAATAGAGAAATAAATCACCTTTTCAGAACATACTGCAGTAAAAAACATTCATCCTGGGTTGATTATGTACCTTATATCGAATATTGTCTTAACTCTACGCCCCACAATTCTACAGGTTTTACACTATACGAGTAAATGTTTAACAGACAGTCTAAATCATTTATTAGTGAAATTATACAGTTTCCCGAATCAGTAACAGTTGATATAAATGATAAATTAAAATTAGCATATTAAAAGAGTTTAAAAATGGCTTAAGCAAGAAAGACAACATGATAAGCACGAAGTAAAAACATTTAATATCGGCAACAAAGTACTTTTAAGGACGCACCCGAGATCATTGATGAAACACAAACAGGTCAAAAAATTTGCTCACCTTTTTGAGGGTCCCAAAAATTTTAATGCTTATACATTGGTCTACCCGGACTCGGGAATTATAAGAGGAGTCTATAATGCAATTCATCTCAAAATTTTTAATGAATGATAAAGAAATTTGTCTATACCCCTTTGTCTGTTTTGAAAATGAAACAGCATACCGAGATCATTACTAAAATGCATAAATTATAAATAACTGAAAGGTAAAAGACGTTTAAAATCCATAAACATTAATACCAATTAAAAATTATTTAATTAACCTTAGTAAAATTTGAATTAATGGACAAGTATGGACCATTCTGTATCTACCTAATATACAAGATTTGCTTTGATGCAGTAAGAATTTTATATACCAAACGATCTACGTGCTTTTAAAAATAACAAGTAATATTTAAAATAAATAAATTTGTCAAATTGGTGCATAAACTTTTTCTCTCTCTAACTTTAACTGAGACGGTATTTTACCCCGATATAAGGAAATTGATACTAGAACAGGTTTTGAAATATCGAATATTTTTATCATTTGCATTTAAGTCTACATTATTAGGAGTAGAATAGCCAGGCCGGTTCTGGGCCACTCTTGTAGACGAGGAGGTAAAACGTTAGGTGGGGTGCGAGGGGAGGAGCGAGTGAGCGGGCGGGGAGCGGGTAGGCGATGATGTGAGTTAGGAAGCGGGGAGCGGGGCGGGCGGGCGGCGGTCATTGACTTGGGTGCTGTGGCGGCGGTGAGTGTGTGTGTGTGTGTATGGTGGGGTCATTGACTTGTGCTGGGTAGGTATGGAGTATACGTACTCCAGATGTTATAAAAAATGTTTGAAAAAATTGTTTTGGGTACGTATGGGGTATACATGGCGGGGTCATTGACTTGTGATGGGTACGTATAGGGTATACTAGAGGATTATAGTGTTATGAAATACTGGTGGGAGTTAGTTTTATTTAAAACTTTGTTTATTGTGCGACGATAACAATGACATTTGCGGAAAAGTTTAGAAAAATTAATAATACACCATGCAGTTCAGATATGGTGAAAATTGTTGAAAAAGCTTTAAAACGAATTAAAAATATAGAAGACGTGGAGAAATGGTTAAAGCATAATAAAAATAATATTCGTTTGTTTAAACGTATGTTTGATGAAAAATTAGAGAATCATTTACGTTTGGAGGCGAACATTGCACTGTCTAAATCGTATCAGAAAAAATTGCATCAATTAAAACGTAGCATTGTTAAAGAAGGTGGTGGGTTAAATACACGGCAAAGACATTGTCACTTATATTGGGAACAAATTGATGTACACCATGAAGGAAGAGTAAAAACGGGTGTTATTACCAACGTTGACTATAAGGATCCAATTGTATTTTTTGATCGAGCTTTCCCGATATTTCGTCGACATGTACGTAAAGAATTGATGAAAAATCCATTGAAAATTTATGTTGTATTTCCGGGGAATTTTATTCAACCAAAAACTGGTGAAGAGGATGTAAAAACATTTATTACACCGGCAAAAGAATTATTTATGACGACAAATATAAAAGAATGGTATAATGAGTTCGTGAAGGAAAATTTATTGAAAAAATTGCAAGATTTTCAGGAAAGAGATTCGGGCTGGGCACTGGACATGGTGATAAATTTGCGTATCAATATGAATAAGTATTGTTCGCTAACAGCAGGAACTTACTGTGAATTACCTACAGTAATTAAAAATAAAAAAGCTTGTGTCAACGTCAGAAACTATGATCAGCATTGTTTTTTGTGGTCAATTATGGCAGCACTCTATCCATCAGATCAACATCCCCAACGAGTCGGAAAGTATCCACATTATAGTACTCGATTAGAATATGATGGATTGGAATATCATTTAACATTAAGTCAGTTGCATAAATTTGAACGTATGAATCCGGATTTATCGATAAACGTATACAGTTACAATGAAATTGGTAAAAAAGAAATTAAACTTTTTCCCGTATACGTAAGTAAAAATAATGATGGTAAAAAAATACATCTATTGTGCGTTAAAAACAACAACAACAACAACAATAGTGATGTACTACATTACTGTTGGATAAAGAATTTATCGAGATTAACCAGTGCCAGTATAAGTAGTCGTGATCATAAAGTACATATTTGCGATCGATGCCTCAATTACTTTCGAACTGAGACAAAATTAAAGCAGCATCTAATGGATTGTGGTGAACGAGATGCAGTGAAAATTTGTATGCCTGAGAAGGGGGAAAATTTTGTTAAATTTAATAATTGGATGGCGAAAGAGAGAGTACCGTATGTTATATACGCGGACTTTGAATCATTGTTAATTCCAGTTTCTGATAATGATAACGATGATGCTGATGATGACAGTGATTACGAACATTCGTATACAAAACGTACACAAAAACATGTACCATATAGTGTTGGATATTATTTCCATTGTTCGCATGATGCAAATCAATCTTTTTACCGAGAATATCGTGGCGAAGATTGTGTTAAGTGGTTTGTGTATCAATTAAAACAACAAGCTCGATTTGCTGTAGAGAAATTAGGACTTAAAAAAGTAATGGATTTAACACCGGAGGAAGAGATGGGTTTTATTAATGCAGAAATTTGTCACATTTTCCATGAAGATTTTAAACCAGACGATCGAAAAGTTCGTGACCATTGTCATTTTACCGGTAAATTTCGTGGAGCGGTTCACAATCAGTGTAATTTAAATTATAAAAAATCACATGTAATACCAGTAATAATGCATAATCTTAGTGGTTATGATTCGCATTTTTTTAATAATACCATTGGTTAGCGAATTCAGTGGAAAGGTGGATGTTGTGCCAATAAATAAAGAGAGGTACATTAGTTTCACTAAACATGTTGGTAGTATTCAATTGCGTTTTATTGACTCTTTTCGCTTTATGGCTAGTTCGTTGGACAAATTAGCTTCATATTTAGAGAATGATAAAAAGTGTATTTTGCGACGTGAATGGGAAAATGATGAGCAGTTTCATCTGTTGACGCGTAAAGGAGTGTCTCCGTATGATTATATGACAAGTTGAGATCGACTTAAAGAAACACAATTGCCGCCAAAAACTGCGTTTTATAGCATGCTTAATGATGAAGATATTTCTGATGCTGATTATGCGCATGCACAAAACGTGTGACGATCATTTAATTTACACACGCTTAGACAATATTCCGCTCTGTATATGAAAACTGATGTGTTGTTATTGGCGGATATTTTTGAAAATTTTCGTAGTATCTATTTAAAAAGTTATAGATTGGATTCTGTTCACTATTATACGCTGGCCGGATATACGTGGGATGCTATGTTAAAGTATACAGATCAACAACTGGAATTATTCACCGACATTGATCAGTTATTATTTATTGAGAGGGGAATTCGGTGAGGCGTTAGCCAATGTTCGAATCGTTACGTGCGCGCCAATAATCAATAATAAATGTATGAAAACGGGATATAATCCAAACGATGAAACACACTATTTAATGTATTACGATGTGGTAAATTTATATGGACACGCTATGTCGCAATACCTTCCCACTGGTAATTTTTCATGGGCGGAAGAGGAAATTGATGTACGTCAAGTTGCCGACGACTCACCGGTCGGGTACATTTTGGAAGTTGATATAGAAATACCAGAGTATTTGCATGATTATTTTAGTGTTTTACCACCATGTCCAGAGAACAGAGTTCCACCGAATTGCAAACAAAAACGATTACTTAAAACTTGACACAACAAGGAACGTTACGTGGTGCATTACCGTAATTTAAAATTCTATTGACTTGGTGTAAAAATTACACAGTAAGTTCATTATACGAGAATGGTGGCTTGAATAAAAAGTGCTAGAATTCAAAATATTCATTATTGTTAAGTTTAACAATAGCCAATTCCTTAACAATAAATTTTTTATTTACTTTGAATCCTTGCACGTCCGCCAGCATTTTGACATGGCTTTTAGTGAAACATCACAATATATCTGATGAATTTACCCACGAGTTAAATTTTGAATCAAAACCTAACCACTTCACCAATACTGGGTTACCCTTTTTTCTAAGCACTTTTTCAAAGTTCCTGCTCGTAAAAACAGCCTTTTATCTTCTCACCTTGTTCATCTTTAAGTAAATACGTTACAGGATTAGTATGTTGTACCTGATCTATAGTAAAAATTTCCGTAGTCCAATTGGGTGTGAAATCACGTGAAAAAGTAGTACGATATTTGCTTATACGCACTTTATCTCCAATTTTAAATTTTTTCATTCCCACCATTTTAATGTTGTTATAGTAGGTATTCAATATCCGCTGTTCATTTTTCTTATTAACATCAACTGGTTTGCATTTAATTTTGCTGTGTACTGTATTGTTATATGTTTTAATTAACATTGGTAATATATCTAGCCAACGATACGACCCCCTCAAACTGAACTGCTTATACATCATGTTTTTTAACGTTTTATTAAAACGTTCAACTATGCTGGCCTTATTTGTGCTATACATTGAATAATGATTAATACCGTATTTATCCATTAATTTTTTAAAATGTACATTGTAGAACTCTAAGCCCTGATCGGTTTGAACGTTTTTAGCTATTCGCTGATTGAGAATTTTCTGCATTGCATTAGCTACATCTTTACCTTGCTTAGTTTTAACAGGTATAGCAAAAGCATATTTAGAAAAGCAATCAATGCCATTTAAAATATACTTATAACCTTTATTTTGTTTTGCATACGGTATCATTTCAACAAGATCACATTGAAATAAATCATTAAGCCGTTCACTTCACTGTATTATATTAGCTTCCTTTAGTTCCTCAATAATCGATATTATTTCATTATTGTGATTAGAATGACCAGCATTCCGAGAAGGCAACAATAGTCTTAATCTGTCTACTAGCTCATTGGGATTATCCCAAAAAATGTAGTTGGGGGGATTTCGATTGACTGTCATTTCTATACCAGCACCCTCTTTTATTTGTTTTAACAATTTTTTAATTAAATTATATTTTGCACCTCGGTTGCCTGCTATTTGTCTTTCAGGATTATATTGTCGATTTAATGCATTTGTTTGCATTAGTATTGCTTGATAATTTTTCAAATCATTTTCTGGCGGGTTTTTATTTGTTGACTTTTTCATCATTAGCAATTCATATAAGTCCGGTGTGCTCTTCATATTGCTTATTATCAATAAAAATATCATTATTTTTTATTTCAATAAGTTTATTACCAATATACCAATGGTCGTCTTCCAATCTTATACCATAAATTTGATCAAATAAGTCTTTATTTTCAAAATATTTAAATAAATAAGGACCGGCAATATTACCGTATTTATCTATAAAATAATTGTAAGCCTCGTCAGATTGTTCACCTGTTAATATATCAGATAACACAGCCACACAAAAAAAAAAAACTTTCTGACCTGGAGGTCTCACTATATATATTATATGTTTTTGGGGTCGCTGAATCCAAATTTGGGGTCAGTTTCATTCCAGTGCATCTGGGTTCGGCCATAACCTCAAGAAATACCCTCAAAATTAACAAATATAGCAATTTTGAGGGTGTTTTTGAGGTTATGGCCGAACCCAGATGTACTGGAATGAAACTGACCCCAAATTCGGATTCAGCGACCCCAAAAACATATAGTACATATAGTGAGACCTCCAGGTCAGAAATTTTTTTTTTGTGTAGCTGTGTAATCTATGTTCAAGTAATTCTTGCGGTTCTGATTCATATATTTCACTATCACTTAGAAAAAATGGTTCCTGTTCTAGTTGTTGCTGTTGTTGTTGTTGTTGTTGTTGTTGTGAAATGTTAAAAGGTGTTAGTGGTTCCTCTTTAAATGTGGTATTAGATGATCTCCAAGATGGAGTAGCTATTTCTTTCTTAAATTTTGGTGTTTTTTCCATGATCGACCCAACTTTAAACTTACAAGTTTTCTTGGTGTTTTAAAATTTTTCTGATTACTATCATTATCGTCATCATCATCATCTTTGTATCCCGTTAAATCAATTAATTCATGTAGTGGTTTTGTTATTGGACTTAATCGTTTTTGTTGAAACTCTTCGACGACCCGTTTACCCACTTTTAATAACCGATATTTTTTACGTATTGCATCACTTAATTTTGTTATATCTTTTTTAACCTTTTCATCAATTTTTGCAACCATTTTTTCCAACAGTTATCTGTTTGATTAAAACAGTAATTAAACAGTCACCTGTTCGATAAGAAACAGCTACCTGTTCGATAAAAAACAGCTACTTGTTCGATAAAAACAGGTACCTGTTCGATAAAAAACAGCTACCTATTCAATAAAAACAGCTACCTGTTCGATAAAAAACAGCTTTTAAGAGCTACCTGTTCAAAAAATATTAGTTTTTAATATAAACACCTGTCTCTCCAAGCGGCTCTTACAATACTAAGTAAATGTCTTATCAAGGTAGTGATATATATATATATATATATATATATATATATATATATATATATATATATATATATATATATATATATATACATCAAAGTTCTTTCGATATCGGCCATTGTTAAGGGGGCTGTCTTTATTTATTACTAAAAATCCATATTTATCATCTTTCCAGCAAATTGAGCACGAAATTCATTAAATTTCATATCCGTATTCACATGGTCATCATAAATATGACGTAAATTTAAATCATCCTGTTTAAAGAGTATCAACAGGTTACAATTATCACGAATCAGCTGTTTAGGAATCCGACTATACGTTTGACATAGGTAAAATGAATCAATATCTTGATGACGTCCCATACTAAAGTATTCTCGCATTACGTCTTGCGAATCACATGCTACATCATCAAAAATAAATATTGAATTGGGTTTAGCATGCGATGGTGGAATAATTTCCGCATTATCATTGTACGGGTAATAGCCAATACCTTTAATTGAGTTGTTGTAATGATTTACTGTAGACATATACATTTTCAAAACGAAGTCCATTTATGTCTTGTAACAATGCAATCATAGCGTTTGTTTTGCCACAATTTGATGGACCCGTAATAATACAACGAATACTGTTGGGCAACAAAGGACCATGTTTATTTGGTACTTGTTTTGAAAAGACTGTTGGTGTTATATCACGTACAGGTAATTTATGATGTTGCTTGTGCAATTTAATCATTGACAAATAATGATGAGTGAACATTGTTCATATATATATAAATAACAGTGTCATTTGATAAATATCGACTAGCGCTAAAGAAATTGTATAAAAATGCTCACTTACAACAATAGAACAAACAGTTGTCATTCAACAATCAAAGCGAAAGGTGGTGTGGGTATTGTAATTTCATTAATTAATAATTTACCGGTTGAATTACATATACCAGGCTACAGATATTGCGGACCCGGTACTAAATTAACAAAAAGGTTGGCACGTAACGATCCTAGAATAAACGAGCTCGACGAGGCGTGTAAAGTGCATGAAATTCAGTATTCGCAAAATTCCGATTTAGCACACAGACATCGTGCCGATAGACAATTAGCCGACGCGGCTTGGAGTCGAGTAAAAGCAAACAACAGCAGTTTTGGTGAAAAAGCAGCGGCTTATTTAGTCACAAACGCAATGAAGGCTAAAACAAAATTAGGTATGGGACTACTTAAACACCGACGGAATCGATCACGATCTAAAAAGAAGAGCAAGAAAACAATAACACTGGGTGGTGCTATTCGAAAAGCACGGCATGCATTAAAAAATTCCAAACCGGTTGATTTAAAACATGCTATAAAAGTGGCAAAAGCTGCAATTCGTTCGTCAAATTTACGAAAGATTAGAAAAGAACGTATACTACCAGTACCCAAGACGGGCGGTTTTTTACCACTTATTCCATTATTTACCGGACTGTCGGCTTTGGAAGCGCTTTCCGGTGGTGTGGCGGAAGCCGTTAATGATGCAAAAGCGGCAAAAAATAAATTGGCGGAAAGTCATAGATATACAAGATCTACCAACAGTCAGTCACGAGCGTTAAGACCGTTAACATCTAAAGCATTAACACCTGAAAATCGTGCATTTTTACTATCACTCGGCTTCAAGTTAAAAAATACTGGCTCGTCGCCTGCACCGTCTACAAATTTACTGCACTCTAAAGCTAAGAAAATTTCTTTGTAATTTCACTTGTAAAGAAGAAGAAGACAACGAAATGGCGACAAGCGAGATATTACAAGTTAAGGAACAGCCTATGTTTGATGAAACAATTTCCCGTCTAGATTATCACACCTATAAATCTTATTCGTCCAGCAAATATGATTTAAATGACGAAATCCGCATTGCGATTCAGCAATAGGACATTTACACCTGGCCATATGCAAGTTTTATTTACCTGGAAGGACGTTTACTAAATGCTGGTACCAATACGGCGGTTAGTGATGTAAAACTAACCAATAATGCAATGGCTTTCCTTTTCGATGAAATCCGTTATGAATTGGGTGGTGTTGAAATTGATCGAATCAAGAATGTTGGTATAACAAGTACTATGAAAACATATCTATCATACATCGACAATGAACATAAAGCGCTGGAAAATGCGGGTTGGAATGAAAACGGGGGTATTACAGATGCCAATGGTAATTTTTGTGTATGTTTACCGTTAAGAATGCTGTTGGGATTTGCTGAAGATTTTAATAAGATTATCATAAATTTACGACAAGAATTAATTTTAATTCGATCAAACAGTATTGAAGCAAACAAACCTTTTTCAGTTAAAACAAAAGCCTATTTACTAGTTATTCATGATCGAATTATTAATTATCAAGCTCTTTCTAATATTGTAACTAACATAATTTAAGATGTACTGTAAATAAAAAAAAGGAAATAAAACAAATTTTTTCGAAAAATAAATGTTTTTTTATTTAATATCCCATTCATTATACATAATATCTTTTACACCTATCATAATCAAATAATTTTGTTGACGCCGATGGCCTACAACATGGTATATCTTCCATTCCAACCGGAGAGTTCTTTTCACCTTTTTCGATGTTGTCCTGAATCCATTTTATTAGTGGTTTATGCTCGTTATCATCTTAATCCAAACGGAAATTAAATCCCTTTTCTTTCATAGCACCAATTAATAAATTTAACAAATCAGGTCTTGCATATTGAATTGCCGCATACGTACATTTTTTAAGTATTTGAATTGTACATTTGTCCATACAATATTTGTCCAACGATTCGATTAAAAATTGCGATTCCCAAGAAAAATCTTTTTTAATTTTATTAGAAAGTTGTTGCATATACCATTTTTTAATTTTAATTAAATATTTGAGGATAGCCGGTTGAACACCATGTTCGACACTATACACCAGCGGATCGATGTCATTATTGATAAGTTCTGGTTTAAAAAATATTCGACGATGTCCAGTTGGCTGTCACGTATCGCTCGTAAAAGATATTGACGATAAAGTTTTATTTTTACACACAGAATTTCAGTATGTAATCGCTATTGAATGGTTTCCATTATTCGATTTCTAATAAATATGTATTATACTTTCTACCACCGCAGATTTAAAAGTTGAATTCACCGTTCTTATTCGCCTCCGCCACGTCGTCTTCAGTCAGATTTCTCTGGAAACCTGCAGGTAGTGTGATCATAAAATTCTCCAGTTCCACGACCCACCGATCACCAAATTTCGTTTTGACTTTCCGTATATCGAGTATTTTATATCTCTCCCCAGCAATTAATTTCTCTAAATTCTCAAACTGTTTACTGCACTGTTTATTAATATTGTTAAATTTTTTAGAAAACATTATTCTCTATAACACCGACAACGAAAACAGTAAAAACAAAAAATTAAAAACTGATACTCTGCATTCAAATATCTCGACTTTTATACTAACGCAATTTTTAGTAGTGAGGGAAATGTTACTATATACGTACACGCACAAAAAATATGTATTTTTTTCAAACATTTTTTGTGTTGGGTACTCTATACGTATGCATATAAAAAACATCCATTTTTTTTAAACGTTTTTTATTTGGGTACGTATAGAGTATACTTAATACTATAAAAAATGTATGAAAAAAATGCATGTTTTTTGTGAGAATACGTATACAGTACACAAGTCAACATATATAAACTGATCGAGCTGAATGGAAGCTGTGCAGTTACTTTCGAATCAAAACATGGAATATTTTGTTACGTGTCTGATAAATAAATCTCATAGTGTTTTATCACATCGTTTGCAAATACATTTAATAAAATGTCTAAAACAATGTAAACGGCCAATAAAACGATGTTTATATAATACCACGCATTTAATATTTTTGGATGTCGAAACTGAAGAGGATCATTTTCAAAATTGTCCGGAGCGGGCGCGAGAAACAGCACGCGATATATTGGAAGCATTATTGGAAAAGAGGGACAAATCCAAAATAAAACCAAAAACAACGAAAAAAATGTGCGGCTGTAATTGGGATGAGCACCCTGGAGAATTTTCCACCTTTTGTCCATGGAGGAGCTTAAGGGGCCCGAACACTGTAAACTGCGATTTTTCATATGTTTTTTATTTTATTTATTAAAAAAAAAAACGGACGTTCCGATTTACATGAAACTTTACACATATGTTAATAAATGTTTAGATTATCAAAAAAAATTTTTTTTTTTTTGGCGGCCATGTTTTTATTCTGTAGCTGATCCAAAATGTCGTCTTTTTAAAATGACCCTTGTCGCTTTGACAGCAAATCAGCATAACGGAGCCTCCTAGAGCAAAAAACAAAAAGATTCTTGAAATATACATTACTAGCTACTGTTTGACGTAGGGGATTTTAAAAATATTGATTAGAAAAAAAAATGGCGGCTGTTTGAAGAAAAATTTTTTTTTTTTTCGCGTAAAATTTTGCACTAAATTATTTATAAAAAAAAAGTTTGGCATATATCGAAAAACGGCTACGTCGAGCAGAAGCGACACTATTCCCGAATAGAATGCAATTTGAATCAGGTCGATCGGATAAAAACTTTTCCAGTTATGCTGTCAACGCGGTCAAAAAACATGGTTCCGAGATAATCGCGTTTTAAGTTTTGAAAGGGGCAAATCGAATTAAAAAAGGTAGTAAAAAAAGTCTTACGTGATTTATTTTGTTACTGGGCAATCCCAGGGCCGTAGAGCAGCTCTTCTGCATCCATCATTTGTTTTTGGCGCAATTGCTGGGCATGCAAACGTCCTTCACGCGTGTTTGCCTGTGTATGACGATTCGCGTAATTGATGTGTTCTTTGTCAATCTTTTGACAGTAATCGTAAAGATTCATTCCGATACGGACTCCCATGAATTCTAACACACGTAGAAGTGCTGTGTGACCATTATTAAATATAATAGTAGCTATGTTTGCTGCAATATGTACAGTTTTTACTCCACTGAACGTTGATTTCGGCGCGAATTTCCAGATAATGTTGTTGAAGCTTTCGTTATTATTCTGATTGAAAGCACCCAAGCATCGTTTTAAAAGATCGTCACGACTGAGATCGGTATATATCGGCTTTATAGCATCCAGAACGTCTTGGGGTAATGCAGATTCGTGTTTAAAACCTTTCAGTTTTCCGAGCGCGCGATCCTTTTGCCATTGGCACCAAGATGCCGGACCTTCCGGGCAATTTTCGTGCCTTGGATGTGAATCGGTCGAGGATTTATGTAAAAAGGTTGCCCATATGGCTTTTTTCATATTCTCTAAAGAATCAATGTTGCGCCTTATAGCTAACCCGTAATAAAGGGTAAGATCCTTAATAAGCTTATCAGTAAGCTTACCCCTGCCTCCAAGACCTTTAGTGGTTTTTTTGCAATTGCGCAATCGAGTACCCATGCGTTTGGATACATGATTGACGCATTCTTTTTTCGTCACATCATAAGGAACATTCTCGACGACTTTTTTATATGTCTTGGAATCGCCGTCGCCGACTTAACACTCATACTTTACTTGATGCAATTGTTCCGACCTTTGAAACATCTCAACCATAGCGTGCGGCTCCATATTTCCAGAGGGATCAACGTGATTCGCATCGCACGATTCCTTGTGCTCTTCGTACCATAAATCGTACTCAGCTGTACCTTTTTTATTTTTCCACAAAGAGCATGCATGGCAATGTGATGATTTCACCGTAAAATCAAGCACTTTTTTACTACGATATCCGATTAGGGAAACCACGCCATGTAAAGAACTGAAACCACGTTTCCGCCAACTGCCATCGCCTGAGACGGTCAATCCGACGAAATCTGTATTTTTCTCCAACGTTAGCCGTTTTTCTTCATCACCTGCACTCTTGATTGACATATCTTTTACCTTTTCTGTAGCGTTTCTAACGATTTCGGTCAATTCAGCATACGTTTTCGGAAAGAGAGGCCGAGGAAGGTCCATGAAGGCGCAAAATTTTTCGGCTCTAGCTTGAGAAACTCCAAGCATCCTCATGGCAAAAACAAATCTACGATTGACTTCGAAAGCGTTTTTAATGTTAGGGCAAGAAGGGATTTTCCTTGGATTACACTTTTTACATGTCATTATTAAATTGAAACCCAATCCTCTGCTCGCAGTTTCAGAGAACTCCACGTCTCCTCCACATGTTTTACATTTTACTACTTGGCTTAGCTTTGAAAAAATAGATAAAAAATTGATGACTCTATAAGAAACACTTGGATCGATCGACACGTCAGAATCCTCAAAAGAAGCATTGAGCTTCTGCTCAGATGTACTAGTATTCACCGTCGCTTTCTCTGCAACATATCTATTTTCTGGACCAACTCTTTGTTTTTTTCTATCTCTTCTGTTTGTCGGCTTACCAGCACAGTGTCTTTTATTTCTTCTATCCATTATTTAAAAATAAACACAAGAATTTAACTTTGAAAAACACGAGAATAAGAAATTTCGACAACAAAACAAGAGCACGTTGTTTTCACTAAATTTAAGGTTATGTTTACCGTAATATATACATGTATACACAAGTATATGTGTGTATATACTTCTGCAATCATGCTGCCATCTATGATTTTTTTTGAGCTAGAATAAGCAAAGCAAACAGAAGAATTTACCATACGCGCACAGTGCTCCGAAACGCCAAATATGCTCAGCCGACACGTCAGCGTCTGGCGCTCTTTTGAAATACTTAGAGTTCGAATTTTTGTTTGAAACTTTACATACATGTTCTTCGATTTCTAAGCTATTGATTTAGCAAATAAAAAAAAATCGATTTTTCGACAATTTAAAAGAAGAAATCGGGACAAATAAATTTCCCAAGATTCTAACACCAGCGGTAAAAATTTGGTATAAAAATATAAACGCAAATGTAAATAATGTAAATAACAACTAATTTTTTTTGGTAATAGAAATTTTTTAATTTTATATTTTGTTTTATTTTTTTATGCATATATGTAATTAGTCATTGAATATATTTGCAGTCATTTTGATTGTGATCATCATCGCTATCACTTCTAGTAGTAGGTATGGGGCCACTTGACAACGCAGTGTAATTGCCTATATTCAGGGGCACATATATATATATATATATATATATATATATATATATATATATATATATATATATATATATATATATATATATATATATATATATATATATATATATATAATAAGTTGTTAAAGGTATTTGCAATCATTTGGAGTGTAATCGCCATCGCTATCACTTCTATAAAAATGTATTTATTAATATTATTAGTACCATTTTTATCTGTTGCAGCGGCGGATTTAAGCGAACGTGAAATGTGTGTAGCGGAATATTTACAAAAATATGGCTATATTAAATCTACAGAACCATATAACATTGTGCAAAATAAAACATTATTTTCAAATGCGCTATCGTTATTTCAAGAATACTATCATTTACCTGTTGATGGAACGGTAAATAATGAAACGTTAAATTTAATAAAATCACCGCGATGTGGTGTTGCTGATAATATCAATACTTTTGATTCTACACATAAGAAATGGAATATTACTCATATAAAATGGCACTATTATTTAGCACAACCAGAAGTTACTGAACTAACCAAGGAAGCTTTCCAAATATGGTCTGACCATTCTGGTTTAACCTTCGAACATGATAGGAAATCTCCTGATATCGTAATACTAAATAGCCGATTACAACATTCGATGCACTTCGGCGGTAAATTTTGTCCTTCAATGTTTGATGGTCCTGGTAATGTGCTAGCACACGCGTTCCCTCCATATTATAACTACAGCGTTGAAATTCACATTGATCAAGATGAAAATTGGAGTATAAACAAATATCCAGAAGAAGATAAATTTAACCTTTTTACAACCTTAACCCATGAAATGGGGCACAGCCTTGGAATCGATCACTCCAACGATATTAATTCTGTAATGTATCCATACCATCGAGAAAATTGGAATCAAAAATTAACTCAAGATGATATACAAAATATTCAAAATTTATACGGTCTCAAAAAAGAACCATCTTTAACACCTCCAGCAGCGCCAAGCTCTCCTTTAACAACACCATCACCACCCACGCCGCTATCACCAAATTTGTGTGATTTAAAATACCTAAATACATTTCTTGTAGCTGATCAAAAAATTTATGCATTTCATCGTCAATTGATATTTCCTATAAGTCTTGTTGATAAAATCGCAGACAAACCAATATTAATAACCGATTTTATTAAATTCGTACCCCATGATTTCAAAAGAATCTCAGCTGTTTATAAAAGACCTAATAATGATATACTTTTTATAATAAATAACTTAGTCTATATTGTTAAATATCCCGATCTAACTTTACTACCCGGATATCCAAAACCAATAAATGATGTTTTTGGAATACCTATGAAAAAATATCTCAACGGTATAGTTAATACCTATAGTGGCAAAACATACTTATTTTATGACAACAAATTTTTCGCTGAAATTGACGAGTGTGATTTTCGAGCAATTAAATTCGGTTTTGTTTCGGATTTGTTTCCTGGTATTCCTAATGCATTTCGTTCAGTATTTAGATATACAAATGGATTATTATACTTTTTAAAGATGAACGTTTTTATGAACTTGATGAATTTACAAAGTCTATTACACGAAGTGATAAATCTGATGTGTATATCTTCAATATACAATGTCAAAGTGCTAACATTTTAGAACAACTTAATTACTACAACAGTTAAAGACACAATTTGCAGAAAAAATTTAATATTTAAAAGTTACTACGGAAGAGGATGAAGAAAAAAAATAACAACAAAAACTAATTTTACATGTAAATATTATTTGTTAAAAAATTTTTTTGTTGTAAATATTAAATAATAAAACATGTTTTCTTGTAAATTAAATCTTTATTTATTTTTTAAGTGTACGTAAATTTACAATATGATATAACATTTTAAACCTACTAAAATCTATATTGCTACACGGCTCCTGTGCTGTTTCTTCTAACCACTCCCACTCGAATTTGTCCACGTTGTTTTGTTCTGGATTGAAATCAACGTTGATTTTTTCAGCATCCGCGTAATCCAACAACAACTCCAAAACATTTGGTTTAGCATGTAAAATTGCATATCGAATCGCTTGATTTACAAATTTTTGCAAACTTTTCTCCTCCAATCATTGCTCAATAAAATTTTCAAATTTTTTCGAATTAGTAATTACATTTGATAAATAAATACTGATCGCCTCCTCTAGATTATCCATAAGTTGTTGTTTTAGCGAAAAAATCTTCTCTAGTAGTTCCGCAGGACAGAAATCGTATTCGCGGATTACACTTTCCAATATATCATGCTCATCATCACCCATAAGCATATACGGATACTGTTCCAAAATCACCTGTATCTGGAACGTATCATTTGTCTTAATTGCATCGTATAAAATTGTTTTTATAATATTTTCATTTTGTTCTTTTTGAAGTTTTTCTATTTTCTGCAAAATATATTGTCGCTCTCGATCCATATCCATTTTTTCAAGTTATCCACACACGACTCCAAAAAACAAATAAATTCAATTTTATTTTATGAGTCGGTATTAATATCCTTACCCCCACTCCTTATAATTTACTCATCCCCACCACTTTTGTCTTTAACAATTAACTTTTGTTATGCATTTTTACCGTATTGTAAGTAATATTTAAATATTTCATTCGACGATTAATTTCTTTCATATTTTCATACGTTTCTATTGATTTCTTTAACAACATTTATTTTCTACAAAATTCCTCCACACGATCCATATTTAAACTACACCAAATATCTTCTGTATATTAATTAAATGTAGTAAAACACATATGTTTATTACAATGACACGAAATTGGTGGTCTTAATGTTGACGATGATAAGGTGATACGTTTATTTGTGTCGTATATGTTTACACCCTTTTCAATTTTGTTATCCAAATTTTTTGCCGTTGCAGTAAACAAGCATATTGCAAATAAAATTATTAAAAACATTCTGTTGCAACACCAATGATGGTTTAAAGCAAAATGAACCAAATTTCTTTAAACAAATCATATTAGAAAAATAAAATACATTTTTACATAAAATAATAATACGGGCGTTAAGTATTATATTCCACACGTTCCCCCATCATAAAAACATTCACATTTCTTTTTTTTCCTGGATATTTGCGAACTCGTATTTCCATTTACTTAATAACTGGTTCAAATTCTCAATCATTTTCGCATCGAATAATTCGGTGAGCCAAGTATCGTGTGACATAAGCATTTCTTCTAAGCTTATCCATCCATATATATTTGTTTGGTCGTCTTCTTTCAACTTGTTGAAATAATTTTGAAAAATCTCGATAAATTTGTTTATAATTAATTTTTCTTTTTTCGTCATCGGTAATTTTAACAGAATCGCCAATCCATTTGTCCAAAGTGTCTGGAATTCGACCGGAGAATCAAAAATTAATTGTAAAGTGCATAATATTAAAACATCGATCCTAATCTGATATTCAGGTGTTCTACTATCGTTTTCTTCATCTGCAAGAGTGGCCCAGAACCGGCCTGACTATTCTACTATTAGGTATATTTATGAAAATTATTATAAATAAAACCCAGAATTTTATGTACGAATGAGGAAATTTATTATTTTGTATGTGAGGAGGTTTATTGTAAAAGAAAATTTTTATTATTGAAGATATTGAAGGTGTTTTATATGTTGAATGCCCTAAAGTGGCGACTAATGAAATTTATAGTATTATTATTAAAAGAAGTAATAGATGAATTACGATTTTTTTTTTCTTCTTTCATTATTTTGAAGTATTGGGTAATTAAAAATTGATGAAAATTGATGGAAGCCTGAATGTTATTAATATAATGTTATTATGCGGCAAACTAACATATGATTGGTAGGGTAGATTATAATTTATTTCTAAGTGTAAAAATTGAGGTTTTATCAAAAACAATTCAACATAAAGTACCTGAATTTCTTAAATTATTGTTGTGTCTTATACCTTGGAAATGTTGTTCATCAGTATTTGGATTGGTTTGGGGTACTAATTTTAGAGAATCCCATTTCAGGGAAATAAAAATCCCAAATTTTATAAAAATTTCAAGCATAAAATCATTTGGAAATCTTGTATCATGGAATAAATTTTGTACGTATTATATATTATCTTTTGTTTGATGAGAAACGTTATTTTTAAACACAAAAACTTTCGGTAGGTTGTATATAAAAACGGTTCCATGAAAAAAAAAATAATTTTAATCTTTTTTTTTTCAAGGCTATTGTGGTAACTAAAATATCAACCATATAGAGGAATAACACAAAAGTGAGTGCGATGTAGTTAGCTTGTGCTAATACATGTGTATTTCAAGGAGCGTGTTGTACTGCTCTCTCGCTTCTTAAACCATATACATACTTTAAACATTAACAACATATATACGGGATAGCCTAAGCAGTGATTGTGCACTGACTTGTTCTTGTTATGAAGAATAGCTATGATGTATACGTATACTCGTGTCATACAAATACGTATTATTTGATATTTGCGAGAAAGTTGTATACCTCATTTCATTGATCATGAGTTTTCGTTAAAAAATTAAATAATTCTTATATTCGAAACAAATCAATCTTCTATATTTTTCTAAAAATAAACTGCAAATTTAAAATTTACATAAATGCAATAATAAAAGAGATAAAGCCAAGAAAATGGAAATTATTTAAATTCAAAGTGACGAAGCATGGTTAAATTTAACTGAAATGAACCATACATGACTTAGTACCATGTATTTATGGAATACAAAGCGGTTACATAGGTTTATGTTCAATTATAAAATTTTTTTAACCTAATGGCTAAATTCATTCTATAATTACATTTTATCTCGCTTCCTTTTCCTTTCTAACAGTTGTTCGAAATATAAGTTTTATCGTATCTACGACGGAAAAGATTAAATTTTCTAAAATAATTTTGAAACTTTATCAATTGACATGAGTTGCATTATGAACCCGTAAGTTAGTTTATGCGTTGTATACAAAAGTAGAATACATTATAATTACAAAGAGGTATTTAATTAAACATTTGCTTTAGATGATGGATTAGGCAATGTTCCGTTAGTTGGCGGTTGCTAGCTGACTTTGATCGAATCCGGTGTTGGAGAAAATTTTTTATATAAAAAAAAACCTTTTTAACTGATATGCTTTTCTGAGTAATGGGAGGCCGACAATATTCTACAATACCCTTATGGTTTGGAGGTAGTCCGTTTTGCCCTGGTTTAATAATAAAATATGAATATTTGGGGGGGGGGGTTAAATTTATTAGTTTCCGTTTTTCAGACTTTTGCAGGCACCTGTCGTTAATATTACCGTCCGGCAGGTCCAACCAAATAAATTTCACAGGAGATATTTTTTGGGGATTTAAGACATGAGACTGCGATCTGTAGTGGACGCATTATCCTGTCACCGTACAGAAATAATGAGCCTCAGGAGCCTTTTTTGTACACAACACTTTGCATATCTCCGTTGTTGGAGTAAATTAAGTTTAGTTAGTAAGATTTTTTTTTAATTTTGCAAACAAGCAAAATACAAATTACATGTTACAATTTAATTATTTCAAATAACCAAATACCGAAATATTACATTGTCGAAAGAAAGTTTGGAGTGAGTTCGGTACTTTTCTCTTAGTTGACGGCCGCTATGAAATTTTACTGAAACTCGTAGTTGGAGAGGTTAATAAATAAAAAAAAAAAACTATTGATATTTTTCTGGATTAAGGAAGGCGGGCAATAATTTCCACAATTCCGAACCTAAGTCAAATGAATTCATCAAGTCTGGTGACCCGCCCGTTTTTGTCCCGGTTTAACAATATATTTATAAAATTTGGGGGGATTAATTTTGTAGTTTCCGTTTAAATTTTTGCAGGTATCTGTCGTTACGTTGGCCGTCCGGCAGATCTAATCAAGTAGATTTCACAGGGGATAAATTTTGGGGTCTTAACGGTTTTTATAACCATCGTGCGTTGTGATAGTAAGCAAATATCACTTCGTCAAAAAATTTTTTTTTTGCCTTATCCCTGTTGTTAGAGTCAAACCTTTTAACTTTAGTTAGAATGAAATTTTAATAATCAACAATTTCGTTATCAATATGACCTAAAATTATACGAAAGGTAATCTTTCTTTTAATAATTTTTTTGAGGTTCGAATAGAATCTACGATAGTTTTTTTTAAGAAGGGACAACATTGCAACGAACCCTGACATTACGAGACGCATAAGGATAAATATATTTATTTGGAAATATTGATCTGTCAACTAAGAAAATATATGAAAAGGAAAAAGATTTTCAATTTTGGAATGATAGCGTGATTTTGTGTACTGGCTTGTGATGAGCTTTTGTATGTCTTGATTACGAATTTAATATATGTGTACCAAAACTTTTAACACAAAGGGAAATGTTACATGTGCGTATATGTGTTTTCTATGTGTGTGTAATACAGTATGTTCAGTGTGTACCATTATTTACGGACACAAACGGTACAGGAAAACCATTCGATAGATCGATCTGCCGATTCGCAGTGTTATTGGGGGTACAGTGAGGTATAAAAATTCGTACAAGCGTTAGATTCTCCAACAACGTTCGCAAGGATGTGAACCACTTTTCGGAACAAGGAAAAAAGTCTCTTTTTCACATCTTTCAGATTAAAATTAAGGATGAAAATTTTTTTCTAAAGTACGCGGCACAGCCTTGTAGGAAACCGCCTTGTAGAAACGTAGCAGATTCCAAAACTGCCCTTCAATTTTCTGTCTGATCACTGATTACTGAGATATCGATGATTAATGCAACAAGGATCCTTTTGCATTCAAAGTTGGATATCTCCGGAACAATTCAACGTAGAGAATAATTTAAAAAAGAAAATTGAAGCTGAATAAACAGGCTATCAAGTCAATACCATGGCTTTACTGCTAAAAAATTTTTCGAGCCCGTAGATCGTAAAAAAAGAGCAAAAAGATTGCAAAAATTTTTTTTTGTGTTATTTCTTAGAATTGTTCGCTAGCTGTTACTCCTAAAAATTTTTGGACGGAAAGTCTCAAAACTAGAATCTTGGAGCTTGAAAATGCTTTTTTAATCATCTCGATACCACCATTTTTCATGTAAATACAGCCCTTCAAAAATCACCAAAAAATTAACAATTTTTTTTGCTCCCTTAATTTTTTGTAGTAGTATATAATATATACGTATATAATTATAATACTTATTTTCATTTGAAAGAGGAGTAAAAGACGTAAAAAAAGATATGCTATACCCATTTTCCATATAAATGAAAATTGCCGTCTTTGATATTATACCCCTCAGTTACGTGCTCAATCGTCATAGATCAACAGCACAGTATACTGAAATCTATCAGTAGCGAAACTAAGTCATAAAACGACGCCAACAGACAAGATGTAAAAAAAATATTATGTAGGTACCTATTTAAAAGGATTTGTTAAGGGGTGTCCATTTCTATAAAACTTAAAAAATAAAATGGTGATATGTATTTCTGTGCTACAAAACTGTTCTTTTAAATATTTAACAAAAAATATTTTAGCCTTATAATAAGTATCCTGTAAATTAAAATCAGACTTTTATTATGAAAAAGTGACTTTTATAAATTTTCGTGTATTTACCTATAGTTTAATAATATATAGGTATATTTTTTATAAAATATTTTGCACTTTAGGCGAGACTGAGTACACTTGATCCCCATTTTGGTTTTTCGCTCAAATCTCATAAAATAATATGTTTTTCAGGATATTTTTTCATGACTAGCTAGAAAATATGTATATCCTTGGAAATTGGAAGGAGAAATTGTTTTCCTATGTTCTTTTTCAACTTTTTTAAAACTTTTATTTGTATATTTGAGTGCAAAGTAAATGGGCGGTAGTAATTTTCGCACCAAACAAAATATTATAGGTAAATTCCGCACTCATCTTTTGAAACTATCATAATCCTATGTGTATTTTCCGCACTAAGCAATTGAAAATCAAACTAATTATTTTTTGATAAAATTATATTTAACTGGTGTATATGATACGTAAACAGGGTGTCAATTTAAAACAAGCTAGGCCTTGTATCTTTAGAACGGTAATAGGTAATTAAAATCTGTTAAAACAGTTTCTAGAACATGAAGGGAGAACCATTATGACCGGTATGGGAAACTTTTACAACCAACTCCTTAGACTAAAAAATTTCAATAATTTATATATGTTTTTTTTTTACATTAAAAACTTATTTTCAACTAGGTATTTAATAATAATAATAATAATAAAGAAACTCTTAAAAAGTTCAACTGGATTTGAAAAATAATTTAAAACATTTGAAAAAGCTAAAGATTTATAAAGAAAAATTAATAAGCTAACATGTTTACGTATTTCCTTTTAGTCTTTTTTAAAATTTTAACTGCGTCAACATGAATGACATTTCTGGTGTTAGCAGTTTAAAATTTAAAATAAAAATGTTTCCGTCTTTAATCTTCTCCAAGGCCAACTTTAAACTTTTTTTCAACAAATAATTTTCTTCAATAAGATTCCCTTTTAGCGGGGAAGAAATGAAGACTTGAATATCAGACGAATTGGGCGCACTTCAATCAAATAATATTCTACGAACTAAATGGATTTATGTTACTTAATTAATAATTATAATTAGTATCTCTATAATGTAAAAAAAATTCTTAAGCTTACTATTTAAAAATTAAAGTTAATATATCCACTAATTTAAAAAATAAAGCAAAAGTTAGCGACAGCTAGAAAGATATTAAAAATATATTAAAATTAGTTACCCGAAATTACCAAATGGCTAAATAATACTAAATCAAATATATAAAAATTTCGAAAAATCGCTTTCTATACAACCACATTTCGCAAAGTCAAGAATCAAAGTAAATAAATTTTTTTAAGAAGAATATTTATACAAGCCTTAGAATACAGGTATCTAACGAATTTTATAACTTGTGTGTTGGCGTCGTTTTATGACTTAGTTTCGCTACTGATAGATTTCATTATACTGTGTCAACAGTCAATAATAAAAATCAAAGCCAATCAATTTTAATTTTACCGCTATCTAAGAATAACAATGCACAGTCGCACCTAAAACTAATAGGGACAACACAACCACATCTCATAAATATCCTTTAGAATTCAATTCTCACTTAAAGTATTTTTTGAAATTTTAATTAAATTATATACTAAACGTTTGTAAATAAATTTTCAAGATATACCTACATCAAGTTAAATTAAAAAGATATTTAATATTTGTAGTATATTGTTGAGCGAAATAAAGAAATTTTGTAATGGTCATTTTGAACTGTCTATTTTGGGTAACAATCTTCACCCCTACACCTTGGTCATTGCCACGCGAGAGACATATTCCTCTTTTTCGTAACTTGTTTTTGTCCCATTTCAATTTTCAATTATTATTATAAATGCAAAAACGTGTTACTTAAAATTGAATTTATAGCTTTTTAGTGTAGAAACAAACCAATAATCTAAATAAAGGTATTTACAGTATGTACAACTAGATGGTACTAGTGTATCATAACTATTCTTCGTAAGTTCACGGTGCTGACAGGATCGTACTTATAGTTTAAAAATTTAAAACGTTAATAAATGGGGGTAAATACTTTTTTTTTTAAATTGTATCGGTATATTCTGTATTAACCATCAGCTGTTAATAAAAATTTCTTTGGTTACTAAAAAGCGTTATTTTAAAAAATTTTAATCTTTTTTAAATTAAAATTGTTGAAGATTTGACTTGCTAACTGTAACTTGAAAGTTGTTTATAAAAAAATAAGTTGTTATGGAAATAAATATTCAAAAAAAAGAAAACAATGTGTTGTCTCTCTTACATTTTACTGGAAGGAAAAAGACAATTGATACACACTTACCAATTATCACGAAAACACACTTCACACAATAAGTACATACATAGGTGTTTGAATTGGAGTCGCACAATTAAATTTTAATATAAAATATGTATGTATGTGCAAATAGGTACATATTATGTGTGTTTGTATTATATACAAGCATATTAAGATTATGCTTGTATGTATTAAAAACAAAATCTATTTTAGCTATTGTTTTGTACAGCAAAACTATTTTCTTACACTTTTTAAATGAACAATATATACAAAAATACACATCTTAAAATAATATTTTACTCAGTATCCATATCAGTGTTACTAAAATAATAAATTACAAGAATTAGTTACAAATTTTTTCCGGTGTTAATCTTCTTCTTCTATCATTAAAAATATATTTAAAAATTGAAAAAGATCTCTCTATATCGACTGATGCGACGTTAACGGCGAATATTGATAAAATTGTATTAAATCAGAAGATGTATTCGAGGGTACAACTTATGTTTTATTATTTAAAAATTCATTAATTTGCCGAATGGGGTAGTTAAACCTGGGATATTAATTTATTATTTAATACACTGTCAAGTTTAGTTTTAATGTTTATACATTTTCCAATATTGTTCTCACTGTTAAAATCGTATCTTCTGATCACTGTATTTATTAAAGTTTGTACCACATCATTATTAATTCCAGTGACTCTGATTTTAACAGTGCACATGATTCAAATTTTTTAATTGTTGTAGAGATAATTTTATAATTGTTACTAATAACTCTAAGATCGTTTTTAATATTTGAATCTTCTAGTACTTTTTGGCCTCAATAATAGACTGAAGGTCCAAATCTTCGAAACTATTAACTATATTTTTTATTATTTCGAAGTGTTTGTGGTAATATTCAACTGCTTCGAGCCAGGTTCCCCAACGTGTTAAAACAAGTTCTGGAGGCAAAGGCAAGCTAGTATACTGTCTAAAATACGGTACTCGAAAGGGTGCCTTTATAAAAAAATTTTTTACGGAAGAAATAAGAGCATTAACATTTGAATACTCCTCACGTATTTTTTCTGCAACCCTATTTAGTGCATGAGCTAAGCATGTTACGTGGACTAAATTTGGATGGACATTTTTTAAATGATTGTCGACACGTTATATATAGCTCGCTGCATCTGTTACTAACACTAATGTGGAATTACAGTATGTAACCTCGTCTCCCATCCACAAATAATTAAGTGAGGTTGTCACAAATTCAATTATAGAGGAATGATTAGTACATTTAATTATTTTTCCGGCAATTAAATATGATTTGCCTCTCATAGGATCTTCTAAAACTCTAACTATTAAATATTAAAAATATTTAAAGTTTCAATTACTTTGTCAGTTTCACTAGAATTGAGTAGAATTTACTAAACGCGTTTTCAATCTCGCGATCATCATCAGAGTAATTGAAGAAATGTATGTAGGAGTGTAATAAATACTCTTAAAAATGAATTTGGGAAAAACCCGTCATTATACTATTTCATATGAAATAGGCTGTACAATAACGTACCTGAAAGACGATGTTGATAAACCAGTTTTGAATAATAGAGATAATTATTTTTATCTGTGTAAGGTAAAAATTTTTAACCAATATGTTTAAGAATAAAGGAGGGGTGTCCAAAATGTTAAAGTTGCTGAAATTATATTTTTTCGTTTAGAAGTTCAGTTTTAATAAAGGTGAATTATTTAGGTCGTTTTGATCATTTAAAACCTCCACTTGTGGGTCACTGTTCAATCTATTAATTTCAAGAGCCTCCAAGAGATTCAGTTTTGTACCCTTTTGACAAATATGTAGAACTTTTGGTTTGTGATTTATATTGGGGAAATGACCTGTTTCTAAGACGTGTAAACCAAAATTTGAGCTATGAATTTGAGATCCAACATGTTCCTTATACCTTGTCTCGAAGCTGCGACCCGTCTGTCCCACGTATTTAGCATTACACTGCGAACAATCTAAGCGGTAAACTCCACTCTTTTTGTACACATTTAGATTCTAACTATTAGATTTACGATATGACGTCCTAATAAATCTGTGGTTTCATCAATTGATATCCATAGATACTTGCGTTTTATAATGGATCGAATTTCATTTAATGTATTTTCATAAACTATTGTCAACTATTTAAGACGAATTGTAAATTCTGAGGGAATATTAAAGTTGGAATTATTGCACACTAACATTTTAGTCAATTCTATCAGAAACTCTTTTTGTGCACCACTATGTTTATTTAACTTATGTTTTTTTGAATTAATGTGTCCACTTATGATGTATTTCCCTCTAAAACTTGAATATTTTTACACACATCACAATATATTAATTCACCTACTATTTTAAAATCCTGATTGTTGCAATCCAAGATTTAGTAAGTTCTGATCTAATAGTTTTTTCTTTTGGCATTATTTATAATTTTATTTTTAATTTAAACCAACAATTCAAACAAATAATTCTACTAAAGTCTTTAAAACACAAAACTAAAAATTAAAAACAATTAAATTGTTCAAAAAATTAATTTTTGTAATAAAATATTTTCTAAAACCTTAAGGGGAGGTTTACTTGAGAGTCGTTACAAAAAAATCGATTTTTTTTTTGCAGAAATTGGTAGCTAATTATGTGTAGGATATGTTACCAAGGTGATTTTGCTGAAAGTAATTTAAGGGAAGGTTTTCTTGAGATTTGATAAAAAAAAAATCGATTTTTTTGGCCGAAATTGATAGCAAATTATGTGTAGAATATGTTCCCAAAGTGATTTTACTGAAAATAATTTAAAAACAAGATTCTTGCACATTAACCGAATCCAGCTTTCTATAAAAAAAAAATTCAAAAAACGTAGTTCACGCAATAATGAGTATTAAGTATACAATTTTGAAAATACGTTTCTTTATATGTATTATATAATATCTCGGAACTACATTTTTGGAACTGGCGGACACGATAACTCAAAAACTATTCGATGGATCCTTTTATTTAATTTTTTATTTTAAAGATAATTCAATTCTTCGGCACCTCTACCTAAGTTCGATATACTTTCAATATTTTTTTTAAGTTTACTTTAAAAGCGAAAAATAAGATAAAAATCGTAATCAAAAGTTCAAACATCCGCCATTTTTTTTTCTTTCAGCAATTTATTGATATTATAGGTAGAGGTGCCGGTACTCTTCATATATTTTATAAATCTTTTTTGTTTTTGGATTTCGGTGGTTTATTACCGGCGCTAGGATGTCCGCCAACAAGGCATTGGATTTTCGGATCGTCAAACTGCAGTATCTATAAAATGGACAATTTTTTATATTTTTCCTTGAAAAAATTTTTTTTTGTATAGTTGAATACTTAATAAATATGTGTACAAAATTTGAAATTGATATTTACTTCCGTTCTTGAGAAAAAAAATTCTAGAAAAATACATAATTTTTAAGGACTCTCGAGTAAACCTCCCCTTAACAAGTGTCTTTGAGAAACAAAGTGAAATAAACTATTCTTTGCTTGTTTTTAAAAAGATTTTGTTCTTGTCTTGATCTTATTTATTTACTTAATTGCTTTAATTTTTTTTACATATTGATTTATCAATACACTTATATGTACATATATGTATGGCAGAATACCGTGGGAAGAATAATAAAACTATCAACTATCCTCAAAGAGAATTTTATGTATTCAAATAATAATAATAAATTTCAACTTTTTCTTTTCGATTGAGATTCATGACACAGGTAATACCTTCTAGTTTAATAGGTTTTTTGGTTTTTTTGATTTCAGGCACTGTGTAGGTCGCTATCACTGCAGCAGTGGAGGAACTTTTTTTGGAGCCTTGGGAGATCGCGAATAACTCACTGGATTTTCAGTTTTTTGGCCCAAAAATTGTATCATGAATTTACTATATATCAACGAATATATCCTTAAAATATTAAAACATTCAACACAGTAGTTTTCTTTAAAAAAATTCCCAAAATTCACCTTTTTTCAGGAGGTCACACTAGTGGTCCCCATTAAACTTTCAAAATCTTTAACAAATTGAAAAAAAAATTTTCTCAGCTTTTTTCACATTTTTATGAATAACAGTATTTAAATTTCAAGAAAAAAAAATTCTAAAAAAATAAAAAAAAATTTTCAAGAAAATTTTTAAATACCGTAAAACCGTCTAGACCCGGACACTTTTTTACATTTTTTGGTATAGTTTTATGTTTATACATGTTTCCTTCATAGATATCACCAATAAAAGTATTACCATTAGAAAGAGCGTATATTATTTGATATATCCCTGACCCATTTGTTTCATTATAAGTAAAAATTAAAAAAATAAAAATTAATTAGTAAGTGTCCGGGTCTACACCCCAAATCCGTCTTGACCCGGACACTTACTTAAATAACGTAATAACATGCAAACTAACCTCTCCCGTCGGGTTTAAGACAGTGTTTTATATCGTCTGATGTCTTTGAACCCGTCAAAGACTTCAAAATATTTTCTGGGAAGGGAGAGGGGGCAATGCATAGTATGCCTCTCTATAAAGTAAACATACGATATGACACCCAGAAGGAGGAATAAACCCCGTAATTCTGGGGGGGAATATTAACGTATGGACAGTGGGAGTTACAACTGGTGCGAATCGCGGCCATAGTGTAATAAACTGATGTGTCCGGGTCTAAACGGATATACATATATAGCATGTATTTTTTTATATATACATCGAATATAACTTCAAGCATCATTAAATGATGGGCGATAAAATTCTGAACACATACATGTCAAAACTAAAACAATATAACAATCATGACGAAAATTACATGTTTAAGTTAGACACACATTTTATTTCTCTGAAAATCCGTAGTTTTTATTGGTACAGCTGTTTAGAGGATGTTTTTCTCTCTCTAATGACGTCAAGAACAAATGTTTATTGTTGCAGGTTAATGTAGAAATTATTTAATTTGAAGATTGGTGCAAAGTGTCCGGGTCTAGACGGTTTTACGGTAATTTTTTTGATTACCCTTACAGAGATACATCCATGAGGATAAAAATTTATGTTGTTTCACATATCCTGAATGTTATCTAAAGTATGATTGTGTGTTTGTAAATTATTTTCATTATGTATTGATACATTATTTTCATTTTGCATGTTAGTTTCTAAGTTTATTTCGCTTTTATCTATTTATAAGTTATTTGCAATAGTATTTAGTGTATTTTTATTGTCAATATTTATTTCTGAATAATTATTATTTTGTAAGTTTTTTTTTTTTATTGTTTTTGATATATTTTTATTATTTTTATTAGTTTCTAAATTTTTGTCGTTGTGGTTATCAGTGTCAAATAATCTGCTTAAAGCATCAGTTACATTATTATCAGAACATCTGACGTGTATGGGCGTAAAGTTAAATTGTGACATTTTTAAAAGCCACCTAGAAAGTTTATTGTATGTATATACATACAATATGGTGATTGTATGTAAACCATCATCAAATTCTTGCATTAGACAACCGCCTGTTCCAATGAGACTATATAATATGAATTTTCTATTAAAATCCTGAAATTTTAATACTAAAAGATTTACTAAGCAACGTTTTAATTTATTTATTGCATCTATATGATGTTTTTGTTTTATTTTGAATTTTACATTTTTGTTGATTCTCTCCTATTTTTGTTGATATCTCCTATTATTGATTCTCTCCTACTATATGAGTTCTCTTCTATTGTTGATTCTAAATTTAAAATAAGATAAAAAAAAGGGTTTAAATAAGTTTCCTAACATAATTATTTTTTTCTTTAGTGTGTAAGTTATTCGTTATTCATTCATGTCGAGTGCTAACTTTCAGCATAACATGCCCTTTTTATCCTCAATTATTTTGCTAATCATAGGTGAATTGAGGGCGTGCGCTGGAATTTGGAACTTTACAGTGAATTTCTAATACAACAGGTTTAATACTTTGGTTTATCTTACAAATTTCCATTCATGATATATAAAATTAATCAATTTTCGTAACCTCATACAACCATTTTGATATTCTGGTTATAACTTTTTTTTTTAGCGTGCAATGGTATTTGGGTTTATTCACGCGTTCAGTTTTGGCTTAGGACCCTGATTGAATCTATTATTTCGCATCCCAAATACCTTTACCATATCAATTTATTACAGTTAATAAAAAAAGGAGTTTTTAAATTTCCGTCTTCACAGACGAAGACCTCGAGGTCGGGAAATAAATTTCCTTAGGACAGGGGCCGATCTCGTCGTGTGCGTGCGTAACGCACTTTAATTATCCCCAAAAAAAAATATTTCAAAAAAAGAAAAAATAAATAAATAAATAAATAAAAGGGAGAAAAATCAAATTATTCAAAACTAAGTTATAATTTATGTTAACGTAGAAATAAGTAAAATTATTATATAAGAGATTTTTTTTCTTCGCATATTTGCACGGGGAGAGACCTTATGTACACGTAATAAAACCTTCCGTAATTGTGTTATACTTTCATTCGCTTTGTCTATAACTATTTCTTCTCTTGTAAATATCACAAATTAAGATGCAAACTATCTTTAATCATTTTTAAAGAAAAAAAGGGAAAGAGGCCAAACAATTGTTTTATTTCCTTATTGATTGTTTAAAAATAATTCCAACTTGTTTGGTTAAGTTGTCATTCATTGTTCTATATTTCAATTTTTATAAAGTTTAATATTACGTTTTCTAAAAAGCAAAAATTGTCTTGTATTATATTACATGTTCATGTTATCTTATCCCTAACTTACCGTAATAATTTGTTAATCAAATTTGAACATCTTAATAAATTGTTAATTAAATTTGAAATCTCGGTTTTCATCTTTTCTCGAAACCTATATACGTTTTCAGGAACCAAAATGAAACCCTTTTGGTACGGGGACCCGATCCGGTGGCCTCATAAGCTCGCTTCCACCAGAACACAATAGCCCCCCAACACCTTGGGCGGTTGCTGGAAAGGCTCTATGCCATCAACATTATCTTATCCTACATCTTATTCTGCGGTTTCCAAGGTTCCTCATCGCAGTACTGAACAAACCGAAATCAAAAAAAAAATCAATAAACCCCAGAATAACACATAACCTTTATAATTAAATTTTTTTGCTATACGTATTAATACATAACACTTAACCCCTAACATTAATTTATTAATTGCACCCCCTTCCTCTCTTTTTTTGCTATACACGGTAATATTCTACCCTACATCCACATTTCCTCACCTTTCGGACGTCCCCTAAAATTTTTGATTGATATCGGTGCATTTTCATCCTTTTTAAACCCTGAATTTATAGATCCACATGATAGAGAAAAAATTGAACCAACCATAATTACATCTGTTTTAAATGAACACAAAACTGACGAACAAAAATCCGTTCCAAATTTTATTGAATTTAATACACCAGGCATTTCAAAGTTTTTATTGTTTAAATTTCATAATTATTTTGATGGACTCAATGGTTTAGATATTTTGACTAATTTGGGAGCTAAAGTGAATTTAAAACAAAGTATTAGAGACATCAAATGCATGTATTCCTCTTTTGTTTTAAACCAAATTACAAATCTGCACATTTCCAAATCCCTGGGCTCACCAAACAAATAATAAAATTACCTGTTGACGTAAAAAACGGAGACATTTATGTAAAACAATTTAAAATTAACGATACATTTATTATAAGTGAAGGCATTTACTTAGCTGTAGATTGGCATAGTCAGCTTGAAGTAACTAATACCTCTAACAATACACAAATATTCTTTATTAATCAACTCATTAAAGTCCAACCTCTTACAGAATTTATTGAATTTAATAATTTTAATATATCATCTCAATCAAATCAAATACCAAACGATATTACATCACAAATCAGAATAGATCATCTCAATGATGAAGAACGTAGGGCTATAATTAAATTATGTAATCAGTTTGAAGACATTTTTTACAAGGAAGGAATAGACTTAACATTTACGAACGAAATAAAACACAAAATAACGACAAAAGACGATAGTCCTATTTACACCAAGTCATATAGATATCCTCACATCCACAAAGACGGGGCTAGGCGACAAATAAGCGACTTATTAAAACAAAAAATCATTCGCCCTAGTTATTCTCCCTGGTCTTCTCCTATTTGGATTGTTCCAAAAAAGAAAGATGTCAGTGGGAAACAAAAGTGGAGACTTGTAGTGGACTATCGGAAATTGAATCAAAAGACAATAGACGATAGATATCCCTTACCGAACATAACAGAAATACTTGACAAATTAGGGAAAAGCATGTATTTTACAACACTTGATTTGGCGAGTGCTTTTCACCAAATCGAAGTTGATAAAAACGATATTCAGAAGACAGCTTTTTTCTGTAGACAGTGGCCATTATGAGTAAGTCCGGATGCCATTCGGATTAAAAAATGCTCCAACTACCTTTCAAAGGCTAGTGGACAATATTCTCCGAGAGCTCCAAGGGTCAGTCTGTCTTGTATATATGGATGCTTAAGGAAAGGTGAAACAGTAAAATTAACATCTGAATATATCAAGTGTTTTGAAACGTGTAAACAACTCTTGACAGACGAACCAATTTTAGAATATCCAGACTTTTCTAGGCCTTTCAATTTGACTACTGACGCAAGAAATACTCCATTAAGTGCCGTATTGTCCCAGGGACCAGTCGGACAAGACAAACCAGTCTGTTACGCTAGTCGGACTTTAACGAAAACTGAACAAAACTACTCGACGATCGAGAAGAAGCGTCTTGCTATTATTTGAGCGGTTAAATACTTTCGACCGTACTTATTTGGACGAAAGTTCAAAATTATAACGGACCATAAACCGTTAACTTGGCTAATGTCTCTAAAGGAGCCAAACAGCAAACCCGTTAGATGGCGCCTTAAGCTTGAGGAGTATGATTACTCAATCATCCACAAATCAGGGCGTGCAAATACGAACGCTGATGCCCTTTTATATTGAGAAAAATATAATTTTCACCATAATCTATAAATTTTCCAAATTTGCCCAAGCGTATTGCTAAAAACCCGTAATAGTGTACATTAGTTGAAAAACTATCTAAATTCATTGTCACATACGGACAACCAACTAGCCTTATTGTTGATTCGGAAAAAGGATTCGATTTCACTAGATGTAAAGCTTTCTGTGAAAATTATAACATTCAATTACACATTACTTCCGTCAGAAGCTCCAACTCTAATTCACCAATAGAGAGGTTCCATTCTACGCTTTTGGAAATACCGAATAGTAAATGTTGAAATCCGTAGTTTTTATTGGTACAGTTGTTTAGAGGATGTTTTTCCCTCTCTAATGACGTCAAGAACAAATGTTTATTGTTGCAGGTTAATGTAGAAATTATTTAATTTGAAGATTGGTGCAAAGTGTCCGGGCTTAGCTCCCTGTCCGGGTCTAGACGATTTTACGGTAATTTTTTTGATTACCCTTACAGAGATATATCCATGAGGATAAAAATTTATGTTGTTTCACATATCCTGAATTCTGTACCGACATTCGGACATTCTGTACCGAATAGTACACAACACACGTACAGACTATCCTCCACCCGAAAGACCTAAACAAAAACTCTTTGAAGCTATTTTTACCTATAATAATTCAATCCACTCAACAACCAAATATAGACCGTTTGAATTATTTTTTGGGCGTAAATATAACCTACAATTAAAACCTGATCCGCAAGATATCAGAGAAAAACAGCAAGAACTTTTCGACAAAGTTCGTCAACACACATTACGAAACAAAAACAAGAAATTAGAAAAGTCAAATAATAATAGCGAAAACCCGCTAAATTATGATCCCAATTCACGAACGTATCTTACACAAAAGAGACATAATAATAAGTTGCATTCAAAATTTAAACAGGTGACAGTTAACAATAACAATAGAATTACGATTAGGGATAGTAACAATCGAAAACTTCATAAACAAAAACTAAAGAGACCTCCTAAATTTCAGACTCGCCCTAGTGACGGTAATAATAACACAAAAAATAGAATTGAACGACCTGACGAACAACCCCGGGCTGATGATAATGAACCTAGGTCAGGCACGAGTAATCAGGAATCATGACCATTACATTCACATAATTGACTTAGACAAATATAAGGAAAACATGAACTACATTGAGGAATCAATAAATCTCTGTAATCTGTAATGTAATTCTCACACAAAAATCAGTTGCAAACAGAACAATTAATATTTTACATTTAAAATATAAAACATTAGAAAATAACTTTCGTATAATATACCCAAGAAAATTAATGTAACGGGCTTAAATTAATGCCTTGGGGAGTTTGATTAAAACAATTACTGGAAACATGGATAATGACGATGCTATAGAAATTAACAAAAATATTCAGTTATTACAATCTAATCAAAAAAATGCAATTGATCAATTATATAACAGACTCTTATTAATGCACAAATAATAGAACGTTTTGAAAATATAACGAAACACATTAACGAACAATAGGAAATAATTAACACTTACTTGCAATCATATTCATCACAATTAAACAGGGTTGCAGAAGACGATTTCCAATTTATGCAATACTTTTATCAATTGAATTATAATATTGATACTCTCAATGATCACTTCAAAGAAATCATCGAATCAATCAATTTACATATCGTATAATTACAATCATCTGCCGCATTAAGAAAAATTCGACTACCACAACTCCAATCCAAGTACATTACGATCCTGCTGCACAGAATGAGAAGGTCAAGTTCTTATGGCCATCGGCCTTATCTTGGTGGGGAGGGGGAAGAGTTATGTATATCTACTATAGTATTTAACATATAAACACTATCTAATATTGTAACGTGCGAAAAAGCTTATAATGCAATTCTTCAAATACAGTATCAAGTTCATTTCCTTATAATATTGTTGACGATATACAAACACACTGAGCGTGTGAAAAGACTTATTAAGCAAATCACAGCTTATAATCCTTATTATTCTAATTATTATTATCAATTTTAATATGTATCTCTATTTTTATAATAAATAAGCAAATTGTAACAACAACTCTGAAATAGTCAAATTTAACAGATAGTTAGCTTCTCAAGAAACATATAAATAGTTGTCACCACAACTAGACATTAGATTTAGTCTCGATTTGATACAAGAACTATCTCCGAGTTGTTCGAAAAGCAAATTATTGTATTATTATTGTAGCAAAAAGAAAATATTTTTTTTTAACAAATAAGGCGAAACGTGTTATTTAACTATATATATATATATATATATATATATATATATATATATATATATATATATATATATATATATATATATATATATATATATATATATATATATATATATATATATATATATATATATATATGCGATATATATATCGCGACCTCCAATTAATATAGTGGAAACACGCGCCCGGTCCTCAACGTAGAATGATTCCTTAATTGGATGCAACACTGGATCCTCCGGAATGGTCGGATCTCCACTTAGCTTTTTTCGATAAAACTAAGAAACGAAGCTTTTTGGGTTACAAGTTCTTTTGTGCTTTTCACTAAGTTTCTTTTCTTCACTTTTCACTCAAAACTACTTATTTGTCCTTCCTAATTTTATATACTTAATTGTTCTAATTTAATAGTTCGTCGTATTTGTTTGTAATTTTAATTTAATGTTCTTACTTTTTATTTAATATTTAATTACTGGAAAGTTCGTAAATTTTCAAATAAAAATCAAAGATTAAATTTTAATAAAGTCGAATTTATTTGGTTAAAATAATAGTTCAACACAATGATCACAACAATGATTATAACAATTAAAATATTCAAACACATTACAAAGATTCGAACGCGATAATAATGATTTACAATAATTCCCAAAAAACTGAATTGGATTGTTGTGTGTAGTTTCTTTTTATAATAATTAAATGCTAGGTTAGCAAAAGTAAGATTTTTTCTATTTTATTCGATCGAATCTTTGTTTTATAAAAAATACTAATTTTAATGGAAAAATACAGAGAATACTAATAAATTTTGTTTTAATATTTTTCTAGAAAAACTAAGATTTAAAAATGTAATTTAATACGAAATTGTTGATTAAGGTAGTTGGTCGATAAAACGATTTTTTCAAAGGAATTTAACGAAACTTCTCTAGATATTTATTTAATCCAATACCAATAATACGAGCCCTTACCGAAAAAAAATTGACCACCCCAATTTTGAGAAAAATGATTTCAAAGTTTTGTAATTTTAACACGGGCTCTTATGGGAAAACTCTATTTTATTTGAATAAAATGAAAACGTGTCAAAGGAATTTGATCAAAATTTAATATGTTATTTAATACAAAATTACAAATCATATTTAATAAGAAATAAAAGTAATTGACCACGCCGTTTTTGAAATTTAATTTAAAAACATCATTTTACAACATTTTTACAACGCTTTTTCAACAATTCTTTTAAATTGCTACAACATAAGCGCGCAGAAATTCAAAAAAACAAGTGGTATACTAATATAATAGCTGAAGAATATTAATACATTATTTAATTTTTGATTTAAGAAAATTTTTTTACTGAGATATACTTTTGTACCTGACTATCTCAGAGCAACTACGTTAAGTATTTTTATATTGTAAAGTGTACGAGGTACAGTACACGACACATATATATATATATATATATATATATATATATATATATATATATATATATATATATATATATATATATATATATATATATATCGCACGTTTAATGAAACAAAGATGTAACTCACAATTTGTATGTTTGGAGACAGTGAGCGAGTGAGCGACCGTGCTTCTCTTTTTAATTAACAGGAACTGACAAGTCGATTCTAAAAAGTGGCATGATTCAGTGACCCACCGACAATGAGTCAAGCAAAACGAGTTTTTGTTTGGTGTAACATTAAATAATTCTGCTTTTGAATAAAAGGTGACTATTTTACAATCCATTATTTAAGAATAAAAAGTAATTTTTTATGTTAATTCGTTTTCTTAGAAAATAATTTCAACGAGTTAATTCTCCTTTGTTTTAAAATACAGCTATAAATAGAAACTCCTAATATTTCAGTGCAGTTTTAAAAATTTCACAATAATTACTGAAGTAATTGAGTCACAATCTCTTAATTATAAAAAATGGTAAAACCTAGCGACTAGCATTCTGAATTACTTCTTTTTTTATTATTTATAAACACAGAAAAATAGCTGAAGGTACTCAAAATTACCATAATTATTTCTTTCTTCTAACAAATTTCATGTTTAAAATACGTTTAATTGTGTGTTGTACAGTATAAAATACTTTTTATAGATAATGACGTCTTGGAGAGCGAGGAAAATCCTGAGCTTGATTCCACAGCAACAGTTAACTAAAACTGAATCCAAAAATGGACATTTTGAACGTATCGAACAAAAGGATTATGAAGAAGCAATGGTAAATATTTTAAGAAAGTAATAGGTTTTTAGATAAGTGTGAAGTTATCTTTCAAATTTAACATAATATTATTAATAGTTGATCTTACTAGTTTGAAATCAAATTATTGCTAAAAGTAGCCACTTTTTCAAAACTCGACTTTACATTTTCAAATCTAGTTTTAAAAAGTAGGTTTAATAGGGGAATTAGTATGCTCACCATAGTCCCTTAATTCGATTAATCAATTTAAATGTAATTTTATTATATTAGGCAATACAGATTGTTGAGATTGAAGAAAATAACCGGAAAAATATGCCTCCAGAACCAAGCATAGTCCCTGAAATGCAAAAGATGGCAGTCTGATGTTAATTGAAAAAAACCCTGTAAGCCTTGTAGTCGATTATAGCAGTGATGTTATCTTGAGCGAAGGGTGAAAACGATTACAGTAAGCTTCATGATATCGCTTCTGAAAATTTGACACCCTCAGCAAGTTATACCGAGCGTTCATTATCCTCTAGTTCTTCGTCTTCCTTTAGTTCGATTTCTTCTAGCTCATCTTTAGACTGCAATAGTTTACCAACATCTAAAGAAGATACTGGTCTACAAATAGACGGAACAAAATGTGGGGAAAAAACGCCGTCATGCCCCAATTCACCAAAGAATAGAATACCTGAAGCCCGTCTAAGAAAGCACAGAAGTGTGATCAGTTGCAATATTTCTCCTATATACACCGATCAAAGTGACGTTGATCTTAGTGATGGTGATTCCACGATAGATTTTAAAAAGTTGCTAGATAAGCTTATCAAAAAGAGAAACCTGTTGTTTGAACAACCAACTTTTTATTCTTCCTAGATGCCGCAAGCGTTCACGAAATGTTAACAAATGGCAACAAAATAAATCAAAACGACGAAGAAATAAAGGTGAATCATACGTCTCGATGTCAAAAATTCGCAACACAGTTCCTGCTCGCTATATAAAACATACATGTACCAAAAAAAGTAAATTCAAATGTGCAGAAAATATTGATTCTGATGGTAGATTCAAAATATTTTGTGACTTTTGCAATTTAGGTAATTTAATTACACAAAGAGGTTATATTCGAACATGTATGATGGACGTAACTTCAAAATATAAATATACTAATGCCGAACATCCCAGGCATCCAAACAATGCCTTTTATTTTACTAAACATGGCAAAAGAATTAGAGTATGTAAGACATTTTTTAAAAATACACTGGCTATTTTCGAACGAATGGTTTACACAGTACAAAATAAAATGAATGACAGTTTTATGTTGAATGACTTACGAGGGAAACCTAAAAACCATAAAAAACTAAACCCAGAATTATTAAAAGATATCAGAAAACAACATATTGATATGATTCCAAAAATAAAATCTAATTATGTAAGGGCTTCGACTTCCAAACTGTACATTGGTGGTAATAAAACAATAAAAGACTTTTATAATGACTTTGCAGCACAGCACAGACTGATAGAGACATAGGTAATTACATGGCGTATTATAAAATTTTTACTAATGAATTTAATTTAGGTTTCTCCCAACCCAAGAAAGATCGTATAATAATTCGAACAATGATCAAAAGCAAGTTTTGGAAGAAAAATATCTGAAACATCTGGAAGAGAAGACTTTGAGTCGTTCCGAGAAACAAACTGATCGTCAAAATGTAACCAAAGATACCAAAGTAGTAATTTATTATTTAGAAGCTGTACTACAGTGTCTACGAGGCGACACTTCAGTATTTTATTACAAGTCGAAATTAAAAAGTTACAATTTGATTTTGACAGAATTAGTAAATGGAGAAAAAAGAGCATACGAAAATGTACATTGTTACTTTTGGACTAAGGTAGATGCTAAGCGAGCCGCAAATGAAACAGGGTCGTGTGTATAAGAATTTTTGTGGGAAAGAGATAGAAGTCGCTGGGGGCTAAATCTGGGAAATAGGGCGGGTGTTTGAGTAATTCAAAATCAGCTTCTCTTATGGTAGCCATCGCAACTTCGACTTTACGTACTGGTACGTTGGCTTGGTGAAACAGCACTTGCTCTAAGTGTTCTCCGACTGTTCGTATTCAAATAAATGTAGTTTCCACGGATGATGTTGTATTTATATTGTTACGAGTCCTATAATTATTTTATTTTAATTAAAACAGAAAGCCCTAATTCTGAAATAAAAAGTTCTAAAATTTTAAATTGTAAAACTTTTTAAACACCGGGTAAATCCATAGTTTTTAAATACATAGTAAATTGCACAGTACGCATTGAACAGAATGAAGTGTGTCGGCGTCCGGCATTTATCCGTTCGTATTTGTTCCTTGTAAATGACCGAGTATATAGCTATTATACGTTTGGCGGACTCTTACCGATATATAAGGCTTGAACTGTCAGATTGTCAGGTTTTTTTAATTTGAGTTTACGTTTCGCAAATCCCAGGTTTTTTTAATTGGCAAAGGTAAGAAATTTAAAATTGATTAAAATTTAATATTTCTATTGTTGTTAAAGAATAAAAAAACTACATCTTGAAAATTTTGTTTAAATTTAATTTTGTTTGTTATTCAAAAATGTGTTTTGTTTGGTATTCAAAATTCTACAGTTCTGTCGTAAAAGAAAAAAAACTTTGTTACATTTGTTGTTTGTGCTCAATGGTATCTAATTGAATTCTTTTTTTTTTAATTCAAAAGATGGTATTGTCGACAAGTTAAGATGTTTTGGTAAGATGGACTGTTTTAATGGATACTTTCTGGAAAAATAGACATAATTCAATACATACTGATGGTATTCCGTCTGGCTAATCGGAATCCAAGTTTTAACCAAGAGCTGATCGTACAATCGTCAAATTTTCATGGAATTAGTTCAGATGTTACAGCATCAAACATCAACTTTCACCTCAATGATTCAGATAAGTGAATTCTGATTTTGCCTATTCTTTTGTCTGTGATAACTTTCATATGAATGCTAGTTGGACTACTTGTGTAAACATGTCATCGCTATTTTAATCGTGTTGGAACACTATTTGAATCAATTTGTTTTGTAACTTACTAATGAACGATTTTTAACCAGAAAACTGCCTTTAATTCAGTTTAAAACTTATTTTGTAAAGTTTAATAACACTAGTTTATTTTTTTTTCTTGATACTGGTTTTGGCTAATAACTGTTATACTTACTATAAATTTACTGTTTTTTGTATTTTCTGTACCTTAACATATCTAGTTACGTTTGTGCCTTCTTTACTATGCTATTTATCTTTTTTTTAGCTTTTATTGGTTTTTCATAAAATTTATTTATGTACTAACTGTCTGTCAGGTTTTGACTGGTCATGTATGTGAAGTAATCACTTATGTAACTCTATTTAAATTCCTCTGTAGCATAATTTATCTTGTAGGTACATAAAATTAGTTAACGCCCGCGTGTGTTTAATTTTTCTATTTTCTTATTTTTTTTGTTACGTATATTGCGAGTTAGCTAATTTTGTGTCATCTATTTGCTTTAATGGTTGTTAAATTTTTTATATTCTTTTTCTAGTCAAACAACAAAATTGTAAAAGTAAATTTATGGTTCATTGTTTAAAAAAAAAAAAAAGTTCAAAACTATTTTATTTACGGCTGTGAACTGACTGATTAATGGTTAAATATATAAATATTATTGTAACATGCTAAGTCTAAAATTCATCATTCACGAACCCAAAACCCCTGAGATTACAAAGATCTAAATAAAATTTTATACTCATGCTCCAAACAACTCAAAGAATTTTATTTTTACCTAATACCTTTTTCTTTATTTCAGATATTTTTCTATTTGAGATATTTTCATTCTATTTAAATTTAAATTCATATTTTAATAGTTTTTTTTTTTTGTAACAGTATGATCTTTTTATTCGTAATTGGTGAGGGTATAAACAAGCTATCACAATTTTTAAAAAAACTTTTTAGACCATTAGAAAAAATATTATAATTTCTTTCGGAACACCTTCATATGCGTAAATAGACAAATTATTATGTATTAAAAATTATAAATATGAATATTCCAATATTTCACTTTCATTCCTCTTAAAAAAATTTAGGAACAAGAGCTTTCGAAGTTACGCATCTATATAATATGTATATAATAAATATAATTAGGAAAAATTTTGTAAAAAACACAAGCCAAGGTTACTTAACGGATTTCGACAAATGAGGTGTCTATCAATTGAGGAACCTTCTAAAGATAGCCAGACGTAGACCGAATTTTGAAATTTGATTTTATTTCAGAGTTATGGGTCCTCAAATTTTAATTTCTTTGAAGAAATTGAAGTACAATTGTTAATTTATTTTTATAGAAATGAATAAACAGCTGATATCAGATAATGATATCAACAAAAAAAAAAATATATGTTATTTAATGTAGTCTATAACCGTCATGTCTCGAGTTTTTGATGAGAATAAAAGTTTGGCGGGCTCTAACTAACTATTATAAAGGTAGGTAGACTTGTAAGAATGTTCCATAACTGCTTTCAATAAACGAATCTCTTGCTCGGAAATTTAAAACATATGAATTAGAAAAAAAATACTTGTTTGTGAATTTACTGTGGTATGGCGCAGAGGAATATTTTAACTGCGTCACAAACCTGATATTGGGTTGTCCCTTCTAAGTTCTCGTTGTAGGTTGCAGGTACTTGAAGAGGTACAAACCGCAAAATAAAATCCTCAACTTAAAATTTGATGACACAAAACTTTTATAAATAAAACACAATAATTGTTTTAACTTCCGATTTATTCAACGTAAAAAAGCTTACATCGACTAACAAATTGTTTAAATTATTAGTTTATATTTTGGAACTCGGTCCATGCTTTACGAATTACGAAAAACGAATTACAGAAATTAAATGTTTTATAATTATTAAAGAATTGAAACACGGTTCACGAAATACGAGTGATAGATTGATGTTTCTTAAATAAACGGCAAATGAAGAATGCCTCGATCCGTCGCTGGTCAGTCCTTTTTATCTAATCAATTTTCTAGATTGTTCGTCAAGCTGTATCAAGTACTAACCAAACAGCAGAGATAGAAGTATAATATATATTGTTACATTCTGTAGCGAATTTAAGTTAAAAAAAATTTTAATTTTGTAAACCCTTATTTAAAAAAAAAAAAAATTATTTTAAAAAAAAATTTATTGTGCGAATTACATAATGTCGGTGAATTGGTCGCACATTGTAGTTGAACACTCTGTACGTGCGTTGTATGATATATTCACGTTACAGTTGCATTATTTGTTTTTCTGGAGTTGGTACGCAATTCATTTGGCGTACAGGTAATTGATAAATTTACTTTATTGTTGTGCCTTTGTTGGTTGTGAGTTTGGTTTAATTATTGAACAAATTTAAATTCATAACCTTCGAACGCCTCAATTATATATTTTTTTAAATTGTATGTTTGAAATGTTTATTGTTTGTACAGGTTTTATTTTATTTTTTTTTATTTCATTAATTTAATCCCAAATTATATCTCAAGTCGCTTCGGAAGTCACGGGGCACGTGCTGCAAATAGTTAAGAAAATTGTATTGAAATTTACGGATGGTAACCTGGTTTTCCTTCTGTGTCAGATGGTAAATATTCGTTTAATTATCTTGCCTTATCTTTTTGTATAATTTATCTTACGTAATTTATGTTAAATTTACTGACTGTCATAAAAGCTAATGTAATTTCATTTCTTTTTATTTCACTTTATCTTTTTTGATTTTGTAAAATTTTGTGTATGTAAACTGAATTCTGAGAACTTTCTTCTTCGATAAACCGACCCCCTGAGAATAAATTACAAATTGAACGCTACTGAGCTGGTCGTAAAATCTTGAATATTTTTTTTATATTCAGCCAAATACCAATTTGTAAAAATTTTAAAACATGTTTGTTAAATAAATTTTGTTGAAAGGACTTTATATCTTTTAATTTTCATTCACAATCAGTAAATTTAACATAAATTACGTAAGATAAATTATACAAAAAGATAAGGCAAGATAATTAAACGAATATTTACCATCTGACACAGAAGGAAAATCATCAAAATAAGATAGTTAAATTATTAAAAATACGAAATATATTTTTTCTAAAAACGGTACAATATTTTACAAAATTTTAATGTAATTACAATACTTCACTTAATTCTAGATACCTACAACTAGTGCTTAACCCTAACCTAACATGTACAATTCTAAGTAATACAATACATGAAAATACTTAATTATTAATGACTCTATACAAAGGAAAATTTTCAAAAAACCTTTAAACATGAAGAATTAAAAATAAAATATAAAAACTTAACCTAAAAACACTTACGCACACACTTTCTCTTCACTTACTCCGTCCGCACGTACACATTTGACCGCCCCCGGGGCCGAGGGTAGTCACGGTGGGGAGATATCCATCGGCAGGATGAACTTCTTGCTCCGCTTGGACAGCGTCTTTGAAGGCAGGAACATGTCAGCAATTCGGTCGTTGTGGTGAAGACGGCATCTGGCCAAGTGACGTGAAGTTAGTGACATAATGTAGTGAAGAACAGGTTCAACGCCTGATTCTTGATGTAGTTGACGTACCGGGGTACGTCGCGGGGCGTTCAGGATAAGACGAAGTATCCTGTTCTGGAACAGTTGCAATTTGGCAATGTTGCCAGATGAAACAGTGCACCACACAGGTGCGGCGTATGTGACGATGGGCCGGATGCACGTCTTGTACAGTTGTATCTTCTTCGCCGTCGGGATGACATTGGAGATGAGTAGGGGCCGCAGTCGGGCAGCAACACATTCGCCGGCGATTCGTCGTCGTGTTACAGCTGTCTTGAACGTGAGTTTACGGTCGAGGTACAGACCGAAGCATTTGATGACAGGTGATGTGGTGATTCGGGAGTCGCCGCATCGAAGCTGGGAACGTGGAAGCAGCCTGGAGTGTGTGAAGATGGTCGCCTACGTCTTGTTGGAGTTGACTTTAATGCGGTTCTCCTGGAAGTAGTCTTGGAGGGTGGTGAGCGCCTTTTCAATCCGCCTATCAGCAGTCGACTGGTTCGCTCTCGTTGATGAGGTGAAGACGGCAGTATCATCAGCGTACAAGGCGATCTGGACATCTTGGGGATGTCGCTGATGTATAAGCTGAACAAGACTGGCCCAAGGATCGAACCTTGGGGCACGCCTGCTGGTATCTGGAGGACGCTGGACTTGGCGTCGCCGCTTTCGACATAAAAGCTCCGGTTGGTGAGGTAGTTCTGGATGATCTTGGTGATATACATTGGTACATCATGGGACTGCAGCTTGGCGATGAGGTTGGCGTGCCATACATTGTCGAAAGCTTTCTCGATATCCAGAGATACCAGCGTCGTGTTCAGCTTTTTGCGTAATCCGCGGGTGATGTGGTCGGTAATCCTACCGAGCTGGTGCGTTGTTGAGTGACCGGATCTGAAACCAAATTGATCATTTTATTGGTATTAGTTCATGTTCTTCTATGTGTGATAGAAGGCGGGTATGGATGACTTTTTCAAGGAGTTTGCTGATCGAGGGAAGCAGGCTGATAGGTCGGTAGCTGGTGGGGAGGTTGGGTGGTTTTCCCGGTTTGGGAAGGGGAACAACTTTTGCCACTTTCCACTGTTGCGGAAAATAGCTGAGTTGTAAACAACTGTTGAAGATGTGTTTCATCTGAAGAAGAGCTTTCTTCGGCAGCTTTTTCAGGTGCCGGTTGGAGATGGTGTCGGCGCCAGGGGCTTTACGATTTCTTGCTTTTCTAATGTGTTTACTGATCTCGCCCACAGTTGTGGGTTTGATAGTAGTCGGCAGGACAGACGCATTCGCGACTTCGGCTGCTGCTCGTGCAATACCCTCGCTTTCACGTGGATGTGGCAGCTGCTCTCCGATGCGGTGCGCCTCCTGGAATGAATCCGCGATAATTTGGATTTTCTCCGAAGAATCTGTAACTAACAAATTGTCTTTGTTTAGTGCCGGTATTGTCGCGTCACGTGGTTTGAACGAGCGAAGTAGCCGCCGAAAGTCCTGGTTGGAGTCAATACGCTGTTCAACGTAGTCGTTAAATAGTCGTCCGCGTTCGTCGCGTATTTTGTCACGTATCTGTCTGGTTAAGTCCGTCTGTAAGTCCTTGTAATGTATCTGTCTTGTCCGCTGGTACAGTCGTCTTTGTCTGTTCCATTCCCGGATTAGTTCAAGGATTTCGGGACTCGGGTTATAGGTGTAGGCGCTGGGGATACGTTTGGTCGGGATACAATGCTTACTGGCTTCGCCAATTTCGTGCTGCAGCTCCTCCAGGACAGTGTCGACATCACGAATAGTTTCAATATCCTTTCGAACATTGATACCTTCGTTTGTCATAGTCCTGAATTTGCTCCAGTCCGCTTTAGCAAAAATCCGGCACTGTTACGGGTTTAGGTTTTTTCACACGAAAGCAGAAGTCCGTAATGACAGGAACGTGGTCAGATTCAGGTCCTTGGATGGTGTAGGTATGACAGGAACGGGTATTCATGTTTTTGGTGATGGTTAGATCGATGGTGTTGCAAAGGATCCCTTCTGCTCGCGGGTAGTGTGTGGGACCGTCCGGGAACAGTAGTTCGGTTCTAGTCTCTTCGAGAAGCCGCATTAAAATCCTCCCGTTGCTGTTGACGTCAGTCGTTGCCTTATTCCACGCTGGGTGGAACGCGTTGAAGTCGTCAGTCAGTAGTGTACGAGGACTGCGGTCAAGGAGCTTCTCGAAGTCGTCCGCATCAATTTGGCCGGGTGTGTAGGCGGTGGTGACGATGAATGGTGGCGTCGCCTCGATCAGCACGCTGACATGTTCGGTCTGGATTTCGAGGTCCGGCATTGCACTATGCTTGACACTCCTACGGATGAGCAGTGTAACCCTCCCTCCTTGGCGGTCTTTCCTATCTCTACGGTGGATTTTGTAGCCTGGAACAGAAAAAGTTTTATTAGGTTTGAGCCAGGTCTCTGTGATGGCAGCAGCATCAACGCAGCAGAGCGAGAAGTTCTTCTTTCTTCATCAAAAGACCACCGCCGATGTTCAGGTTGAGTAGGCGAAACCGCTTAGTTAAAGCGGCTGGCCCACTCGTAGATAGCAATGGCACGTTGGAAGCCATCGGAGCAACTACGAAGTTTGCTGTTCAATTCACGAACAGACTGTATCATGGTTTTGATATCACATAACTGATTCAGTTGACTCAGCTCTGTGACGAGTGTGAAAAGATCATCCGATGATGATCCAGAACTGGATGTGGATGGGATTTGGGCTTGTGTTGGTTCAGGAGCGGGGGCGGGAATTCCTGGAGCTAGTGCAGGTGGTGGGGCAGGAGCAGTTGCCGATGGCTTTTGTGAGGGACGTTGCCGCCGTTGTGGAAGTGCTGGGAAGTGGTGTGCGTTCTCCAGAACTGGAGCCGCTGCTGGAACAACTGGAGCAGGAGCTGTTGTTGCGGTCTTGAACCATGGGTTGAAAGTGGGGGCCGATGCCGGAATGAATGCAGGTCGCTTTGGGGGCGCGCGCCTGGACTGCACTCTTCGCTGGTATTCCAGGAGGGCTGGACACTGCCGGGAATTTGCCGGATGTGACTCTCGGCAGTTGGCGCAGGTGGCTGGAGTATCCCTGGTCTTCGTACAGGTCTCCGTGGCGTGCGTGTCTCCGCATTTCACGCACCGGTGTTGGCTGCCGCAGTTTCGGGAGGCGTGACCATGCTTTTGGCACCTAAAACACTGGGTTGTGCCGCCGCTTTTCCTATAACGTTCCCAGAACATACGGGATCTTCTTGATTTGGGACAATGAGGTCCCATTTTAGAAGTTAACCTTATAACCCATTGAGTTACCCTTCATTTCGAAGACAGCTACGACGCTGTACTTCTCGCCAAGCTTCTGCTTGATTTCCTCGGCACTGTTGGTCGGCATACCCCGGAGTACCACTTCCGTCGGTTTCTCTTCGGGTAAGGTATAGGTGTGGTGATCCACCTTTCCCTCTAATACCTTCATCAGATTTACTCGATCGGCTGGGTCCTCCAAAAAGATGCGGCACTCGGACCGCGAATATTTGAATGTGAATGACCTGACACAGGTCATCTTGCACAACTCGACGAGTTGCGCGTGAAAGGCAGGGCGTTCGTGAAGAACGATTTGCGGGAGCCGACGTTGGGAAGCGGCGGCACTGATAGCGGGTGTAGTGGATGTTGCGGCAGCGGGTCCGGAAGGTGGTTTTGGCACCGGCTTCTGGGTATCAGCAGTCGGGACGGCGGTGGCGGCGGCAGGTGGCTGGAACACCAGAGCTGCAAATTTATTCGCATGCTCCAATGGGGCGGGGATAGGAGACGACAGCGGTCTTTTGGACGTCTTCTTTAGGATTTCAAAGCCCGAGTGGCATAGGTCCGTTTCCATCTTGTCCGAAGCGCAGGATGGCTCTTCTTTCTTCTGTTCGGTTGTCGCCAGCCGAACGGTCTCCTTGTTGATCCGGACGGCAGTGAACCGCAACTTGTTCCCGTTGATTATCTGTCTCTTGTAGACAGTGTTGTTGTTCTTCAATTTCTGGATACCTGAAACAGAAATTTTGAAAATATATTAATAAATTTAAATTTAAATAAATCTGATACTGTGCAACAAAGGTACATATAAATGCACCAATAGTCACAGTCAAATACTCAGTAATAATTATGAATATAAAAACTCCAATAGTATTCAGATAAGTGAGACGATCTTTACTCAATCGAATCTAATCTCTGAATGTTCGCATTTGTTAAATTATTAGTAGCAAGAAGTCGTTATATATGTATATATAAGTTGTATATATACATATATATATATATATATATATATATATATATATATATATATATATATATATATATATATATATATATACATATTTCTAGTAATTAACTAAAAGTGCTATGATTTCATTAACGAATGAAGTAAAATTAAACGTACAACCTTAGATTGCTATTGTTATTTTAATTTAGATAAAAATGACAAAAACGGAAAGAAGTAAAAATAAAAAAAATTAACAAAGGTGTGACAAATTTTGCTTGATTTGTTACATTTCGTTGATGATATCATAAGACTTTTAATTAATTTTTAGGTTAGTCCATATCAAATCATCGAATAAAACAATTTTTTGTGCATAAATGTTTTTGAAATGCATGATATTTAGCAAATAGTTTATTCAAGTCAGTGTGATCAAAAATACCAAGTTTTATATTTTTTTGAACGTATTTGAGTTATAAGAGTTTTAAAAGTGCAAAAACCGCATTTTTAGGTATTGCTTTGAAGTATTTAAACACATGTAATTCAAAAACAATTTTGAATATAATATTTTAAAAAAAAAAAAAATTATAAATTCCGATTTTGGATTTTTTATAAAAATTAGGTTTTTGGATTGTAGAGAAAGGGTTAAATTTGAATCGCATTATCATTTTATATGTAAAATTAAAGCCCTTTTACTTCTGAAATTAATGGCACCAGTTTTAGCTTTCTAGAACGAATAGTTTCTGAGCTATATGTATTTAAATATTATCAAAGCGCTTCTAAAAAATTGCGGTTTTTGGATTTTAAATATTGTTATAGCTACAAAAATAATGGTAATAAAAAGATAAGACTTTATATTCGTTGTCTCAAAGCAAGTACTGCCTTTAAAAAAAACAACATTATAATGATCTGAAGACACAAGATTTTGGGCATTGGTGATTTGATGTGGACAAACCATCCCAAAAAGTTAACTTTTTCAGTTTATTTAATAGTACAATTATTGATGTTATACAATGGCGTGTATTTTTTATTTTTAGATAATAAAAAAAGGCGCGAATGGTGGTTACGGCAGCGTGGCAACGGCCATGGGCGTGGGAGTAGAAGGGGTCGCAGACGTGGACGCGACCGTGGGAGAAATCCCGAAATAAAAAATGTGTATAATTATATTACTGTGGCAAAGAAGGGAAATATATATTTTTAAAATAAAAAAATTAAAAAAATGTTTTAAATGTTTTTTCATTTGTTTCCAAATTAATATTACCTGTAAAATTTTAAAATATAGAGAACTTACATTATGACTAGTTGCGCCTCTATAAGTCAATTTATCAGTTTTCACAAGAGAATGAAAAACTAATCACAAGCAATACTGACTTTTGTCATTTAATGTCGAGCGTGTTAAGGGTAATAAGTAATTATCAATCCGTATTTTAGAATGGAAAAAGTTCAGAGAACTGAAAATACAAGTCGTTCACAAATTATTGTTGTTGTTTCGAATAGAACAAATAAATTGACTGCGTCCAGAGCAACTTTGTAACCGCTCAGATAAATATTTATTTATTGTTCAAATGTTAGATGAAATCTTTTTGGAAAATGGGTAATTAGCATGAATAAATTAAGATGAATAATGACACTTTGTATACCGATCTTGAATAACGTACAGATGATTACTTTGACACAAGTTTTTTTTTATTTTCTTGTAACAAAAATCACGTAAATCATCTACTTGGGCGTCTCTAAAACCGCTTTTTATAATAATTTTAATTGCCATTTGACAGTTTTCATAAAAATATGACAAACCTTTAAATTCTAACGGGCAGTTTTACGAAAGGATTTTATGCTTAAGCTTAAGTAAACCTAGAAATAGTGTACCAATTGCGTTTTGTCAATATCAGTTATGACTGATCGTCATGGCGTTAATTTGTTTTAAGCTCATCGACAATATATTAACAAATTTTGAATTAAAATTTCTTAATTTAAAATTAATTTTGTCATTTAAAAAAAAAGATCCTTTAATTTTACTAAAAATTTCCATATTTTACAAAATTGAATTTTTTTTAAATATTTCAATAAGCACAACAGCAACGACAATTACTACAAACCCTATAAACGATCATAACCATAGAGAAGATGTAACTTCGTTATATGTTCTATATTTTTTATGATCTCAACAAACGGAACTGGCGTTCCGGACGAAAATTTTGTTAGTTTAACGTTAGCTAACTGAGCTTTCATCGTTACAAACCAGAGGGCACGCATTCAAAAATTAACATACATTATATATTAAAACAACAATTTCTAACATGACGACTGATTATTTTTATTCCATAATTCTTAAATGTGGCCGTACTTTAGAAATTAAATATTTATACGGTGATAAACCATGAAAAATATTTAACGTGTATTAATTTTTTGAATCAGAGCTCTCTGGTTTGTAACGGTGAAAGCTCAATTAGCTAACGTTAGGCTAACAAAATTTTCGTAGCTAGCTAATTTTCGTCCGGAACGCCAGCGGAGTTTAAGCTTATGCTAAACTTTTAAACAAATCATATAGAAAAATTTGTTTTTTCAAAATACCAGACTTTTTACTGCCAGTGATAAGTACAATAGATAAGGTTACAAAAAAAGAAAAAGAAAAAAAAATTAAAGATTCCAACATAAAAAAAGATTCTAACATAAAAAATTGAATTCTAGGAATTTACAAAATATAAATTATACTAAACTATATTGATAAAACTGAACATTATTTAGAATTCGATAAAAAACATAGAACAGTATTCAGTAAAACTAAACAGTTTTAACACCTTAACGGTTACTGACGCCACAAGACGTCAAGCGAAATCTAAGAAACTCACGCACCACGTCGTATGACGTCAAAAATTTCATGTAAAGTGTGTTAGCTGTTAAAATAGTGTGCTAGTTTGTGATTTATCGATAATATATAAACAAATTTTTGAATTAAAATTTCTGAGAAATTAATTTTTACATATAAAAAAAAGGAAATGTGTGACAAGAAGACATTCCTTAATTTTATTAAAAATATTCGTTTTCTACAAAACTGAATTTTTTTAAAAATATTTTAGTAAGCGTGACAACAGCTACAATATCTACAAACCCTGCAAACCACAGAAGATAGAAAATATGTTGTATACGTGGGTTTACTTTGTGTTTGTGTGGTGATCTGTCTGTGTGAGTGATCGGAGATGTGGTGTCGCATAAATGCATATATGCACAATGCTTGTATGTGGCTCCGTGTGGAGATTGTAACAATGTCAACAACAATCAAATCAGTTGATCTGTGATTGACGTACACTGATCCATTGCTACGGAGTGAGTGACCACCAAGTAGCCTAGCTTGCACAGAACTGCACACTGCAGATTACATGAGAGAGATATTTGCGTTACCTCTGTACTCTGGGCTACAAACGATCTCAACCATAGAGAAAGTATAACATCGTTATACGGCGTTATAAATATATATTCTATGATTTCAACTAGATAAACTTAGTTTAAAGTAATTAAAGCCATTTGGATTGATAGTTTAAAATATGACTTTTTATCTAATGCCATCTTGAAGTATTTTGATGTGCCTTATATTTTATCATTGTGTTGTGTTTATTAGATGTGTTTTATTTCTTATTTATTTTTATTTTATTTTATTTTTGTTTTTGTTTTGTTTTGTTTTGTTTTTTTATTTTTTTTTTATTTTATTTTATTTTTATTTTTATTTTTTTTGGGTTTTTTTTTTTTTGTTGAATTTTTCTAAATATTATTTGGTTTAATTGAATCGTTTATAGGTAACTTTGTTTTATTTTATTACTTTATAATAGGGTTTCCAATCTCCGGCCAAAAATTCGATTTTGGATCGATTCGAATCGTCAAACCAAAAATCGATGCAGGAGAAAATTGGTTTACAAAAATCGATGTGACGAAAATCGATTCAATTTTTGTACTTATAGAAAATATAAAAGATATAAAGTTTTAATAAAGTTTATTGGGTCATTACAAATCAGTTTGAAAAAAATTTTTAATTTCCTTTGAAGATGAACTGCTAAATTTAATATGAATAAAATGGTTTCCAGTTTGTGCTAAAAGTGTCACATGAATCCAAAATTTGACACAATTTTCTATTAGTGAATCATAAAAATGGTAAAATTATTTGACAGCGTAAATAGTTAAAATATATTTAATTTATTTACTGAGAATTAATAACAAAATATAGTAAGTATACAAAAATATTCTACCAATTTCATAAGTTATACCAGTTGTCAGGACCGACGAGTGGGAGGGGTAGCCGGGGTTATAGGCCCGGGGTCCGGGCTGAGGAGATGGCCCGTAGCTGTCGGTAAAAGCTCCGAGAAAAAAAATTTTTTGCACCTTGTTCAAAATCAAGTGACATTTGATAGTAGGGTACGGCTTCGTTTAGACATACGATATTTATTGGATGAAAATCGAAATAAAAATCGTTTAGTGATATTTCGTGTTGATACACATACGATTTCTTCTTTCGATTTTAAAAAGAGAAAATGATGCTTACACAGAGTATCAGCTTATAAGTATTTATACAACCTCTTTAATATCATATCAATAATTATTATGTGCCTATAATAAATCATTATACCTAAATGACAATTATAAAATATAGATTATATGAAATAGGTATTATAAAATGTTAACCATACAATTGCATTTTTCTTTATTTTTTAATTTTATTAAAGTTTAACAAATTGGTATGTCATTGAAAAAATAAACGGAATGAATATCGTAGGGAGGGATGAATCGGGACAGCCGGGTGAATAGAGACAAAACAGAAAATGTTATTCATGAGCTTAATTTAACCCCTTTAGCGGCCATCCCGAGCACAGTTCGTCATATGAATTATACAACTTGAATGACTCTCCCGACCTGAACTCGCTTCATGTTGGTAACTGTATGATGCTCTCATCTGCTATCGTAAAAGCATTACTAAAGCAAAAATTATCGAATGGGTAGACCATATAATTATACAATTAAATTAAGTATTTTCAAAGATCATTTTATTTGGTTAGTTTTACATGAGCCGCTAAAGGGGTTAAAAAAAAAACTAGACGTAAATGCGAACATATATCTTCCTTGAACTGTAATAAAATAATTATTCTTTCGGGTAACAATAGTGAGTGCTTGAAGTTAAGTGTTATTTTTTGTTTCTTAAAAATTTATCTGAAAACTATTTATTTTGGTCAAAGCGAATGTGTCGACTCCTTTTCACGTCAAATATTTCTCTTGGCGACGCAATGATTCTCACTCACTTCTCTGGTAGTGAAATTAGAACTTGTATCAGGTAAAACATTTACTTATACTTCTAATTGGCGACATAAAATCTAGTAACCTGCACACAATTTGCATAATACCTGTTTCTATTGCCAGTCAAGTGAATACGTAACATTTGTTTGAGTCATACAATTTCTGGTTTTACTACCAAGCTTGCAGAGTCTTTGATTCGCCAATAGGCAACATTAATTTATTACTTTTTTTTCGTTAAATAAATAATTTAATAAAATTTATTATGAAATAATACTAATGTGCAATTGTTAACTTTTCACCAATAGTTAAAATACTAGCTTGTAGCTTGCCACTTCCCTCATTTTTGACATACCTAGGACAGTATATTCCACCCAAAAAATTATTGAATTTTTTTATTAAAATTTTCAGATTAATTGAATAGGTATTTTAGTTATCTTTGGATATAATATTTGATATTATTTATAACTTATAAGTCTTTTATGGCGTCTATTATTTAAAATCCTTAAACGAATGTTACACTTGCCTTTCTACTCCATTGCAGCTATTTAGAATTTTAAAATTTTAGTTTTCTTAATGCCGTCTTTTATAGTCAAGATTAATTTTAAAATTTTAATTTTCTTAATTTTACCATTCATGAGTTTTGTGATTAATTTGTTATTGAATAATTTATTGATTAGTTAAAAGATACCTGTTAGCAAACGTTATATTGAAAACTAGTGTGACGAATTAAATTCGACACATTATTGAATTCTTTGGAAAACGATTATAAACGAACATTAGATTAATTAATAATTACTCGATTTGCAAAATGTCAGAATACTGACATCTAACATTTGTGTTCGAAGTTAATATCAATCCAATATCCTCTGTGGTCCAATACGTCAGATCATAGAATTCAATAAAAATCAATTATATATATATAAATGCCACCTAGTGATATATTTTCAAATTGACGTTTACATTTCGTATTACCATCACGTATTTTTATACAGAAATCTGAAAGTTTAGTTAACGCTTTGTCCATTGTTTGATCGAACCTTTATTTCAAAATTAATTGGCAAACAAATTATATAATAGATAATTAAAAAAAATAAGTAACTTATATTAATTAAAAACAATACACTCTCTCTTCTCGAAGCGACCGCGATGATGTTAACATCGAACAAAGAAATGTAAAAAAAAAAGAGACTTGGTCAAGATGTAATTTAGAAATTATAACGTTATTATTGAAAGGAAAAAAAAATGCATCATTGTTAAGATAAGTAATATTTTATTGTAATAAAAATTTGGAAATTTATTTAAATAATATGGAAAAATAATTTAAATTTAATGTGTATCAGCGAAAGCATAACTTAATATAAAATATAATTAAAGGGAATAATAGCATGTAAGTAAAATTTAACTTAAATATTTAACGTCGTCTTGTACTATCGCATTCATTCGAAATTCAAAAAATTTCGGGGATTCAGCAAAAAGTCAACGACTCAAATTTAGTTAATTTATAATTTAGATAGTATAGGTATATTTAGCTAATTGTGTAAATTTATATTCGTAGATTTATATTTAGATTCACTTTAAGTAAATTTCCAAATATATACTGATTGTGTGTATAGTTTAATTATTATCAAATCACGTAACTATTTCCGGTTAGGTTCGATTATCGATTAATTTATAATTTCATATATCGATTCATTCGATCATATCATCGATCCATTCATTCGATTAATTTATAGTTCGATATATCGATTAATTTATAATTTCATAAAATTTGATATTTACAGAAATACACATACAAATTATGCTAGTCATAAATTTTAAAAGAAAAATCGGTACAGTTATATAATTTAGGTTTGCGACTTTAATTTAATTTGATTAACAACATATTTCCAAAAAATCTTTGTAGCGATATTTTTAAAAAATTTATTCTATAAATTTCGAAACTTTAATTTACATTTAAGTAAAAGCTGTACAATTCACTAACTCATGTGGTAATACATTTCCCTAACTAGCACACGCGGTATACTTGAATATCGTGCGTCTCAGTTTGAAACGTATCGCCACATCGAGGATCTAAGATGCAAATTCTACTTTAAAACTATTCGAAAAGATAACCAAGAAACATTTGTATGAATTCTCAAATTAATAATTATTTATTGTCGTAACTTTTAAGATTTCAAATTTTGTAACCCAAAATTATTTCTAGTCATCCTTTATTGTAATAAATTGTAGTTGATGAACTTTCGTGTTTCTAATTTAAAAAACCAGCCTTTACAGTCAAAAGGAATTTCAGGTTATTTGGGGATCTTGTGGTTTGGGAAAACGATCTGCGACCATAGCCTTCCACTGCCACACACCATCTTGTCTCCATAAGACCTAGGAGAAAACTCTGCTGATCGTAACCCCAATCAACCCGAAAAGTAGCACCCAAAGTCCGAATACTTATAACCCCAAGACAACCAATTACAACACATAATAAATAATAACTATAATCAACATCCAATAAATAACCACCCCCATAAACATAATTTTTAATTTTTTAATTTTTAATTTTTTGCTACATTTATGGTAGCAGTCAAGAAAATTTCCCAAACTTGCTGATATAAATTTGCAATTTGCATCTTAGTTCATATCTATCACTTAACATATATTTTAAATATTAATTTATGTAACAGGATATATATATATAAAATAAGAAGATTAGTTTCTATGCCCTATTATTTAAGAAGTAAATCAAAAATGGAACCTGCACCAATTGAGGAGCTCTTGACACAGGCGGCCGATACCATAAATACAATAACACAGGCTTTAAATACTATGATTTCGGGACAACAAGCAATTCAGGAAACACAAAATCTACAGATAAACGAGATAAGTACTAATTTAAACTCACTCATTACACAAATTTCAACAACACAAAACCCACATCCTTCCACATACAATCAAAATACAATTCCGGAAAATCAATCAATCAATCAAAGCCCTGTTGCCAAAATTCGTATAGAAGAATTTACTAAATCCATCCCGTTATTAAATATTCTCAATCCTATGTCAATATTAAAGTTCATTCTAGAAACACAAAACGTAATATCTTTAAAGGTCATCTCGGAAACCACCTTATTAAAATTTTTATTAACAAAGTGCCATACAAATTCAAAATATTTTTGGTCTCAAAAATTAGATGCCAATAATACTTGGCAGGATATCAAAACAGAATTATTGAGCGATTACATTTCTCCAACAATAAAACAGGATTTAATAGACAAAACTGTACATAGAAAACAATATGACCACGAATCATTCTATAATTTCGTTCAATCAATTAAATGTAACGCAAATATCCTATGTCCACATATGCTTGATATCGACATAGTACAATTAATTTTTGCTCACGTAAATTACACCACCTTCGACTTAATTAAATTTTCACCAGTACCAAACACCTTTCAAGACTTGCTCACGCTAGCTCGACAAGTCGAAGAAATTAAAATTAGGCAACAAAACTTTATAAATAGACAAAATATTTCAAATAACACCGTCCTAAACCCTGCTAACACTATTAACCCCTCAAACCCCCAATATTTTAACACAACTAACTCTCCTTCACAATTTCCTACGCCAACAGCTAACAATACTAATTTCACTAACGGTTCACCAGAAAATCCTATTAATACACTTAACAATACTAACCACCTTCCCAACACACACAATAGAAATCATGCAAATACTCGACTAAATAACAACTATAAAAATAGGAACAATTTCACGAATAAAAATTATTCACCATTTTGTACGTTTTGTAAAATTTCCGGTCACAGTTACAATGTCTGTCGAAAAAGGTTACGTCCGTATCAAACTAACACTAACAACATAAATTCTACAAATAACGAAATACAAAACAGTAATTTTACAACAATTAATTCAAACAACCCTTTCACCGAAACTAATTTCCCTTCTACATCACAAACAAACGAAAACATACCAAATACACAAATACAAATTCCAAAAAACTAAATAATCGTACAAATAATATCCCTTCAATAAACATTTTCATTAATCAAATTCCATACATAGCATTATTAGATTCCGGCACAAACATAAACATAATCCGTAAAAAAACCTTAGATAAAATTATTAAAACATCTAAATACAAAATTAAAATAATTAATTCAAATCTAATAGCATCTTTACCCGGTAGTAATCGACTAGAACTTTCTAATTGCGTCAACCTACACTTTAAAATCGCAAATTTATCATGGACTCAAAAATTTTATATTATAGAAAATTTAGCATTCCCAATATTATTAGGCTCTGATACTTTACATAAATGCGGCTTAATAATTAATTTCATTAACAATACAGTTACCTTAAAACACGACCTTAATAATAAAATTTCATTTTTAAAGATACAAAATGAATATATTATAAACATAGTAACTGAGTCTAAGATAAATTTAAACGAAGAACAACAAAAACATTTAGACAATTTATTAAGCAGATATAAATCCGTTTTAACCTCAAAACCAGGCAGGGCCAAAAATTTTAAATATCATATACCAATATTAAATAATACACCAGTAGCAAAACATCCTTATGTTCTAAAAGGAGATCAACTTCAAATTTTACAAGATAAATTACAAGAATTATTAAAAGCAGGCATTATCGAGGAGGCACAGAGTTTATATGCATCTCCAGTGTTTTTGGTAGATAAACAAGACGGGTCCAAACGCCTCGTTTGCGATTTTAGGAATTTAAATTTTTATCTGGCTTCGGACCCCGTAGTCGGTCTTTCTATGAATCACGTATTTTCCAATTTAGGCAATTCAACGGTATTTTCCACAATTGACCTAACACAATCGTTTTATCAAATCCCGTTAGATGACGAATCTAAACCACTAACAGCCATTATAACGCAGTTAGGGCAACAATTTCAATTTACAGTAGCCCCGATGGGTCTAAAATGTTCTAGCCAAGCTTTAATTAGGTATCTATCTAGAGAATTCGCTGACTTAATGAATAAATGCTTATTAATCTATTATGATGATTTAATTATTCATAGTAAAAACATAACGCAACACTTTGCCGATTTGCAAACAGTACTGGCCAGATTAAAAAGAACAGGTCTCACTGTAAATCCATCAAAAGCAAAATTTTTCATGTCACGTCTCAAGATATTAGGAAATTTAGTAACTCCAATGGGTAGATTACCAGACCCCAATAAGACCTCAGCACTACTTAATATGGCTATACCAAAAAATATAAAACAACTACAGTCAATGTTAGGTGCATTTGCATTTTACGCAAAATACATCCCCCAATTTTCAATAATAGTAGCTCCGTTAAATGAACTAAAAAAGAAAGATGTAAAATTTAAAATTGAACAGCACCATATTGATGCAATAAATAAATTAAAACATCATTTAGCTAACCCCCCGATATTGAAATTTCCGGATTGCAATAAAAAATTCATAGTTTACACCGATGCTAGTTTTACTGGAACCGGTGGTTGCCTAATGCAAGAATTTGATAACAAACTACACCCTACAGAATATTGTTCAAAAAAATTCAATAATCAAAATAGAATAATATCCGCGTACGAAGCCGAACTCATGGCAGTTATAAATGCTTTAGACTCATTCAAAGATTACCTACATGATAGACATTTTGAACTCCGTACAGATTGTAATGCTCTCATCTATCTATTTCAAACCCCACAAAAATACAATAAACTCTCAAGATGGCTTCTAAAAATATCTCAATATAACTTCACACCTGTACATGTACGTGGCGCTGATAACAATATTTGTGATATGCTAAGTCGATTATTTGATACAGAAAATACAGATATCAAAAAAAATGAAAATTCAAAAATAGATATAAATACTAAATACAATATACAAGAAAATAAAAATAATCTACAAACAATACAAAATAATTTAGAACCAGATAATCAAATAAACTTAATAAATACTATACAAAATGAAAATAATTTATGCATAATCAAAAATTAGATAATATTCAAAATTTAATAAATAACATAAACTTCCAACCAAATAGTTATATGTCAATCAAGATCGCTCAGCAAAATGACCCATTTACGAAAACCGAACTTCAGCGAATACGAGCTGGAAATGTCGTTAATAATTTTCGTATTCGGGAAGGTTTGCTGATACATCTTTCTGGCAAACATAAAAAGAAACGTATAGTTTTACCAAAATCAATGTTACAATATGTATTAGATTATTTTCATAGATCAATATTTTCTTCACACGCAGGAATTATTTGTACGTACCGAAAAATAGCTAATAGATTTTATTATCCTAATTTATATAATATTGTAAAAGAATATGTAAATAATTGTACTATTTGTAAAGAACATAAACCTGTAAACAAAAATTATGATATCGCTTTCCAAAGTCACCCCCCAAAAAACATCTGGGAAAAAATTTTCGTCGATTTCGTAGGCCCTATTATAAAAACTCGTGGACCCCCAGAAGACAAAGACTTCAGATACATTTTTCTAGTTGCAGATTCATACAGTCGTTGGATTTTTGCGCGACCTACAAAGAAAACAACGTCAAAAGTGGTCATAAACATACTGGAAGATATATTTACCACTTTCGGATATGTATCATCAATAGTATCGGATAACCAATCTGTATTCCATAGTGAGAGATACAACAACTTCTGCTTCGAGAGAGCAATTCGCCAAATTTACACCTCTCCATATAATCCAAGGGCAAACGCAGCTGAACGTTCTATAAGAAATATAAAATCCAATTTAGCTACTATGATCTCACAATACTCAATCAATCATGCAAACTGGAATACCTTCTTGAAATACGCTGTCTTCAGCATCAACAATTCGTATAATTCAGCCATAAATGCTACTCCAGCACAAGTATTCTTAAACCGTCAAATGCTAACTCCACTAGACGTAAATGCTGAATTATCGGAAATCTTACAAGCTGACAAACCAAATCCACAAAAAATCCAACAAGCAATCACAAATGCACATGAGCGTATAAAAAATCTAACCGCAAATCGTCCACAAACATCAAATTTTACTATTGGTCAGATGGTCTACAAGAAGATTTTACAACATCAACACGATATTGATAAAGAAGCAAAATTCTTACAACGTTTTCAAGGCCCGTTCATTCTACTCGCCTATTTGACACCATGTACCGCCATTTTGCAAGACCCGCGCACTTCCGCAGTCAGTAAATGTCATGTAAGGTATTTGAAACCAGCTTAATTTCCCGTAGCGTTCCGCTTTTTGCGAACGGGGTGAAAATGTGACGAATTAAATTCGACACATTATTGAATTCTTTGGAAAACGATTATAAACGAACATTAGATTAATTAATAATTACTCGATTTGCAAAATGTCAGAATACTGACATCTAACATTTGTGTTCGAAGTTAATATCAATCCAATATCCTCTGTGGTCCAATACGTCAGATCATAGAATTCAATAAAAATCAATTATATATATATAAATGCCACCTAGTGATATATTTTCAAATTGACGTTTACATTTCGTATTACCATCACGTATTTTTATACAGAAATCTGAAAGTTTAGTTAACGCTTTGTCCATTGTTTGATCGAACCTTTATTTCAAAATTAATTGGCAAACAAATTATATAATAGATAATTAAAAAAAATAAGTAACTTATATTAATTAAAAACAATACACTCTCTCTTCTCGAAGCGACCGCGATGATGTTAACATCGAACAAAGAAATGTAAAAAAAAAAGAGACTTGGTCAAGATGTAATTTAGAAATTATAACGTTATTATTGAAAGGAAAAAAAAATGCATCATTGTTAAGATAAGTAATATTTTATTGTAATAAAAATTTGGAAATTTATTTAAATAATATGGAAAAATAATTTAAATTTAATGTGTATCAGCGAAAGCATAACTTAATATAAAATATAATTAAAGGGAATAATAGCATGTAAGTAAAATTTAACTTAAATATTTAACGTCGTCTTGTACTATCGCATTCATTCGAAATTCAAAAAATTTCGGGGATTCAGCAAAAAGTCAACGACTCAAATTTAGTTAATTTATAATTTAGATAGTATAGGTATATTTAGCTAATTGTGTAAATTTATATTCGTAGATTTATATTTAGATTCACTTTAAGTAAATTTCCAAATATATACTGATTGTGTGTATAGTTTAATTATTATCAAATCACGTAACTATTTCCGGTTAGGTAAACAAATTTGAACATGTGCAACTCTTAGCATTATTTCGATATCTGGTCAAATCTTTTGAATCTTATAGAGCTTTAGAAAAATTTAACTTGTAACGTTATCTCCTAAAAATTTTCAATTTAAATCTGATTTTATTTTTTGCCATCCGTAATCCTGAAATTTCCAAAGGCGTTCAATTGTGTCTGGACAGGGGTAAACGCTGGCAGGCTAAATTTAATTTAGTTTGCTCCCTCGTATGAAATCCGACACGTATATCACAATAAAATTGCAATAGTTTTCTCGTCGTAAAAGTTTTCTTTCCGATTTCTCCTCAAGAAATCGAAGGAGCACGCTTGGGCAAAGGAAGCCGTATTTAGGCCCCACTCGTCTCGTGTTTAAGTATAACTTAGACACTTTAATTATACCAAAAAACAATTGAAATAAAAGAAGAAAAAACCAAAAAAAAAAATCGAAAAATAAAAAAAAAAAAAAAAAAAAAGGGAAAAAAAAAACCCAAAATTATTATTTTTAATTAATGAGCTCAAACCAAATTTAATATCGATTAATTTATAATTTCATAAAATTTGATATTTACAGAAATACACATACAAATTATGCTAGTCATAAATTTTAAAAGAAAAATCGGTACAGTTATATAATTTAGGTTTGCGACTTTAATTTAATTTGATTAACAACATATTTCCAAAAAATCTTTGTAGCGATATTTTTAAAAAATTTATTCTATAAATTTCGAAACTTTAATTTACATTTAAGTAAAAGCTGTACAATTCACTAACTCATGTGGTAATACATTTCCCTAACTAGCACACGCGGTATACTTGAATATCGTGCGTCTCAGTTTGAAACGTATCGCCACATCGAGGATCTAAGATGCAAATTCTACTTTAAAACTATTCGAAAAGATAACCAAGAAACATTTGTATGAATTCTCAAATTAATAATTATTTATTGTCGTAACTTTTAAGATTTCAAATTTTGTAACCCAAAATTATTTCTAGTCATCCTTTATTGTAATAAATTGTAGTTGATGAACTTTCGTGTTTCTAATTTAAAAAACCAGCCTTTACAGTCAAAAGGAATTTCAGGTTATTTGGGGATCTTGTGGTTTGGGAAAACGATCTGCGACCATAGCCTTCCACTGCCACACACCATCTTGTCTCCATAAGACCTAGGAGAAAACTCTGCTGATCGTAACCCCAATCAACCCGAAAAGTAGCACCCAAAGTCCGAATACTTATAACCCCAAGACAACCAATTACAACACATAATAAATAATAACTATAATCAACATCCAATAAATAACCACCCCCATAAACATAATTTTTAATTTTTTAATTTTTAATTTTTTGCTACACTAGTAACATTTATTTACTTGTATTTAGTCGATTGGAAATCGTTTGAGAATAATTTATCAATTAAAATGATTGTGACAACGTAATTAAAAAAATAATAATTGGGAATTAGCATTCAGCATTGACATCTGGTAGCGTTATTTAGAATTATCTTTAATTTTGAGTACACTCTAAGTTTTTAAAAGCTTTTATTCAACTTGTAATGTTACCCTCTTACGATTAGCCAACACAAAATTTAAATAAAATTTAACCTTTTCTTCTATGCCAATCGTTTGTGAATGTTTGCGACACTTTTAAATCTGTTTGTGACTAATTTGTTAATTATAAGCTTACGATTAGCCAACACTTTTTAAAAATTGTAATATAGTCTTCCAGGTACTCAAACGATTGGGAAAATTGTTTGTGAATTCTAAATATCTTCATAAAAATGTTTGCGAATGCTTCTTTTATATAAAAATAAATATAACTTTTCCTACACAGCAATTCCCTCTAGTGTGACCCTAAGTAGTAAAAATGCAAGACGTTTATTCTTTTTTATGTTGGGAATACACTTACTAGGGATGGGTGATGTCGGTAAAAATATCGACATCGGACTACCGATTTTTTTAATTTTTCGCAATCGAACCCTTGATGTTATTATAAATATATCGAAATATCGACTTTTGACATCGATGTTGAAAACGAGCGCGAAAACTTGAAAAAGTTATATTTAACTTCTTCGCTACTGATTCATTAAAATTTTTTACGTCAATGAATATATTTTTGTCCAGTATACTGGATAAAGATTTAAACAAGCGTTTATTTTAATTAAAATTTTTGATCTTACGGCTTTAAATAAGCGTAACTTAGCAATTTTAAATGATACTAAGTTTCTAATTATTTTTTAGTTAAGAAATCATGTTAACATAACTTAAATTTGATGTACAATATATTATTAGGTATGTTCCAAAAAACACTAGAATTTCCAATTCGAAAGAATCCAGTATCTTAAATTCGATAATGTCATTTGAAGGTCAAATCAAATTCAATTTAGAATTTCAGTTCGGTATTTAATATGAAGGAACGTTTAAGTTATTTCTTGTTTCTACCAAAGAGTTATGTATTTTATACCTTTTATACTAAAAATAATATTTACAAACATATCGATTACAAAATTAATACATATTGTACACTAAAATACGGTAAAGAAAAAATTTTTCATATTTTGCTAAGTAATAAGCAAAATATGAAAAATTTGAAAAGAAGTACATACAGCTGAACCTTTTTTTATGCCGTCCTTTTTTGTGTGAATTTTTTTATGCCATGCTATTAAAAGATGGCCATTAAAATGCATAATATAAATCAAAATCAAGAGTCAGTAAGAAACTTAAGCATTTAATATAATAACTTTCTTTGATAAAAATAGTTTGTAATGGCTTTTAAGCATTTAATCAATACATTGCATAAGAACATTTATGTTATTGCATCATCTAATTTTTTTACAGATGTATTTTTCAAAATTTTCGTAATATTATAAAATTGAAATAAAATATTTCTACGTGTAAATTAATGCTTTATCTTGTTTACAGAAGAAACTTCTAAGGAAATTTCTAAGTTTTGAGCGTTTTGAGTTATGTATTTTCGAGGAAACTTTTTTTATGCGGTCTCGATTCACCGCATAAAAAAAGTTTTTTTTTACAATCCGGATCGGACTATAGTTTTTATAGCTATTTATAGTATTTTTGAATATACATATTTTTTTTGTGCTTTTTTTTATGCGGTCCCTATCTACCGTACAAAAAAGGATCAACTGTACTTATAAAATACGTAATTAATATATCTGTTTGCTAATTAAAAAAGAAAAAAATATTAAAGCAACTAAATAAAATCAAAAATTTGAAACTACTTTGTCAAAACAGTTCAAACAGTCTACAATTGACTATTTAAATTTTTAAATATATGGTTAAAAATGAAATATTCGTTAATGCGCATGTCTAGGATTTGAAATACTTAGTTTGTAGTAAGAATTTCAAAAACCAAGTCAAGTGAGTTCAGAATTAGATTTAAATACTTGATGGAACACAGAAGTTCAAGCTTTTTGTAAACTAGAATTACAATTCTTCCTAGTTGGAAGAGTAAAATTAACTATGCGCATGCTCATTAAAGTAAGAATTAATTCGGGTGTTCGTTGGAACATATATTGTATATCGGTAGTGACGAAGTTAACGTAGACATACAGTAACAATAATTTAAAATTTTTAATTTATTCTTTATTTAAACAATTAAAATAATTGATTTTAATAATGAAATTTGCTGAACGTACAATATATTATTAGGTATGTTCCAACAAACACTAGAATTTCCAATTCGAAAGAATCCAGTACCTTAAATTCGATAATGTCATCTGAATCAAACTAACTAGTTTTATAAAGGTCAGGAATCAAACTAACTACACACACCGACAGAATTAGCGGAACATACAAAATATCTGTAAAAATCAAACAAACCATTTAATTTCAAAAAAATATTAATCTTATTTAATTATTCACTTAAAATTACATGTTCACAAGTCGATATACCTTTATTTTTGGCAGCAAAACAAGTAACCATATAAAATGGCAAATTTTTGGAATCTGATGTCGTCTAAGAATAATTTAAGTTGAAGATTTAACAAATAGAAAATAAAACACAGCGTTTTAATCCCGCCTGGTTCCTCCCGTGCTCTTATCAAAGCTTCCATTTCTTTTTCTATACTCAGCATGATGTTATCTATAGTTTCTTGGGACAATCTTTGCCATGCTTCTGTTACGGCAGTCTGAAGCTCGACCACATTGAGAAAAAACGGCATTTTTATTCGAAAGTGACAGACCTCTTAAAAAGAATTGCATCAATAATAAATGAAAACAATTCTATGGAAAGTCAATTGATTCGTTACTTCAATATTATTTTAAGTAAAAATGAAAAAAAAAACCGCCAACTTTGTTTAATAAATAGGTTTTTATATTTTTTTTTTATGTTTCGCTAATTATGCCGGTGTGTGTAATCAAATCAAATTCAATTCAGAATTTCAGTTTGGTATTTAATATGCAGGAACGTTTAAGTTAATTGTTAGGGATTTCAAAAAATATCTGTATACCAACCAATAAACCAAATATTGTTATAAGGCACATATAGTGCCTAGACAGAAAACGAGCTACGTTCGTTTATATACTTTATAGTAATAATTAGTGTATTAATTGTCAAAATAGTGTATCAGTTAGGCGTATCGTTATAACAGTTCCTCTTGACCATTGACGTGTTAAGTATACATACATATTTTTTGAAAAATATTATTGTCTTAACTTTTTGTGATCAATTGGTCAGATTATACTACAATAAGTTCGAAAAATAAGGGCTTTAGATAAGTTGGATTTTAATAACCAATTGCTCCACTGTATTAGTCGAGAAGTTCTGTAGAATATGACTAGGGCAACAAAAATTTGACTATTGATAGTTCCAATTATTATCGACAGTTCTGCATCAGTACCGTAGTTTAACATAACTACAGTATTGCTAATACGTAAAAATGGTTTATCCCACTTATGTCACTGAGGCTGATTTTGCATAAGATAAAATAAAAAAGTATAAGATGCAAGTTTTTATATGCTACCATCTGTTGTTAAAAAAAAACATATTTAGACTTTTAGTGAGTTTTCGAATTGAAAATTCAGCTATTAGCTTCACTCTCATGACAGGACTTGAACCCGGGACTATGGCTTGTATTTACGTATGTACATGTCTTAGCATGATAACTCTCGAGCGAAACATTCAATTTTTTATTATGAAATTTGGTGAAAATGTTGGAAGCCCAACAATCTTGGATGAGTTGGATGAGAAAATTTTTTATACCAGTATAAAAAGTAAAAAAATCACATAGAGTACATCGAGTACGTTGTAGGATCATTATCCTATGTAAGGGAGTTTTCGAGAAAAAATAATTTTTGTAAACAAAAACTCGCTATGTTATGCAGGAAACTGCGACAGGGATATTTTATAATTTTAGCAATAACACCATGTGTAGTTGGTTTAATATCTCTCCTTTATAAAACTAGTTAGTTAGACCGTTTTTGCGTCTAGAGTGCTTCAATTACAAACATTTAATTAAAAATTTTCACCAAATCCAATTATTTGTGGATGTTTGTGGCATCATTCACAAATTTTGTAACTAATTAGTTACTGAATAATTAATTGATAAATTAAAAAATATCCCGTAGTCAATGGAATATTTAAAACTATATTAAAAGATTGATTTATATTCAATCAATCGGAAATTGTTTATGAATTCTTGATTTATTAGTTAAAATGTGTGTGACAGTCAAAATAAGTCTATGTTATTATAGTTTTTAATATAGAGTGACTCTATAATATACTTGATAACATTATGGCCATCGTAGGTCTAATTTTTTATTGGTTAATGCAATTAACAAGCCATTGAATTGAATTTATATTTGTTGATTATTGAGTTACTACGGTTACTTGTTTTAAAATTTAGCTTGAATATGACGATTTGCTCCCGGTAGCCATAGTATTATCAAGTATATCATAAAATCACTGTAGTTTTAAACATTTATACGTCGACTAATGGGTGTGTTTTAATTAACAAATTACTCAATAACTAATCAGTCACAAAACTTGTGAATGGTGTTCCAAACATTTATAGACGATTTGCAAACTATCGGAATTTGTTAAAAAATTTTAATTAAATGTTTATAATCTTAGAGTAATAATAATATATTATTATTACTCTAAGTTATAATTGAAATAAATAAATAAAAAAATTAAGATGAATTTAAAACTAAGAAAAAAACAGTTCCAAAAGCGCCACCCGAGTCATGGTGTTGGATGCCATTTCGCAGTTTTTATTATGTTGTTTAAAAATATGTCCTTACAAACATTTTAATTGAAAAATTAAGAACTATTATATTGGCTAATGGGTATCCTTTAAGTAACTAGATCCTGAAAAACTAATTAATCATAAAACATGTGAATGATGTCGCAAACGATCAGAATAGGTTTTAATTAAGAAAATAAAAATTTTAACCCTTTTAAACAAACCATATGGTAAAATTTTATGTTCTCAAAATGCCGTACTTTTTACTGCCGAGTGATAAGTACAATAGATAAGGCTAGAAAAAATCAAAGATCTCAACATTAAAAAAGTGAACCCTAGGAAATTACAAAAAATAAATTATACTAAACTATGTTGATAAAATTGAACATTATTTAGAATTATACCGTTCTGTCAGAGGTGGCGGCACCTGTACCAGTGAATATATACATATGATAGCATTTTGAGCCTCCATATTGCAGGACGAGTTAAGTCGTTTTAATCATTTAAAGAGTTAAAACTCGTGTGAGCTGTGAGATACAGGCTAACCAAGTAATTTATTTTCTCTTAACCCAATTCAAAAAAACAAAAATACCAGTAGTTCATCATTTTTACTCGCGTTAAGCCTTCTCGGTTTCCCCTACTTCCATCTGCTTTTAATATATATTTGTTTTTTTTCTTTTTGTTCTTTTTTTACGGGTATTTGTAGATATGCCTCCATTAAAGAAAAAAAGTGCTGCACAAAGAAATGAGCAAATGAGAAAACAGAAAAGAGAACGTAGGACAGACGAAACTATATATCAGGCTCATAAGGAGGTGAACAAAATTTGTCAAAAGAAGCGTCTACAAGATGAAAGTAAAAAAAAAACTACAGCAGCAACAAGTAAAAAAATACCAGAAGAAAAGACTGATGCTAGAAGAAAACAGAAATTCATCTTTTAAAGATTAAAAATTGTCAGAAGAAACGATTATCCTCAGACGCAAACAGAGAAATTCATCTTTTTAGGATTAAAAATTGTCAAAAGAAACGATTATCGTCAGATGCAAACAGACAAATTCATCTTTTAAGGATTAAAAATTGTCAAAAGAAACGATTATCGTCAGACGCAAACAGACAAATTCATCGTTTGAAAAATAAAAATTATCAGAAGAAAAGACTGATGCAAGATGCTAATAGAGAGAAGCATCGTATAGAACTTAAAAATTGTCAGAAAAAAAGACTTTTGTCGGAAGAAAACAAACAAATATATTGCCAAAGAAACAAAAAGAGTCAACGACAGCGGCTTCTGATTTCCACCCAAAGGAAAAGTCATCAAAATAGATTGATTAGAAGCCAGCGACGTCGCTTGCAAAATGCTGAGATTCGAAGAACGCATAATGTTGTTATCAGCCAGAATCAAAAAAGAAGGTTAAAATGTCCAGTTTCCCGGAATATTCATAGAATAAGGCTGAGAATTTCACAACAGAAAAGACTAACATCTATAAAAAGTAGAAAAGAGCAAAATAAGAAAACTTTAAATGGGTATTATTGTAGGATAGCTAATAAGCAAAGCAAAAATCGCATAAAAATTTTTGAAAAATTCAACAATGAAATTAAAGACGGTCCTTACTGGGAGTGTGTTTCATGCTGCCGTTTAATGTTTAAAACTTCTGTGACTTTTTGTACTGTCGAAAGCTTTATAAAAAATGATGTTTCTCTAGATTTTTCAAAGGAATGTTGTAGTAAATTATATAGTAATACTGAAGTAGGATACTTGTGCTCAGCATGTAAAAATAGTTTATACCAAAAAAAAGTGTCAAAATTTTCACTTTATCATAAAGAACTAAGATTTCCTGACGTAGCTCCTGTAGTTAAAAAACTCACTCCGATAGAACGTAGGTTTGTGAGTCCAAGGATACCCTTCATGCAGATAACGACTTTTGAACATCAACAGTACGGGGTTAAAGGAAGAGTCGTGAATATACCAACAGGTGTTGCAGAAAATATTGAAATTTTGCCACGATTACCTGATGAAACTCAAGTGATTTCTGTTGCATTAAAAAGGAAACAGGCGTATAAAAGTAATGTTATATTGCAGCCAGTATGACCTAGCATTATATTTGAAGCTTTACGTGTTTTGGAGAATTGTACAGTATACAAAAAAGCTAACATTAAAATTGATTATAATAGGATTAATAATCTGCGTGCAATGCAGTTGGCAACTGAGACTGTTGATGCTGAAACTGAAGATAATAATGAATTAATAGAGAGAACGGATTCTGATTCTAATAGCGACAGTGAACTATTAAATGTTCCTGCAGATAATACTTTACTTCATTCAGAAGCGATTGTATTTGCTCCTGGAGAAAAATTTCAACCAATTCCCCTATTTATGGATACGGATGCCGAAGCGATGAGCTTCATAGACATATATGGAGGTGAACTAAAAGAATATCCAGAGCATATGACGTATCAAGAAATAACAAAATCTGAATTGATGCGTTCAGATAGAAGAGTAGCGTCATCTATAGAGACGATACTTTTTTCCGCTACATATTTGAGAGCTCAGAAAATATCAAATAGTATATCAGCTTGCATGAGGAAAGGTAGAGGGATACAAAATGCAACAGTTGAAAATATCCTATCTGAAGATTTTATTAGATCTATGATTGTGCATGATAGTGGTTACAAAGTGTTTGCTCCTGATAGGGGCTCACCAGCATTTTGGGAACAAAAAAAATTGGAACTGTTTGCTATGCTCAGACAGATTGGCCGTCCTACATTTTTCATAACATTGTCTCCATCTGAAACGAAATGTCCAGGACTTTTTGTAATTTTAAAGAAAGTTGTGGATAATGTTGACGTAACTGCAGATGAAGCCATTAATCTTGAATATCAAGAAAAAGTGAGATTAATTAAACAAGAACCTGTTACATGTGCTGTATATTTTAATTATAAATTACAAAAAATATTTAAAGTGTTTAAATCTAACGATAGAATTTTTAGAGAATATGAAGTAGGAGACAGCTATAAGAGAATAGAGTTTCAACAGAGAGGTTCTCCCCATGCACATATTTTACTATGGCTTAAGGGGGCTCCGGAATTAAAAGAAGGCGATGAGGAAAGTATAAACTAGTGCATAGCTTTTATTGACAGATTTATAACGTGTGCCCGTGAAAGTCATGAAATTGCGCTTGAATTAATACAGTTCCAAGTTCACAAGCACACTTTCACATGTTGGAAAAAGAAAAAGAATGAAAAACAATGTCGTTTTGGCATTCCATCTTTTCCTATGAAAGAAACCAAGATATTGGAGCCTTAAAAAGATTCTATTACAGAAACAGAACTGAAGAAATATAAAGAAAAATTGGTTCAAGTGAGACAGTTACTTGATGATATGTATAAAAATGAGGAACATATCACATTTGATGAGTTTTTACGGAAATTACAACTATATATATATATATATATATATATATATATATATATATATATATATATATATATATATTAGATAAAGGTAAGGTAAATTACATTCAAATGTTTGGTGTCTGAGTACGAGACTTTGAATCACTCAGGCGTGGAATTTAAAAAAAAAAGAATTTCACATTAGCACAGTCTTAATCAAAACATTCAAACTTTAACAATTGTATCTATAAATATCACAGAATTAGTTAAATATGCAATAAAAAAACTTTGGTTATCTGACAAATTGATATAAAATATTCAGTTGAATAAAAAAACAAATTTAGGTTGGAAAGTAAACGATTCTATACAACAATAATAAAAGAAAGATAGAAATTATTATGACGAATGTCAAGAACAGAAAAAAAGTAAATAAACGAAGCGTTTAGTTTCCAGTTACACAAAATTTTACAATAATAAAATATAGTACGAACCAGGAAAATTAATACAAAGCAAAATGCTACAAAAGTGAAAACTTATTTGATTAAATTTAGTTTTAAATTCAATTTGTTTTAGATAAGCCGTTTAAATTTATGTTATCAAAAAATATTGATTTCAGTTGTCGAAAAAAAATTACATAACAATTATTTTTATTTAAATTAAAAAAATCGATAGGGTAACGTACAAATTTTAGGGGAACAAAATAAAAAATATTTAACAATTAACTTTCAGAAGATAAACGTAAATATAAAGAGATAAATTAACAATTAAAGTTCATGTGCACGCAATAAAGAAATTTGAAGCGCAGGAACAGAGCTAGTTCACAGTTATGTAATTAATTAGGAAGGTTCACATACACGTTTCACCAAGGGAAAATGATGTTGGATTCAAAAAGAATACACTTATCTCATTATTCCAGAAGTTGTAGAAGATGATATGTAACTATCCATTGATGTTGAAACTATACAGCTATCCCTGGAACGGATCTTTCCAAACAAGAGATAGACAGGTTATGAACTAAACACCAGACCAGTGCTCCATGATTCGGCAAACTTGTTGATTACTAAAGGGCGTTGGTTACTAATCCAAACACATGTATTGTATTTTTGCTTACATAAATGATGATTAAATCACATGTCCCCTGTACACAAGAAAATTTATTAGCACTGTTCAATAATCACAAATTTAACATTAACATGAATTTTGTCACTTCACCCTATTACCAATAATACAATTTTTTTCAATACACAAAACAATAAAAAAATTATTGTTACAGACAATAATTACAGAAATGAAAAAAATTATATGAAATAATTGGACAAAGAATTTTTACCTGTACACCAGATCCAAACGTGCGTCATAACGGAGGGAAATGAAAAAAAAGGACCTCTTGTCAGCTAATTCGTCTTTTTATAACCCGATTTTTCCGGCAAATCAAACTGACAACTGATTGAATTATATCGATTTTAGAGGAACATTGCCGATGTCTTTTGCAAGCCATTAACCAAACAGAAACAATTAAACAATTACGCGTACAGTGGCGTACTAGTTAAGTTTATAAACAAATTACATTTATAAAATTATTATTATTTTTTTTTTTTTTTTTGAATTCTTTTCTTTAAATGATCAAAACTGCTAAATAATTAAATACAATGTCTTAATGAATCTATCTCATTTTGCCTATTCAGCAATCCCTTTGTCTGAATTATGTATAAATAATGTAACTCTGTAACTTATACGATTTTTGTTTGATCTAACTAGAAGTAAATAACACTGGAGTACTCCAGTGATAGAACTTGTAAACCAAAATTATAATTTTAAACTTAAATAAATTTTTTAAAAACTAACTTTAATTGTTACGAAACGTTATATATATATATATATATATATATATATATATATATATATATATATATATATATATATATATATATATATATATATATATATATATTAGGGTGGCGCAAAAAAACCACATATTTTTCTTTTTTTTGTCTCATAGGAAAAAAAGTTAATTTAGCTCGACTTAAGAATGCTCACCAAAAATTAGCTCGATAAAAAATTTTTTAAGGGTCGCTCAAAACTTTTTAAAATCTGAAAATGGGCCAAAAATCGATTTTTGTTTTTCATCAAACTTTTTTTCTCATCCCTGCATATGTTTGTACAATGAATAATAAAAAATTCTTCTAAATTTTAAATCAAAAAATTGATAATAAAAGGTCGCTCAGGATTTTAAAGTCAAAATATTTAATATTTTTTAGGGGCGCTGAAAAATATTAAATATTTTGACTTGAAAAATTTTCAGAACTGTTAAGGGACCTTTTATTATCAATTTTTTGAGTTAAAATTTTGAGGAATTTTTTATTATTCAATGTACAAACATATGCAGGGATGAGAAAAAAAATTTGATGGAAAATAAAAATCGATTTTTGGCCCATTTTCAAATTTTAAAAAGGTTTGAGCGACCCTTAAAAAATTTTTTATCGAGCTAATTTTTGGTGAGCATTCTTAAATCGAGCTAAATTAACTTTTTTTCCTATGAGACAAAAAAAACAAAAATATGTGGTTTTTTTGCGCCCACGTTATATATATATATATATATATATATATATATATATATATATATATATATATATATATATATATATATATATATATATATATATATAATTAAATAACACGTTTCGCGTTAGTTATTAAAAAAAATTATTTTCTTTTGTTACAATAATAATATTACAATAATCTGCTTTTCGAACAACTCGGAGATAGTTCTTGTATCAAATCGAGACTAAATCTAAATCTTTAGTTGTGGTGACAACTATTTATATGTTTTTTGAGAAGCTATCTGTTAAATTTGACTATTTCAGAGTTGTTGTTACAATTTCCTTATTTAGAATAAAAATAGAGATACATATTTAAAATTGATAATAATAATTAGAACAATAAGTATTATAAGCTGTGATTTGCTTAATAAGTCTTTTCAAACGCTCAGTGTGTTTGTATATCGTCAACAATATTATAAGGAAATGAACTTGATACTGTATTTGAAGAATTGCATTATAAGCTTTTTCGCACGTTACAATATTAGATAGTGTTTATATGTTAACTACTATGATAGGTATACATAACTATATATATATATATATATATATATATATATATATATATATATATACATATATATATGTATATATATATATATATATATATATATATATATATATATATATATATATATATATGTAAATGGAAACTAAACGCTTAAACTTAAATAAATCTGTTAAAAACTAACTTTAATTTTTACGAAACGTTATATATATATATATATATATATATATATATATATATATATATATACAGTAGTGCTCAAAAGTATTTTGACAAGTCTCCTTTTGTTATCGTTGACCTGTCGTTATTAAGACTTAGTTCGATATTTTCTTTTTCTTTAGAAATTCATAACATTTAGGTCCTAATTTGTAAAAAATATCATCACTTTAAATACATTATTTGATTCAATACAATATTGTTTTTATTTTTTTAATATCTAACAAACTGTACTTGTCAAAATACTTTTTAGCGCTACTGTGTATATATATATATATATATATATATATATATATATATATATATATATATATATATATATATATATAGTTTGCTTTGGAAAAACGTTTCGGATTCGTGCACGATGTAGCGAACAAGGACCTTACGAGCAAGCAGTGTATTGAACAATAACAGCTATATTTACAATATTGCCACATTGTATAAATGATATAAGCAGGCAATATGTACGTACCAAATTACTTGTACACAGTAAGTTTGGTTATGTGTGCACATAATGTACAATGACTACTCAAATTATAACCACCAGGAAACTATAGAAAAATATAAAATTAACAAATTCTAAGTACTTTTTTTATCTAAATACTTGGGTAATTTTTAACTCATATTTAAGAAATTAGCACTGCTGACATCATTAAGTTCTGTAGTACTAACCAAATAGTGATTCCGAATAGTGAAGAATTTTTAGTTAATTAAATCTCGGGTATATCAAAATCGTTGATAAAACTAAAAGTGCATACCGTGCAAGTTATTTTAATATAAAGTACCAATTCAGATGTGGCTTAACGATGTAGCTTATTTTTTTAAATACCAGTTAAACTATTGAACTGATCATCGTAAAAATCAACAGAGTTTTATTCGAATTGACGAACTGATAGGAACAGTTTTCAAGATTTAGTCAAATATGTAAAAAAAAAAGTGGAAAATAGATCATCTGGTAGAAAATGAAGGCTGTTTTCAAAAAATTGCACTAAAAGTTAATTTCTTAATCCACGATACAATAACTTTTTTTGTCAAAACATGAGCCTGGCGCCTTGCCAGACATTGTTGCTATAATACTTACGTTATTGAGGAACTGAAGTTGTTTCTGAAGAGGTTACATCTCTAGACAAATCAATGATGAAGCTTTAATTAGTATAATTGGGGCGTAATGAATCATTTCTCATAACGTAGCCTTATTATTGAATTTTAAAGCGAAAAACCATGCCCTACCTTTTTGGATAATTACAAGAATTATGGCAATGTTTTGATTTGAATACAATTTGTGTTTTGTGTCCATATAAAACCATTTTGTTTTTGCAAAGTACGAAAAACAAGGTTTCTGTAACTTTGTCTCACAATAGGTTAGATCTTAGGAAATATTCTGTCTAAAATTTGGAATAGCAAGTCGTGTCTATTTTGTCTTAAAAATGATGATACTATCAAGAAATTCAAAAATAGCTGAAACTGACGAAATGGGTCAAATCCATGAGCGAATTTAGAATAATTAGATGGTAGTTATGAGAAAAGAGTTATTTAGGAGTTATTGGAATAAACTCTTTGATTTTCGAAAACAGTATCAAAAAGTTCATATTCAAAAGCCCTCATGTGTTGAATTCTATTTAACAAAAATATTTAATTGTTTTTTTAACATATTGACAATTATTAAAATATTAGCCAAGTTTGGTTTCTCCCTGTACTGACATGTGTACTGATCTATTGTTATATTGCGGTTTTGTTCTGTTGTAAAAAATCAATGGTCTTTGTCTTTCATTTGGCATAACAAATAATAAGACAGCTAGAAACTATATGTCGCAGTAATGTTATGAAAAATTAGATTATATTTTTTGGATCATTTTTCTTTGAAGTTTCCCTGTTTATGTACGCTTAAAGTTGAACTAGTTAATAGAAACATCAACCAATATTTAATTTGAATATAACCTCTTAAAACGTAAATAATTAAGACTGTGAGTTCACGCATATATTTTTCAACTGAATGCATAAACAACTAAAAAAATTTCCCTTTTGTAGGTTCGTTGACCTAGCAAAATGTCATGCATTTTGCAGGTTAACTAAATTGTCATTTTGTGATATTTGTGATAAATTCAAATCTTACGATAAGAATTACCACCATCTTAAAAGTATTCTCAAACTTATACATTCGCACTAAAGATTAATCGCGAGTGAATGTAGTAAGATACTACAAAAATTTTGTTTTTGAATGAAAACTAATGTTATCAGTAATTATATTTTTCTTTTTTTTTAAATGGAATTTTTCCATTATTGCTGCGACATACTTAATTTTTTTTAAAAATAAATGTTATACCATAAAATTACCTGGACCTTAAGATAAACGAGGCAGTCAATAAATAAATAATTATTTTATTACTACCTCAATTATTATAAAAGTATAGTTCTCAAAAATTTATAATTAGCCTTTCTGGCAGAAAATAAAATAATATTGTTTATGAAATGCAAAACAAAATCTTACTTAAAAAAATAAAAAGATGAAAATTCTACTAATGAAGATACGGTTCAAAAATGTCGCCCTGTCGTGCCTCGCAATAATCCAGCCTGTCGTAAAACTCTAAGCGGACATTTGATAGCATTTCAGGGCTAATATTTTCTAAAACATTCTCAACTTTAGTTTTTAAGTCCGCTAAAGTATGGGCCCTTTCGTGAGAATGCTTGAAAATTTCTCCCTTAACATATCACCAAAGAAAAAAGTCGTTTGGTGATAAATCTGGAGATCTGGGAGGCCACTTAATTGTCCCTCTCGTTGCAATAAGTCTTCCAGGAAATATAGTATCCAAGAAGTTTTGAACGGTTCTACAATTGTGTACTGGACAACGGTCTTGTTGAAACCAGATTTCCTGCAATTTCCGTTCAAAGCTAAAACTGCCGGAATAACGTCATTTTGAAGAAGCTGCAAATACTTTCTGGCATCTAAACTGCCCTTAATGGGAAAAGGGCCAATAATGGAATCATTTAGAATACCTGCCCAAACGTTTAATTTTTGTGGGTATTGTGTGCGTACCGGCTCACTGAAGTGTTTATTTTCCCTAGACCAATATCGGACTTTGGGTTGTGAGAGTTGTGAGAGCCATGAAGGAAAAAAGACGTTTCATCGGTGAATAAAATGTTTTTCACAAAATTTTGATCTCTATCAATCCTTTCCCTCATGACTTCACAAAACTCCATTCGTCTGATTCGATCTTCGGCGAAAACTTCCTGAGTGCGCTGTACTTTGTAAGCTTTATACCCATTTTTCTTCAAAATGCTTTGCACAGTTGACTTTGAAGCGTCCACTTGCTCCGAAATTTCCCTGCTTGAGCAAGGTTCACTGGCTTCAACAAAAGCGCATATCCCAACTTCCTTTTGCAACCGTTCTTCTGTGAGAGGTTTTTGTTCTCGATCGCCCTTGCATTTCTTGCATCCAGTGATACACCTCAAAGTTTCAAATGCATGGAAAATATTCAAAACCGTTCTCGTTGTTTGGACTGGTCGATCGGGAAAAGTAAATATAAATCGTCCAACGACTTCTTCCGCGCTATAAAGCACGTGCCACTTAATAATTTGAATTTTTTCTTGGGTAGTGTACATTTTATAAAAACTATTGTTTTAGTCTTTCAGAAGACTAACAGTTAAATGATACAATTTTTTCTTCAAGGTAATTATAATCACTGCAGTAAAAAAAAACACCTGCTTTTAAAAACAAATAAATACAGTAATGAACAAAATTATTCATTCCTACTTATTGTTAGATAGATCCATTCTTAAAATATAAAAGTTCTAATTTACTACAAGTTATTATTGTTGCTCTCAGTTAGCACATTTTTGTGAAAAAGTATTTAGTTAAACAAGAAATATGTTTGAAAGAATGTAATGAAATTTAATGTAAAGAGTGTAATTGTAGTTAAAGAAAAAAAATGGTAATATTAAGTTGGAATTTAAAGCAGTAATTACTTGTTACACTTTATAATTAACTATAGATTTTTAAATTCTGTCAATCTTTTGGGTTAGGTTAACTAACATTGCTAATATGTGATCATTAAAAGCAACTACAGAAACAAATTTGTTGCTATAACAAACATAAAAATATTAATATTGTTATTATTATGGTAATTTTTTGACTGTTTGACAGTTTTGATAGTGAGGTAATTCTTTTTTGTAATCTAAGGTTAGCTTTAATCTTAAGTTTAACTGACCATAAATGGGTTTACAGAAGATGTCAACTACTTATAATTGTGATGGAATATAGTAGATATTTTGATTATATTTCCCGTATAGTGCTCGAGAATTTAAAATCTACACTGTTTAAGTCTAGATCTTCGGGCATTAAGTAGTTCAATTTTAAAATAAATCATTAGATAAATTGTATCTTGCCACATAAGGCCCGCTTTCTAAATACAAAAGGTAAACAGCATCAGCAACTAAGGTATTCGAAAGATATGTTGCAATTTTACTAAAACTATTCCTATCTTCGTGCCCCTACTACACTTCAATTCCTTCATGACTTTACGATTTCATAGAGTAATTGGGTCTGTGGAACCACTATTTCTCACCAACTCCCGGTCATATTATTATTATTGTACTTTAGAATCATTAGATTAAATAGATTTTACTAGTTTGTAAAAGTATCAAGTTTATTCTTTTTTGAATTCGCCAAAAAATTTAACTAAAAATACTATGAATATGAAAACTTTTGTTAATTACTGTACACATGGAAAATATGTATAACAGATAATCCCTTCCAGTTGTTCGATTGTCATATTACAGGTTATTGCTTATTAGTAAAATTTAAATAAAGTAGGCAACGTTGTACAAAATGTATGTTTATCTTTATTTAACTTAAATATGGTGTATGATTTGTCTTTGTTCGCTACATTGTGCACGAATCCAAAACGTTTTTCCAAAGCAAACTGTATATATATATATATATATATATATATATATATATATATATATATATATATATATATATATATATATATATATATATATATATATAGTTACGTTTCGTAACAATTATAGTTTTTAAAAAATTTTCATACGTTGGACATTCCATAATTATGTGGAAAACTGATTCAGGTTTCTGAGCATCACAGATCGTGCAGGGTTCAGGTGGGTCTATTTTATGCCATAGAAGGCGGTCAGTGAATAATAGTTGCCTTTCATTAGCGGTACGTAGCTGATGGCATAGTCGAAGAATTCTGATCGGTACACATACTGCGCTTAACATATTAGATAAAAGTAGATGTAGACGGTACGATGGATTACTAAGTGAACTAAGAATACGTTGAGTATCTTCCTCAACAAGATTTTTTTCGTAAGCATTCAGAATCTTAAAGGGCTTATCCCGAAATAAAAGTTCTTGCATGTCCCTGCACGGCACGATGTGTTTTACTTTGTCAAGAATTTGCTTAACCTGTGTCACCCAGTTATACTTGGCCTCATTATAAGGACTTCGGTCCAAAACTATCAGTCTATTAAAGCATGCCCTCGTAAGTCGCGTAAATAAAGTTCAGTACATGCTTCAAGACATCCGCTTCCAGTCTAACTGCGCCAAACTCTCTCCTAACAATGTGGTCAGAAGTACGGTTAGATAACATATAAACGGATTTCAAGAAGCCCGTCTGAACCCTTTCCAAAACATCTGGGTAACGTAATGCCCATACTTCAGCTCCATATAGTAAAGTTGATTCAATTAATGCTTTAAATAACGTAATTCGTTCACGGTGGCTTTGCATCTTGACTCTATTCATTATTTGTTTTACCGGAGATATTACTGTGTTTGCTCTGACAATTGCATGTTTTGTAGCGTTCAAAAAAATCCCAGACGAGCAGAATTTAACTCCAAGATATATAAATTCTTTTACAAATTCGAACGGCTGGGAATTAAATAAAAAAGTGTCGGTGACACAATTTCCTGATTTTTGAAATATGATAACTTTAGATTTATTCGTGTTAACCTCAAGAAAATTGTTTTTACAATATATTTCTAAAAATTGGAGTGATTTCTTTAATGTTCCTGACGTAGACCCCATTAAAACCATATCATCGGCATAAAACAGCGCATTAATATCTGTAACACCATCTATACTAATACCTGACACGCCAAATTCACGAAGCCCTGCTTCGAAGTCAGCCAAAAAAAGAGCAAAAAGCAACGGACTCAGCGTGTCACCCTGTAGAACACCTTTTTGTACGTCTATCTTTGTACCTAATTGTTCGTTGTTAATGACATTTATACTAGCATTTTCATAAAGACATTTGATAATTTTCACAAGCTTTGAACTTACGCCTAAATTATGCAATTTTAGCCAAAGTATAGAGTGACACACAGAGTCAAAAGCCTTCTTAAAATCTATAAAGGCAGTATAAAGTTTATCTTTTTTCTGCCTTAATTAAAACTGGGTGGCACATGTCAATATGAACAAATTATCTCGACATCCGCGTCCAGATCTAAAACCTGACTGAGTCTCGGGAATTATTCCGCGATTTTCTGCCCAGTTTGATAGTCTCGAGTATATTATCTGTGTAAAAATCTTTTGTAATGCCATTCAGTAAAGAAATTCCACGATATCTATTTAGATCACCCCTTGCGCCCTTTTTAAAAAGGACAAATATTTTAACATCAGAGAATGCTCTTGGGGTATTTTCTTCCCGTAGTATTTTATTAAATATTCTTAGGATGTAGTTTTTACCGTTGTTCGATAGATTTTTATAAAATTCATAACCAAAACCATCCACACCAGAAGCTTTACCATTCTTACAATTACAGAGCGCTAATTCTAGTTCATCTAAAGTAATACATGAGTCCAAGTAAAAATCAGTTAGTTCATAATTTAGTTCATTAATGCCCAAAGTGTCTTCGAAGGTACCAGAGAAACAATCTGAGAAGTGACTACGCCAAGCATCAATATCAATAGAATTTTGATATGTATGTTTAAAAACGAATTTATTTATAGTAGACCAGAACTGTGCGGCATTATTAGCGGACGAGAGTTCCTTGTGTAAGTAAAGTATTCCCGCCTCTTTTTGGAAATTAATGCACGATAGGTAATGTTTTTTTTCCGTAGCGTATTTATTCACTAATTCCCGAGAGAAGCCAGCATCTTTACATTCACTAAAGGATATTTTAATCTGGTTTTTTGCGTTCCTACACTGTTAGTCGAACCAAGGTTTATTTTTCCTTAAGGCATTGTATGATAATTTAAATGACTTAATCATACCTAAGGATGTAGAGATATTATTTAAAAATTCAGTAAAATTTGTAAATATGTTCAAAAAACTGACGACATACAGAGAAAAAAAATAGAAATTTTAGATAGAAGGAAACAAAAAGAAGAAGCCGAACTAGAAATTTTAGATATAAGGGAACGAAAAGAACAAGCGGAATTAAAATTATTATTGTTATAAATTAAGGAAAGGGAGGGTGAATTGAAAGAAAAAAAATATTTATAAAATAGCTTTTTTTAAATCGAAGTATTTTAATTGCACCAACCTGTCACATTCAAAACCTTTGAAATACTGTATTAATAACAGCATTGCGAACTGCATTGTTGTTTTCACCAGGTGCATTAATAAAAATTTGTTCAGCCCCTTCAGTTATTTCTTCTACTTCTTCATCAATATTGTCATTTAAATCCCTGGCAATATTATGTAAAATGCAAGTGGCAATGGTTATTGGGATTACTTTCTCTACAGATACTCTCATTCCAACAGATAGGCAATATTCGTTTAAGGACTCCAAAACATCTTTCTGTAGTATTTCATGTCGTAATGTGTGACTCATTATATCTTCTTTCAGCTGCTGTTTCTGGATTTAAGACTGGCGTTAATAAATACCGTCTGCAGGGATAACCGCTGTCTCTTAACAAATATTTGTTATTAAACTCATTGTTTTCAAGTTGGGCTCGTATCAATGACATGTCAAAAATATGGCCATCGTGTGTCGCCCCAGGTCAACGTGAAATAGCCCTTCCGATTCCTTAATGTCTCAGCATTTTCACCACCTGGTGATTGAATTTTTATATGTGTGCAGTCTATTACAGCGGTTCCCGTCGCGACCCACTAGTGGGCCGCGGGCGGATTTTAGGTGGGTCGCGGCATGCAGACGTGGCTCTCGAAAATTTATAAAAACATACCAAAATGATTCGTTAGCATCACTTTTGATTTTAAAGAAGTGTTATTTTTATTATTAGTAGTTTTAATATAAAATTTCGTGTTACAATGATTGCCAGTACTTTACTTGCATTTTACAATACCTTCGAAGAAAACAGCAGCATTAAGTGGCCATGCACAATTTGGCAACGCTGGTTCGACCGGTTTTCCCCCACCACGCCTTGTTTAATTTGGCAACGCTGGTTTGACCGGTTTCCTCCCACCATGCCTAACTCTCTCACTCGCACAGTCCTGGTCTCGGTTCAGTTCTTGTTCTCAGTTCTCACTCAAACAACTGCATTCGCTCGGTTAAGAGCATACGATTGGCAGTGGCTTGGTACTTTTTCTAGCGTTTTCGTTTAAAACAGTGAAATAGTGTTGTGACTCTTTACGACAATGGAGAGTTGGTTGAAAACTGGATCTTGTGTGAAGAGAAAACAGGAATCCACTGGCGAAGGTGAGCTTAACCGCCCTTCTACTAGCAAAGACGTTAAAGTGCATCGAGTATCGTCAACTGTTATGATTCCTTCTACTAGCAAAGACGTTAAAGTACTTCGAGGATCATCAAATGTTAAGAAAATGTTTCGATAATATTGTCCTGAATACCTTCAATACGGATTTACGTTCATAGGTACGGATGAAGAACCTATACCTCAATGCGTACTTTGTTTCGAAACCTTGGCTAACGAAAGTATCAAGCCTTCAAAGCTTCAGCGGCACATTTCAACCAAACATCCAGAATGTTTGAATAAACCTTTGATATTTTTTCAAAATAAGAAAAAAGAACTGTTTTCGACTCGGTCGAATATGGAGAACGTGTCGTCGGGACAAGGTAACAAAAAAATTACTATGGCCTCATACCAGCTCTCTTTGCTAATAGCAAAAAATGGCGCTCCGCACACAGCAGGTGAGAAACTTATTTTGACGAGGGCAAAAATAATTTCGTCACTTCTCCTTGACGAAAAAGCAAGTCAACAGATAGGTAAAATAGCCCTATCAAACACCACAGTAAAACGTAGAATCGAGGAAATGTCTGTTAACGTAAAGGAGAGTTTAATATCTGCTATGAAAGAAAGTGACTATTATTCTTTACAGTTGGACGAAAGTACAGATATTGCTGGCAATGCTAATCTGTTATGTTTTGTAAGGTTTAATTTCCATGGATCAGTTGAAGAAGAAATGTTATTTTGCCAGCCACTCAAGACCAGTACAACTGGCCAAGACATTTTTGATTCCTTGGATAGTTTCATTCGTGAAAATGGAATTGATTGGTCCAAATGTGTCGGGCTTACAACCGATGGAGCTGGTGCCATGTCAGGAAAACATAAGGGGCTAGTAGCTAAAGTCAAAGAAGTAGCTCCGTTAGTTGAATGGACCCACTGTAGCATTCATAGGGAGGCATTGGCGGTTAAGAGAATGAATCCAGACCTCAAAAGCACACTCGAAGACGCCGTAAAGGTCGTGAACTTAATCAAACGCACGCCGTAAATTTAAAGCACAACCTAAAAACTCAAGGTTGTTTGCTGTATTGTGTGATGAAATGGGAAGTGACCATAAGCAGTTGCTGCTACATTGTGAAGTGCGTTGGTTGTCCCGGGGGAAGGTTCTTTCCAGATTGTTTGAACTTCGAGACGAAGTTAGATTGTTTTTGGTTCAAATTTAACAAGAAGGCAACGAAAAGGCCAAACACTTTATCCAAGATTGCTTCAACAATGAGACTTGGCTGTTAAAACTGCCATATCTAGCTGACATTTTTAACTCGCTGAACATCCTAAATTTAACATTACAAGGAGAAGATGTACATAGATTCTTCGTTCAAGAAAAAGTAGATTCTACTATTAAAAAAATTGATAGATGGCTTAAGAAGGTCCAAGGAAATAAATTTGATGCATTCCCATTAATGCACGAATTTGTGATTTCCATGAGCTGACAGTCGATGCAGGAATCTCAGAAATGATACTTGAACACTTAAAAGGCTTGTCTTCTGAACTCAGGCGATATTTTCCACCAATAGCGGCTACCTATAAGTGGATACAAAATCCATTTGAAGAGGATAATTTAACAGACTTCAACTTAGCAGCAGCCGAGGTATATACAAATTTTAATTGATTTTTTTTTGCTATAGTTTTTTTTTTAAATTCTAGCTGGTTGACAAATAAATGTGTTGCAGCTTTTAAAGGTTAGAAAAAATTACATTTGTTCTAAAACTTACTTTTTCTTTTTTCAGGAAGACGCTTTAATTGAGTTGTCACGTGATTCGACCATGAAAACTATGTTCAAGGAGAAAAGTTTAACATCATTTTGGTTTAATGTTAAGCCTATCTACCCAGTTTTATATGGAAAGGCAATGCGATTCTTGATGGTGTTTTCAACAACTTATCTTTGTGAGCGTGCATTTCCCACCTTGGTGCACATCAAGAATAAATATAGAAACAGACTGGACGTTGAAAGTGACTTGCGCCTCAAAATTTCTAATTTCAATCCTGACATTGAATCACTAGTGCAGACAAAACAATGCCAAAAGTCTCACTAGTCTTGGAGAAAAATTATTCTTGATTAACAATAAAAGTAATTTTGATTAACAATAAAAATTAACAATAAAAAAATTATATATATATATATATATATATATATATATATATATATATATATATATATATATATATATATATATATATATATATATATATATATATATATATATATGTTCACGTACGATCACCACACCCCGAAATCTTGATGTCACCGATTTTGATGATATTCTGTAATAATGTTCTACTATACCAATAGTTTTGAAATGTCATATTCTTTTTCCTCAATTTTAATAAATATGGAAATTACGATGTAATGAAGTTTGCCTAAATTTTTTCCAATTTTTGACACTTTTTTAAAAAAAAAGTTGAATATCTCCGAAGCTATTAAAGATAATTTAACCAAATTTGGTACGTACTTAGGGAACTTTATACGGAAGGTATGTGTATAAGAACTATTCCTGTCTTTAATATATGGTTAGATTTATAGGTATCCAAACATGACCAAATTTGGATATTCATAGCAAAAAAGAGCATACTTTGATTTTCTTGACATTTGTACAGTATATGCACCATACCCTACAGAATATAATATATAAAAATTGTGATGGGATCTTCAGGACTTTCCATGGGAATGGCGATAATGTGACGAGAATCCATGAGGTACAAAATGATACGAGTCAAGTGTGATTGTTAGATATATCGATTTTTCAAGTGAAAATAAGTAAAAAAGTTCCAGTCAACATATATTCTAAAACCCACCGTTTTCAAGTTATACGTTCTCGAAATTGTACTAAAGTGATATATATATATATATATATATATATATATATATATATATATATATATATATATATATATATATATATATATATATATATATATATATATAGTTACGTTTCGTAACAATTAAAGTTAGTTTTTAAAAAATTTATTTTAAGTTTAAAAATACAAAATTGTTTTACAAAGATGTTTCACCATTAGCTAGATCGAACAAAATCGGATAATTTACTGAGTTACATTATTTATAAATAATTTAGACAAAGAGATTGCTGAATAAGCAAAAATGAGATTGATTCAAAAGATGTAACTTTAAAATGGTATCATTGCAATTCCATTGTCTTAATACATTGTATTTAATTATTTATTGGGATGGCCAGACGGCAAATAATTTATTTGTGTTGTAGGTGATGAATTTTTCGATTTCCATTTATTTCTAATATATTTTATTACAATGAATATAATAAATGTTGCTATTACGATGCCGAATGCTATATATACCCCGGATATATGTAGGGTTGTTTTGGATTTGAATTCTTCTACATATTTCTTGTCTATTTTCGATGTGGTAGGAATTGAGTTTTTGCAAGTTGATTTTATGTAACAATTTTTGTTCTTTAATTTGGAGTTCGTGTAGAGGTAACATATGAAGTTGTTGTGTTTTGTTAAGTTCTTGGTTTTTGGACATGACGTTGTTTATGACAATTTCACATTGGTGAAAATAGATGAGTATTGTCCCTTTTACGAACCGTTGGTTAATACCGCAAGTAGTCGAAATTGATTGATTTTTTACGTTTTTCAATATAACGTGTTGTGGTGTTAGACGTTTGACCATTGTTTGTTCGTCGAATTCCTCGTAGATGCAACTTCCAATTTGTTCACGAATTGCATGGTTAAAGCAGTGATCTGATGTAGGTACTTAATTAGATCTTCTTTGTCACAGATGTAGATTTTATTTAGCCGTGAACATTCTTTCTGTGAAAAATAACTTACATATTTTCCGCTTAGGTTATAGGGATAGGGAATTACTATAGATTTGTTTTTAGTGGGTAATGGTTCCAAAAGATTCAATTTATAAGTATCGTTTTCGAAAATAGGGATGCGAATGTTGAATATAATGTTGGTATCATTGTAATAGGCTTGAAAGGTTAATAATTCGTATACTTGATGTAAGGAATTTATAGGTAAGCGGTGGGATTTTTTGATTTTATATGCATGGTCCAATTCGTCAGGAGTTAATATTAAGGTAGGAAGTACATTGAGTTTTGCCAAATTTAGAGCTTGAGCTAGTTGAACCAAATGTGAATATAAGAGGTCGATATTATAAATTATATGGTAAGCGTGTTGTATTGAATTTAGAAAATTTTGTTCACGATCTGTTAAACTACCAGATACTTGTGTTTTCATTGTAGAGAGAATTTTATTTATGGCATCTTGCTGAATGTTTATATGGTTCGATATGTTATTAAAACGTTCAATCATAATTTCATTGATTTTAATTTGTTTGTTATTTCCCGAAATTAAATTATGTTGATTGATTTTTAAATTATTTATTTCTTTATTTATCGCTAACGCGTCTTCTTCATCCATGTTACCAGTTATAGTTTTGATGATTGACCCTAAGGCACTGACAAGGGCCCGTTTTGTACGTTTTGGGTAAATTTGTTTAAAAATAGTTTTAAGTTCTTTAAATTTTAATTGAATTATGTTTTTGATAGTCGTGTTAGTCAACAGTTGATCGTCTTCGTTTAAATATTTTAATGAATTGCCAATTTTATCTATATTTTCTCTATAATTTGTAAGGTTAATTATGTGTATAAATTTGCTAAATTCTTGATTAAGTTTGGCTTGTCCTAGTTCTATAGCCACTAGTCCCGGGTTGTTCGTTAGGTCGCGTATCTCGATTTTCTGTGTCGTCACCGTTGTCATTATTGTTAATATTGCCCTGTAACAAAGGTCGTCTTAATTTTTGTTTTGGGATTTTACGATTTTTATTGTCTGTTACCATTACCTTATTATTAGTTTTTACTGTAATCTGTTTAAATTTTGGATGTAATTTGGAATTATGTTTATTTTCCTGAAAATATGTAGTTTGTTTTTCGTTATAATCAATTGGGGTTTCGCAATTACTATTTAGAATATTAATTTTGTTTTCTTTTTGTTGAATTTGGTTCTGATAGGATTCACGTTGAAATTTTTCGCGTTCTTGTTGTACTATTGCTGGGTCGGCAGTTAATTTAATGTCATATTTACGTCCGAAAAATAATTCATATGGTGTATATTTAATCGCGGTATGAATTGAATTATTGTATACAAAAATTGTATATAGCATTTTTAAATCAGCTGAGCTGGTTTTATCAGTTGCATGGGTAATACGATATTTTTCAAGGATAAAAGAATGAAATCTCTCGACAGGAGAATTTGATGTTGAACTTCTAACAGCTGTTATGTGTATATTAATACTGTACGTGTCACAAAATTGTCGAAAACGTATTGAGTCAAATTCTTTTTCTGAATCAACTACAATATTTTTAGGACTACCATATTGGGATATGTATTGTGCTAAAGCCTCAAGGATATGGGATGTATTTCTTGTTTCGATTGGGTATGCTTGGCCAGAACGTGAAAATTTATCTACAATTGTTAAATATATTAATTTGTCCAAATAAAATATATTAATGTGTACAATTTCGAGTGTTTCTGTTAATTCAAAATTTTGTTTTGGTGGTCGTGTCATATTTATTTTCGTTACACAATTTACAATTATTAACATAATAAGAAATTTTTGATTTTAAATTTGGAAAGTAGTGTTCTCTTCTAATATGGTTAAAAGTTTCGTTAATTCCTGTATGTCTAAAGTCATGATATTTTTTTATTAACTCGTCTTGTTGATCATCTTCTAAAACGTCTTCTAATAGTTTAGTTGCTCGAATAATTTTGTATTGTTTACCTTGAGAGAAATAATCAGAATATATTCTTTGAATTTTAATAAATAATTCGTCATCAGGACAGTAAATAGCTAATGTTACCTTCGGTGGAATGTTTTCTTTTATAATTGAGATTAAGATATCGTCGTCGTCAGCAGAAAGAGTAATTGTAATACGTCGACGTGTATTAAAAAGAATTTGGAATTTGCGTTTGGCAGCAGTTTGAATGTTTTCATCTTTTAATATGATTAATTGATTTTTAAAATCATTAAGGGGGGTTTCAGAGATTCTAATTAAGGAGGTATCATCCTCTGATGCACTATGTACTGTTTGTGTAGAAATGTCCTGTGTGGAATCGTCATTAGTATGGGGATTACTGTCAATTATAATTCGTGAGAGGGCGTCTGCGTTAGTATTTTGTCGACCTGGTTTGTGTATAATTTTATAATCAAATTCTTCAAGTTTAAGCCGCCATCTTACTAATTTACTGTTTGGTTCTTTAAGTGACATGAGCCATCTGAGTGGTTGATGGTCAGTAATTATTGTAAATTTTCGTCCGTATAAGTAAGGCCTGAAATATTTGGTTGCCCATACGATGGATAAAAGTTCTTTCTCGATGGTAGAATAATGTGATTCTGAGTCTGTTAAAGTCCTAGAAGCGTAACATATTGGGTTGTCTTTACCAATAGGTCCTTGGGAAAGGACTGCTCCGATTGCTACATTGCTTGCGTCCGTTGTCAAAAGAAATTCTTTGTTAAATTCTGGATAGGCAAGGATTGGGTCGTTTGTCAAGAGGTCTTTACATGCTTCGAAACATTTAAGGAACTCGGGTGTATGTTTAACTGTTTCACTGTTTCACCTTTTTTCAAACATTTAGTCATTGGTTTTGTTAACCTAGCGAAGTCTTTAATAAATTTCCTGTAATATCCAAGAAGTCCTAAAAAAGATTTAATATCTTTTTGTGTTTTGGGTACAGGGAATTTCCTAATAGCAGCTACTTTATCAGGATTAGGTTTTACACCTGTTTCTGATACTATGTGTCCCAGAAAAGCTACTTCCCGTTTTAGAAATTCGCTTCTGTCTAATTGAATTTTTAAATTTGCGTCCTTTAGTCTGCTAAAAACTTTATCGAGATTAATAATATGTTCTTGAAGCGAAGTGGAAAAGATAATTATATCATCCATGTATACAAGACAAATTGTACCTTGTAGATCTTTTAGAACGTTATCCATAACTTTTTGGAAAGTTGATGGAGCGTTTTTTAGTCCAAATGGCATGCGAGCATGTTCGAAATGTCCATGGTCTACAGTAAAAGCAGTTTTCTCAATGTCTCTAGGATGAACTTCTATCTGATGGAAACCAGATGCTAAGTCTAGAGTAGTGAAATACATGCATTTACCAAGTTTGTCTAGTATATCTGTGATGTTTGGGATTGGATATTTATCCCCTATAGTCTTTTCATTAAGTTTTCTATAATCCACCACTAATCGCCATTTTCGTACTCCGCTTTGGTCTAGTTTTTTAGGAACTATCCAAATTGGACTACTTCACGGAGAATAGCTCGGTCTTATGATGCCTTGATGAAGCATCTTATCAATTTGCTTCTTAACCTCATCCTTATGAATATAAGGATACCGATAGGATTTGGTATAAACGGGTAAATCGTCAGTGGTTTTTATTTCGTGTTTAATTTTATTCGTAAATGAAAGATCCTGACCCTCTTTATAGAAAACATCCTCATATTTACGACAAAGTTTAAACAAAGCTTGTCTTTCTTCGCTATTTAAATGTTCGGTCCTAATAAGAGATTCGATCGGGGGTAATTCCGTGTCGTTATCAATTTGAAATTGGTTCAAGTTACAGTCAATAATTTCGTGATTTAAAATTTCTACTTTGAGTGGCTGTTCGATTAAAAATTTTTGTGCACTGTTTGTGTGATTTAAAACAGGTGCTAGTATATGCCAATCTTTAACATTGTATACGCCAGAAGGAATCGAAAATTTATTCTGAATTTTAATGTCATGTACTAATACGTCGCCTGATTGTACGTCTGTTGGAATTTTGATTAATTGTTTACAATTTGGTTCAATTATGTGTATGCAACTTGTGATGTTGGGTTTGAAGAACAATCTTTTTGTAGAAAACGGTGTTATTAATCGTTTACCGGGAATATCAATTTGCGCTTGAAGTTGGTTAAGTATGTCAAGTTCAATAAGTCCGTCAAAATAACCGGGAAATCGTAAAAGAAGGAAATCTATTGTACCGTTTTGATTGAATTCACTAAAAATGGGTAATTTTGCTTTTTTTACTACATTTTATGATCCTAAAAGTGATTTAATTGTGGTAGGTTTAATTTCGGTTGTAAGGTCTGGATGAACTAATTCAGGGTTAAGGAACGAATTTGAAGAACCAGTATCAATTAAAAATTTTAAGGGTGTACAGTCATTTTGGTCAGTAATATGTATATAAGGTAAAGTAGATTCATGAAGATTTAAATCTATGTATCCAAATTGTTGTCCGAGATTAACCGAAAATTTTGATCATCGATCTCATTTTGATTATTTTGGTCTGTCTGTTCGTATTCGTCTGCCAAATAACTGTTTTCGTCATAATTTTCCTCGACTACGTATTCGTCGAATGAACTAAATCCTGATGCTTCTGTATTAAAAAGTTCGTTTGAAGCAAAAGTCGGTCTACTTTGGGGTTGGAAAATATTACGTCTAAATGGTTGTTTAGTTGAAAATTAGGGCGTGATTGTTGCTGTTGTGTGTTAGGTTGTCTAATGCTTAACCTATTACTGCCTATGTCCATAGGTGTTGGTTGCGGTAATTGTTTTGTATTATTTTTTTGTGTGTTAAATTGTTGTGTTTGTTGATTATTATTTTGTGTTTAAAATGGTCGTGTTTGTTGCATATTATTTTGTGTATTGAATGGTGTATGTGTAATAATCTGTTTTTGGTATTGTAGGGGGTTATGAAAATTGTGTGATCTAATCAGTACAGGTGCGGATATTGGAGGTTTTATTGTAATTTGTTGATATGATTTTTGATGGTAATGGATATTTTGTTCTTTAATAGCGTATTCAAACTGTTTTGAATTGTGTCTGGATTTCGTGCACGTACGACTGATCCAATAGATTCTCTAAGTCCAGCTGAATATACGTCTTTTGCCAAATTTTTAAATAATTGTAATTTAGAATTTATTGCGCTGGAATCATTTTCGTTTAATTTAGTGAAATTAACTAATGAGGAAAGTATTTCGATTACTTTCGCGTAAAATTCTTCCATTTTCTGATTTTGGTTTTGTTTTAAGCTGTAAAGTTCCCTAATTAAGTTTGTCTCGTTTCGTTTGTCCGCATAATGTGAAATTAAATTTGATTTAATTGATTGCCAATCTGTGGGAGTACCGTACATGTTTAAAACTTCGTTAGCCTCTCCTACAATTTTATTACGGATAGCCCATATCCATAATTTACCGTATCCCTGGGTCCAATCGACACTTACACATGCTATGATTTCATCTACATTTTCAATAAAATCATGCAATGTTCTCGGATTTCCATTAAATTCAGGTAGGAATTTAATTGGATCCGGTATTCTAAATGCTTCGAGCACTTGTGAGAAACCACTAACTGCATTTTCGTTGACTTGCATTTTTGTATTGTTGTAGTATTTATTAAAATCTAAACTTTCTAAACTATTTGAATTATCGATATTTGTATTTAAATTATTAGATTGAACTGTTTCAATATTACTATTACTAATTAAATCTAAGTTAACGTTGCTTATCGTATCCTCCGATATGCTAACGTTTGACTCAACTATTGCGTTTTCTGCGCCGTTTAGTTGAGGGATTTTCGATCTAGGATATGGTCTGTGTGATAATTTGAACAATTTTGATTTTACAATGAAAGACATACGAAAAGGAAAAAGCAGGAACAAAAAATATAAGCAGCGAAAAATATGCAATTTACTCTACTTACAGAATGTTGCAGTAAATTTCCATTCCTCGTAGATCCGTTGTTGATTGAAGGATTGAAATCCACGCACTGCTGACCAGAGTGTACCACAATTCTTAATATGCCGTTAAGATTGAATTGTTTCGTTGAGAAACCGTCAATTCCACAACTCACGATAACACTAATACCGGTAACAATGCTTACAACAATCCGAACGACTGCGCCAGTTACGTTTCGTAACAATTAAAGTTAGTTTTTAAAAAATTTATTTTAAGTTTAAAAATACAAAATTGTTTTACAAAGATGTTTCACCATTAGCTAGATCGAACAAAATCGGATAATTTACTGAGTTACATTATTTATAAGTAATTTAGGCAAAGAGATTGCTGAATAAGCAAAAATGAGATTGATTCAAGAGATGTAACTTTAAAATGATATTATTGCAATTCCATTGTCTTAATACATTGTATTTAATTATTTAGTAGTTTTTGATGATTAAACTTTTGTTATTTTTAGTTACATGAAATATTAAATAATTATCTATACGAGTTCCTTATGGAATGAATTATTACTTATTGTCTACATACATTGTATAATTCTTAATATTACAAAAATATTGATTAAATGTATAAAAATATAATATGTATTAATTAAGTATTAGAGCGGATGTGATGGTTACATAACTATATATATATATATATATATATATATATATATATATATATATATATATATATATATATATATATATATATATATATATGTGTGTGTGTGTGTGTGTGTGTGTGTAAAAATCACGGTTGGGAGGGGGGGTTGGGTCACGAAAATTAAAAAAACTTTAAAAGGTGGGTCGCCAGACATAAAAGGTTGGAAACCACTAGTCTATTACACCGCAAACATTTGGAAACCCACGTATATTAAAAAAAAAAAAAAAATCGAGACAAGCATTATTTATTTCCTCACTTGTTCGAGGCATTTTAACAAAACGGTTCCGTAGTATTGCTAAGTGGTGAGATACTTTATGAATTATTCTACCAGCAGTTGACTTTGTAATATTAGAGTGATCTCCTACAATCGACTGATCCGAGCCACAAGCATAAAACCTTAAGGTTAATAACAATTGTATTACTGCCGGTGTTGACTTATTTCCGTGTGTCAGCGGTTCAATATCGTCTTGAATGATTTCCAATATTTGATTTACAACCATTTTACTAAATCGAAAACGTATTTTAAATTCATCTTCGTCAAAAATCTCCATAGGATTTTCCCCGTCGTCTAAAAATTCTTGGTGTCCTGGGAATTATAATTTCATTTTCCAATTCATCTTCCGATGTTAATGATGGCACAGATTCTATGCTGCTCACGGAGCTGACCGACGACACAGATGACATTTTTTTTTTTTTTATTTCTAAAAGTAACAAAATTTCTTTAAATATTTATACAAAAAGTGTGAAATACATCCTTGTTATCAGTACTTATCACTACAGTTTTTTTTTTAATTATGTATTTATAATAATAAAACAATATTTTGAATAATTAATAATAACCCCCTTAATTTTTTTTGAATAATTAATAATCATAAATTGTAATAATAAAAACGTAATACTAATAATTATAATAATAAATTAATTAATAATTATCTCTGTGATATTTTGTTGTTATTTTATTAACAATAATAACAACAATAATAACAACAACAAAAATAACTCTGTGATATTTTGTTGTTATTTTATTGTTATTCTTCTATATTGTTAAATTTTGTTTTTCCTTATCTGTGATATTTTGTTTTGGCCTGTTGTTATGGGTCTACAGCGGTATTTTCTTTTAACTCCTTCTTGCTTCACTGGTCGGCCTGTGGCTTCCCAGTGAGGCAACAAGTTTTATCTGTGATACCGTGATACTTACCTGTGATATTTATTTGTGTTTTATCTTTTTTTCTAGTCGGTTTCCTCCACTCCGAAGCCTTTTACACCTCGGGGGGAGTTTCATCGTTGGTTTTTCAGTCCTTGGTGACCGGACGTTCTGGCTAGTACTTAGCGTACCGCCACCAAGGACTCTCCGCTCTTTATGAATCCCTGGGATGGCAGGGCTCATCGGTGAATTTTATCATGTGTATGTTTGTCCTTTGTCTATTGCATTTATGTGTCCCTGTCTTTATGTGTGTTTTAATTTCTTGTGTGTATGGCGGCGCATGCCCAGCGTTGGCGATGCCGCCGGACACTGCTGACCGCGCCATCCACCGGCAGCAGTGTTCCAATTTATATAAAAAAAAAAGAATTATTATAATAATAATAAAAACAATTTTATTAATAAATTCTATAAAATGATCAAATGTTACACTTTAACATAACCAAAAATAAACATAATTATTATCAAACAAAATATGAAACTGTCATGTTGATCTTTGAATATAATTTACTTATTACATTTTCTACAGAGTAGTTTACTTCGTTGATTTACTTCTCTATTAATTTTATTTTTGTTTTATAATACCGACATCTATAGAGTAAACTAATTTACTCCAAAGATTTAGTTATTTGCCTTTTATAATACCGGGCATAAGTCATATAGTTACTTCTAAAAGAAATAATTTAAGGATGCAATTAAACATTCATAATATGTCGTATGGTATATTATACGCCAACGGTGAGCAACTTCCAGCTGACAAAAGATTTCCCGACCCGTAGACCTTAAGAATAATTAAAAAGAAATAATGGTTTTAAAAATGAGAATAATCATGCAGTAATAATGATTAGAAAAAAAGGGGTTTCTAATCAATCAATAATGGGAGGTGGGAATTTTCTAAATTGTTTATATTATTATATTACCATCAAGAAAATCTATAGACAAAGTCTTTGCAATTAGAAAACGTAATATTTGTTGTATCTTATGATTTTTTAAAAAGTTGCAGTAACAGTTAACAATTTACCATTAAGTTATCGAGTATGTATTACTATGGTATACTGATTAATTACTATGGACTGCGAGCTAAACATATTTACTCTTTCTCATGTCAAGCAAAAAATTTCCCAGCGTTGCTACAGTTTTTTTGTTATGTTGTATTATTTTGCCATCATGCCTCTCGATCCAAAGAATCTCACAAATTCCTTGCATCGCAACACCTTTAAGTTCTTCCATAAATATTTCATGACGTTTTGCTGAAGCATTTGCAAAAGCAACCCCTTCACTAACTGTTGCTGAAGCGTTTCGACAGGAAGCGATTTTTGAAGAACTTGCTAAGGGGTTATTTAAAATATGGTTGCTACATGGACAACGTTTAGAATATATTTAGGTTTTTTTATAGCTTGCAAACAGCACTCTTCACGTCAGAGGCCATGACTGCACAGCTGTCAGTACCAATGCCTACACACCATGTCAAATTAATATCAAATTTGTAGCAGATTTTCAACAATTTTTGCTAATGCTTCACCTGTCAATTGATGCCTTTTAATACTGGGTTTTTTTCTCATATCGAAGCATCTTATAAGTATTACAAAATGTTATGAAGTCTTTCTATATAGCACCGTTATTGAGGTACCTAAAAGAAAGACTTAGCTGCTCGATGTGAGACATATCAGTAGTTTCATTAAATAAAATAGAAAAAGAATTGTTTTTTTTTTTTTTTAAATTCTCTATAATATTTTCCTGTATTTCTTTACATGTCAATTAACTCATTTTGTACAGTTTTGCTTACATAAGTTGCATTGTAGTTAGCGGTCTCTAGGTGTTGCTGCAATACTGTATCACCAGAGTCAATTTGAAATTTTAAGAGAGCTCTAAAATTACCCTACTACACTGTCTTGTTTAGTTTTGTGTAAAATAAACCCATCGTCTCTGTGACCTCGCATGAGAATATTTTGACGGCCATAGAAGATAATTGTTTTCACGATTGATTGCAAGCGGTTTCCATTATCTTTAATTTTAGCTAAACGTTAAACACAGACTTGATTAGCCACTTCAAATTTAGATTGATGAAAAGCTAAAGGAAAATTGTTCTCAACTTCGACAGACATTTCATGGTAACGACTTTATGGGTACGATAAAAGTTCACCTTTTACTCCTAATAAATCGTTAGAAATTTTTAATCATTCTTTAACGAATCGTTTAATCCTATGAGCACCAAATTATGAAAACGATATTTGAAAAATAATTTTTTGATTTTTTCCATATTATATTGTCCATTCTTAACACAAAAAAAGGTATTTTTATTAATTTCTAATTAATTAAATAATTTATGATAAGTTGTTGTTCAGGTATAAGATTGGGTCTTTACGGTCTAACCTTCCCACTAAAACAGATTGTTTTTTACATTTGAGAGACACCTGTCACTATCTACCGGTAAAATATGAAACTAACATCTATGTTTGTTTAGTAATGCGATTTTTCTAATTTCAATTTTTAATATACTGTTTTGAGCAGTCGATTAATCAGTTCAAGATCATATGAAAAAATAAAGAAAATAAAAAGAAAGAAAACTATAAAATAATAACTCACCAACTTGTTGATATGCGGCTACACTAATTTGTCATGCATTTTGAATAGTTATAAGTGAATAAGGAAAAAATTATTAGAAAAGGGGATAATAGCCATTCAATACGTGGATACCAACTTATTTGATTAAAAACATTAAAAATATGATAAAAATAGGATATTCATGTATTAATATGATGCATTCTATTCAGAAAAATAAGTATGCTTGTTGCGGTATTCTATCGATTTAGAGACAAAAAAGTAAAAAAATTAATACTTACTTAAAATAGTCACTGTTTTTGCATGGTGAATAAGTTTTAAATTTTTATTTTTTAATTTTTTTCTTCTCTATATGATTTTAGATTAATTCCTATCCTCTTGTTTTTTGGTGTTTGTTTTTTCTGTTGTTTGTCAGTTTCTAATTTCAAAAAATCTTAATTTGACAAATTAAATTCATTAATTATTAATTCTGTCTAATTAATTTGATATGCAGCATTACTATTTAACCAAAATTTTTTTCAGTTAAACACAACTTAAATTTTCTATTCTGTAATAATTCAGTTGGAATCTATCCTAAAAAATAAAAAAGGAATATTAACATAAATTTTTGACAATTGTTTAGGTGAATATTATTTATTGACTTAATTACTTGTAATTTTTAATTGTTTTTGTAAATTTCAAAATAATTTTTATTTTGTGACATCAGTTTTGTATGTAATTTTGTGATATTAGTTTCATATATGTAAGAGCATACTTAAGGGGAGGTTTACTTGAGAGTCGTTAAAAAAAATTTTTTTTTTTGCAGAAATTGGTAGTTAATTATGTGTAGAATATGTTCCCAAAGTGATTTTGCTGAAAGTAATTTAAGGGAAGGTTTACTTGAGATTTGATAAAAAAATCGATTTTTTTGCCGAAATTGATAGCAAATTATGTGTAAAATATGTTCCCAAAGTGATTTTACTGAAAATAATTTAAAAACAAGATTCTTGCATATTAACCGAATCCAGCTTTCTATAAAAAAAAAATTCAAAAAACGTAGTTCACGCAATAATGAGTATTAAATATAAAATTTTGAAAATACGTTTCTTTATATATATTTTATAATATCTCGGAACTACATTTTTGGAACTGGTGGACACGATAACTCAAAAACTATTCGATGGATCCTTTTTTTTAATTTTTTATTTTAAAGATAATTCAATTCTTCGGCACCTCTACCTAAGTTCGATACACTCTCAATATTTTTTTTATTTTTAGAGGGCATAGCCGGGTAAGATAGGGAAAACGGCCCTTGACGCAAAATTGATTGTTTTTATAGGAAATAATACTTCTTAGCCCCAGATACATTCCTGCCAAATTTCAACCCTCTGAGGCTAATAGTTTATGAATACACAAACAGACAAAAATTTTCAAAAAAAATTTTTTTTATCAAATTACTGAGCCGATTTATTTGAGTTTAATATATATTGTGTACCCACCTTAAACAAAGTAATAAAAAAAAAATTAACGTTATATCCCTTTATTATACTAATTTTTTTAAATTTTTAAATTTAAGTAAATTATTTTTTGGCACTTACGCGTTAGCGACACCCACCATTTTTTGTTCAATAATATGTCTCTTAGTACTCTATAACATATATTTTTATGGAAAAATTTTAGTTGGTAGAACATAGTAATATTTCAGTACAAATGCATATCATGTTCGGTACTACATATATTACTTATGTATAAAAAGGACCATAAAGTAAAGCATCTGCCTGATTTCTAAAACACAGTAGAACTCTGAGGAGTGCAATAAAATGTTCTCTTCCCCCCTGAGTTGCAATTCTTGGAGTTCCTGTGACGGTCTAAAAAAATTTATATATTGACTTGTTATAAAAAATACGTTTTAACTTGTTAAAAAATAATTTTCAAGGTTAATTTTACCATGAATCTGAGTATTTGAATGAAATCAATAACATTATCTCAACATACTTACTAATTAAAATTACATCAAACTCAACAAAAATTGTAAGTTTTAGAAACTTTATTTAAATAAAGATAATAATAATAACAATAATACTTCTTAAATGTTATGTTGTTTTAATAATAATAAACAATAACTTAATAGATTGGAACAAAAAACTTCAACAATGTATAGTAATAACAACAGTCCGACTAAAACTTGTTGTAGTTATAAACAGGGCCGTGGAGAGAAATGCCGAGCCCCGGAAATAAATCACATTTTTAAAAAAAATTTCCTCCAACAAATGTGACGAGCAAAAAAAAGTTCTTTTTAATTTTTCTTGGACCCCTTAACGACAACTACGGGCCCCCTCTTCCAGTCCGGGCCCCGGGGCTGGAACCTCGGCTACCCCACCCTCTGGTCGGGCCTGGTTATAAAAATATGTAGGTACATATAACTAACTTGAACAGACCCTCTCACTTGATGTTTTTGTTGCACTTCTTAAGGAGGTGCAGAAAGTGGATTTTTTTCTGTAATAAAATTACATACATTCATGACAACGAGAAAGAAGCTTAGACAAACGTCTAGCTTTATCTGCTGTTTGTCTTCTTTTGTTAACGCGATGACGGGTTATGGGGAATTATAACGAAATGACCAACTGGTATACTACTTTGACAGCTAATAAACTTTGTATGAAATTGTTGACGTCGTAGTACGTAGTGTATGAGTTAATAAAGTTGCACTTGACGTCTTACAAAGAAAACAACTCTAGCAAAAGAGAAATCAACATCTATTTTGTTATTAATAAAAAAAAGACAAACGGCAGGTAATGTTGGACTTGAGTAAATTTAAACTAGTTTATCGTAGTTATGAACGTATGTAATTGTATTATTTTAGAAATAGAGTAGATATTTTACTTTATAGCCCTTTTTATACATACGTAATATATGTAGTACCTAACATGGTATGCATTTGTATTGAAATATTACTATGTTCTACCAACTAAAATTTTTCCATAAAAATATATGGTATAGAGTACTAAGAGACATATTATTGAACAAAAATGGTGGGTGTCGCTAACGCGTAAGTGGCAAAAAAAAATTTACTTAAGTTTAAAAATTTAAAAAAATTAGTATAATAAAGGGATATAACGTTAATTTTTTTTTTATTACTTTGCCTAAGGTGGGTACACAATATATATTAAACTCAAATAAATCGGCTCAGTAATTTCGTAAAAAAAAATTTTTTTTGAAAATTTTTGTCTGTTTGTGTATTCATAAACTGTTAGACTCAGAGGGTTGAAATTTGGCAGGAATGTATCTGGGGCTAAGAAGTATTATTTCCTATAAGAACAATCAATTTTGCGTCAAGGGCCGTTTTCCCTATCTTACCCGGCTATGCCCTTTACTTTAAAGAGCGAAAAATAAGACAAAAATCGTAATCAAAAGTTCAAACATCCGCCATTTTTTTTCTTTCAACTATTTATTGATATTATAGGTAGAGGTGCCGGTACTCTTCATATATTTTATAAATCTTTTTTGTTTTTGGATTTCGGTGGTTTATTACCGGCGCTAGGATGTCCACCAACAAGGCATTGGATTTTCGGATCATCACACTGCATTATCTATAAAATGGACACTTTTTTATATTTTTCCTTGAAAAATTGTTTTTGTGTAGTTTAATACTTAATAAATATGTGCACAAAATTTGAAATTGATATTTACTCCCGTTCTTGAGAAAAAAATTCTAGAAAAATACATAATTTTTAAGGACTCTCGAGTAAACCTCCCCTTAATTATAATGTGGAAACACCCTTAAAGTGTATTAGCACGCTTATAATGATTATGGGTGGGGTAGTGATGTGCCGATTCGATTATTTTACCAATCGATTAATCGATTATGCTTAATAATCACAATCGATTATTGATCGATTATACCGACAATTAAACAATGTTTAAATTTAGAAATAATCTCATGTTATTCTCACTTTTTAGACAATGAAATTGAAATGAAATATTAGTTTAAACAAAAAAAGATGAAGTATTGATTACTCTTTAATATCTAACAAAACAATATTTCTTAAATGACTTAAAACTAAGTTCAACATAAATAAACATCACTGAGTTTTAATTTCAAGTAGATGCCAGTTTACATTTAAAAATATGATTTTATCAAGGTGCTTTGGCAACAGTCGGTTTCTTCTCAAATTACTCAACAATCCAGCTTTTGAAAATATTCTCGGAGAGAACCGAGGTGGCGCGAATGCATAAATATTTTAAATTGAAGTAAACGTTTAAAATAATTAATTTGCTATTTAAAATAACGAATCTAATAATGAAAATACAAAATTGTAGGTATGTCTCTTTCACAAATGTAAGAAAGAATTTGGGAAATTTCTTTTCTGGACTGGAAGGTCTAACGACGATTGAAAACTGAAGAAATTAAAAGGAACAATGTCTATTGTGATTTTTCTTAAAAATCAATTATAATCGATTCTGTAAATGATAATTGATTGCAATCGATTATCTCCATAATCGATTAATCGATTCTTGATAATCGATTCCGCACATCACTAGGGTGGGGTGTGTGCACCCGCCTGTGTATTATTTTTCTTTTAAAACAAAAAGGACAATACAAAAATAGTCAGTAAGTAGTTAAGTGACGAATGCGTATGTAGTCAGTAGTTGACGAGCAGTTAGTGAATAGTTGCGGTTGTTAATAGACTGTGTGTCTGATCGATCTATTTGCATTGTGTGTGCTCCGGTGTTTTTATGTGTTATGTATGAACCAAAAGACTACGAACTATCTTCTGTGTACTATGATCTCTTTTGTTTTTTGTTATTAATTTTACTTTACAAAGAAAGTAATCTAATTACTTTCTTTGTAACAAATTTAATAAAACATGTATTATTATTTTTGTAACTTTGTGGTGCTGACTTCAAATTTAATCGAATTGGCCAATTCCCGCTCACCGTCTAAAACGAATCTTGACAACAACATCAAAAGTGTGGTACCAATAGAATTACTTTTAAAAGGTATCTCACATATATACATTTTTGTAGATAAGCGTCCATTAAAAAAGACATTAAACATGTCGAAATATATCTGGACTGGACAGTAATAAACTTTTTATTGAATTCCTTTGAATTTTGATTGTTTTCCATAAGTCTTGTCTTCCTAAACGTTGGGTAAATGGTCGAATTTTGAAACAACATTATTAGCTACCCAAAAGAGACTTCATAATTTCTAATTCTGTTGCAGTTAACATAAGTGGTGCTTTTGGATCTTCTAATAAAATAGGAGCAACTTTTTCAGTCGATTTTATAAATCTTTTTAGCTGATAATATGTCGAGTTCCAACGCGTAGGAACCGACTGGAGCAATTTTAAAGAAATTTCTTCATTTTCTTGGGCTTTTTTAAGATTATCAGCTGCTGATACACTATTTTAAAAAAATGTAACAATACCTTTAACTGAAGTTACTAGTCGTTTAACTTCAATTATTCCATCTTTTTCAACTAATGGTTTACTTTTTACGAGATGTGCAGTATGAATAAAGCATGGTAAATGTTTATTCTCGTCAAAGGCATCACAAACTACTTTAACAATATTTGCACCGTTATCGGTGATTATAGCAGTTACATTTTCCGGGTTTATTTGCCATTCATTGCACATTGAAATAATTTGTTCGTTAGGATACTCCACTGTATGTCTTTCCGACAGTTGTCTGACGCCAAAAATTATTGATTGTAATTTTTTAAATTTGATATTAATAAAATGCCCAGTTAAACTGATGTAACTTTTTTCATTAAAAGTCTCTCTGCATATATCGATAGTTAATGACGTATTTGATAATGTGCTCATTTTTTTTTTGTTTTTTTAAAGAGAGGAAAGAACTTCATATTTTTGGTCAATCATCGCTGTCAGTGCTGTACCAGAAAGAATTTTATACAAAGAAGTGTGAGACGTTGACGATACTGTGTTTGTGCAGAGAGTGTTGTTACCGTGACGTTCAATTATTGCGTTGATGAAATTCCTACTTATTTTGTCCCTGTTGGTAGTAATTTTAGACGTGTAGGTTTGCCATACGGTCGTGAAATTAGAATAACAACACACTTAAGAGGAGGTTTACTTGAGAGTCCTTAAAAATTATGTATTTTTCTGGAATTTTTTTCTCAAGAACGGAAGTAAATATCAATTTCAAATTTTGTACACATATTTATCAAGTATTAAACTATACAAAAAAAAAATTCAAGGAAAAATATAAAAAATTATCCATTTTATAGCTTCGTGTTCGATTTGTGGTATAAAAAATTCCCACGCATGTGTGTTACTAACGCGCGCAAACAAAAATTTAAATTTTAAATATGTAACCGATTTAACCGCTCATAACTTCTATAAGCTTCTAATAAGTATGATAAGTATTGTTGCTAGTGATGTATCAAACGTAGTACAAAGATAAAATTTTTCATAACGTTGTTGCTCAGATCGGAAACAGTTTTTTATACATAGTATTGAATGTCAATATTAAGGAAATGGATGAAATAGTAGAAAATATCATAGAGGTAAGAAATAAACTACATTTTCATAAGAAAAATAAGAGTGTGTTAACCTTACATTTGAATAATTCTTTTATGTCTATGAAATGCGTAAAACAATCCTTTTTTTCAATAAATTTATGATTTATTTTTCTGCATACCCAGTAAACATAGAATGTAAATGTGATGTAACAAGGAAATAACAAGTTACGTAACTTTTTTGACTTATGGGTGACATAACAATTATATAAAATTAGAGTTTTATGTTATATATCTAATTGTTACCTGTATGTTACGTAACAGTTACATGCCATTGTGACTGTAATAAAATGTCACATTTGTGACTGCCATGTTACGTTTAGATGATGTATCAAGGTTGCTTTGATAAAACGTCACAGTGTGACTCTTATGTTATGTCTTCGCAACCTAACAATGTTACTTTGATAAAACCTCACAGAACTGACTCTTATGTTATGTTGTTGTGACGTATCAACGTTACTTTAATGAAATGTCACAACTATGACTCTTTTGTTATGTCCTGATGACCCAACAATGTTACTTTGAACAAAACGTCACAACAGTACTCTTTTGTGACGTTCCTCACGAATTGCTACATTTAAAATTAATATGGTAAAAAAACATTTCACAAAAGTGACAAGTGAAATGTTGTATTAATATTGATATGTCACAAAAACATAACAAAAGAGTCATGATTGCGACATTTCATTAAAACAACATTAATACGTCGTTAAAACAACGTTAATTTTGTTACATATTAATTTAAAAATGAAACTTTTATGAAAATTCTTGTAAGGCTTTATTTACTATTTTGTGATATATATTAATATATAACGATCAGAATAAATGAGTTTGGTCTAGTGGTTAAGACTGCCGATAATTTAAAAGATGCTTTAGCTTGGATAATGGATCAAATCCTGGAACAGTCAACAAAAAAATAATAATAATAATAATAATAATTTAGGTGTATGTATATGTCAATAAGTTGGTAATATTTGTATGTAATGTTAATAAGAAACAAAAAAAGGGAATTTTGAATTTGCTTTTTGCAAAGGAAGGCGTAATTTTTATCTATAAGGTAACATCAAAGTTATATTTTCCTAAAACGTAACAAGAACATAACAATGTTACGTCACATTGTTACGTTTATAAGTGGGAAATTGTAAGTTACATGTGAGTCACATGTGACTCACATGTTATGTAACATGTGACTTTCAGTTCTGTCACTGTGACATAAAATTTACAGAAAAATGTTCACTCGGTAATACTTTAATTAAAAACCTTGAAGCTGATAATAAACTGAAAGCTGTTAATCACTTCAGTCACCCTTTACATATTTGTATTTTTTAAAGGAATGGATATTTGCTGCCCGGTTTCCGGGTGGACATAATCCTTTATTTTTTTCCGATTCTTCTTCAGGATCATCAGAAGATGATGTACGAGTTCAACAAACGTGCATTAAAAATTACATTGAAAATACCGTTCATCGGTACAATGAGACGGAATTCGTAAGTCACTTTAGGCTTCGACGAAATACAGTGTATCAGTTAGTCGGTTAGTTAATTTATGTAATGTGTATATAAATTTCGACTGTATGTTAATATACGTATATTTTCAGGGCGATTTGAACACACCGAGTTTTTTAAAAATTTACCACTTTTTGCGGAAGGCATCACACATGAACGAGCACTGTTAATGGCGTTATGGTATCTTTCTAATACTGAAACATTTCGTCAAGTTTCTGACAGATTCAACGTCGCACAAAGTACTTCTCACAGAATTTTGATATGTTCGTTGAATTTTTTAATATCTTTAAGTGAAGAATATAATAAATGGCCCACAACAGATGAGGAAAAAGCAGAAATTAGCAGAAAATTTGCAACCATTCAAAACATACATGGAATCATGGGTGCAATAGACGGGTGTCATATTAGAATAAGAAGACCAGTGAGGCACGAAGAAGATTACTTAAACAGGAAAAGGTACCATAGCATTATTTTGCAAGCAGTTACAACCGCTGATAGAATCTTCACGGACATTTATGTTGGTGAGCCTGGATCAATGAATGATGCCCGAGTATTGCGCCGATCACCTTTATGTGAAAGAGATAATAATCTAGAATTTTTTGGTAGGTATTTTTTATGACTTCGAAGAAAGACATCTCCTTCGAAGTTATTATAACATCGTGTAGAAGTACTCTTTGAGAGGTTTTAAATTGCATTTTGTGAAACATCAATTCCGGCAGGATTTAAAAATATAACCGAAATATTTAAAAAAACAACTATTAATGAAATTTATTATCTCAGATCGACATTTTATCGTTCAGATGGTCATATTAAAGTCTAATTTTAATATTAAACCCCAAAATACGGAAAAATAAACTGATATTAACTGACCTCCTACGATATTAACATATATTTACGCTCCTGATAATTTCAGCTCATGTCTTTCAACATTATAGTATACTTCTGATAATTGGGACTTCGTAAAAATAGTTCAATTTGTTTCTTAATAAATTTTCATTTTTTCGTAACAATAAATTATAAATATTCTCATATACAATTAATAAAATACTGTGGCAATTAATTTATCTCTAATTTAAAATGTATTTTTGAAATTTATATAACCGAAAGGGCATAGCCGGGTAAGATAGGGAAAACGGCCCTTGACGCAAAATTGATTGTTTTTATAGGAAATAATACTTCTTAGCCCCAGATACATTCCTGCCAAATTTCAACTCTCCGAGGCTAATAGTTTATGAATACACAACCAGACAAAAATTTTTAAAAAAAATTTTTTTTGACGAAATTACTGAGCCGATTTATTTGAGTTTAATATATATTGTGTACCCACCTTAGGCAAAGTAATAAAAAAAATAACGTTATATCCCTTTATTATACTAATTTTTTTAAATTTTAATTTTAAGTAATTTTTTTTTAAATAATTAATACTAGGCAGGTTTTACTTTATGAAAATCCATATTAAAACATGGGATCGTTGCTTTGTCACTTTTCACAGCAAAATCATAGAAAACACGAGTCGACTTTCGGCTTTTACACCATCCACAGGTGAAAAACATAACTAAAAATTGTTCTTTTAGGCGAAAACTATTTATAATATAAATTGGAGTAAATAATGTATGGTGGGGGATGTTAGAGATAGAGGCAGATATAATCACAGTAAACAAATGTAAGGGAACACCCAAGTTGACCAATTTTTGATAAAACTAAAATTTTTTTGTATTATTTGCAAAGGTACTTACAGCGAAATTTATTTTAAAAACGGTTAGGTGTAATATTATTAAAATGACTAGAGTACGTTGGGGAAAACCAGACACGTGAAACAGCGGTGAATGATAATTACCAGAAATAAAGAAAAAATATACAGGTATCTGTCTGTGTTAATTTTTTTTTGGCACTTACGCATTAGCGACACCCACCATTTTTTGTTCAATAATATGTCTGTTAGTACTTTATAATATATATTTTTACTGAAAAATTTTAGTTTGTAGAATATAGTAATACTTCAATACAAATGCATGCCATGTTCGGTACTACATATATTACTTATATATAAAAAGGACCATAAAGTAAAGCATCTGCCTTATTTCAAAAACACAGTAGAACTCTAAGGAGTGCAATAAAATGTTTTCTTCCCCCCTGAGTTGCAGTTCTTGGAGTTCCTGTGACGGTCTAGAAATATATATATATATATTTTGACTTGTTATAAAAAATAGGTTTTAACTTGTTAAAAAATAATTTTCAAGGTTAATTTTACCATGAATCTAAATATTTGGATGAAGTCAACAAAATTATCTCAGCATACTTACTAATTAAAATTACATCTAACTCAACAAAAATTATAAGTTTTAGAAACTCTATTTCAATAAAGATAATATTCATATATTTCTATATTTTTCTTAGGAGCTATCCACCATTTATTTACGTTTTGGTTACAAATTTACGTTATGGTTAGTTATGATATATATTTTGTTCATTTGAAGAACTCATCAGATATGCTAAAATTTTATGTATGGTTACAATTGTTAACATTACTTATTTTAATTATATGACTAGAATTACTTACATTTATTTACAGATATTGATCAATATCTATGTCATTTGTTGTAATATACAGGTTAAAATTTAAAAATTTAACATTTGTCAGCTATTTTTACATTTTTCTATATACAATATTGAAATTAATTTTTTGGGTTATAAACCTTCTTTCTGTTTTGTTTGTTTCTGAAAATTATCTTGCTACTTTTCCTTATTATAAGTGTGTTTGACATTTTACATCTTTGTGATTGTATTTTTGATGTTTGAAATTAACTATTTATTTAGATTATTGTGATATTTATTGATTAACATTTTATTATTTTAATTTATTGTTACATGATGTTTCCAGTATGTTTTATGTAATAAGTGATAAAGTAGAACTGATTTATCCGGATATGTTTTTGGTATCTATATATTTGCGCATGATTTTTGTTTAGTATTGTTTCCTGTATTTTGATATAATTACTATGTATGTTACGTATAGCATGTTATTACTATCTATATTTGTAAAAAACGTTTCAGTAGTAAATACAAAATTAAAAATTCATATGAATTCACTAATAAAATAAACAATACTAAAATAAATAAAGAAGATAAACTGATTTCACTAGATGTCCAGTCTTTATATACAAACATTTCACTTAACTTTGCAATAGCAGTTATAAAACAAAAATGGCATATAATAAAACAACACACAACTATAGACAAAGAAACCTTTTTTGAAGGATTAAACCTAATAATAAATAACACATATTTTCACTCAAAATATAACAATAGTTATTATTTACAACTAATTGGAGTGCCAATGGGCAGTCCCATTAGTCCAATAATAGGCGAAACATAAAATTATTTAAAATATATAAATATGTCGATGATATATTTGCCATTGCCAAAGAACATGAATTTAAACAAACAGTAAAAGAATTTAACAACACACATCCGAAACTTTTCACTATAGAAATAGAAAAAAATAAAAAACTAGAATTTTTAGATACACATCATAAATAACAATAACACTCTAGAAACCATATGGAACCCCAAAGAATACCATTCAAACAGAACAATTAACTGTTACTCAAAACATAACCATATTATTAAGGGGGGAGTAGGGGCTAAAAATCGAAATTTTTTGTATTCACTCATCTTATAGTAAATCATTTCAAGAATGTTGTGTCAAATTTTCAAGTCAATCGGAGCAAAACTCTAGAAGTTATAGCCAATCTTTTCGATTCATTGTTATATTTCTAGAAGGTTCCTGTTATATTCAAAACAAATATCTGTAGCATAGCACGCACAGTTAACGTATATATTCGAGAGAGAAAAAGAAGCGTCAGTTCGTTGTCGTACGTTAAACTGAGCAGTTGCTGTGCCGCTATTTTGTTTTGAGTGATTTTGTGAATTTTAAAATCATGACACGAGTTTCGAAAGTTTCTCGAGTTGATCGAAAAATTAATAAAAGTCGTTTATACAAATCAAAACCAAGAGCAAGTCCATTTAAGAAAAAAGAAGACGTTTTGGATATAAGTAGTGCATCGGCTAAAAAAATCAAAGTAAATACTGTTAGAAGTGTACCAGAAGATATTGAAAAACATTATCGAATTGTTGATTTCCTACTCGTTTTTAAATCGATTTCAACATTAGTTAAATGTGTTACGTGTGACGGAGAACTGGATTTTAAGTGTTGTAAGAAAGAAGGCCTTGGATTTCAAGTTCAAGTAAAATGTGCTAATTGTGAACCGCGTTACGTACCATCAAGCGAGACAATCGGTCGTTCCTACGAAGTAAACACGAGATTTATTTCTGTTATGCGCATGCTAGGCTTGGGTTACGACGGTTGTAGAAAGTTCTGCGGATTAATGGATTTGACCGGCAATTTTCTAAGCAAAACCAGTTATATTGACAATATGAGAAAAATTTGTACGTCCGCCCAAGTTACTGGCGAACGATATCTTTTAGCCGCTGCTGCAGAAGAAAAAAAGATAACTTTAAAAAATAGTAAAACCGATGTTTTAACAGCTTCTGGAGACGGCACGTGGATGAAGCAAGGGTATTCTTCATTGTTCGGTGTTACAAGTTTAATCGGTTACGAGACAGGTAAAGTAATTGACATTTTTACGAGCAGTTTATACTGTCATTTGTGCAAAACTTGGGAGTCAAAATTGAACACAGAAGAATTTAAAGAGTGGCATGAAGCGCACGTAGAACAAGGGGAATGTCAAGCTAATCATTCAGGACCTTCCGGGAATATGGAAGTAGGTGCTGTGATCGAAATGTTTCGCCGCTCCGAAGAAAAATACGGTGCGAGAATCGGTAACTACGTCGGAGACGGCGATTCCAAGACCTTTGGGAATTTAGTTAAAGCAAAGCCTTACGGTGAAAATTTTACTATTGAAAAGAAAGAGTGTGTTGGCCACGTACAAAAAAGAATGGGTGCCCGTCTGCGAGATTTAGTGAAAAACACCGTAGAAGAAAAGGTCGTAAAGTCTGGAAAAACTGCTGGTCAAAAACGAAGAAGCAAGATATTAGGTGGAAAAGGTCGATTGACTGGAAAAATGATAGACAATTTAAGTCGCTACTACGGTTCTGCAATTCGAAACAATTGCGAATCCGTAGAAAAAATGAAAACTGCCATCTGGGCGACATTTTATCACCAGCAATCGACCGACGAAAAACCGCAGCACGACAAGTGCATGACCGGCAAAAACTCGTGGTGCTCATATCAGAAGGCTTTAGCATCAGGTACAATTCAAGATTACAAACACGACTATAATCCTCTCCCAGACGATGTAATTCAAGCGATCAAGCCAATATACGAGGATTTATCCAAAGATGAACTTTTTCAAAGGTGTGTCGGAGGGTACACACAAAACGCCAATGAAAGCTTGAATCAACTCATTTGGCGTATCGCACCGAAAAAGCTATCAGGAAGCAAAAATATGGTAGAGTTTGCAGCCTACATTGCTGCCAGTACTTTCAATGAAGGTACTGGTGCATTATTAAAGTTTTTAAATGATCTTGGAGTCGGTGTTGGACCAAGCGCTCACGAGTACGCTCGAGCACAAGACTGCGAGCGCATTGCCAGGGCAGAGAGAGAAGCTGAACAAAACTCAAAAGACGCTCGAATTCAACGAAGATTGAAAAAAAAAGAAATAGAGGACAATGATATTGCTTCAGGAAATGTCCTTTATGGAGCTGGAATCGATGATTCCGTTTAAGGTACGAAAAAAAAATTTTTTTCATCATTTTTTTAGAGTCATTTTTTCAAACGCGTTTTTCTCAAAATGAATTCTTAAAAGTCGGTGCCACTCATAACTTCAAGACTATTTAACCGATTCTTTTTAAACTTGGCACACGTTTTCAAAATCAAAAAAACCTCCCCCCCCCAGGATTACTTTTTTTATTTTTTTTTTTTAAGGTAGTTTTTCACTTTAAAAAATGGCGAAATTTTTCGCGAAAAAAGCAATTTTTACGTTTTTTTGATGCCAAAACAAGAAAAAAAAAAAATTCTGTCTCTGGGGGGGGGAGCCTTTTGTCATACTTTAACTAAAAAATTCGACTTTTTTGATTTCAGATGATTTTACGATGAATGGCGAATGGCACCGCACAGCACCTCTCGAAAAACATGTTTTTGGAAAACCTCTGTCACGGGCTTATTTTGTAATATTTCCTAATGAAAAATTTTTTAAATATTGTTTAAATGATGTTTAACAGCATGTATTTATTTTTATTAAAGTAGCTTAAGCCATATTTCTGTAAAAAATTCACAAAAAAAGTGTTTTTTTTTTAGCGTTAGCCCCTACTCCCCCCTTAAACTGAATATAATTAAAAATTTTCAAAATAGAGCTATCAATCTCACTAACCCAAGATACCGACCAAAAGCAATAGACAAGGTCAAAACCATCTTAATAGAAAATAACTATCCAATAGAACTAATAAATAAACTTACTAAATCAACAATATATCAAAAATACAATAGCATTCAAACAATAAAAAATAAAAAAACAAAACCAATAACTAATTTCATTATAGTACCATATACAAATACAAAAATTAATAAAACGCTACAAAAAATACTAAATAATGAACAAAATAAAATAGTTTTTAAATACCAACAAAAAATTAAAAATTTAATATACACAAAATTAAAAAGTAAAACAAACAAACTAGAGCAAACCAAGGACTAGAGGTCCTTATTTCTGCCTCCGTTATTTCTATCTCTCTTTTAGGAAGTGTGTTAAATCCCAAAAAAATATAGATTAAAAAGACGATGAAATGATTTAGTCGGCCATTTTTATTTTAGCATGTTCCTAAGTACTTTTTTTATTTCTTATTTAAGAAAATGCAGCAATGTCTGCCTTTCACAAATTTGTTATATAGTTATTGCCATTAGATTGAAGACTTTACCATTAATACTGAATTCTGACTTTTCTTTGCAGTTTTTTAAAATTTATTTTCAAAAAAAGTGAGCACCATTTGAAATCCGTCCTATTTTTTTCTTTCACAGTAATAAACTACATAATATGTATATTTACTGAGGGCTATGAAATCATATATTACAAAATTGGCACAAACTCTCAGACCATAATCTAAAATGAGGTCTGTCACACGTACTAATTTGATAGGCGAAATCAATTTGCAAGAATTAATTAAAAATTTATTTTCAACTGATGAAGTTCAAAAATCTTTACTGAAGTAATTAAAAATTCAATAGAGAAGTAACTAGTGTTTTAAAAGCTGAAATATTTAAATTAAAGAATGAAATCGATGAGTTAAAAAAATTCTAACCTGAAACTGGTAAATATAATATTGCAAGTTTTTATTTATTCAAATATAAACTCTCGCTGACGTTTTCAGAACATGTATGACGAATTAATGTGACAGTTTAAGCCGCGTGTGGATAACTACCAGTTAGTAGTATCCATTGGACGATAATACCACTAACCGTTAGTAAGAATGACAACCGCTTACTTCGTGCGAAAATCAACCTCGAATCGGACGAAGATCATCTTCACGGACATCCACCTCACGTACAACACGGCGAAGCCTTGTTTATTAATGGTAGTAAATAATTACTTATGTTAATCACCGGAGGATCGTCCACGATCTGTTTCCGACCACCATTAGTTCGTCGCAATATTTTTCTCTTGCTAAGCGTATTTGTCGCTGAGAGGTCCCCGACTCCAAAAACTCCTTTAACACATAATGTGAAGTAAGGGTGATAGGTTTTAGAGTACCGGTTAATCTCCAGGTAAATCGTGTAGCTGAGTATAAAGATTTGATTCTGCGGATTGACATTTTATGAAATCGAAACCACGTGTATTTGGTAAGGACAAAGGTGATAGGCTTCAGTATACAGGGATAATCACCTGGTGATCGCGTGGATGACCGAAACATGGTTAAGAAGTAGTTTCGAGTTATGTAAAATTCCAGGTTAAATGAATCATCCAGTATATTAGAATGAATGAAATCGCTAGGAGACATTCCCGTAACATGCCTTTTCAGAACATTACTAGCTCACTCAAAAAATGTTTCACATGATGGATACATTTTTTGTTTTTGGGGTTTCATCGCGAGGTCGAGATTTATCGATTAGGTCGAGATTTCTTTGCACGAGCTTAATTTTTCATGTTATCTAAAATGAACATAATTCTAAAACATAAATCTAATGGCTAGTTTCACCCACTTCCCATTCTTTTCTTCGACACCTAGCGCCGGATGAAGGGGCGGGCAAGCCGGGCGACTGCCCGGGGCGCCAAGTTTTGAGGGGCGCCGATATAAAAATAAAATATCTTTTTACATTCATTATTTTTTTAGATTTTATAAATTAAAATTGATCATTTTTCATGAGATATCGATCTTTCTAACAAGCAATAAATTGTTTTAAAAACTCAAAAAAAAAAAAACTAATAGACAAAAACAAAAATACACTGCCAATGAGGTGTGGCACACAGCTTCCTCGTACTCGTAAAAGACTTTAAAACAGTTTTCTACCAAATATGTACACCGTGAAATTATATTTTCGGCTTAAAGTTCATAAAAAATTGTTGTAACTCAAAATAATTAAAGGCTAAATTATAAAACAATAGCAAAAATATTTTAGAAACTAACCCCCAAAATACCCTAAAAATTTGAGCGAAGTGGGACTAGCAGTAAATAAGATATTGACATTTAATGGGATTTCATGGTAGCGGCGTAGCTACCGTTACTCTGATTTTGATTAAATTTTTAGGGGATCATCTAGGAACCAAACTGCATAATTTCTAAAAATTTCATAAAAAAGACTTGAATAGTTCAGAAGTTATGCCCCTTGGTGCAAACTGGCGACACACAGACGGACAGACAGACACTAAACCAAAATTGTTCAGGAAGCTACGTAAGAAATTTCATTTTAGAGAGAAAAAATTTTTTATTTTTCAAAAGTAATCACAATGCTTCTGCTACTTTAGTAGTCTCGGAAGCAATTTACTAATAAAAATAATGAAACTTAAGAATTTTTATGGCTTTTATCACACAACATTGATGCAGACAAATGCTTCAAATGAACCAAATGGCATTTACGCATGTATACTTGTATTCTAATATTGTAGAGTATGTCGTAATAAATATTATTAATTTGTAAATATAACAAAATTTTTACGATATATTTAGTAAAGTTTATTTTATTGTGGATGTTGTTTCAATTCGTGGCGTATCCAACTGCACCAACTTAATTAGTATAATAAAATTTCTCTAGTTTGATTTTCAAAAAAATTAATTTAATTAACTACGTTATTGAATTTTTGACAAATGCCATTACAAAAAATCTTGTATGACACACGTATGCAACAGGAGTAGCATAACTTACTTTTCAGAGTTCTCGTTCCTTCGTCGCTCGAACTTCAAATGCGCTTGTTATGCTATTCCATATCGTCGGCTTAAGAAGAAAAGTGCCTAACTCCATTTTTAACAATTTTAAAGGAGAGTAAAAACAAATTGAAAAGTTGTAAAAAGTGACTTAGATGCTACTATTTTGGTCTAACTGCAATTTAATAATTTAAAGGTTATTAAAATTGTTTTTATTACAAAAAGCTTACGGTAATTTAAAGTATTTAGTTATATTTTTAATTTTTTTGGAGTTAGGCATTTTTCTGTTTAATATATAGCTCACAGTTGAGGAGATAGGTATTTAGCATTCTTTAAAAAAAAAGTAGTTTTAAATTTTTAAATATTTTTTATTAAATTTTAAATTAATTTAAACAAAATTTTATTTATATTAATAAATATGATTGATACATACGCGGACAAAGTATTGAAATAAAAATTACTCATGCGGCAGGTTTATATAGAAAGAATGGTACTCTTGATTTATGCCTTGAAGAAGGAATTGCAGATGCTGGTATTTCTCTTTCTTTATTTTTCTTCTACTTTCATAAAGATCTGGAAAATCATCTAAATGGGTTATATTTAAAAAAGATTTTGTTGCTCTTCTTGGTAAATCACTCCAAATATTAGAGCTATGTCTAAGTTTATACTGTATATTTCCATTTTCGTACTTCAAAGCTTTTATATCCGTAACTGTCGAGTCACCGGCCAATCTTCCTGGGCGAATAGAGTTAAAATATTTTATTGAATCAAAATTTTTAAAAAAATTGTATGTTAAGTATTGCACATTATATGGAAAAGGCTGTTTACGGGCATTCTTGCAAATTTCGATGTAATCTGCTGGCAAATTAATCTTTTTGTGTCTTACAAGCTTTTCAATGGTGGAATGCATAGAGTCAACCTCCATTTGCGTATGCCCTTTCTCAAGATACTTATGAATAATTATAATCTGATGTATTGTAGCAAAATGAAGAAGAACGTTAGCCAAAGTGCTGTTTCTGTTTTGACCCGTACATCCATCGCTGAAAAAAATAACTTTCTTTCCAGTTTCTTTTGCTTTAGCTAAAACTTCTGTCTCTAAAAAATGAAATATTATGGACGAAAATTCATTGGCAGTTTGATTCCCTTCAGCTTCATTCCATAAAAAACAATAAGCTTCTTTAGTTTGTACATTATAAATGGTAAAGTTGTGAACAATCAATTTTGTCCTATAATACATTGCTGACACGTTTGTTTTTGGACTTAGCAAGACTGATTGTAAGTCAATAGTAAAAACAATTGCATTATCTGAAAATTTATCTGTATCTTTTTCTTTTCTAGCTTCTTCTTTCATAATTTGATGTAATCTATATTTCTCTTCCGTTAAATTATTTGTCCGATAAGCAACACAGACATCGCATTCGTCTTTCTTTGGTTTAAATAAAGATAAATTCATGTTCTCAAATATACTATAAAATTTCGAATCAGATACGTGTTCAATTTGCTTTTCCTTGCAGAAGTTATTTTTGTAAAAATTGTATAGCTGCGATTTAGATGACCACAATATTGATTCTAAATATAATTTTTTGCTTGACGATCGACAGTAGTGACTTTCCATTTTTGGAAGACTTTCTAAAAATTCCTTAAGAGCTGACACTTTTTCACAGAATTTCTCATTTCTTGACAAACTTTTTCTGTTAATACTGTTTTCAACATCATTATTTAAATCACATTTTATCCAGTTATTTATAACTCTTTCTTTTAAACCTAAGGTACCCGCAAACATTTTTTTACAAACTCTTATCTTCTGAATTCCAAATTTAAGAAAGTATCTCACAGAATAATTTCGACGGGAATTTTCAGTAGTATTTCTTCTCCGATGTACATTTTCAAAATCTACAGAACATTTCACAAACAGTTTCTTTTCAGACCAATTCAATTTGGACCAAAAATTTTCAAAAATTTTCTTTCTTGCTTCTTCGTTTATTTCACGACATTTTAATCTTGAGTTTTTTTCACTCAAGACACAGTTACATGGTTTTAACATAAATTTTCTTGATTTTTCAATTTTATAATTCCACTCTGTATGATTTATTTTCTTTTTGCCGTTGTATGCTAGTCCATGTTCTCTTTTCCTTTCATTGATTTTTGCGTTCCAAGTAATTAAGGAATCCTTACTATTTAACGATCGTTTTCTTTTATTAATGGTTTCTAATTTGTCTGGGGAATCATTAGTATCAGGTTCCCAGTCCGTATCACTGCCGATGTTTGTAGAATCAGCCAAAATTAACAACTCGATTTTATCATCAGCCATCTCCAAAAATACTTCGTCAAATATTTTAGATTTTTCACTAACGTAAGGCGTTTTAATGTCAGATGAAATACGATTATAAATTGTTCACTTGCTAATGTAACAATAAATTGTTCAATTGTTCAATAATCATAAACATAGCCTGCTCTTTGGAGATAGGCATTTTTCTAAGATATTTATTTTTGAGCGGACTTAGGCACTTTTCTTTTTACTGAATAAAAAATTACACGTATTGTGTAGAGTTCTGGTATTTTCTAATATTGTAGTTTCCATCGTACTCTAACAATTGATATCAAAATCTCATTTTCCATAAAATGGGAGTTAGGCACTTTTCTTCTTAAGCCGACGATATGTTGCATCAATTCTAAGTAAATAACTATTGTATTATTTTTTAAATAAATAAATTTTTTACACAGTTCTTTATTGTGTAATTTTGATTTTTTGCCTTTTTTTACTATTTTTTTTTAATTTGCAGTAAATTTGTATATTTTTGTATTAAAGGGCGCCAAATTTTGTTTTGCCCGGGGCGCTCAAAACCCTAGAACCGGCTCTGTCGACACCCCTTGTTTCTGCCTCCCTGGTTCAAGGAGTAACATTTCGTTAATTAAAACTACTTTTTTATTTCTTATAGTCTCCAAAATATTTAACAACAAATATAATTTTAACTTCTGACTTTATGAGCTGGTTCTAGCACTTAAAAGTGCAAAATCGTCAATAAAATGCTTGTTGACTGATGCGTTTGTTGTTTGCCTATATACCTATCCACATATAAAACTTGTTTATCTGTTAAAATTTGTTTCTCCATTTGTCGCCAAATTCAGTAGTACACTATCTTGTAGTGATGCGACTCGAGTGATGTTTACTCGAGTGACTCGAGTGAATTTGTCAAACTCGTATTCGAGTGAAAAAAAAATTTTTACTCGAGTCCAATTGCACTCGAGTTTCCGAGTCAACTCGGCACACCGAGTAGACTCGGTTAGGGCCAGATGTTACTTCACTAGTTACAAAGAGACGGGTTGAAACTTGCACTTGATACGATAACAATAAATTAATAGATATTAGGTTGATTTGATTGAACTATTGAATAATTATTTTATGAAAGTGGGACATACGTGTGATTTTGAATTTAGCTTTCGTTAATATTACTAGTAAAGACTAAAGTATAGGTGTATAATAATGATGTTCCGATTCGATTATTTTACCAATCGATTAATCGATTATATACTAATAATCGTAATCGATTTGTAATCGGTATATTAATCGAGGTATAATCGATTATACCGATAATTGACTTAAATATAATAACCTGACTGTATCCACTTTTTAGTCAATAAAATTGAAATATTTAAAATTTACGTATCTGTTTTCTAAAAACTAATATTTTATGATTTTCTTCATAATAGTTTCTTTATTCATTATTATTAAATAACATTTAATTGTAAGGTGTAAACAAAAGTCTGATATAGTTTGATTTTATAATTATAATGATTGATAATTGAAACTAATTATAAAATAACTAAGTTTAATTTTTATTTGCAATCAAAATTGCATAAATGTTATTTATGGTCATTAATTGGTCATCCTTACATGGAAATTTTATTATTCTTAAGAAGTCATTTTACTTTTATTTGTTGATTACATAAATAAATAATATGTACACTAATCATATGTATTTTATTTCATATTACCTCATATTACTAATTCAATAAAGGTATTTAAAAATGCTTAAAAAAATCTTACTCGAGTTGGAGAGAATGAAATGTTAACTCGGTTGACTCGAGTGACTCGAAAACTCGAGTACAATTCGAGTGACGTAGCAAAATTACTCGAGTGACTCGAGTCACAAAATCCTACTCGAGTCGCATAATTATTTAATTATTCAATAGTTCAATCAAATCAACCTAATATCTATTAATTTATTGTTATCGTATCAAGTGCAAGTTTCAACCCGTCTCTTTGTAACTAGTGAAGTAACATCTGGCCCTAACCGAGTCTACTCGGTGTGCCGAGTTGACTCGGAAACTCGAGTGCAATTGGACTCGCGTAAAAATTTTTTTTCACTCGAATACGAGTTTGACAAATTCACTCGAGTCACTCGAGTAAACATCACTCGAGTCGCATCACTAATTTAAAGTGGTTTCTTAGAAGAATATATAATAACTATGGTTTCTTACAAGTAAAACTACCCAAGTGCCACTCGCCAATCTTCTTGAAACTTTGTTGGTGTGTAGAATAAGCAAAAGTAATAGACTAGGAACTTACCCTTAAAAATATGCTTAGAATTTGAAAAAGTGATCACGGGCGTTCTAGTGGCTGGTTTTTTTTTTTAATCGATGCAGCTTCAATGCTAAAAATTGATAAAAATAAGTAATTTGACAAGTATTCTTATAAATGTTTGATTTTAGTCTACGTATTCATTCTAAAATATCATATGTATTTGTCAATAGTTTTTTCTCTCTCTAAAAAAATGTTATAATATTTTCTTTTATATATCAATTGTGCTTAGAGAAAACTACAAATACAAAATTTATACATGTATCTTACCTATTACTTTCATTAATTTCAATTTTTCACAGTGACATCGGCATTTGGTAAAAAAATAGTATTTGAATTTTTTATTCCTTTTTAAATTTTGAATCGATTAAAAGAAAAATCAGCCACTAGAACGCTCGTGGTCGCTTTTTGTTAAAAATTAGGGTTAAGTTGCTACTCTATAAGAAACCCGTATTTTTTTTTATCGGGCAAGGCCCACGTTCACGGGGGTGAAACCAGCCCTTAAAGTAGGGGGTTCAAATCATATATCTTAAGATATCTCGAAAACTATAAGAGATAGAGGAAAACTTTAAATTAACGAAATGTTCCTCTTTAAAAGATCTATTTATTGGTATAGGTTAAATCAGGGTCGGGTTCATAAGGGGGACTGGAGGGGTGAAAATTGGGGAAAATTTTCCTGTACAGCCTGAGTGGTTCAGTGTATCAAATTTTTACCACAATAAATAGAAAGAGCACCAAAAAATAGGGGATACATGTTTTTGAGTTTTTCCGAAATACGTGTTTTATTCAAAACATATAAAGAAGAAAAAAAATTGAATAGATTATACTGCATTATTATTGATTGCAAATACTTTCTATATTTTTTTAATTTTATGTTTATTTCATCATAAAAATGTAAATTTTGACTTTTCGATAATGTTTCATTCGCATATATCTGTACCTGATTAATTTTAAATTAATTTGGCAGTTTGTTAGAAAAACATTTTTAAGAAATTCATAAAAGGTCGAAAATTAAAAAGCACATAAAACTATGTAAAATTCTACAATTACATAGGTATACCTGAAATTAAGTAAAAATTTTATGACATGGTTAACAAATGAAGCGAGTTTAGACGTACAACCTTATGTTATTGTAGTTACTCTAATATAAACATGACAAAAGTCAAAAGACAGAAAACTAAGTACTACATTTATTGATGACATCAGAGAACTTTCAATTAAATTCACCTATACATGTATAAATTTATAATAAAATGAACTTCAATTACTGAGCATTTGCAGCTTGAACCAAAGGTTTTAATTGTTTAATTTCCTGAACTTTTTTATTGTTGTTTTTTATTCTTGCTTTTATTTAAACAATTGAAACATCAATTGAAACAACATCTGATGAAACTATAATAATATAGAATAATATAGAAAAATAAAATCAGTTGAATGAAAATACCCAAATAATGTTATTATACTTCGAAACATTTTGTAAAATCACTAAAATGAAAAATAGTTAAGTGAGATATGCAGTAATCGAGTAATCGATTACTGTTGATTCAGTTATGTCCGTCACTAATTTGAAACAATTCACGTCATGGTACATATCGTATACATGTATACATATATGTACACATACATGTATTGTAATAAAATAATAAAACACAAGCATGTATATTTGAGGTTATGCAATTTTGTGATTATTTTGTGATTTTGTTAAAAATATATCTATTATTATATTAATTAATCAGTTGTGTTAAAAATATCGCATTATGTTTTGTCTTCCTAAAAATGAGTAACGGAAACATTATATAATTTACACGTGAAAAAAGCGGAAAATCTATATGGAAGAAACTAAAGACAGGTTATCCAAATTCAAAATTTTCTTTTCTTTTTCAGTATACTGAAAATGTGTACTATTTAATAATCATTACATTAAAAATGTTTAATTGTAGTTTGATTTTCTGCGTACATTAGTGTTATCTTTTCATTAAAAAATTCAAATTGATGCGTTAAGTGTAAATTTAAGTGTTTACCGTAGGGTGTTATATACGGGCGTAGCATATAAGTTATTTGTTTATTGATATTGTTTAAAAAATAAGAATAATAACAATTTGTTTTCATACCTACGTACCATACATATACCTCCACATAATATCTATAATACTTTTATTTATGTTTTTAACCCATTAGTGACCATAATATTATACGTAATACCGTGGGAAAGTCAATTTTATGGGCTGTTTTCTTAATTAGAGGTATTTAAATATATAAAATTACAATTGAATAACACTACTTGAACCTTTCTCTCTTCGCCTGTGTAAAAATTATCATTAAAGCGCTTCCAGTTGAACTGTTATAAGTATTTAAAAAAGGGCCTGCAATGCGCAATGCAGGTTGCCACAAATTTTTGCATTGATTTTTATTTAAATTTATTAACCTCTTCACTACTGACTTTTTAAAATCTTCTTACGTCAATGAGTACACATTTGTCCAGCATACTGGACAAAAATTTAAACAAGCGTTTATTTTGATTAAAATTTTTAATTTTACGTCTTTAAATAAGCGTAATTCAGTAATTTTAAATAATATTAAGAAGTTTTTAATTATTTCTCAACTAAAAAAAAATGTTAACATAACCTAAATTTAATGTCCTTTATAAAGGACACCAGTACTGAAGAAGTTAAATTTTAATTTAAAAAACTTTGTCCGAGTGTTAATAAAATATATATTTAAAGTATTAAAAATGATATAATTGATAAAAATAAATATTAAAATAGAAAATTTCAGCAGAGAACTGACAGATATGTTTTAAAATAATACGCTGGGTTGTAACGTAATCAAAGAGTTATAACTTGCAGAGAATATTCCACGTATTTTGTTACAAGTATTTCGTGGCTAACTTCATGAACGAGAGATAAAGATAATTAGTTGTAAAATAGTTAAACAAAGAGGGAATGAAATGCGACTTACAATTTAGTATATAGCAGTTTAATAACATATGAATTCTTTTAGAAATATTGACAAATTAAATGGAAATATAGGTAAATCATTGGAATATTTCGAAAAAATTTTGTGTGCAGGTACATTTACTTTTAAGTAAAGTATCCACTTTTATTTTCGTAGTGTCAGTTTTAAAAAGTCCAGAATAGTAAATTAGTTTTAAAAAAAAATGATCATTAACCTTTTTATTTCGTTTTTTTTAATGTAAACAATATTTACCTTACTTCTGATAAATTCATTTCATGTTTCCCGCCAAAATTTTTATATACACCACGACCCAGAATATTATATATAATACGGGCCTTTACTATTATTCTGGGAAGGATACAAGATCATCTTTGGGGTTTTACTTTACAATGCCATTCTAGATCTTTGCATGAAAATTCATCTAAATCTGACCAGTAGAAACAAGAGTGGGATCTAATGGGTTAAGCGTGGGTCATTTTAAATATTGAGTGTTCGCCAGAAAATTTTGTTAGCCTAACGTTAGCCAACGAAGCTTGCACCGTTACATACCAGAGGGTCCTGATTAAAAAAAATTAATGCACTTTAAATATTTTTCATTTTTTTCACGTTTTAAATACTTAACTTCTGCAGTGCAGTCATATTCAAAGATTATGGAATTAGCGAGCCCTCTGATTTGTAACGGTATAAGCTCTATTGGATAACGTTAGGTTAACAAAATTTTCTGGCGAACGCCAGCATTTTACATTTTTTATTGCAATAGCTAATAAGTAATAAATAATGCGCAAAACTGATATAAGTATGATAGGACTGATATATAAATCTTGTTTTATTCGATTCATAAAGGGTATTACGGGATAAGAATGGCCGGTTGGCCCCCAGACGAGATTTTCAACGGCACTTTGGCTACTATAAGGACAGTTGATAAGAAGTCTTGCGTGCAAGTTTTAGCCTCATATCTTGGGTAGTTTAGAAGTTATAATCAACTCCATCTATGAATTTAGCCTAGAATTTGACGTAAACAGTTACAATATCAAATAGCAGCTCTATCGTTCAAGAAATATGACCGTTATCCTACCAACAATTTTTTTTACATATTTATATACTGGCCTCACATGACCTTGAACACACTGTATATTTGGAAGTCATGATGGGTATATCGGTACATATCGTTAAAACATCACCAGGTTCTTAATTAATCTTGTGCGCACGGCATAAAAACATAACGGAATGATGAAATTCACCTTTCCAATGGTGGCTTCGATCGAGGTTTCTCCTCATTGACCCTGTTCCACCCCTTTGTTTTTGACGAAACTTGCAGTACTTAAACAGGACCCAGTGTGCAATATTTGAAACTTTTTTCGTGATTGTCACTCTGAAGGAACCACTAAAAAAATGTTTTTCTATTTTTCTTCTCGAATTTTCTATGACTATTTACTAACGGAAAAATTTGAAAGAAATATATATTATAGTACTAACTTAGACCTTCTCAATGGTTTTTAGTTTATCTCAATATCTGTAATAGTTTACGAGATATAAAGGTCTAAAAAATCATGGCCTTAATACATATTATCACAAATAACTTCTAAACTACCCGAGATATGAGACTAAAACTTGCACGCAAGACTTCTTATCAACTGCCCTTATAGTAGCCAAAGTGCCGTTGAAAATCTCGTCTGGGGGCCAACCGGCCATTCTTATCCCATAATACCCTTTCTAATATAACATCTGAGAAATTTTTTAATATTTTATAGTCGTTTTTGTATCTAAGTCCATTTACCCACGTTAAAAAAAGTTAAAATTTGAAAATAAATTTCTTAAATACTAACTAGGAAAGGTATCGAACTGCATCTTTAAAAAATTTTGAAACTTTGGTGGGTTGTAGATCTTATTAAAACTCATCACGAGCCATATTTCGTTAGCCCACCAGCGTTTTAAGGGTTTAACGGTAAGAGCTTTGGTAGGGAAACTATATATATTTATAAATGGCAATTTAAGATCTTCATTATGATACCAAAATTAAAGTTATAAAATCATTGGGGTTTCATCTCCCACTCCAACTTCTAATTTTATCAGGTATTTTTTGATAAAAAAGGAGGCTGTTATATGTAAATAAAAGAATTTTTAATTAATATATTTTCCATCACACCAGTTTATTTCTTTTTGCGTAAATACACTCTTTACTAATATCAACTTGAGAAAAATTTTAAATTTTTTATTTAATAATGAGCAAAAATATGGTCAAAGAATCTCGTATTTTAATAATGAATTGTTACAAACTTACAGTATACTTTAAAGTACATAATTTAGCAAAATAACATATAATACAGTAAAAGCGTCGCCAAACAGGGTCTAACCGTGCATTTCGCGTAGGCAGCGATTTTTTTTACTGAAATTCGTAGAAGGGCCTGTGATGAGTGGGAAACTAAATTTTCGAAACTGAGGGTGTTGCAGTTTAGCCGCCATCTTGGAAAAAAGGTCAAGATTAATTTTTTGATTATCTCTGTAACCGTAAGTTCGACAAAAATTTTGTAAGGATAATTTTTATAGGAAATTTTATTGTCTATAATATTTATTCGAAACCTTTTGTCGAAAAATTGATATTAAAAAACTTATACACAAAAAAGCATGAAAGATTTAGGGATGGAAACTGTAATTGTATGCTGTAACTGTTTAGTTCATTTCTACTGAGAAGTCATAACTTAATGCGTGCCAAACACGCACTTGACGACTTTTATTAATAGGAGATTCAGCGTACCCAAATCGTCGATGCCTCCTATCCCCTTTCCGGGATAATGGTCATCTCACAGAGGGACAACGACGTTTTAATTATGTACATTCTTCAACTCGCGTTGTAGTGGAGCAAGCATTTGGTCTTTTAAAAGCAAAATTCAGACGACTGATTAGATTTGATAACCTGCGTCTTGATATAATAATCAAATGCATAATGGCTTCGAAAATGCAAAAGTATAAACGAAATATTAACACGTATTAAATACATGTTAATTAATTTTAAGTTTACAAAATTAACAAAAATTTTAATATTTTTTTAATAAACTTAAATTTTGTATTTTTTTTTTTTTTTTAATAAATGATATCATTTTCAATTTCTTTTATTATTATTCTTTTTTCAGTCTTTATTAAATTCTTGAAATTTATAATTTAAATATTTTTCAATTAATGTATTTTTTTGCCTTTCAATATTAATTAATTCTCTTGCGTACGCTTTTTTAGAGCAATTTTTTCACGTTCAATTTCTAGTCATCTATCTGTTTGTCGAAAATCTTCAGACGTGGAAGGCTGAGCATCAGTATCTCTCACATGTTGATCTAACGTCAAACAGTTAATCGAAGAATTTTCTATTTCAAAACTCCCATTAGAAATTGCATCTATACTTTCGTTCACTTCGTCAACTTCACCAGAAACTATGGTGTCTCCACTGACTGATATTACAGTATCATTTTCATCACTATTTGATGTAGGGTGATTTCGCTAGTAAGCCGGCCACCCCCGGTGGTCGACCACAAATCACTTTAGAATGAAATAATTTAAAATTAACAGTAAGTTCATGTTCAGTTCTGTATTACCTGTGTGCTGGCCAACTTCTCTAAAAAAAAGGCGCCAAATATTACCTTTATCTATAACTTATAAAATTATTTATGTGTATTCAAAGCTAGTGTGTTGTGGATGTGTCAAAAATATTCTACAAATATCTTTAAAAATTATACAAGTGTTTTTTCTTGAAGGTGGGTAAAAATTATATTTTATTTTTTAGGAATAATTTTATGTATTAGTATATTAAAAGACATATTAAATTATCAAGTGAAGTGAATAGAAATGCGAGTTTTTACTTGTAAATATAAAAATTTTGATGGCCGGTTACTAATATAAAAAAATTTAAATATTTCAGTTCGGCCATGGCGGCCGACTACTGAAAAATTTGTCTTCAAATTATTCTACGTAATACTTTTTTTAGTAATATAACGTATAGATGTTTGTTCAATAAATCAGTTTCGTTGAATTAGTTTTACCTTATTTTTAGTGGTCGGCCACATACAAACGATCTTTGCGGAAAGATAATTCCATTTGATTCTAATGGCCGACTACTAAAAAAATTGTAAAACTGAATTTTGTTAGTAGTCGGCCATGAAATTTTTAGATGAATTTTAAAAAAAAAGTTATGGCAAAAAATTTCATTTTTTTCCTTTTGAACTTATCTAGATTATGGAAACGAAGGAAAAAAGAAAGTTTCATAGTTACAAGGAACAATCTCTACAAGAAGCTATACAAAAAATTCGAAATGGTGGAAAAATACGAGAAGTATGTCGAAGTTTAGGTGTACCACGAAGTACTGTTCAGGACCGGCTCAAGGGAAGAGTTCAAGAAAAACCGCGCCAAATGGGACCAAATCCAATACTAACCCAAAAAAATGAAAAAAGAATTGTCGACTGGTTGATAGAACTATCAAAATGTGGATTTCCTTTAAAAAAACAGGAGTTGCTTTTAACCATTCAAAAAATTGTCAATGCCGAAAATATTAAAACTCCGTTTAAAGACGGTAAGCCCGGACAAACTTGGTATTCAGCTTTTTTACGTAGACATCCGGAAATTGCAATAAGAACAACAGAAAGTTTGGAAAAATCACGAGCAAAATTAACCGAAGAATTTATTAGAAAATGGTTTATGGATCTAAAAAATTTTCTTATAAATAAAAATTCTGCAGATATTTTAGAAGATGGAAGCCGGATACTAAATGCTGATGAGAGTGGGTTTAATCTTTGTCCTAAAACGGGAAAAGTATTAGGACTGAAAGGTTTGAAAAATATGTATGAAGTAACACGGAGTAGTTCTAAAGAATATTTGACGGTTCTAGTTACGTTCACAGCTGATGGACGAGTATGTCCACCTGTTGTAGTATTTCCGTATGTGAAACCTCCTCGCGCAATTGTGGAAAACATGCCAGCTTCATGGATACTAGGAAAATGTTACGATTAGGGAGGCCTAAATTGCTGGAATCTTAGTAGCGATGGCTAGAACCCGAGCGGCTGGGTTTGCAGTCCTGGTTCTGAGGGAACCGTGATGGCTGTGGCGGGTGGTGAAGAAGTAAATAATTAAAATATTGAAGGATTAAAAAATAATATAGTAACAATTTATTAAATTAAAAGTGATGATTGTTGACAATATAACTAACTTACTAATCTATTCTTATTACTAGCTACAAATGTAATTTAGCGTTAGGAAGCCTTACCCATAGTTGATCGTGCCCTTGCGAACGTCCTTCGATCAAACGGTCGTGTGACTATTTGATGATCGTACTGTCAAACAGCTGTTCATTTATAGTGAATTTTAACTCGTTGTGTTCGCTGTGTCAGCGGTTTACAAACATACGAATCAGCGCTTGCCAACACGATGTGTTTATGTTTATCATAAAATATGTGTTCTGTTATTATTTATTATTAACATAATAAACAAAACACTTTACCATAACAATAATAAAACACCGGTTCGCAACAACACTCCCTTCTGCGAAAAAGATGGTTATTCCTTTGAAGAACCAGCCTTTTCAAAAGTGACGTTTGCGTCTTCCTAACCCTTTACAATCCTTTGTTCTGTACCTATACCTAGTTAAAAAAAAGGCTTGCCTTTACTCAACTAAAGTAGTATAAATATGTCCTATTGTATATAACCTAATGAAGACAAGTTTCTCCCTTTTCTCTTATATCCTATGTTCTAGTACCCATGGGTGATCTGAAACACGACCGCGACTACGTAATCGGTGTGGGTGCGGTTCTGGTTCAGGTGGGTCCTCCATTATCTGTCTTTCAGGCGGTGGTGGTGGATGAATGTCGGCTATGATCACTTCATTCCCTTCACCTCCTTCATCATTGTTGTCGTTAGGATCTGCAGTTAGTTCTCGAACAAGCTCTCTGGGTATTTCTACTGGCATCCTTATAATTTCTTCTTGTAATTCAGAAGTTTCTTCCGTGGGTACATTAGGTCCTATTTCTGACGCGTTATCTACCTGGCTGAGTCCTTCATCTTGATCCTGGTCATGTCCTCGATATGGTTTTAATCGGTTGACGTGCACAACGTCTGTTTTACCGGTGTGAGTCTCCTTAATTTTATAAGTAACGGCCCCCTTGATTTCAATAATCCTGTAGGGTCCTTCCCATGGCTTGCGCAGCTTCTTTCCTTGTTTTATTGCTGGGTTGAACACGTACACCAATTGACCCAGTTGATATGATACGGGAGCTGATTTTTCGTTGTATTGTGTGACCTGTCTGTCTGTGGCTGCCTTGTTTGATTCCTGCACTTGTTTGTACGCGACGGATAGTCTTTGCATCAGTTCCGTGACGTAATTATCGGCGGCGTCATATTTTGGAGCGTTCGGCTGGATGATGTCGTCATATGGCATCCTCATATCCCTTCCGTGCAAGAGAAAGAAGGGTGTTTCTCCAGTGGCGCTGTGAATGGTACTCCGGTAAGCCATTAAGACATAAGGGAGCCAATCATCCCAATCCCTTTGGTCGTCTCTTATATAATGTGACAGCATATCCTTTATGACTCGATGACTCCTTTCTATTAATCCATTTGACTGTGGATGGTAGGCCGTAGTTTGTATTTTCTCAATCCCTAAGGTGGTACATAGTTCCTTCATGACCTTGGAGAGGAAATTGGTCCCACGGTCCGTTAGGAGGATTTTCGGCGTTCCATGTCTGGTGATGACTACTTTAGAAAAGGCCCTGGCGACCGTGTCTGCTCGCTGGTCGGGTAAAGGGATGGCTTCCAGATACCGTGTGAAATGGTCTTGAATAGTTAGAATATACTGATTCCCACGCAGAGTTCTAGTTAGAGGTCCGACTATGTCCATTGATATTCTCTCAAATGGCTCTGAGAGTTCTGGTAACCTTTGTAGTGGGGCTGGTTTTCGATTAGGCGGTGTTTTCCTTTGATTACATGATCCGCACCTTTCGATATACCGCTGGACATCACTTCGCATGCTTGTCCAGTATAGCTTGTTTTTGATGAGCCCTAGAGTTTTGGCTTGACCCGCGTGACAACAAAATGGCGTGTCATGGTAATCCCTGATAACCCTGTTTACCATCGTCTTTGGAATTACCAGTCGATCATGCCGTTCCGAGGGGGTTCTTGCTTTATATAAGATACCATCGTTGTCGAGGAAGAACTCGTTATAATGCGGGTCTGTTTCTATCTTCCGGAGAATTGGCCTTAAGCTGGAGTCCCGTTCTTGTTCTGCCTTAATCCAATCCCTCTCCCAGTGTGGTTCGTATAAATCCTCATCCGTGGCTTCGACGTAATTCACTGGAATCCGTGAAAGTGCGTCGGCATTCCCATTATTCTTCCCGGGTCGGTGCTGTACCTCGAAGTCGTATTCGCCTAGCATCAGTGCCCATCGAGCTAGCCTTGAACTGGGGTCCTTGATGCTGAGTAACCATCTTAATGGCCGATGATCCGTTATAACTATAAATTTTCTCCCGTACAGATAGCATCGATAATGTTTAATGGCCCACACGACGCCTAAACATTCCCGTTCCGTCGCCGAATAATTCCTTTCTCCCTTATTGAGTTGGCGGCTTGCGTATGCTATTGGCCTTTCCAACCCGTTTTCATCTCGCTGTGCCAATATAGCTCCCAAGGCTGTCCCTGACGCATCCGTGGTCAAATAGAACAATTTCGAGAAGTCCGGATATTTTAGTACAAGTTCGGTGCATAATGCTTCCTTAAGGGCTTGGAAAGCTCCCTCGGTTTCCTTGGTCCATTTGAACGCGACGTCTTTCTTGGTTAGTTCCGTCAATGGTTTAGCAATTTGGGAGAATTTTGGGATAAACCTTCGGTAAAAGCCTGCGAGTCCTATGAATGCCCTTACTCCTTTAACATCCTTCGGTCGTGGATAGTTCCTGACTGCCTCCGTCTTGGTCGGATCGGGGCGTATTCCTGTATTCGAAATTATATGTCCGAGGTATTTAGTCTCAGTGTATAAGAATGCACATTTTTCGGGTTTTAATTTTAGGTTGGCTTTTCGTATGCAGTCGAAGACTTCCCGTATGCGTCCCAGGTGTTCTTCTATCCCATTTCCGTTGAATATAATTATGTCGTCCAAATACGCGAGACATTTTATTCCCTTGATTCCGGATAGAATGGTATCCATAAGTCGTTGGAAAGTGCTAGGGGCGTTAATGAGGCCGAAGGCCATTCTTTGGCAGTGATAATGCCCATCAGGCGTCGAGAACCCTGTCTTCTCCTGATCCGCTTCATCGATTCCAATTTGCCAGTATCCGGATGCGAGATCGAGTGTAGAGAATAGATTTGCGTTTCCTAGCATGTCGATTGTTTCTTGTATGTTTGGCAAGGGGTAGAAGTCCCTTTTGGTGACCTGATCCAGTCCTCTGAAATCTATACAGACCCTGACCTTTTGTTCTCCATTGGGTGTCTTCTTAGGAACCATTACCACCGGTGCAGACCACGGTGAAGTGGAATGTGTGATGATTCCGTCTTTTAACATATCCGCTATATTTTTCTTTAATACTTCGCGTTGAGCCTGAGGAACGCGGTAGGGTGCCTTCGCGATAGGGTGGACATTTTCCGTGATGATCCGATGTTTGACGCCTTTCGCTTCTCCTAATTTATCTCCTTCCAACAGGAATATATCACGATATTCGGTTAATAGGTTGAGTAATTTTTCCTTGTCACTATCCCTTAAGTGACCCATGTTTATATATTCCGCCAAACGAGCCCTCTTTGATTGAAAATCTTCAGTATCCATACTATGAATAGTATAACAGGATTTTCCGCTATTTATCGGATTTCTGTCGGTCTTCTTGTTATTCCTTTTCCCTTAGTTTTCCTGTGTTTACCCGTAGGTTTCCCATGTGATCCTTTGTTATGATTTTCCTGAATTTTCCCATTTAATTTTTCAGTGAATTCACCTTTAAATGTTTTTTCCAATTTTCCATTGAATTCGCCCTTGAATTCTTCTATAAGTTTCCCTTTTAATTTCCCTTTAGTACGCGCGTGTGTCCGTTGCATGGATCCTTTTGCTGCAGCATTTTCCGTCAACGGGTTAATAATCCCGGTATTTTCCTCTTGGGGCAATAATTCCGCATACCCTATGACCGTCTTGGAGGGTACCTTTAATTCCTCCTCCGTGACGTTGATGAGGTTCACCCGAACCTCCCTTTTGGAGCTAACGTTGTCGACCACGCTAGCTGCCCGTATACCATGTATGCATATTTCCGAGGGTTCAACCAGAACTGGTCCACCATCGAGGTCCACATGTGCTACACCAATAGCTTCGGATCGGGCGGGTATGGTTATACCCTCCTTGAGCGAAACAACACGGCGGGCAACCGATTGTTCCTGATCGTCGTTCAATTTTGCCCGAATTGGTGACGATCTTGATCCTACTCCTTCGTCTGTAGCTCTAGTGGTCCCTGGGGTTGGTAGATTTGACGATCCATTTCGTCTGTCGTGTTGATCCCTTTCCTTTTGAACCATGTATGTATTTTCTTTTGTTACGAACGACAGCGTTCCAACTGGAGTCCCCGAATCCATTGGAACAGTAATCCCGTTCAGCATAATAGTATTGTTCCGATAGTTTAAGATGGCGTCGTTAGTTACCAGAAAGTCCCTACCTAATAGTCCCGCGGCGTCGATTGGCAGAGATTCACAGATTAACGGGGTGCATGTGAATTCTTGCTCCCCGATGCTAAATGTTATTTTGCTGTATCCTTCGTGTGGTATCACATTTCCCGTAATTCCAATAATAGTTGGACTGTCCCCTTGATCCCTTTTCAGACGATGTTTGCTGAGTACGTCCTTTTTGATGAGTGAAACAGCGCTTCCCGTGTCTATGATTAATTCTTGTTGGCGCCCCTTGATGCAGACAGAGACGGTATTGGGGTTGTCCTTCCCAGAAGAGGTGTGTGAGATAATTATTGGTTGTTTTCCTCGGGACTCACGCACTCTTGTGGGTGCTGCCCCCTTCCTAAAAAATTTTGGTTCCTTCGTGACGCCGAATTCCCAGCTTTAGGTCCCTTTGTTGTGTTTTTTCTGCATTCATATCCCATATGTCCTGGTCTATGGCAGTTACGGCATACTACTTCGGATCTACATTGGTACGTGTGGTGACCCTGTTTATAACAGTTCAGACAGGTTCCTGTTTCCCGAGTATTCGCTGTATTCTGTGGGCGTTGGCTCTGATAAGTTTTATTTTGTCCTCGACCGTGGTTCCTTGTTCTCCATGTACTCTGCTGGCCGTGGCTTTCCCTATCCTCGCTGATAAAGGTGCCCAAAACTTGTCGACCCCCGTTTATTATGGTTTGATTGATCTCCTCCTGTTCCGCTAATTCCGCAGCTTTGTCTATAGTTAGGTCCGGTTCCCGTACGAGGTGTATACCAATTACACGCAGGAGTTCCCATTTTAGGCCCTGCCTAAATTGTGCTAACACCAATTCCTTATTTTTTCTTTCGATACCCGGAATTTCTTCGGGACGCGCATTTTGAAGGTCTTCCTCCAGGCACTCTTGAGCGCTGAGTTTCAGCCGTGTGACATACTGGCTGACTGATTCCGTAGTTTTTTGAACTGTTTGGGCTAACCGATACTGTGCTGCCCCTGGTATGCGTCTTGGTGAAAATCGTGCAATGAATTTAGCTTTAAGTTCCCTATAAGTTATATTGGGTGACTGTAGGCCTGCTTCGCTTTTGTAATATCTATAGGCTTCCGTTACTAATTTACACTTGACTATAGCTAGTAACTGACTACCCGTTAGTTGTTCTAATTCAGCTCTATTTTCTAATCGTTCAAACCATTCTTTAACATTAACGTCGCCCTTCCCTGAGAAGTTATCAATAGTGTTTATAATAGAGGACAAACTAACCCGAGGTACCTCTACAGTAACGACCGGCATATTTTCTTGTGTTGTCATTTTAATATCCTAAATTTCTCTATGTTTATATTCCTATATGAATATTTACTTGTATTTTTAAATTTAATACGTATTTAATCGTTTCTAAATGTTTTAATTGTTAAAATAATAAAATGTAACATGATACCTCTATATGTATGTTTTTAATATAAATGTATAATCGCGTGAATATGTATTTTTATTTGTACGTATTTTATTTGTACGACATTGAAAAATATTTCCTTATGCAGCAAATATTATTTTTTTCACATGTGTAATTTATTTATGATAGAATTATCGTAAAAATAAGACTAAACCTATGCCTATACTTATTCCCAAACAAAGAAGATTAACCCCAACTATACTATAAAATGGTTCCCCAGTTAATAAAAGAAAATAAAGAACCCGTTTACCTTTCCTTATCCTTCATGCACTACCACTGAGCCATCATCCCACCGCTGCCACCACTGTTACGATTAGGGAGGCCTAAATTGCTGGAATCTTAGTAGCGATGGCTAGAACCCGAGCGGCTGGGTTCGCAGTCCTGGTTCTGAGGGAACCGTGATGGCTGTGGCGGGTGGTGAAGAAGTATATAATTAAAATATTGAAGGATTAAAAAATAATATAGTAACAATTTATTAAATTAAAAGTGATGATTGTTGACAATATCTTACTAATCTATTCTTATAACTTACTAATCTATTCTTATTACTAGCTACAAATGTAATTTAGCGTTAGGAAGCCTTACCCATAGTTGATCGTGCCCTTGCGAACGTCCTTCGATCAAACGGTCGTGTGACTATTTGATGATCGTACTGTCAAACAGCTGTTCATTTATAGTGAATTTTAACTCGTTGTGTTCGCTGTGTCAGCGGTTTACAAACATACGAATCAGCGCTTGCCAATACGATGTGTTTATGTTTATCATAAAATATGTGTTCTGTTATTATTTATTATTAACATAATAAACAAAACACTTTACCATAACAATAATAAAACACCGGTTCGCAACAAAAATCAGAATCTGTTTGGATGAAATCCGACGTTTTCTTTGAATTCGTTGCAAATGGTCTAAACGTATGGCTAAATCAACAAGAAATTAAGAGGCCTGTTTTGTTTCTGGTGGATGGTCATCGGTCACATATAACTAGTTGCAGAGTTTTTGAGGTATCAAAGTCCAACAAAAAGGAAAGATGTATTTTTAGTAAGAGATATACATATTTTATTATATTAAAAAGATAAAATACTTTTGCAATAAAGATGGATATAGAGTAATTATGTCTAAACTCCCCCTATTAGTTGTCATATCTCTCATTCAGGTAATATTAAACGATATATACAATGTACAAAAATACACTACGTTGTAAAAAAAAGTAATCGATTTTGAAATAGTTTGCTTATTTATATAGTAATGCAATGATGTACCTACTTAAATAAGTAATTTTAAATTAAATAAATAATATTAAGAAATTACCTTTACTAACTCTGAATACTTCGAAGTAAAAAAATTAAGTAGTTGTTATTGTTATCTTATTGTTAGTCACTATCACTTGAACTTTCCTCACACACCTATTACTAAACTTGAGTTAATGGGATTTTCACACCATCACTTTCACTTTTCATAAACACTAACACATTTAAAATGATAAGTTTTGCTTGTGGACTTAACATTTTATTTTTAATACTCATATTCATTTCCATATTTAAATTAATTAAATATCAATAGATAAAAACCCGATTAAAAAAGTATAATAATAATCAAGAATACGATAAGTTACAAAAAATTGTTAAAATATCGAAAATTGTATCTCGCAGGTAAAGCACTTGACTAGCCAAACCTAAGTAAAAGTACTGATTCTAAAAATTACAAATTTATTTGTAAACATACAAATTTTGTAAAACTAATAAACAGATTTTATTGAAAAATTCATAATAATAGCAATATTTACAAAGGTAGGTTTTATGCAGGTTTTATGACTGTATCAGGTAGTTCAATAAAATTGAATACATTTCAATTAATTAACCACTGAAAAGTACAGACTTTAAAAGAGAAAATTGTAGACCGTTTTATTACTTACAATATTTAGTAAATTGTTCAGAAAGTATAAAACATTAAAAATTAAACGTTTCTAAACTACAAGAAATATGTAATATAATTAAAACTAGAAATACCTATGATAAGAAATTTAATGTTTCAAAACGACTTAACGCTACCAATTTTAAAATATTAATTACTAACAGGAAAATTTTTTATGAAAAATACCCTTACATAGTAATAATAACATATTTTGGTATTTATAAATACGATTTTTTTAATGGTGTAGACCCTTACTTTCATTTATTTAACGCGGTACTGTAGTAAAACTGGAAGTGGACTTTAGTCGCTCAGAAACTTTGCAACTACCTATATGTCCCTTGAATTGAGCACATTTTGTGATGAAAATGGTATTATCCTGTATGCTTTACCACCTAATGCAACACATCTAATTCAACCAGCTGATGTGTCTGTTTTCAAACCATTGAAGGAATACTGGCGTCAATCAGTCCGGAAATGGCAAAATGAGCATCCAAATTCTGTTGTTACAAAATCAGACTTCTGTTTAATTTTTCAAGATGTAATAAATCATCCAAGTATTCCAAAAAATATAAGAAATGGATTTGCAGCATGCGGCCTATTTCCCTTTAATCCAGATGCTTTAGATTACTCCAAATGCGTTCAAAATAGACTTGAGGAAATAAATCCAGAAATATCAAAAATGGAAATACGAAAATTAACATCAGATGATGTCTTAAGTACAATCAAAGTTTTAACTACAATAAGAAAAACTTGTTTTAATAAAAGAATTGACGTTAATCCAATCTTAGACGTAGTGAAATCGTTAGAAGTTAAAAAAAATGAAATCGCAGAAGAATCAGTTAATTATAATAGCGATAGTGGAAATATAATGGAATATATTGTAAATGAAGACGGGTCTCTATGTCTGATAAACGAGGCAGATTCTATTATTATAACTGATGATCAATTGACAACCCTTGGGGTGGATTCCGAATCTGTATCCCAAACTCAAGGTATCCTAAACCTTATAACCCAAAAAGTAGATAATACATCCATATCTTCCGAATCTATATCTCAAATCAAAAGTACTCCAAAGCTTATAACCAAAGAGTTAGACGATACATCCATATCTACCTGTTGTAAAGATTATGAAGAATTTAAAACTGAGGTTATAACCCAAGAAGCTACTCCTTCTGCTTCGCCGCAGGTATCACCATTTAAAAAGCATTTAAACTTTCCACGTCCATTAGAAAAATCTACAAAACGGCAAAAAGAACGGTTACCAAGTGCAATATCTTCCGAAGAGTGGAGAAAATTTTATAAAAGGAAATCTTCCGATAAAGAAGAAAAGGAAAATATAAGAAAGCGAAAAAGGGAAGAAAAGGAAAATATAAGAAAACGAAAAAGGGAAGAAAATGAAAAGAAAAAGCAAAATAAAAAATCTAATAACAAAGAATCTACCAAAATGAAAGGAGCCAAAAGAATTTTAGAAAATAACCGTCTTAATTAGGAATTCCTGTAATTTTACTTTTATAAAATACAATTTTTTTTTAAATAATTATTATTTATAAAGTATTTTTGTGACATTCAAAAGAATATCTGATGTTGATTTATATAATTTTATTTCTACTAGGTATTATTATGTATAGTTTTATGAATAATAACTGAATAATTTACTTTAATTTAACTAAATATTTTAAATTGTAAGTTCATTCTTCCTTTTATAAAAAAAATCCTATTACTACCCTGCTGAAAATTGTATTAAAATCATAGGGCCGACTACTGAATCAAGGGTGGCCGACTACCGACTTCTAACGGCCGACAACTAACGAAAATGGTAATTTATAGAAAAAACCTTTATATTAATTAACTGGCGAAATACATTTGTCAATATTATATCTACAACTTAGGCAAATCGTCAATGTTTCACCTTATCAAGTTTTTATAATTATTGGCTGCTACCTAAATTAATCACAGATTAACAAAGTCAGCTTTCGTCTAAAATGGCCGACTACTAGCGAAATCACCCTAGTGTATTCTTGATCTGAAATTCATTGTAATTAATTTTGTGTACGCTTATTTTAATTAGGGTTACATTTACAAGTTACTTATAGTAAGATACGTATTTTCTTGAATTCTTTTTTCATGTATTTTTGGAACATAACATGGAAACAATAAGTTTTTCTTAGGGTCAAAATAATAATGAACAACGAATTCATTCGACATTTTTAAGAAATACCTACTAAATGAAAAGTTTAAACCGTTTGTCAAATATCTCACCATATATCTCACTTTCATTTAATTAAGCTTTTATTTACTAAAATGCGTTTCAATACATACTGCAGTAGTGCACACGCAAAAAAATTAAATACCTACAATCTTACAATGTAGTCTATGTATGTAAGGTATGTAACGTATATGTAGACATTTACAACCACAACGTTAATATAATTTAAATTTTTAGAGCGGTTTATTAGTGCACATGCGCAAATGCACTGGAATTTTTTATACCACAAATCGAACACGACCTAGATAGTGCAGTGTGACGATCCGAAAATCCGAATGCCGATGCCTTGTTGGCTGACATCATAGCGCCGGTAATAAACCACTGAAATCCAAAAACAAAAAAGAGTTCTAAAATATAATGAACTAGAGGTGTGCTTAATAGCTCTTTTTATTGAGCAGTGATCACTGAGAACAGTTTAGCCAAAGAACAGTTTGTAGTAGCAGTGATCACAGCAGTGATATAATCACAGTTTGTTTGTTGATTTTTCTGTTACATATATATGTATATGTATAACTATTTCTTTGTTGAAACCTTGAAACTAAAATGAACCAAATTCCACTACTTTCACTTGTTTCTTTTATCTCCTTTTGAAAAATATTTAAAAACAGAGACTTATTTCTTGGATTCTAAGAATTGAATGAATAAAGCCCTATTGTGCTATAATTCAAATCGGTCGGACACACAGAATTATAAAAAATTACCACATCACTGGTCGGACATAAGATGGGTAGTATATATAACAGTATTCTCAATAGTAGCCATCAGCAGGAGGTCTAACACTTGCAAAAGTTGTAAATGTTTAAGAATGAATATTTGAAAAAAAACTGTTGGAACAGTTTAAAATAACAGTCTAAAAGAGCAGTTAAGAGAACAGTTACGCTAAAGAACAGAGCAGTATGTTCTCTGCTCAGTGCAAATCACAGTGTTCTTGGTAGCAGCGATCGGAAGAGCAGTCACAACTATATAATGAACAGTACCGGCACCTATACCTATAATATCAATGAATTGCTGAAAGAAAAAAAATGGCGGATGTGTGAACTTTTGATTACGATTTTTGTCTTATTTTTCGCTCTTTAAAGTAAAATAAAAAAAATAAAAAATATTGAAAGTGTATCGGACTTAGGTACAGGTGCCGGAGAATTGAATTATCTTTAAAAAAAAATTTTAAAAAATGATCCATCGAATAGTTTTTGAGTTATCGTGTCAACCAGTTCCAAGAATGTCATTCCGAGATATTATAAAATATATATAAAGAAACGTATTTTCAAAATTTTATATTTAATACTCATTACTGCGTAAACTACGTTTTTTTTTTTTTTTTTTTTTTATAGAAAACTGGATTCGGTTAATGTGCAAATATCTTTTTTTTAAATTATTTTCAGCAAAATCACTTTAGGAACATATTCTACACATAATTTGCTAGTAATTTCGGCAAAAAAATTGATTTTTTGATCAAATCTCAAGTAAACCTTCCCTTAAATTACCTTCGGCAAAATCACTTTGGGAACATATCGCGCGTTGACTGTCTCTACCTCGTATATCAAAAGCTACATATTTTAGGACACACAAAAAACATTAAATACTGTATTTACATATATACTTGTCTATATATATTTATATATATGAGTAGCCACCATCAAAGGGTGTAATTAGCATAAATCTTAAGCTCATAGTGATGAAAACACGGATTTAAAATATGTTTTTTTTTTGTGTCCAAAAATTGGGAGTTTTCAGATACGAGGTTGAGACAGAGTACGCGCGATATTCTACACATAATTAGCTACCAATTTCTGCAAAAAAAAAAATCGATTTTTTTTTAACGACGCTCAAGTAAACCTCCCCTTAAACAATTTCAAATTATAATTATATAATTAACAAACGAATAAGTATAAATATTCTAGACTTAATACACATATACAAATTAACATTTATTAAGGCCACTTCAACCGTCGTGGTTGGTAGGCTAGAAAGAATGACGTATGACGAATACTTGACTGAATGCTAAATGACGAAATAATGATTGCTCGCTTAGCTCGCTTGGAGTCATTTATTAGTCTGTCATAGCTTAAGGTGACTAGTCGTGCATCAGCTCTACAAGAGCAAACAAGCATTAAAGCCGGTCCAGACGCAACGTCATATCTGAACGACTTGTCTGAATCGACAAGTCGTTCAGATAAAACGTAGCATGTGGACCGCAAAACGTACGTCTTGCATGACGGAAATGAGGTTGTACGATAAGTCGAAAGTTTGAGCTGCGAGGCATCATTTTATGAAAATTGGTTCGACAAGTTGGTGCGTCTGGACAGACTTTCGTTTTATCGAAACGATTTGCAGTATTTTTATACATAATATCGTAGTATTCTATTGCTTCGTGTCCGTTAATTTAAAAATTTAAAATTTTACAAAATAAAAATTTATACATTTTTTGTATAAATTTTGTTTTTTATTTCATAATTTTCATTTTTTTTTTTATAATGTCTCATCTTCGTCAATGCTCCCGTCAATTTTTGTGTGAATTTATTGACCTTTATAGGAGTTTTCCTTACTTGTGACAAGTTAAAAGCCCAGAGTACAGTGACCGAAATAAAGTCACAAACATACGAAGCCCTTATTGAAAAATACAGAGCCATTGACGAAACGGATAACAAGGAGACAGTAAAAAAGAATTAATTCTTTACGAGTCGTTTACAAAAAAGAACGGGCTAAAATATTTAAATCTACTAAAAGAGTTTAATAAATGGCTGTAACTTTCAGTGTCCATCCTTAGGTGTCCATCCCTAGACCATCTTAATCTTCTATTTTTAGTCGAATTTTTCCTTGAAAAAATTAGACTTATACAGTCTATACGACAAGAACGGCGAGAGGCGAGAGTAGGGGCGCTATCCGTTTTCGGACCCGTAGAACACGAATATGTAGAAAAAAAGGTCTGATATATATATATATATATATATATATATATATATATATATATATATATATATATATATATATATATATATATATATTTTCCCGCTACCTTTTAATATGTGAAGGGCCGTCTATGGAAGTTAAGAGCTCAAATTTGGTAAATGGGGCTCATTCCGATCCACAACAATACTATCAAAGTGGGGTCAAATTTTGGGCAAATTTTTGATCCGACCCCACCTTTAAGAGGGTGGTGGGGGGCGGTAAGACAATAAACTTTTCCAAACCGGTTGGAAATAATGTTTCGGTCAATTATCTACAACATATCCAAAATTCAGCTTCCTAGGATGACATGGAGGGAGTAGAGGGGGGAAAAAGGATTTTGGCTGGATCTAACACGCCTACAGCCCCCCAGAATTAACGTAGAGTGTTGAAATTTGGTGTGTTGATAAAGTTCGTTCCTAGGTTGTGCTTTTGGAGGTTTTAATATTTTACCCCCACCCCCCTCATTTTTAAGCTACAATTTCATGTTTTTTCGACGTTTTCGAAGTTTGTACCACTCGCACAGGTTAGGTCACCCAAATAAACCTAGAGGGCTGAAATTTTGTATTCGGATTGAGATAGTATCAAAGGGGTGCCTTTTGGGGGTCTCGATTTTTAACCCCTACCCCCACCATTTTTATACCCAAAAGAACATGATTTTTCTTGTTTTTTAAGTTTCGTTAGGGTCAAAATCTCCCCAAATAAACCCTCCCCTAGAGGGCTGAAATTTTGTGTACAAGTTAAGCTAATAGCCAGACACTGTTTTTTGGAGGTTTCAACTTTTAACCCTTACCCCCACGATTTTTACGCCAATATTTCCTTAATTTTTTTGCTTGTTTTCTAACACGTCTAGAGACTCTCTATGGAAACCTAGATGGCTGAAATTTTGTACGTGTATTCAGTTAGTATCCAGCTAGTACCTTTTAGGGAGTCCACATTACTTCCCCCCCCCACTTCTCCCATTTTTACATCGGAATTGAATGCTATTGTTAAATGTGTCTTAAATGCATTATTTTTATTCTAAATACAAGTAGGCGAATAGTAATTTTAAAAAATTTAAAAAAAAGAACTTACTTTTATAACAAATGAAATACATACATATTAAGTAATTTAAAAATGTTATTAAAGTCACTGTTTATTTATAAATTAAGAATTTTGGATTTTTATTATTTATAAAATAGAAATTTTGGATTTTTTTGGAAAGAAAAAATATCTTCATAAAGGCCTTCCAGTTTACTATTTAAGTTCCTTTTTTAATATTTAAAAATAAAACACAAAGGCAATTAGCGGATAAGCATGGGTAGGAATGCCCTCGTACGAATTGTGTTGGCTTTTTCCCTGCTAACTGCTATCGGCACAAAATTGAAATTTACTGAGATTCAGCCCTTAAAAACTTAAAACCTTTTTTTAAAGCCCCGATCAACCGGACACTCATCATCAGTTTTGAAACCACCAAAATGACAAATCGCTTGTGGACTTTCAATTACATTTCGCTTGTAGACATTCAATACCAAAGATAAAATGAAAAATTCGACTTTCGTGATGGGGCTCCGCTGCTCACGGCGTTTTTTCTGTTATCTTTTATTAAAATGCGAACACCATAGAGTGCCCAAAGAAGTGTTTCCTCCATGAGAAACGTTGTGAAACTGAAATTTGAACGATAAGTTGGAGACGTGTGGACACACTAATTTTTGTACGTTTTATCGAACGACTTGCATGAACGTTTTATCGTTCAGATAAGACGTTGCGTCTGGACCGGGCCTTTAGGTCGAGGCGTGTTCTATGGTCGTGGCTATTGATTGTTAGGTCGTAGCTACATCATTGTTACCAAATACATACATACAGTAGTTCTACAGTACATATATATATATATATATATATATATATATATATATATATATATATATATATATATATATATATATATATGTTGCAGCTATATTGTCAAAACCGTTTTATTATAATAACTCTAGTCAAATTATAAAAAAACCAAATATTGTCAACTAATGTTGTCTCTTACAATATACCTAGTAAATTTTAGTGTTATTATAATTTCGCTAGACTCATTTAGAGAAATTGTGAAGTGTAATACTTTTTGACAATATAAACTAAATTAGCTTACAGGAAACTATGTATTGTAAAAGTAATATAAAAATTAAAAGTAAAAATATAAAAAAACAAAATATTGTCAACTGATGTTGTCCCTTACAATACACCTAGTAAATTTCAGTGCTATTATAATTTCGCTAGATTTATTTAGAAAAATTGTGAAGTAAATAACAAATTAATTGGTATCAAAACAACTAAACCGATCTTATTATTGGAGTTAACACAGAAATCTGGATAAAGTTTCGGTCTAGTCAGGATCATCAGCCGCATCAGTGTTCGCATTGATTTTAAAACTATAAATTAATTTTACTGTATAATAACCAAAACACGTATTAAATATCTCTTGTCCAAAACTACTACTTCATTTTATTTTTTTCAAAACGAAATTATGTTCTTCAGTTAGGATTTTGTTTAACTATAGTGCAAATGCGGGCACTGGTACGGTTGGAAGTTTTAGTTGGATCAAGGTTTAGTTTTGTAATTTTTAAACAATTTTTAAATACGAAAACATGGCAATAAAAACATAATAAAGACAAGTAATTTTTAAAAGATTTATTTTTGATAATTTTTACCTCTCTTGGTCATAAAAAAATTTTTAACAAAAAATACTTAAAAAATGATGAATCTAAAAAATAACATACTTTAAAAAAACATCTGTTATAATATCAATGCTAATAATAATATTTAAGTAGGTATAAAATTGTTTTTGTAAAATTTAATTTAAAAAAAAAAATTACTTATTTTTACAATTGAATGAATTATGGCACTTAGAATTACACAGTACATTAGCTTTTTTGCAAGCGCATTTATTTGTTTTACATTGAACTTTCGACAACCTACAACTGCACTGTTTAAATCCTTGACCACCAAATACTGACGATTTTGACGCTATACATCTTAGTGGCAAAGTTACGTCAGGAATTTCCTCAATGAATTTTGCTCCTTGTGAGGGTTGAATGGCATTTCTTGGTAGCCAGTCCTTAATAACTCCAACTGGGGTACCTATTCGGTAGAGTTCATTTTGTTTTTCTATAACTCTACCCACGACGTTCTTGCTGTCCATAGGTCCACGGTCAACTTTGGGCACTTCAACTAATACTGTTGAATCCACGTCAATTTCTTTGAATTTCTTCGCCGCAGTAACTGTCATCTTTTCGGCTGCCCGTTTCAAATTCTCGTGGGATTTTAGTCGTTCGATTCTAATAGAGTTTTCACGCACACAAAAATTACATAGTATCTGTGAGCTGTTACCTTCATCTCCACTTGATACACCACATGCAGAATCAATTATTTTATTACATTCATTATATGTAACATTTAATTGTTCAGGAACGTTAGTAGGTAAATCAAGATTTATATCTTCTAGTATATTGTTGGACGTATTCGAACCTGTAATCAAAAATAAAATGTTATTATATAATAATTTTAAATTGTTGATCTCATATTTGACAGAATTTAAAAAAAATCTTACCGCTGTTGGAATTTCCACTGTCATGCTTCGTCTGGATTTCAACTTCATCATTATTTAGTCGGAACATATTTTCTAGGTCTTCTTCATTATTTAAATTGGAGATTATATTATCAGACAAATTACTGGACGATAAACCTGCCATTGGATTTTGGCCAAACAGAGCTTTATAGGGAGTCCTTCCTATTGTACGGTGAAATGATGAATTTTTTTGAAATTGTACAAAATAACAACCAATAGACCAATTTATGGAATTATTATCCTTCATCCAAGCACGCAAAATGTTTTCAACATCTTGATTGCAACGCTCCACGCTTCCTTGGCTTTGTGGATGCCGCGGCCGTCCATTAACGATTTTGCAGCTAGGCCACAAGCTCATTAGCTCCTTAATTATAGCTGCGGTGAATTCACGTCCATTGTCGCTTTGTAAAATATGAGGGCAGCCCACTTCTAAAAAAATTTTGAGCAATTCTACCGCCACGTCTGAAGCTCGTTTGGACTTTAATGGCCTCAAGAAACAAAATTTTGTCAAATGATCTTGATAATTTAACAGCCACTTAAAGTCACCATCAGGCGCTGATTGAAGATCTATAAGGTCAACTTGTCCTCTTTTATTAAAATTATTTGTTATTAAAGGACGCACAACAATTCCTGATTTAGGGAAACTCTTTTTATTTAGACAAGTCTTACATAAATTGATAAAAATTTGAATTGCAAAAATTGGGACTAGGTAGTCATTTTTTAAAAAATGTTTAATTTTATCTCGACCGCCGTGTCCTGTAGATATATGTGCTTTTAGAATAAGATCATAATAATCCTCACTGGAGACGATTTTTCTAATAGGTGAGGAGCAAGTCTGTCGCTTCATTACTAATATTTTTTCTTTGCCAACTTCCTGAACATCATATTTTTTGGCATGATGATATTGCCGGTTTGATATTGGTTGACATTGTAACTTCGCCGACTTAAATTCTTCTACCAAATTTATGACTGTTTTTATCCTTTCCGATGACCATTCAGGTTTTCTAGTATTATTAGATTGATTTTTATAATATTTTTGTAATTCTGTATAAAATTCGTTTTTTACTACAATTTCACTAGTGATTTCACTCGATGTTGATGGATTTACGCTTGCTATGGGAAGATTTGGAACCTCTGATTCAACATTATACCTTACTTTATTCATTGTCAACAATATAACTCAACACAACAAACAAACGCACAAACAAAAAACAAACACAACAAACATAAAATAAGAGTGCATCCGTTGGTGTCCAAAACTTATTTATAAAATAGTGAAGTTATAAAAGTTCTATTTAAGAGGATTCATTTCCTATTCGTTGATTTAGAATTGTTTCTTGACACTAGTTAAAAGAAGGTACATATGGACACATTTATTTTGTCCCTTATTGTTAAACGGCAAGGTTGAAGGTGGTAAATGAGGTCAGAGGAGGTCAAGAAAGGACAAATTATTGTTAAAAATTTTTTTTTTTAAATTACTTGCCTGTATTCTGTTTTTATTACTTCTAAATCCTACATAAATCTTCATGTGTCTAAAAAATACAAAATTAAGCTCTTTCATTTTTCAGAAAATAAAGGACGAACCAGGCCAATACGGGCGTTCGGATTATTATACACAAAAGTTATATTGTATACTTAACCTGTATTCAAGCTTAAATAGCTAGTAATTTCTGAACAATTAAAATTAAATAGATCTAGGTCAGTTTGTCACGTTTTTCTCTTATGTCAAGTATATAATAATTTCTTTATGGTTTTATAACTTTTGCGTGCAATGATCTGAACACCCTCACCGGTCTAGTCGATCTTTAAATATAAATTTTGAACATATGGTATGGTGGCAGTTCAACATAATGGATGAAGAATACTTACTCTTTTTTAAATACATAGTTTTATGATTTTTTAAGTAAATGCTATTGTTCGATTTTTTTCTCAATCCGTATGCTATAAATCAGATATTTTTGTGAGATTTTAAAAGAAAATCCTGATGTCCTTTACAGTACAAGAATTTTAATTTGTATATCATGAGAAGACTCATCAGGGATATGAATTAGATTATATTAGTATCTGAACTTTGAACCCTAGACTACCTCTTAATGAAAATTTTACTAGAGCTAATAATAAAAAGCTCGAGATAAAAAATATTCTAAATTGAAATCTTATTATGTGTCCGGTTTTTCCTTTAGAAAACCAGGATAAAACTATTGTACATATTAATTCACAATAAAGTGATTCAACCGCTTTGATATAATTACGATAAATTCCATGTTCCTACAGAACGATATCTCGAAAAAAACAGAGCAGTAATTTAATATTATTTCTAAATTCTTTAGTCAATAAACCATTTAAAGAAGATCAACATTAATAATTTGTCAAATAGAAGCTCATTTCCCACGGGAACCTTCAATCTGTATAAAGATCATACCATATGTTTATTATTTTAAGGTATATGACAATACTAAATTTGATTAAAATTGTTTCAGTATTTTTGATATTATTTTCTATCGTAATAGTAGGCGATAGGAACTTTTAAACGGGATACAGATTATTCCATTAGTTATTAAAAAGCATATCATATAAATACGTATCTAAATCAAATTTAATTGAAATTCGTTCAATAATTTTGAGGTGACTTCTGTTTCCCACTGGAAATCTTAACTGGGATAAAAATGTTTCTATCAGTTATTCCAAAGTGTATAAGTTTATATACGAAATCAGAATGAAATCGCTTCAGTAATTTTAACTTGACTGAATAATTTATTTTGTATCCCTCAGGAGCCTTTAATCGGGATAAAAATTCCCTTTCTGTTATTCCAAAGTATAAAAGTTTCCTTACTAAATTTAATTGAAATTAGTTTTATAGTTTTACTCTAATTAGTTTCGTATTAATATCCCACAGGAACCTTCACCCAACATATAAATTATCCTATCAGTTATTTTAAGCCATAAAACCTTTCTACTAAATTTTGTTGAGATCGGTTTAGTTGTTTTGATACCAATTAATTTGTTATTTACTTCACAATTTCTCTAAATAAATCTAGCGAAATTATAATAGCACTGAAATTTACTAGGTGTATTGTAAAGGACAGCATCAGTTGACAATATTTTGTTTTTTTATATTTTTACTTTTAATTTTTATATTACTTTTACAATACATATTTTCCTGTAAGCTAATTTAGTTTATATTGTCAAAAAGTATTACACTTCACAATTTCTCTAAATGAGTCTAGCGAAATTATAATAACACTAAAATTTACTAGGTATATTGTAAGAGACAACATTAGTTGACAATATTTGGTTTTTTTATAATTTGACTAGAGTTATTATAATAAAACGGTTTTGACAATATAGCTGCAACATATATATATATATATATATATATATATATATATATATATATATATATATATATATATATATATATATATATATATATATATATATATGTGCCCTATGTGCCCGCAACACATACATAACAGCAATCATGTATCTAAATATGTATATAACCATAGAACGTCGGGAGTCTCTCTGTGACCTAATCATGACGTAACAGCCGTCTGCTACATCATAGCTAGCATGACGGTAACAGCCGTCATGCTAGTTATGATGTAGCAGATTGATATCTTTATATCTGTGGTGACAACGCACATAAGTAATCTATAGTTGCAATCGAAAAATCTAGAAAAATACATATCGTATTCATTAACCATGCGTAAAGGGCCCCACACACGTCGTTCAAAACTGCCGTCTAAAACTGTTGTTGTACTTCACCACACACGACGTTTTTTTCCAACAGTTTTACCCGTCAAAGTAATAAAACTGTTGAAAAGATATATAAAGCAGACATAGTAGCACATAAGATTTAGTTATACAATTATATTTTATCGATCAATATGTGAAATATTGTGAAAATAAGAAAAAAAGAAGTTGGATCAAAGAATGGCTCTTAAAACGTCAACAAATTTCACATATTAATTTATTAAATGAATTGAAATTTTATCGTGAAGATTGGAAAAATTATTTGCGGATGGACGAAGAAACATATTCCGAGTTATTAGCGCTGGTTACACCAAACATTATAAAAAAAGACACAAGTATGCGGAAAAGCATAAGTCCGCATGAACGTTTAACATCAACGTTAAGGTTTTTGGCAACGGGAAGGAGTTATGAAGATTTAAAATTTTCGGTGGCTATATCACCTCAGGCTCTTGGAAAAATTATTCCCGAAACCTGCAGTGCCTTATATTCAGTGTTAAAAAAGGATTATTTGAAGGTAAGAAATAATATACTATATAAAATTTATTTAAAATGAAATTTAATGGACAAATTAGAATATAAATAATTTTAAATTTTGTTTACTATTGATTCTATTCTATTATATATAATTATTTACACACTTCATTTTTTTTTGGGTAAGGAATACAAAATTGAATAAAATAAAAAAGAGAATATGGCTTTTTTAAACAATTTTTTGAAGTTCAGCCACAAAATTGTTTATTAATAATTTATAATTTATATACTTACTGCCAATAATAATTAGCAATAATTTATAACAACTAAGGTGAATCGATCAATTGAAAATTTCCAAGTTTAGAATTTGAGATTTTAGTATATTATAGAGAGAGATATGAGCCGTTGATTTTGAAAGTGGGGCAAGTCCATATTTTGCTATTGCGAGATATTTAAGGGTTTGCGTTTCAATAAATTTAAAAATATTGGTAAGTGTTAATAAACATACTTTTTGTATTTTGTGGTCTTAGATAATGCAAGTTTATGATCCAATAGTGTTTATAATGCTGGCTAAAAAATAGCAGGTTTTATTATAACTAAATGGACTTGCCCCACTTTAAAAATTAATGAATTATTGTAATTGTTAAAGGATAATATTTGAGTTTTATCATTTAAAAATAAAAACTTTTCATACGGCAGTTCAACTTTAGAAGCACGTACTATGACATTATTACCCCCTGCCAGTGCCTTAGCAGTAGAAATGAGTGTTTGAAAATAAGTATTTACTTTAAAAAGGCGACTCACCCCCTTTGCAGAGTTGCTTAAAATTAATTTTGAAAATTTATTCTAATTGTTTTAAACTATATAATTTGGAAATGCATAGAAACAAGCATTTCTAAATTACACTGTTGATGTTTATGCATATTGGATGTTTGAATTAGGCGCGTTAGGTATAACAACTATAAAGTAGTTGTTATACTTTATACGCTTGTAACATATTTTATGATTAAAGTTTCTATGTTTGATTTATTTAATATTTCCGAGAATTTTAATTTTATTTAAAATAGAAAAAGAAAGTGACTTTGAAAATCGATTTCTCTTTTCAGGTAACTAAAATTTTATTGTAATTCTCTATTAATTTGTTAATTTATATTGATTTGTTAAATAAAATCTCTTTTCAGAGCAAATTCGATTTTAGTCTACATTTATTGTGAGAAACCATCTTAAAACTATTTTCCTTGAAGAAGTTTTTAATTACTCAAATAGTACGATTATGTCGACACAGTCACCCCCGCAGTTAACTACCCCTCGATTTAATATTAGGAAATTGAGTAAAAACAGGTCGATTCGATTTTTTACGTACACTTGAAATTTGTAAATAAAACTTTATTATATTTTATTTTTTACCTCTTTTTTAAAAATTAACCCCTCAAATTTTAGCCCTAAACTACCCCTGTTGATGTAATGTAAACAAATTACATATCAATAGATAGCTTTATAAAAAAGAGCAATCTCGCCAATTTATTTAAGAAATGCTTGTTTCTATTTCTTACCGTTTTCGAGATATTTGAAAAATTAAATTTTCACCCCAATTTTTGAAGGACGATTTCACCCCTTCAAACCGCTTTTCCGCAGATAAAAAAAACAAGTGTTACTTATTTTTTAGTGTTCTACAACATATCTAAGTTTCATCAAAATCAATAGGTCCAGTCTCGGAAATTTTACTTGTAAGATGGACTTGCACCACTATCAAAATAAACATATTTACAATACTGTTAAGAGCTAAAACTTCAATCTTTCAAATATTAGGCTTCTGAATTTTTTTGACTATAAATTGTTGATAGATGGAAAGATCGTACTAAGTCTTATCTATAACTACCATTATCTCCATTTTTTTCAAAAATGGACTTGCCCCACTTTCATAATAAACGGCTCATATGATGCATTCACTGACACTATTTTGAATAATTTCTGACGTGTAGTTTAGAAGAAATAAATTTTCAAAGTTAGAATTTTTAACGTCCGAGTAAATGCCAAAGAATGATTAGAGGAGAATGGGTGGTATATATTTAAGTAAGTTGTGTCATTAAAAACCAACTTTAAGATTTAAAAAACTGAAAATTATTTTCTTTTATGTTTTTGAGTCATTAAAAAACTATTTTGTTTAATATTGACCGTTTAGTTATTGTAAAAAATAGAAAAAAAACTGTAAAAATGCCATTTTATACTAATACACCCATAATATATTGGTGTACGTCTTAGTTATTATGTGAGCGTACACGTCAACTACCAGAATCAAGTTCATTACTTTTAAAACTATTAAAATTAGAAGATTGGAAAATAATCAAATATTAATACTGTTACAAGTATTATAAAATTCAACTTATTTTTCTACACATAAATTATATTTATTTATAAAGAAAAAAATCGACTTAGTGATTCATTTGTCAGTACTAATCGATTCACCTTAACACTTTTACATTTGTCTTTTTTGATTTTTTTTTTTTTAAATTAATTTTTAGGGGTTGTATTTTTTTAATATAGGGTAGGGCGGGGTAAAAAAATCAAATCTTTTAATTTTTCATGTAGAAAATATTTTTAGAGAAAAAAATACTGTATGATGTTAAATTGTTTGTATTTTGAGATTTTGCATGTTTTTTCACTGAAGCTAATGACATAAATATATAAAAAAATAAAAACCTTGTCTTTTCTTTACCCGCCAAATGGCGTAAAAAAAGACAGACCTCTAACTAATAGGATACTGCAAGTACATGATTGGAAGGGTAAAAAATAGACAGCTTGAGTAATTAGCAGTACAACACTTTTTATTTCACAACTTTATCTCCACTACAAATTTTTTTATAGATATATTTTAAATTTTACGTATTTTACCAAAAACTTTAGCTAAGATTAAGCAGTAATAAAAGTCAGAAAAAGTTAACTGATGCAAAAGCTTGACTCATAGGAAATTTCTTTGCACTTTAAATATTAAAATAGTTTTTATTTCACAAAGGTACAACTAATCAAAAAAAATTATTGTAGCTATCATTAAAAAACCAAACATGTTAATTTGAGGCTGTTTTTTTTTTTACACTACTTTACATAAAGTAAAAAAATAAATCAAAATAATCTATGAATGAGTTAAAAATACTAAATGTGTGCAGTAAAGCATAGTTATACATTATAAAAACAAATAAATTTTCATGGGTCAAAAATACAAATTTTCGAATAAGCTGAAATTGATATCCATGAAAACCGTCTCCTCACTAACAAAAAAATTGTTTTATTGAAGAATCAGTATTTTTTTAATCCATAAAATATACATAAACATGCCATTATATAGTTTTAAAATGAAAATCCTTGTCAATAATTTTTAATTTTCCTAAATGTTAACCCCTTGTTTTTTTTGTTTTTTTTTTTACTCAATTTTTTTCTTTTTTTTAACATATAAAAAAAATTACAAGCAGTAGGACCATTTAAATAAAACTTTGTTCTTTACATTACTAAAGCATGTAGAATAACAAGAAAAAAATACAGCCCTCTATCTTATTAGATTTTTTATTTACTGAAAAAGTTTACCGGCGCGGAATGAAAGTTTTTCTCTCATGAATAGTAGGGGTTTGGGAGAAAATTTTTTATGTTATAAAACTCTCTCCAAAAAATAATTTTTTGGCCCAGATAGCTTAAAATACTAATGTATTTTGTTGTGATAATTTTTTATTTTTTGAATTTATCACTGTTGAATTTAATATATATTTTTTTTACCCCCCTCGAGCAGTCTTTTTTTACCCTGCACTACCCTAAATACTAACAATTTTGTAATTAAATTTAAATAAACTACTTTCAAATGTTCAGTGCGAATTAGGCGTAAAATTATTGAAAAAATTCGATATATTTGTATTTCCTAAAGATGTTCCCGGTTGATTGAAATCAATTTCTGATGGTCGTGTGATCAATTGTATGTTTGGGACTGCGGTCCCATCAAATATATTAAATTTTGAATTTTTCGTAATATTTCCTATTGCTGCTTCAAGGAGAATATCTTGAATAAATTTTTCTGTTATTAATGATATCGTTTCAGGTAGGTCTCTTAGCTTGTTGGCTATATTTTTACCAGCGATATCAAATTTATCTTCCTTATTGTCCAGTCGTCTGCTTACTTTTTCCAAAATTTCATCAGCCTGTGTTTTTCGGCGTTTTCTTTTTGGCGTTGGTGTAGTTTCTTCTTGACTGGGAGTTATTAGATCCATTGGTGAATTTGAAATATTAAATCCAGAGATCTCCACATCATTATTTTGGATCGGTTGGGTAGATTGTTCATCTTCCTGCGAATTTGTCTAAAAAATAAAATAATATTTTTCTTTTAATAAATAAATGTAAATTTCCTCTAATACCTATATATATATATATATATATATATATATATATATATATATATATATATATATATATATATATATATAATTTCAGTTCCCTACTACGGAGCAAGAGTGGCATGAAATAGCCAGGAATTTTAATGAAAAATGGAATTTTCCAAATTGTCTTGGAGCCGTGGATGGAAAACATGTGCGGATAGTTCCACTCCCAGGAAGCGGATCATACTGTTGGAACTACAAGGGTAGCAACAGCATGATTCTATTAGCAATTGCCAATGCCAATTATGAACTGATAATACAGTCTTTTTTCAAAAACTCAAAAATAATACGTTAAATTTACCAGCAGCTTCTGAACAGCAACTTCCATTTGTTTTTGTTGGGGACGACGCATTTTTGTTAAGGCATGATTTTTTAAAACCGTTTCCTCAAAAGGAACTAAACCAAGAAAAAAGGAATTTTTAATTACCGTCTATCAAGGGCTCGACGTGTGATTGAAAATGTTTTCGACATAATTGCGACGCGGTTTCAGATTTTTCACACGGCAATAAATTTACAATTAGATAACATTGAGAAAGTGGTAATGGCTTGTTGTGTGTTACATAATTATCTAATAAGAAAAAAAAGGGTTATATACACTGGTTTCTCGTTATAAGCAACATCAAAATTGAAATAGAATCATATGCCTTACTCTTATTATGGATATGCGAATTTTATTATCTAAGAAATCAGTGTACTAGATAATTATTTGTATAATGAAGATCATACAACGGATGAAGTGAATGTAGGTTTACATACGACAGAAAATGCCTTTTTAAATGTCCAAAGTGGACACAATAGACACGCGGCAGATGCGGCCAAAAAAGTGCGTGATACTTACATGACATATTTTAATACCACAGGATCAGTGCCATGGCAAGATAAATTTATTTAGTTAAGTATTTAATTATGTGATTTTTAGTTGACGATTTTATAGTTTTAGTATTTAAGCATTTTATACGTCTTTGTTAACTCGATTTTATAGTCTCTGTTAACTCGAGTATTTTTGGATAATTCGAATTAGCTTATAGAAATATGGACAGTTGTTTTAAAATAAGTGTTAACCAAAACTCATGCAGGGAAACAAAGATTAAGTTCAGTAATTGACAATTTAAATAATTAGAAAAATATATTTTTTTAAATATTTTTCTTAGATTAATTTTTTTTTTTTTGGGGGGGGGGGGGTAACTATGAATATAATTTTCGTGTTGATATTCTGAGCAGTCGATATTCTATTTCCTTCTCAGTACCTTATTCTGTTGCTGCGCACATCCAAGACGGAAAAATCGAATTTTCGTCAACATAAGAATTAGGTAATTATGCAACCAGAAAATTTTATACCAGTTTTTTATATTTGGGCATAATTTCCATTAAGTGGGTATTTAAAAAATAAGGAAGCAATATCCAATCCATTGCGGTAATTAAAACGGACGAAACTGATATCGCCCATAATTTTATTTTAATTTTAACTTTTTGTAATTTGTATTATTATATTATTTGTATTTTTGTATTTGTATACCCATTATTTTGTATTAAGTTTAGTCATAATTTTTTTAAAAAATTTGTCAATTAAAGTATAATAATTTTTTTGTTATGTTTTATGTCTATATGCATTATACATATAAATAAATAAATTTTTACAAAAAAAATTGATTCAAGTTTTTATAAAGTAAAAGTAAGTTTTCCCGTAAACACTAAGAAGAAAGATGTAAGTACCTACATAAAAATTACAATTACAGCTAAACTCTTTTTTATGCGATCCTCTTTTGTGCGATTTTTTATGCGATATTTTTATGCGGTTTTTAAAAAAATAGGCCTTAAAATGCATAATATAAATGAAAATCACGAGACAGTAAGAAACTTAAGCATTTACTATAATAACTTTCTTTTATAAAAATACTTTTTAACGGCTTTTAAGCATTTAATCAATACACTGCATAAGAACATAAGTTATGGCATTATTTAATTATGTTTACAGATGTATTTTTCAAAATTTTCATAATATTATAAAATTGAAATAAAATGTTTCTACGTGTAAATTAATGCTTTATCTTGTTTAGAGAAGCAACTTCTAAGGAAATTTCTAAGTTTTGAGCGTTTTGAGTTATGTTTTTTTGTGCAATCTGGATCGGATTATACTTTTTATAGCTATTTATGATATTTTTGAATATATTTTTTTGTGCGATTTTTTTATGCGATCACTATCCACCGCACAATAAAAGGATCAACTTGTACACGACGATATTATTTAATAGTAATGTTTTGAATTACAAAGTTTAAACCTACTGGATTTAATCTATTTAAAAAAATATATCAGTAATTAACACGTCAATTAGAAGACAAAATACATAAATAAATAAATAAGTAATAATAAAAATAAGTAAATGTTTTATTAAATTTTTTTGCCACTTACTATTTCAAACAACGGTGAACTATTTTTCTCCTCAATATTAGAAATACTTTCTCTTGGGATCTCTTGGTCGCCCAGAAAAACCAAATAGTCAAAATACCAAAGTTTCGGTTTATAAATGTCGTCTGCTCCAGCACTTGATTTCGTTGATGCGACCACCTTTTTAATTTCCTTCCGATAAGCGCCACGTAAGGAATCAATTTTCTTTTTTACAGAGTTTATTGTTGCTTCTGGCTCTATTTCTTTGAGTTTGATTAACAAATCCTCGTAAGCCTTATTTTTTTTTATACGATCGGCGTACTCATTTGATTTAATTTTCCATAAACAGGGATACTTTCGATATGTTTCAATAAATTCAATAACAAACTGTCGACTACACTGTCGTAAATCAGACATTTTTTTTTCTGTTAAAATTTTAGTAACACGTAATTAAAATATAAGTTATTTAAACAAATAAACACCTATTTTACATTGTAACTTTTAGAAATTACTAACTCTGAAGATATGTACCTATTCACTAAATGCAATACGATAATTTATTCATAATTTTTCAAATTTCATAGATCGATAAATTCTATTATGGAAACTGACGGATTGATGGGGGAATTACACTAAATAATTTTTCCCATGTTGTCCAAACATTTAATTAATATAAGGTAAAGTCGTAATATTTAGGTATTAGCAGTCAATTAAAAAAATTTAAAAATATGTATTAAAGAAGCGACAATGTAACATTTTATTTATTTTTATTTATTTTCTACGTAAAAAATACGATTAAAACATTCCAGTCTGTTTTTCTAAAGGTATTTCAAGAAATTTTTGTGTGTCAGTCTTTAGAACCGTAAAACCTAGAAATTGTCACTAAATTCCTTGTTTTTATTTTGTTTCTATTTTTAATTACTTTTATGTAAGCGTATCACACAAACTTTTACTAATAAACTGTAAAAAGCATCAGAATTTTTTTTAGAATCTTTTTTTAGATTCTTTGACCAAATTTTTGCTCAATATCAAATCAAAAAGTTAAAATTTTTTCCAAGTTAATATTAGCAAAGGGTGTATTTATGCAACAAGAAATAAACTAGTGTGATGTAAAATATATTATTTAAAAATTATTTTATTTACACATAACAGCCTCCTCTTTTATCAAAAAATACCCGATAAAATTAGGGGTTGAGGGTGGGAGATAAAGCCCCAATGATTTTATAACTTTAATTTTGGCATCATAATAAAGACATTAAAGTGCCATTTACAAATATATATAGTTTCCCTACCAAAGCTCTTACCATTTCCAAGATATTTAAGAAAATTCAAAAAAAGTCAAATTTTTAAGGGTGAGTTTCACTCCCTTAAACCGCTTATGGGCCCGAACGAAATATAGCTTGTGATTAGTTTTAGTAAGATCTATAATCCACCAAAGTTTCAAAAATTTTTGAGAAATACAGTTGGATACCTTTCCTTGGAAGTTATCTTTATATAATTTCAATAAATTTCGACAAACCTACTTGTATAAACGGGTCATAATAAGTTAGATGATAACTGGAAAAACCAACATGTGTAACTCATCTGTACCGAGATATTGACGAATTAATTTGGACAAAAATGACAAAGGGATCCGACAGAATTTACATATAAGCAAAAATTGCAGCGGCTATTCAAAATTGAATTTGTTATTATTTATTACTTATATTTTAACTTTTATTGGGACAAATGAGAGCAATAAAATTGTTTGAAAATCCGACAAAGGCTATGAACGCCTGGTTATGAACGCCATAATTCCAATCTCAAATCATATGGAACAAAAGTATGTAAAGTATTAGTAAATTTTGTTTCATTTTTATAATACCTAATTTGAATATTTAAAGTTTAAGGGACTGAACAGACCGGTCCGACAGACTGCAGCACGACCGTAATTTATTATATATAGTAAAAAGATTTTGAAGTAAGAGACCTATCTTCGTTTGTGCAGGTGGAGTGGGTAAAATAAATCAACTCACTAGCCTATGGTTCATAAGACACATGTATTTGACAAATACCGACTTTACCTTCAAAATGACTTAGACTGACCCATTTTAAAATACGTTTCTGCGCATCGCTCAGTTCATTTTCTGCCGGGTATATTACACGACCATACATTAATTTTGATTGAATAATAAGAACAAGCGGCGAGCAGTTGATATTTGAAAAAAGACTAAATTCAATTTATCAGTACCAACTTAAGCTTATTATTAGTTAATTGCTTATGTACCCTAGCGCCACTGTTTCTAGAAACCCTATGAAAATTAAGGTGATGAATGTTATTACTAGACTCGTCCACAGATAAAGTCGTAGATAGGTTGGACTGGTGCGAATGTATTCGTTCAGTGTAACGGTCGCCCATCCCAGTCTGTCGTCAGACAAAATATCGAAAAATTAAACAATAAAACGTTGTATTGTGTAATGTACACAACACACTATTTACAATTATTAAAATCAAAAGTTCAAAACACATCTGTTATTACAAGCTACCTGCTTTTGGAAGGCATTTAACCGACAAATAAAAGGGACCAAATAAGCACTCTCTTTTTATTACCTTTGGTTATGTTTATCTATTTTACAATCTTGTATAGGTACAGATTACCGTCATCCTATTGTCAGTCACATTATTATTACCAAAGCCTATATCACAATTTAAAATTTTTTGGAATTCCTAACTAAGCGGTTTTCTATAGATCTTTTATTGACCTTTTATGATCATTTTCTCATCTTTTTAAATGATCTAATCAGTCATTGGAAATTTTACATTTATTTGAGCTGCTAAGATGGCGGAGCTCAATTTTCTACACATTTTTTACCTATTTTACATATTTCGGGGATCTTTTTAAATTTTTAAGTACAAAGAGGGGTCCCGTTTGCAGTTTTTAACCCTGTTTACGCAATATTGAGCTTCAAGTAAGATTATTTTTGGCTTCCTCTTGTAATTTTCAAACTGTAGATCCAAAAAATCTGAAAAAAATTACTGACTGAGACTTGCTAAAAACGTCCAACTAAATTATTTGTAGTATTATCCAAATTATCACTAGTATTTACCTAGAGCATGGACATCTATTGATTTGTTCTTAATTTAACTACATCGTCTACAATAATTTGTTAGAACATATCATTGGAAAAAAATTTAATACTATGCTTTTATATACACACACGTTCATATCTTCTTTCAGATCGTCTTAACTAGGGTTACCATTAGAAAATTTATCAAACCCGGACAATGAGCCCCGAAAACCCGGATTTCAAAGCTCAAAACCCGGACATCTTTTCAAATACAGTATTTTGTTTCTAAAACAAAACAAAAAAAGTTTTTAATTTTGTTTAGAATGAATTTCCACAAAGTAACGCAACTCTTATTGTTGAACACAATTAAAGTCAAATAGATACATAATGGATATTATGTCAAATATACAATATAATTACTTTATTGATGTTCCGATCTGACCGTACCGGTCTGTCCTCACACTAGATGATTTTACTCAATTTGCACATATCTTTTACAGGTGATGTTTATTGCTGGTTTTCCAATTTTTAATGGATTTTATTATCCTATTGTACCTTTAACAAGGAACTTCTTTTTGTTGAATACAATATTCGTATATAAAAATTTTACAATTTCCAATTTCATAATTTTTTGAAATAATAAAATATAAAATCATTTCAATTATGTATAAAATATTTTTTCATTCGTTTTTTTCCATTAGTTTTGGTAACTAAAACCCAGACTGCATCGAAAACCTCGCCCGGACGTTCCCCGGACGCTCTCAAAAAGAGGACAAATCCGGGGAAACCCGGACGGATGGCAACTCTATCTTAACCCTGTACGGATATAGGACCGTGGAGAGAAATGGCAGACCCCAAGAATAAAGCACATCTTTTAATAATTTATCGCCGAAAAAATGAGTTAGTCGATTTTGATTAGTTAAGGGTGACGTTTTCAAAAAATTGGAATTTTTTGCATGTTCCGATAGTCTATATCTTTAAAAATGACATACTAAAATTTCAAGTGCATATCTTAAATAGTTTTTGAGTTACAGACATCCGAAGAGTGGATTCTGATTTTCATTGTTAACTTTGAGGTATTGAGAAATGTATGAAGGTTGATAGTTCGGGAGTTTCTGGACGTGGCTGCCAATCACATGTTGTGGAGAAGCTAGACCCTGGCACATTTAAACGACTCATCTAGTTTTACTATGACCGTTATAGTGAGTACATCGTAAATAATTTTAGTAAAAATTCTCAGTGATTAAAACTAAAAGGTAAAATTACGAAAAACAACATTTTTCAAATTTGCTGCAGTTATAACTCGAAGACAAATCATACGATCGATTTGATTCTTATTGCAGCTTCTTTTATATATATTTCTTCGTATTATGAACCTCCAGTTTTCCGATCGAATAAAAACTGTAATTTTCGCAAGCCAAAAACCATCAAATTTTCGCGAAACTTTTTTAAAAATTCCGCCATTTTGTTAAATTTCAACTTTTTTTTTTCGATTGAGGTTCACGGCACGGATCACACCTTCTAGTTTAATAGGCTTTTTGGTTTTTTTGATTTCAGGCAGTGTGAAGGCCGCTATCACTGCAGCAGTGGGGTAACTTTTTTTTGAAGCCTTGGGAGATCTCGAATAATTCACTGAATTGTCATTTTTTTGGTCCAAAAATTTTATCATGAATTTACTATATATCAACGAATATATCCTGCAAATATTAAAACATTCCATATATGTAGTAGTTTTCTTTAAAAAAATTCCCAAAAATCACCTTTTTTCAGGCGGTTACACTAGTGGTCCCCCAATAGCTTAGATATTTAGCTTAGATTCTAAAAGTTACACCAGATTTTAACCTGGTGTAACTTTTAGAAAATCTTTGCAAATGTGACTTAATTTGACGACGTAATTTTAAATAATAATCAAAATTAAAATGTCGGTCGATTTCGGCCAAAAACACCATTTTCAAGACAAAACACCCCTGTCGCAGCATCCTGCATAACATAGCGAATTTCCGTTTATAAAAATTAGTTTTTCTCAGAAACTAGTTGACATAGAAAAAAAGTTTAAAGACCTTTTTTATGTAATTTTTTCTTGTCTTTTAAGTGGTGTAAAAAAATTTCGCAAAAATTTTGAATAAGTGGAAATTTTGGCAAAAAACTAATTTTTTGCAAGAACAAAAACCATGTTCCTGGCATCCGACATGTCTGGCTGAAGAACTCATCCCAGATTTTTGGATTTCCAACGTTCTCACCAAATCCAACGTTCTCACCAAATTTCGTAAACTTATCGTTATCGTGCTGATACATAATACATACATATATACATATATATACATATATATATATATATATATATATATATATAATACATATATATATATATATATATATATATATATATAATACATATATATATATATATATATATATATATATATATATATATATATAATACATATATATATATATATATATATATATATATATATATATATATATATATATATATATATATATATATATATATATAATACATATATATATATATATATATATATATATATATATATATATATATATATATATATATATAAATTTTAGTGAATATTATTTTCGGTTTCTAGGGACCTCAAAACAAATTTCTGCCATAGTCCCGGGCTCAAGTCGTGTCATGAGACCTACTGTACTAGCTGAATTTCCATTCTGGAAATTCGCTAAAATATATAAAATAACTTTTCAGTTCACAATCAGATCAAAAGGTCAGAAGAATAAAATAAAATTAATTATAACAACCACTTCGTTGTAAAACCATTGTAATCTATGAATATAAAAACATAAATTTTATCAATTGTTTAATTTTGGCGAAAACTAAAGGTAAGAATTTAATTACTGTTGCAACATTTGCACGTTGAAATTTTTTTTTTTTTTTATATATATATACTGTCAATATTAATTAACATAAAAATATTTAATTTCAATATATTGTACATAATCATTTTCAAATAAAATATATGTATGCACTATGCATATAGACATGTATGAATTGAAGTTGAAGTGCATACATAAATACAAATATTTCGTATTGTACATAGGTATTCTACAATCGTACATTCTACAATCATTTTCATACAAAATATAAAATATACCATATACGTATGCATATACATATACATGTATGGATTGAAGCACACACATACAAATATTTCATATATGTGTATAAAAGAAACGACAGTTTTAACTGTTGAAATCAAATCAAGACAGATTTTTTTTAACGCGGGCAAACACGACGGTTTTCACCCACACACGGCAGTTTTAGACGACAGTTTTACCCGTCGTCTAAAACTGTTGAACAAAAACGTCGTGTGTGGCCACATCGTTCCAAAAAAAACTGTCACCGACTTTTGAGAACGCCCACAAAAAAGTCGGTTGTCGCCACACACGTCGTTCAAAACTGGTAGTTTTGAATGACATCGTTCAAAACTGCCAGTTTTGAACGACGTGTGTGGGGCCCTTAACACAGTCACCCGCTATAAAGAGCGATAAACCAGTTAAAACGGTGACTTATTGATAAAGGATGAACAGTGACCGAACCAACACAACAGTGCTTCCAAAGAAATTTGAAATACCCTTATAGGTATATATGTAGAATAAGGATATGGTTTCATACATGTCAGAACCACGGCGGTCAACATACGGACCAATTCAGTTAAGTTAGTTATATATGGTACTTTGTGTCATACGTATTGCGTTTGCAACGATTTTTAAGTATTATACAGTTTTAAGTGATTTTTTGTTAATTAAAATGGTTTTGTGTGCAATGATAACATGTAAAAATAGAAGTTCGCAAGTTACACAAGCAACTGACTGGTGTTTCTTATCATTTGTAAGTAATTATTGTTTTATAGAAATCATCTGTTTTTGAGGACGCCATATTGCAAGTGTCATTTGTATTCTTTAACTGACAGGTTCGAATTTAGTAAATTATTTGTAAAATATAATTACATATATTTGTTTACAATGTTATATATATATATATATATATATATATATATATATATATATATATATATATATACTTTATTATCTAATTTTCATTATCATCTTTATTATTAACATGTTTTAGTTTTATAAAGAAACAGATTGTAATTAATTAATTAATTAAATATGAAAAAACTAAAAAATAAAAAAGACTGTCAAAAAAGTATATAATTCATTGATTGTCGCACACTATTGACGCAAATTTCCCCAATTACAATTAATTTAGGATGAAAGTTGTACCGAATGTGCGTAGCAGTAAATAAATTAATCCGTAACTAATATTTATTTTAATTTGACATTAGATTTCCAAGTGATAGTGCGAGAAAAACAATACGGGTAAATCGAACTGGGAGACCAAGTAGCTGGATACCGACTAAACATTCTTATGTATATTCGAAACATTTTACCCTAAACTGTTTCTATTTAACAAGAAAAGGACAGCGTCGATTATTTCCAAATGTTATGCCATCAGTGTTATTACCACTCTGGGTAAGAATGTTTTTATTAAGTATACGGTAGTATTTAATTAAATAATATTTAATTGTTTAAATGTTTTATTAATTAAAGGTTACAGTTAGTAAATTTGAAAATTTAAGTGAACCGTCAACTTCAAGTAGTGGTGTAAATATTTCTATGGACATTGATATTTCTACAACCAATGATGATTTTCATATGATAAAAAATGACGACACACCGAGAAAAAGACGACTAAAATTTGAAATAAGAAGATTGAAAGTTACAAATTTTTTTTTAAAATTTTTTAAGAAAATTTTTGAAAAATTTTTTCGAAAAATTCGTAAAAAAAAAAAATTTTTTTGAAAATATTTTAAGAAATTTTCTTATTTTTTATAAATTTAAATACTGTTGTTGATAAAAATGTGAAAAAAGCTGAAAATTTTTTTTTTCATTTTGTTCAAGATTATGAAAGTTTAAGAGTAAAAAAATGATCCATTAATTTTTTCAAAAATTCAATCGAACGAAACAAAAAAACGGCTTGATGGATTCAATTGAAACTCGGTGGGGTTTTTTGTGGGTATATTGAACTGTAAAAGGCACAATTAACATCAATGGTTTTCTCGAAATTTTTAATTCAGCGCTTGATTTTCCAAAAAGCCCCCAAAAGCTCTTTTTTTCTTGATTTTTCAAATTCATGTAGAGTATGCAAAAAAATTTTTTTCTGAAAAAGCAATGGCTAATCCTTGTAGATAATTTATTCGAGTTTTCGAAATACACCTTCAATTTTCTTTGTGATCATTGGTTGCTGAGATATGGATGGTCAACGGCGAAACGATCCTTTTCCATTCAAAGTCCGATATCTCAGCGGGAAGTAGTCGTATAAAGGTCTAAAAAAAAGCAAATTAAAGCTGAATGAACAAGTTATCCGGTCCATATGGTGGTTAAGTCGGAAAATTTTTTTCCAAGTCCGTGGACCAAAAAAAGAAACCGAAAAAAATTCGGAATTTTTTTTTTCAGTGTATTTATTAGGATTGAGCGATACACGTTGCTTTGAGAATTTTTTTATCGCAAGATCTGAAAACTAGAAACTTCCAGCTTTAAATTGCTTTGCTTACGACTCCGATACGACCATCTTTCACGAAGATACAGCCATTCGAAAAATTGTTAAAAATTTGGAATTTTTTTTTATCCTTTAATTATTTCCGCTAGTGTATAAACATAAAATGTCATCATTTAGCAAAAATAATTAATACAAAGGAAAATAAAAGGCAGCTATATAATAAATTAATATTATTTAGTAGGAATTGAAAAAAAAGTATTTTAATTAAATAAATAAAATTAAAATAATTTTAATTTGTTATTAATCCCATTATTCCTTAATTAAATTTTCTTTTTAATAGAGCTTTTTTTTTTAATTACAACACATTATTTTTTTGAATCCTACCCCTGGAATAAATATACATAGTTGTGTTGTAAATTTGAGTGGGGAGTGTGTTGAAAGTGGCGACACTGGTTCTAATACAATTTAGATACGTGTTGTTATTCTATATATGTATATATACATATTTCAAATTTTTTTGGGTGCTTCTATTGGTATGGTCACCAGGACCCACACAACCATGGTGTGATTAGCATATGTCATTCTTCCTATCCTTTTTCAATATGTAGTCTATATCCCTTTTCAATATATAGTCTACAGTTATTGGCACCTTAAGCAGTATTTGATCATTAGAAGTCTAGATAACATTACCTATTAATATTTTTTTAAAATAACTTTAAGTAAAAATTTAAAGGAAAGGTTGCTTTATCAGAATATATAATTTAAATAAAGTATAAAGACGTGTAAATTATAAAAATAATTTATTAAATAATTTTTGGTAGAAATTCACAGTTATTGGCACTTTCAACATAAGTACAATCATTGGCATAAAAAAATAGTTATTGGCACTTTATTCTGTTTAAAATCAACCCCTAAAAAGATCCATAAATCAGACAAAAAATATAGCAAATCAAACAAAAAGTAAATTAAATAAAAGCATACAAAAATATAGATATTTGCACATTACATATTATTTTTTAAATCAATCCCTAAAGAGATCCATAAATGTAGGTTTCAAAATTTAGTGTTAAATTATCCTAATTTTTTTGTCTTAAACAAATCAATTTTAATAGCTTCTCCTTTTGGAATAGTAATATTAGACAAAATTGATACATCTATTTTTTTCTTTTCTTGAGATACTTTTTCTTCATTCATATTTTCTTTTATTGGACTAAGTATCATCGTTTTGAGAAATTCTTCTTGGTGTACAGGAATATCAGATGAAATAGACACTTTTGCTTTTTTTTTCTTTGTTTGTTAGAACTTTGTTTCTTTTTCTCTATTGCTAACTTCTCTTTTAATTCTTTATTTTCTAATCGTTTCCTTTTTTTTCATCTTTCATCTTCATTTTTCATCTTAATTCTTTTTTTTAATATTTTCTTTCTGAATTTGTAATTGTTTCCATTGTTCCGATGTAAGTACAAAAAGTAATTTCTCATTACTTTTTCTTCCCTTTCTTTCTGGTGTTGTAGGCCAAACTAGAAAATTATCAATTTGTTGATTCGTTATATTTATTAATTTTAAATTTAAATCATTAGATTCAGTATTGTCAACTTCAGTTACTTGTATATTATTGTTTGTTAATTCAACAAATTTATTTTCGACTGCTGTTGTATTTTTATTAAAATTTTCATCAATATCGGAAAATACTTCTATGGTATTATTAGTTTCTGTATTATTATTTGTTAATTCAACAAATTCTTTTTGATCCGTTATTTTATTGTTACTTACATTTTCACTAGTATCGGAAAATACAATTTCCATATTTTCGATGTCAAAATTATCATCGTTATTATTTTGAGTTAATAAACTTTCTTCCAATGTTTCGTATCGATTGTTTTCAAATTCATTTTTATCTATTTTGGATGAATTTGAAAATAGACGATATAAACGATACAAACTAATAAAATCTTCATTATAGTTATTAGTAATTTCGTTAGTTTTTTTAAAGTCTTGTATTCTATTTTCGCCAACAATTTTTTTGAATTGGCTATATGTTATACAATCTTGTTCTTCAATGTCTGGCTTATTTGATTTTGATTTGCCTAAACATTTACTAAAATCAATAGCATTTGGATCCCAAGGAAAAATTCCGCAACAACGAAATCCATTAATAATTGTTTCGGGTTTTAATTCAGCTACAGCGGACTTCAGTATAGGAGCAAACTTATCTTTTGTTAAGGAAACAGTTGGTGCTTCTCTTCGTCATTTCAAGACAGCTTTTTTCCAGCTATTTTTTAAAGGTTTAAACGCTGAAACATCTGCCGGTTGCAGGATTCTAGTTGAATTCGGATACAAAGAAATTAAAATTATTTGTAATTCTCTGCAGAGCTCCGTTACGTTACGTGTCAAATGAGTTGCGTGTCCATCCACAAAGAGAATAATAGGAAATTTTGTGTTAATTTTCTTTAAATATGGGTAAATAATGTTTCCAATATATTCATAAAATAATTCGGCTTTCATCCACCCATTATCACTATTACCGATTCTCCATTCTGCAGGGACGGAATCATAAATTTCCTTAGGCACTCGCTTATAGGGATATATGATCATAGGAGTTGTAATTAAACCGTTAGCTGCAAATGTAAACATTACAGTTAGGGAACTTTCAGCCTGTGCATTGCCTATTTCATATATATTTTTAGCACCTTTAGGTGCCAATACAGTTTAATTTTTCGGGCATAATAAGAAATTCGTTTCATCACCGTTGGAAATACGAGAGGAATCTTGCAAAATTTCAAAAAGATTTTCTTCTTTTGAATGGGTTTCAATATTGATAAACCATTTTCTTATGTCCCCTTCGCTAACAACGGCACTTGCTGCGGTTACTGCTTCCGATGTTCTAAGAGTTAATGTTGGATGGCGGCGTAAAAAGGCGCGGTACCAACCGATACCAGGATAATTATTTCTAAATGGATTAGCCCTTGGTTTTTGGTCTAAAAATTCTTTAACTGAAGCTTGAACATCTTCTTTTCTACGAGGAAACCCTTTTCTGTGACACTCAATAATCCAATTTACAAAAATATTTTCTTCTTCATATGTTAAAATACTGGGTGGCCCGTGAGAAGATTTGGTAAATTTATTGAATAATCTAAACTGTAATGTAGCTCTGGGAATACAGTAGATGGTCTGATATTAGATACACAAACAGACGTGGCTCTCTCTCTCTGTATTTTATATCAAGCAATAGTATACAGGGTGTGACCAATGGAATATAACATAAGATTTTCAAAAATTATGTTAAGAAATAAATTTATTTCTACATATTAAATACAAAACTTGCCAAAAAACAAATAAAATCGCAATATAAAAAATATTTTAAGCAAAATAGGGGTTAAACAAGTTGAAAAATGATTGTGCATCGATATGTATTACGTACTATGTCTGCAGTTTTCATACACACTATGTATTATGCATTTATGTTTAATTTTACGTTCTCACAGTTCGACACATGTCAAATTACATCATCGGTAAACGCACTCTTGATACATACATATTGTCTCTTAATATTAAATAAACATTGCAAGTTTAATAAAATAATAAATCACATCTCATATCATGTTTATGTTACTAATAATAAAAATCATACTGTACAATAAATATGTCAAATTTTTCGAATAAAAAGAATAAGAATACTATTTTTTTATCTCTTTTCCACAACGCGGTGTATTTTATGTTAGGCGTATCTTATGTTAGACTTTACCTGTATTGTATAGTTTCGCGGCCTTTTTTTTAGGCATACCACTTCTAATTGCTTCCAGAGCTTTGTCTAAACCATCTTCGGTATATTTCTTAAAGTATTTGGAACCTTCTTCAATTTTCGACATTCTACTGCAAATTAAGTGAAAAAATCAAATAGGCAATTTACAGTTATTAACACTCATAAATTTCAGTTATTGGCATAGTGCCAACAGTTTTATATCAGGTTTATACAAGGTTTTTAATAATATTTTTATGAAGAACAAGAATATAAAATTACATAAAAAATTAATTTCTATCTTTTTTTAAAGCGAATTGAAATTGTAATAATTGACTCCCATGCCAATTACGGTTTTTTATGAAAATTTACTATATAGTTATTGGCATCCTGGAATTTAATATTACAAATTAATTTTTGAGGCTAGAATTGCGTCTTACACTATTATTGAGTGTATTTAAACATATTTAAAAAAAAATACTTTTAATCGGAAAGTAAATTATATAAGTTAATTTTCAACTTACTTTACATGGAGTTGCTTACGAAATTTTGGTAATTTCCCAGCACTAACTGACAGTCATATATTTACTTCCCAAGTACTTCTCTGAATGACAATAATATATGGAAATTTAACAACAACAAGAATAATAACGAAATGATGTTTACAATTTTTAACAATAAAATATTTTAACGGTAATAAAATTCTTATTATTTTAAACTGAAAACCATTGTGCCAATAACTGTAGAGGAGCCAACAACTGTGTACTTTACCCTAATGAACAAGTGATAACTCTCAAGCAAGCACAAAATTATTTTGAATTCAAAGTAAACATTGGAACTGTCCATTTGATAAAACGCGAAAAGTATTTTCTAGCAATTGTACATGTATATATGTAATTGTAATACATGATGGTCTTCGGCGGTTACTTTAGGAAATTATTTGGCAAACTATTTTATTTCTCCTCGTGCATCTCTATCCTGGCAGTGGAAATACATTGTACCAGAAGCAGGGAATAATATTATTAATTAATATTATTTATTAAAAATGTACATTTTAAAATGAGTACTTAAAAAGTAATAAAAAATTTAAATAAAATATATACCATTTCCGCAAAAACTCCCAACTTTCCCTATTGAACGTAATTTTACCATGCTACTCTCCTGAAGTCTTGAGTGTCATCAAAAAAAAATTAAAATTTTATGGCTAATAATATCTATAGCATTTTTTAGTGACAACTATTTCTAACAAAGTGCTAATGTTCTATAAATTTTTATTTGGATATTACTTGGAATTAACAACAAAGTGTAAACAATAATAAAATATTTAAAAATTTTACAGTAGCTATCTTTCATTTTTACTAAAAAACATGGGCTGATAAGGTTAGGAATTTGTTGACATCTTAACCTATTTACTTAAGTTGATTTTATTAAAACAATTAAATATAACTAAATTAATTTCATTTTATTCAAATTTGAATCGAAAATTATGTTGAAGTCACGTGTGCGTAGTATCTATACGGTACATACTTGTCATATTTACTTTGGCTGTCACTTCTTGCCATGCTTTTTCTGTTATATCTGTTCTGGAATACCCAGAAAGGTTATAGTTATACAGGACTTCATGTTTTTCTACCTCCTCAACAAATGCAATGTTCGTTGTCTGGTCATTCATTTAAAAAATAATCAAGAAATTGTCAAAAATTTTCCCCCAAAAAAATTAACAAACAAGTAACCATGCGACTGAAACCGTTTTGTGACCATGCAAACACGATCGCATACGACCAGTTGGAAACTGATTTAAAATCGGTTTCATTTCGATCGAGTCGTGTGCGGTTCTTCATTCGCATACACGTGAAAGGTTGCCAAACCGTTGCATGTTCAATTGGTTTGAAATTCGAGTTGCAAAACAGTCGACCCGTGTGCGGAGGGCCTTAACTGTCTTCATTCAAGGTACCTCTGTACACGTGCTTCTTCGCCAAAGACGCTACAAATTCAACACTCTACCACACTCCTTGAACACTTGAAATCTTTTTTTTTTTTTTTTTTTTTGGCCTTTGCCTTTCGGCATTTAACCATTTAAGCTCCCAGTGCCATTTTTTTCTCTTTCTATTTTTTTTTTTTTTTATATTTGAATTCCTGCCTTCATTATAAAATATACCACTTCCTTAGTAGTATCACTCAGCGGGTCTGCTACCAAAGTTTGTATATCGATTGGAAAAGTTTTTATTTTATTTAAAATCTTTGTAAAAAATTCTTTCCTATATTTTTCGTATTTTTGACAGTCTAATAAAATATGGTTATCACTGCCTTCCTTTCCACAAATACATAAATCTGTAGTAGATAGGCCTAGTCTTTTACAGTATTTGGGATATTTCCAGTGTTGAGATCTTAGTTTTATTATAATGCTGGCATGTCTTTTAGATAATATTTTCATTAACCAGCTTTCTTTTTGAAGGGTGGGTCTCAAGTCATAGAAGTTTTTCCCCGTAGTACAGCTATTTTCTTTGTATATTTGTTGCCAAGTTTCTTTATAATCCTTTTTAATTTTGTTTATTACTTCTTTTTGCGTAGACAGATTTGGTGTAACACTGCCCTCTATACATGCTTCCTTAGCTAATTGGTCTGCATATTCATTCCCTTGGATTCCTTTATGTCCCGGTATCCATATTAGTTCTATATTATTGTTTTGTTTTTTAAGCTCGTTAATGTTCCTGATTATTGAATTTACTAAGTTAGTATTTAGATTTTTAAAAGTTATATTATTTATAGCTTGTAATGCACTTTGTGAATCGGATACTATTAATATTCTTTTATTTTTTTTGTTTTCCATATTACTTAGAGCTCTGTCTATCGCATATAGTTCTGTATACCATGAGCTTGTTTCTTTTTCAATTTTATATTTTCCTCGGGTGTTTGTTTCGTGGCAGTAAAAGCTGGCACCAGCAGTGTTGTTTGCTTTATTTACAGATCCATCGGTGTACCATATTTCGTCCCATTTGTTATTTTCAACTTGTTCTCGGAATATTGATTTTATTGTAGTGGGGTTTTCCTGACAGGTAAATGTATGTATATCTACTACTGGTTTTTGTATAATTTTTAAATAGTTATTTTCGTAATACGGCATTGTATTAAATTTCTCTATGTTGATTTCATGGTATTTTATGTGACTCGCAATTAAACTTGGCTTATTTTTCTTATTCCAGTACTGATGATTATTTATGATATTCGATAGTTCTTGTATTTTTCCATGTATGGGATGTACGTTGTCCTGTAACACTTTTATGTAATATTTATCAGTGATGAATTGCATTCTTGTTGTTATCGGCATGATATTAGTTTCGTACTGGAGGATGTTAATAGGTGTTGACAACGTGGCTCCTGCAATTAATCTAAGGCATTTATTTTGAATTTTCTCTAGATTTTTGAGTCTTGTATTTGAAGCAGTAGATACTAATGTCGATGAGTAGTCGAAATATGGTCTGATTAGTGCCTGGTATAATAATATTAGATTTTTTGGATGTGTTCCCCAAGAACATCCACATATTTTCCGCATTAAATTTATATTCCTTAAGCAATTGGCTGTTATTTTTTTTATTTCCTCTTCCCAAGTTGATTTAGTGTCAAAATACACGCCTAAAAATTTGACATATGGTTTAACTTGAATATTCTTATTATCTATCGATATTCTAGGGCTGCTATTTAATCGATGTCTTGTAAATACCACTATGGAACTTTTCTCTAGTGCAAGCTCCAGTTTTAATTCTTGTAGTGAAGTTTGTAATTGTCTTAATTTTTTTTGTAATCTGTTTCGAGCTTGTTGTTGTGTCTTTCCGATTGAATATAGTAATATATCATCTGCGAAAAGGAGAATGGAGGTATGGTCATTTGTTATTTTTTGTAGGTCGTTAATGTATAGGTTAAATAGGATTGGGCTAAGGATAGATCCTTGTGGCAGTCCCGTGTTTACTAATAAAGGCCCTATGCTACTGTTTTGTACTCTAATAAATATCTTCCTATTTATATAATAGTTGTAGATAAAAGTACATATATTCGTGTCGATTCCTATGTCGATTATTTTCTTGTATAATATTTCCAAATCAACATTGGAAAATGCATTTTTTATATCCAGAAATGCTGCAATTAGATATTGATTTTTAGTATATGTTAGCTAAATATCCAAGTTGAAAAGGTTTAAACTGTCGTGGACGCTTTTCTTTTTTCTGAAGGCAAACTGTCGGTTTGTTAATATTTTTTCGTTTTCTAATTTCCATTCGATTCTATTTTTAATTATTGTTTCTAATGTTTTCCCTAGGCATGTTAACAGTGTAATTGGTCGATATGATGATCCTAGTTCAGGATTTTTAAGTGGTTTTGATATAGGGATCGATAGGTGTGTTTTCCAATCTTCGGGTATTATACCAGTATTGATGATATTGTTGTATATTGCTAAAAGGTGGTTTTTCGCTGATGGCGGTAAATTTTGAATTAATGTGTATTTAATGTTATCATATCCAGCACTGGTATTTTTGTTGTGGTTTAATGCAAATTCTAGTTCATCTATGGAGAACCGAGTGGGGTTTTTTTTACTAGATAGTGGTGTTTTCTCAACTGATGGTTTAATATTCTTTTGTGAGTAATATTTTTCTGTGTATTCATTGATCCATATATGATAGTCAGTATATTTTTCATTTTGTAATTTCGAATTTTGTAACCTTCTAATTTTATTCCAAATCTCAGAGGCAGTTGTGCTCGCATTCATATTTTCACAATATTTTTGCCATTCCTCATTTTTCCGTTTTCTCAAGAATTTTTTGGTTTTTGCATTTTGTTCTTTGTATTTTATATAGTTTTCTAACGTTGAATGTTTATTAAAATTAGATAAAGCCAGTTTCCTTTGTGCTATTTTTTTTGAGCACTCTACATTCCACCATTCAGGTCGGATGCTTTTATTATGTTGTGTTTTAATTTGTATTTTTGGAATAGCTTTTTCTGCTGATGAGTTTATAATTCCAACGAAGTCGGAGTATTGTATATTTGTGTTTGGTTGTTCCAATAACTGTTTTTCTACTGTTTCTTTATACTGCTTCCAGTTTGCTTTTTTATAATTTCTCGTGCTATTTGTTTGATTTATTTTATTGTTAATTTGTTGGTCTTTTATGAATTCTATTATAATTGTATAGTGGTCACTTCCTCCTATATTATCGGGTAGGACTTTCCAGTTATTGACTTTGTATGCCAATACTGGTGTTGTAATAGTTAAGTCTATGACGCTATTCCTCCAGTTTAGTCGTTTTATTCGGGTCGGAGTGTCATCATTTAGGACTACTAAATTGTGCTCTTCTAGAGCATTTAGTAGTTGTGATCCTTCATAGTTTTCTATCATATATGGATCCCAGGCAAGATTATGACAATTGAAATCTCCTAATAGTAGAAAGGGCTTATTTATTTGTTTTAAAAAGTTAGACCATTCTATGTCTGTTGTTCTATGATGTGGTTTGGCGTAAATTATGACAATTGTTATGTAATGTGTTTTATATTTGGTAATTATCCCTAAGGTTTGCACATTTTTATTTGGAGGGTTTAAATTTATTTTTTGATATTTAATGGATTTTTTGATTAAACATGCTATTCCTCCATGTGGGTTGTAGTTGTTAGTTTTAGGTCTGTCGTGTCTTTCACAAAAATATCCTTTTATTTTAAATATTTTATCATTTGTTAGGAAAGTTTCAGTTAACGCGATTATTTCTATTTCATTTTTAAATAAGTAATATGTAAGTTCATCTTTTTTATTTAAAATTTCCCGAGAATTCCACTGCATTATTTTAAACATTTTTGGTTTTATAATGTGTTTTGATAAGTTATTATTTTATTTTTATTATGCAACAATTAATTAATTACTTATTTAGTTGATTATAATTTGTCAAGTAAATATTGTTACGTACTTCATTTTCTTTTCACTTTATTTTAATGAATTTTATTTATTTATTATTTTTATTAAGTTTCTTTAATTTTATAGTGTATATATCATTTTTCCATCTGTATCACCTTTTCCTTTTATTGTTTCTGTTATTTCCATGATACTAGTATTACTATATTCACTTTTTGAGTCTTCTGTCTCATTTTGTTCAGGTGTGTTTATTAAATTTGTATTTCTTGGTGTTGAATTAACTTGCGCTACTGTGGTTATCTGGTATATTTCTGTTTCCGGCGATTCTTCTTCTCTTCTAGATCTTCTTAGCATGTACTTTCTTTTGTTATCAATTTCTGTACTGGAACTGGTATCTGCTCTGCTTCTTTTTGGGATTAGATTTGTTCTTCCAATTTCCATTCTATTTTCTTCATTTGCTATTTGTGATGGTTTTTCAAATCTTTTGTTACGATTAGATTTCGGTCTGTTCCAACCATACTTTGAGATAGGGGGTGGTTTGTACCTAGGTATTTGACTATTTGGTACCTTTTCGTACTCTAATGCGGGGAATTCTTCATTAAAATCATCTAATACAGCAAATTTGTTACTAGTTCTCACAGAATAGAAATTGTCGTAATTAGGTGGATTTATTTCATCTCTTGCTTCTTGATACGAAATGTTGTGCATTCCCATTAATTTATTAATGTTCATTTGTTGTATTTTCATCGGGCAATTTCTATCAATTGCTTTGTGGTTTCCACGGCAATTTATACAATGTTCGATAGGGTTTTCACACATTTCTATTTTATGTTCTTTTTCACCACATTTTATACATCTTTCGAAACTATTTTTACATTGTTTGGCTGAATGTCTGTAGCTAAGACATTTCAGGCATTGTCTTACGCTGGGTATATAAGGTTCGCATTCAAATCTGACGCGAAGTATGTATACATATTGTGGTATCTCCTGTCCGTAGAATTGAATCATTACATTTGTACTTGGTACATAATCAATTTTACCATCATTTATTGATCTTCTTGATAGCCTTTTGACATGCTTTATCCTGAATTTTCCAGCGTCCGTAACTTCCGCAATATTTTCTTCGGGGAAATCAGTTTCGACTCCTTTTATAACCACTGATCTAGCTACAAGGTATGTTGGAATATATACATTGTAACCTTTTGTTTTAAGTGTACTGTTTGTTACTAAGCTGTTTGCCGTTTCAGCTGTCTTACATTCAACATCTAATTTGTTGCGTCCGGTTCTTTTAATTTCTATAATTTCAGAAATCTGTGTATTTTTAATTATTTCTTCAGCAACTTTAAGTTTGTTTATTGCAGGAGTGGTTTCTGTGTTGTAGTCTTTTTGTATACAGACTTTAAATGTTTTATAATTTTCATAATCTGGGTCGTATAGATTTATATAACGTGTTTCGGAAGGTGGGCTACGCCCACCTTCCTTGTTTACGTCCATGTTTAATTAAACACCAGCTCACTATTTTTATTAATCACTTTGTTACGTATGGTATGTAATGTATTTTATAAATTATAATTTGTTTATATTTTTGTTTTATAACACTATTTTACAATAATTGGATATGTTTACTCAACCACTTTGATAAAACGAATGTGTTCTTTTGTTTATTTTAAAAATATTACTTTTCAATATTTGTCCGTCGATTAACATTGTCTGTTTTACCATCCGGCCGGGTGGTTTAAATCCCTTTTTCTTTCCTAGATGGTACTGCAAGTCGATTCTATATTGTCATCTTAGATGGTGCCGTTACAGCCTATGCCCTTTGTATTTGTCAAAAATTGTTTTTATAATTATTTGGTTATAAATTACAGATAAAAAATGTAGTTATAAGTTACAAATAAAATTATACTTAAAGTACCTAAATATAAAAAAATACATTTGTCTACCTAAAATAAAAATTGAAAAAAATTAAAAAAGAATAAAAAAATTAACTGTATTTTAATTTAATTTAGATAACTTTTTAAAATTTTTACAATACAATTTAAATATCAAACTGTTGCAATTGTTCATAAATATTATTACTTTCATTGTTGTGTTCCTGTCCAGGTACACCTTTCATTTTTTCTTCAAAACGTTTTTTGTACAAATTCATCAAAAATTTCTTCTTTTCTATTTGAATTCGGGTTAACTTCAGTTGTTCTACGAGAATAAGCCGTTGTAATTCCTGATTAGACAAATTTGATGTTTCTTTCGTTTCTTCATTTGCAGAATGTTTTCGTTTTAAAGTTTTTAATTTCGTCTCCTTTATGGACGAAGAGGCTGTACTTGCTTCTGGGGACATGACTGGATCGTGAAAATCATCAGATACATCCTTTTCCAACCCCTCTGATAATGCTCCCTCAACTTTGGAAAATACTGGATTTTCTTCTATTCGCAGTAGACCCATCATTCTTCGTTTCCAATCATTTAATTGCTTTGTTGCCTGTAATATTGACATCAATTTTTTTTTATTGTTGCCTTCATATTTTGTAAATTTTTTTTCAACTGAGCAATGGAGATTCTTTTGCCCGTATTTTTTACATAGGTTTCTTGCACTGCAATCCAAGCTTTTTTTTCCACTATTATCTTTGGTAACATTGATTTATTTAATAAAATTCGATGATCTTTGAAGATTTTGATGAAAACCATTCTATCTGATAACATTATTTTGTTTTCTTCACAATCCATGTTTTCATTTATTTTAAATTTGTATTCACAATAAAGAAATTTATTTTAAAGTTGCAGAAATGAACATAATTAAAACTGTTTATTTTGTACGGTATTTATTTTTTGATTGAAGCCTCAGAATTTAAACGGAATCTCTAACTGAATGAATGCCAATTTACACCTTCGTTAAAGTTTATATACATTTTTAAAAAGTTCTAGAAGTTTCGATTTCATGCGATTTCATGATGTATATAAAAAATGAAACGCATACCAAGACATACCAAAAAGAAAAAAAAAAATTCCCAAAGTTTTTATTTGAAAAGTTAAAAATTAGTTTATAGCCGCCTCGTAAACCCATGTCTATAATTATGTATATTTTTATAAGTGCGTCTGTAAAGACTATTTCAGTGTTCCGTACCAAAATTGATAAAGCGGAACACTTATGGAATCACTTCGGTGTCAGTCCACCTATGAGAGGAGATTTTCTCTGAAATCATTTGACGCGAAAATTTGAAAAATTTAGCACAGAGACAGAATATAACGGCACAATTATTATAAATAATAAGAACAAAGGAATAATTAATAAATCTACACACGAAAAATATGATAACTTTTGCACACTAATAAACATGGTTTACTTTTATATACATCTGTATTTTATATTTGTTAGCGTAGGTATCCATAGAAATAATACATCCAAAATATCCAAGAAAATTGACAAAAATTTTGAATAATTTTCTGCCTTTAGCTAATTACTTATTAACCCTTTGCACTCGATAGGCACCGTCACGGCGACACAATAAATACCTTTTGCACTCGAAAGGCGTCCCTCAGGCGCCATCCTATTCTTTATTTCAAATATCACACTAAGGAAAATTATAAAATTTAATATTAAAATATAATGTTTGTTATATGCAAATAAAACTAAAATATGTAAGTAAACTACTTTTGTTTAAAATACTTATCTTTGATCTATTACAATTTTTTATTAAAACTACTGTCGAGTAGCTGAGTACCCATACTAAAAAATGGTTCGAGTGCAAAAGGTTAAATACATGTTTTATAATAGTGTCGCCATAGAGATACAAGTATCGCTAATAATTTCTGAAAGAAAAACAGGGGGTTTACATTGATACATTCAGTAAATATCTTCCTTTTCCTTTTCGGTAAGCATAAATATGCCATGATAGAGATACGATTGTTTGAACCAAAGAATTATATTTCAGGAATAAAATTTATTCGTCAGGTGTGGCGTAGTAATGTCCAATAATCCCTTCGAGCGACCTCGAGAGGAGGGAAAACTACCGGGGCGGTTCTAGAAACCTCCGGCGGTGGGTGGAGCAAAACTTGGTCTCAAACCTAACGACATCTAGTGAAATTTTTTTTTAACCTAAGTGAACCCAATGGAACTTGATCCAACCTAACAGAACCTAAGGAAATTTGGTCTAACCTAACCAAACCTAACAAAATTTTTTTAACCTAACCTAACCTAACAAAATTTTCTTTAACCTAACCGAACCTAAGAATTCAAAATTTCCCTAACAGATGGCGTAGCCACCTTCGAGCCCTGTAAATTCGCTACTAGATGTCGCTGCTCGTCCGGATACTAGCGATCCCTGTGCGTAAGTTTGAAAAATTGTCAACAGATGGCGCCGAAAATCCTTTTTGATAGTTAAAAGATGGCGTTGCTAGTCTGAACCACCGCGAATTCTGTACCTAGATTCAAAATTCCATGAAAAGATGGCGTTGCTAGTCTGAACCACCGCGAACTCTGTACCTTGATTCATAATTTTATCAAATTTTTTATCTGAAAACAGGTTTAAGCTTGTATAAATTGTTAGCTGACCTCATTAAAAGGTATACTTATATTAATAACGGAAATTTCTGTCTAACATGCAAAAAATGAAGCAACAGGTTTTAACCTGCATGGCTACATAAAGTGTATTGTGCTATTTTTCTGCTATAAAAGACCATAGCATAACTTTTCAATTACAATTTTGTTCGAAACTTTAGTGAAAAACATTAAACCTTATTGTTGTAAATTTTCAGTTGTTGTGTTAAAAACTAATTATTGTCAACAATGGAATCCATTACTGCTGGTGCTTCATTTGGAAACAGAGACTTAGTACAACAAATGACATTAAATTTTATGTCAGATTTAAACCATCTTGGTGCTGTTAAATGATGGATTAAACTTTCTGATATGGAAATTGAAAAAATCTATAAAATTATAAGCGCGAGACAATCGCCATCAAAATTCGATTCATCGAAAATGAAGACAATATTGGAATTAGAAATTGGATACATTTCGTTACCGGCGAGGTTCGACAATTCAAATGAGCAGATGCTGGCGTGGCTTCAGAACAATCCACAATTGGGTATCATAAATAATGGGTCAGTCGGACTAACTCATAAATTGCAATTCAAAACATTGGATCTTCTTGAAATCGCAATTCAAAACGTTGGATCTTTTTGAAATTTGTAAATTTAAAAAACTGCCATATTTTTGTAAGAAATCTTATTATTGTTTACATGTTAAAAAGTGATTATTGTACCTATTTTTTTTTAAATTATACTTAATAAAAAAATTTTTAAAAAGAAAAGCCGATCTTTTTATTTACATCCATCCCTAAAAAATAAATCAAACTAATTTTTTAATATCATACCCTAAACTTGATTCGATATAAAATTCACATAGTTGCGTATGTATATTTGTTATTATTAACATTGTGTAACTTAAATAAACGACTATTAGTAGAAAAAGAATTTGAAAACTATTATCAAATGTTTTAAAAAAAAAATTAATTTGAGATTAAAGGTCCACACTATAGCAAGGTTCACGCTATAGCGTAAATTTATTTTAATTATTGTAAGAATACGCATTCTTTTCATTTACTTTAAAAAAAGATTGTAACTTAATCTGTACAGTACTCCGTTAAAAGTAAGGGCTTCTATACCGTTAAAATCATATTTTACGATATGAATATATTTTTAAAAAAAAATCTTATGGAAAATTTCTTTCCCATATTTTATGTTTACTTAAACAATGTATCTGTTTTTGTTAAATTTATTACTTGTTATTGTTAAAAATTAGTTAAATATATATATGTATAGGAAAGCTATACATATTAAGCTATACATATAAGCTATATATATAATTAAAAAAATAAAAAAATAATTTCTTAACTAGGTATATCTATCTAATTAAATGTATTTTTAACGACACAAAGTTTATAGAAGGATGCTGATTATGTACATTCCAAGTTATAAAATCGCATATGTTATGTAGATCTCGTATGTATTAATTGTATTATACATGCAAATATGCTACAAGAATGTATTTGTTAGAATTTTTATTTTTTATACATCAAATTTATTACCAAATGAAAATTTAATTGTAAAAAAATAGAAAATTCTGTCAATATTAGAAAATTTATTTTCAAGAATAGTATTGTTGATGTATACGCGCGATAAATATAAGAACCTATTCATTTAACGTAAAATGTTCGGCCATCGATAAAACTAGCATATTTTTCTAAACCGAGCATTCAAAATTGTTATTTTAAGAAACATTTTTATAGGAATAAAAGAATTAATGTTGCGTTAACCCTTCTACTCCTAAATAAAAGCAATCATGCAGTTCAGGGGCAAATAAGAACATTATTTACCTATATTGGGTAATTTAGGTAACACATATGTAATATCTTAATAAAAAAAAATCTTTAAAGGTGAAAAGATAAATAAAATCAAATTCCGAAAATGTGTGAAACCGAATCCAACGAAACTTAACCTATTGATCAAAACAAGTCATAAAAAATTTTCAAAAGTGTTATTTTACAAAGTAAAATTTTCAAAAAGTGGTATTTTGCAAAGTAAAATTTTGAATAATAATTATTATGTTTATATATTGCTTATATTCAGAAGTTCTTCTACTAACACATGTATTACTATGTTATATTATGTACATATATTAAACCGTTCTCCATTCGTCATTTTCATGTTAGCATTTCCTAAACACATTTTTGTATGTTACATGTTTTAACCAATGCTAGTTAGCAATATTCATCGCAGTGTGTACCCAAAATATAAGAATTTCCTAAACATATTTAAATAATACCATTTTGAATAGTTAAAAAAATACACATTACATAGTTTATTGTAAGAACAATCATTTCGGTAATCTGTCGAATTACTAAAATTGTTTAAGGACTGTGGTATGTAAGAAATAATAACACTCACATAATTTTTAAAATATTTTATTAAATAATTAACTTTGGTATACAGTTATTGGAAAAGTTACACTATTGGTTTAGTTTACAACTCATAAAATGTTAAGAGTTTTATTTTAAAACCTCCTTTAGGGTCGTAAGTACAACCCTTTACCCGTAATTTTTTGGGAGTGACTCCCAAAGAGTCACTCCCGAAGACTCACTCCCAAAGAGTCACTCCCAAAAGAGTCACTCCCAAAGAGTCGCTCCCAAAATTGTCACTCCTAGAAAGTCACTCCCGAAGAGTCACTCCCAAAGAGTCACTCCCAAAAGAGTCACTCCTAAAGAGTCGCTCCCAAAAGTTGCAATCGTAATACTGTGAAGGTATGCATAGTTGTGAATTTTATAGTATGAAATTTTCGCGGAAATTTAATCTCTCACGTCATTTAAGAGCTCAGCATAATTCGTCTGAGAATGATAAAAATGATGAAAATGGAATAAGTCAATTTGAAAATTCCCCCAATCAGTTAGTAAATAATGGGACACACGTGAACAGTGCGGAGAAGAGGAGATCTTCAATACAAAGTAAATTGTCAAAATATACTTATGAAGATAATGATAATGAAACCGACTATAGCTTTGAAGCAAGAAATGATATTGAAGAAAAGGAAGATAAAGCACCAGTATTTCAAAATCAACACGAAGATGACACAAATCGATCTAAAAGAAACTTGAATATTTTTGATGAAAGTATGATAGCTGAGATTAAAGGTCCACACTATAGCAAGGTTCACGCTATAGCGTAAATTTGTTTTAATTATTGTAAGAATACGTGTAACGACTTCCTGGTGATAATTTTTCTGTTGTTTGCCGAAATCAAGTTCTAGGCACACAAGCGCCCAGTAGAGAGTATTTTGTTGTGGTTTAAGGATTTAACTAATTTCAACTACGCGCCACAGTTCTTGTAATTTAAAAATGAAATTTTTTACACGTTAATAGTGATCATAGAATAAAAAAATGGTTTGTTTCTCAGCTAACAGCTGGCTGTCAAACAGTTTGTGTTAAAATTGAAAATGCGCAATTTTAATGAGTTAATGAGTTATTGACGTGAGTATTTGATTTTATTTAAACAATATAAAAAAATGATACGTTATTGCAGTGTTTGAATTCGTTAAATGTTCTAAAGTTCTATTTAAATGTTTTAAATGCTTACTTATAATTTATATGGCACGTGGTTGGTGAATAAAAAGGGGTTATGGTTTACGAATTGATTTTTAATTCAGGTGATGGAAGAGGTAACAGTGGTGAATTTGTGGAAAGTGGGTTTAACAGTAGTTCTGATAAAATACTCAACTGCTGGTTTTGCGGCATGTCGTGGAAAACTCCAAATTCAAACGAGCAGGAAATTCAGGAAAACAACACAATTTAAACTTTAAAAATAAAAATTATTTTATGCAACGAGATTGTTGTTTTTAATGCAATATCGTTACATACGCATTCTTTTCATTTACTTTAAAAAAAAATTGTAACTTAATCTGTACAGTACTCCGTTAAAAGTAAGGGCTTCTATACCGTTAAAATCATATTTTACGATATGAATATATTTTTTAAAAAAAATCTTATGAAAAATTTCTTTCCCATATTTTATGTTTACTTAAATTCAATAATTCAATACATGGGGGAGCTAAAACGTCTCAAATATGATGAAAACGCGAACCTTCATAATGATCATTCGAAACCTGTTGATGAAGAAGAATATTTTGATGATCCGAACCATTTAGTCGATGAACTAAGATGTTTAGCGACTCAAACGCAAACTGGAGAAGAAATGGTTAATACTATGTGCAATTTAAAGGAAAGGCATCATATTGTAAATCCCAGCTTTGCGGATTATATCGAAAATGAGAAAAAACGAAGCCATTTTAATAATTTAAGGAGAGTGACATTGGGAGGCGAATTATCTCAATAACTGTTAAAGTATGTATCAAATGATGACGAAGGCAGCGATGAAAAAACATCTACTAGCGACAACGAAGATAGTGCCCGCGAAGGAGAATCTGATGATGACGCGCATACAGTCGTCGACGATGGTGATGAAAAAATTGCGGGTAAAGGGTTATACTTAGGACCCTATAGGAGGTTTTAAAATAAAACTCTTAACATTTTATGAGTTGAAAACTAAACCAATAGTGCAACTTTTCCAATAGCTGTATACCAAAGTTAATTATTTAATAAAATATTTTAAAAATTATGTGAGTGTTATTATTTCTTACATACCACAGTCCTTAAACAATTTTAGTAATTCGAAAGATTACCGAAATGATTGTTCTTACAACGAACTATGTAATGTGTATTTTTTTTTGAACTATTCAAAATGGTGTTATTTAAATATGTTTAGGAAATTCTAACATGAAAATGACGAATGGAGAACGGTTTAATATACATAATATAACATAGTAATACATGTGTTAGTAGAAGAACTTCTGAATATAAGCAATATATAAACATAATAATTATTATTCAAAATTTTACTTTGCAAAATACCACTTTTTGAAAATTTTACTTTGTAAAATAACACTTTTTGAAAATTTTTATGACTTGTTTTGATCAATAGGTTAAGTTTCGTTGGATTCGGTTTCACACATTTTCGGAATTTGATTTTATTTATCTTTTCACCTTAAAGATTTTTTTTTATTAAAATATTACATATGTGTTATCTAAATTACCCAATATAGGTAAATAATGTTCTTATTTGCCCCTGAACTGCATGATTGCTTTTATTTAGGAGTAGAAGGGTTAACGCAACATTATTTTTTTTATTCCTATAAAAATGTTTCTTAAAATAACAATTTAGAATGCTCAGTTTAGAAAAAATATGCTAGTTTTATCGATGGCCGAACATTTTACGTTAAATGAATAGGTTCTTATATTTATCGCGCGTATATATCAACAATACTATTCTTGAAAATAAATTTTCTAATATTGACAGAATTTCCTATTTTTTTACAATCAAATTTTCATTTGGTAATAAATTTGATGTATAAAAAATAAAAATTCTAACAAATACATTCTTGTAGCATATTTGCATGTATAATACAATTAATACATATGAGATCTACATAACATATGCGATATTATAACTTGGAATGTACATAATCAGCATTTTTCTATAACTTTGTGTCCTTAAAAATACATTTAATTAGATAGATATAGGGTAAAAGCCCCGTTTGTGGAACGCGATCCAATAGAAAAACAGTTTTGACATTTATATCTTTATGAAGTTATTTCTGAAAGAAACGTCTGATAACAAAAATTATTATTAATAGAATGATTGTTTTTCAATTTAAATTCATCTCACATTTAATGTTTCTTTACTTAATTAAAGAAATACATATATATATTAAACAGTTTTTGCTGAATGTGTCTCTTTTGCGTTTGATCAATGCTTATTTATAGAAACACATGCCTTATAAATTTCAACATTTTCCAGTTAATTTTCGAAGGTAGCGCAATAAAACTATACAAATAATTTTTATTAGTCCATTTAAGTGATTATAAGAGCTAAATCATCTTTTTATTCGGTTTAAATGTAATTTATATATGTGTGTATTTCTTTCAGTACACATATAACCTTTGTATTTAACTAAAATCATGTACGTAAAATAACTAAAAATTTATATTATAAATAGTTTTAATTTCTTTTTGAGTCTAAAATATTTACTTACTGCTTTAAAATCGTAAAATTTTTAATATTTTTTCTATTTCGGAGCGTATCGTCAATTGATAAATAAAAAAATATTGATTTAAAGTTGCAAAATTTTCTTAATAATGAAAAATTGTCGCCATTTTGATAAGTCAGTTTAGAATTGATTAGAACTTTACCAAAATACATAGATGGCGAAACAAAATATAGTATTTTGATATATTCTGTGATTTTGGTCGTTTATTTTATCGAATATTTAAACCATTCTATATTTTTTAATTTGACATTCTATTTACTACTAGATGTCACTCTATGTCATAGAGTGAAAAGATGGCAAAAGATATATTTGATGTATCTCATGTTTGTACATACGTGTTCTTTTTTAGGTGTCAATGTGCTGATTTTTAAAAGGGTGTTAATATATTCTGTCCGTTTTTTTATAGATGTCAACAAATTATAAAACAAAACATTAATAAATCAAAATTTTTGGGTTATATTTTCTTAAAGACATATTCATTGGATTAAAAAAACTTGGTTTCATGCTTATTAAGAAAAAAAAATGGGTGTTTAATTCATTTATTAATTTTTGTAAACAAGTTTGATGAAATACCTAAAAATAGTGTTCCACAATCGGGGCTTTTACCCTACCTAGTTAAGAAATTATTTTTTTATTTTTTTATTAAATATAAATTGGAGTTTTGAAATTATTATGAAAAAATTTGACTTTTAGAATTGAAAAAATTTAAATATCGCTCTGTATAGTTAATCCACAAATTTACTGGAAGAAAAATTCATCAAATTTAATGTAACAAAGAGTTGAGATGTTTGACGTTGTTTAATATGATTAAACATTGAATAATAAATACATAGGTATTGGAGTGTGACAATATGCGAAAAACGCTTATTCAATATTGATAAAATAATTTCGTATTTAAGATAAATTACTATTGCAGTCGTTTACAAAAACTAGATGACACTTAATATGTATAGCTTTCCTATACATATACATATTTAACTAATTTTTAACAATAACAAGTAATAAATTTAACAAAAACAGATACATTGTTTAAGTAAACATAAAATATGGGAAAGAAATTTTTCATAAGATTTTTTTTTTTAAATATATTCATATCGTAAAATATGATTTTAACGGTATAGAAGCCCTTACTTTTAACGGAGTACTGTACAGATTAAGTTACAATTTTTTTTTAAAAGTAAATAAAAAGAATGCATATTCTTACAATAATTAAAATAAATTTACGCTATAGCGTGAACCTTGCTATAGTGTGGACCTTTAATCTCAAATTAATTTTTTTTTAAAACATTTGATAATAGTTTTCGAATTCTTTTTCTACTAATAGTCGTTTATTTAAGTGACACAATGTTAATAATAACAAATATACATACGCAACTATGTGAATTTTATATCGAATCAAGTTTAGGGTATGATATTAAAAAATTAGTTTGATTTATTTTTTAGGGATGGATGTAAATAAAAAGATCGGCTTTTCTTTTTAAAAATTTTTTTATTAAGTATAATTTAAAAAAAATAGGTACAATAATCACTTTTTAACATGTAAACAATAATAAGATTTCTTACAAAAATATGGCAGTTTTTTAAATTTACAAATTTCAAAAAGATCCAACGTTTTGAATTGCGATTTCAAGAAGATCCAATGTTTTGAATTGCAATTTATGAGTTAGTCCGATTGGCTCATTATTTATGATACCCAGTTGTCGATTGTTCTGAAGCCACGCCAGCATCTGCTCATTTAAATTGTCGAACTTCGCCGGTAACGAAATTTCTAATTCCAATATTGTCTTCATTTTCGATGAATCCAATTTTGATGGCGATTGTCTCGCGCTTATAATTTTATAGATTTTTCCAATTTCCATATCAGAAAGTTTAATCCATCATTTAACAGCACCAAGATGGTTTAAATCTGACATAAAATTTAATGTCATTTGTTGTACTAAGTCTCTGTTTCCAAATGAAGCACCAGCAGTAATGGATTCCATTGTTGACAATAATTAGTTTTAACACAACAACTGAAAATTTACAACAATAAGGTTTAATGTTTTTCACTAAAGTTTCGAACAAAATTGTAATTGAAAAGTTATGCTATGGTCTTTTATAGCAGAAAAATAGCACGATACACGTAGCCATGCAGGTTAAAACCTGTTGCTTCATTTTTTGCATGTTAGACAGAAATTTCCGTTATTAATATAAGTATACCTTTTAATGAGGTCAGCTAACAATTTATACAAGCTTAAACCTGTTTTCAGATAAAAAATTTGATAAAATTATGAATCAAGGTACAGAGTTCGCGGTGGTTCAGACTAGCAACGCCATCTTTTAACTATCAAAAAGGATTTTCGGCGCCATCTGTTGACAATTTTTCAAACTTACGCACAGGGATCGCTAGTATCCGGACGAGCAGCGACATCTAGTAGCGAATTTACAGGGCTCGAAGGTGGCTGCGCCATCTGTTAGGGAAATTTTGAATTCTTAGGTTCGGTTTGTTAAAAAAATTTTGTTAGGTTAAGTTAGGTTAAAAAAATTTTGTTAGGTTAGGTTAGGTTAGTTTAGGTTAGACCAAATTTCCTTAGACTCTGTTAGGTTGGATTAAGTTCCATTGGGTTCACTTAGGTTAGAAAAAATTTTTAACTGTCAATAGAAAATTGACAGTTCTTTTTAAGCATGGAATCGAATTCTAAACTTTATTGCGAAACGCGGTGTTTGGTCTGAATTGCGTAACGGATATTTTGGTTAATTTCTTAATTTAATAAATAAAAGTCAAGTTGTTCTTGATTTCAGTTAATTTTATTTAAATATTTTTTAAAATTACATATAATTGTTTATTAACCGCGAAACACAACACAAAAATGAGAGACGTTTATTGGAATTACATTGTTTAAAAATATTAAATTAGTTCTTCAAAAATACGTCTGATCTCTTTAGTGGTCAAAACATCTCTTCTCTCGGTGCCGTGTGCTTCATAGCACCGGTACCTCTCATGATAGCCATTAACATAATTCGGGTATTCCCCGTATACACATGTACATTTTATTCAAAATCTATTATGTCGTCATCAAACTTAATACTTAATTGTTATAACGTTTGCGTTATGTCGTCTGCATAATACTTTATACAATGTCATGTTTGTTGAGATTCCAAGACATAATCCCCTCCTCACGGAAACTGAAATTTTTTCGGCAAAATTCAAAGCAAAATTCTCAAAAGTTACAAAATTGTGACATCTCCCCAATGTGTTATGTTTTTCTTACATATAATTTACAAAAGATACAAAACTCTTAAAAATAATAACAAATGTTAATTAAATTTTATTAGATAACCTATCAAATGTTGTTATTAAATGTATTTATTATAAAATTCTTTATTCAAAATTTGTATTTCAAATCAAAACCGTAGATCAACATGAAAATCTTTTCATAATTCAAAATAAAATAAAGTTTCTTTTACTGTAATTTAATATAATATGTATTTTTAATAGAATGTATAAGAAAACAATTCTTTATTAATATGATTCAACCGCTGTTACAAATATAAAATTTCAAAATTATTTTTTATTTCATTAAAAGGTACATGTGATTGTATATTTCAATAGATTCTCATAAAGTCAAATACACGTGTCCAATTTGTCCTTGTTTTTATATTAACGTATACTGTGCTTATGTATTCGACAAGTTTTAAGAAACACTACATCGAGACATCATTAAGTATTATTTCCGAAATACATCTACATATATAAAGTACTAGCATTGTATTAGTCATTTTTGGCTTATTATTTTAAAGGTATTTTTTAGTTCCCATAAATTCAATTGAATTCATATATCTTTTTCGTAGAAATACACACAGATAAGTATACATATACACACTATACATATACATACTTTTTCATTTGAAATAAACAACTTTAATTAGCCTTTTAGTTATTTTTTTTTCCATGACAAAATAATAAATTCTTTTTTGATCGCCGAAACAAAATAATTTTTTATGAGAATAGATTTTTAAATATTTTTTCTTTGTATAAGGACAAGTTAGATCTTAAACGAATTTTCGTTTATTTTAACATGAGTTCGTAAAATAAATTCTATCCTTTTCTAATATACAACATACATTCTGAAATTAAATAATTTTTTAAACAGAAATTTTTTTTTCTTTAAAATTTGACAGGCACATAAATGAAAATTTAAATGGAGAAACAATTTTCGTTTTACTGTTTCTTTTTCAAAATTGACTCTATCAACGGAGATATGCAAAGTGTTGTGTACAGAAAAAGCTCCTGAGGCTTATTATTTCTATACGGTGACAGGATAATGCGTCCGCTACAGATCGCAGTCTCGTGTCTTAAATCCCCAAAATATCTCCTGTGAACTCTAATTTGTGGAATGTATTGGGCGACATAACAATACATTTTTTGCAAAGGTTAAACTGAAACTAATAATTATTCCCATTCCCAATATTAAATTAAACCAGGGCAAATGAGTCTTGCTCCTAACGTGAGGCGTATAGTAGCGAATTTTTCGGTCAAATGGATTTTCTCACTCGAACCCCTATTACTCGGACTATTCAGCAAGTTAATTTAAATATCAAAACTACCACTACTCAATCTGATCACTGTCTCATAGATGCCGCCTTCTCAAAACAATGCCAGATTCCTCCAACGAATTAATTCATTAAAATAATAAATAAAATTCAATTTCGGTTATTCATAAACAAAAAAAAAAATTTTTTTCTTTAAAATTTGACTCTAACAACAGGGATAAGCAAAAATTTTGTACGAAATGATAATTACTATATTCAAGACGTACGATGGTTATAAAAACCGTAAAAACCCCAAAAATTATCCCCTGTGAAATCTACTTGGTTGGATCTGCCGGACGGCCAACGTAACGACAGATACCTGCAAAAGTTACAAAACAAAAACTAATAAATTCAACCCCCCTAAAAATTTTAAAAGTTTTTTACATCAGGTAACACAGGCGTCGCCAGCCTGATGGGACTGTCGACATGGTTCGAATAAGTGGATTAAAGCGTATGCCACCCAGAATCCAGAAAAAGCATTAATCACAAAAATTTCAAGTTTTTACACTACGAATTCGGTCAAAGCTCCATAGTGCCGTCATCTAAGGATGCAATACCGAATTCCCTCAGATCGTTCTTTGCGATTAGTACGCCTTATTTCAAATAATACTCAGAATTTGTAGAGGCTATAAACGTTATAAGTCATTACAAGTCAAAATTAAAATGTAAAACACATATGTCCGTTGTTAAATGTACATACTCTACTATGAATGTATATTATATTTCTCATTTATTGAAGACAACAACATTACTTAACTCAATACACAATAAAATTAATATTTTTTTGAGAATTTTCAAATATGTAAATCTTTATTTTCTGTCAAATTTGGGTATTATTGTCATTTTCTTTCATTTTTGAAGTCACATTTTTCATATTATTTTAAGTCATTTTCATAATTTTCAAATATAGTACTTCCCTAAGTATTAGTTTCACCATAAAATTCATTATTAAATTCAAAAATACATATTTTTCTTTTTCGTACTCACAAAATATATTTTCAATAATAATAAACACTTTTCAATAACAATAAATTTCTTTTAACATTACACATATCTTCTCAAAATAACACATCACAATATTTCGTCATAAATTCATATTTTCTTTCAATACTAACAATATACTCAATTTTTCTTTTTATAAACTTATCAAAAGTATTTTTAATACTAAACGTAATTTTTTTTTTTTTTTTTTTTGGTCATAATAAGGTACATATAATATATTTCGAAAATTCGGTAGTTATAATTGTCATATTTGGGTTGTCTAATCCATTTTAGGGTGTTTTGGGTCCTTATTAGGATTTTATTGTAAAGAATCTGCTATAAAACTCGTATTACCTTTTCGCGCAATGTCGTTTTAAAGTTTCAACCCAAAAGAAAATTAATTATATTTTATACGAAACGGACCCTCGTGAATTAAAAATATTTTCCTATTCACGCAATTTTCTACAAAATCCTTGTAATAAGTAACAGACAATTCGATATGTTTACTATAAAGTTCCTTAAATAGTTCAGTTTTCTGATTGAAAATTTCATAATAAATATTTTTAAAAATATCATTATTTATAAATTCGTCTGATTTTTGTAAAATATCCGAAACTTTATTCATAACATTTATACATTTATTTTTTTTAACAGAAGGTGATTTAGAAACCTTAACTATTGAAATATTAACATCGTTTGGTGTAGACAAAGGATTAACAATATTCGAATTTGCTTTTGGATTAATATTTTCTGTTTCAGAAATTTTTTCAATATATTCAGAATTATTACTATTAGTATTATTAGATTCTAAAGGATCACTACATAAAATTTGATGAAGGAAAGTGTTTTGCAATTCTATTTCCATATTCTTTTTAAATTTTCTTATAATTTCATTAAGATTAGTGGATAAAACAGACTGACGGATATCTGACAAAGGTTTATTTGATGTAGACGGAACTTTTTGTACAATATTTTTATCATTTTTACTGTTATTTTCATTATTAGTTTTATTAATTTTGTCAGATTTGTCATTTGTGGAAACAGAATTGGTTAAATTAACGGATTTTGTTCTAACATTTAAATTTTCATTGTTGATCTCATCAATTATTATAGGAACTGAATTTGTTAAACTTTCGGATTTCTTTTCTACATTTAACACAAGTTGAATATTTACATTTGTTTTAGGATTCGGTTGCGAAATGTTTGTATTACAATCTGAAGTATTATCGGAACTATTATTCTGAACGTAATTTGATTTTTTACCTGAATTTGAATTGTAATTCGTATTGCAATAATTGTTAAAATTTTGATTACACTGAATTTCATTGAAATTGCTATTATTTCTATTTAAATTTGTCCTACGCCAACAATTAGATTGAAGATTATTTGAAAAATTGTTGAAATTCGGATTTGAATCAAAGTTATCATTGTTGAAATTTCTACTAAAAGTGTTATTAAATGATTGTAGTGAATATGTATTACTAGCAAAACTATTTCTGTTTGAATTATAAAAGTTGTTTCTTGTTTTGTTTGTGTAATTTCTATGAAAACCGTTAAAATCGTTTCTTTTTTGACTGTTTTTGATATCATCAAAACGTTTTATTGTTTGCCATGCTTCTATTAAATTTTTACAATTACATGCTAAAATATGTGATCCATAATAATCTTGTAATTGGGCAAATATACATTGTATTAAAAATTTGTCAGATGGTGGATCTCTCAAATTACTAGCGGCTTCAAATGTTTTACAAAGATATTCTATAGGTGTTTCAGGACCTTGGTATCTACGATTGAAATCTAAAATTTCTGATCTAATTCTATGTTCATCTTTTTCACTATAAAATGTATTGATTAAAAAATTTTCTAGTTCCTGAAATGTATTGAAGTTTGGATTTGAACTTTCAAAAATAAGTCTAGCCGGTCCTATTAATATATTTTTTACAATTTGTATTTTCCTGCAATCATCAGAAATATCTAAAGATGTGAAACCATTTTTAATTTTCTTTAAAAATCCAAATATTGTTAATTGATCATTAGTGAAATCAAATTTAATTGAATTTAAGAAATCCATATCTTCGTTTACAAAATTTAACATGGTTTGATTATAATTATTTAATTATTTTACCTATTTATTACATGATGCAAATTCTTGGTATCATTGTTGGATTTATTGTTCATATTTCTGGATTTGGTACGGGCATTCCTTGATTTCTCCTACAACTGCAACTGCTCCTGATGTATCTGGAAGGTTTTTCTGGATACTGCTGCTCCACGATGTACCACGGTGTCCTTGTACGAATGTTCCTCTTCTCCCATACATTTTTTGTAGATTATTTGTTTATATTAATTTTGGAAAAAAAATTTCAGTTTAAATTTTATTTATTTAATTGTTTGTAACTGTCTTTGTTTAACTTTTTTAGTTTAAATTTTCTTTATTTTATTTTATAGTTTTATTTGTTCACTTTAATTTTAATTTTTTAATATCAGAAGATTTTTTCCAGTTTTCACGTTCTTAATTTTGTATTTATTTTAGTTTAGTTTGAATTAATTGTTCGTAAAATCGTGCTTAGTTCACCACTTTTTATGTTTAATAACGTGAATAATCCTGTTCGAAATCCTGCTTGACTCGCCAATTTATATTGCGAAACGCGGTGTTTGGTCTGAATTGCGCAACGGATATTTTGGTTAATTTCTTAATTTAATAAATAAAAGTCAAATTGTTCTTGATTTCAGTTAATTTTATTTAAATATTTTTTAAAATTACATATAATTGTTTATTAACCGCGAAACACAACACAAAAATGAGAGACGTTTATTGGAATTACATTGTTTAAAAATATCAAATTAGTTCTTCAAAAATACGTCTGATCTCTTTAGTGGTCAAAACATCTCTTCTCTCGGTGCCGTGTGCTTCATGGCACCGGTACCTCTCACGATAGCCATTAACATAATTCGGGTATTCCCCGTATACACATGTACATTTTATTCAAAATCTATTATGTCGTCATCAAACTTAATACTTAATTGTTATAACGTTTGCGTTATGTCGTCTGCATAATACTTTATACAATGTCATGTTTGTTGAGATTCCATGACAACTTTCGTATACAAAACCGGAAATAAAGATCTCAAATTAGGTTTTATGTAAGTTAAACCATTGTTTTAAAATTATTTTTACCATAAAATATAGCTTGTAGTTCATAGATAACAGGTATCAAGTCTCAGAATTGAATTTGCATTCGTTTAGGATATAATTTAAAGTACAAAGCTGCAACATTGAGCCCCATACGGCCCCATACTAGGTGCTTGCTTGGATCAGCCATTTTGACACGATGACATAGTAAAAACGCTACGATATCAATACTAAACTATTTAGGCGTAGTAAAGTTATGATTTATTAGTGAGTATATCATTTTTAACTTTTAACATTTTATTATAATTTCTTAAAATAAAATATAATTTTATTTAAAGTTAGGTTAAAATTAAGCAATCCTGTAGGAAATAAATTAGAGCGGTTTTATTTTATAATTTTTATAACTTTACAATTTGAACTGTCACTACTTAGAGCTTGTTGTTTTTACAAGTATGCCTTCGGTTGTTGGAATAAAGGCGTGAAATTTTTGACTGTGGAATTAAACCGTGGCTGCAAAACTCTTTACTGTTGAATGTCATCATTGAAACCGTAGAAAATGGCTGTTTGAGCCAAAGACGATTTCGCCCATCAAAAGATTTGATAAAGTTAATTTTTTAAACAGAACTGACAAAAGAAAACTGCTAGAAAATAAAACTATTGGAACCAAATAATCACAAAAAAAAAAAAATTAGTAATATATGGTTTTAAAAATATTTATGAGCATGCAAAAGCTATGGAGGATCAAATCATATACTTTTTTAATAATAATTTAAATACTAGCTGCACTATTAATAATATTGATTTTATTAAGAAAGTGGGAAGAAATGCTGATAACTTGAAAAATCCTATTATTGTTGGTTTTGTGTGGTTGCGAGTGAAGGCTCAAATTCTAGTCAATCGAAAAATGTCAAAGAATTCTGAATTTTATCTTTCAGATGATCTGTCACTTGTAGCCAGGGAGCGAAGAAACGAATTAGTTCTGTATATGCTAGAACTACGTAGAAAAGGAAAGAAATATGATAGACTCTATGTAGATGGCCGATACATAGATACACTGAAAAAAAAGTACATTGTGAAAAAAAGATCACTTTCCAAAGATCAAGAAACTGTGGAGCATGAACTTATAAACAAGCTCCAAAAAACTTGAATCAAAACCCAAAATGAACCCAAAAGGCCAGTAGCATTTGATAAATACTTAAGATCATGTGCAAGCTCAACTGGAAACATAAATGACGTATCAGGTTCTCGGAATATTAATGCTAAATCACCATCAACAAAGTCGCAATCGGTAAATAATTTTGAGATTTCGAATAACGAATCAGAAGAGAAGTTAAAATGCATATTTTGGAATTATAATGGGATAAAACACTTTTTAAAGGGCATAGCAAGATAAGCATAGTGAAATGGCCGCCATGGCCGATGACTGTAATAATATATTTAATAATATTGGTACCTCAAGTGATTACCAAATACAGGGTCATTGACCCTTAACTTTGATTTGTCCTAGATATTAACCAATATAGGTGTGAGTGCTGCAATTTTTCACTCATTTTTCTAAAAAACAACACCTAGGAAAATAAAACCGACCCCAAAGTTTAGGTAATACTTGGGACTATATTATATATTTTTTTGACATTTTTCCCGAAATTTTAAAAGTTCAAAATAATTGCATAAAAAATATATTTTATTTTTTAGTGTGGTTCTAGTATACTTACATCTTTAAAAAAAAATACAGAATATTGTTTACCTTATGTACTTACAGCATACCAAATTTCATCAAAATTGAAGGTGGGCTTTTTGAGTAATAAATAATTTATTGAGTATATGGTATGTACTAACAGTAAAAAAGAGTGCTTAAAAATAACGATAAAAAAATTTTAATTTTTTGGTAAATTTCTAGTATATTTACACCGTTCAAAAAAATGCAGTATATTGTTTAGCCTATCTACTTATCCTACATCAAAAGTCATCATAATAGAAGATGCGCTTTTGGAATTTTATGTTTTGTGATATTTTTTTGGTCGCCAGTTGGTTTTTTTTTTGGTAGAATTTTGGGACTCGATTCTCGCTCATTTTTAATATGTACTTTCACCATTTATATGCCTTCTTAAATACGTCATACGTCAGTTTTATTAGACCGAATTCATATCTGACAAAATAATTAGGCGTGGTAATAGGTAAATTAAACAATGTTTTAAAGAATTTAACTTGAGTTTTCTCTTTCTCAATTACTTACCACTTTTAAGTTCCCATGATTCAGTAGGACATAACAGAACCGACAGTACCATTGCTTTATATAGTTTTCCTTCCCAATTATTTATTTTAGATTTGCAAATAATTGATCTCACTCTTGGGATGCAGCATGCGCCCTCTCTATCATATTATTTGCCGTTTCATTATGCAAACTAGATGCTACAAATAGAATCCCTAAATAACAGAATTAACTATTTCAATGTTTTGTTGATTATAAGTAAAACGATATTTATCTTTTCTTATTGAACCGTTATGGAAGACCATCACCTTTGTTTTTGTGATATTAATTTCAATTAATTGGCCTTCACTACAGGCAACATAATAAAGAGAATCTGTATCTGGTAGTTTCTTAATTTGCAACATGTTTCCCATCTAAACCCCCAAGACAATGTCGGAAATTCAAGTATTTTTTAAATTCTTTAGCTATATTTTTCCATTTTTCTTGTGTACGGGGCACCTATAATTAATTATTTCAATTATTATACACAACATGTAAAAACTATTCTGTAATAATAAAATGATTTTTATTCTAGATTGTCAAACGAAGAATCAGTGGAAAAAAATGCTTCAAATAAAGCCGGTATCCAAAAAAAAAAGAAATATTCAAGAGAGGCTACTGGTGTTAGCGTGTAACCATCTTCAGTCCTCTAAAACCAAATACGATCAAATAATAATAATAATAATAATAATAATAATAATAATAATAATAATAATAATAAACGCCCTGTGGGTGGGGGCTTCACTTTGCAGAATTTGCCCACAGTAAGTCCTGCTTGTCGTAAAAGGCGACTAAAAGGACAACCCATTAGGATGGTGAAAACAAAAAAAAGGCCTCGGAAAACTGCCGCTGCCGGTGGAGCGACCGGGCGCATCAGGGTCACCACTGAATGTGACAGCTCAGATCACGGTGACGACAGGTTGGGTTCTAGGCAGCCACCTGTCAGCTGTAACAACACCTTCAGCCAAAATGCTACTGCCCTACTTACGGAGCCCCCAACACCTTTGGCTCAGCCGACTTTAAGTGTTTCCTCGGAGCACCCTTTGGGGACCACTAAAGCTGGTAAGAAGCGTGTGCGTATGCAATGGACAGATGAACTGAATGAATTCATCGTACGCACATACTTCCAAGTTACTAGACTTGAAACGGACAAAACTGGTTACCGTACGAAATTACATCAAGAGTTCGCGCGCACCTACCCTCACCTTAGTCGCGTCACTGAACAGAGACTGGCAGACCAAAAACGTGTCATTTTTACCAATAACCTTATCCCTTCCTCCCTCATAAACACGATTAAAACACAAGTCGCACATCAATTTGCTCAAAATGAAGAAAGTCAGGACGACGGCCCACCAGAAATGGAGAGCCCCACACAAAACGACACTCAACAACTTGTCGAGAATGAGCCTGACCACCATGAGACAGCAGTAAATGACACCCTACTGCAAAAGATCGAACTGGAATTTAACACAGCGCTTACTGAATTTGAAGGGACGGACCCCACACATAGGTACTTGTTGCCTAAACAACACACCTCACGTAGATTGGCTGAGATCGTTGAGATATTGAACAATACAATACTGCCTAAACACTTAGAAACATGTGACAATTTTATCGAGTTACACACAGCTATCTATTGTGGAGCCGTTGCAGCTATACGTTGTAACGGGTCCGATGTAACACCACCTGTAGCGCACAACTCGAAGGAACACAAAACTCCTGCCTGGGAAACACGATTGAATAAACGCATCAGCAACATCCGATGCAACCTCGGCAGGATCACCCAATACCAACAGGGTACGAGGTCCAAACGGCTCAACAAATACATACACGACATATTACACAAACACACAGTACACACACAATACGAGGAACCCAATAAAACACTCACAGAGATCAGAGATACGCTTCACCAAAAATTAACAGCACTAGCGAAGCGCTTACGAAGATATAAGGCCAGTACTGAACGCAGACGACAAAACCAAGCGTTCAGCAGAAACGAGAGACGGTTTTATCAGTCTCTAACGAACACGGTAACTGACAGTAATGGTCTACCGGAGAAGAACGCACTCCATAGTTTCTGGGCGAATATATGGTCCAACACCATTGACCATAATGACAAAGCCAGCTGGATCGATACAGAGTACAGGAATAACGAACATCTTCCGGAGATGCCCTATACGGACATTACTACAGAGGACGTCTCCAGAGCTTTACAGAGATCGCATAACTGGAAGGCACCTGGCATCGACAACATACAAAACTACTGGCTCAAACACTTTACATCAACACACAAGTATCTCGCTGAACACTTTACACTATTTATAAAAACACCAAACCTGACACCGAAGTTCCTAACGCAGGGTATCACATACATGAAATCTAAAAACAGTGATACAAAAAATCCTGCGAATTATAGGCCTATCACCTGCTTGCCTACAGTGTATAAGATTTTGACGTCCTGTCTGGCAGAAAAGATCAATGAGCATTGTCAGATTAACACCATACTGACAGAAGAACAAAAGGGATGTCGAAAGAGGTCACAAGGCTGCAAAGAGCAGCTTCTGATTGACTCCGTAGTACTGGAACAAGCGAAAGGGAGAAAACGTAACCTGTACACAGCGTTTATTGATTATAAAAAGGCATTTGATTCGGTCCCGCACTCCTGGTTGCGGAGAGTATTGGAGCTGTACAAAATACACCCAAGTATCGTGAACTTCCTTGGAACGATCATGTCCGACTGGCGAACGACCTTACATTTGAGTATTGGTAATGAAAAAACAACAAGCGACCTTATTCAAGTAAGACGCGGCATATTCCAAGGCGACTCATTGAGTCCATTATGGTTTTGTCTCGCAATGAATCCACTTTCTCGCCTGTTAAATGAAACCAAATACGGTTACAATGTAGGTACGCAAACGAATTCGCGCCATACCATTTCACATCTAATGTACATGGATGATATTAAGATCTATGCAGCTACTAAACATCAATTACAGCAGCTGCTGGGACTTTCCAACGAGGTTTCGCGAGACCTCTGTATGGAGTTCGGAATCGATAAATGTCGAACACAATGTCGTTCTGGAGGAAAACGAGACGCGGTCGCATTCGAACTCGAACCAGAGTCTGTTATGCAGCCCATGGACGAGGGAGAGTCGTATCGGTATCTCGGATTCAATCAGGACGAACGTATAGATCACAGCGCTGTAAAACAACACCTGATGCAGCAATACCTAACGCGTGTACGGAGATTACTGAGCACCCACCTTGATGGAAAAAAAACCATCAAAGCAATTAACACCTACGCAGTTCCGGTGCTAACATACTCATTTGGGGTAATCAAATGGACGCCTACGGACTTGACAAACATCGAGATCAAGACCCGCGTCCTTATGACCAAATACAGAATTCATCATCCCAAAGCAGCGATAGAACGATTGACGCTGCCAAGAGCCGAAGGGGGTCGAGGTCTTATAGACATAAGGAACACGCATAATAAACAGGTTCATAACTTGCGAGAATACTTTTACACCAAAACACACACATCACACTTACACAATGTAATAATCCAAGCCGACAAGGCATACACACCATTAAACCTCTCACACACAGAAATGCCAGATAGTTTTTGCCGTTTGGTCACGAAGGAGGACAAAATTCAGCAATGGATTCGGAAGCCTTTACATGGGAGACATCCACATGATCTTAATCAGAGTAACGTCGACAAAGCAGCGTCGCACGCCTGGTTAAGTCAAGGAAGTCTTTTCCCGGAGACTGAAGGATTCATGCTAGCTATACAAGATCAAGTAATTCATACAAAGAATTACTCAAAATACATACTTCGTGACTCGTCAATAACATCTGACTCATGCCGGAGATGCCATTCCAAACCTGAAACGATCCAACATATCACAGCTGCCTGTACTCAGCTCGCTCAGTCCGAATACAAACACCGTCACGACCAGGTTGGCAAAATCATATACCAGAAACTAGCGGTTAAGCACCACCTTATAACCGATAAAACACCTTACTACAAGCTCACACCAAAAGTAGTAGCGGAGAATGACTCCTGTAGACTTTACTGGGATCGGTCGATTATTACAGATAAGACCATAAATCATAATCGACCAGATATCACCTTCGTAATGAAAAACACTAAGACAACCTATCTGATCGATATTGCGGTTCCAAATACACACAACTTACAAAAAACACACGCAGTTAAATTGGATAAATACACTGACCTCGCAGCCGAAATAAAACAACAATGGCGAATGGAACATGTCCACATCGTTCCAATAGTGCTCAGTGCCACCGGGGTCATTCCACACACACTACATAATAGTTTGAGCCTCTTGGGTCTCCCAAAATACACATATGTCACTATGCAAAAGGCAGTGATCATAAACACGTGTCGTATAGTACGGAAGTTCCTCAGTAATACGAATCCGACTGCGATATGTGAAAGCACAAGACCTGCTTCTACTCCATCTGAGCCATCTACAGTGAGCGAACAATACACTGACACTCATCCTACTGACACACAACACACATACATAAACACACAATACACTAACACTGAAAGACAAACACTCAACACACATACAGATCCAGATTCGTCTGATGGAGAGGGGGGATCGAACAACTGCCGCACTGTCACTGTTACCGCTCTGGTGCACAATCCTCCTCAATTCAATAACACACAAGGTCCGTCAACCTCTGTACCATCTAAACGCGCAGTTCCAGGAACACCCGATCTTAATGAGCAATTTGATGAACCAGAAAACATCTACACCAAGAAACGTAAAATAGAAAGACACATCCACACACATACACAAACACACACACAAAAACAAACAGTCCTTTCCCTTCCCTCTGTCCCTACTCCTACCTACCATTTGAGGACACGAAAACGAACTAGGCTTTCACAGCCCTCTGTCATTGAGCCAACATCTACGCTCCCACAAAAGTCTCGCCGTACGACCCAGTGTACACCAAAATAGACGAATAACACCTCGTTTCAAGTAGCAATAACAACAATATAGGGAGTGATGTGACAAACCCGTCCGTGAATGTACTACGGTACTTTTACGGATTGGTTTGGCACATTACCCTTCCACAGAGCCTAATACCTTGCATAATGCCGGTATAGGTGAATGTTACCCAGTACTGTCCTACTGAGTAGTGAGCGCCAGGTTGGCGTAAAAGTCTATAATAATAATAATAATAATAATAATAATGGTGGTGAGGACACCTATAGCAGCTGCCCTTGGCACCCGTGAGGGATATTTATCCCCCATTGGTGACAAGGAGGCTAAGGGTTCCAGGGGTAGTTTATGCGCAATACAGTAATCTTCGGATTCCATTAGCCTCTGACTACCCAAGATCGGCACCGTTCCTTCTCGAGGTACCACCGTTTTCACAAAAGATGCCGGATCTAGAGGAGAAATCCTCGATCGTTCATTTATTAACCTTTTTTATTATTTCGTTTCGTTTTATTATTTTTTGTTTTCGTTATTTTTATTTCTTTTTGTTTCAGGTTTTCTTTTATCTTTTATTTCCTTTTTTGTTTTTGGGTTTGTTTTGTTTTCGTTTTTTCAATGTTGTCCCAACTTAAAGTCATCTTCGGGACCCACACTAGCTCGTGTGTGGCTTAGCGGCGTTGCCTGGAAAAGGGGATCCTGGTGACTGAGGGAAGCCGTTACTTGCGAGTACGGCGGAACAACACGTCACTTCGGCCCTGGCTTCAGGCATAGACCGTGGCTGCGGTTATGCACCGGCCGCAGTAAATTCGAGCGCCCCGGGGTCGTGCGTGTCACTGGGGCAATGGGCTTCGTCCCTAGGGCCCCTCATTCCCGTATCCCTGGCGTGGGAGTCCCACGTCCCTTATGAGGCTCCGTGGAGGGTGGGGAGCGGGGTGGGGGTTTGTTTGTGTTACTTTTATGGGAGAGTCAAACTTAATTACAAAGGGCGAGTCCGGGCCCTCCAAACCGGACGCGAACCCTGCTCCGCCGCCGTCATCTGGCGTGAGCATTGGTAACGAGACACGTCCCGCTACCGCGTCTGATGTACCCGCTCCACAATCCAGTGGAGTGAGTACGAAAACGAAAAGGGGTATTCCTCCCCACCAAAAAAAAGGAAAAAATCGTGGGAGTCCAATGCAATTGGACTCCTCAAGAATGCAAGTTATAAATTATGCGAAGTTCTTAGTGATCAAGCCAAAAGAAGGTGACTTCAGTAAAGTCAGTCCCTTCCTTTTGGCCAAACTAGTTAAAGATACAATTGGGCAGGTTAAAGATGCCAAGCTATCGGGCAAAGGGTTGCTCGTAGAGGCAATCTCACCGGCACAATCTGAGAAAATACAGAACTTAAAGGAATTAGGACAGTACGCGGTTGAGGTGACGCCTCATGGAGTATTAAATTACTCCAGAGGGGTCATTATTCACCCTTCATTAGCGTACTGTACCCTGGAAGAGATAGTGTCGGAGATGTCTCCACAGGGGGTAATAGAGGCCAAAAGGTTGAAATATAATAGGGGGAATAAACACCCAGAATCCCCCCTCATACTGTTAACTTTCAACAAGACCACACTACCAAGAGAAGTGGTCATTGGTCTCTTCAACAAAGTGGACGTGCGACCGTACATACCAGCACCTATGAGGTGTTATCACTGTCAACGGTACGGGCACGTCTCACAGCGTTGTAACGTAGAACAACAGATATGCGTGTGTGGTAAGCCGTTACACGAGGGACAACCGTGCGGCGAACCAATAAAATGTATAAACTGCGGGGGCAATCACTCGGCTAAGTCGAGGAATTGCCCCATCTTTAAGCAAGAGTCAGCCATCCAAGAGCTGAGAGCCCTGGAACGATTATCATATCCAGAGGCACGACGTAAGCTTTTGGGCAATACGCCCCGTCGCTCAGCCTTGGATGGATACGCACGCGCTGTTGCTGCCCCCGCCCCTTCAGCGGCTGATAAAAATAAAGAAATAAAAGAAATAAAAGACACGATGAAGATGATGCAGCAAACAATGCAGAGAATGCAAGAGAGCCTTATGCGCTCTGTGGGTGTAGCTAGTTCTACCCCCACAACAGCCGCTGCTGCGCCAGCCATGGTCCCTGAGACCAAAAGGGTTATCAAAACAACCCCTCAGGGACCAGTAATAAGAACAGTGACGTCTTCTCCTAAGAAGACTTCACCGAAAAAATCATCCCCGGAGAGAAGACGTCATAGCGAGGGGGAAAAGGAGGTGGCCAAATCCCGGTCCCCGAAAAAGGGACCCGCCACCTCACAACCGGAGGCGGAATTCATTCCGCCCCCACCATTGACGGCTCCGCTACCACAGCGGCCGTCCAGACCGGGCACGCCAACACGCCCGGTCACCCCCCTCCCGAGTCACTATACACCACAACAAAGTGACTCGGAAATGTCTACAGCGTCGGTACGGACGGGTGTAAAACGCCCGACGTCCGACGCTTATACAAATACCTCGGCTACGGAGTCTGACAACTCCGACGCCGAGGTTCAAGTAATTAAAAAAAAGAAAGGCTGGCCAAAGGGGAAACCTAGGAAGTAGCCACACTTCCTAGGGAGCAACCCAAGTAGTAACAGAAATGGCTATCGTACAGTGGAACTGTAATGGTGTTAAGCACCATTACTGTGAATTGCAGATGCTTCTGGCTGAGCACACGCCTATGTGCGTGTGCCTACAAGAGACACATTTACGGCCGGCGGAACAATTTACCATCAAATACCATAAAATCCGCCGGCACGACGTACAGCCGGACATCAGGGCGAGGGGGGGTGTTGCCATCATCATTAAAGATGGCGTTCCTTTCCGGGACCACCCGTTAAACACCCCCCTACAAGCTATTGCAGTCCAATTTTTAAAACCGCCCCAGTTCACAGTATGCTCGGTCTATCTACCAGATTTCGACTGGAACGTCGAAGATTTGACCGAGCTTACCTTACAGTTACCACGTCCATTTTTGTTACTAGGAGATTTTAATGCTCACAACCCCATGTGGGGCTGTAGCACAAGAGACGCCCGTGGAAGACTCATAGAACGGTTTCTAGACGAGTCTGAAGCGGTCTTGTTGAATACCGGTCAAGGTACTTTCATCAATGCAAGAACCGGTGAGCTGTCGGCTATCGACTTATCACTTGGCTCACCGGTCATGGCACACCGTTATGAATGGACGCTGGCGTCTGATTCATACGGTAGTGACCATATTCCCATTATATTGAACAGTACCACGCCGATGACTCCACAATCATCTTCGCCGAGATGGCGTCTTCGTCAAGCTGACTGGGATAGGTACGTAGATTCATTCCGTACACCCGAGCTGACTGGAGACGTAGAAGATGATGTGGAGCAAATGTCCTCCAGTGTCATTGAAGCAGCATATCAGAGTATACCAAAGTCGTCCAGCATTCCACCCAAACGTCATGTACCATGGTGGAATGAAGTCGTGAGTGTAGCAGTTGCAGAGAAAAAGCGGGCGTACAACGAACTCAGACGTCGCCCCACGCAGGAAAATGTGATAGCCTACAAGCGTGCTCAAGCACGCTGTAAGAGAACTATTAAAGAACAAAAGAGGCTATCATGGGAGCAATATGTTTCGGCCATTAATACCTCCACGACCACCTCAGAGGTATGGAGAAGAGTGAGGGCCATTACTGGGAAATATTCCCGTTCACCTATGCCCTCCCTTCTCGTCGTCGACGGTCGAAACATCACTGAACGCGCAGAAATAGCTAATTGTTTAGCTAAACACTTTGAGCGCGTCAGTGGCTCCCAAAACTATGACCCGGACTTCCTGCGGATCAAGATCGAACACGAACAAAACGATCTTGATTTTTTCTCAGATGAATCCCTCCAGTATAACCAACCGTTTTCTATGCAAGAATTACTGGAGGCGCTTCGGGGATCTGGGGACACCTCCCCTGGACCTGATGAGATCCCCTACGCCATGATCCGGAACCTGCCTTATCCTGGTAAGTGTAGGTTACTGGATCTGTATAACGAAATTTTTAGGCAAGGCGTTTACCCTCCGCAGTGGCGGGAAGCTATAATCATTCCGCTGCTAAAAGAGGGTAAAGATTCATCGCAACTATCTAGCTACCGTCCAATATCCTTGACTTGCTGTTTCAGCAAGGTATTGGAAAAAATGGTGAACAACCGTCTCGTCTGGTGGCTGGAATCCCACAACCTTATACCTAAACATCAATGTGGGTTCCGCCGATACCATTCGACTACGGACCATCTTGTTCGCCTCGAGAATGCCATTCAAGACGCCTTTCTCCAACGAAAACACCTTGTGGCTGTGTTTTTCGATTTGGAGAAAGCTTATGATATGACCTGGAGGTATGGCATTCTCAAGAAGCTGCACGACTGGGGTTTAAGAGGTAACCTCCCTCAGTTCGTAAAAAGTTTTCTGACTGACCGTTCTTTTCGTGTCCGGGTAGGTGACACTGAGTCTGAGGCCCACTCCCAGGAGAATGGTGTTCCTCAAGGCTCCACCATTAGTGTCACCTTATTTTCTATCGCAGTCAGTCATATTGCAGCTTCAGCCCCAATTCGTCGTTGCTTGTACGTTGATGACCTCACAATCTTCTATGCAGCCGATTCCATCGAGGATATCCAACAACGGCTGCAACAAGGCATCAACGAAGTGGTGACTTCTGCAGAAGCTCTTGGTTTTCGTTTTTCACCCCAAAAGACATCGGTGGTACACTTCTGCAGAAAGCGCAACGCACATCCGGATCCTGTTCTCACATTGAAGGGATCCAACCTTCAGTGCGTCGATAGCGTCAGGTTTCTAGGACTCATATTTGACAAACAACTTACGTGGCGCCCACACCTCCAAGCCTTAGCTGCGAGTTGTCGCAGGACAATCAACATGCTTAAGTGCTTGGCTGGTGCATCGTGGGGTGCGGGCCGGGAGTCGTTGCTTCGCCTGTATCAATCGCTAGTTCTGACTAGGATTGATTACGGCAGCATTGCTTACTCCTCCGCCCGGGCGTCTGCGCTTCTACTCCTAGATCCTGTTCACCATGCAGGCATACGACTGGCTACGGGAGCATTTCGAACGAGCCCTTCTATGAGCCTCTGCGTAGAGTCGGGTCTTCCTCCGCTGCGACTGAGACGTGAGCGTCTCTTGCTCAATTATGCGGCGGGGATATATGCAACACCTTCACATATAAACCACCCGACTCTATTCAGATACCGTTTACAGGGGCTCTATGGTCGACGTCCCACCGTAAGTCGACCAGTGGCCGTTCGAACGCAGGAATTATTAGAGAGTCTGCACTTACAGTTCGCCAAGGTACTTCCTAAACGTCCTATGGAAGTACCTCCTTGGCTGATCCCTAATGTAAGGTGTCGTTTCGACCTGACTGGTCTCAACAAAGAGGAGACCAGTTCATTCGAGTATCGATCCCGCTTCTACGAGATCATTAGCGAACTTGACTCTCTCTGCATATACACAGATGGTTCCAAAACAGCTACGGGCGTGGGAAGTGCCATCGTCATTCGTGACGATCCTCACGCTTGGACACTTCCTCCCCAGGCCACTGTGTATACTGCGGAATTATTTGCGATTTTGCAAGCCCTGCGATTCTGTCAAACATCTGAAGACAGCGCATTCCTCATTTGTTCCGACTCGTTGAGCGCGTTGCAAGCGATCTGCCACTCTCATACCATCGATCCACTGGTGCAGAACATCCGAACGTATCTCTACATGCTCCGCCAAAAGTCTGTCACCTTCTTTTGGATTCCCGGACATGTGGGGATACCTGGCAATGAACTCGCCGACCAGGCAGCACGTCATGCAGCCGAATTCGGTGAGCCACAGGACATTGCCATTCGCCCAGAGGATCTGAGAGTGTGCATTAGATCCGCGATCGAACATAAATGGCAACGTGAGTGGAACAACCTCACGGCTAAGCTCAGACAGGTGAAACCTGAGGTCCGAAGAACTCCGGCACCTGTAAATCTGAGCCGGCGAGAGAGTGTGGCCCTGACGCGTTTACGCTTGGGCCACACGGCGTTAACACACCGTCATCTTCTCGCCGGTGAGGATCAGCCAAGGTGCGCCGCCTGCGGGACGGCGCTGACCGTGAGGCATATAGTTGAGGAATGTGCAACCTTTGAGCCATTGCGCCAGAGGTTGCAGCTCCCAGGTAGTGTAGCCGAAGCTTTAGCTTATGATGCAGTCTCTGAAAGAAGGATGCTTGAATTTCTCCGAAATTCGCATCTCCTTCAGAGACTTTAGGGGCATTACATCTCTAAATTTTAGAAAGTCGTCTCTTAATTCTCCCCCGACAGTGAATTTTATTTGAGGCAAAGTTTTTATCTTTATGTGTTCAAAAATTTCTTGTGAGTGTCTTAATTTATTTATTTATTAACCATACCCTGTTCCAGCTGGTCTGGCAGGGTACTTTCAGTGTTTCGTTATGCCACTAAGGGCCTTTTACACCCTTAGTGGTACTGTTGTTATTTATACATGTTTTTTGTTGTTGTTATTTCTTTTTAGCGATGTACTACCGAGGGCCCTTTACACCCGACGTGGTACATCATTTGTTTTCTTTCTCTGTGATATTTTGTTATGCCGCTGTAGGCCTGTTGTTATGGCTCTACAGCGGTATTGTTTTAACTCCTTATTGCTTCACTGGTCGGCTTGTGGCCTCCCAGTGAAGCAATAAGTTCTGTCTGTGATATATTTTTGTGATACTATTCTGTGATATTTTGTGTTGTTCTAGTCAGGTTCCTCCACTCCGGGACCGTTTGCACCTCGGAGGGAGTTCCAGCGATGGCTTCCAGGCCTTGGTGACCGGACGCTCTGTCTAGTACTTATCGTACCGTCATCAAGGACTGTCCGCTCTTTTTAAGCCCTGGGATGGCAGGGCCCATCGATGGATTTTATTATGTGTATGTTTTGTCCCTTGTCTATCGCATTTATGTGTTCCTGTCTGTTTGGTGTATGTTTTTATCTTTACCGTTTATGGCGGCGCATGCCCTCTGTTGGCGATGCCGCCGGGTGCTGCTGACCGCGCCATCCACCGGCAGCAGTACCCCAATTTTAACTAAAAAAAAAAAAAAAAAAAATAATAATAATAATAATAATAATAATAATAATAATAAACGCCCTGTGGGTGGGGGCTTCACTTTGCAGAATTTGCCCACAGTAAGTCCTGCTTGTCGTAAAAGGCGACTAAAAGGACAACCCATTAGGATGGTGAAAACAAGAAAAAGGCCCCGGAAAACTGCCGCTGCCGGTGGAGCGACCGGGCGCATCAGGGTCACCACTGAATGTGACAGCTCAGATCACGGTGACGACAGGTTGGGTTCTAGGCAGCCACCTGTCAGCTGTAACAACACCTTCAGCCAAAATGCTACTGCCCTACTTACGGAGCCCCCAACACCTTTGGCTCAGCCGACTTTAAGTGTTTCCTCGGAGCATCCTTTGGGGACCACTAAAGCTGGTAAGAAGCGTGTGCGTATGCAATGGACAGATGAACTGAATGAATTCATCGTACGCACATACTTCCAAGTTACTAGACTTGAAACGGACAAAACTGGTTACCGTACGAAATTACATCAAGAGTTCGCGCGCACCTACCCTCACCTTAGTCGCGTCACTGAACAGAGACTGGCAGACCAAAAACGTGTCATTTTTACCAATAACCTTATCCCTTCCTCCCTCATAAACACGATTAAAACACAAGTCGCACATCAATTTGCTCAAAATGAAGAAAGTCAGGACGACGGCCCACCAGAAATGGAGAGCCCCACACAAAACGACACTCAACAACTTGTCGAGAATGAGCCTGACCACCATGAGACAGCAGTAAATGACACCCTACTGCAAAAGATCGAACTGGAATTTAACACAGCGCTTACTGAATTTGAAGGGACGGACCCCACACATAGGTACTTGTTGCCTAAACAACACACCTCACGTAGATTGGCTGAGATCGTTGAGATATTGAACAATACAATACTGCCTAAACACTTAGAAACATGTGACAATTTTATCGAGTTACACACAGCTATCTATTGTGGAGCCGTTGCAGCTATACGTTGTAACGGGTCCGATGTAACACCACCTGTAGCGCACAACTCGAAGGAACACAAAACTCCTGCCTGGGAAACACGATTGAATAAACGCATCAGCAACATCCGATGCAACCTCGGCAGGATCACCCAATACCAACAGGGTACGAGGTCCAAACGGCTCAACAAATACATACACGACATATTACACAAACACACAGTACACACACAATACGAGGAACCCAATAAAACACTCACAGAGATCAGAGATACGCTTCACCAAAAATTAACAGCACTAGCGAAGCGCTTACGAAGATATAAGACCAGTACTGAACGCAGACGACAAAACCAAGCGTTCAGCAGAAACGAGAGACGGTTTTATCAGTCTCTAACGAACACGGTAACTGACAGTAATGGTCTATCGGAGAAGAACGCACTCCATAGTTTCTGGGCGAATATATGGTCCAACACCATTGACCATAATGACAAAGCCAGCTGGATCGATACAGAGTACAGGAATAACGAACATCTTCCGGAGATGCCCTATACGGACATTACTACAGAGGACGTCTCCAGAGCTTTACAGAGATCGCATAACTGGAAGGCACCTGGCATCGACAACATACAAAACTACTGGCTCAAACACTTTACATCAACACACAAGTATCTCGCTGAACACTTTACACTATTTATAAAAACACCAAACCTGACACCGAAGTTCCTAACGCAGGGTATCACATACATGAAATCTAAAAACAGTGATACAAAAAATCCTGCGAATTATAGGCCTATCACCTGCTTGCCTACAGTGTATAAGATCTTGACGTCCTGTCTGGCAGAAAAGATCAATGAGCATTGTCAGATTAACACCATACTGACAGAAGAACAAAAGGGATGTCGAAAGAGGTCACAAGGCTGCAAAGAGCAGCTTCTGATTGACTCCGTAGTACTGGAACAAGCGAAAGGGAGAAAACGTAACCTGTACACAGCGTTTATTGATTATAAAAAGGCATTTGATTCGGTCCCGCACTCCTGGTTGCGGAGAGTATTGGAGCTGTACAAAATACACCCAAGTATCGTGAACTTCCTTGGAACGATCATGTCCGACTGGCGAACGACCTTACATTTGAGTATTGGTAATGAAAAAACAACAAGCGACCTTATTCAAGTAAGACGCGGCATATTCCAAGGCGACTCATTGAGTCCATTATGGTTTTGTCTCGCAATGAATCCACTTTCTCGCCTGTTAAATGAAACCAAATACGGTTACAATGTAGGTACGCAAACGAATTCGCGCCATACCATTTCACATCTAATGTACATGGATGATATTAAGATCTATGCAGCTACTAAACATCAATTACAGCAGCTGCTGGGACTTTCCAACGAGGTTTCGCGAGACCTCTGTATGGAGTTCGGAATCGATAAATGTCGAACACAATGTCGTTCTGGAGGAAAACGAGATGCGGTCGCATTCGAACTCGAACCAGAGTCTGTTATGCAGCCCATGGACGAGGGAGAGTCGTATCGGTATCTCGGATTCAATCAGGACGAACGTATAGATCACAGCGCTGTAAAACAACACCTGATGCAGCAATACCTAACGCGTGTACGGAGATTACTGAGCACCCACCTTGATGGAAAAAAAAACCATCAAAGCAATTAACACCTACGCAGTTCCGGTGCTAACATACTCATTTGGGGTAATCAAATGGACGCCTACGGACTTGACAAACATCGAGATCAAGACCCGCGTCCTTATGACCAAATACAGAATTCATCATCCCAAAGCAGCGATAGAACGATTGACGCTGCCAAGAGCCGAAGGGGGTCGAGGTCTTATAGACATAAGGAACACGCATAATAAACAGGTTCATAACTTGCGAGAATACTTTTACACCAAAACACACACATCACACTTACACAATGTAATAATCCAAGCCGACAAGGCATACACACCATTAAACCTCTCACACACAGAAATGCCAGATAGTTTTTGCCGTTTGGTCACGAAGGAGGACAAAATTCAGCAATGGATTCGGAAGCCTTTACATGGGAGACATCCACATGATCTTAATCAGAGTAACGTCGACAAAGCAGCGTCGCACGCCTGGTTGAGTCAAGGAAGTCTTTTCCCGGAGACTGAAGGATTCATGCTAGCTATACAAAATCAAGTAATTCATACAAAGAATTACTCAAAATACATACTTCGTGACTCGTCAATAACATCTGACTCATGCCGGAGATGCCATTCCAAACCTGAAACGATCCAACACATCACAGCTGCCTGTACTCAGCTCGCTCAATCCGAATACAAACACCGTCACGACCAGGTTGCCAAAATCATATACCAGAAACTAGCGGTCAAGCACCACCTTATAACCGATAAAACACCTTACTACAAGCTCACACCAAAAGTAGTAGCGGAGAATGACTCCTGTAGACTTTACTGGGATCGGTCGATTATTACAGATAAGACCATAAATCATAATCGACCAGATATCACCTTCGTAATGAAAAACACTAAGACAACCTATCTGATCGATATTGCGGTTCCAAATACACACAACTTACAAAAAACACACGCAGTTAAATTGGATAAATACACTGACCTCGCAGCCGAAATAAAACAACAATGGCGAATGGAACATGTCCACATCGTTCCAATAGTGCTCAGTGCCACCGGGGTCATTCCACACACACTACATAATAGTTTGAGCCTCTTGGGTCTCCCAAAATACACATATGTCACTATGCAAAAGGCAGTGATCATAAACACGTGTCGTATAGTACGGAAGTTCCTCAGTAATACGAATCCGACTGCGATATGTGAAAGCACAAGACCTGCTTCTACTCCATCTGAGCCATCTACAGTGAGCGAACAATACACTGACACTCATCCTACTGACACACAACACACATACATAAACACACAATACACTAACACTGAAAGACAAACACTTAACACACATACAGATCCAGATTCGTCTGATGGAGAGGGGGGATCGAACAACTGCCGCACTGTCACTGTTACCGCTCTGGTGCACAATCCTCCCCAATTCAATAACACACAAGGTCCGTCAACCTCTGTACCATCTAAACGCGCAGTTCCAGGAACACCCGATCTTAATGAGCAATTTGATGAACCAGAAAACATCTACACCAAGAAACGTAAAATAGAAAGACACATCCACACACATACACAAACACACACACAAACACAAACAGTCCTTTCCCTTCCCTCTGTCCCTACTCCTACCTACCATCTGAGGACACGAAAACGAACTAGGCTTTCACAGCCCTCTGTCATTGAGCCAACATCTACGCTCCCACAAAAGTCTCGCCGTACGACCCAGTGTACACCAAAATAGACGAATAACACCTCGTTTCAAGTAGCAATAACAACAATATAGGGAGTGATGTGACAAACCCGTCCGTGAATGTACTACGGTACTTTTACGGATTGGTTTGGCACATTACCCTTCCACAGAGCCTAATACCTTGCATAATGCCGGTATAGGTGAATGTTACCCAGTACTGTCCTACTGAGTAGTGAGCGCCAGGTTGGCGTAAAAGTCTATAATAATAATATTTATTGTGTTTTTATCTGTTAAGATGTACAATATGTCAATAAATAAATAACATTAGGTACTGATTTACAATAAATTTTCATTAAAATATTCTTGGACTGAATAATGGCAGGATTTGATCAATAATGATTTTAGTTTATTTTTAAATTTCGATAGGGGCAGTTCTTTTACAACTGCTGGTAATTTATTGAAAATTCGAATAATTGTGTTCAGTGGACAGTTTTGCACTTTTGATAAAGTAGAACTTATTGTTACATAATTTTGCTTTTGCCTTGTACTATATCTGTGCTTTTGTGTATTTTCTTCGAAAATTCCGGGCTATTTCTTAATAAAGATACAACATTCTAAAATATAAAGGTCGGACAATGTTAATATTCCCAATTCTTTAAATTTTGGTCTACATGATTCTCTCGGTCCTATATTGCAGATGGCGCGTATACAACGTTTTTGTGACAAAAATAAGTACTTTGTGGCATGAACTATTTCCCCAGAACAGGATACCAAAACGCAAGTTCGATTGCACGTATGCATAATAAATAGTTAGCAATACTGGAACTGATATAAATTTATGAAGTTCTCGCAATAAATAAGCATACTTATTAATTTTCGCTATAACTGTATCCACGTGATACTTCCAGTTTAGATCGCTATCAATATTAACACCGAGAAACTTAACTACATCAGAAAAATAAATAGTTCCAAAATCTGGTAATGTTAAACAATTTAAAGTATCCTTGTATTGGCCAAATTTGATATATTTCGTTTTTTCTAGATTTAATTTTAAATTGTTATCACTAAACCACAGAGTAACTTCATTTAAAGACTGGTTTATTTTAAATGACAAATCATCCCGATCAATTCCTTTATATATAATGGCTGTATCGTCAGCAAAAAGTATCGCGTTTCCCGTTATCGTTGTCAGATCGTTATTGTATAGTATAAATAAAAGAGGACCCAAAATTGAACCTTGTGGGACTCCTCTTTCAATAACTAATTTATCTGATTGATAAATTCGATAACTATCATTTTCTATAGCATGTAATTGCATCAGTTGTTTTCTATTAGATAAATAAGACTTTATCAGATAGAGTGCCTGACCTCTAATGCCATATATATTAAGTTTCCTGTATAACACATCATAATGTACACAGTCAAAAGCTTTCGAAAGATCGAAGAATGCTGTCACACATAAATCCTTTTGATTCCATGCTTCATGTATTGCATGTATTACCTTATAAATCGCTAGTTCTAAAGAACTACCCGTTCTAAAGCCATGTTGGTCTTCAGATACTATCCGAAATTTACATAAGTAGTCGGTCATTCTATTAAAAATCGCCCTTTCTAAGATCTTCGAAAAATTACATAATAGGGAAATTGGCCGATAATTGTCCAAATTTCGTTCGTCACCCTTTTTTAGTAATGGCTTCACTACTGATAATTTTAGATTATCGGGAAATATTCCTTGAACAAAACAATTATTAATAATGTGGCAGAAAGGTTCTGCTATATATCCTGCATACAGTTTTATTAGTTGAAGAGGAATACCATCCCAACCGACGGATTTTTTATTGTTTAAAGAGTGAATAATACTGTAAATCTCGGATGCATCACAAGGCTTTAAATATAAACTATTGACCTGTGTAGTAGTGTTAAGTTTTCTTTGTAAATTTGGATCATCTAAATTTAATGTTTTAGTTACATTTATAAAATGATTATTAAAACTATTAACTACTGTTAATAGCTAGAACTTGGGTGGTAGAACTTCAAAAATTACCTCCAGCACAACAAATTCATGCCGAAAAAGCTATATACATACAATATACTATATGAAAGGCAATTGGGGCATTTATATGAAAATTCTATAATGAATTCGCCTCTTACTCAAAATATTCTTCTGAAATTTTCTGAAGGAACGTATTGAAGAATCTTCAGTTTCAATTTTTTTTCAAATTTCCAATAAATGTTCAAAAATACTTTGTGAAAATTTAACGGGAACAAATTAAACGAGCATTTATTTAAACAAAATGCGAAATAACTAAGAGCATTTGAAAAACTATTTTAACATTTGTAAAACAAAAGTAGCAATAAATAAATGATCATTATTCTTTTTTTTCGTGCAATAGTAAATATGAACTAGAATTAATATAATAGATTTTGCGCATTTATTAAATGTTACATAGATAATGAATCCTTGCCCTTAAAAAAATAAATAAGCATTACATGTGTTACATAAAATAAACATCCATACACTTAAAAAATATTATGTGCAATTAAAAATTTACAAATGCACTTTTATAACTTTACTACCAATATCTTATTCAAAATGATCCTTAAAAAAGCCACTTGCCCCATAAAATTACTAAATGAGCAATAGATTCAACAAAAATACGCATGTTGTTTACATGCATTGTACTCATTGTACTGTGACAGAATACGTGGAATAAGATAGTTATCGGTTGGCCAAAGATAAAAATGTATCAATGCAAAAAAGGAAGTATAAACGAATGTAAAAAAAATAGCAGAAGGGTAAAAGAGATTTAGAAACAGTTACAGATATAACTCCTCTTAATACAGTAATACAGATAAAATTAAAAACTATTCTAAATACCATGTTTCTGGTATAATGAAGAAATTTTTTCTTTTTTTTTTTTTTTTGAAAAATTTTGTAATAATTTTCATAAAATTACTGTTTGTTACAAAATGAGCGCGAGAAACGGCTCATTGTTGAAGTGATCATTTGAAAACAATTTAATTGTAGGTATTCATAATATGTCAAAATAAAAAACGAATATTATGTAAATTATGGTCGTTTATTGTTATTATGTTTTAAAAGCTAACAAAAATATTGAAAATAAAAAATTTCGCTTTGCAAATGAAAATTATCAAAATTGATATCTTTGTTTAGAAATTGTAACGTCGTTTTAAAATAATAGCGCATTTTCAATCATTTGAATCAGGTCATTCAAAATGATTCTTAAAAAAACCACTTGTTCCCTAAAATTACCGAAATGAGCAATAAATTTAACAAAATGTATAGGCTTGCTGTTTATGAATAGGATGTATAACCCCTTTCAAATACAATTGGAAGAAAGGACACTGTACTTGTGCCTCATTTTAAAAAAAATATATTTGTAAGCATATTCTCGAGGTAACTATAAGATTTAAATATATAATTCTACCAGTTGAAGTAAAAAATTTACAAATTGGTGAAAAAAGGAAATGTGGCTAGAAGTTGTGTTATGAGGTTTAGAACACAGTCATTCACTCCCAGACAGGTCAAGCACCCGTCTGGAGGTCATGACACTGTGTTCTAAACCTCATATACTTTTTAAGGAGGGAATACTAACCTAATACCTTGAGGAAGGTCAATGACGCGATAATCTCAATTATTGAGGTAATTCAGGTAAAAAATATTTTTGTTTAATCTAAGTTCTTAATATTATTTTGTAAACAACTGTCTGGACGTTAATGATTGTGTTTGAACCATCATATATGGAAAAATCATTGGTTTCTCTAGCCTAAATTGGGGCCACTTGGCAACGCTATGTAATTACCTATATTCAGGGGCAAGTAAAAACATTGCATATGTTGGATAGTTCAGAAAATATTTATTTGATACATTCAAAAAATTGTATATGATCTTAATTCTTGTAAATATCAAAAAATTATCAAGTGATCTTTTTAACCTTTTTCTAAAATTAAAATTGTTATGATGATAGCATACATACAAAATTAATGATTGCAACATATTACCAGGAGGAACATATTACCACCCAGAAACACATTTCCAACTTTGGTTCACATCTACTAGAAACAGGTCATTCGGTAAAACCCGATCAACAACCCAAAATATTACATATTTGTAAAGAAGGCCGCAAACTCAACATTTTGGATGCCCTGGAAATCAATAAATTGAACAAAGACCCAAACCACGTCATCTTAAATGACCAAATTAATCTAAACAAATCGCCTTTATTAAATCTATAACACGGTGCATCTCACGTTTTGTTTTCGAATAGTTTAGCTGATAGGTACCCATTTTTAAAATTTTTAAAATTTTATAGATTCCTGGTAATTAATATTTAAATGGTCTTTATACAATATTTTGATTTTACATCATTTAACAATCCTTTTAGTTTAACAAAAGCATCTCCCTGACGGGTGTAACCTTTCGTGAAAATCAATACATGTTTCTATCTTGACAATTTAATACAGACCGATACCTGTATATTTTATTCTTTATTTCTTGTAATTATCGTTCACCGTTGTTTCATGTGTCTGGTTTTCCCCAACGTACTCTAGTCATTTTATGGATATTACACCTAACCGGTTTAAAATAATATTCGTTGTAAGTACCTTTGCAAATAATACAAAAATTTTAGTTTTATCAAAATTGGTCAACTTGGGAGTTCCCCTTATATCTGTTTCGATGTGATTATATCTGCCTCTATCTCTAACATCCCCCACCAATACATTATTTACTTCAATTTATATTATAAATAGTTTCCGTCTAAAAGAACAATTTTAGTTATGTTTTTCACCTGACGATGGTGTAAAAGTCGAAAGTCGACTCGTGTTTTTTCTACGATTTTGTTGTGAAAAGTAACAAAACAACGATCCCATGTTTTATTAGTGATTGTGTTCGAGCCATCATATATGGAAAAATCATTGATTTCTCTAGCCTAAATTGGGACCACTTGGCAACGCAATGTAATTGCCTATATTCAGGGGCAAGTAAAAATATTGCATATGTTGGATAGTTCAGAAACAAATATTTATTTGATACATTCAAAAAATTGTATATGATCCTAATTCTTGTAAATATCAAAAATTATTATCAAGTGACCTTTTTAACTTCTTTTTCTAAAATTAAAATTATTATGATAGTAACATACATACAAAAATTAAAATATATAAGATTTCAATTTTTTGTGAATATTAAAATAACTTATCAGTCTTACCTGACCTTTACCCCATTTTTTAAAATTTGGATAAATAAGGAAAAAAAACACTATACATATTTTCTCTTGATTTTTATTGTTGAAACATGAACTTACACTTACACTGTTTGAATATCAACTAAATAAAATGATTTCAATACAAAGAATATATTTCGTATGTTTATCAATTGACTTTTTGACATTACTTGTTGTCATCTCATTTTTGATAGTAATATTTTCTTGTTAGTTTATTAAAAATATTAAATTAAAACTTTTACATTACTGGTTAGTACCGAATATTCAACAATTCTCTCGTGAATTATAAGACAGTAGGCAATGGTTTTTTCTGCTGGCGCTTCTTTAAAACTAAATTCCAATCGTAGATCTACTGGATCCATTTTTAATGAGTCATTTTGGCGACTAGCATCAAACACTATAATAGGAGCTCTCGTGCGATATTCATTGTAATTTAGCATTGGTTCAGATCGTCGTTGATAATATGCATTTTGAAAATTTGTATATGTTGCAGCTATATTGTCAAAACCGTTTTATTATAATAACGCTAGTCAAATTATAAAAAAACCAAATATTGTCAACTGATGTTGTCTTTTACAATACACCTAATAAATTTCAGTGCTATTATAATTTAGCTAGACTTATTTAGAGAAATTGTGAAGTTTGAAATTAATTGGTATCAAAACTACTAAACCGATCTCAACTAAATTCAGTAGAAATATTTTATGGCTTAGAATAACTGATAGGATAATTTATATGTTGGGTGAAGGTTCCTGCGGGATATTAATACGAAACTAATTAGTGTAAAACTACAAAATTGATTTCAATTAAATTTAGTAAGGACACTTTTATACTTTGGAATAACAAAAAGGAAATTTTTATCCCGATTAAAGGCTCCTGAGGGATACAAAATAAATTATTCAGTCAGGTCAAAATTACTGAAGCGATTTCAGTTTGGTTTCGTATATAAACTTATACACTTTGGAATAACTGATAGAAACATTTTTATCCCAGTTAAGAGTTCCAGTGGGACACAGACTAAATTCTTGAGTCACCTCAAAATTATTGAACGAATGTCAATTAAATTTGATTTAGATACGTATTTATATGATATGCTTTTTAATAACTAACGGAATAATCTGTATTCCGTTTGAAAGTTCCTATCGCCTACTATTACGATAGGAAATAATACCAAAACTACTGAAACAATTTTAATCAAATTTAGTATTGGCATATACCTTAAAATAATAAATATATGGTATACTTTTTATACAGATTGAATATTCCCGTGGGAAATGAGCTACTATTTCATAAATTAATTATTAATGTTGATTTTCTTTAGATTGTTTATTGATTGACTAAAGAATTTAGAATTAATATTAAATTGCTGCTTCGTTTTTTCCGAGATATCGTTCGGTAGGAACATGGAATTTATTTTAATTATATCAAAGCGGTTGAACTACTTTATTGTGGATTAATATGTACAATAGTTTTATCCCGGTTTTCTAAAGGAAAAACCGGACACATAATAAGATTTCAATTTAGAATATTTTTCAGCTTTTTATTATTAGCTCGAGCTTTTTATTATTAGCTCTAGTAAAATTTTCATTAAGAGGTAGTCTAGGGTTTACAGCTTAGATACTAATATAATCTGGTTTATATCGCTGATGAGTCTTCCCATGACATACAAATTAAAATTCTTGTACTGTGAAGGACATCAGGGTTTTCTTGTGAAATTCACATAAAAATATCTGATTTATAGCATACGGATTGGGAAAAAGAAATCAAACAATAGCATTCACTTAAAAAATCATAAAACTATGTATCTAAAAAAAAAAGTATTCTTCATCCGTTATGTTGAACTGCCCCATACCATATGTTCAAAATTTATATTTAAAGATCGACTAGACCGGTGAGGGTGTTTGGATCATTGCACGAAAAATTTACAAAACCATCAAGTAATAAAATTATTATTATATTATATACTTGACATAAGAGAAAAACGTGACAAACTGATCAAGTTCTATTTAATTTTAATTGTTCGGAAATTACTATGTAGCTATACCTCATTTCAAGTACAATTGATCCTGAGTTATCGTTAAAAAATTAAATAATTCTTATATTCGAAACAAATCAATATTCTATTCTTTTCTAAAAACAAACTGCAACTTTAAAATTTACGTAAATTCAATAATAAAAGAGATAAAACCAAGAAAACAGAAATTATTTAAATTCAGTGATGAAGCATGGTTAAATGTAAGTAAAATGAACCGTATTTGAATTTGAATATAGGTTTAGTATACAATATAACTTTTGTGTGTAATGATTAGTTTATTTTCCACGGGGACCTTTCGTATTTATATTCCACAGAATTGTTTAGTCGGGATACGCACTATGCCACCAGCTATTCCAAAGCATGTGAGCGTCAGTACTGAATAGAATTGAAATCGCTTGCCTAGTTTTGACGTTATTGAACAATTTATTAGGTTTGCCATGGGAACCTATAATCGGGATAAAAATTTCCTGTTTGTTATTCCAAAATATAAAAGTATTCATATCAAATTTGATTGAAATGGAATCAGTAGTTTTAACATTAATTAGTTTCATATTCATATCCCTTAGGAACTTTCAATCGGGATACAAAATATCCCAGCAGTTACTCTAAATCTAAATTAAATTTAATTGAAATCTGTTCAATAGTTCTGACGTGATTGAATAATTTATTTTGTTTCCTGAGGGAATCCTTAATCAGGATGAAAATTATCGTATGTGTTGTTCCATAAGGTATAAGTATCCATGCTAAAACTGAATGAAATCGTTTCAATAATTTTGGGCTGACAATAATTTATTTGGTTTCCCATGGGAACCTATAATCGGGATAAACATTTTCTGTTTGTTATTCCAAAACATAAAGGTATTCATACCAAATTTGATTGAAATCGGTTTTGTAGTTTTGATACCACTTAGTTTCGTATTCATATCCTGTAGGAACTTTCAACCAGGATATAAATTATCCTACTAATTATTCTAAGCCATATAAGTATCCCCTCAAAATTTTATTGGAATAGGCTTAGTAGTGAAGACATTATTTATTTTAGTATTCACAACCCACGGAAACTTTTAAACGGAATAAAAATTTCTTATCGGTTATTCCAAAGCATATTTATGTAAATATCTAAACTTACAAAATCGATTCAGTAGTTTTTTGACATCATTAGTTTCGTATTCATATCGTGTTTATTTTTACAATACATATTTTCCTGTAAGCTGATTTGGTTATATTGCCAAAAAGCATTACACTTCACAATTTCTCTAAATGAGTCTAGCGAAATTATAATAACCCTAAAATTTACTAGGTGTATTGTAAGAGACAACATTAGTTGACAATATTTGGTTTTTTTATAATTTGACTAGAGTTATTATAATAAAACGGTTTTGACAATATAGCTGCAACATATACATATCATAAAGTTGAGCGTATTTTAATCGATCAAAATCAGTCGAAATGTCATCATAAGAATATGCTTCGGAGTTTAAAAAAAGTTTCGCTTTAATGAGCTTTAATGATCAAATATAGTGCTAGAACCTGTAGCAACATCTTTACGATTTGTCTGAAATGCTAGTATTACAAATCTAGGTTTTTCTAGTTGGCTTGATGTCTTTACCGTCCATGAGTGATCTGTTGCTTTTGCTAAAGAGGGGTATTCATGCAGCTCCCAACAGCGAAATGGAACTGTAACCCTCTTATTGGTATTAATAATTTTCATCAGATGTAATTTCTGTTTATCAGAAACTGTAATATGAGGCACCCTCCATTGAATTTTCAAAATTTTTATTTTAACATCTCTTCCACCTGTCTTTTTAGTAATACAATTTGTATCATCTCTTGAACGAATTAAAACTAGTTCATATCTTGAATTTATTAAAACTTTTTTATAATCTTCACAAAACCCAAAAATCATTTCTAAAGGTATTGATATTTGAAAACTATAATTCCAATCTACTATTTGAAGTTCTTCACCCCCAGTCCATCCAGGAACAGCCAATGATTTGCTTTCATTTCTGTTGTATGAAATGTAATTTTTAATCGTTGTACTTATAACAGGATATCTACAATTATCTATTTCTGTAGCATTTATTTCATATCGTATTTCATCAAACAGAGCCACACCAAAGTTTCCACTAAACACACAGTCTTTCCCTTCAGCTGCTTTAGTCTCATCCTCTTTTAAAACAACTTGTGCCTCAATATGAAGATAACTTTCTGATGGCAAAATATTGATATCTTGTTGGTGAATCGGTATTCGAATTTCGTCTCCATAATTGAATGAATTAACATACGGATTATATATATGTATTTCATTACGTGTTACACTATCATCAAAAATCGGTTTTTCATCAACATTTAAAATATCCATTATGTTTTTTTAATTTTAAAACCTAGTGATTTCAAAAATTTTTTATTTGATTTACTAATCACACGTTTACTTCTTTTTCTTTTTGACTTTTTGCTAGGACTAACAGAATGTTGTTTTGAACGATTCTTTTTATACAATTGTTTTGAATCTGTATTTAAAATTAAAATTTTTATTCTGTTTTTTTTTTTTTTTTTTTTTTTTTTTTTTTTAATGTGAACTCTTAATGTAATTTCTTCACCATTAAAATCTAATAGATTATGGTTAGGTCAGTGATAGTAACAATTAGTATTATGTTTTTGGGAATTTCAATAATTTTGTATCCAATTCTCACATTAGGATAGAAACAGTATAAATGATGCGTTGTATTATTATTTAGATAAGCTCCTTTTACTAAATTACAATTTACAAATGTTGCGTTAATTGCTTGAATGTGAACAATTTCATCAGAAATATATATTTTTTTTCGCATCTAAGATCTTTGTTGTCGTAAAACCAAGTAGTTTTCCAAATGATTCATTTCCAAATGTAATTTTCTCCGAACAAAGAATTTCACTTTTTAACGTTGACGTATTCAGCTTTAAACAGAAGACTGGTTTCGACTTTGCTGGTTTTTTATCCCCTTTTTTAGGTGCTGGTGGTGAAGAAAAAAGTTTGTTGAATTGCCTTAAAATTTCGCTTTCAATTTCGACAATTTCATAACTTCCAGTTGGTAACGTAATTGTTTTATTATCGATGTTTATTTTATTATTACGTGAGTGGATATTTGGTATTGAGTTGTATGAGAAAAATTCAACAAGACCAATTTCATAATTCGCATTTGTACAATCTATTGGGGGGAAAAACTGAGCTTCTAATTTTGATTTATTACCACTTAATGTTATGGTATATGACATTTTTTATTTAAGTACTTTTCACAACAATAACACATAAATATTAAACACAGATGACCACAGTTTACTTCATTGTTTCTTTGATGAATGTAATAATTGTACAGGATGTTTTTATTGAGATACTGTAGAAGCTCATTTGGAGGGGATAGTCCAAAAGAATCATAGTATAATTTCAAGCTCCCCTTTTTAAAATATGCTACCCAATGAGAACGAGGGAAATTAGATGTTTGCAGATTAATAATACCACTTTCAATATTCCAAGGCTTTTGTGGTAATTCATTTCTCATAAATATTCCTCTAAAATATGGAATATTTTTTGTATAGTAAATCAAGTCAATATTTGTTAACGGTCTTTTAGGGTAAATATTTAGCAAATGTTTTTTATGTTTATTTAAAAATGAATTAAAATCTTGTTTTATTGATAGTCAATATATATTTTCTTTATTATTCGTTTGTATGTCTGGATTTAAGTTTCTTATATGGTTTAAAAATGATGGCTTTCCCTTGTTTTAGATTCAATTCAACTTCTTTGTTGTGTCGTTTATTTTCTTCCAAGAATTCTCTGGCTTTTTTAGCATCACTAATGGTTTTGGCTATACTACTAACACCACCAGCTAGTTTACCAACAGCAGAAAGACCAGCAAGAAGAGGTATTAAAAACGATAGTGCCCCACCAATTTTTTTAGGAACTGGTAACACTCTTGGTATTGAAATATTTCTTTTACCATATTTGTTTACACTTCTTTTAGCTGCTAATAAAGCGTTTCTTATTCCTTGATTAACATTTTTAACGTCTTTTTGTCTTAGCACTTTTCGAGCTGATTGGATTATTCTACTCAACGGAACCTTTTTCTTCGTTTTCACTTTTAGTTTTCCACCCACCTTTGTTTTAGCCTTCATAATATTAGTCACAAACCAAGCTGTTGATTTTTCACCTAAGCTCGCGTCCTTCGATTTAACACGTTCCCAAGCCTTTTCAATTAATCGTTTATCGGCTTCTTTCAAGTGAATTAAATGTTTGGGAATAAGCAATGTCGTGTTCAAGACAGGCTTTGTCTAGTTGATTTATTGGTATATCTCCTCGACGTAAACGTTTTTGCAATTTTGTCCCTGGACCACAAAACTTATAAGATGGTAAATGAAACTCCACTGGTAATTTATCAATTAGCGTATTGAGTAAACCTTTTCCTTGAATTTCTCTTAATCGACTGAGTCTTTTCCGTTTTTGATTGAGCATTTTTTATAAATTAATTTTTATTTCTGATTTTTATAAATGTGACAATTCTTTTTTAATGGAATTGGGCCATCATTATGGTCTCCCTATGTTATCAAATTATAATGATTAAAGCAACGATGTTCTTCCATAGGTGGTTTCTTCTTTAATAAATAGTAAAACACTTGAAGACACATTGTATACAAAATGTATTGTTGCAAGTGGACAGGTATATAAATAGAGAGATACAATTACTCTGAATCAGTTTATTGTAAACATGAAATTTATAAAGCAACCGATGTCATTATAAGTAAATAATAACGACAAAAAAATTCATATAATTAATAAAAATTATCAACGTCATAGCAAACTTTTCCCTAATACAGTAAGATGTATTATTGCTGCACCATCTGGTGGCGTAAAAACTAATTTAATTTTAACATTGTTAGAAAATAAAAATGGATTATCATTTGAAAATTTATATATATATATATATATATATATATATATATATATATATATATATATATATATATATATATATATATATATATATATATATATATATATAGTTATGTATTACTACTATAGTATTTAACATATAAACGCTATCTAATATTGTAACGTGCGAAAAAGCTTATAATGCAATTCTTTAAATACAGTATCAAGTTCATTTCCTTATAATATTGTTGACGATATACAAACACACTGAGCGTGTGAAAAGACTTATTAAGCAAATCACAGCTTATAATACTTATTGTTCTAATTATTATTATCAATTTTAATATGTATCTCTATTTTTTATTCTAAATTGTAACAACTCTGAAATAGTCAAATTTAAAAGATAGCTTCTCAAAAAACATATAAATAGTTGTCACCACAATTAAAGATTTAGATTTAGTCTCGATTTGATACAAGAACTATCTCCGAGTTGTTCGAAAAGCATATTATTGTAGTATCATTATTGTAACAAAAAGAAAATAAATTTTTTTTAATAAATAACGCGAAACGTGTTATTTAACTGGCGCAGTCGGTACGAAATTTTTTGAGCAATTTTCGCGAGTGATCAAAGTCGTGAATTACACCAATTGACGGTTTATCAAGTGGTTTCTTCAACTTTGGCGGTATACCAAGGCAAAGAGGCTTTCCCCGCGGACACGCTCAACTGGATCACAGATTTCTGGTCGTTTTCAAACGTTTGGATCAAAGCGAATCTACAACTTCCTGGATCTTGCTGAGTACCTGTGACGGTTAATCACTGGAAATGCTCACTTATGGTTCATGTAAGTCAATCTTATGCAATTTTCGCTCATTCATTTTAATGCCAAATCCTATCAAAAGTAAACTGCCATCCTTTCGTTCAACTCCTTATAATCGGGACACTTCTCAAAACACAGCGGCTTACGGTGAAAACAGTCTAGCTAGTATTGATTCTGATTCGCTGCAGAATACAGAGCAGGATCAACCTTCTAGACCTATTAGTTTAAGTACTATTGAATTAAAAATTGATTTACCTAACGAATTAAATATCGATTTAAACACAAATTTTTCAAATACTAATACAAATAATTTAGTTGATAGTTTAAGTAATTTAGTTGTTAACGAAAATACCAAAAGTACAATAATGACCGAACAGACAATTACACCTGCTGACATTGTTGCTAATTTAAAAATACCAGACGCTATAAAGGATTTGCCAAAATTCGATGGAAATCCAAGAACTCTCTATGACTTTATTAACAACGTAGAGGAGGTTATTACTTTATTATCACCCGCAGTAATAAATAGCCCTTATGGCAAAATTTTATTAAGAGCAATTAGGAATAAAATTACTGACCAAGCAAATGAGGTTCTCAACATGTATGGGACACCAATTGTTTGGGAAGAAATTAAACAAAATCTAATAACCCACTATAGCGACAAAAGAAATGAAACATCACTTATTAGGGACCTTCACTATTTGAAACAACAATCCACAGACACAGTTGAAATATTCTATAGCAAAATCATTGAAATATTCTCAACAATAACTAACTACATAAAAATTCACGAGACAAATCAAGAAGTAATTACGGCAAAACAGTCACTGTATGGTGACATGTGTTTAAACGTATTCCTCTCTGGATTACGGGAACCATTAGGCTCAACAATACGATCTATGCAACCTAAAACTCTTATGGATGCATTCTCATATTGCATTAAAGAACAGAATTGTTACTACATAAAATCAAATAACTTGACACAAAATTTGCAATTCAAGAAACCAGTAAAGCCAATAATGATGCCCAGACCAATTATTCCACCTAATTCATATCACACACCCGCACATCCATCCTTTACACCACGTCCACAATTTCAACCGCATGTAACACCTCAAAACCCATTCAAACAACCTTATACACAACCAAATTATACACAACCACGTTTTGCTTCACCGGGTCCATCTAGACCACCTGAATTTAATAGAGCTAATCAGTATCCACAACCAATGGATATAGGTTCAGGCAATACGCGGCAACATTTTAATAAAAACCAAAACAATTTTTTCAAATCTACCGGACCTCCCAATTTTACTAGTAAAGAGATTCACAATGTAGACCAACCATCTACTAGTAATGCTAACAATAACAATCACTACCTAGACGAAAGTAGCAATCAATATTACGACGATTACTATCAATCACAGAATTACGAACCCCAATTAGACCAATACCATATTGACGAAAATCAGGGCGATGACAATACAGTTACCCAAGAAATAGACGAAAATTTTCAGAAGAGTGCCTCGAGCAACTCGACTACTTAGATATTAACAAACACGGTAATATTCTACCCTACATCCACATTTCCTCACCTTTCGGACGTCCCCTAAAATTTTTGATTGATACCGGTGCATCTTCATCCTTTTTGAACCCCGAATTTGTTGACCCACATGATAGAGAAAAAATTGAACCAACCATAATTACATCTGTTTTAAATGAACACAAAATTGACGAACAAAAATCCATTCCAAATTTTATTGAATTTAATACACCAGGCATTTCAAAGTTTTTATTGTTTAAATTTCACAATTATTTTGACGGACTCATTGGTTTAGATATTTTGACTAATTTGGGAGCGAAAGTGAATTTAAAAGACAAAGTACTAGAGACACCCAATGCATGTATTCCTCTTTTGTTTAAACCAAATTACAAATCTGCACATTTCCAAATCCCTGGCCTCACCAAACAAATAATAAAATTACCTGTTGACGTAAAAAACGGAGATATTTATGTAAAACATTTTAAAATTAACGATACATTTATTATAAGTGAAGGCATTTACTTAGCTGTAGATTGGCATAGTCAGCTGGAAGTAACTAATACATCTAACAATACACAAACATTCTTTATTAATCAACCCATTAAAGTCCAGCCTCTTACAGAATTTACTGAATTTAATAATTTTAATATCTCATCCCAATCAAATCAAATACCAAACGATATTACATCACAAATCAGAGTAGATCATCTCAATGATGAAGAACGTAGGGCTATAATTAAATTGTGTAATCAGTTTGAGGACATTTTTTACAAGGAAGGAACAGACTTAACATTTACGAACGAAATAAAACACAAAATAACGACAAAAGACGATATTCCTATTTACACCAAGTCATATAGATATCCTCACATCCACAAAGACGAGGTTAGGCGACAAATAAACGACTTATTAAGACAAAAAATCATTCGTCCTAGTTATTCTCCCTGGTCTTCTCCTATTTGGATTGTTCCAAAAAAGAAAGATGCCAGTGGAAAACAAAAGTGGAGACTTGTAGTGGACTATCGGAAATTGAATGAAAAGACAATAGACGATAGATATCCCTTACCAAACATAACAGAAATACTTGATAAATTAGGGAAAAGCATGTATTTTACAACACTTGATTTGGCGAGTGGTTTTCACCAAATCGAAGTCGATAAAAACGATATTCAGAAGACAGCTTTTTCTGTAGACAGTGGCCATTATGAGTATGTCCGGATGCCATTCGGGTTAAAAAATGCTCCAGCCACCTTTCAAAGGGTAATGGACAATGTTCTCCGAGAGCTCCAAGGGTCAGTCTGTCTTGTATATATGGATGACATTATTGTCTATTCAACTTCCCTTCAAGAGCACATTGTAAATCTTCAAAAGGTCTTTGAAAAACTTAAAGGAGCTAATCTTAAAGTGCAGTTGGACAAAAGCGAATTCTTACACAAAGAAGTAGCTTTTCTTGGCCATATTGTATCTAACAAAGGTGTACGACCAAATCCTGATAAGATTAAAGCTATAATGAATTTTCCAATACCAAAGACACAAAAAGAAATAAAAAGCTTTTTGGGATTACTTGGCTATTATCGGAAGTTCATTAAAGACTTTGCTCGACTCACAAAGCCCATGACACAGTGCTTAAGAAAAGGTGAAACAGTAAAATTAACATCTGAATATATCAAGTGTTTTGAAACGTGTAAACAACTCTTGACGGACGAACCAATTTTAGAATATCCAGACTTTTCTAGGCCTTTCAATTTGACTACTGACGCAAGCAATATTGCATTAGGTGCCGTATTGTCCCAAGGACCAGTCGGACAAGACAAACCAGTCTGTTACGCTAGTCGAACTTTAACGAAAACTGTAACTAACTAATTGTAAATTAAACGTCAAGTTAATAATTATATATAAATTTACATTTTCTTTTATTATAGCATGGTGTTTAACGAAGAATATGATCGTTTTTTATTAAAAGCATACTACAGAAGTGCTGTCGAAATCGCAGAAAATATATGAGAGTACAACTGTGATGTTACACTTCAGCAGTTTAATGTTCAATTCCCCGATTTTGAAATCGAGTTGGACAGAAAAAGAAATTTTAGGTAATATATTCAGCATCTAGTTCAAAGATAAAAAAGAACGAATTCTGTAAAAACAGGATCTTCGACAGGCAAATAATTTATTATAACTATATGTTTTTAAGCAGCTTATTGATATAACTTGTTTGGAGAAGTAGAGCGAAAGTTATTACACCCGAAGTTGTTGAAGATTTAAGAAGGAGAATAAATCGCAGCCCTCTATCTCAGCTATCAGCACAAATTGGGATTTCCAAAACAAGTTGCCATAGAGCTCTGCATAAAGGTTTAAAAATGCGAGCATGTAAAGTCTCAGTTGCTCAAGAACTGCATCCTTTGGATTATGATAAACGAGTGTCGTACTGCAGTTGGTTTCATTCATTGTAGACGATGATTTTTTAAACCGCTGTTTCTTCTCTGATGAAGCGTGGTTTCATTTAAGCGGCTGTGTAGTCAAAATTATAGAATATGGAGTGCCGAAAATCCACGTGAGTTCGTTGAAGCTACGCTGCATCCTATAAAAATCGGAGTATTTGTTACCATGTCGCGACAACGTATAATTGGACCAATTTTCTTTGAGGAGTCTTTTTCTGCATAGATGTACCTCCGGGATATTATCGATTTATTTATTAACCAACTGGATGACGAGGATTTAAGAACTGGCTATTTTCAGCAGAATAGAGTACCGCACCGGCTCATACAGCAGCCGATACAATCAGTTATTTGAATGAATTTTTCGAAGACAGGGTAACTAATCAACGTATTGAGATACCTTGGCCACCTAGATCACCCGATTTAACGCCTTTAGATTATTTCCTATTCGGATATTTGAAAAATGTCATATATAGAAATAGAATGCATATCGTCACAGAGTTAAAAGATGCAATTACAAATGTAATTGAAAATATTAATCAAAATATTTTACATAATGTATTTGAAAATATGAAAAAAAAAGTGGCAAAGTGTTTGGAAGTGGAAGGCTACCATTTTGAACAATTTTTATAAATTGTGAACAAAAAATATATAAAAACAAAATGTTCCTAAAGTTATTTTTTTTTAATGCGCCGCCATTGTTCCTTAAGTACCGCCGCCAAATGTTCCTTAAGTACCTATTTTTTTTTAATGCGCCGCCATTGGACGATAGTTCTATACTTGCTATAATATAAGCGGCAAAATTGTTAAAAGTATGTACTGAATGACCTTGAACGACTCAAATAATTTGGAACGCTCTGTAGTTGTGGACGATAGCCGTGTTGTCGGTTTTCGAACACGAATCAAAGGAGTAAGCCAGTATATACGTACAGTATGTATCCACAATTGCTAAATAATTCAGTTTGTAAATTGACTGCTGTAATGTACATATGTGTTTCTTAGCGATGACAGCGTGGACACATAAGGAGACTTTCAAGTTCATAGAATTATACCAGAGCGAACCTGTAATTTGGAATCCTAAAAATAAAAATCATTAGGACAAAAACAAGGTAAAAATCAAATATGTTTTTATTAGGTATATTTGTAAATTTTTAGCTTTTTATTTTTTGCTTTTAAAATCAAACATATTTCCTCTATATTTTTAAATTTTTAGCTTTTTACTTTCAAAATCTATCATATTTCGTTTATGTTTGTAAAATATTTAGCTTATTATTATTGTTTTTTTATTTTTATTTACTTATTATTTTAAATTCTTATTTTGTAACTTTTTTTCAGGTTTACGATGCTTGGGATCGTATTGCGGATGCAATGGGCGCAGCTATGGCAGAATTAAAGAAAAAAGAAAAACACTGATGACTGCTTTCCGATTGAATCACAGGAAAGTGATCGCATCTCGTAAATCTGGTGCTGGGGAAGATGAAATATTCAAACCAATATGGGTGTATTACAACGCCTTGGCAAGTTTTTTGTCTGATGTTTACGAGTGCAAAAGTATTTAAGTATTTTAAATACGGAAGATGTAGTATGTGACAGTCGTTATATTAATTATTAGCGAATCTGTAAGAAATACCGGGAGGATGCAAGGGGAGAGAGGAGCAGTGTGCCCTTCTGAATGTGTTTCACACTATTGCGTCATTCACTGCGCGACATTAACGCTAGCAGAGGTTTATATTATTTTTTAACAATCAAAAGTATTTTTATTCGTTATATTTTAATAATTGTTGTTTTATGTGTACAGATATAGTAATGAATGTTTTTCTACGTGATAAGTGAAACATTAGTAGTTATATAGTTGTAATTACTTTGTACATATGTTATGTTGTATTGTCATGGCAATTGTTTTTTCGCGAAGGAGTGCATTGGGTACGGTTGTGATATATTTTCAGGGTACGATTGTGACAAAAGTAGAATTTTTATTTTTGCTTTTAGATGCCCAGGAAACGTTTGAGAAAGACCGAAAGAGGGCGGTGTGATACAACACAATGACAGTGTATGAAGATGCTTATAAAGAAGTGAAACGCGGAACTTCTTTACAGAGAGCTGCGGAAATACATGAAGTTAATCGCATGTCTTTGTTGCGATACATTCGTAAACTTGATGGGACCGACGCGGGCAACAATAAAGACAGCGTCAGCATGGGGTGCGTCGCTCATAATAAAGTCTTCTCTGAGGAGCAAGAATATCAGCTGTCAAGATATAAAAACGTTGCACGGAAATTAGCTTTTGAGCTTGCCACTAAATACAATCTGAAGCCACCTGCTACTTGGACTGAGAATGAGATGGCTGGTGAGGAATGGTTTCGTTCATTCATGAATAGAAATCCATCACTCTCTGTTTGCGTAGCTCAAGCTACTAGCCTTTCAAGAGCGACAAGCTTTAACAAAACGAATGTCAAAGCTTTTAATGACAATTTGCAAATTGTTATGGATAGACACATTTTGAGCCCCAAGATATTTACAACGTTGACAAAACTGTCCAAAGACCTGATAAACCCCTTCCACGGATTCGTTATCACGATCATTTTATTAGGGGCGGACCACTAGGATCGATTAGGACTAAAAATCTTTCTGGCTGGATGCAAGATACATCGTTCTTAGTGTTTCTCGAACATTTTAATAAGTTTTCTAATGCTTCCCCAACGCATAAATTCTTGCTAGTGCTGGATAATCATTCCTCGCATATCCATATTAACACATAGGATTTTTGTAAAGAAAATGAAATCACTTTGCTTTCATTTTCTCCACACCGTTCGCATAAACTGCAGCCCTTAGATCGATCTGTCTTTGGACCCTTAAAAAAAGCAATAAATACTACTTGCGATGGATGGATGCGGAATCACCCTGGAAAAACTATGACAATTTACCATATACCAGGAGTGATCAAAACTAAATTCCTATTGAACATTAGTTTTGCTGGAGTTATAGTAAAATCTATATAGCTTAAAACGCAAAATTACACAAAACGACCTTATACTCACAAAAGCAAACAAAGGGAATAGAACTGTCTGTTATCATTCCAAAAACAGATTACGGAAACAAAATTTTCTCACTTTTAAATGATCAAGACCTCACACCCGACAGCAAAATTTACAAACACTCTTAAAATTCATATATCACAACATATTCATATAACACCAATCCAAAAACACCAAATCATTCCAATGAACCTGGAAGCCCCTAAACTCTACGGTCTCATTAAATTACACAAGAAGGAATACCCAGTTAGACCAGTGGTCTCTTACACTAAGGCACCTACATATAAATTCGCCAAATTTTTAAACAATATCTTCAAACAAATAGCACAATTTCACTCACAATACTCTGCTAAAAACTCCGTTGATTTGTGCAAAAAACTGGACAGCCTACAGTTACAACACAATACATTTAGACTAATTTCATTTCATATTTCCAACATGTTCCTAAATATTCTTTGTAAGGATTGTATCGCAATTATTGAAAATATTTTGGTAAATAATAATTCTGCTACACCTCTACAAAAACAAATTACGGATTCATTTTCACTGTACCTTGAACAGAATTATTTTAAATTTAAATAATTCACTGTTGAGAGATTTACTTTGTGAAACGTCATTTTTAATATTGAAAAATATTTAAAGTTCGATTACTTTGTCTATTTCACGAATTAAAAGTTATTTTTACTGAACGCATTTTCAACCTTTCGGTCATCCTCAGAGTAGAAAAATGAAAATAATTAATGGGAATTTATAGGTAAGAAAGATATATAGGAGGGGTGTAATATTATTGAATTGGGAAAACCCATAAAATTTTTGTGTCGAAGCAACTAAATATACGTGTAAAGAAGAACGCAATTAAACCAGTTTGTAGGTACCGATATGAAAAAATTTTTATTTTTACCTAATAATATGACTGTTCAGATAAATGACCTGTTTATGAAAACTAAAATAGGGGTGTCCAAAATTATTGAAAGACTGAAGTGATTATATTCGTTCAGAAATTTATTTTTAATAGAGGAGAATTATTTAGATCATTTTGATCGTTTAAAACTTCTATTTCACTCCTCTTACAATTGACCCAGACCCAAAACATTATGTATCTCTTCCATTCTTAGGTGTCATCTTACATAAAATTGGTAACCTGTTTACAAAATATATCACCAGCTTTTCATTCTGTTGGAAATCTTGGCCGTTTCCTTTACAACGCCAAAGAAAAAACTGATCCACTAAAAAAGAGTGGGGTCTACCGCCTAGACTGTTGCCATTGTAACGCCAAATATGTGGGACGAACAGGACGAAGTTTCGACATAAGATATAAGGAACACATTGGTTCACAAAAACACAGCTCTAACTTCGGTCTACACATCTTGGAAACAGGTCATTTTCCCAAAACAGACCATAAACCAAAAGTTCTACATGTTTGCCATAATGGTTTAAAATTGAATCTTTTAGAGGCTCTAGAAATTAATAGATTAAACAGTGACCCACAAATAGAAGTTTTAAACGATCAAAATGATCTAAATAATTCTCCTCTATTAAAAATAAATTTCTGAACGAATATAATCACTTCAGTCTTTCAATAATTTTGGACACCCCTATTTTAGTTTTCATAAACAGGTCATTTATCTGAACAGTCATATTATTAGGTAAAAATAAAAATTTTTTCATATCGGTACCTACAAACTGGTTTAATTGCTTTCTTCTTTACACGTATATTTAGTTGCTTCAATACAAAAATTTTATGGGTTTTCCCAATTCAATAATATTACACCCCTCCTATATATCTTTTTTACTTATAAATTCCCATTAATTATTTTCATCTTTCTACTCTGAGGATGACCGAAAGGTTGAAAACGCGTTCAGTAAAAATAACTTTTAATTCGTGAAATAGACAAAGTAATCGAACTTTAAATATTTTTCAATATTTTAAATTTAATGATCAAATTTATATTCAGAATTCTGGTCTCCCAGTGAGCTCCCCCCTAAGCCCACTCTTAGCCGAAATCTTCATGAATAATTTTTAAACTTCAGTCTTACAAAGTCCAATTTAAAAAAAAAAAAAACACATTCTTTTCTTGTTTCGCTAGGTAGATGACATCCTAGTTGGTTTCAAAGGAACAGATCGACAACTGGACAATTATCTAAAATATCTTTACAGCATCTACCTTAAAATTTAATTAACTAAAGAAATAGAAGAAAACAACAGCATCAATTTTCTAGATATTACCATTCATAGAGGCACCAATAAATTTACATATAATATCTATCGTAAGCCATCTTTCTCCGATATAACTATACCTGCTGACTCTTTTAACCCCGGATCCAATAAATTAGCAGCATACCGTTCAATGGTTCATGGAGCATTCGCTATTCCACTTCTACCAAAAGTTCGAAAAACAGAACTAAACATGATAAAACAAATTGCCCTTAACAACGGTTTTTCAACCCAATTAATAGATGAATTCATCCGTAAAAAACAGCACAAAGTCACCATTGAACAAATATATCCTTCCTTTACAATTGATCCAGATCCAAAACATGATGTATCTCTTCCATTCTTAGGCTAAGGTCACATTGGAAGCGGGTACGTACGACTTAACTTGTCTGATGTACTCGTCAGACTATTGTCGTCAGACAAAGTGGTTACACTATTACGCTATTACCGTACACTTACGTATACTCATTTCAATACTAACCAAATAGACAAATTTGTACACAATATTTGTATTGAATGTAAAATACATCATACTATTAGTTTTAATGCTAGAGCTACTTGGTGTTACGGACGTGACATGAAAAGCACGTGGATTCTGACATACTGTTACAATTATTTAAAAATCTGTTACACCGGTATCTCGTTAAACGTACGACAAAAAATAAGCGTCGTTTGCTCAGAGAAATCATATGGGTGTTTCTCTACACAGTTTATTTTTATACAAAAATTAAAATATAATTTTGTAGAGAAACACCCTATATATGATTTCTCCAAGCGAACGACGTTTATTTATTGTCGCACGCTTAACGAGATACCGGTGTAATTGTTTGAGAAATAAGTAATTTAAAATTTTCTCTGATAACCTTAAGATGTATAATGAAGAATGTCTACTGGGAAACATTAATATCTAAACTGAAAACATTGCAAGATTTTATTTAAAAAATTGAAAAAACGTTACGGGCGTGACTAGGGTTTGTTACAGACGTGACAATAAAGTTAATGGTTTCATTAAAAGCCATTTATTTTACACAATACACACTGTTACTTATTTATAAAATTTACAATATTCTTTCTTTGCTATTTATTGGTAGTTACAAATTCTGGTCAAGTTATTGCTCAAAAACTTCAACACATTTTGGAAAGTGGTAAGTCACTCAATCTCCAACCATTTTTTTTCAGAATTTTCCAAAATTCTCAAAATGTTATTCAAACCTACTAGTTTATCACTTTTTTCACTCATTCTAATTTTTTTTTTAGGTTAGTTACTTTTTAAATTAAGTATATAGGAGATACTTATTTTGGACAAGAATGAAAGCTATGGACAAGAATGGACAAGGTTTTTATAATATTAATAGATTTGAGCGTTACTTTATGGTATTCCATATTTGTAAATAATAAACAAATACTTTACTTTGCAAAATACCACTTTTTTTGAAACTGTGACAATATTGTTTCGAACCGTTAGTTCATTTTCAAACAGAATAAAAATTACATTCGATACATTCGATTACATTATATACTAATTTAACTACCTATACTTATGAAGGGGGAGTGGTATATTGTGGGGAAGTGGAAGGGATGGGGGTAGTGGGAGAATCCGAAAAACAAGAAAAACAAGATTACATTACATGTGACAAATGCAAACAAACACGTGACAAAAGATTGAAATTGACAAAAAGACAACATTACAGAAAAATACAATTTTAAAGGTTTAAATAAATTATAATATTAAAAATAAAGTTGAACTGCAAATATCGGTGTTGTCATTTAAAAGGCGATCGGAGTTATGTTAATTTATTTCTATTGCTTCTAGGATTGTTAACTTCTGTCTTTTGTTTGCCTCGTATAGCACGATAATTTCCCGTTCCGGTGTGTGTCCGGTGTCAATTAAATGCCTCGCAAAAGCAGAGTCGGATTTCTTATTCCTACAGGATCTGAAATGCTCCGCTCTCCGGGTTTCAAAATTTCCGCCAGTTTGACCGATGTAACAACTATTACAGTATTAGCAGTTTAATTTGTAGATACCCGATTTATTAAAATTATCAATTTTTGTTTTATTGTTATATATTAAGTTTCCTAGATTAAAGCCTAATTTAAATGCTATATTTACGTTTGATTTTTTTCGAATTTTTTAAATTTTATCTGATATATTACCAAAATATATTATAGTTTTAAAGTTAGTTTTTGGTTCTGATTTAACGGAGGGGTAAATTTCATTTAAAATTTGTTTAAATTCTTCCTTAGCTATTAATTGATCGATTATGGTATTTTGCAAAGTATTTGTTTATTATTTGCAAGGTTTTTTATATTTAAAAGGGAAGTTAGGCATCTTTGTAGGCGCACAGGTAAAATAATTAATAAAATATGATAATTTCCAAAGCAGTCGTAACGATTTAGAAAAAAGCATAGATCTGTTTAAATGTGGTTAAATATTTATTAGGACAACATAAACCCGATAACTACAAGAAATATGTGGACAATCTACTGAAAGCATATAGTGATTTGGGTTGCACCATGTCACTCAAAATCCAGTTCCTTCGTTTCCACAGAATCTAGGATATACAAGTAATGAACATGGAAAACGGTTTTATCCAATTATTTCAGGTACGGAAAAAAGGTACTAGGGAAAATGGAAAAAAGGTACGGAAAAAAGGTACTAGGGAAAATGGAATGCAAGAATGGTGACTAACTACTACTGGACCCTTAAAAGAGGTGTACCAGAAGCAAAAAATTCAAAAAAATCTTCTACAACTATATTTTAATGTACCAAACCTGGATCCGTATTGGATTAAATTTGCATTAATTGTAATATAATTAATGGATTGTCACAAGAAAACCTTGCGTGATGGGAAAAAACTGTTTTTATTGTCGAACATTCATTAACACTTGCAGACCAGAGAAATTTGGCAGAAATAGGTATAAAAAATATCGAATATTAGTAACCAAATATACCTACAAATGGCTAAATTACCAATTAAGTAAGTACTGAAAAATACATGAATCATTATCGGAAAGTAAAAATTTACATTTTCATGATGAAAATAAACATAAAAATAAAAAATTATAGAAGGTATTTGCAATCAATAATAATACAATATAATCTACCCTATTTTTTCTTCCTTATATGGTTTAGATACCACACATATTTCGAAAAAACGCAAAAACATGTATCTCCTAATTTTTGGTGCTCTTTCTATTTATGATGCTAGAAATTTGATATATTGAACCATTCAGGCTGTACAAGAAAATTTACCCCCATTTTCACCCCTCCAGCCCTTCTTATTAACCCGACCCTGGTTTAACCTATACAAGTAAATAGGTCTTTTAAAAAGTAACATTTCGCCAATTTAAAGTTTTCCTTTATCTCTTATAGTTTTCGAGATATTTTAAGAAATATGATTTGAACCCCCCAACTTTAGCGGCTGGTTTCACCCCCTAAACGTTGAAGATGGCCGATAAAAAAAATACGGGTTCCTTATTTTTGCCTATTCTACACGCCAGCAAAGTTTCATCAAAATCCCGAATTTCACTCTGGGTGCATCTCCTTGTCAGAGGCAAAATTAACCACCCACTCGGCTCAAGTGCCATAACTTTGTTTACAATAACTAAATACTTATGTTGAATGACAGATTTGTTAAGTGGGTAGTTTATGATAAATTTAGACAATTTATCTCCCTTTTTTTAAAGAAAGCTTCAAGCGTAAGTCTCCTTCACTGAGTTTAGTCGAATATTGACTTTCAAACTGATCGTTTCGTGCATACACAAAGTTTTGCCTGTGAAGTTTTTAGACAAATTTCTTCGTTCTTAAGGTGTATCAGAGTCTGTCAGTTACTTTTTAGTCAATAAAATGCCATTGGATGCAGCTGGGGCAGCCAGAGCGCTTTCAGATGCTGGGTATAGCCAGCGTTGAATAGGCCGTTCAGAGAAACTGGATCTTACACAAGAAGACCGGGACAAGGTCGTAGACGGTGCACTTCTGAAAGGGATGACTGCTTCATTGTGTCTAACGTTCTACGAAAGCGATTTACTACGGCTTCCGAGACTCGTAATCGCCCATTTGAAGTGCGTAATGTAAGCGTTAGCGTTAGAACGATAAGAAGAAGGCTTGCAGAGTGTAATTTGATTGGATTCCAGCCAGCTCGAGTTCCAGCGTTGACCACAAAGCATTGAAGAGCCAGACTTAGATTTGCTCAACAATATCGAAACTGGACCATGGAGCAATGGAAGAGCGTTCTCTTCTCTGATGAGCCGAGAGTAGCTCTAAGAGGTTCCGATGGACGTCAACAGGTGTACCGACGCCCCGGTGAAAGGTTTACACAGTGTGCTGTTATCGAAACCATGGGTTATCAAGGTGGCTCGATAATGGTATAGGGAGGAATTTCTTATAAAGCTCGTACAGAACTGGTTGCGTTTTATAGAGGCAGCGTAAATGCTCAGAGGTACAGTGCGTTTCAAAAAAAATCTAAGACAAAAAATTTTTGGTATTGTAAACCTGACTTCAAATTTAAACAAATGTTTAAAAAAGAAATGCTTACCCACGTATCCATGTTACGAATATACGCTAGTTATTCTATAGTAGTTTCATTGCTAAATTAAAACTTCTTTTGTTTCTATGGCTATGAATAAACACTCATTTAAAAAATATTAACTTGTGTTTTATTTTATAATCCTATTTCCCAATTCAAAGATTAAGTGAAAAAGCAAGAATTATTTCTAAGATAGAAGACGGATGGTCAATCCGAAGAACAGCTGAATACTTTGGATGGAATAAAAATACTGTATTCAATGAAAAAAAGAGATGGATACTAGAAGATACTTTAAAAAGAAAAATTGGTTCTGGGCGTCCGAAAATAAGTAATCTTCAGCAGGATGATGCATTAATAAATTATTTAAGGAACAACCCGTTCAATACAGCAAGAAACGCAGTATTGCGACCGAGTTTCCCGGATCAAAGTCAACCGCCTTCAGAAGAACAGCTGCGTCAGAACTGAAGAATTGTTCAGCTGCAATAAAAGTTAGGCTCACAGATGAAAATATGCAGTCACACGTAATTTTTGCTCTAAATAATATAAATAACGGCGAAGATTATTGGAAGCGTGTGATTTTCTCGGCCGAAAAATGTTTTCAGTCATCTCACAACGGCAGAATTAGGGTATACAGGCCACCACGCTGTCGCTATGACACAAACTATGTTCGTCATTTACAAAAATTGGGCCGCTTTTCTGTAAATGTGTGGGCATGGATGAACTATTCAAATTTGGGGTCTGCTGGAATATTGATAAACGTTTCAATGCTGATACATACATTGAAATTTTGTAAAATGTCATGTTTCCATCTATCCAGCAGACCTTTCCAGATAATAATTTCATATTTCAACAAGATAACTGTCCCGTCCACACCGCACACATTGTTCAGGAGTGGTTCGAAAATAAAAATATAAATGTAATGCAATGGCCAGTTAAAAGTCCGAATTTAAATCCAATTGAAAACATATGGGGACTTCTGGTCAAGAATATTTATAAAAGAAATTTATATCCTCAAAATACTAGGGAATTATGGGAAGTTATTGAGGAGGAATGGGAAATACTGAGTGAGAACGAAAACGTAACAAACAATGTAGTTTGTTCAATGGAAAAAGATTAAATGAAGTCATCAATGTTGAGGGGAGAATTACGAAGTATTAAATGTTTGTAAATATGTAAATAATTTATAATATGTATCTGTATACTTAATTATTTTTAAATTTAAATATTAAGAATAATTATGTAATAATGTGTATTTTAATGCTATATTATGACTTTTGTTCCTACTATATATATCATTAAATTTTTTTTATACTTGAAAGTATTATCATTATTTAACATAAAGTTTCATATAGGTATAACTAAACTTTATCCATTTCCAAATTTTTTTATAGTTATATATCAATAACTTATGTGTTAATATTTAATTTATAAAAGTCAGGCTTACACTGTACTGTCCCAGATTTTTTTGAATCAGTTACCTAGACAGTGAAGTATTAAGAGTTGTCCCAGATTTTTTTGAAACGCACTGTACGTAGAAGAGGTCTTAGAACCTCATGTCATCCAATTTGCCCCATTTAGTGGAGATGATTTTCTTTTAATGCACGAGAACGCTCGTCCAAATGTGTCATGGATGATAGAGATTGAATAATGGCATCGACTTTTTTTTAACCTTTTTCCGTCAATGTTCTCCCTGAATGTATTTCTAAATTAAAACCACTTTGGTCGGAATTAAAAATATTCTGTAGTTCATAATTTCCCACATAATTCTTGACGTTATTAATAAAGGCTTCGCATGTTTCTTTTAAGGATATGATTGTTGGTAAGATGATTTTGTAGTAAATTTTGTTATTTTGCTTGAAACGATGCCAAACATTTTTTAAAGGTGCGCAACCAGCCTTTTGAGGCTTTGAAATCAGCAAATTCTATTAAATCACGAGCTTCCAGTGCCCATCGCCGAAGATTTATGGCATGAATTATGAATCCTCTCTCGATTGCGCCTCTAAAGTGGCTTAAAACGTATTCATTTATGAAATGTAGTTTATCTCTTTTGGTTCCGCCCTTTTCTACTAGTTTTGCCCATCTATAAAATTGCTGTAATGTTTTCACTCGCTTGAAATGTTTCTAAATACTAGTCAGATCCAATCTTCTTTTCTTTTCACTCTTCCAAAATTTAACAGCCTAGCACTTGGATGGTCCTTGTTGTGCACTATCACAACAAGGACCATCTCAATAACAAACCCAGTACCCTCACTTGGAGCGGCGGCCACAATAGGAGAACACACACGAACGTGTCACCGCGACCACCAAACTGTATCTGTGTTAGTGATGTTGACAATCCATGAGCGGCATGCTTACATCGCACCATGAGATTAAAAGGGCACTATTTGCAAAAATTTTAGATTTTGAGTTATTGGTACCTTCGGATTCAGTTTTTTAAGAACTACAATCTGATATTAAATTTATTCATTTATCGTGAAAAATAAAAAAGATATGTAAGATAAGGCCTTTTTAAAATATGTATTATGAGTTAATATTTGATGCAAAAAAGCACTATCTACCATTTAGTTCTGTAATGTATCAAGTATATTGGTAAGTATTAGAAAATGATAAAGCACTATCTGCAAATAATGCTTTTTTATACTGAATTATTTCGTGGGAATGATTCAAAATATTATTATATTATGGTTTCACAAATACCAAATACATACATAATAACAAGATAAATAAAAACAAGTACATAATTACATGTTTGTCTATTTTGATTTTATTATTGAAAAACAGTTTATTTGTGCACACTTTACGTACCTATATGACGAATTTTTATGTTTAAGAAATAAAAATATGGATAACAATGAAATTGTTCTGGTAAGTATATTGCAATTAATTTGAAAATAGTTTCTTCTTTTTATCTTTACAATTATTTTTCATTTTTATTTCAGGTTGATTCTCTTCCTAATAATTTAGATGTGAAAATAAAACCAAGAAAAAGGCCTAGAAATCCGGATCAATGGAAGATAAATATTAGAAAAAGAAAAGTAAATTCTGGAATGGCACATGTATCACAAGCAAATAACTATATCAACCCGAAAATTGTCAAATCAGGCTGCAACCTAAAATGCAAATTTAAGTGTAAAGAAAAATTTACGGAAAACGAAAGAATTGAATGCCATAAAAAATTTTGGGCATTGTGTGATAGAAATATGCAAAGAATGTTCGTGATTAAGCATACGAAAAGAAATATAAATAAATATAGACGTTTATTGGAAAACAGCAAAAGGGGCTACAATATTATTTATTATTTAACACATGGGAACGAACAAATTCGTGTGTGTAAAAAATTTTTTTTTAGAAACTTTGGATATAAGCAATAAATTTGTTTTAACTGCATTAAAGAAGGGTTCTTCAGGGATTTTACAAAAAGATCAAAGGGGGCGGTATCAGAGAAAACGGGTAAACGAGGAAATGAAAAATAAAATTATAGAACATATACAATCATTTCCTAGGATTGAGTCTCATTATCTCAGAGCAAAAACATCGAGGGAATATATTGACGGTGCCTTGAACGTTTCGGAAATGTATCGCCTCTACAAAGATCAACAGGAAAAAAGTGGATTGCCGGTAGCAAAAAAGTGCATGTACTATAATATTTTTAACACTCGTTTTAACATTTCCTTTTTTAAACCAAAAAAAGACCAGTGTTTAACTTGTGTCGTGTATAATAAAGCTAGAGCAAGTGAAAAAGTTAATTTGGAGGAAGAATATAGTAAGCATTGTAGAGACAAAATCAGAAGCCGAGAAGAAAAATTAAATGATATTACAAAGGCAAAAACCGAAAGTAATATAATTGTTGCATGTTTTGATATGCAAGCAGTACCTTGTGGACAAGCCTCTACTTTTTATTACAAACGGAAATTAAATTGCTTTAATTTTACAGTATATAATATAATTGACAAACAGGGATATTGCTTCTTTTGGGATGAAACAATAGCCTGTCGTGGTGCTAATGAAATTGCTAGTTGTTTGTTCGAATATTTATCCAAATGTGCAAATAAACATGTGATATTTTATTCTGACAACTGTGTTGCTCAGAATAAAAATAAAATAATTGCAACTTTGTATTATTATGCCATAGAGAATTTTGATGTTCTAAGTATCAGTCATAAATTTTTGACTGTTGGACACACGCAAAATGAGGGGGACGCGATGCACTCTACAATAGAACGCGCAAAAAAAGGATATTACAAAATAATTCCATATTTGTACCCTCTGAATGGGTGGGAATAATAAAAAATGCAAAAAAAGAAGGAAAACCGTATAAAGTAAAAGAACTTTCGACTGACGATTTTCTAGACTTTAAAAAATTGTCAGAAAAATTTCATTACAAGACAGATGAGAATGGTATTGAAGTATCTTGGGCTGAAATTAAGGAAATGCGTTTTGAAAAAAAGGAACCAAATAAGTTATTATTTAAATACAACTTTGACGAAAAATATACCAGAATAAATATTAAAAAAAATCCGGAAGATTGTCTTTAACTGAATCTGAAAAAAATATAAAGCTAACACGGGCTTACACTGAATCACTAGCTATTCCAGTAGCAAAAAACTAGATCTGTTAGACTTGTGCCATACTAATTTAATTCCAAATAGACATCATCAATTTTATAAAAATTTAAAAACAAAATAAATAAAAATAATTTGTTTCTAAAAATTTTGTTTCAAAAACATCGTTAATTTTGTTTTTTTCTTTTTTTGTCTTTAAAGATATCTAATTTTTATAATTTTAACAATGTATTATTTTTACTTTTATTTTTTGTTGAATAAAATCATCCTAAAACGCTATTTACCTGAGTTTTTTTTTAAATCTTATTCCAGATCAAGCTGAAAAAAATATTAATTCTAAAAATTTGAAATCATATCAGTAGGTATTACAAATGTATTAGCTGGCAGATAGTTCCTATAAACATTACTTTTTTCATTTTGATAAAATAAATTTTTAAAATAAAAAAGCTTAACTGGCAGATAGTTCCTCTACACATTACTTATTTCATTTTGGTGAAATAAATTTTTAAAATAAAAAAGCATTAAGTGTGAAAAGACATAACTATGTTTTTTAATATAAAATTTGACTAAACAATATTATGTAGCTTACTTCCATTTCACGATATTCCAAATTTGAAAGAAATTCATTAAGAAATGTAATTTTAGTAGAAGTTTAAAGTTTATAAAATCTTTAAGTGTTGATATCTCGAAAGTAATAATTTTGCAGATAGTGCAGTCTTAATCTCATGGTGCGACATGTTTACGGTGAATACGGTATATATATGTACCATACATAGTATAACTATTGTTGTAATTCCTATATTATATGAAACATATTATCTAATATAATTTTGCATGTAATATTTTTAGTATACAATAAATATTTTCTAATATGTATAGTCAGAACTAAATAAAATCTTATTCTTAGAAAAGTTAATATGTACACCGATATTCCGTTAACCGTACGACAATACATAAACGTCGTACCCTTAGAGAAATCATATACAGAATGTTTCTCTAGACAACTTTTTTTTAATAAAAATTAACCTTTTATAAAAATAAATTTTTAAGTAATATTTTCTAGCTACATAATATTTATTTCTAATTGTAAGCTTGAAAATTATAATATATATGTGTATTAATAATTTTTATTATTACTGTTATCATATATTTATGTTAACTTTCAAAATAATCGCCTGTATATGTTAAAAATTTAAGACTGGTTTACATAAAAATCTTTGTTTACAATAAAAATTTTCTCACGTAGACTGTATATGTATATACAAACACACACAAACCGTACACATAATGGATGTACGGATAATGAAATGGTCGTGTAGTATTTTGTATATATCAATTTATTGTCAGCTGAAAAAAGTTATCTAAATACATTTACACAGTTTTAGGAAACAACCCTCACTTTTATTTAAGTGTTTCAAATAATTTTAAAAAAATATCTTAATTTTTTTTTGTTTAAAAGCCGCCAATGCTAACTATCACAATAAGAAACGTGAAGGGGAACGTATTGAGTGGTGTGGCAATTCAGTCCGAACGTGTTTCTTATTGTGATATTCTAGTGTAAAATGTTATATTCAGCACTATTAGGTACAAATTCAGGATAGAAATCCAACACACTATCATGTTCAATAACAAACGACACATCTTCGGTTGCTCTAATAATTATATCTCTTAACATATCATGTAATTCAATTTCACGAAACGGTATGGAGTAAGTAACAAAATTAGTTATTTGAAATGTTGTCATCAACATATGAATTACATTTGCTAAATTTATTTGAACCATATCAACAATTGAGTAACAGCAATTACATTCACAATAAAAACAATATACGTCCACAATTATTTAAATACTTATAACTAGAAAAACATTAAAACCACATCTCTTTTATATTTTTTGAAGTAACCGGGATACATGATATTATTCCTTTTTAAATCAGGAAACTAGAGAACGTATTCAAGTACCGCTTCCTTTTTAATAAAAAAACTGAAGAATGTTTGTTCTAGTTACTTATAAAAATAATGGGTGAGGTTTACCAATGTTTACAATTATGAATACGCTGATCAAATTTCTTTATTTTATAGTAGACCACAGATTCTTTTGAAATTAATGATCCAGCATTTTTATTAACTAGTAAAATAGTACTCTAAAGGAAAGGTAATATTACAGGATCATTACTAAAAATATAAAGAACTTCATTGTAAAAGTATTACTTGCATATCTGGGGAATAATGGAGATCTGAACGGAATTCACCAATGCTGGAAAATCGGAAGTACGTTGTACTAAAAGTTCGCTGATTTAGCGGTTTAATCAAAGGCTTCATTATTTTACTTTCAACTATTCGTTTTTCTAGATTAATCTATACAGTGGTTCAACAATATGTTTACAATATGTTATTGTACGGTTAGAAAGTGGATACAGTAGCGGGCATAATTTAGATTACATTACACAAGACCTTTACTTGTTAGATTTAATTCGTTCAGATGTATCAATTTTCAAAAATAATGGCATGTTGCATGTAATTCAGTTTATTCACTGAATATTTAAGGTTTACAAATAAGGAGAAAATTAAAATTAGCAAAATCTAAATTGGGTACAGAATTTTGGTCTGAAATGTCTTTTGATGACAATAAATTACATTACTTTATTAATTTAGTCGAATAGCTAAAGGATAAATCTTTTCTCTTATGGTTGATATATGTTTGTAGAGCTTTAGTAAGTAAGGCTTTAAAGGGAAGACATCATTTTTAACTGGAAAACCATTTTCAGGTCACAATAAGTTGTTTTCTAGATAAGAATACAAAAAGTAATTTTGAAATCTGCATTACGACCATATGAGCCTATATCTACATATCTGAAGCAATATCGTGGTCGACGACGGCCATAAACACTATACTAGTTCCTTTGTAATTATAGTATTTACCACCACAATTCGCTGGTGCTTGATCCGCATCACTAGTTCCACAGCAATTTTCGAAATTCCATCTCGAATGGACTCAGGAACTACATCATGCATCAACGCCCGGGAACAAGTTGTCTGAAGAATCTTCAGAAACCAGGGCTTCGAACCGAACCGTAACCGTAACCGAAAACCGGTAAAACCGATTGATTTTGCCGGAGAGTAACCGTTAACCGGAACAAAAAAATTTTTCAAAAACCATTAACCGAAACCGAAACCGTTATTTTTTTCATTCCGGTTCATACCTGAAATTCAATATTTTATTTTATTCTATATATTCTTCAACAACAATTTTTAAAATTTTTCAAACCGTTGTTTATATATAAAGAAATAAGAAAATAAACAATAACATTTGAAAAGTTCTCCCGGATCTAAATGTAAAATTTTACGTAGATATTATTAGTAACAAACTTTTCTAACGTATATACATACATTTAGTGACCGTTAAATTCTGTTTTATTGAATATTTTATACTGTTTCATTTTATTTTTAATTAGAGCAAACAAACGACAGGTATTTTTGATACAGTTTTAATAAAATTTTGGACTTTTTTGCTAATTAAGTAAATACCTCTGAAATACTATTGCCTTTTCTGGTAAGTATAATCAATTTTTTTTCTTTTTGTGTATTATTCTGTAAAACATAACTTACATATGAACTTTTAATATTTCTTACAGAAATGAGTCGAGATAAATCAAATTCCTGCAGAAAATATTTTATTTATCACAATGGTACAAAAACAAGCCGATGCAAAAAATGTAATACATTGATGAAGGGTGATCATGCTGCTAACTTGGAGCGTCATTTAAAAAGATTTCATAATGAGGAATATTTATCAACTTTAAATTTAAAAACGAAGAAAATCGATAAACAAAATGAAACTCCATCAACTTCATCTGAAAAGAATATTGACAATTATTATCAAAATAAACTTATTAACCCTTAATTACACGCTAAGCGGCATAGCGTACCGCACTCTGGCATTATTTATCTTACTAGCTGCGTCGGAAGGGCAGTTTTTAAAGTCGCTCCGTGTATTCTTTCTTTGTACCTTTACATTTAAAACAGAAATGGTAAGGAGTCTCTGTGTTGCTTGTTTAGTGTGCAGCAGACCGCCAAACTGAGTACATCAACGTTTGCGGCATTCTGTACCGCTAGCGTGTAAAAATGTAAGTAGATAGATAGATTCTTTATTTGTTCCTGAGCATATAGCTCCATACAAAGAAGTTTGGCTTTAAAAAAAAATATCCAATACATAATTCATATATACATACCTACATAATAAACAAAATATTAACAATATAAGTTAACAATATATAAATAATATAAACAATAATAAATATTAACAAATAACAATAAATAGTATCAATAGATAATTAAAAATTTGTTCAATAAATAGCACTAAAAAAAAGATAAGAAAAAAACAACTAAATCAATTAAACTTTTAAGTAAGCAAATTTAAATAAGCAACAATTAAGTAAACAAATAAATCAACAGATAAATAACAATAAATAAATTTCCTTTTTTTTTCCCCTTCTTCCATCTTCTTTCCTTTCTCCCTATTTATCTATTTATATTTTTTCCTTTTTTTTCTTTTTTCCTTTTTCTTTCCTCTTTTATACAATCGATATTACAACTCAGGAATTTATTATAAATTCTCTAATTTTTGCTGCTTCCTTCACATAGCAACAGATATCCTTAATTTGTCGGAAATTCTTATAGCAGAACAGAACTGACTGTAGATTTTCTCTGGTCAAATTGCACAGAACATATTTTTTTAAATAAACATCTCTCAAGGGATTGTACATTGGACACTCCATAAAAAAATGAAATACATCCTCTGGCATATTCAAATTACAAAGAGTACACATGTCTACCCCTTCCAGTTTAAAAGAACCCCTAAATGTTCTTAGGTTAACGTATGAGCTTCTTATTATTCTAAGTCTGCTAGCTATTCGAATAAACTCTGTTTTAATATTCCATGTTAAATATTCTTCGACACCTTGATTCAATTTAATAACTTTGTAAAATGGAGAGAAATTGGATGATTGCATCTTTTGCCAGTCTTGTTCTATAAGACTATTACGGTAATTTGTAATTATTAATTGGACTACTACTACTTTCAGATAAAACTACTTTCATTCATTTGGGATAGGTAAAAAAGCCTGTTGTATAATATTTTAGGATATCTTGACTCTTGCATTATTAATAGTTTGTACCACCATTTCAAAGTGATTTCACCTACTTTTAGTTCTAACTTTACTGTACCTGTTTCCAGTCTTACTATATAATTTGGTGTATTAACTGGCCAAAAATATAGTGATTTGAAAAAAGACATTTGGCATTTCTCAATTATATAACTATATTTGTAACCCCAAACTTCCGCCGAGTATAGCAACGTACTTAATATGATAGTATTATATATTGTCGCTTTACATTCAAAACTATTATTGTTTGAATTAAACAAGACTTGCTTATTTACACCCATGGCAATGTTGGCTTTAGATACGGCAGCTTTCGCATTTTCTAAGAGAAGACCTGATCTTGAAAATACCGTACCAAGATACCTTATTTGGGAAACATTTTCCAATTCAACACTATCATATTTAAAAGTCAGTAAAAAACTCTAAACATGGAAGGTTTACCCACGTCTGATCAAGGACACTGTTACCTTGAGATGAGTAGTATGTAAATTGTGCCGGTGTGTCACTTTGACTTCTTCCGTTGACCAGGAAAAATCCACACCTCTCCATTATTTCTACTAACATTTTACCCCGGCGAGTGATGACAGAGTCATTAGAAGTTCTCATTACAGCCAAATTAGTTCCGTGAAAAATTTCTTCTATTCCGTCATTTAGATTACCAATTCTTGCATTAAAGTCACCTAGTACTATAAATTTTCCTTTATTTAAACTGTTAATTTCTAAAATAATTTCTGTTAATAATTGTAATATCGATTGATCATCTAAATTCTGTGTGAAATATACTGTTCCTAAAAAGCAGTCAAAATTATCATTGGTAATTTTTATAAATATCCACATATGGGAACTGTAAAGGACCTCAAACCTTATATTCCTTTTTAGGAAAACTATAACCCCTGAGCTGGCTCTACCGCGACTTTTATCTTTTATTGCCTTTCCAGATACGATATTAAAGTCTGTCATAAACGGAACCATCTCAGTTGTCACATCATTCATCAGCCAAGTTTCGGTCAAACACACAATATCAAATTCTCTGACATAACTCTTTTCTTCTATATCTAAATCTAAAAAGTTTTGAAATCCTTTACAGTTCCAAAGTAATATGCCCGTTTCATTTTCATTCGTTTTCGCGTATCCATCATTACTAATTAGTTGCTATTTTTGTTGCAGTGGTGATTGTTTCTGTTTAGATTCTGATGTACTTGGTAGTGTATCATTTTTTTGGAGTAAACTTTGACTCGTTTTTGTTTAATTTCTTCTTTTTCTTCTCAGAACTATTTAGAATTTTTCTTTTTTTATAATCATTTGGTGTTTCAAAAGCTGTATTATTTTGTTCAATATTGTCTTAGTCTTCCTCATTTCGACTAAGGTGAATACTGGTATCACTGAGGCTTTTACGGAGATTAGATGATGGAGAATAATACTTTGTAATTTCCTCTGTGATAAATTCTTCGGTTTGAGATTCATCTTGACTAGTTTCTTCTCTTCTAATTTCTTCTCTAGTCCATCTATTTCCATTAATATATAGTTTATCTTGCCTTAAAACAGCTACATGGCCCTGTTCCTTGGCTTTTACTAAGTAGGGTATTAGAAACTTTATTTCCTTACGTACTTCTTCAGTAAAGTCATGACTAATGGAGTATTCGGTTCCGTGAAGTAACTTAGTCTTGTTTAAAACATCTATTTTAGTTTTCATTGTATTAAATTCGACTAAAATGGGGCGTTTTTTCCAGTATATTTCCCTAATCTAAAAATATCTCCTATAGTTGAATTGTCAATCTGAAATTTTAAATTTTCCTGGCAAAACTGGATAAAAATAGTTTCTAATTCTTCATATGTTTCCCTTCTATTCTGTTGTTCCGGTATTCCATAAAGTATAATATTTTTCTTTCTTAATTTTTTATCAATGTGTTCCACTTTAGATTTAATTTCTGTTATTTTTTTATTCATATCTATTACTTCAGTGTTATTATTGTTAATTGAGGCTTCTAGTTTAATAATCCTCTTTTCCAAATTAGTAACTTTTTCATTTGTATCTGTCATTAGTTTTAATAAAAGATCGATTTTTTGTTCCATTTTATCAAAAAAATAAAAGTGAGAAGCAAAAGGACAGTGACACTGCGATTCGAACTTATGTTTTAGTCGTATTTTACAATTTACAATTAGTTACAACATCTATATCCACTCAACCATACAACTCAATATATATTATGCTACGAATATCTGTTCTAATTAGCCGGTAACTTAAACTAATGAGTTTTTAATTTTTAATCTTTCAACTTGTTTAATTAATTATATAATAGTTTCCAACTAATTTCTTTAAATTTTATTTTTATTTTTTTATCATTTATTAGGTATGATAATATTCTGTTTTAGTTCAATTGTAATGTTATTGTTGATTTATTTTAATATTTAAAACAATACACAAATTGTACATTATTTATTTATATCTTCACCCTTTTTTTTTTCTTTTAAAAACAAACAATTAAATGTCACTTTCAACAAACAACAATTAACACGTCTTAACTTCATCAAATTCACAGCCAAACTCCTCTAAAAATGTAAGTACATTTTATTTTAATTAATAAACAATTTTATACATTCGTCGAATCAAAATTTCCTATTTATGTTATGTTGTAGTAAATGATTTTCACTACTTTATACAGGGTGGAGTAGAGGAAACGGATGTTTTTTGAACCGCTAGTACGCGGCGACGAGAGGGGTATTGACCTTGAATGAATGTTGGCAGACTGCCCATACAGTGCAGTTTCAGTCGCTATGGAGCGTTGGAGCATAGAGCATCGTGTGTTCGTTGTCGAGCAGTACTTTAGAAACAATGATTCCGTAGTCACAGTGCAGCGGCTTTTCCGTCAAAATTTTAGAGTTGGTCGTCGAGGTGCAGTGTCTAATCGAAATACTATACTCCGATGGGTTGCAGCGTTTAGAAGTACTGGATCTGTGATGAAAAAGAAACCACATGGTCTTCCTGGTTCAGTTCGTACTCCGGAAAATGTAGACCGAGTGAGAACGGCAGTTCTTGGTAGTCCGAAACGATCGACTAGACGACAAGCTGTAGCGCTGGGTATGTCACGTCGTTCGCTTCACCGCATCTTACATGATGATCTTAAGTTTCACCCATACAAGATAATGATCGTCCAGCAGTTTAGTGAAGGGGATTTTGTGCAGCGCAGAGTTTTGTCGCGTAATGGACAACATTTTTACGGAAGATGCAGATGCTACAGTCTTTATGAGTGATGAAGCACATTTTCATCGAGATGGTTACGTCAATGTTCAAAATTGTCGGTATTGGGCGCCGGAGAACCCACATGAATTACACCAGAGACCTCTCCACAGTTTAAAAGTAACAGTGTGGTGCTGCATTTCAAAGATGGGGATTGTTGGACCCTATTTTTTTGAAGAGGAAGGAACTGCAGTTACTGTGACATCAGCGCGCTACGTTGAAATGTTAAACAACTTTCTTCGTTCAGAACTTGAAAGGCGTCAAGTGAACATGAGAGAAATATGGCAGGACGGTGCCACAGCTCACACGGCGAGAGCATCCATGGAAGTGGTTCGACAAATGTTCTCAGGACATGTTATTTCGAGATATGGTGATGTTTACTGGCCCCCTCGCTCACCCGATTTGTCGATATGCGACTTCTTTTTGTGGGGATATTTAAAATCAAAAGTCTACATGAACAAGCCTCGCACAATCGATGACTTGAAATTGAAGCCGTGCCGAATGAAATGTTGGAGAGAGCCATGCGTAACTTTCGGGAGAGGATCCAAATTTGTATCCAGCAAGAAGGACGTCATCTCCAAGACATTATTTTTCGAACCTAATTAAAGTATGTATATTTCAAAACTGCATTAAAAAATCTATCACTTAATGGTTGTTTTTATTATTTTTATCAAACCGTGTCCCAGTCATTTAATAGTGAAAAACATCCGTTTCCAATGCTCCACGCTGTATTTATAAAACTTATACTTTCTCAGGGCACAACAGTTGTTGACGCTCGATAACCTGGCAACACTGCTTGAAGAACTATCAGATGAAGAGAAAAAAAATTACAACAATGAAGACTATTTCGATTTTTCGGATGGCTGCGTGGGGGAACCAGAGAGAGAAAATATTCTTGAAGACTGTCATTCCAGTAAAAGTGAACAATCAGGTGATGATGAAGACGTGCCACCTGTAAGTACAATTCACGATTTTGAAGTCTTTTTGGGAAAGGGAAGAAAAGTGAAGAGTTCTGCCTAAGTAGTCCCTGCGCTCTCCCTTCGAAAATCAAAGCCAAAAATATCGTAAAAATTTTACCTGGCCCAAAACGCATTACAAAAGATGCCAAAATGAAACAAATGCCTTCTTGAAACTAGTTACAATTGAAATCATTGACAAAATAGTTCAATACACAAATATTTATATAGCAAAAAAGCTACTGTCTGGTGTTGTTTCAAGGAACAGAGACTGCAAACTAACATCCAGGGTAAAAATAATGGCCCTTTTAGGTGTTTTATGTCGCAATATAAAAACGATCAATCCACAGCTCTACCTACAGTTCAAGCAAGATCAGGACCTTGCCATGAATGCGGAAAACACAGAAACAATAAAACCACAGTTCGTTGTTCACAGTGCAGTTGCTTTATGTGCAAAAACCATTCTACCTCAAGAGTTGAATGTAGAAGCTGTACTGTTGAATCATCTGATGAAGACTAAAGTAATCTTTATAATTTATGTGTTATGATTTTGGTTTATTATATGGGATGGTTTTTATTTTCAACATAAAATCTCTGTGTTCATATTTTTATTAAAGCATAATTAGTTTAGGTTTTTTTTTTTTGTTGGTATTATAAAATGGAAGCAAATAAATTTTTGTTTGAGAAAATAATTATATTTATTTTACCTAAAACCGAAACCGAAACCAAAAACCGTAATCGAAAACTGAAACCGAAATACAAAACCAAAAACGAAAATAACCGATACTCTATAACCGTAACCGTTATTATTTTTTTTGCGTTGAACCGGAACGAAAAAAAATTTCGGTTCGAAGCCCTGTTAGAAACTAATAACAAGGGCTTTGATACATTTAAGTCATTTAAAAAATCAAGGTCAGTGATGAAATTATCATCTGAACGGAATGAAATTCAAACAATCGTGAATGAACTCAAGGAACTAAATAACAGTTTAACAATGTCTGCTCCACGTTCAAAAGAATCAGAAGATGAATGTGATTTAATTGGAAAACACGCCGCTCAGACAGTCATCGCCAATTGATAGAATTGATGCAAGGGATTTAATACAAACAATACTCTCTGGATACCGTAAGAAAATCCTCTGTGCTAGAATTGTGTATACACCTTCTAACTGCAGTTTCGAATCTGCTCAATCACCACAGTCAACTATTGGCAGGGTGCGCGATGAAGACGACATCTGACGGCTGCATTAAATCATACTGTAAAGCCGTGGAAGAGGTGTAAAATTGTTTTTAAAATTAATTTATTTTTTATACATAAATATATATAAATCTGTAAGCACTATTAAAGGGAAGTGCAATATTAACAGTGAATAAAATATTTTAAAACATAGAAAGTAAGTATAAAAAGTGTAACTAAATAGCAATGTTTATTATTGGAATAAAGTTATCTGGTGTAACCAATGCAAATGACAGTTGTAACAACATTAGAACTGTAATAATAATAAAAAAAATTAGCATAATCAACAGATTTTTTAAAATAATTTGTTTTCAATTGATGAATAGTTTTTTTTTATTAACATTATTTTATGTTGAAAATTTTTTCACATTATAATTGTTATTTTAAACAATTTGCAGGTAACGATCAATTTAATCATTCGAACAGGATTTGAGGCAATATCTCACAACATATTATTTCAACTTCAAACAATGAATAAAGGCAAATTATTAGTCACGGTTGATCATGTCATAAATGTAAAAGAACGTTGACAATGTGGCAAAATTTATCTATTAAAATCTAAAGTAATTAGATAAACGTCTGCTACTTTACCTCCTTATCATACTGCTTTGGATATAAGTTCAAAAATTAAAAAAAATTAAAATATAATTTTTTACGAGTTTTATGAGTATATTTAAATTTAAAAAAAATTACAATTTACGGATTAATGAAGAACGATTTGTTGAAGACGTTAGCTGTACTTGTGTTTACAATAAGAGCAAAACATGTAAGCAAATTGCAGCTTTGATTTATTTCATAAACCATGAAGAAAGCTTAATTAAAACTAGTCACGAACAACAGTGGGAAAAATCCAGTGTCCGTCAGTTTGTCAAGGAAAGGTACGCAAAAGGCCGGAACTTTGATGAAATGTTTCCTAGTAAAAAATTAATAAAAAACACTGAAGGTAAACAGACATCAGTAGATCTTAAGGAATTAAATCAAAATGATGCATACTTTAGTACAACTCTGTGTGACAGGAATGCTTACATGTGATTTGTTTATATATTCTCCAGTAAATGATGGCTGTTGTACCGTAACAATTCAACGAGATGAAGAGTTTCTCATGGATGTTATATTAAGTGCTGAAGATTTTTATTTTAACCATTATCTGCATACTGCGTACTTAAAATTTACCAAAGAAAATAATGACACGAGCAACGGGTCCGTTGAATTTTATGAAGAGCGAAGTTTCACTGGAGTAAATATAAGGTGACCAGACGTCCCGATTTTGGCGGGACAGTCCTACTTTTTGAAAGACTGTTCCGCGTCCCGCAGATTTTTAAAAATGTCCCGTTTTTTAGAAAATATCTGCACTAGCTGCATTTCTTATTTTATATGTACTGTAAAAATATATTACCTATTATTTATTAATTATTACAGTGAATATAAAGAAAAAATAAATACATAAATAAAAAAACAACACATAAAATGCATGCAGAGTAGTAGTAGAAATATGAGAGAATGGGGCCCACCATCCCACCATCCGACTTTTTTGAGCGACCTCGGATGGTGGCAAATTACCGGGGCGGTTCTAGAAGCCTCCGGCGGTCGGTGGAGTAATGTGAACGAAAATTTTTTCTAACCTAAGTGAACCCAACGGAATTTGATCCAACCTAACAGAATATAAGGAAATTTGGTCTAACCTAGCTGAACCTCACAAAATTTTTTTCTAACCTAACAAAATTTTTTCTAACCTAACCGAACCTAAGAATTCAAAATTTCCCTAATAGATGGCGCAGCCACCTTCGAGCCCTGTAAATTCGCTACTAGATGTCGCTCGTAGTCTGGATAATAGCGATCCCTGTATGTAAGTTTGAAAAATTGTCAAGAGATGGCACCGAAAATCCTTTTTGATTATTGGAATTAGTGTTGTTAAAGCAAAAATATATTCGATAACGATATATGTAATATGATGTAATATCGTCTACGATGTCTACTGTTAAACACTTGAAAGTGTCACATTAATTTTTATAATTTATATTTGGATGCTTATATTAACAAGAATGAATATACAGTGTGACGAATTAAATTCGACACATTATTCAATTCTTTGGAAAACGATAACAAAACGAACATTAAATTAATTAATAATTAATCGATTTGCAAAAATGTCAAAACACTGACATCTAACATTTACGTTTGAAGTTAATATCAGTCCAATATATCAAATCATAGAATTCAATAAATCAATTATATATTAATGCCATCTAGTGTTATGGTTTCAAATTGACGTTTACATTTCGTATCACCATCACTTATTTTTTTTTACAGAAAACTGAAATTTAGTTAACGCTTTGTCCATTGTTTGATCGAACATTTATTTCAAAAAAATAATTAACAAACAAATTATATAACAGATAATTAAAAATAGGTAACTTATATTAATTAAAAAGAGAATACACACCTTCTTCTTCAAGTGACCGTGGTGATATTAACATCAAACAAAATGTAAAAAAAAAAGGGGAGTTGGTCAAGATGTAATTAAAAATTGTAACGTTATTATTGAAAAGAAAAATGTATCATTATTAAGATAAATAATATTTTATTGTAATTAAAATTTGGAAATTTATTTAAACAATATGAAATAATTTATATTTAAAAAATTTAATGTGTATAAGCAAAAATAATAACTAAATATAATGATATAATTAAATAGAATAATAGCATGTAAGTTAAAATTTAATTTAAATATTTAACGTCGTCTTGTACTTTAGCATTCATTCGAATTTCAAAAAAATTTCGGGGATTCAGCAAAAGTCTGCGACTCAAAATTTAGTTAATTTGTAATTTAAAAGGTATAGATATATTTAGCTAATTGCGTGACTTAGACACTTTAATTATAGCTAAAAAACAATTAAAATAAAAAGAATATATTTTATAACGATATTTAAAAATTGTTCCGTAAAATTCGAAACTTTAATTTTATATTTAAGTGAAAGGTGTATAATTTACCAATTGATGTGGTAATACATTTCCATAGCTAGTACACGCGATATACTTAAATATCGTGCGTCTCGGTTTGAAAAGTATGGCCACACCAAAGGACTAAGATGCAAATTCTATTTTAAAACCTATCATGTAAAATTAATTTGGATTGGTATATCAGCCATTCAGAAAAATAACAAAGAAACATTTGTGTAAATTCTCAAAACTAGTAATTATTTATTGTTTTAAAATTTAAAGATTTCAAATATTGTAATTCAAAATTGCTTCGAGTCACCCTTTTATTGTAATAAATTGTAATTGATAAACTTTCGTATTTCTAATTTAAAACCACCCTTTGGTCGTCGAAAAGAAAATTTCAGGTTATTTGGGGATCTTGTGGTTTTGGGAAAACGATCTGCGACCATAACCTTCCACTGCCACACACACTCTCGTCTCCGTAACATCTGGAGAATGCTCTGTTGATCGAAACCCCAACCGACCCGAAAAGTAGCACCCAAAACCCGAATACACATAACTCCAAGAAATTCAATTTAATCGACAATCAATTCAATAACTAATAATAATATAATACATATATGAGCATACCATATCTAAAAATAATATAATCAAAATTTTTAATTTAATTTTTTGCTACAACAGTTCAATGAACTAGGGTAAAATTCATAAGTATCATAAGACACATAACTAATCTTTTTTAATGCAAGTATTAAAAAAATGGTATATATAATTTGATTTTGATTTTTAAAGTTAGTTAGTTTCAAGTCGATCTCCAATACGAAAGGATACACATTAAATATAAACATAATTATTGTGTTTTATTTCTTTTAATCAAATCACCTAATTCCTTGCCTAAAACCCAATAGGTTATGGGCCCAGGCACCAAACTAAAGGTGATAAGTTTCGCAAATTTTGTGTAAAAAAAAAAAAAAAAAAAAAAAAAAAAAAACAATTAAAATAAATAAATAAAATAAATAACATAGACAAATTAAATTGTGAAAATGGGTGATCAAACAAAGAAATCTAAAAGAAACATTAAATTTGATGGTGATAAATACAGCATATGGAAATTTCGAATTCGAGCTTTATTAGCCGAAGAAGACGCATTATTAGTGATTGATAAAAATCGTCCTGATGAAATGAGTGAAAGCGATTGGCAACAACGTGAAAGGATTGCCAAAGGAATCATAATCGAACATTTAAGTGATTCTATGATTGGTTTCGCTCAGGAAAGTGATAGTGCTCGTGAGATAATTAAAAAACTTGATGATATATATGAAAGAAAAAGTTTGGCAACTCAACTTGCAATTGAAAAGAAACTATTAAGTTTTAAATTCAAAGAAGACATTCCTCTAGCAAAACATTTTATATTATTTGATGAAATGGTTGTTGAAGTACTAGCGGCTGGTGCTATCATAAACGAAACTAGTAAAATTGCTAGGTTGTTATTAACACTACCAAATTCATATGATTCGGTTGTTACTGCAATCCAAACATTATCAGACGATAATTTAAGTCTTGCTTTCGTGAAAACGAGATTACTAGACTATGAAGCAAAATTAAAAACGAAAGAAGTGAAATAAGTGGTAAAGCGTTAAATGTTGAGATTAAAAATCAAAATAAAATAACAAAACAAAATAGTGATTTACGAAGAAAATGGAAAAACAATAAATGGAGTGTTAAACAAAGACCATTTGACAAATTTTCAAAATATAATAATTATCAAAAAAATAAACATAATAAAAACTATAAAAATTATAATAATTATAATAAACATAATTTTAAAAAAATGTGACTATTGTGGTAGAAAAAATCATGAAAAAGAAGAATGTTATTATTATAAGAAAATGATTCAAAAAGAAGAGCGCCCAAGAACAATTCAGAATGTTCAAGTTAATGATGAAAATGAACGTTTCGCCTTTATGACTGGATATGGAACAGATTTTGCAAATAATAAAATGAATGGATCAAATCAATTAACATTCATATTGGATTCCGGAACAACAGATCATTTTGTCAATCGTGAGGATGTTTTTACTCATTTGAAAGATCTGGAAAAGCCTCTTCAAGTTTCTATTGCCAAAAGAAACGAAGTTGTCCATGCCTTGAAGAAAGGAACAATAAGAGTGACCACAGATCAAGGAATACAAGGAGTCCTAGAAAATGTATATTATGCACCTGAGATGCCCTACAATTTATTATCAGTTCGCCGAATTCAGGAAGCTGGAATGACGGTAATATTCAGTGAAACTGGAAAGGTGACGATTACAAAAGGTGGTAAGACTATAATAACTGGTAAGTCACAAAACAATTTAATTTCTGTGATTTTAAACATTAATAAAATGTTTTCAAATCAAACAAATTTAAATAAAAATCATTCAAATACATATAAATTGTGGTATGAACGATTAGGACATATTGTCACGATGTGACAATTCTGTTTGCGTGTAGTGTACATAATGTACTTTATTGACAATTTTGATCCTATCTAGTGTTGTTTCCTTATTGATTGGATATCGAGTTAAAAATTTTAGATCTTATTCTATGATATAAAGCGCAGGCTCGAAAAATGTATTTTGGTCTGGCCTCATGCTTTTATTAATAAAAATAGCTAATATTTTGAGTTCAGTTTTTGAATTCAGTTCGGTAATCACATTCAAAATAGTCAGTTCAAATACTTTATTTAAATAACCGGTTTAAAAAGCATATTTTGTCGACATAAATACTTTGTAATAAATTGAATGTGGAACTACTTTCTTTCGCGAGGCGCATGAATATCTTACACGGCATAGCAATCGTATCAATCTGATCTACGCACTTGTGTTTCATTCAAGTAGTTTAAAACACGCGTCCGTCACCCGCTCCGTACAGTATCATTATTATTGTACAGAACATGGGTGATGTAATTTTCAAATTTTTGCCTTTTAATATTTTTTTTTTTTTAACGTAACATTACTAAAATTCTAACAAACAATAATGTATCAATATATTCTTTGAAAATCCTGTGTAATATTTCACAAATTTATCCTACAAGATAGCGTCTTTTGCGTTTGGAATTCGGAAGTACAAAACGGGATAGTTTGGGTAAAAAAATCTATAAAATTTACCTTTATATATTTTACTATTTTAATATATTTTATATGATTGGCCTTATCATGCTAATCATATCTTTTCTTCACTGAAACATTATCGGTTTCAAGATTTAAAAATATTGCTTCCCTCAGTATAATGCTAATTTAATCATTTCTATTGGGTAAGAATGCGATATGATTATTTAGTATACCTCGTTTCAGATACAATTGATCATGAGTTTTCGTTAAAAAATTAAATAACTCTTAAATTCGAAACAAATAAATCTTCTATTCTTTTCAAAAAACAAACTGCAAATTTAAAATTTACGTAACTGCAATAATAAAAGAGATAAAGCCAAGAAAACGGAAATTATTTAAATTCAAAGTGACGAAGCATGGTTAAATTTAACTGAAATGAACCATACTTATATATATATATATATATATATATATATATATATATATATATATATATATATATATATATATATATATATGTTTGTATCATTTATTTATTAAACAAAAATTTCTTTATAATTATTATAAATTTTCTCTTTAAAAAATTATTGCATAACTTTGAATTAACGCCATTTTGAATATCTTAAATCTGTTGTTAAAACATTTTTATTTTAAACTTTAAAATATTATGTAAATTGTTTCACCAGTTGCATCCTTGTATTCAAATTCATACATATTCAACCATTTTAGGATATTGTTAAAGCTTATGTATTAATTGTTAACTTTATATAACTTATTTAACAAAATGTTATTTTAAATTTAAATAAATTTAGATTCAAAATTATTTTATTATTTATTATTGTGCATCCATGCCATATATTCAGAAGAAATTTTGTTTTACAGATTTTAGGGTTTTTTCTAAATAGTACAAAGATTACAAAACCTCAATTGTAATTATATTGGACTTAACCCTTTGGTGTCTCATGGGCCCACACCATCGCTGCTTATTACTATTGTACTTATCAAAATTTATAATTTAAATTCAAATAGCTAGTTAATAAAACTTAGGTATTTCGACTTTAGTGCAGGAGCCCGGTCTTCTTAAAGTCGAGGAGCCGCGGTCTCTTTAAAATTTCAACTCATTCAATTATTTTGTTTACAGTTTAATCTTTAATTTTACTACTAGTTTATATCAATTAAATTTAAATGTCACGCTTATAATAAAACCCCTTTATTACTTCAAGAATTAACTTTATACCCTTTAGAAATCTTAAACCTTAAATTTTTTTTTCTTTTTGCGTGTTAATATTAGTCAGTCAAAATTCTTAGAATTAAAAAGAAATAATTTATTATCTGATACTCAATTGTTAGAATCGATAAATCCCACTAACGATTTATGTAAAGCTTGTGTGTACGGAAAACAAGCCAGACTCCCTTTTTCAAAACAAAAGGATAGAAACCATGTCAAGAGACCATTATTTATTATTCATTCTGATGTGTGTGGCCCTATTATTCCCATGGCAATAGACGAGAAAAAATATTTTGTAAATTTTATAGATGAATATACCCACTGTACGGTAGTTTACTTAATTTCTCATAAATCAGAAGTATTTAAAGTTTTTCAAGATTATGTCGCTAAAAGTGAAAATCACTTTAACTTAAAAATAGCTTATTTATATTGCGACAATGGGAACGAATATCTGTCAAATAGTTTTAAAGAGTTTTGTGCACAGAAAGGTATACAGTATCATTTAACAGCACCATACACTCCTCAACAAAATTCTGTTGCCGAGCGCATGAATAGAACCTTATCTGAAAAAGCACGTGCAATGATACACGGTGCAAGTTTAGAAAAAGAATTATGGGGAGAAGCAGTGTTAACTGCAGCATATTTACTTAATATAACACCTACTAAAGCCATTAAATAAAATAAAACTCCCTTCGAACTATGGCACAATAAAAAGCCTAGATTAGATCTTCTTAGAATTTTTGGTTGTACAGTTTATGTACATGACAAAACAAGAAAGGATAAATTTGATAAAAAATCCTTTAAAGGGATTCTGGTAGGGTATTTACAAAATGGCTATAAGGTACTGAATGTAGAAACGAACAAATTCATAATAGTTCGTGATGTTACAACCATGTTTGATGAAATAAATTTCAAAATTACGCGACCGTCTGTGCAAATAGAAAAAAATGAACATCAAAACTCTAATAAAAGACAGAAAACTGATGAAAGTTTAAAAATCAGTAATGATCAAGAGAGTCAAAATATTAACAAATCCGTTTCAGAAACAGAAGAAGTTAATATTAAATCATGTAACCATGATGACAAAAACTCTCAGTCAATTGAAAAAGAACTACGACGAAGTGCACGGCTTCAAAACAAGCCTAATGTATCTTAGAAGGAAGATAGTAACTTCCATGTAAGTGCACAGTCGATAGTTTATAATGTTCCCAAATCATATCAAGAAATAAAACACCGCGATGATAGGTCTCAGTGGGAGAATGCAATAAAAGAAGAAATTAAATCTCTTTTACAAAACAAAACATGGGATATAGTACATTGTCCAAAAAATAAAAATATAGTAGATTGTAGATGGGTTTTTGCTATAAAAAATGATTCCCATGGAAATCTATTTAGGTATAAAGCAAGGTTAGTGGCAAAAGGTTTTAGCCAAGAATATTTATCAGATTATTTTGAAACCTTTGCACCCGTTGCTCGCATAACTACTTTTCGAATGATTATAGCTTTTGCAAATCAATACAATTTATTAATACATCATATGGATGTAAAAACCGCATTTCTTAACGGTTTGTTAAAAGAAGAAATATATATGCGTATTCCGGAACGGATAAAAGCAAAAGATAATCACGTGTGCAAACTCAATAAAGCAATATACGGTCTAAAACAATCAGCTCGATGCTGGTTTGAACATTTTGATCAAGTATTGAAGAAATACAATTTTGAAAGTTCATTAGCAGACCGTTGTTTATATATTCTTAATAAAAATGATATTTATAAAAATATTTATGTAATGCTTTATGTAGATGATCTATTAATAGTAACTCATGATAATAATATCATGGTAAATTTCAAACAATACTTAACAAAACAATTTTCAATGGTAGACATGAAAGAAATAAAATATTTTTTAAATATAAATATTGAAAGAAAAGAAAATACAATTTCATTAGATCAAAGTTCATATTTAAAAACAGTTTTAAATAAATTTAATATGAGTGAGTGTAAAAGTGTCAGCACTCCATTACCAATTAAATTAAATTATACAGGTTTAAATTCAGATACTTACTATGAAGCACCATGTAAAAATCTTATCGATTGTCTAATGTATGCTATGTTATGTATACGTCCAGATTTATGTGTCGCTTTAAATTTATTAAGTAGATACCAAAATAAAAATAATATTGAACTTTGGCAAAGTTTAAAAAGAATATTAAGGTATATAAAAGGTTCCTTGAATTTAAAATTAATTTATAAGAAAAGTGATTATAAAGAAATCTTAACAGGATTTGTAGATTCTGATTGGGCAGGTAACGAATTAGATCGTAAAAGTACAACGGGATATTTATTCAGGCTATATGATTTAAATAGAATTTCTTGGAATTCTAGAAAACAAAATTCAGTAGCCACGTCTTCGACTGAAGCAGAATATATGGCTCTTTATGAAGGAGTCAAAGGAGCGTGTTGGTTAAAATCGCTTTTAAAAAGTATAAAATTGGAATTAACAAATCCAATAACAATTTACGAAGACAATAATGGCTGTATTGCAATAGTTAATAATCCCACAGTTCATAAACGATCAAAACATATTGATGTTAAATATCATTTCTCTAGAGAAAAGATTGAACAAAAACAAATAATTCTTAAGTATGTTTCTACAGATGAACAGTTGGCGGATGTTTTCACGAAGCCACTGCCTGCCACCCGATTCTTGAGCATCAGACAAGGAATTGGACTAGAGGACTAAGGATATCTTTAATTATACCTTTAATTAATAATAAAATTAATGATTTTAATAAAATAATAATAGAAACTATTTTTTAGTAACTTTTGAAATAAAATAATTACACAGGCCAACGACTAAAAAACTTTTTTAATACTTTAACCATAATTTTATGGATTTTAGTGTGCTGACTCTGAAAATAACAATAAAATTGCTGTATCACCCACCATTTCCCTACATTTTACATCATAAACCTTTATATTCAAAAAATAGTTCAGAAAATTAATGCAATCAATATAATATCAAATATGCGAAAGCCAGCGATCCAATATCGTATAATGAATATAATATCTTATAATTCCAATATCTTAGCTCAAGGTTCCCGCATTTATCAGAAGCAAAGTTACAAGAGGGTGTCTTCATTGGCCCTGATATAAGAAAAATGATGTTTGACACTAACGGCCGGTTTTACATTAATAATTTTAAAGGTTCTTTAACTGAAGCTACTTTTAATTTAAAGTCGACTTTATTTTTAGCATTGTTTTACAATAATCAGGTCTGCTCACTTTTGTTAAAGGACTTTTAAATGTTGCATGGATAAAATGAACTATGAGTGATCGTAGCCAATCTTACATTTAAAAAAATAACTATAGAAACGAAAATATCAACATGATTGAATTTAAAAAAATATGCATTTCACTCATTTCGCTACTGCCAGTGAGAGTGGAATTGGAAACTACATTATTTCTTTTTAAAAGAAATTTATCATAAATACAATGAATCATAAAAGAAATTGCGGGTAACCCAGAAATCGTTCAGCCAGTTTAACCCAAAAGGAATGTTTGATATTAAACCAAGACGTAAAAATAATCAAAAATATTATTGAAAATAAGCAAATAAATAAAATTTTTATTTTATTCACTTAAGGTACGAATATTTTATAGAAAAATTATGCTTATAAACAAAATTCAATGATAATAATCAGCAATAACAAATATGTTAAAGCCGACTTTAAGCAGTAAAAGTCGAGATAATTCTTACTTTAGTTTAAAGTCGACTTTTACACTAACGGAGCTTTAAATTTGATTGTAAAACAGTACCAAAAATAAAATCAGTTTTAAAGTTGCCTTTAGTGTTAAAGTCGGCTTTAAATGTGAATGTAAAACCGGCCGTAAGTTTCAATTACATATAACAGTGAAAGAGAAAGACGCTTGGATTGCTTTCAAGGAAGTTGTTAACAAGTTTTTGGGTAACAAAAAAGACCCAGACTATAATATAACCATTGTATCTAATATGCTTAATCGCTTCAAGAATTTGGGATGTTTAAGCTTAAAGGTTCATTTTTAAAAAGCCAGCTAGACTACTTTCTGGACAATTTAGGAGCTGTCAGTGAGGAACAAGGAGAACGTTTCCACCAGGATATCAAGATAATGGAAAAACGCTATCAGGGACGTTGGAACACCAGGATGATGGGTGATTACTGTTGGTCCTTTCACCGAGAAATTCAGCAAGCGGCACACAGAAAAAAAAAACCACATCCGAAGCTTCAAAGAAAAGAGAGAAAGAAAATATAAGCCCATGGACTCTTAAAACCTTCATAAAACTTAGTATTTTAACACATAAATATATTTTATGTGTTAAAATAAAGTTCTGTTTGTCTTGTACAAGTTATTTTTTTCCATTCCTACAAAATATTAGCATATTTCATTAAATCTGACATAGCCAAAATGTGACAAAACTATGGGTGATACAAAATAATGAAATCCAAATTTGGATTTAGCACCCAAAAAAATATAAAAATCACCTATTAACGTTAAAAAAGTTTTTTATGACCTTAATTTTGCAGGCCTGTGTTATAGTAATAATTAATAAAAAAAAAATATAGGTACTTATCAATATTTCTACATATTTAAATTGAATAAATACATAATAATAATAAGGTACAAGTATAAATATGTACCAATATATATAATAAATAATAATTAAAATTATTCATAAATAATTAACATGTAATCAATAATCATAATCATATAATGATATAATAAATAAAAACTATTTATGATTATTTTTTTTATATACAGTAGTCTGATTGGGTTTTGTTGGGGTTTTCCCAATCCACGCAACAAATTTTGGACTACTATTGTATTTCCCCAAAGATATATTAAATAAAATTATAATTGTGTATTCTTTCTTTTGTATTGATCGATTGTATTTTTGAGTGGGAGTATTGGAATTAGTGTTGTTAAAGCAAAAATATATTCGATAACGATATATGTAATATGATGTAATATCGTCTACGATGTCTACTGTTAAACATTTGAAAGTGTCACATTAATTTTTATAATTTATATTTGGATGTTTATATTAACAAGAATGAATATACAGTTCAATGAACTAGGGTAAAATTCATAAGTATCATAAGACACATATCTAAGCTTTTTTAATGCAAGTATTAAAAAAATGGTATATATAATTTGATTTTGATTTTTAAAGTTAGTTTCAAGTCGATCTCCAATACGAAAGGATACACATTAAATATAAACATAATTATTGTGTTTTATTTCTTTTAATCAAATCACCTAATTCCCTGCCTAAAACCCAATATTGATAGTTAAAAGGTGGCGTTACTAGTCTGAACCACCGCGAACTCTGTACCTTGATTCATAATTTTATCATATTTTTATCTGAAAACAGGTTTAAACTCGTATAAATTGTCAGCTGACGTCATTAGAAGGTATGCTGATATTAATAGCGAAGATTTCTGTCTAATATGTAAAAATAAATTTTATCATAAGATTGTACATTTTTATTTGAAAACAGGTTTAAACTTGTATAAATTGTCAGCTGACGTCATCAGGCCATTTTTCTACTATAAAAGACCGTAGTATAACTTTTCAATTACAATTTTGTTCGAAACTTTAGTGAAAAACGTTATATCTTATTGTTGTAAATTTTCAATTGTTGTGTTAAAAACTAATTATTGTCAACAATGGAATCCATTACTGCTGGTGCTTCATCTGGAAACAGAGACTTATTTCAAAAAATGGCGGAAAATTTTATGGGCGAATTGAACCATCTTGGCGTTGTTAAACGATGGATTAAATTTTTTGATATGGAAATTGGAAACATATATAAAATAATAGGAGCAAGTTAACTACCATCAAAATTCGACTCATCGAAAAGGAAAACAATATTGGAGTTAGAGTTTGGATACATTTCGCTACTGGCGAGATTCGACAATTTAAATGAGCAGATGCTGGCGTGACTGCAGAGTAATCCAAAACTGGGTATTATGAATAATCCACCCATTGGACTGACTTATAAACTGGAAATCAAAACGCTGGATTTTCTCGAAATCGTTGGGGGTGCTGAATGGCGAATTTTGTAATTTATTCTCTTTAAAATGTATTATTTAATTGTACTATGTATTTTAAAAATTTCAATATTGTATCAATTTTTACATATATTTAATAAAAATTATAAAACAAAAATTCCATTTTTTAATTCATATCCATCTTTAAAACATTGATTTATATTCTAGTATGATTATAACAGATTAATATATGAACATTTTTTAGTGTTCAATAAAAAAAATTTTAAAATCGATTTTTTTATTCAATCCCCATCCCTAAATCAATAATTAGTGGCTAATATTTCCCAAAATGAAAAAGTTAAATTTTTTTCATAATAATTTCAAAACTATATTTGATAAAAAAAAAAAATAATTTCCGAACTATGTATAATTTATGTCTTTTAACAACGCAAAAGTTTCAATCACATATAGCACACTGCTGACGAAGCGGATTCCACACGCTACCGTATAGTATATGGGAATTTACATCCCATATGTATATACAATATATACATTCATGTAAAATATGTTGCAAGATTCGACTTATAATTCTTATACACTTATACCAATTGAAAAATTTGCTTGTAAAAAATAGCCGGATTAATCACATATATGTTATTACGTTTTTTGTGACTTTGTGAGTAGTGTACTTCAAACATTACAAAGTGAATTTAATCTTAAAAGTACATAATTTTAAGTTTTTTTTTCGACTTTGTGAGTAGTGTACTTCGAACATTACAAAGTGAATTTCATCTTAAAAGTACATAATTTTAAGTTATTTTTCGACTCTGTGAGTAGTGTACTTCAAACATTATAAAGTGAATTTCATCTTAAAAGTACGTAATTTTAAGTTATTTTTCTATTTTAATTGTTCGTTTTTTTAAGTTAATCGAATAGTTAATTTTAGTTATTAAAAACTATAGTGCATTGAAATTAGTTTGTGATTTTTGGAAATATTGGGTAAGTCGAAACAGTCGCTAGAAATTTTGAAATTAATTATAATTACTTTATGAATACTAAAAAGAAAAAAATCGTGTTTTTTTAACGTTTTAAAATGTACTATAGGTATTTATAACGCGATAATCATATACAATATACTCGCTTAACGTTCCCTCATTACTTGGGTTGATATGGAGTAAAGTATTAGGTACAGTATCCAAAAAACGTACAGTGTTTTTATAAAAATTTAATTAGCTATTTTACATATTAAAACAAAAAATTTTCTCTAATCTCGTTTACATAATTTTGGCTCAACAACTTTGAAAAATATAATTTTCATTTTGTTCATAAGATAGTTTTTAAACAATATTAACAGTAGAAAAATTTTCTTTTTAATAGTTTTTCTTGAATTTTTAAAGACGTAATTTCATATTAGTAACTTTTTTAAAATATAATTTTTCTTTTTAAAGCGATATTAGAAGTGAAATTTTTATAATTTTTTAGAATGTACAAGATGTGCCAGAAAAAATCCGTAAAAAAAAGTTTAAACTATTTTTCGCTAAATTTTTAGCATTTATAAGTTTATTTAGTCATATTTTAAAAAAGCAAATCAGTTCTACTATTGGCTGATAACATTTATTGGAAAATTAATTTTGTTTTAAGGTAAAATAGTTTTAAGGTATCACTTTTTTGTGATACCTTAAAACTATTTAGTATCTAATATACTTTATTCTTTTTAAGTTATGTTAAAAACATTCTTTTCGACTTAAAACTAAAGAATAATTGCTTCCAAATATGTCGCTAATGCTTAAGAAGGTGTCGATATTTTTCTGAATTACATAGTAGACAAAGTGGTCGGAAAACGACATTTCATATTACACGACCCAATGATATTCCAACTAAGGGTGGAAATGCTTCCAGGCTTAAGAAAGTGTCAATATTTATCTGAATTACATAGTAGACCAAGTGGTCGGAAAACGACATTTCATATTACACGTACACATACACAATGATATTCCAACTAAGGGTGGAAATGCTTAATTCACAACTATGCATAGCTTCACAGTATTACGATTGCAACTGTTTACGGATAACTGAACTGAACTCGACTGACCAAAGATTCCGCGGGTTGAGCCTTATATATATATATATATATATATATATATATATATATATATATATATATATATATATATATATATATATATATATATATATATATATATATTATATATATTCGGGAGTGACTCCCAAAGAGTCACTCCATAGGTATATATATACCTATGGAGTGACTGTTTGCGAGTGACTCTTTTGGGAGTGTCTTTAGGAGTGACTCTGGGAGTGACTCTGGGAGTGACTCTTTGGGAGTGATTTTTTGGGAGTGACTCTTTGAGAGTGACTCTGAGAGCGACTCCTTGGGAGTGACACTTTGGGAGCGACTCTTTGGGAGCGACTCCTTGGGGAGTGACTTTTTGGAGTGACTTCTTCGGAGTGACTCTTTGGGAATGACTTTTTGGTGTCATTTAATGTATTTTTGGTGTAATTTGGTGTATTTTTGGTGCCATTTGGTGTCACTTGGTGTATTTTTGGTGTCATTTGCGGTGTAGAGAAAATTGCGGTGTAGAGATTTATACTTACGATCCTATAGGAGGCTTTAAAATAAACTCAACATTTTATGAGTTGTAAACTAAATCAATAGTGTAACTTTTCCAACAGCTGTATACCAGAGTTAATTATTTAATAAAATATTTTAAAATTATGTGAGTGTTATTATTTCCTACATACAACTGTTCTGAAACAATTTCAGTAATTCGTTAAAAAAGATTGCCGAAATGATTATTCTTACAACGAACTATGTAATGTGTATTTTCTGAGCTATTAAAATAGGTAATGTTTTTACTTGCTCCTGAATATAGGCAATTAAACTGCATTGTCCTATTGACATTCTAGCACAATAGAACATGTGCAAACTATATAATTCTTACCAATAAGTATTTACCCATATTATTAATGATTTGTGAAAAACAAAGTATGGTTGAACAATAATGATCTAAAACTGCTGAGCAGGAAAGGGTTAATTAATTGAATGCAGCTTAATTCCGGAAAAAATAAAAGAAAAAGTCATAGTCCAAATTAAAGTTTTCATCCGCTCTTGAGAACGACGACAGTTATTTTTACTTTCCACCCTGTGTACGTATATATTTATAACAAAACTCCGTGATTCATTTAAAAAAAAATCATGGAGGTTGATATAATATGTATACAATCGTAAAATAATTACGATTAGGTCTTAAATTAATTTCGCAAAAAGGTTTTTTGGGTCGCGCAAGGATGTTATTTATGTGGAAGCGATTTTTGGATCTTACATTCACACCATAAGGGATATAAAAAAAGATGAAACTCCGAGATTCTATGGTACAGTGTGTGATGATATTTATAGTTTAAAATGAAAACAAATCTATGGAATGTTTGATGACAGTTATAAATTTCACCACATGGAAATGAATTTATTTAAATAGTTGGGTTATGAAGGTTAAAATAAAAAAGATTAAATAAATTGTGAAATATTTAAGGAAAGGGGTAGATAATGAATAAAAATGTGAGTAAGGATAAAATGAAGGTAAAATGAAAATGTAATATGATTGTGATTAAAAAAAAAAATACTTATTGCTGTGTTTTCTTTAGATGATGGAAGGTTACGAATTTCGATGGTTTTAAGAGAAATAAAAAGATTACAAATTTAACGAAGAAAAAAAAGAAAACTGCTTGTAACTAATCTAATTTGAAAATTTAATCTCCTTGAGTCAAAATGAATAAATACTTCTCAACTTTCTTTTCAAATAGGTAAGCAGAATTATAAAAAAAAATTAAACAATATAAATTAATTTAATTTACATTTATTTTTTTAGAAAACAATTAATACAATTATATGAAGACTGTTTTCTTGAACGGTATCGCGGAAAAAGAGACTGAGTAGAATTCCAGGAACACCGTTTTCACCTCGTGTCGAATGGAAGTGGCAAACATATGATGGGCAGCGCATGGTATTTTGACGATAGTTGATGATGATCATGCCGTTATATAACAATTATGTAATATTGTTATATTATTCTTCCCTCAGGACGATGTCGTTTTGGACGACTAGTCCAGGTGCCTGTAGTGCGCCGTGACGTCCCCTGGATGAGAAACGGTACGGTGGCTGGCAGTGCCTCCGGAATTTGAACTCGGATTTTTGGATACAGGCATCAGTTGTCGACTGGAGGTGGTGGTCCAAGTGATGCTGGTGCCCCGTCGTGTCGCTCTGGTGTTGGTGGAGACGATGGTGATTTTCCGACTGTTGGAGTCGGAGTCTGGTTGAAGTTTGGACATCCTAGTGTTGGCTGGGAGCGGGTGGTGCTCCAACGGTGATGACCAGATGTCTGTTTGCGGCGTCCAGGTGGTGATGACGCGTTGGTTTTTTATTGTTGAGGTGCGCGATTTATTATTGGCTGTAACAGGTAAGATTTGTTTTTTGGTGTTATTTAAATTAAATCTTACGCTTTTTATAGTGTCGGATCTGATCCAGGTGTGCCCTGTGGATGCGGCCAGTGTCGAGATCACAAAGCTTTTTAGCAATATGGCGCCTGTGACAAGAAGTGTTACGTGTAATAAGTGCAATAAAGAAATTACAAAACATGAAGATATTGTGTCTTGTGCTCGCGGATGTGGAAATAGTTTCCACATTAACTGCATAGGCATAACATTGGAAACATTTACAGATATGAATGTAAGTGGAATAATTAGTTCATGGTGTTGTGAAAATTGTAAGTCTGGCTTAACCTCAACAAGAGTAGAAACTGTCAAAAGTTCGACAATTGAAAATACGCCCACCACTTCTAAAGAAAAGGAAAGCCAAGTACAGGAATTTCAGGAAATAGAAGAAATGCTAAGTAAACTTAGTATGGAAGAAAAGATCAATATGCTGTTTCATAATCAGATGATAATGTCACAGAAAATGAATAAGCTAATTCAAAAATTGGATGCAGCTCTTGATAGCAATGAACTGAAAGATAGAAAAATCAAAATATTAGAAGAAGAGTTATCAGAAGCAAAGGCAAAATTAAGAGCTGATAATCCTCAATATTCGCAAGTTGTCAAACAAAATATTGAAATAAAGCAGAATTCGAGTAGACGTGTCAACAATGACATAAATAATTCAGGCAATCAACATAACACAAAAGCTGATGTGGTTGCCGATAAGACAACGGGAAAACAAAAAAATAACATACAAACCAGCGAAAATAAGTATGATCAAGCAATAACAGATGAAAATGCAGATGAAGATGATGGATTCATCAAAGTAGTTCATAGGAAAAGAAAACAACAAATTATTAGAGGAAGTGGTCCTGATAATGAAGATTTCAAGTGCATTGAATCTAAAGTATGGGTTTATCTAGGACGCTGTAATAGTGAAACAACAGTTAATAAAGTCAGAAACCATCTGACAAAAAAATATCCAAATTATGAATTCCAGGTTGATGACTTGGAAAGTAAAGTGTATTATAAAAGTTTCAGAATAGGAGCAGATAAATCTTTAAAGGCTGAAATGTATAATGAAAATAATTGGCCTTGCGGTGCGCTTATAAAGCGTTTTATTTTTCGTAAAGCAGCAGCACACTTCAGTAGTTGAATGTGGTTGTACGTATCAACACAACAATCATGTGAAAATAATGCATCAAAATATACAGTGTATAAGAAACAAAATTAGTGACTTGGAAGTAATACTAAGTAGTCAGCAAATTGACATTGTGCTTTTGTCGGAACATTGGTGTAAAGATGAAAATTTAGACGTTTATATCATAGATAACTACATTTTAAGTGCTAAATACTGTCGCGATTCTTTCTCACACGGTGGTGTAGGTGTATGGGTTAAGAACTCGTTATATAAAAATGTAATCGTGCTAAGCTTAAAAAGGTTTTGTATAGATAAAATTTTTGAATGTGCCGGTATCAAACTAATTGTAAATGATAAAAATCAAGTGTATTACATATGTGTTATATACAGATCACCGGATAGTGAGGTTGATTCTTTTTTAGTTCATTTAGATGAACTATTAAATTACTTAAAGCCTGAAAAACATAATATAATAATTATGGGAGACTTAAATATTGATTTTCTACAAAATAATATGAAAAAACATAAATTATTTGATATACTGGATTCATATAACTGTATGAATGTAGTAAATGAAGCGACATGGGTGTCCGGAAATACATCAACGGGGCTGGATTATATCATAATTAGTAGAAATGTGCAGTATTTTTCATCAAAAGTCTTGAATACGTTATTATCAGATCATAATGGACAAATTATAACTTTAGACTGCCAGGAAACCAGAGAACAAACAACAATATTAGAAAAAAGAAAATTTTCGCATATTAATAGAGAAAATATGAAATACATGTTAGAAAATGAAATAGGAAAAATAAATATTTATAATGAGAATATGGAACATTTTTGGGGATATTTCAGGTATTGTTTCGATGTTAGTTTCCCCATTCATGTTCAGAAAGTAAGACCAGTAAAATCAAATACCTGGATAACTAAACAGATCATTGAAGAGGGTCACGAATTAAGGAAGTTGTTCAAAGAAAAAATTAATAACAGTGAATTAGAGGAAAAGTACAAAAGACTAAAAAAAGAACATAAAAACAACATAGAGGATGCCAAAAAAGCCTCTTTATTTAAGAACATAGATTTTACAATTGTTAGCCCACAAGATATTTGGATAGGCATAAATAGATTACTTAGCAACGAAATTAAAATTAACGAAAAACTCTTACATCATGATAATAGGGTTATTAGCGAATTAACAGATATTTTAAAGATATTTTCAGAATTTTATTCTGAATCTGTAGCGCAAAAACTACCTCACAATTTCGGAAATAACTTATCTAGTGATTGTACTAGAACTTATAGAAGAAATTTACAATCAATGTTTATCTTTCCGGCAGATAATGTTGAAATTTATAACATCATAATGACGTTACCAAATAAAAAATCGACTGGACTGGATGAAGTTCCAACAGATGTGATCAAGGACAATGCTGTAGTACTAGCAGAATTATTATGTCCAATGGTAAACTTGATGTTTCAAACGTGTATTTTTCCAGATATTTTGAAAATTGCAAAAATAAAACCTATATACAAAGGAAAAGATGATCGATACAACGTTAATAACTACCGGCCAATTTCAATACTATCTGGATTTTCGAAAATTTTTGAAAAAGCAATATCAAATAGAGTAACAAACTTTTTAGAGACAAACTATGTCTTAAACAATTCGCAACATGATTTTAGATCTAAACGATCTACTTCAACTGCTCTGTTTGAATTTTACGAATATTTATCAAAAGCGTTAGATGAAGGACTATCTGTGTTTGGATTGTTCTTTGACCTGAGTGCAGCCTTCGATACGGTCAATCACGGTTATCTCCTGAAGAAACTGGAAGCCATGGGAATCCGAGGCAATGTTAATGATTTGGTAAATTCATATTTAAGTAATCGAAAATATGTAGTCGAAATTCAAGGACAACAGTCAGTAGAAAAATACATCAATATTGGAGTACCACAAGGAAGTAATCTTGGACCTCTGCTTTTTATTTGTTTTATTAATGACCTACCAGAACATGTAGTAGATGCAAAAATAATAATTTATGCTGATGATGTTACTGCACTTATAGCCGACTCTACTTATGAAGATGCAAAAAAATCGGTAACAAAGATGCTAAAAATGTTTCAAGAGTGGTGTTATAGGAATCAGTTAATTGTAAATTTGCAAAAATCGGCACTGGTGAATTTTAAATTAAGACAATCATATAATGAAAAGGTGGAACTTTGTATAGATCAGACAATACTAAAATCAACGAATCAAACTAAGTTTTTAGGTATTATTATAGACAGTAATTTAAAATTTAAAGATCAAGTAAATTTTGTATGTAAGAAACTGAATAAATTTTTATTTCAAATTAGAGTATTAAAAAAATATGTGAATCATGAACAGTTAATTATGTTTTACTATGCATACGTTTACTCTACACTGAAGTATGGAATATTATTATGGGGAAGATCTGCGGAATCTAACCGAGCATTCATAATACAGAAAAAGATAATAAGAACCATTTTCAAGATTCCAAAGAGGGAATCTTGCAAAAATTTATTTATAGAAAATGAAATTTTAACTTTTTATGGTACCTTTGTGTATGAATTAATAACATATATGAAAGAAAATAATTATTTTGTAGCGAAAGAAAAAATGCAGTATGATACGCGATATGAAAATTTATTCAGTTTCGCACACAGAACAACATTTTTTGAAAAGACTCCTTGTTACACAGGCTATAAAATTTACCAAAATTTACCTGAAGATATACGAACTGAGAACGTATATAATAAGTTCAAAGCTAAACTAAAAAAGCATCTAAATAGTAAAATTCCGTATGAAATAGCTGAATTATTGTAATTGAAAATATGTATTATACGTGTCATATTATATGTACTTAATACTTATTGTAATCCTTTGACGTTTTGTATACCTGAAAAGGTCTTTACACAAATAAATTATTATTATTATTATTATGAAAAGTTTAACGTAAACGACGCGACTGCACTTCAAAAACCCCCAGGCGGAGGAAAAAGTGTCCGTGCAGCGTACCAGGTCAGGTACTTCTAGGTCAGGTACGTAATGTCCGTCATACAGCATCCCCTTCCTGGTCTTCCCTACCTAATAAATCCCCGAACCTCGCTGCGAAACCATAACAGTGGGAGATTCGAGGGCAGGTCCAATGGATGTTCGAGGACCCGCTCTAAACGGGGCATGGGGTTCAAAGGTGTTCATGAACTCCCGGAAAAAGTCGTCTCGTGCGACCGAAGCGTGCCGAGCGTCCCGATAATAACTGCTTTTTGCATTGACGCCGCTAACATGTTGGCGTGAGATCTACAAGCCGGAATGATGTTAAGATTGCGCACAAAGGAGTTATGCATACCCCCCAGACATCCGATTATAAGTACGACCAAGCGGATAGTATAGCCCGGGTACAGTTGTCGCAGTTCATGTATTAGATCTTGATATTTAATCCTTTTTTGCTCCTCCTTTTCGACTATGTTAGTTTCCGCCGGAGCAGAGAACTCGATAACATACATAGTCTGAGATGTTAAATCTTGGAGCACAACATCAGGCTTATTGGCGTTCAATTGCCTGGTAGTTGCAACCGGCATATTCCAAAAGATCTTGCACTTTTGGTTGGCAACAAAGGATTCTACTTCCGCAGGATCGTAGGGCAAGACTGGTGTTTTGTCAACTTCGTAATGATGACGAAGATAAAAGTAGAGCACACGCAACGCTGCATTATGGCGATGGATATAGGTGGATTTAGCATAATAAGAACAACCTGAAGTCAGGTGCATTAAGGTTTCCGGGTATGCTTTGCATGCCCGACACGAGGTACTCGAAACCCCTTTATTACCCATCACATATTTTTGGTGTGTTAAAGTGTTCCACACTCCATCTTGAGCTGCCATGATAAAGCCCTCCGTTTCCGATTTAAGTCCATTAGCTCTCAAGAAAGCCCAAGTGAGTTCGCTCGAAAGGCCAAGGTTGTCAAGATGACGGTAGAACATACCCTGGTGAACTTTGTCGCGATGTTTATTGAGCAGATGTTGTTGCTCGGCTCTCTTGATTGCCGACTTTTGGCGCGACTGTGATAGTGAAAGAATGTTATCATCACCGTCGCGATTACGCGGATCGAAGGCTAAGCCCAAGATATCGGCGGCACGTTGCGCTGCTGTGAATAAAAATGCGCCTACGCCAGCAAGCTCGTGATCCCTGACGAGTTGCAATAGCGGGTTTGAACTGTTAAGTACACGACAAGCTGTACCCAAGACTATACGATCATGTAAACGTTCGACTGACAGGAGCCCCCTCCCCCCCTGGTCTCGTGGGAGGTAAAGTCGTTGTGTCGATGCGCGTGGGTGCAAACTACGGTTGATATTCATTATTTTCCGCGTGTCTCGGTCTAGTTCCTCCAATTCATTCACATTCCACTTAATTGAGCCAAAAGTATATAAAAGGATGGGTATGGCTAACATATTTGTAGCGCTGGTCTTGTTCTTCGCCGACAATTCGGAACTCCAAATCTGTCGGAGAAGGCGCTTATATCTACTACTTAAGGCGGCCTTCATGTTCTTCACGTCCTGGATGTGACTTTCGCCAACACCAAGGTACGTATAGGTCGCTCCTTCATCAAGATGTTCTATGATGCTTCCATCCACTAATTGGGCGTGTGAATCAAAATTCGGAACTACACCATGCTTACAGTGCACCACCGCGCATTTGTCCAGTCCGAACTCCATACCGATCGCGTGCGTGTATTTGTGTGTTAATTTTAGAGCGCAGTTGAGATCACTCTCCGACGAGGCATACAGTTTTAAGTCATCCATATAAAATAAATGTGTGACTTTATGCTCGCGATTTCCTGCCGGGCCACACAAGTACCCGGGTTCCTTTCTCAGGCTGATTGACAGGGGCAACAACGAGATGCAAACAAAAGTGGGCTGAGGCTGTCTCCTTGGTATTATTATTATTATTATAGACTTTTACGCCAACCTGGCGCTCACTACTCAGTAGGACAGTACTGGGTAACATTCACCTATACCGGCATTATGCAAGGTATTAGGCTCTGTGGAAGGGTAATGTGCCAAACCAATCCGTAAAAGTACCGTAGTACATTCACGGACGGGTTTGTCACATCACTCCCTATATTGTTGTTATTGCTACTTGAAACGAGGTGTTATTCGTCTATTTTGGTGTACACTGGGTCGTACGGCGAGACTTTTGTGGGAGCGTAGATGTTGGCTCAATGACAGAGGGCTGTGAAAGCCTAGTTCGTTTTCGTGTCCTCAGATGGTAGGTAGAGTAGGGACAGAGGGAAGGGAAAGGACTGTTTGTGTTTGTGTGTGTGTTTGTGTATGTGTGTGGATGTGTCTTTCTATTTTACGTTTCTTGGTGTAGATGTTTTCTGGTTCATCAAATTGCTCATTAAGATCGGGTGTTCCTGGAACTGCGCGTTTAGATGGTACAGAGGTTGACGGACCTTGTGTGTTATTGAATTGGGGAGGATTGTGCACCAGAGCGGTAACAGTGACAGTGCGGCAGTTGTTCGATCCCCCCTCTCCATCAGACGAATCTGGATCTGTATGTGTGTTAAGTGTTTGTCTTTCAGTGTTGTGTATTGTGTGTTTATGTATGTGTGTTGTGTGTCAGTAGGATGAGTGTCAGTGTATTGTTCGCTCACTGTAGATGGCTCAGATGGAGTAGAAGCAGGTCTTGTGCTTTCACATATCGCAGTCGGATTCGTATTACTGAGGAACTTCCGTACTATACGACACGTGTTTATGATCACTGCCTTTTGCATAGTGACATATGTGTATTTTGGGAGACCCAAGAGGCTCAAACTATTATGTAGTGTGTGTGGAATGACCCCGGTGGCACTGAGCACTATTGGAACGATGTGGACATGTTCCATTCGCCATTGTTGTTTTATTTCGGCTGCGAGGTCAGTGTATTTATCCAATTTAACTGCGTGTGTTTTTTGTAAGTTGTGTGTATTTGGAACCGCAATATCGATCAGATAGGTTGTCTTAGTGTTTTTCATTACGAAGGTGATATCTGGTCGATTATGATTTATGGTCTTATCTGTAATAATCGACCGATCCCAGTAAAGTCTACAGGAGTCATTCTCCGCTACTACTTTTGGTGTGAGCTTGTAGTAAGGTGTTTTATCGGTTATAAGGTGGTGCTTAACCGCTAGTTTCTGGTATATGATTTTGCCAACCTGGTCGTGACGGTGTTTGTATTCGGACTGAGCGAGCTGAGTACAGGCAGCTGTGATGTGTTGGATCGTTTCAGGTTTGGAATGACATCTCCGGCATGAGTCAGATGTTATTGACGAGTCACGAAGTATATATTTTGAGTAATTCTTTGTATGAATTACTTGATCTTGTATAGCTAGCATGAATCCTTCAGTCTCCGGGAAAAGACTTCCTTGACTCAACCAGGCGTGCGACGCTGCTTTGTCGACGTTACTCTGATTAAGATCATGTGGATGTCTCCCATGTAAAGGCTTCCGAATCCATTGCTGAATTTTGTCCTCCTTCGTGACCAAACGGCAAAAACTATCTGGCATTTCTGTGTGTGAGAGGTTTAATGGTGTGTATGCCTTGTCGGCTTGGATTATTACATTGTGTAAGTGTGATGTGTGTGTTTTGGTGTAAAAGTATTCTCGCAAGTTATGAACCTGTTTATTATGCGTGTTCCTTATGTCTATAAGACCTCGACCCCCTTCGGCTCTTGGCAGCGTCAATCGTTCTATCGCTGCTTTGGGATGATGAATTCTGTATTTGGTCATAAGGACGCGGGTCTTGATCTCGATGTTTGTCAAGTCCGTAGGCGTCCATTTGATTACCCCAAATGAGTATGTTAGCACCGGAATTGCGTAGGTGTTAATTGCTTTGATGGTTTTTTTTCCATCAAGGTGGGTGTTCAGTAATCTCCGTACACGCGTTAGGTATTGCTGCATCAGGTGTTGTTTTACAGCGCTGTGATCTATACGTTCGTCCTGATTGAATCCGAGATACCGGTACGACTCTCCCTCGTCCATGGGCTGCATAACAGACTCTGGTTCGAGTTCGAATGCGACCGCATCTCGTTTTCCTCCAGAACGACATTGTGTTCGACATTTATCGATTCCGAACTCCATACAGAGGTCTCGCGAAACCTCGTTGGAAAGTCCCAGCAGCTGCTGTAATTGATGTTTAGTAGCTGCATAGATCTTAATATCATCCATGTACATTAGATGTGAAATGGTATGGCGCGAATTCGTTTGCGTACCTACATTGTAACCGTATTTGGTTTTATTTAACAGGCGAGAAAGTGGATTCATTGCGAGACAAAACCATAATGGACTCAATGAGTCGCCTTGGAATATGCCGCGTCTTACTTGAATAAGGTCGCTTGTTGTTTTTTCATTACCAATACTCAAATGTAAGGTCGTTCGCCAGTCGGACATGATCGTTCCAAGGAAGTTCACGATACTTGGGTGTATTTTGTACAGCTCCAATACTCTCCGCAACCAGGAGTGCGGGACCGAATCAAATGCCTTTTTATAATCAATAAACGCTGTGTACAGGTTACGTTTTCTCCCTTTCGCTTGTTCCAGTACTACGGAGTCAATCAGAAGCTGCTCTTTGCAGCCTTGTGACCTCTTTCGACATCCCTTTTGTTCTTCTGTCAGTATGGTGTTAATCTGACAATGCTCATTGATCTTTTCTGCCAGACAGGACGTCAAAATCTTATACACTGTAGGCAAGCAGGTGATAGGCCTATAATTCGCAGGATTTTTTGTATCACTGTTTTTAGATTTCATGTATGTGATACCCTGCGTTAGGAACTTCGGTGTCAGGTTTGGTGTTCTTATAAATAGTGTAAAGTGTTCAGCGAGATACTTGTGTGTTGATGTAAAGTGTTTGAGCCAGTAGTTTGGTATGTTGTCGATGCCAGGTGCCTTCCAGTTATGCGATCTCTGTAAAGCTCTGGAGACGTCCTCTGTAGTAATGTCCGTATAGGGCATCTCCGGAAGATGTTCGTTATTCCTGTACTCTGTATCGATCCAGCTGGCTTTGTCATTATGGTCAATGGTGTTGGACCATATATTCGCCCAGAAACTATGGAGTGCGTTCTTCTCCGGTAGACCATTACTGTCAGTTACCGTGTTCGTTAGAGACTGATAAAACCGTCTCTCGTTTCTGCTGAACGCTTGGTTTTGTCGTCTGCGTTCAGTACTGGTCTTATATCTTCGTAAGCGCTTCGCTAGTGCTGTTAATTTTTGGTGAAGCGTATCTCTGATCTCTGTGAGTGTTTTATTGGGTTCCTCGTATTGTGTGTGTACTGTGTGTTTGCGTAATATGTCGTGTATGTATTTGTTGAGCCGTTTGGACCTCGTACCCTGTTGGTATTGGGTGATCCTGCCGAGGTTGCATCGGATGTTGCTGATGCGTTTATTCAATCGTGTTTCCCAGGCAGGAGTTTTGTGTTCCTTCGAGTTGTGCGCTACAGGTGGTGTTACATCGGACCCGTTACAACGTATAGCTGCAACGGCTCCACAATAGATAGCTGTGTGTAACTCGATAAAATTGTCACATGTTTCCAAGTGTTTAGGCAGTATTGTATTGTTCAATATCTCAACGATCTCAGCCAATCTACGTGAGGTGTGTTGTTTAGGCAACAAGTACCTATGTGTGGGGTCCGTCCCTTCAAATTCAGTAAGCGCTGTGTTAAATTCCAGTTCGATCTTTTGCAGTAGGGTGTCATTTACTGCTGTCTCATGGTGGTCAGGCTCATTCTCGACAAGTTGTTGAGTGTCGTTTTGTGTGGGGCTCTCCATTTCTGGTGGGCCGTCGTCCTGACTTTCTTCATTTTGAGCAAATTGATGTGCGACTTGTGTTTTAATGGTGTTTATGAGGGAGGAAGGGATGAGGTTATTGGTAAAAATGACACGTTTTTGGTCTGCCAGTCTCTGTTCAGTAACGCGACTTAGGTGAGGGTAGCTGTGCGCGAACTCTTGATGTAATTTTGTACGGTAACCAGTTTTGTCCGTTTCAAGTCTAGTAACTTTGAAGTATGTGCGTACGATGAATTCATTCAGTTCATCTGTCCATTGCATACGCACACGCTTCTTACCAGCTTTAGTGGTCCCCAAAGGATGCTCCGAGGAAACACTTAAAGTCGGCTGAGCCAAAGGTGTTGGTGGCTCTGTAAGTAGGGCAGTAGTATTTTGGCTGAAGGTGTTGTTACAGCTGACAGGTGGCTGCCTAGAACCCAGCCTGTCGTCACCGCGATCTAAACTGTCACATTCAGTGGTGACCCTGATGCGCCCGGTCGCTCCACCGGCAGCGGCATTTTTCCGAGGCTTATTTTTTCTTTTCTCCATCCTAATGGGTTGTCCTTTTAGTCGCCTTTTACGACAAGCAGGACTTACTGTGGGCAAATTCTGCAAAGTGAAGCCCCCACCCACAGGGCGTTTATTATTATTATTATTATTATTATTATTATTATTATTATTATTATTATTATTATTATTATTATTATTATTATTAAAGATTAACGAAAAAACGCGACTGCACTTCAAAAACCCCCAGGCGGAGGAAAAAGTGTCCGTGCAGCGTACCAGGTCAGGTACTTCTAGGTCAGGTACGTAGTGTCCGTCATACAGCATCCCCTTCCTGGTCTTCCCTACCTAATAAATCCCCGAACCTCGCTGCAAAACCATGGCAGTGGGAGATTCGAGGGCAGGTCCAATGGATGTTCGAGGACCCGCTCTAAACGGGGCATGGGCGTTCAAAGGTGTTCATGAACTCCCGGAGAAAGTCGTCTCGTGCGACCGGAGCGTGCGGAACGTCCCGATAATAACTGCTTTTTGCATTGACGCCGCTAACATGTTGGCGTGAGATCTACAAGCCGGAATGATGTTAAGATTGCGCACAAAGGAGTTATGCATACTCCCCAGACATCCGATTATAAGTACGACCAAGCGGATAGTATAGCCCGGGTACAGTTGTCGCAGTTCATGTATTAGATCTTGATATTTAATCCTTTTTTGCTCCTCCTTTTCGACTACGTTAGTTTCCGCCGGAGCAGAGAACTCGATAACATACATAGTCTGAGATGTTAAATCTTGGAGCACAACATCAGGCTTATTAGCGTTCAATTGCCTAGTAGTTGCAACCGGCATATTCCAAAAGATCTTGCACTTTTGGTTGGCAACAAAGGATTCTACTTCCGCAGGATCGTAGAGCAAGACTGGTGTTTTGTCAACTTCGTAATGATGACGAAGATAAAAGTAGAGCACACGCAACGCTGCATTATGGCGATGGATATAGGTGGATTTAGCATAATAAGAACAACTTGAAGTCAAGTGCATTAAGGTTTCCGGGTATGCTTTGTATGCCCGACACGAGGTACTCGAAACCCCTTTATTACCCATCACATATTTTTGGTGTGTTAAAGTGTTCCACACTCCATCTTGAGATGCCATCATAAAGCCGTCCGTTTCCGATTTAAGTCCATTAGCTCTCAAGAAAGCCCAAGTGAGTTCGCTCGAAAGGCCAAGGTTGTCAAGGTGACGGTAGATTATTATTATTATTATAATTATTATTATTATTATTATTATTATTAAAAATACGGAATTATACACTAGCATGCAAAACTCTGAACGCCTAATCTCGTAAAATCTTAAAGTTACCTATTATACAACGCCATCTTTTAGATGAAAATTGAGTTAGTAAACCAATCTCGCTGAAGAGGTTTTTGGAAAGCTATTAAGCGGTGTGGGTTTGACTACACCTTATATTAGGTAAATTTCTGATTTACATGTAGAGGATACACCTGCAGAGCCATCTATTAATAAATGAACAAAGTATAACTAACAACCGAGACGAAAACCAGATGAGTAGCGCTATCTGTTAGCGAAATTTCTAATACTTAGGTTCAGTTTGGTTACATTAAGTTACCTTAGGTTCGTTTAAGATAAATTACTTTAGGTTTGGTTAGGTTTAACGTGAAAATCTACCCCAAGCCTCAGGAGGATGCAAAGCTGCTGCATTCACCTGAGGTCACTCATAAAATCGCCAGGAGAGCAAGGGGTTCTAAAATACCTCAAAATTATTCAAAATTACTATCATGTTTTTAACTTTTTGTAATTACCTTTGCAAATTTTGTGGAAATTTATGCAGCTTTTCATTCCCTCATATCTTCACCTCGCAAACTAAACATTTTCGGACACCCATACTGCACCTAGAAAACATAAATACATATAATATAATATTAGTGTTACTAAATAAACAAACTGAAAAAATGTCATTTCTAGCAGGCGGTTCAAAATTTTATTTGCAATTTTTTCAAGTACTTTTTTTTTAATGACTACCTACTTGTCTCGAATTTATGACCAAAATTTTTTTTTCGATATTTAAGTTTAGGAAAAATGCTGGTTTCTATGAAATTATATGAAAAAGCTTAATTTTGTCTATTAACTACTTACTGTACAGAACCCTAATTGTGCAAGCCCAACTCGCTCTTACAATTAGTCGATTTTTTTTAGGTACCGTAGACTCACCTAACTTTAATAATCACAATTTTCGATTCAAATTTTAAAAAATGAAGACAAAATTAATTTAATTATATTTAACTGGATTAATAAAATCTTCTTTGATCTTTGATTTTACTCATAAATAAATTTTCCAGAAATTTGAATTACTAGTCAAAAATAAAAAACAATAGCAGGTTAGGGAGCGTCCATAATCTACGTGGCCTATAATTGGGGGAGGAAGGGTTATGCAAAAAGCTACGCTGGATTACATAGGGGGGGAGGAGCCAAATTCAGGCTACGTAATTTTATTTGGAACAATTAAACAAACATGAATTTGAATGTGAAAATTCATGAATAATCTTGAATTACCTCTGAGGTGCTTAATCAATATATATATATATATATATATATATATATATATATATATATATATATATATATATATATATATATATATATATATATATATATATATATATATATTGTTACGTTCTGTAGAACGTTTTGAGAATTTAAAAAATTGTTAATTTCCTAAATTAATTTTATTGAACTTTTTGTTGCCTCTAACTGTACTTTGCTGTACCTTTTTGTTGACACCAACTGTACTTTGGTATGTGTCAAATTCATTAAATTTTTTTTTAATTGGTAGAACTGTGGTAATGTAATTTTCGCGCTAAACTGGGCCTATATATATCAGTTGATCGGTTATGTTAATTCTCTTTTAATTTGGTTTCAATCACGACGGGCTTCTATATAATACAGGAATTTTGTAACTAAATATGTGAAAATTGGTATAAACTTTTTTGGAAATGGATATTGAGTGACAAGTACCATAGTGGAAATTAGTATGTAAACTGGAAAGCACATGTGTTACTATTAAATGGACAAAATTCGGAATGAAATCAACTCGCTGTGGTTCAAATTTGGAGTTCTTGTGAATGGCGTCCGCATTTGAGTGACCACTACCACACGTCACCGTGCTATAGTCCAACCAATACCAATATTTACAGTGGAATTCATTAGCTAAGTAATTTTTTTTGGCATGATTTATTTCCTTTTTTTTTGCAAATTAATTGCATGGTGCTTTCTTTAATTAATAAATTAACTTTTACTTAGTGAATCTAATAAGTGTAAAACAGTTGACTTTTCTGCAATTTAACTTCTTGTAATGTGTTAGTTTTTATTTAACGTAAAACATTTGAATCTCTATACGTATTAACTTTTCTGTCACTCAAACTTTTGTTAATTCTTTATAATGTTCTAAAGTTTTTCATTTAATTGTAATTAAGGCTACCTACTTACATTACCTACATAACCTAATCATAAATTTTAATTTATGCATGCTTGTATTATTCAGTAAATATTTGTATCTTGTAAAATTTCTATATCTTTCTTACTTTCTCTTTTTGTAGTTTATTAAAATTATTGTATTTCGTAATTTCTCTATATTTTCTTGCGTTATGCTAATTTTCTTGTTCTTTATTTTATCTTGCTAAAATATTTACTGACTAACTAAACTTTAAATATTATGTAATTTATTTCTAAACTAATTTGTGGCTATTTTGCTATTGCTTTCTTGCTATTTTGCTATTTCCTAAATTTTAATAATTTATATTGTTAATTATTTACTTTTATCAAATAATTTTATCACTCAATTATCTAATTTTTTTTGTACAAAACTTCATTTTGGGAACAATCTGAAATTAACATTCACGACCCTGAAATTGTACCAAAAATTGTACAATTAAACAATTAAACATTTAAAACAAAAAAAAATATGTATGACTGAACTAGCCAAAGAAAATAAACTTTAATTCAAACTGAAAATTTCTATTATTTAAAATTTTCCTTATTTTATTTTCAGCAATAAGAAGTTTTCTCAACACTACCTTTTAAAATTTAATTTCAATAAGTTTAATTTTTTTATTACCTAACAATATATATATATATATATATATATATATATATATATATATATATATATATATATATATATATATATATATAAGGAAAGTGTTCATTAGTATGTCCAGCCTTTCCCCCACTGCCACCCACTCATGGTTGCAGTGGTAGAAGGTAGTGATGGAGAACTATCGATAGTCCCGACTATCGATAGTTCTGACTATCGATAGTCCCGACTATCAATAGTTACGATAGTCGTGAAACTATCGATAGTTATCGATAGTTTATCGATAGTTTTTGATACCCAAGTTGGGCGGCATTTAGATAGCCGGCGAGTAAAAAAAAAAAAAAAACAAAAAAGCTCGCCGGTTTTACGCTGGGGCGGAATTATTCCTTTTTGCCCGGAAGTTCCCTTAAAATGGTTGTTTTTATATCTCTGGCTATAATTTCTACGAAATTTTTATTATCTTTAGTATTTATAAGTAAACGAAATAACTGAAAAAATGTATCGAAAACTATCGATAGTAAAAAAAAAATATCGATAGTTTTCGAGAGTCAAAACTATCGATAGTTATCGATAGTGCTATCGATAGTTCTCCACCACTAGTAGAGGGCCCTTGGAGTTCGCTTGCGGCAAGTGGAAGTGGGAGGATGTGAGTGGTAAAAATGTGTGATGGAATACTTCTATCCTTTTCTAATACAATGTACCACTTATATAAGCTCGAGATTATGCTGAGTGACGTAAAATGCGTGCGTGAGTGAAAATGTTGAGAACTTTTCTAAAATATATTAAATTTTTCCAGAATGTTCCGGAATACTCTAGGATATTTTTTTTGATATTTGAAATTAACTACAAAAATGTGTGACTGTGATTGGTCCAGAATGTTCTAAATTGTTTTCGAAATTTCAAGAATGATTTCGGAAATTCTGCAATGTATCCAAATACCTAGAATGATTACTATTGGTCTAGAAAATCCTTGATTATTCTAAAAATTTCTAGACTGATCTGGAAAGTCCTAACATATATTAAAATGTTCAAAATTATTTAAAAATGATTTTAGACAGTCTAGAACGTTCTGGATTGTTTTAAAAATTTGTAGAACATTTTGAAAAATTCTGATATTTAAATGCTTAAAATCGATTGAAAATGAGTTCTAATTAGTCTAGAATGTTTTTTAAAAATAATCTGGAAAGTTCTGTGGTGTATCCAAACACTGAAAATTATTAAAAAATAATTACTATTGGTCTCGAATATTCTAAATTATTCTGAAAAGTTCTAGATTGATCTGGAAAGTTCTAAAATATATTAAAAATATATTTTAATATTCTAAATTTTTCCAGAATGTTTTAGAATATTCTTGATTTTTCCAGAATGTTCTGGAATACTATAGGATATTTTATAATTTTAAAAATGAACTATAAAAATGTGTGATTGTAGTTGGTCGAGAACCATTTAGTGTGCGATGTATTTTGACCCGGGCAACGCCGGGTTTCGCTGCTAGTATTTTGGATATTTTGAAATTTGCAGGGCTGGAAACTATTTAAAATGATTTCATTTTAAATATGTATTTAAAATACAAAATGACATTTTGCATTTTCTATTTTAAATTAGTTCGGTCAAACCATTTTCCATTTTATATTTAAAATAAATCCATTTTATATTTAAAATGAATCCATTGAATCAATTTTACATTTAAAATGAAAATGCATGTATATTCAAATTTATGTGTATACAATATTAATTATAGAACTTGAATTGAACGACTTAAAGTCTAACAAATTGTAAGTTAAATGTAAGTTGATTTAATTGACTCAAATTTTTTATAACTCGAGTTACAATGTCACTTGAGTTAAATTTGTTACTAGAGTTGCAGTTCTCTTAAATCAAACTTTTCTGACTCTAAGTATTTCGAATCTAAGTATTTCGAGTACTTAGATGATTTTCATAATTTTATTTAGAAGTTGCAGTCGTAGCGTCGTCAAGGTTTGAATACGTCAAGGCCGAATTAAATTTTACAATATTTTTAAGTAACAATATTTGAAGAGTTAACATTCGTTTTCATATCATGCAAACTTTACAAAATATTCTCAAAAGACTGCCTTTATGTATTTAATTTCAGTACGACTGATAATTTCTTAACTTCTTTTTTTTTAATTAATATAAATAATGATAAAAAATTTATAGAATAAGTTTTTTAAAGTAAAAGTTTTGCATTTTATAATCCATTTTAAATAACTATTTTCCATTTTGAATTTTAAATATGTTCAGCAAAACCATTTTCCATTTTGTATTTTAAATGCATTTTTGGAAACCATTTTTCATTTTCTATTTTAAATGGTTTCTTTGAACCATTTTTCCCAGCCCTGGAAATTTGACAAAACTTCCTCAAGCGGAATATACAACCATGTGGTCATACAGTCTTTACATTAAAATTCTTACTGTTAGGAGACGTGTTTTTTGAGAAAATATTTTACTAAACTGTAATAAAATGCCTTAATTTTCATATTTTATAATAAAAACGGCTTTAATTTTAACTGAATGTTTTTTTGGACTTAGTAAGAAAAAAACTACGTTCCACTATGGGGGAGGGGTTAAGGCAAAAGTCAAATTATTTTTTATAAGGATACAAAATATTTGATATCAAGAAATGTAATTGTGTAAATGACACAAGAAAAAAGTCTGACTTAAGCCGGGTCTACATATAACGAACGAACGTGAACGAACGTAAACCAACATGAACGAACATGAACAAACAAAAACAAACGCAAACGAACGCGAATGAACAATTAACCTCAATTCGTTGATGTTCGTTTATGTGCCGGCTACACAATAATTTTTTAAATAAGTTTAATAAATTTTGAAATGAAGTTATTGCAGTAAGAGTTTTATGGTCTACTAATATCGCCCACATTATGACCCCAATTTTGTCATGCGATCTTTAAAAACCAACAAATCAAAAAGATGTTGGCAGATGGTTTTGTTTCATAAAAGTAAAACTCGTTATAATGCCTCTAATTTACTAACTGATTTAATTTGTGAAAATTCCTAATTTTTTGGAAATTTCACAAGATTGTCACTATCAAATTTCGAAAAGTTAACTGAAATAGTTGGACCAGAAATATCTAAACAAAATATACATATTATCGAAAAGCAACTCCTGTTAAAGGGGAGAGTACGATATCCGAGACGACAAAATTTGACAAGCGGATCTGATAGATTTTGGCATTCTAAGCAAAAAATAAAGAGTAAAAAATTTTGAAATTCGCCTTAGTTTTCGAGATATCGATCGTTAAAGTTATAGTAAAAGTTGCTATGATGTTAAGACATAGTACGTAGAATTGATATACCTTATAAAGTTATAACAGAGTAACACACATAATTATAACACAGAAACAATAATTTCAACATTATTGCGCAAATTAAACGTCACTAAAAATATTATGTAAATTGTATTAAATAAATAATTTAATAAAATCAAATAAAATAATCACAAAATTCACAAACCATATCAATAAAAATTATTAGAAAACGTTAGTCAATTACATTTTATAAATGATCAATGTAATGGCCTGTACCATACAGGCCATTAAATCATAGAATAAAATTCGTAGATATTATATTATACAGCTGATTTTTATATTCTCATACATAATTTCTGAATATAGAATAATGTAAATTTATACGGTTTATAATGATTCATTACATCCCTTGCATTAACGTTAATTTGGGCGCTAGGTTGTTGCGAGATGGCAGAAGAGGGAGGGGCGCTTAAGGTTAGGTTAGTTAAGTTAGTTTTCACAATATACTTTGACTTTGTTATAAAAAGTAGGTGGTGAGGTTGGTTTTGGTTAGGTTAGTTAAGTTAGTTTTGACAATATACTTTGATTTTTGATATAAAAACTAGGTGAAGAGGTTAGTTAAGGTTAGGTTAGTTTAGTTAGTTTTGACAATATACTTCGACTTTTATGTAAAAAGTAGGTGATGAGGTTAGTAAGGTTAGGTTAGTTCAGTTAGTTTTGATAATATACTTTGACTGATATAAAAACTAGGTGGTGAGGTTAGTTAAGGTTAGGTTAGTTTAGTTAGTTTTGATAATATACTTCGACTTTGATATAAAATGTAGGTGGTGAGGTTAGTTAAGGTTAGGTTAGTTTAGTTAGTTTTGATAATATACTTCGACTTTGATATAAAAACTAGGTGGTGAGGTTAGTTACGGTTAGGTTTGTTTAGTTAGTTTTGCAAATATACTTTGACTTTGATATAAAAAATAGGTGGTGAGGTTAGTTAAGGTTAGGTTAGTTTAGTTAGTTTTGATAATATACTTCGACTTTGATATAAAAACTAGGTGGTGAGGTTAGTTAAGGTTAGGTTAGTTTAGTTAGTTTTGATAATATAATTCGACTTTGATATAAACACTAGGTGGTGAGGTTAGTTAAGGTTAGGTTAGTTTAGTTAGTTTTGACAATATACTTCGACTTTGTTATAAAAAGTAGGTGGTGAGGTAGTTAAGGTTAGGTTAGTTTAGTTAGTTTTGACAATATACTTCGACTTTGTTATAAAAAGTAGGTGGTGAGGTTAGTTAAGGTTAGGTTAATTTAGTTAGTTTTGACAATATACTTCAAATTTGGTATAAAAAGTAGGTGGTGAGGATGGTTTTGGTTAGGTTAGTTTAGTTAGTTTTGACAATATACTTTGACTTTGATATAAAAACTAGGTGGTGAGGTTAGTTAAGGTTAGGTTAGTTTAGTTAGTTTTTACAATATACTTCGACTTTGTTATAAAAACTAGGTGGTGAGGTTAGTTAAGGTTAGGTTAGTTTAGTTAGTTTTGACAATATACTTCGACTTTGTTATAAAAAGTAGGTGGTGAGGTTAGTTAAGGTTAGGTTAGTTTAGTTAGTTTTGACAATATACTTTGACTTTGATATAAAAAGTAGGTGGTGAGGCTAGTTAAGGTTAGGTTAGTTAGTTTTGGCAATATACTTCGACTTTGTTATAAAAAGTAGGTGGTGAGGTTAGTTAAGGTTAGGTTAGTTTAGTTAGTTTTGACAATATACTTCAAATTTGGTATAAAATGTAAGTGGTGTGATTAGTATAGGTTAGGTTAGGTTAGATTAGATCAAGGGCGGATCCAGCCTGTTGAAAAGGGGAAGGGGGGCTGCCTCTAATCCTAGGAGAGATTTTGGGGAAATTTGTGTTCTGAATTGTATGTTTAACTAAAAAAAGTTACCGATTGTAGGTAAAGGGGGGGGGGGCTGCAGCCCCCACAACTACCTCCCGGGATCCGCTTTTGGGTTATGTTAGTTAATTTTGACAATTTACTTCGACTTTCATATAAAACAAGTCTATAAGGCAAGGTAAACTCCTCATTCTAAATAATTTTTTTTTCAAAATTTTTGATTTTTTTATAGTATATTTTAATGTGCCTTCAAAAACCGACTGTTTTACGATTCCTAACCTTTTTAGTTTTCCCAAATTTTGACTCCTCAATTTCAACAATTGTACCTTTATTACTCTGTTATTAATATTTTAAGCAAATTTTTATTCACCTATATATATGGATGTATAGTGATATATAGACAGTGATGGCCAACAAGGTGATGATTTCCTATTGGTTGTTTTAAATTTATCCATGTTTACACTGGATTAAAACACTGTTACAAAGTTTGGTAGTTAAAAAATTTTGTTATATTTTAAAATAAAATGTGCCTATTTTTATTATTAATTTATAATATAAAAAAGTAATATTCAGAAGATATTAAACAATACAAAAATAAGTATTAAATTCTTGATGTAGTGAAAAAAAAAAATTACTTTATAAACATAAAGGTTAAGTTTTTGATAGCTAAATAATACATTCTGAGTACTTATTTTGATTAATCTATGTGAATAAATAGCGACAAGAATTTCCAGGAAAAATTAACTGAAGTGAGTATACTTTTTAGTGTGTTTCATAAATTTTTAGAAACATTAAGTACTAATAGAAATTATTTTGTAAGCCAGGATGCCAGGCTGTGTAGTTATTGGGTGTACTAATTCAGATATTAAAGGATTTTTAATGCGCACTTTTCCAAGAGATCCCGTAAGAAGAAGAATTTGGGCAGTTAAAGTCCGAAGAACAAATTTCTGAACCAACAAACATTGTTTTCATTTACAAAACCTGTACGAAAACGTAAAGCACCGATTGTGCGTGAATTAGTATGCAAGAAAGACAAATCCTCAACAGAGTTAGAGAGATACCTTTAAATAATGAGAAATCATTTGTTAATAACGAATGTGAAAAAGACGGTAAGTTAAATCTTAAAAAAGTTACAGCAATTATGAAACGATTTTATAATGTTTTTATAACATTTCTTGCAGATTTATTTTCAACAGATTATTCATCAGATACCTCTGCTGAATTAATGTTAATTAAATCAAAACGCGAATAGCTGAAAGCGTATGAAAAATTGTATTTAAGAAGTGAAAAACAAAGAAAATAAAAAAAAAATTAGTTGCTGCCAAGAAATTGTTTTATTCTTTAATTATTGATTTTGTATGTTATCAATAAGAGAACAAATCTGAAATTTCCCGCTTTGGTATTTCACTATTACTGGGCTGCGTTCAGAAAGGTAAAAGGTGAAGGTAGAGTGTGTTTTGATAGGGTGATTGTCTAAAATCCTTAGGATGTCACACCGTATGTGTTAATATTTGAACGATCTCGAGAATTGCAAATACAACATAACCTCTTTTTTTCATTAACAATTTTATATTTCTACGTAATTTTCGTTTTTGTATTTTTTTTTTTTTTTTTTTTTTTTTTTAATTAAAATTAGGGTACTGCTGCCGGTGGATGGCACGGTCAGCAGCACCCGGCGGCATCGCCAACCAAGGGCATGCGCCGCCAAAAACGGTAGAGAAAATAAAAACAACACATAAAGACAGGGACACATAAATACACTAGACAACGGACAAACATACACATAATAAAGTCCATCGATGGGCCCTGCCATCCCAGGGCTTAAAAGAGCGGACAGTCCTTGGTGACGGTACGATCAGTACTAGACAGAGCGTCCGGTCACCAAGGCCTGGAAGCCATCGCTGGAACTCCCTCCGAGGTGTAGAGGACCTCGGAGTGGAAAGAACCGACTAGAAAACACACAGTATCACAGACCGATATCACAGAGCAATATCACAGAAAAGCTTATTACGTCACTGGGGAGCCACAGGCCCACCAGTGACGCAATAAGGAGTTAAAACAATACCGCTGTAGAGCCATAACAACAGGCCTACAGCGGCATAACAAAATATCACAGATAAAAAGAAACAAATGATGTAACACCTCGGGTGTAAAGAGCCCTCGGTGGTACATCGTTAAAAAACAATAACAAAAACAAAAAACACGTATAAATAACAAAGTACCACTAAGGGTGTAAAGGCCCTTAGCGGTATAAAAACAAGGCTAAAAGTACCCTGCCAGACCAGCTGGAACAGGGTATTGGCAATAAATAAATAAATTAAGACGATCACAAAAATTTCTTTAACACAAAAGATTAAAAATTGCTGAAAATAAAATTCACTGTCGGGGGAGATAAAACGAGACGACTTGTAAAATCTGAGATGTAAAGCCCCTACAGTCTCTGAAGAAGATGCGAATTTCGAAGAAATTCAAGCATCTTTCTTTCAGAGACAGCATCGTAACTTAATGCGTCGGCTACATTATTCGGGAGCTGCAACCTCTGGCGCAATGGCTCAAAGGTTACACATTCCTCAACTATATGCCTCACGGTAAGCGCCGTCCCGCAGGCGGCGCACCTTGGCTGATCCTCACCGGCGAGAAGATGACGATGTGTTAACGCCGTGTGGCCCAAGCGTAAACGTGTCAGGGCCACACTCTCTCGCCGGCTCAGATTTACAGGTGCCGGAGTTCTTCGGACCTCAGGTTTCACCTGTTTGAGCTTCGCCGTGAGGTTGTTCCACTCACGTTGCCATTTCTGTTCAATCGCGGATCTAATGCACACTCTCAGATCCTCTGGGCGTACGGCAATGTCCTGTGGCTCACCGAATTCGGCTGCGTGACGTGCTGCCTGGTCGGCGAGTTCATTGCCAGGTATCCCTACATGTCCGGGAATCCAAAAGAAGGTGATAGACTTTTGGCGGAGCATGTAGAGACACGTTCGGATGTTCTGCACCAGTGGATCGATGGTATGAGAGTGGCAGATCGCTTGCAACGCGCTCAACGAGTCGGAACAAATGAGGAATGCGCTGTCTTCGGATGTTCGACAGAATCGCAGGGCTTGCAAAATCGCAAATAATTCCGCAGTATACACAGTGGCCTGGGGAGGAAGTGACCAAGCGTGAGGATCGTCACGAATTACGATGGCACTTCCCACACCCGTAGCTGTTTTGGAACCATCTGTGTATATGCAGAGAGAGTCAAGTTCGCTAATGATCTCGTAGAAGCGGGATCGATACTCGAATGAACTGGTCTCCTCTTTGTTGAGACCAGTCAGGTCGAAACGACACCTTACATTAGGGATCAGCCAAGGAGGTACTTCCAAAGGACGTTTAGGAAGTACCTTGGCGAACTGTAAGTGCAGACTCTCTAATAATTCCTGCGTTCGAACGGCCACTGGTCGACTTACGGTGGGACGTCGACCGTAGAGCCCCTGTAAACGGTATCTGAATAGAGTCGGGTAATTGATATGCGTAGGTGTTGCATATACCCCCGCTGCATAATTGAGCAAGAGACGCTCACGTCTCAGTCGCAGCGGAGGAAGACCCGACTCTACGCAGAGGCTCATAGAAGGGCTCGTTCGAAATGCTCCCGTAGCCAGTCGTATGCCTGCATGGTGAACAGGATCTAGGAGTAGAAGCGCAGACGCCCGGGCGGAGGAGTAAGCAATGCTGCCGTAATCAATCCTAGTCAGAACTAGCGATTGATACAGGCGAAGCAACGACTCCCGGCCCGCACCCCACGATGCACCAGCCAAGCACTTAAGCATGTTGATTGTCCTGCGACAACTCGCAGCTAAGGCTTGGAGGTGTAGGCGCCACGTAAGTTGTTTATCAAATATGAGTCCTAGAAACCTGACGCTATCGACGCACTGAAGGTTGGATCCTTTCAATGTGAGAACAGGATCCGGATGTGCGTTGCGCTTTCTGCAGAAGTGAACCACCGATGTTTTTTGTGGTGAGAAACGAAAACCAAGAGCTTCTGCAGAAGTCACCACTTCGTTGATGCCTTGTTGCAGCCGTTGTTGGATATCCTCGATGGAATCGGCTGCATAGAATATAGTGAGGTCATCAACGTACAAGCAACGACGAATTGGGGCTGAAGCTGCAATATGACTGACTGCGATGGAGAACAAGGTGACACTAATGGTGGAGCCTTGAGGAACACCATTCTCCTGGGAGTGGGCCTCAGACTCAGTGTCACCTACCCGGACACGAAAAGAACGGTCAGTCAGAAAACTTTTTACGAACTGAGGGAGGTTACCTCTTAAACCCCAGTCGTGCAGCTTCTTGAGAATGCCATACCTCCAGGTCATATCATAAGCTTTCTCCAAATCGAAAAACACGGCCACAAGGTGTTTTCGTTGGAGAAAGGCGTCTTGAATGGCATTCTCGAGGCGAACAAGATGGTCCGTGGTCGAATGGTATCGGCGGAACCCACATTGATGTTTAGGTATGAGGTTGTGAGATTCCAGCCACCAGACGAGACGGTTGTTCACCATTTTCTCCAATACCTTGCTGAAACAGCAAGTCAAGGATATTGGACGGTAGCTAGATAGTTGCGATGAATCTTTACCCTCTTTTAGCAGCGGAATGATGGTAGCTTCTCGCCACTGCGGAGGGTAAACGCCTTGCCTAAAAATTTCGTTGTAAAGACCCAGTAACCTACACTTACCAGGATAAGGCAGGTTCCGGATCATGGCGTAGGGGATCTCGTCAGGTCCAGGGGAGGTGTTCCCAGATCCCCGAAGCGCCTCCAGTAATTCTTGCATAGAAAACGGTTGGTTGTACTGGAGGGATTCATCTGAGAAAAAATCAAGATCGTTTTGTTCGTGTTCGATCTTGATCCGCAGGAATTCCGGGTCATAATTCTGGGAGCCACTGACGCGCTCAAAGTGCTTAGCTAAGCAATTAGCTATTTCCGCGCGTTCAGTGACGTTCCGACCGTCGACGACGAGAAGAGAGGGCATTGGTGAACGGGAGGATTTCCCAGTAATGGCCCTCACTCTTCTCCATACCTCCGAAGTTGAAGTGGAGGTATTAATGGCCGAAACATATTGCTCCCATGATAGCCTCTTTTGCTCTTTTATAGTTCTCTTACAACGTGCTTGAGCACGTTTGTAGGCTATCACATTTTCCTGCGTGGGGCGACGTCTGAGTTCGTTGTACGCCCGCTTTTTCTCTGCAACTGCTACACTCACGACTTCATTCCACCATGGTACGCGACGTTTGGGTGGAATGTTGGACGACTTCGGTATACTCTGATATGCTGCTTCAATGACACTGGAGGACATTTGCTCCACATCATCTTCTACGTCTCCAGTCAGCTCGGGTGTACGGAATGAATCAGCGTACATCTCCCAATCAGCTTGACGGAGACGCCATCTCGGCGAAGATGAATGTGGAGTCATCGGCGTGGTACTGTTCAATATGATTGGAATATGGTCACTGCCGTATGAATCAGACGCCAGCGTCCATTCATAACGGTGTGCCATGACCGGTGAGCCAAGTGATAAGTCGATAGCCGACAGCTCACCGGTTCTTGCATTGATGAAAGTACCTTGACCGGTATTCAACAAGACCGTTTCAGACTCGTCTAGAAACCGTTCTATGAGTCTTCCACGGGCGTCTCTTGTGCTACAGCCCCACATGGGGTTGTGAGCATTAAAATCTCCTAGTAACAAAAATGGACGTGGTAACTGTAAGGTAAGCTCGGTCAGGGTTTCGACATTCCAGTCGAAATCTGGTAAGTAGACCGAGCATACTGTGAACTGTGGCGGTTTTAATATTTGTATTGCAATAGCTTGTAGGGGGGTGTTTAATGGATGGTCCCGGAATGGGACGCCATCTTTAATAATGATGGCAACACCCCCCCTCGCCCGGATGTCTGGCTGTACATTGTGCCGGCGGATGTGGTAGTTTCTTATTGAAAATTGTTCCGCCGGCTTTAAGTGTGTTTCCTGTAAGCACACGCACATGGGCGTGTGCTCAGCCAGAAGCATCTGCAATTCACAGTAATGATGTTTTACACCATTACAGTTCCATTGTATGATCGCCATTTTTGCTACTACTTAGGGTTGCTTCCTAGGAAGTGTGGCTACTTCCTAGGTTTCCCCTTGGGCCAACCTTTCTTTTTCTTTGTCGAGCGCACCTCGGCATCGGATTGGTCCGAGTCGGTTGCCGAGGTGTTTGTGTATGCGTCGGTCGTAGGGCGTTTAACGCCCGTCCGCACCGACGCGGTCGACATGTCCGAGTCGCTCACTTGTGTTGTTGTGGAGCGACTCGGGAGGGGGGTGACCGGGCGTGTTGGTGTGCCCGGTCTGGACGGCGCCTGTTGTCGTTGGGGCAGTGGCGCCGTCGTTTGTGGAGGCAGCATTGACTCTGCCTCCGATGTTGAGGTGGTCGGTCCCTTTTTCGGGGACCGTTGTTGTGCCACCTCCTTTTCCCCCTCACTGCGACGTCTTCTACCTAACGGTGATTTTCGCGGTGACGTAGCCTTCTTTGGAGAAGACGTCACAGTTCTAATGACAGGTCCCTGAGGGGTGGTCGTAATCACCCTCTTGGCCTCAGGGGCCTTGGCTGGCACAACAGCGGCTAAGGTGGGTGTAGATAAAGGTACACCCACAGAGCGCAATAGGCTCTCTTGCATTGATTGCATACACTCTTGCATCTTTCGCATTGTCTCCTTTATTTCTTTAATTTCGTGGTGTTCTTTAGCCGCTGTAGGGGCGGGGGCCGCAGCAGCGCGTGCATAGCCATCCAAGGCGGAACGACGAGGCATATTGCCGAGCAATTTTCGCCGTGCCTCTGGATATGATAGTCGTTCCAGGGCTCTCAGCTCTTGGATGGCTGACTCTTGTTTGAATATGGGGCAATTCCTCGATTTTGCCGAGTGATTGCCACCACAATTGACGCACTTAATCGGTTCGCCGCACGGTCGTCCTTCGTGTAACGGCTTACCGCACACGCAGACCTGCTGTTCAACACTGCAACGCTGTGAAACGTGCCCGTATCTCTGACAGTGGTAGCACCTCATTGGTGCGGGGATATACGGGCGAACGTCCACTTTGTTGAAGAGGCCGATGACAACTTGCTTGGGCAGACTGGTACTGTTAAATGTTAGTAATATTAAGGGGGACTCTGGGTGTTTGTTCCCCCTATTGTACTTCAGCCTTCTGGCCTCAATGACCCCCTGTGGAGACATCTCCGACACTATCTCATCTAGGGAGCAGTACGCTAGGGAGGGGTGCATTATTACTCCCCTGGAGTAATTTAAGACACCGTGAGGTGTGACTTCCACAGCGTACTGCCCTAACTTTTCTAAGCCTTGTATTTTATTCGACTGTGCCGGTGAGAGTGCCTCCACGAGCAACCCTTTGCCCGAGATTTTGGCATCTTTAACTTGGCCGATATCGCTGTTCACTAATTTTGCCAGAAGGAAGGGGCTGATTTTGCTAAAATCACCTTCCTTTGGCTTAATGACAATGTATTTAATAAAAGACGCTTGCATTCTTGGGGCGTCAATTAAAACTTGACGCCCACGACGATTCCCTTTTTTAGGGGGAGGGTTACCCCGTTTAGAGTTTGTACTCACTCCACTGGATTGCGGAGCGGGTACAATAGACGCGGTAGCGGGACCAGCCTCGCTACTCTGGCTCACGCCAGATGACGGCGGCGGAGCTTGGTTCGCGTCCGGTTTGGAGGGCCCGGACTCGCCCTTTTTAATTAGGTTTACGTCTTCCATAAAATTTTATATAAAAAATCCCCCACCCCGCTCCCCACCCTCCACGGAGCCTCATAAGGGACGTGGGACTCCCACGCCAGGGATACGGGAATGAGGGGCCCTAGGGACGAAGCCCATTGCCCCAGTGACACGCACGACCCCGGGGCGCTCGAATTTACTGCGGCCGGTGCATAACCGCAGCCACGGTCTATGCCTGAAGCCAGGGCCGAAGTGACGTGTTGTTCCGCCGTACTCGCAAGTAACGGCTTCCCTCAGTCACCAGGATCCCCTTTTCCAGGCAACGCCGCTAAGCCACACACGAGCTAGTGTGGGTCCCGAAGATGACTTGAAGTTGGGACAACAAAGAAGAATGAAAACAAAACAAAACCAAAAACAAAAGGGAAACAAAAGATAAAAGAAAAACTGAAACAAAAGGAAATAAAAATAACGAAAACAAAAAACAGTAAAAACGAAAAGAAATAAAAACGAAGGTTAAAAAAAAGAACGATCGAGGATTTCTCCTCTAGATCCGGCATCTTTTGTGAAAACGGTGGTACCTCGAGAAGGAACGGTGCCGATCTTGGGTAGTCAGAGGCTAATGGAATCCGAAGATTACTGTATTGCGCATAAACTACCCCTGGAACCCTTAGCCTCCTTGACACCAATGGGGGATAAATATCCCTCACGGGTGCCAAGGGCAGCTGCTATAGGTGTCCTCACCACCCATATTATTATTATTATTATTATTATTATTATTATTATTTCATATTATTTTCTATTTTTGTTTTATTTATTTATTGAAGACAAAATCAAAAAAAAAGAACAGGAATCATTGAATTTCAGGCACACGATAATGAATTACAAACAAATCACCATATGCAAATTAGATACAATAAGATTTTTTAGGTGAAAATTTTTAGATATTAAAATACAAAAAAAAAATCGTCCCTTTATAATTACAAAAGCTACTAGGTTAAATTTTCTCCTTTTAAATTGTACCAAAATATTAAGGATATTTATTTTATTTTACTTATTGTATTTAAAACTGTAAAAAGATAACGGAAATTCATTATTAATGTAACAAATTAGTTTTGAAAAATATGATTTTTTCTTACTACAGGTAGATATTTTATACGGTACTTTTAAAAAATTATTTCAATTAAACTAACCTGTATACGGCTTCCAAATTTTATTATAATTGACACTGTAATTTACTCTTGTTTATTATTTATTCGATTTAGAATAAAGTTTGAACAACGATTATGTATTTTTTTACATACACATTCCCTAGCTTGGGTAAACAGGAAAGAGCAGCGTGATGTTTAGGCATCTGTTTAGGACTTTAGGAGTACATGAGAGACATGAACCAATGAAGAGCATGGGTTTTTTCGGGTGCTCACCTACAGGGGGGAAAGGCGTTGTACAATATTGGTATAAATGTAGCTAGTAAAGCGGCCCCTACACGCTCAATAATATTGCGCAAGATCTGATATTGTACAATATTATTGATCGTCTGTGGGTTATATTGAAAGGTTGTACAATATATTGTGTTGATCAAAAAGAATTTGAAATATATTGCGCAATGAGTAAATACTGTATCGTCTGTAGGCTCTGTAGTTATTATTGCGCAATCTCACTTTTTGTATTTCTTTGTTGTTTGAATTTCATTTAAATTAAGAATTGTGTGACAAGTTTGAATTTGTTGTTTTGCGTTGAGTGTATGATCTTGTGGATTGTTGAAATTATTTTAATTTGCAAAAATAAATTATATAGTGACAGTAAAAAAGAAATAAAAAATATATCCTACCGGATTTATTAAAAAATTAAGTAAGTAAAATATTTAAAAATATGAAACTATTACAAAAATTATTTATTTGCGTATATTTTTATTAGGCAAGGTAACAATGAACATGACGAGCCCTAAAAACAGTGCTAAAATTGCGGAGCGAGCATTTATTATTGAATGTATTGCAATTTACAAACCATCCTTATGGAATTTAAAATCCAAAGAGTATAGTAATAGACAAAAAAAGAATGAAGGTTATGAAGTTTTACTTCGTAAATACAGAGAAAGTTACCCTGAAACAACGAGGGACGATGTAATCAAAAAATTCAATTCGCTCAGAACGAATTACCGAAAAGAAGTAAAGCGTATAAAAGATTCGAGACGAAATGGTGCTGGTACGGACGATGTCGAAGAGCCAACATTATGGTATTTCAAGGAAATGAGTTTCCTCGGCGATCGAGAGGTAGCTAAAAATTCTATAAATACAATAGAAGGAATTATGGAAGAGAAGGAAAATAATTCTCCAAATGATGTAAGTTATTCGCTTTAATTTTATTATCTGCTTAAATATTAAATACAGCACCAGTTTGTAACAATATCATATACGTATACGCATTTCAATCAAATAAAAGAATCTTATGATAATAATATATTAATAAAAATGAAAGTTTCATGGATGTACATGATAACTGAATTAACAAAATTTGTTTTGCCATGGCACTTTTCCCTCATTGACAAAATAGTTACAGAAATTATCTCTTATAAATTTACTACGTTCCGATGAATTTCTTGAGTGGGAGCCCTGTATTCTTAGTAATTGGTTTTTTTCTCTCCAGGAACCTAAGATTACTCTTCTCGTTTCCAAATCTTCGGTATCCAATTGGCCTATGTTGCAATAAGATGCTTGCTTCCTTTTTCTTAAAAAATTATGCAAATAGCAACAAGTTAAAACTACTATACTTGCTTTTTCGGGAGCTAAATTAATACTTCTTTGAAATATTCCAAATTTTGAATTTAAAATTCCGAAAGTATTCTCCACTATTCGGCGAGCGCGGCTTAGACGATAATTGAAAATTCTTTGGTTTAATGTTAATCCTATTTGACTCCTGCGTCAGACACACGGCCTTTCATGCCGACATCTACAATTATAAATTCGTAATTGGCATTTACTACAGCCAAAATTACAATGCTGAAAAAGTTTTTATAATTGTAGTAGAGAGAACCTGAATCTGGTGGTTTCTTAATTGCGACATGTTTGCCATCTATAGCCCCAAGACAATGTGGGAAATTCCAATATTCCTCCAATTCTTTAGCTATATTTTTCCATTCTTCTTGTGTACGGGGCATCTATAAATAGACAATATTTTCATTTATTATACACATGTAAAAAGTATACTATAATAATAAAATGATTTTTATTCTAGATTGTACAATCAAACGTTGAATCACTGGAAAAAGAAAAAATAAAGCCGGTATCCAAAAAGAAGAAAAAAATATTCAAGAGGAACTAATGGTGTTAGCATGTAACTGTCTTCAGTCCTCTGAAACCGAATATGATCAAATAGCTAAAGCTTGGGCAGTAGAATTGCAAAAATTATCTCCACAGCAACAAGTACATGCCAAAAAAGCTATATATATATAATATTATACGAAGGGCAATTGGGGCATTTGTATGAAAACTCTGTAATAATTAATTCGCCTCTCACGAGCTTCTCCTCCTTTCCTACCATTATTTTAAGCGCATCTCCTAATTCAAGCCAACAATATTGTGAAGAATATTCAACTGAATATACTGAAGAATGTACTGAAGAAGCTTCAGTTTCAAATTTTTTTCTACTTTTCAGTAAATATTTTCTACTTTTCAGTAAATATGAAGATTTATTGTTTTCACTTTTTTTTTTAAATTACCTTTATGAATATATTATAAAATATAGGAGTGTACGTATTTATTTATTATTATTTTTTTTAAGTAAATACAAAAACCATTGTAATTATATAGTTTTTTTTCTTACCTGTATGAAATTCTTCAATCCTTCTATTATTGCATTGCACGTTTCCATTACTATGATTCCGATACTTTGAGGAGATACTGCACTAATGAATTTTAGATCTTCAAAGGAATTTCCGGTGGAAAGATATCGCAATGTAATGGAAAGACGCATCTCGCATACAAGTATCATTTTTTTTTATCTTGGGTTCGATCAAAGTCAACAATGTACAAAAGTCTGAACTATCTAAACGTAGAAAATTTTCATAATCATTTGGTTCGGTAACTCTGAAATAGTTAAGCAAATTTTCATGAGTATATTTATGTCTCTTCATGTACCATTCCTTCATCCATCTTCTTTTTTTCTTTTCTTTTTTATTACAAAGAGCAAAAGCAATAGCTACGTCTTTATCACTCAGCATTTTGAATGCTAAATACAACAATTGAATTATTATTGCACAATATTTGTATTTAAATTATTGTACAATTTTTTTTACAAACTATTGAACTGTCTGTAGAAGAGTTCAATAAATTGCACAAACTGATTGCACAATATTATTGAGCGTGTAGGGGCCGCTTAAGTTGTAATACAAGTGACCGCATTCCATTAGGAAAAATTTTACACACTGTATGACACTGTGTTACACTGTCTACTTTTTTCACTAATGGAACATAAACTTTTATTGTGTTTCTGCAGAGGGCAGCATAGACAAAATTACTAGATTTTAAAAAAAATAGATTCAGCCTGCTTTTTGAGATTACCAATTACATGTATAATTTAATAAAAAGCAGATAAAAGGTTAGTTTCGCAATAAAATTTAACAAAATTAGTTTTTTGTGAAAAAAGAAAGTACAAAAATCATGAAAATTTGGTTGGCATTACTTTTCTCCTAAATGCACTGTGTTACACAGCAGGTGGATGGAACTTACATAAAAACAAAATATACCTAGCAGTCCCCTTACTCCAGCAGGAGCAATATATATGTGTAATATAATGCCCGCTACTGTACCTACTTCTTAACAATATAGTAACATATTGTAAACTTATTGTTGAACACAACTGTATCGATTAATCTAGAAAACGAATAGTTAAAAGTGGAATAAAGAAGTCTTTTGATTAAATCGCTAAGTCAGCGAAACGTTAAAAATTTGAAATCGAACGATCAATGCGCGAAGTAAGGGGAGTACCCGAGCGAGCGTGGCTTGAGGTCCAGAAACGGGTCGATATGAATTCATTCCGTACTTAGATTTCATAATGCAATTTGGTATTTAGATTCCGTAATGTAATGTTGTAAAGTACTTTTAAAATGTAAAGTCATTTTGTGTAGTGCGTTGTGTAATCCCTCCAGGAGAGAGGTAATATGTATTTCCTTCCCTAACAATATCTTTTTGTGTGTGTAGTTTGATCCGTGGACGCACTTTGATTTTTGATATAATGATTAATTTTCTGTAATTATTAGATAAAAATTTGAGTAAATTTTATGAAAGAATGTTGTATCATACACGGATCAATCTACTCACACACGTTTTAATTTAAATTAAGATTTTATATTGTATTTCTTACTATTGAAGCTTAAATTTCATTGTTTTAATATAATAACAAATTATTAAAGTTTCTGCTTTAAAAATAAATTCATGTTTTGCAATGTTCTACAATATTGTTCCCATTTCTAATAGTTCGCGCGAATGATTGTTTTGACGCTCGGTATAGGTATATACACAAATATATGATTTTTTGTAAACTATTTAATTTTAATATAATAAACCTTTATTTTATTGTTAACTGATAACAATTGTTTTATTTAGAAATTCGAGTAATTATAGTACACGCTACCTTATATATCTTATAAGTATTCAAACATATTTATACCTGTTTAGGCTTAATCTTTTACATATGGGGGTGTCGGTGGAGTAGTTCGAATCAACCACTGAAACTACCCCTTCCTTACAACCCCCAATATATTACATTTATGGTGGCACCAGTGGTATCTTAACTCAACCACCCTTCTCTTACACATGTATTTTACATATGTATGCATATACCCCTCTGACAGTCAAAAACTCGTACAATGGGTTTCCAAAAATTAGTAAAATTTTTGTTTGATATTACCATTGTTATTATTAATGTCACGTGTATTTAGAATAGTCTTTTAAAATGTTTATCAATGTTCCTGGGACATACTTTTTGTTTTATACCTTTCTTAATTTTTATAACGTTACGACCGTTACGAACGAACTGGCCTGCTATCTACTGGTAAATTCATTAAAATTCACTAGCAAACATACGTGCTTTTTGTAACAAACACAACAAACGTTTATATTTAAATGATTTAAAATAAACAGTTTAAATAATATGTAGCTAAATTAGCAATTTACTTAAATTTGTGCAAAAGTTAATTAAAATATCGCCGTTTACTTCATTTTGCGAAAACATTTCTTAATACGGTAATCGTTTTTACTTCGGTACCGTCAGTTGGGGCGAATGTAGACAATTTTTTCAGTTTTTTGGCAATAAATTGTTTCGAGTTTATCTAAAAAATTCTAAAAAAATAATTTAAATGCTTTAATATCACGAGCATATAGGACAGTAACAACATTTTTTTTTTTTTTTTTTTGGTTATATAGTGTCTAGATTCGCCCCTATGTATGGGGCGAATCGAGACAGTGCTTTATTTGCAATATAAATCACATTCAGTCATGCATATGGGTAAACTCAGACATAAAAAGATAAAAATAGCTGAATTTCCAAACTGAAAATTCGCCCAACTAAATAACTGCATCAGCGAATGACTTTTGATGGGTGGAATAAAACATTTGGATTTAAATGAATTTTATTTCGATTTGCCTTTGAGTCTATTATGCAAGGTCGATTTGGGAATATGGAAATATTCAGCACCTTGTCTGAGCGATTTTCCTTTATTTTTAATATCGAAAAGCAGGGGCGCAACAACTACATATCTATATCTATAGGGGTCCAACAAAAATTTAAATCATCAAATTTTTTTATAACGCAGTTCTCCGATAACAATGGAAAATGTTGTAATAAAATGTCTCCGAAAATTTGATTTTCAAATAAAAACTATTAGTAAACCACTAAAAAATTTTACTTTTTAATATAAATAAAATAAATTGGAGGAAAATTTCCAGCTAATTTTAGGAGGTCCGGACCCCTTGGACCTTCCCGGTTGTTGCGCCTCTGTCGAAAAGAACCCATTTTTTCTTATCTAGACTACAGTTTATGTAGTTTATACTCACTTTCTTTTTATACTGACGCAACATGGTGTATGAATTCGCCTCACCTATAGACAGTTTTTTGTTAATCAATTTATAAAAAAAAAAAAAAATTAAGCACAATACAGCTTTCATTTTTGGTACATATATTGTCAAAAAAACGCCAAACATGTTGTTGCCGGTCCCTACTTTATATATATATATATATATATATATATATATATATATATATATATATATATATATATATATATATATATATATATATATATATATAACTGTTTTTTTTTGTACAGCAGTTTCTTTACAAGATTTCAAAACGCGCGTTATTTTTAAAAAATATAAACAATGCGCCTGTAAAATAATAAAATACAAAGAAGTCACGTTCACCGCTTTTCTTTGATGACTAACTCATAACTGACAAAATTCAGTAGCATAAATTGATCTATGACCTTGTACGGTCATAACACTGACGACGAAATATCGAGAGGCAGCTCTGTCTAGATTCGCCCCTACTGTCTCGGTTCGCTCCAACTGATGGTAGCTATTTGGTTGTTATTTTTCTTGTTTCATTAGGCGCCATTGTTATCAAATTTTCTAATAATCAGTTTAAGTTATTATCATTACAATTTTTTAGTGATGCGTATTACCATTACAATTTTTTCAGTTTCGGCTGATTTTCGGCCGAAACCGAAACTATAGCCGAATCTAGTTTTTTTGGCCGAAACCGAAACCGAAGGTTCGGTCGGTCACTAACTATTTTTAACACATTAATTGTAGCACTTACAAGGGGAGTATCAAACATGGGAACCACGGATTTGGGAGAAATTAATATATGTTGTGGAATATATTTCTCTGAGTATTGTAGTGATAATAATTTAGGCCAATGCGACTTTATTTAGAAATTAAACGCACGAAAAATTTCGAATAACATATCGTATTTGATATGTATCAGTTAGTTGGTATTGTCTGCAACAAGGGCGGCTGGTGGTGTGGTTAGTGTCTGCTCTCATCTATGTAACTTTTTTTAATATACAGACGGAAAGGTTCTATGTTCGAATCTATGCCTTTGCAACATAAATAATTCTCTTTTCAATTTTTTTTTAATTTTTCCAATATTGTACAATGGTCAATTACACTGACGATGCTATAATTTTTTTTTTAAATGGAGATGTTGTGGTATTCTTTTTTATGTCATTATTATGCTATAATTATTTTCTGAAAAAGGAGATGTAATATTTTTTGTACATGTATTTTCTCTCTTTTCCTCTTATATATTCCTCTTTTTTTGTACAAAATTATCAAGATACGAGGTCTAATTAGTAACTTAAACTTTAAACGCGTTTTTCTGGAAACTACATTTTTCAACCCCTCATAGGCACATAGCGGGTTACCTATAGGTTGATAATCTATTTGATTTTTTTTTTTCAAATGAAAATTGCCGCCACAATCGTGGGCACCAATATCCGCCCTTTTTTAAAGACACTTTTTTCAAAAAATTATAATAATTATAAAAAATAAATAAAAACGAATAAAAAAATATTTTTGTATTGTTAAATAGTGGTATTAATCAAAAAAAAATTCATCCCCATTCCTCCATCCTATCCATCCGAAAAAGAATCGCAAAAATTGACTATTTTTCGACCGATCACATTGTGATGGTAACTTAAACAATATTTATTGTATTATATGTATTATATTTTAAGAAATAATAACATAAAGATATCATAACTAGAAATTACTCAATATTGTTGCAAAAACAATGTAATTATACATTTTTAGTGCAAATCCCCAATACTACATTTGTGCAGAGCCACATCTACCTAAATATAGTAAGAAATACTTGAGGGCATAAGAGGGGTATCCAAATATATATGCTGGTCTAAAAATCGTTATAACACTTTCAGTGTCTATAGCAACTGGAGAAAGTAGTTTCAGCAAATTGAAGCTTATAAAAACCTATTTGAGAAATGCTATGCAACAGTAAAGACTTACTAACTTAAGCATTATTTCCATTGAGCGTCAAAGGGCTTTTTCGATTTCTTTTGATTATATAATTAACACATTTGCAGCAAAGAAGGCTCGAAAGAGTTTAATTAATGTATAGAATAGTATGTTTTTACTTTATTGTTCTTTTCCATTAAATTTTAAAAAGTGTATATGCGTTATAATTATAAAAGTACTTAAACCTTTCTCTATAATTATTACTTATTCATTTTTGGCACCTTTTTGAATACAAGTATAATATGTGTTATGAAAATGAAATACTATTTAATTATAAAATAATACTGTAATCTCTAATTTGGTTTTTCTCAACCTCACATAGCATTAGACCTTTTGGTAAATCAGGTACCCTCGGAGAGGGCGCCAACAGCAAAGCTAGTTAATTTTAAACGAAAAATGTTAATATTATTTTTATTAATAGTAAGAACACTTTAAAATTGTATTGACCATTGTTTATAATTATAACTAATACTATTTTTCATAGGCTGTTGGTCACTTGCGCGCCGCGGTTAACCGACCTCATGCTAGTGGCTAGGAGAGACATTTGGTTTTTGTGATTTAAATTTTGTTAACGACATTTCACTATTTTTCAAGCTGTTCAAAACAAAAATTTTTAGAAAATTCAATGATCAAAATTCATGTGCAATTTTAAATTTAACAGTTAGAAACATTAAATTTTTTTTTTAAATGATTGTAAGCTGTATTTGAGTAAAGAAAACTTATGTTAACAAAAATTTAAATTATGTAACAAAAATGACATCTCAATAAATTATTAATTACATGTTAATTAAGTGATTAATTCATAATATTTTTAATGGAATATACGAATATTTACCCCACTATGTAAATTTGCGCCCCCCCTTCCTATCGTCGTTTACAATGGATGTTTATACTATAGCAATATTTATATTGCTATAGGGTTTGAATCTATTCTTGACGATAATTTCTAATTCAAAATTTGAATCTAATATTTAAATCATTCAAAATAACGTAACAAACATTTATCAATACTACATAACTAGACGTAAGCATCAGATCCATCTATTTGGTGGTGACCTCAACTAAAGAAACATTATCATATAAAAATAAGAAAGGTGTCACCACCTTCCGGTCTGTATTGTTTGCATTCTAATAATTATGTATATTTTGTGAAAGAAAAAACTAGAAAGAATAAAACAAAATTTGTCATGTTTGTCATGGGGAGTTACGTAAATTGTTTTTTAATTAAAAATGCTTGTGGGGGTACAATAAAAAAAATGAGAAGAGGAGACGCTCTCTTCTCAACTGATAGTGAAAGGAATAACATGTTTTAAAAAAGCAGATAAAAAAAAAAAAATTTTTTTTTTAAAATAAGAAAAAATGGAAAAAAAAAAATTCTTTAACCGGGCTGATATCATGGAATTCCACATCGCAATACTTAAGTTAAGTACATTGTAAATTTTTTTAACGTGGGAAATTTATTTAAAATCAAATGATATTAAGGTATTTAAATTTATAGTTTTTTTTTTTATAGTTTTACCACCAATTTTTCTAATCATGTTGTTTTAGCATGTAAATTTATAAAACGAACGTTGCATTTTTTTTTTTTGGAAATTAAATTTCGTTTATCATTAAATCATTTCGATTAGTAGTATTTGCATTAGTATTTAAAAAAAAAAAAGGGAAGAAAATTATACGATTAATATTCGATAAGTAGTCATATGTAGAATTTATAAACCAAACGTTGTGTATCTGTCTATTAAATCCTAATTTGCGTATTGGGTTGAAACCAATACGATTTAGGAGATTGGACAGGCAACATTAGTCATTTCGTAGTTTAGGTTAGATAGTTTTAGTTTAGGTAGTTTTTAAGAAAATAAAAAAAATAATAAAATAAAAAATTTTTTAAATAAGTTTCCTACCACAATCATTTCTTTAGCCTGTAAATTATTCGCTATTTACTTGTGTCGAGGGCCAACTTTCAGTGTAACATGCCTTTTATCCTCAGTTATTTTGGTAATCATGCATGAATAGAGGGTGTGCGCTGAGATTTGGAACCTCGCAGTGAGTTTCTAATGCGATAGATTTAATATTTTGATTCTCCTTGCAAATTTTCTATTTGTGATATTAATTAATTAAATTTGGTAAATTTTATGCAACCATTTTGATGCACCGGTTACAACTTGTTTTCGTTTAGTATTTTAATTATCCAAAAAAAAATATATTTCAAAATTCCAAAATAAAAAAGGGGCAATATATATATATATATATATATATATATATATATATATATATATATATATATAAAAAAGGGCAAAATTAAATTATTCCAAAGGAAATTATAATTTACATTGATATAGTGATAAAAAAAAAAAAAAAATTATTGTATAAGAATTTTTTTGGCATATTTGCACCGGGAGAGATTTTTTCGTATATCTAACAAACCTTTGCTAACCGTTACACTTTCGGTCAGCTTCTCTGCAACTATATCTCCTCTTGCAAATATCATAAATTAAGATGCAAACTATTTATTTTTAACTTATTTCTTTTTATAAAAAAAAAAAAAATAATTCCAATTTGTTTGGTTATACTGTTGTTCATTGCTCTATATTTCAATTTTTAAGTTTAATATTACCCTTTCAAAAGGGGAAATTTGTGTCATATTAAATTACACTCTCGTGTTATCCTAGCTTACTTTACTGTGTGATCTGTTAACCACATTTGAATATCGTAATAAAATTGTTAATTTGATCTGAAATCTCGTTTTACCTTTCTCAAAAAACCTACGCACGTTTTCAGAAACAAAGCGAAACCCTTTTGGTAAGGGACCCGATCCAGCGGCCTCGCACGCTCGCTTCCACCTGAACAGAATAGCCCCCCAACACCTAGGGCGGTTGCTGGAAAGGCTCTATGCCATCAAAATCATCTCGTTCTACATTTCACTTTACGGGTTTCGAGGTTTCTCATCACAACGTTAGGCAAACTGATATAAAATTAAATACAGCACCAAAAATTATTAACCAACTAATTTTAAATTTTAAATTTTTCTTTTTTTGCTATAATACAACCGTGCAATGGATTCAAAGCTATCAACTTAATAATAATAATAATAGTGTTGTCATAATTTTTTTTATGGATGCATAATTATTAACAATTAAACATTTTTTATTGATTATAACAATAAATATTTTATTCATTAGTATTTTAAATATGAATACACTCATATTTTTAATATTTTAAGTACTCTTAATTAACCTTTTTTTAAAACCAATTTTTTTCCGTCAGGTTGAATTTTGGTATAGTGATATATAATTCGTTTTAAATAGAAAGATAATATCAAAACTTGTGCACTATATTACATTTTTGTTAATTTTTTAATTATTTAATTTAAAAAATATAATTATAAACTGCCTATATCAACGATAAATCAGTTATTTCAAAATTCATATACTTTTGTCTATATCCGTATCTCCAGAAAACCCTTATAAAGTGGTTTATATAATAAAGTGGTATTAGTAAAATAAAATTCTTTTTATATCTTTTTTTTTTATTTCTTATTATTTTACTAAAATACAGGACATTAACTTAACGCTACAATAATTTAAAATGTTTTTACTATGTTTTCTTCACAACAAATACCGACAAACTATAATGAAAATGGCTTTTTCTGGAAAATTGTCCTTTTTTTACTATATCGAGTTCTTTCAAACATGAACGCATTTTAATTTTTGTATTTTTATATTTGTTGACGTCTAAAGAACAACATATAAAAAATCTAGGGTATGTTTAAACTATAACACAAATTGCGACACAAATGTCAGACAAAAATTTCTTTACTATTCACACTTCAACAGATTTTTTGTGTCTGGATAGTGCCTGTACATAAATATACGGAACTTGTGTCCCAGGCAGTGTTGCCGATCAGCAGAGTCGTAAAATTCCGAAAAAAGTGACGAAATTTCCCGATTTCGGGAAATAAATTTACGGAAATTCCCGCTTTTTTCCCAATTATAATTTTAATTAAAATTATGAATTAAAAACTCTAAATTATTGTTCTATACCAGAAAATACCAAGGAATAGTATTAAAATTGGGATTCCTATAAGATAATAATTATTTTTATTGGAATTATTTAGTAAGTAAGCAAAAATGGTTGACAAAAAATAATTTTATTGAAAAATTTACATTTTCTGATTTTATAATGTTATATAATTAATATAAAAAGTTTTAAATTAGATCATGAAAGTCAAACAGATGCGACCAAATAGATTCCCTAATCTGTGTTTCCAAAGACACTTATATCTAGATTCACTAAGCCCGTAAAAAAAATATAACTGGGTTACTCAAGTTCGAGAGCTCCTTCATCAAGTGAACGCTGAAAGTTTTTTGCAAATGAACGAATTTGATGATCGTACCGTACAAAATATAGTAAATAATTTTCAGGACAAAATGAGACAAGACGATCTGATAAGATTAGAAAAATCCAATTTTTGTCAGTATTATAAAACTTTACATCTGGAGCAAAAAGTGCAATTATATTTAAAATTTAAAATGTCACTATCAATAATTCCAATAGTCGCACAGTTGCGAACAGTGGGAGGTAGCAAATGTAGAATTATAATTAACAATTGCATATATAGATTTAAACAAGATGAGATTTGTACTCTTTGTAACTTAAATAACTGAGTTAGAAACTTTGGAACATATTTTAGTAGAATGTCCAATGTACAAAAATGTACGTAATCAATATTTGAAAAATATTTTAGCAGAGACAAATAATTTAACAAACACCTGTAATTTATTGTCAGCAAATTTTAAAAATAAATGTGTAAGCTTGTACAAATTTGCGGAAGCCGCCTTTCATATACGTGCGTACATTTTAGATCATGACTGATATTGTGATTGTGTCGTATACGTAAGTAATACGTGTAATGTGAAACGAAGATATATGCATAAATTATATGCATATATAATGGTAGTATATTTATGATTAAAAAAAAAAACAAAAAAAAACATTGCACTTATTAATTGCACTTACAATTAATATCTACTAGAAGTAATGTCAGACATATATTACATGAGCATCCTGAAGTAAACAATGAACAAACTTAGTATTTTTAACATCTGTATGATCTGTATAATTTTAATTATCTTTTTCTTCTTTTATGTCTAATCACCTATAGTTTATTATTAATATTGTAATTTAATTAATGATGTGGAATTACATACGTCATACAATTGATGTTTATACACCACTGAATATTATGAAATTTGATTCTTCTTGATGTATTTTGCAGAGTTTGTGAATATGAAACGCAGTTGTATGCAAAACGCATACATAATAGTACAAAACTTTTATTAATTAAAATAAAATATTTACACACGCTGCAATTATGGGCAGCAAGTAATAATTTAAATAGTTTAAAAATTTAATTGTGAATACTTATGTACTATAATACCAACCTCTCTCCTGTAATGTAAAACTTTTTACTTCAAATACAGAATTATTATTATTTTTTATTTTATTTTTTTTTTTTATTAAAATTGGGGTACTGCTGCCGGTGGATGGCGCGGTCAGCAGCACCCGGCGGCATCGCCATCGGAGGGCATGCGCCGCCATAAACAGTAAAAATAGAAACGACACATAAAGACAGGAACACATAAATCCATTAGACAACGGTCAAACATACACATGATAAAATCCAACGATGAGCCCTGCCATCCCAGGGCTTAAAAAGAGTGGACAGTCCTTGGTGACGGTACGATAAGTACTAGACAGAGCGCCCGGTCACCAAGGCCTGAAGACAATCGTTGCGACTCCCCCCGAGGCGTAAAGGGCCTCGGGGTGGAGGAACCTGACTAGACAATACACAAATAAATATCAAAGATCAGTATCACGGTAAGTATTACAGATAAAACTTAGTGAAGCAATAAGGAGTTAAAACAATACCGCTGTAGAGCCATAACAACAGGCCCACAGCGGCATAACAAAATATCACAGATAAATAAAATCAAGTGATGTACCACCTCGGGTGGAAAACGCCCTCAGTGGTACATCGTTAAAACATATTAAAAACAACCTTATTAAAAAACAAAAACAACAATATCACAAGTTTGACAATATTTCTTGCTCTGTGACACGATTCCGCTCCCCATAGTCTCGACAATTCCGAAATGGCTTCGTCAACACCTAGGAGCTCACACGTGTAGGGACAGTGACATCTAATTACTGAGCAACATGTACTGTTCTGTCAGATAGCTGATTACTGGGTACATGTGCCGTTCTGTCAGATGTCGGGGTCAACCTACACGGGAGACCGGTACGATGACTAGGCCACGTTCGTCCGAGTCGAGGCTACAGAGAACGGGACAATGCCACAGAGTATCACAGTATATCTGACTTATGTCCCTATGACCCCGACGGGGCAAAAGCAGTCCCAGGACGCTCAAGCTCGCATCCGTATGAGGGAAGACGACATCTCCTTACTAAGCGAGCTCGCTCAAGCTGTTCGGGCAGATGTCGACTCATACGCCTGGATGACGCGAACGAGTGCATCGAGTACCGCATTCCTACCCGTCGAAATCACAGGGACAAAAAATCAACGCAATATCACAGACGACTTATCACGGTTGTGTTCACTGGGGTGCACCGTCCAGTGAACACAGAGGTAAAAAAAAACAAAGGGCAAAAAATTAAAAACAAAAGTGCAAACTATCACAATCAGGAAGACAAATACAAAAAAAAAAAAATCACAGTCAGACATCACCAATTCGACTAATCCGAAGTCAAATCACGATTTCGGTATTCACACACATATGGATACTAAACACATTCGACACTACAGCCAGACATCAGGGCGAGAATTACAAGCATTTAGCAGACGATGGTATTTCTCACATACGGTGGAAACCTCTGTCGATCCTACGACGTTCATCCTCGTCGAAAATTTTGATCCGGCATCTTTTGTGAAAACAGTGGTACCTCGAGAAGGAAAGGTGCCGATCTTGGGTAGTCAGAGGCTAATGGAATCCGAAGATTACTGTATTGCGCATAAACTACCCCTGGAACCCTTAGCCTCCTTGACACCAATGGGGGATAAATATCCCTCACGGGTGCCAAGGGCAGCTGCTATAGGTGTCCTCACCACCATTATTATTATTATTATTATTATTATTATTATTATTTTTTTTTTTTTTTTTTTTTTTTTATTAAAATTGGGGTACTGCTGCCGGTGGATGGCGCGGCCAGCAGCACCCGGCGGCATCGCCAACAGAGGGCATGCGCCGCCATAAACGGTAAAGATAAAAACATACACAAAACAGACAGGAACACATAAATGCGATAGACAAGGGACAAAACATACACATAATAAAATCCATCGATGGGCCCTGCCATCCCAGGGCTTAAAAAGAGCGGACAGTCCTTGGTGACGGTACGATAAGTACTAGACAGAGCGTCCGGTCACCAAGGCCTGGAAGCCATCGCTGGAACTCCCTCCGAGGTGCAAACGGCCCCGGAGTGGAGGAACCGGACTAGACAATACACAGAAAATGACTAGAGAAAATATCACAGGTAAGTATCACAGAAAAACTTATTGCGTCACTGGCAGGCCACAGGCCGACCAGTGAAGCAATAAGGGGTTAAAACAATACCGCTGTAGAGCCATAACAACAGGCCTACAGCGGCATAACAAAATATCACAGATAAAAGGAACAAATGATGTACCACGTCGGGTGTAAAGAGCCCTCGGTGGTACATCGTTAAAAAACAATAACGGAAACAACAAACAGGTATGTATAACAAACAGTACCACTAAGGGTGTAAAGGCCCTTAGTGGCATAACAAAAGACTAAAAGTACCCTGCCAGACCAGCTGGAACAGGGTATCGTTAATAAATTAAGACACACACAAAATCGCGAAAACACATATAAAATAAAACATTGCTGAAAATAAAATTTTAAAATATCGGGGGAGATAAAACGAGACGACTTGTAAAATCTGAGATGATATGCCCCTAAAGCCTCTGAAGAAGATGCGAATTTCGGAGAAATTCAAGCATCTTTCTTTCAGAGGCAGCATCATAAGCAAGAGCTTCGGCTACACTATCTGGGAGCTGCAGCCTTTGGCGCAATGGCTCAAGGGCTACACATTCCTCAACTATATGCCTCACGGTCAGCGCCGTCCCGCAGGCGGCGCACCTTGGCTGATCCTCACCGGCGAGAAGATGACGGTGTGTTAACGCCGTGTGGCCCAAGCGTAAACGCGTCAGGGCCACACTCTCTCGCCGGCTCAGATTTACAGGTGCCGGAGTTCTTCGGACCTCAGGTTTCACCTGTCTGAGCTTAGCCGTGAGGTTGTTCCACTCACGTTGCCATTTCTGATCGATCGCGGATCTAATGCACACTCTCAGATCCTCTGGGCGTATGGCAATGTCCTGTGGCTCACCGACTTCGGCTGCATGACGTGCTGCCTGGTCGGCGAGTTCATTGCCAGGTATCCCCACATGTCCGGGAATCCAAAAGAAGGTGATAGACTTTTGGCGGAGCATGTAGAGACACGTTCGGATGTTCTGCACCAGTGGATCGATGGTATGAGAGTGGCAGATCGCTTGCAACGCGCTCAACGAGTCGGAACAAATAAGGAATGCGCTGTCTTCGGATGTTTGACAGAATCGCAGGGCTTGCAAAATAGCAAATAGTTCTGCAGTATACACAGTGGCCTGGGGAGGAAGTGACCAAGCGTGAGGATCGTCACGAATGACGCTGGCACTTCCAACACCCGTAGCTGTTTTGGAACCATCTGTATATATGCAGAGAGAGTCGAGTTCGCTAATGATCTCATAAAAGCGGGATCGATATTCGAATGAACTGGTCTCCTCCTTGTTGAGACCAGTCAGGTCGAAACGACACCTTACGTTAGGGATCAGCCAAGGAGGTACTTCCATAGGACGTTTGGGAAGTACCTTGGCGAACTGTATGTGTAGACTCTCTAATAACTCCTGCGTTCGAACGGCCACTGGTCGACTTATGGTGGGACGTCGACCGTAGAGCCCCTGTAAACGGTATCTGAATAGAGTCGGGTGATTGATATGCGTAGGTGTTGCATATACCCCCGCTGCATAATTGAGCAAGAGACGCTCACGTCTCAGTCGCAGCGGAGGGAGACCCGACTCTACGCAGAGGCTCATAGAAGGGCTCGTTCGAAATGCTCCCGTAGCCAGTCGTATGCCTGCATGGTGAACAGGATCTAGGAGTAAGAGCGCAGACGCCCGGGCGGAGGAGTAAGCAATGCTGCCGTAATCAATCCTAGTCAGAACTAGCGATTGATACAGGCGAAGCAACGACTCCCGGCCCGCACCCCACGATGCACCAGCCAAGCACTTAAGCATGTTTATTGTCCTGCGACAACTCGCAGCTAAGGCTTGGAGGTGTGGGCGCCACGTAAGTTGTTTGTCAAATATAAGTCCTAGAAACCTGACGCTATCAACGCACTGAAGGTTGGATCCTTTTAAAGTGAGGACAGGATCCGGATGTGCGTTGCGCTTTCTGCAGAAGTGAACCACCGATGTTTTTTGTGGTGAGAAACGAAAACCAAGAGCTTCTGCAGAAATCACCACTTCGTTGATGCCTTGTTGCAGCCGTTGTTGGATATCCTCGATAGAATCGGCTGCATAGAAGATTGTGAGGTCATCAACGTACAAGCAACGACGAATTGGGGCTGAAGCTGCAATATGACTGACTGCGATAGAAAATAAGGTGACACTAATGGTGGAGCCTTGAGGAACACCATTCTCCTGGGAGTGGGCCTCAGACTCAGTGTCACCTACCCGGACACGAAAAGAACGGTCAGTCAGAAAACTTTTTATGAACTGAGGGAGGTTACCTCTTAAACCCCAGTCGTGCAGCTTCTTGAGAATGCCATACCTCCAGGTCATATCATAAGCTTTCTCCAAATCGAAAAACACGGCCACAAGGTGTTTTCGTTGGAGAAAGGCGTCTTGAATGGCATTCTCGAGGCGAACAAGATGGTCCGTAGTCGAATGGTATCGGCGGAACCCACATTGATGTTTAGGTATAAGGTTGTGGGATTCCAGCCACCAGACGAGACGGTTGTTCACCATTTTTTCCAATACCTTGCTGAAACAGCAAGTCAAGGATATTGGACGGTAGCTAGTTAGTTGCGATGAATCTTTACCCTCTTTTAGCAGCGGAATGATGGTAGCTTCTCGCCACTGCGGAGGGTAAACGCCTTGCCTAAAAATTTCGTTGTAAAGATCCAGTAACCTACACTTACCAGGATAAGGCAGGTTCCGGATCATGGCGTAGGGGATCTCATCAGGTCCAGGGGAGGTGTCCCCAGATCCCCGAAGCGCCTCCAGTAATTCTTGCATAGAAAACGGTTGGTTATACTGGAGGGATTCATCTGAGAAAAAATCAAGATCATTTTGTTCATGTTCGATCTTGATCCGCAGGAAGTCCGGGTCATAATTCTGGGAGCCACTGACGCGCTCAAAGTGTTTAGCTAAGCAATTAGCTATTTCTGCGCGTTCAGTGATGTTCCGACCGTCGACGACGAGAAGGGAGGGCATTGGTGAACGGGAGGATTTCCCAGTAATGGCCCTCACTCTTCTCCATACCTCTGAGGTGCTGGTGGAGGTATTAATGGCCGAAACATATTGCTCCCATGATAGCCTCTTTTGCTCTTTTATAGTTCTTTTACAACGTGCTTGAGCACGTTTGTAGGCTATCACATTTTCCTGCGTGGGGCGACGTCTGAGTTCGTTGTACGCCCGCTTTTTCTCTGCAACTGCTACACTCACGACTTCATTCCACCATGGTACGCGACGTTTGGGTGGAATGTTGGACGACTTCGATATACTCTGATATGCTGCTTCAATGACACTGGAGGACATTTGCTCCACATCATCTTCTACGTCTCCAGTCAGCTCGGGTGTACGGAATGAATCAGCGTACATCTCCCAGTCAGCTTGACGGAGACGCCATCTCGGCGAAGATGAATGTGGAGTCATCGGCGTGGTACTATTTAAAATAATAGGTATATGGTCACTTCCGTATGAGTGTGACGCCAGCGTCCACTCAAAACGGTGTGCCATGACCGGTGAGCCGAGTGATAAGTCGATAGCCGACAGCTCACCGGTTCTTGCGTTAATGAAAGTACCTTGACCGGTATTCAACAAGACCGTTTCAGACTCGTCTAGAAACCGTTCTATGAGTCTTCCACGGGCGTCTCTTGTGCTACAGCCCCACATGGGGTTGTGAGCATTAAAATCTCCTAGTAACAAAAATGGACGTGGTAACTGTAAGGTAAGCTCGGTCAGGGTTTCGACATTCCAGTCGAAATCTGGTAAGTAGACCGAGCATACTGTGAACTGTGGCGGTTGTAAAAATTGTACTGCAATAGCTTGTAGGGGGGTGTTTAATGGGTGGTCCCGGAAGGGGACGCCATCTTTTATAATGATGGCAACACCCCCCCTCGCCCTGATGTCTGGCCTTACGTTGTGCCGGCGGATATGGTAATTTTTTATTGAAAATTGTTCCGCCGGCTTTAAGTGTGTTTCTTGTAAGCACACGCACATAGGCGTGTGCTCAGCCAGAAGCATCTGCAATTCACAGTAATGATGTTTTACACCATTACAGTTCCATTGTATGATCGCCATTTTTGCTACTACTTAGGGTTGCTCCCTAGGAAGTGTGGCTACTTCCTAGGTTTCCCCTTGGGCCAGCCTTTCTTTCGTTTAATCACTTTCACCTCGGCGTCCGAATTGTCAGATTCGGTGGCCGAGGTGTTAGTATAGGCGTCGGACGTCGGGCGCTTTATACCCGTACGTACCGACGCGGTCGTACTTTCCGAGTCGCTCATCGGTGTTTGGATAGAGCGACTCGGGAGGGGGGTGACCGGGCGTTCGGGTGTGCCCGGTCGGGACGGTGCCGTTGGCCGTTGTGGCAGTGGCACCGTCGATTGTGGAGGCAGCATGGTTTCTGCCTCCGAGGTGGTTGTGGAGGGTCCCTTTTTGGGGGACCTTGGTTTTACCACCTTCTTCTCCCCCTCACTGTGACGCCTTCTAGGAGGCGAAGCCTTCTTCGGTGATGTCTTCTTTGGAGAAGACGTCACAGTACGTACGACGGGTCCCTGAGGGGTGGTTGTTAGCACCCTCTTGGCCTCAGGGACCTTGGCTGACACAACAGCGGCTGTACTGGGTGTAGACACAGCTGCACCCGTAGAGCGCATGAGACACTCTTGCATTTTCTGCATATTCACCTGCATTTGTCTCATGGCTTCCTTTATTTCTTTGATTTCACTTGTCTTTTCAGCCGCTGTAGGGGCGGGGGCCGCAACAGCGCGTGCATAACCTTCAAGAGCTGAGCGACGAGGCGTATTGCCTAAAAGCTTCCGTCTTGCCTCTGGGTAGGTTAACCTCTCCAGGGCTCTCAACTCCTGAATCGCGGATTCTTGTTTAAAAATGGGGCAATTCCTCGACTTTGCCGAGTGATTACCCCCACAATTGATACATTTAATTGGCTCGTCACATGGTCGTCCTTCATGTAACGGCCTTCCGCACACGCAAATCTGTTGCTGTATATTACATCTTTGTGAGACGTGGCCGTACTTTTGGCATTTGTAACACCTCATTGGTGCTGGGATGTACGGTCGCACGTCCACTTTATTGAAAAGGCCAAGGATCACTTCTTTAGGTAGTGTGACCCTATTGAATGTTAGAAGGATTAAGGGGGACTCAGGATATTTGTTCCCCCTGTTGAATTTTAGCCTTTTCGCTTCTATAACCCCCTGTGGAGACATCTCCGACACTATCTCTTCCAGGGTACAGTACGCAAGAGACGGATGCATAATGACGCCCCTGGAGTAATTTAATACACCGTGGGGCATCACGTCTACCGCGTACTGACCTAACACTTCTAGACTTTGTATTTTTTCAGATTGTGCCGGTGAGAATGCCTCTACGAGCAACCCACTGCCCGATAGCTTGGCATCTTTAACCTGCCCAATTCCATCTTTTACTAGTTTTGCCAGAAGGAAGGGACTGATCTTACTAAAGTCACCTTCCTTTGGCTTTATGATTAAAAACTTCACGTAACTAGATACTTGCACTCTTGGGGACTCCAACTGTAGTGGAGTCCCACGATTTTTCCCTTTTTTGTGTTGGGGAGGGTTACCCCTTTTCGTTTGAGTACTCGCTCCACTGGACTGCGGAGCGGGTACAATAGACACGGTAGCGGGACAAGCCTCGCTACTTTTGCTCACGCCAGATGACGGCGGCGGAGCTTGGTTCGCGTCCGGTTTGGGGGGCCCGGACTCGCCCTTATTTGATAGGTTTGAATTTTCCATAAACAAATAGACAAAAATCCCCCACCCCGCTCCCCACCCTCCACGGAGCCTCATAAGGGACGTGGGACTCCCACGCCAGGGATACGGGAATGAGGGGCCCTAGGGACAAGCCCATTGCCCCAGTGACACGCACGACCCCGGGGCGCTCGAATTTACTGCAGCCGGTGCATAACCGCAGCCACGGTCTATGCTTGAAGCCAGGGCCGAAGTGAAGTGTTGTTCCACCGTACTCGCAAGTACGGCTTCCCTCAGTCACCAGGATCCCCTTTTCCAAACAACGCCGCTAAGCCACACACGAGCTAGTGTGGGTCCCGAAGATGACTTGAAATTGGGACAACAAAGAAGAACGAAAACAAAACAAAACTAAAAACAAAAAAAGGAAACAAAAGATAAAAGAAAACCTGAAACAAAAAGAAATGAAGATAACGAAAACAAAAAACAATAAAAACGAAACGAAATAATAAAAAGGGTTAATAAATGAACGATCGAGGATTACTCCTCTAGATCCGGCATCTTTTGTGAAAACGGTGGTACCTCGAGAAGGAACGGTGCCGATCTTGGATAGTCAGAGGCTAATGGAATCCGAAGATTACTGTATTGCGCATAAACTACCCCTGGAACCCTTAGCCTCCTTGACACCAATGGGGGATAAATATCCCTCACGGGTGCCAAGGGCAGCTGCTATAGGTGTCCTCACCACCATTATTATTATTATTATTATTATTATTATTATTATTATTATAGACTTTTACGCCAACCTGGCGCTCACTACTCAGTAGGACAGTACTGGGTAACATTCACCTATACCGGCATTATGCAAGGTATTAGGCTCTGTGGAAGGGTAATGTGCCAAACCAATCCGTAAAAGTACCGTAGTACATTCACGGACGGGTTTGTCACATCACTCCCTATATTGTTGTTATTGCTACTTGAAACGAGGTGTTATTCGTCTATTTTGGTGTACACTGGGTCGTACGGCGAGACTTTTGTGGAAGCGTAGATGTTGGCTCAATGACAGAGGGCTGTGAAAGCCTAGTTCGTTTTCGTGTCCTCAGATGGTAGGTAGGAGTAGGGACAGAGGGAAGGGAAAGGACTGTTTGTGTTTGTGTGTGTGTTTGTGTATGTGTGTGGATGTGTCTTTCTATTTTACGTTTCTTGGTGTAGATGTTTTCTGGTTCATCAAATTGCTCATTAAGATCGGGTGTTCCTGGAACTGCGCGTTTAGATGGTACAGAGGTTGACGGACCTTGTGTGTTATTGAATTGGGGAGGATTGTGCACCAGAGCGGTAACAGTGACAGTGCGGCAGTTGTTCGATCCCCCCTCTCCATCAGACGAATCTGGATCTGTATGTGTGTTAAGTGTTTGTCTTTCAGTGTTAGTGTATTGTGTGTTTATGTATGTGTGTTGTGTGTCAGTAGGATGAGTGTCAGTGTATTGTTCGCTCACTGTAGATGGCTCAGATGGAGTAGAAGCAGGTCTTGTGCTTTCACATATCGCAGTCGGATTCGTATTACTGAGGAACTTCCGTACTATACGACACGTGTTTATGATCACTGCCTTTTGCATAGTGACATATGTGTATTTTGGGAGACCCAAGAGGCTCAAACTATTATGTAGTGTGTGTGGAATGACCCCGGTGGCACTGAGCACTATTGGAACGATGTGGACATGTTCCATTCGCCATTGTTGTTTTATTTCGGCTGCGAGGTCAGTGTATTTATCCAATTTAACTGCGTGTGTTTTTTGTAAGTTGTGTGTATTTGGAACCGCAATATCGATCAGATAGGTTGTCTTAGTGTTTTTCATTACGAAGGTGATGTCTGGTCGATTATGATTTATGGTCTTATCTGTAATAATCGACCGATCCCAGTAAAGTCTACAGGAGTCATTCTCCGCTACTACTTTTGGTGTGAGCTTGTAGTAAGGTGTCTTATCGGTTATAAGGTGGTGCTTAACCGCTAGTTTCTGGTATATGATTTTGCCAACCTGGTCGTGACGGTGTTTGTATTCGGACTGAGCGAGCTGAGTACAGGCAGCTGTGATGTGTTGGATCGTTTCAGGTTTGGAATGGCATCTCCGGCATGAGTCAGATGTTATTGACGAGTCACGAAGTATGTATTTTGAGTAATTCTTTGTATGAATTACTTGATCTTGTATAGCTAGCATGAATCCTTCAGTCTCCGGGAAAAGACTTCCCTGACTCAACCAGGCGTGCGACGCTGCTTTGTCGACGTTACTCTGATTAAGATCATGTGGATGTCTCCCATGTAAAGGCTTCCGAATCCATTGCTGAATTTTGTCCTCCTTCGTGACCAAACGGCAAAAACTATCTGGCATTTCTGTGTGTGAGAGGTTTAATGGTGTGTATGCCTTGTCGGCTTGGATTATTACATTGTGTAAGTGTGATGTGTGTGTTTTGGTGTAAAAGTATTCTCGCAAGTTATGAACCTGTTTATTATGCGTGTTCCTTATGTCTATAAGACCTCGACCCCCTTCGGCTCTTGGCAGCGTCAATCGTTCTATCGCTGCTTTGGGATGATGAATTCTGTATTTGGTCATAAGGACGCGGGTCTTGATCTCGATGTTTGTCAAGTCCGTAGGCGTCCATTTGATTACCCCAAATGAGTATGTTAGCACCGGAACTGCGTAGGTGTTAATTGCTTTGATGGTTTTTTTTCCATCAAGGTGGGTGCTCAGTAATCTCCGTACACGCGTTAGGTATTGCTGCATCAGGTGTTGTTTTACAGCGCTGTGATCTATACGTTCGTCCTGATTGAATCCGAGATACCGGTACGACTCTCCCTCGTCCATGGGCTGCATAACAGACTCTGGTTCGAGTTCGAATGCGACCGCATCTCGTTTTCCTCCAGAACGACATTGTGTTCGACATTTATCGATTCCGAACTCCATACAGAGGTCTCGCGAAACCTCGTTGGAAAGTCCCAGCAGCTGCTGTAATTGATGTTTAGTAGCTGCATAGATCTTAATATCATCCATGTACATTAGATGTGAAATGGTATGGCGCGAATTCGTTTGCGTACCTACATTGTAACCGTATTTGGTTTCATTTAACAGGCGAGAAAGTGGATTCATTGCGAGACAAAACCATAATGGACTCAATGAGTCGCCTTGGAATATGCCGCGTCTTACTTGAATAAGGTCGCTTGTTGTTTTTTCATTACCAATACTCAAATGTAAGGTCGTTCGCCAGTCGGACATGATCGTTCCAAGGAAGTTCACGATACTTGGGTGTATTTTGTACAGCTCCAATACTCTCCGCAACCAGGAGTGCGGGACCGAATCAAATGCCTTTTTATAATCAATAAACGCTGTGTACAGGTTACGTTTTCTCCCTTTCGCTTGTTCCAGTACTACGGAGTCAATCAGAAGCTGCTCTTTGCAGCCTTGTGACCTCTTTCGACATCCCTTTTGTTCTTCTGTCAGTATGGTGTTAATCTGACAATGCTCATTGATCTTTTCTGCCAGACAGGACGTCAAAATCTTATACACTGTAGGCAAGCAGGTGATAGGCCTATAATTCGCAGGATTTTTTGTATCACTGTTTTTAGATTTCATGTATGTGATACCCTGCGTTAGGAACTTCGGTGTCAGGTTTGGTGTTCTTATAAATAGTGTAAAGTGTTCAGCGAGATACTTGTGTGTTGATGTAAAGTGTTTGAGCCAGTAGTTTTGTATGTTGTCGATGCCAGGTGCTTTCCAGTTATGCGATCTCTGTAAAGCTCTGGAGACGTCCTCTGTAGTAATGTCCGTATAGGGCATCTCCGGAAGATGTTCGTTATTCCTGCACTCTGTATCGATCCAGCTGGCTTTGTCATTATGGTCAATGGTGTTGGACCATATATTCGCCCAGAAACTATGGAGTGCGTTCTTCTCCGGTAGACCATTACTGTCAGTTACCGTGTTCGTTAGAGACTGATAAAACCGTCTCTCGTTTCTGCTGAACGCTTGGTTTTGTCGTCTGCGTTCAGTACTGGTCTTATATCTTCGTAAGCGCTTCGCTAGTGCTGTTAATTTTTGGTGAAGCGTATCTCTGATCTCTGTGAGTGTTTTATTGGGTTCCTCGTATTGTGTGTGTGCTGTGTGTTTGCGTAATATGTCGTGTATGTGTTTGTTGAGCCGTTTGGACCTCGTACCCTGTTGGTATTGGGTGATCCTGCCGAGGTTGCATCGGATGTTGCTGATGCGTTTATTCAATCGTGTTTCCCAGGCAGGAGTTTTGTGTTCCTTCGAGTTGTGCGCTACAGGTGGTGTTACGTCGGACCCGTTACAACGTATAGCTGCAACGGCTCCACAATAGATAGCTGTGTGTAACTCGATAAAATTGTCACAGGTTTCTACATGTTTAGGCAGTATTATATTATTTAATATCTCAACGATCTCAGCCAATCTACGTGAGGTGTGTTGTTTAGGCAACAAGTACCTATGTGTGGGGTCCGTCCCTTCAAATTCAGTAAGCGCTGTGTTAAATTCCAGTTCGATCTTTTGCAGTAGGGTGTCATTTACTGCTGTCTCATGGTGGTCAGGCTCATTCTCGACAAGTTGTTGAGTGTCGTTTTGTGTGGGGCTTTCCATTTCTGGTGGGCCGTCGTCCTGACTTTCTTCATTTTGAGCAAATTGATGTGCGACTTGTGTTTTAATCGTGTTTATGAGGGAGGAAGGGATAAGGTTATTGGTAAAAATGACACGTTTTTGGTCTGCCAGTCTCTGTTCAGTGACGCGACTAAGGTGAGGGTAGGTGCGACGGAACTCTTGATGTAATTTCGTACGGTAACCAGTTTTGTCCGTTTCAAGTCTAGTAACTTGGAAGTATGTGCGTACGATGAATTCATTCAGTTCATCTGTCCATTGCATACGCACACGCTTCTTACCAGCTTTAGTGGTCCCCAAAGGATGCTCTGAGGAAACACTTAAAGTCGGCTGAGCCAAAGGTGTTGGGGGCTCCGTAAGTAGGGCAGTAGCATTTTGGCTGAAGGTGTTGTTACAGCTGACAGGTGGCTGCCTAAAACCCAACCTGTCGTCACCGTGATCTGAGCTGTCACATTCAGTGGTGACCCTGATGCGCCCGGTCGCTCCACCGGCAGCGGCAGTTTTCCGAGGCCTTTTCCTTATTTGCTCCATCCTAATGGGTTGTCCTTTTAGTCGCCTTTTACGACAAGCAGGACTTACTGTGGGCAAATTCTGCAAAGTGAAGCCCCCACCCACAGGGCGTTTATTATTATTATTATTATTATTATTATTATTATTATTATTATTATTATTATTATTATTATTATTATTATTATTATTATTATTATTATTATTAATTAATATACACCAACAGCCCGCTGTAAAGAACACTTTGGAATGTGCGACAGAGTTATGCTTCTTACTCTTTTTAACCAATAAAATACCCCTATAGTTATATACCAGGGGGTTAACGTAATTAATATCGTATGATAAAAAATATGAAATATAACCTTTGTCTTAAACTTAACAATAAAAAATAACTGCAATTCTTTTTTCAGAATGTACCAATTTTATTTTTACTAAAAATTTATTAATCTATGTATGCTTATATTTCCAGTGTATTTTGTTGTAAGTCACAGTAAGCAATATGTATATTGTTTATTTATTATTTAAAAAGAATAAGAAGTATAATTCTGTCGCATATTCCAAAGTGTTCTTTATAGCGGGCTGTTGGTGTAAAATATGGAGGGTAGAGTATCAGGAGAAGTATCTCCATATATAAAAAGTGGCCCCAAAAGTGGATGAAATTAAGATGGCGCTAGTGTAGTAAAATTCTTAAATTTAAAATTAAGCGCTGAAAATCTTAAAACTGAAACAACAGTTTTTATTGTTTTTAACAGTTTTAATTATTATATTTAATTCAATTTTTATTGTTTTTATATTTAATTCAATTTTTATTGTTTTTAATTCAATTTTTATTGTTTTCAACAGTTAGTATTTCCCTTTAGCATACTTCACTTCACTTATAATTGCTAAGTTCAGATCGAACCCTGATTGCTTATCAGCGCCGTTCTGGTTACTTATTGAACTATTATTTCATCAAATTCAGGGGCCACTTTTTCGATTCAAGTCCCATAAGAGATACTCCTCCTGACCTCTACCCTACATAGTGTAAAAGTAAAATATAGTGTTTACGATATCCTAATTTAGTAAAATTATTGCCGTCGTTCGCCAAAAAGTTTTGTTACTCGAACTTTGCGTAACGGAACTTTAACTGTTACAAACCAGAGGACTCTGATTCAAAAAGTTAATACACGTTGAATATTTAGTAAGTATGTAGTTTTAATGTTTAATGCATGTTAACTTTTTAATCAGAGCTCCAAGACGTTGCATAACGTTAGGGTAATAAAATTTTTTTGGCAAACACTAGCAATAATTTTACTAAATTATCATCAACTTTTCAGATAATTATATAATGTAATAATAATTTAAAATTTCCCAAAAATTTCAGGAAAGTTTCCCGAATTAAGACAATTCCCGATTTTTTCCCACCAGTAGTTAAAATTTCCCAAAATTGGGAAATTTCCCGCAAATCGGCAACACTGGTCCCAGGTATTCACACGAAAATCGATTTTTAATCGATAAACTTCTCAGTAAATAACCTTAAAATGACAAAATGTCAAATAACATATATGATACACAAAAGAGTGAAACATGAAAAAAGTGTAATAAACTTGTAATAAAATTATTTTTTAAATACTTGCGAATGAAATAAAACCATAAATATTATAGAATAAAGCCACCAGTGGTCGATCAGTTAATCTGACAGTTATTTAGTTATTTTTCTATATTGAAAAATTGACAAGTGTACTATGTACAAAATCCTAAATTTTAGGCGGGGAATTTAAAAAAAAGTTTTAATTCTTTCTTTATCCTTTAATTTATAAAAAAACTTTGTATACAATTAAATAAAAACTTCTCAACACTTAGTATAATTTAGATAATATTTATCAATTAACATTTTTATATTAAATGAAAACAAAAATGATCAACTTTGTTGTGATGTGATTCATTTCTATACCATCAAGTAAAATTCTAACAAATACGAGTATGTTGGTAAGTATGTGCATTTAAATATGTACCATGAATCTATCTCTCTTCTGCGAGTGTATGAAAAAATGTCAAACCGATTTGAAAATTTATTAGCCACAAGAGACACTTGGATACGTCGTGTTCACACAGCCGATGATTCGATATTAATTATGGTGTCCACAATAAATGTCGCAATTCGAGACACTCGTATGCATACATAGACAGTGTATACACTGAGTGTACGGTGTATAGTGTCGTAGTCTAAACGTACCCTTTGCTAAAAGAATGTGCTCATATCTAAAAAATACCCCTGTCGCAGCATCCTGCATAACCTAGAGAATTTCCGTTTATAAAAATTAGTGTTTCTCGGAAACTAGTTGACATAAAACAATAGTTTAAAGAGCTTTTTTATGTAACTTTTTCTCCTCTTTTAAATGGTGTAAAAAAATTTGGCAAAAATTTTTGAATAAGTGGAAATTTTGGCAAAAAATAATTTTTTGCAAGAACAAAAACCATGTTCCTGGCATCCGACGTGTCTGGCTGAAGAACTCATCCAAGGGTTTGGGACTTCCAATGTTTTCACCAAATTTCGTAAATATTGGATACTTCGTTTGCGAGTTATCGCGCGGACACATATATACATATACATATATATATATATATATATATATATATATATATATATATATATATATATATATATATATATATATATACTGTGTGAGTTTTTCGAGAGTTGCTATTTTTATTACAACCAAACCGTTGATTTAATCGAAAAATTGTTCAAATAAGAGTTGTAGATATCGACGGGGGCAACCGATTGCTATAGTCAGGAGCTTTATAGCTCTTTTGGTTTTCGAGCTATGATACAAACATATAGATTTTTAAATGGGATTATAAATTAATTTTTCGATAAAACTGATCTAACGCATTAATTAATAACATAAATGAGCAAAAAAATTTTTTTTGCCCAAGTTTAATTTTTTAATTTTTTTTGATTTATTAGTTAGGCGGTAAAAATATACATATGTACTTGAGGCTACTTCAACCGATAGTGTTTTTCTTGGTTACATTTCCATTACATTCAAGAAAAGAACCTTTTCCAGTACCATTTCTATCATAAAAATTTGGTTGTAATAGAAATGGTAACTCTCAAAAAACTCACATGGTATATATATATATATATATATATATATATATATATATATATATATATATATATATATACACATTAGGGTGGCGCAAAAAAAACCATATATTTGTCTTTTTTTTGTCTCATAGGAAAAAAAGTTAATTTAGCTCGATCTAAGAATGCTCACCAAAAATTAGCTCGATAAAAAATTTTTTAAGGGTCGCTCAAAACTTTTTAAAATTTGAAAATGGGCCAAAAATCGATTTTGGTTTTTTATCAAATTTTTTTCTCATGCCTGCATATGTTTGTACATTGAATAATAAAAAATTCCTCCAAATTTTAACTCAAAAAATTAATAATAAAAGGTCGCTCAAGAGTTCTGAAGGTTTTTCAAGTTAAAATATTTAATATTTTTTAGCGCCCCTAAAAAATATTAAATATTTTGACTTTAAAATCCTGAGCGACCTTTTATTATCAATTTTTTGAGTTAACATTTGGAGGAATTTTTTATTATTCAATGTACAAACATATGCAGGGATAAGAAAAAAGTTTCATGAAAAACAAAAATCGATTTTTGGCCCATTTTCAAATTTTAAAGTTTTGAGCGATCCTTAAAAAATTTTTTATCGAGCTAATTTTTGGTGAGCATTCTTAAATCGAGCTAAATTAACTTTTTTTTCTATGAGACAAAAAAAGAAAAATATGTGGTTTTTTTGCGCCACCCTAATATATATATATATATATATATATATATATATATATATATATATATATATATATATATATATATATATATATATATATATATATATATATATATATATATATATATATATATATATATATATATAAATTTTAGTGAATATTATTTTCGGTTTCTAGGGACCTCAAAACAAATTTCTGCCATAGTCCAATCATATAGTAACAAAGGGTACATTTTTCCAAAAAAAGCAATTCTAACCACAGTTAGTCGATTTTTCTTACGAAGAAAACTTAATCACTTTTACTTTTAAATTATTGTAGCATTAAGTTAGTGTCCTTAAGTTAGGGGTCATTTTTCGTAGCTTAAACCCCTCCTTTTAGTGATTTTTGTACTAAAGCAATTCTAACCACAATTAGTCGATTTTTCTTACGAAGAAAACTTAATCACTTTTACTTTTAAATTATTGTAGCATTAAGTTAGTGTCCTTAAGTTAGGAGTCATTTTTCGTAGCTTAAACCCCTCCTTTTAGTGATTTTTGTTCTTTTTTTTCACAAAAAACTGATTTTTTTAAATTTTATTGCAAAACTTAACCTTTCAAGTTTTAACCTCTTTTAGCTAAATTATAAATGTAATTATGAACCATAGAAAGTATATCAAGCAAATTAAATCGATTTTTTTAAAATCTAGTGAGTTTATCTATGCTGCCCTCTGCCGAAACGCACTAAAAGTTGATGTTTCATTTGTAAAATAAGTAGCCACAGTGTGACAGTGTCATGCACTGTGCAAAATTTTCTAAATGGAAAATCGCCCAATGTAAATTGGAAAAATATTTCGTATTACTTATAAGAATTATAAGGCTAATTTTCCAATAAATTCGGAAATTGCAAAGAAAAAAAAAATACTTAGCTTAACTGAATAGCATAGTTTACTTATCAGACTAACTTCCCAATCACCAAAAGTCACTTCTATAGCTATTTAAAATGGATAACAAAATTTAGAATACCTTTTTTTAAAAGTTATTATAATCATTGTTTACTATATATATTGAAACATTGTTGTGACAGGCGCTGATCAATTTTTAGTTCAATTTTCATAAATTAGTATTTTCAGGAAAAATACTTTTACATTCGTAAAACAAATCAAAAATCTTATAATATATAAGTTCAAATAATTATAATATTTAATTATTGAAAATAAAAAACAGGTAGATTTTATTTTGATCAGAAAATGTAAATTTTTCAATAAAATTATATTTTGTCAACCATTTTTGCTTACTTACTAAATAATTCCAATAAAAATAATTATTATTTCACAGGAATATCAATTTTCATACTATTCCTTTTTAATTCATAATTTTAGTTAAAATTATAATCGGGAAAAAAGTGGGAATTTCCGTAAATTTATTTCCCGAAATCGGGAAATTTCGTCACATTTTGGGATCTAACATCTAAAAAAATAAGATTTCCATCACCATTTTTTAAGCATTAAAAACTGGTTTATATTCGGTTTTTATTGAAAACTCCATAAGGCTACATGTTAAAAGTGAGCAAAAATTAAACCTTTAATAACTTTTTAACGGTTTAGTGAATCAAATTGAAATTTTTACAGTGGATTAAATTTAGAAAAGCCATTATTCTCACAAATTCTCATAAGCCTATCACCTATGGAGGGTTGATATCAGGAGCACCATCTCTGTATCAAAAAGTGTCCATAGAAAGGCGTAAATAGTGGCGGCGCTACTATAGCAAAAGGGTAAATTTAGAGAAGTAAACAAGGAAAGAAAAACATCCGCGTTGTTATGTAATTATTGTTTTTTATTATAATTGTTACATATAATAGTTTTATTATTTTAAAAATTTTTATAAAACTCAACACAAAGAAATCACTACTCTTTTGCTACTCTAGCGCTATTCTGGCGAGTTTTTAATTGTTACTTAGTACTTAAAACGGGACAGTTTTTGAACTATTTTTCTATTGTTTTCCGGCCAAGATAGTCCTCCTGATATTTACCCTCCATACTATCACCATTTTTAAGAATCTCCATAATATCCTTATAAATAAAGTGGTATTAAATTTGTCTCTTTATTTCAAAATGGAATACCCTAAGGTAATGCACTCAAATCTATTAACAAAAAAATATAGTTAAATTTTTTATCATACTGAGGTCAATTTGTCTAGCTTATCGATGGCTTTTCCTAGCTTTTCCTTTGGTTGGCATTACTTTTTCTGTATGCACTGTGTCACATAGTGTCATCTATGTTTTCTAAATGGAAAACACTCATTGTATCTGTATCTCTCTTCTCTTTACCCTGCAGTTGGTATGAGCACCGGTGGAAGTACACAAACTGCTATCTCCTATTTAGTTTTAGTTGCCAACTACAATTAACTGATCAAACAAAAACTCATGTTAAACTAATAATAATTATAATTTTTATAATTTTCTTTTTGTGTTAATTTTATCAATATTCTGGGGAAAAAAAAATGAAAATATTTGGTACAATTTTAACTGACATTGGTAACTTTTTATTATATTTATATATTTATTTAAATTTAAGTGTCATTATTATAATTTTATATTCATATCTATTCGTTTTTCAGTCAGTTATTGAAAAGGTTATGATATAAATATATGACAATTTGAATTGAACAATCGGATTTCTTTATATTTACTTCCAATAACTTTAATAAAAAGTTAAAAATACTAAAAGATAATTGAAATTGACGCTATTACAGTGCAACTAATGATTAACTGTAACACATTTAGTGGCCTAAATTGACATACGAAAATTTATACGAAATAAAAGCCTTTTCAGCATATTATACATTTAAAATTTGTTAAAATTTTATTGAAAAAACAAAAGAATATAAATACACAAGCGTATTGACAGAGGTAAGAAGCTTTAAGGGTGTACACAATTGGCAAAAATAAGGGAATCTTAGTTTTTGTTGTTATTTTAGATAATCTTCATAATAATGGTACTCTTCGAAAAAGTGTTTTGAACATAAAAATTTTTTACACCAACTCACATACGGCAATTTCACCCATTTAGCGCGATAAAAATTTTTTTTTTAGCATGAAAAACATGTTTTTCTTACTAATTATTATAAAATAACATATTTTAACTCATTATTGTGATATATTGCCCTAATTTATTTAATTACTAAGTTTTCGGGTTCAGTGAGGGTAAAAAAATAAGACAAAAAAATAGATAATTAAAATTTAATAAAATGTACAGATGTAATGAAGTAAGGTATCAGTAAATGTTTTATTAGTCTTCATCACCATGTAACTGGTGTTCGGTATCAGTGTCTTCTGAAAATTTAATTAAATCCTCTCTTCACAATAGTTCTCGTGGTTGAATTTAGATCATCGTGGCTCCTTGTATATAAAAGGTCATAATTTAAAAAAGGATTGTTTAGGATAGCTAAGATTTGTTTTATAGTTTACCGGAATACTAAAAAGAAAAAACTAAAATAGCAAATAAAGCGGTACTCGATGGAACTTTTTTGAAAATTCTATACAAAATTGTATTAGGTATATACAAAAAAATATTAAAAAAATCTAAATTTTATTTTTTAATGTAATATAGGGTCAAAATATCAAGGACATTAAAAATAATATTATTAATTTGTAGTACGTACCTGAAACTACAACATTCATTATCAAAATTCAAATAATATTTGGTACAATTCTCAAAAAAAGTCACTATTACTCTGTTTTAAATTTCGGAACCAGTTAAACACACCAGCTGAAACAGAAAAACTTCTACTTGCGGAGCCTTTCAGTTATTGTGTTAGCTTCAAACAATAGGTTTATGGGTAAGGGTTAGGTGTAAGGGTTATTAGAGAATGCGAATTCACAGTTATTTGTGTTAAAATATCAAACACAGTTATTTGTGTTAAAATACCAAAATGATTTTTCGATTTTTGTCGCGCTAAATAGACGAAATTGCCGTATGTGAACTGCAGCGTACCACGGCTATAGCTATATTCCCACATATTGCTATTATTAGTCAGATGTTATTAGTCAGTAATTATGTTAATTTTATGTTAGATGAGTATTCTTTTTAATAAATTCAATTCTTTAGAAAATGAGTTCTAGAAATTAAAGAAGAAGAAGAAATAATTGATAAATCTACACACGAAAAATATGACAATTTTTGTAGACTTATTTATAAACATACAGTAGCCGTCCAAGTTAGTCACTTCCGAGATAGTCACCCTTCGAGTGAAATAGACATACACATACGTCATCCACATACTATGTTTGCTCTTGTCTACGCACATATGCGTCACCTGTAATACTTGCATGCTAACTACATACATACCCCGTGTACCTGCCGTATGGTACTTTGTGAGGTAGCTACCGTGTAATGTGTGTCGTGTGTGATACGTATGTATGTATATTAGTCTAGAGTGAAGACACTGGTCCGCACAAACGTGATCACACATTTTTTATAGTGGGCTCTAGTACACACTACGCCGTCAAAAGTATGGTGACAATTTGACCCAGGGAGTGCCCACACTTGACGCGGTACTGTACTTAATGTTGTGGTACACTGCCGTGTCAAAAGTGTGCCCCCCCACCCCTTCTGGGTCAAGGTGTCCCCATACTTTTGACGACGTAGTGTGTGCTAGAACCCACTATAAAAAAATTGGGAACGAGTTTGTGCGGACCAATGTCCTCACTATTCATATTAATTTAAATAATAATTATTTTTAATGTTGTCTTTTTCTAAAAATTCAAATATGTGACGTATTATGACGTAGATGGCGAATTGCGCAAAAAAAGCTTAGTTTGGTTTCAAATGTAGTGTACCTTTCTCTGTCTACTTTGACTTGAACATAATTTTTTATAATAATATTGTTGAAAAAATTCCAATTTGTTATGTTAACTAAACATTTACCCCACCTGACGGACGTCTATGACTTCCAAGATAGTCACTAGAGGAACATTTGTGTGACTATTTTGGACGGCTACTGTATTTTTTGATTTTAAAAAACTAGATAATGAAATCCCCACTTCTGTCGATAGTCCCCACGGCTCTGTGTTGTTTTTTGGTCAGTTCATAGGACAATGACCAATTACAATCAGACAAACTTGATTTTATATCGTAATTATAAGTCTGACTAAACGTACGTCGCATTTAAATTATTCCTATCGAAAAAATAATGAAAAAAATAAAAATTTTATTTACTCAAAATCCTGACGTGATGGAATTTTTTGACTATTTTTCCCGTAATTAGCACACAAAATCTAGCAGATACACTACTTGAACTTCAAAAAGGAAATTCGTTGTAGGTCTGTGTAATTATTGATTATGCGTAACTGAAGATTTATATCGAAATCGGACGGAACGACTTTCGTTATCAGAATGGGTTTTTACGTAATTTTTCCAAAGACGAAACCGTAAACATTAAGAGGTTGCAAAATTCCTGTAATTTTGGGGGTATTGTTAATTTATCTATTTTCAGGCGTAATATCTTTCATAAGATTTGGACACTGACTATTTTCCAGGAGTGAAGATATAAGGCATTTTTTTGCTCAACATTTTTCAAGTAAACTTCTTAAAACCGAGCTTTCAAATGGTTTTGATATATGTTAATTTGCCAGGCGTAAACGCTAGAATATGGATGTTTTTTGTTTTGAAAGTGATCTATTTTACTTTAGAACCACAAGTGACCATTTTTTTTAAAATTAGAAACAAGGGTGACAGTAATTTACTATCAGTGGAAATTGTGGTTTATATGGTATAATTGAGTTACAGAAGAAAGGGATTGTGCGACTTTTTCTACATGTTTTTCACCTGTTTTGTCAAAGTTTTACCGGAACGGAATTCCAAATTAAATCCACTTTGGTCGGAATTGTTTCCGTAGTTTTTTATCTGGTCTGTCATAGTTTTAATAAAAACTTCACACGAATCATTAAAAAACTTCTCTGTATTGCTCTGGTGTTTTTGTAATGAATTTTATTTTGTGAAATGTGATTTAATACGCCTTTCTAAAACTGTCAGTCGACTTTTGACAGGCTTCAAGTTTACCATAATTTACAATTTTTTCCTTCTATTTACTTATGTCGTATCCCTTTGTAATAAAAAGGATAAAAGTAAATAATTCGATAGCCGAATTACATTGGATTGCTGCTACCAGTTGTTCGGTTTTTTAACTTGGGGAACAACACCCACTAAATCACTACGTAAGTAGATTAACGACATATGTGAATTGATTGATCGTTCAGTAGTAAGTATTAATAGCCATTAACAACACTAAAGGGTCTTTTTGACGGTCATATCAGTTCTCAGTTCAGTTTCAGTTTCCATTTTCGTTTCATTTCAGTTCGGAAGAAAGTTTGTTTTTACACGGTTCGTTCAGTTCTCACTGTTCTCAGTCATTTCAGTTCTTTGTATAATCTGAGTTGTCCTAAACGAAGTGTTTCGCTTTAAAAGTTTTCAACTTATATTCTTATACTAGTTTAATCTCTTCACTACTAATTTTTTAAAGTTTTTTTTATACTCAATGACTATATATTTGTCTAGCGTACTGGACATCCTTTTTTTAGCAAGCGTTCATTTTAATTAAAATTTGTAATTTCTTATCTAAATAATCGCAATTTGTGTAATTTTAAATAATATTTATAAATTTTTTAGTTTTTCTCAGTTAAAGTTCATGTAAGAGTACCCCTAAATTTAATGTCCAGTATAATGGACACCAGTAGCGAAGAGGTTAAAAGTGGTAATATAATAACTCATGGATGAAGACTCAATAGCGTTAGCTTTGGTGCTGAAGAAAGAGTGGAAGAAAAGAAGCCAGTGGAGTAAAGCTTGGCTTCTTAAAAAAAATTCATTGTCGCATATAAATTTAATGAAGGAACTTCGCTTAGAACCATGTGATTGGTTGAATTATTTACGAATGAATGAGGATACTTATCTCCTATTCCTTCCTGATTTTCACCCTTGCCGTCCATGGTATTAACACATGTTACAGTCGGCTGTTAGTCGCTGACGAACGAAAGGAGATCATAATACCATGGTGATGGTTTGTATACTTCCCCAGTTTCTACTCCACTTCTTTCACTATTCTTAACTTTTTTAAGTTCTTTATTATAGCATAGGCTACTTATTTTAGATTTTACCATAGCGATTTACCATCGTATTCTTTATATTTCTTTAATAGAAGGTAGGCAGTTTCCCTAATATTTACATTATGGTAACGCACATCTGTCTTATTCCATAAACACGGTAAAGTTTTATAAATTTCAGTAAATTCGACAACAAAGTCGTAATCCTTGTTGGACATAGCGACAGTTGCCAATATAAAATGTGCACTTTGTCAGATTTTCAAGAAAACTGACGTGAGTAAACAGACTGAGGCATGATGCGCTTTTTTACACATAGGAATTTTAAGAACTGAAATGAAACAAATAGGTCTATCCATCCTGTTAGTTCTCAGTCTTCAGTCTAGGAAAAACTGACAGTTTGACTGAAACTGAAACTGAACTGAGAACTGATATGATCGTCTAAAACGCCCCTAATGTTCCTTAATTGGTACTGATCACCTATTGATCACACTAATCAATCGACTGTTGGTGATTTAAAAGAAAAGTTCAATATTATGTTTAAATATTCAAATATTTAAACGTTTAACGTGCTTCTGGAATGATCGAGGTATTTTCTTTTTAATTAAAATTCGATTTTAATTATCACTTTTATTAATATTTTTGTTAAATACAATTGTGTTATTTTAATTAAAATTAAACTTTTAGCTAATTGTTAACTAATTATTATTATTATAATATACATTTATTTATTTATTGATGAAATATCAATCACAACAATTAAAGAAACACAGGATTGTTGTAACAATAATTGACGTATCCTAATTAGACGTTATAAACAAAAAATCAGAATTTTTCTGTCATCTTTTTTATATGATTTGTTTATCTATAAGATACGGAGGGTATTAATAGATTTGAGCGTTACTTTATGGTATTCTATATTTGTAAATAATAAACAAATATTTTATTATACTTCGCAAAATACCACTTTTATTTTTTGAAACTGTGACAATATTGTTTCGAACCGTCGTCAGTTCATTTCCAAACAGAATAAAAATTACGAATTACGAATTGAGTTTATTGATGATTTATAGTGTTACAATGTTTTACATTAACATTTTATGAAATCACAATACTTTAACTCCTAATGTAGGCAGTTTTCCTTAGTTATTTTTGATGTCTATTTACAAAAATTTTCTAATAATTATGGAAAAATTTTCAAAAACCCTTTGATGTTTATATTGCAATACATAAAATAAAACAAAACATAAAAAGAAATAAAAAAATAAAAATAACAATAAAATATAAATCTTAACTGTAAACCTTAGGACTAGAAGAATATTTAGAATGTTGTTCTTGATTTCGGTTCTGCTGTCCTCCTTCATGCGTAGATTTCGCTAGGGAGCAGGTGTCTTATGGATCGCCGGGTGTTTAGTATTCTTCGGGTGACAGTGTTCCGGATCTGGGGGTTTTTGTGGGTCCTCATCCGGCACAGCAATCTTCTTACCCTGACTTCGATTACTTCATATAGAGTCTCGAAGTTCCGTGCTCTCGTGGAGTGTGGTTGCATCATAGTTGTAGGGTGCTCCGCTTATTTTGCGTAGCAGTTTATTTTGAAAACGTTGCAATTGCAGCTTCTTGGTGCGACTCAGCACAGGTCCCCATATTTCAGTGCCGTAGGTCAGCACTGGTCTTATGCACATCTTGTATATTAGGAGTTTTTTGGCTAGCGACAGATGTCCGTTTCCCATCAATGATGAGAGCGAGTGCGCTGCGGCTTTAGCTTTCGTTAATTGTTCCGTGGCGGTTCTAACAAAATTTAATTTTTGGTTAAGGATGAGTCCCAGGTATTTCACATGGTTTCCGGTTTTGACGGTGTCGTTGCCGAGTTTAATCTTGACTAGCTGAATACGCCGTGTGGTGAATATTGTTGCCTCCATTTTCTTTGTGTTTATTTTGTTTTTGTTATCATTAAAGTAGTCGTGGGGGTTCTGCAAATCCTTTTCCAGTTTACGTACTACATGCGGGTTTGTTTTTTGTCTCATCTTAATATAAATTACGGTGTCATCGGCAAATAAGGCTCTTTGTGTGTTGGTTGTGCCTGGTAGGTCATTAATGTATAGGCTGAAAAGTAGCGATTCTAGAACTGAGCCTTGCGGAACTCCAGCTGGAATTTTTCTTAGTTTCCATACTGCCTCTCGAGTGTGTACTGCGAAGGTTCTTCTTGTCAGGTAACCGTTAATAATAATTCGGACAATGTATGATAGGACCCCTGATTCGTGTAGCTTCTTAATTAGGTTTTTGTGCCACACTGTGTCGAATGCTTTTTCAATATTGTGGCATCCGAGGCACACCAGTATTGTGTTGCATCGGGTTTTAAGATTACATATTGTTTGGCTTGTGACTCTTGCTAGCTGATGCGTGACTCAGTGGTGTTTTCTAAAACCGAATTGTTTCAGGATGACGTCCTGATTTGCTTGGATTGCTCTGTACAGTCGTTTATAGATGACTTTTTCTAAGATCTTGCTAACGGCTGGTAACAAGCTGATTGGTCGGTAGTTTGCAGGATCGGTTTTTTGTTTGCCCTTCTTGTGCACCGGCACGATTTCGGCTATCTTCCAGCTGCTGGGGAAATATCCTGTTTTTAAGCAACTGTTGAATATATTGCGCAATTGTTGTAGTCTTCTTATTGGTAAATTTTTCAGTAGCGTGTTCATAACCCTGTCCGGCCAGGAGCCTTTTTTGATTTTAGACTTTTGATGATAGTGCGTAGTTTCGTGATTGACGTTTTCTCGTAGTGTTCTGTGTCGGTATACTGAACCTGTATTTCGTTGTATCGCTTTTCTACTTTTTCCTGTTTCTGAGTTGTGGCTAGGTTTTGGCTTAAAAGTACGCCTTTGCTAGGGCGTCTGCTATAGCCTCTACCCTTTCGTTCGATGCGTAGATTTTTGCGTTGTTGATTTGCAGCGCTGGCAGCCGGGTTTATTTGCAGCGCTGGCAGTTTTTACTGTATGCAGTCTGATATTTGGATCCTGGCTTTCTAGTATATCTGGTCCCCTGTTCGTTGGTATAGTTTTTGGTAGTAATTTCTGTATCTTTTGAGTGCCTTTAGCTCGGGATTATATATTTTCTTCTTGGTTTTCAGCACTTTAGTCGGTATTGCCTTCTTTTGTGCTTCCAACAGGAGAGTTTGGAGCTTGCTGACCGCCTCTTCGATGTCGTGCGTTGATGTTGGGTTTTTTACTACGATGTTGTCGTGCACGTATTTCTTGTAGCATTTCCAATCGGCTTTGCTGTAATCCGGCACTGGCGTGGGGGTGCTGCAGTGATGTTGGTTAATACTTCTGTGAGTACCGGTAGATGGTCTGTGGGAGGCCCATCAATCGTTAACACCTTGGCTAGATAATGAGTTTCTGGTGATGATGAGGTCTATGATGCTGTCGTTGTGCTGTGCGCTCATTCTAGTTGGCGTGTCTGGGGCGATGAGCCTCGTGTTTCCTATCGTCAGGAGCCAGTTATCTAGGATTTTTCCGTTTGAGTTTTCGCTATGGTTTAGCCAGGCTCTGCATCGGGCATTTAGGTCCCCAATGACCATTGTGTTTTGAGTTTCAGGCATCATTTGTTCCAGTTCTTCTATTGTTAGAGTTTGGTCTGGAATGTAGACGCCAATGATTGTTAGTTTTGTTTCGGCGATCTTGATTTAGTACATGTTCGTATTGCAATTTTATGTTTCTATTTCTATGGTGTTTGATACCATTCTAAACCACCACTGCTACACTGCTCTTGTTTGCCTATCTTTTCTGTATATATTATAGCCGCAGACGTACTAAATTTTCGTCGCGGTTCAGCCAAGTTTCGGTTATCACGGCGATGTGAATTTCGTCTTTTCTCAGAATATCTTCTACCTCTTTCGGACGCTGCATGCGTTGTAGTTTAGTATTTTCAGCGCCGTTTTACAGGCCGATGGTTGAAGTGAATTTCTCGATTGCTTCGATCTTACTGATCGGATCTTGCTCGTTTTTAAAGGCTTGCTTGAATGTTCTAACTGCTGTTATAAGTTCTTTGATGTTGCAGACTGTGCTTAGTTCCTTTAGTTCGTCGAAGAGTTCGTGAATTTCCTCGCTTCGATTTTTGTCGAACAGGTGGGCCGCCGTTTGATTTGGCTTTTTATCGAACCATACGTTTGTGGTTGGTGGTGGAGCCGATACGAACCTGGTGACCCCTGTGTTGATCTTCATGTTGTTCGCTTCCCTCTTCTGTTTAAGCTTTTCTAGATATTCTAGATAAACTTTGGGGTTATTCCAACTGCAGGTAAATAATATAAATAATCAAAAAGGAATCGACTTCCTGCAAAGTAAATCAATTGTAGATCGAAACAATAACATAGATCTACATGTCAAAATATTAAAAAATCAAAAAAGTGAAAAATATACGTCAAAATATGACATGTTTCGGTGTTAAAGCCATTATCAAAGATTGTGGCAAAATATCATATTGAAAAAGAAATAGAGGAATTAAGAAAAAATTGTATCAAATATATTTAAGTAACAACAAAAGGTCAGGTACCACACCCAAAGAAAGTATGGAGTCGACATAAGCCGCCAAAAAAGAAAATAAATTCAGTAGATTCTCGGCCGGAGCAATTTTCACAAAAACCAACGATGCAAAATAATCGAAGAAAATTAAATTCAAAATTACACACACACATAGTTGTACACAATAAACTATTATTTATAAGAAACTTTGAAAAACAATGAAATTGATTGTTATATAATTATGATTGAAAGAACAAAGGAAACACGAATTAATCAAACAATAATGGCACTGGTAATGAACTTGTCGAAAATCAAATTAGAAATGATTTAGAATTAACTGCATTAAATTTTTAAATTCATCCAAATGGGGGAACTGTGCGCAGTAGTTAAGTGTGACGTGATGTTTGTTGAATTAGGTGTTGTGCAGCAGAGTTGTGACTTATTTAAGATACAAGTATTTGAAATACAGATACAAGATACAAAATACATATTTTCATTTTGTATCTGAAATACTTTTTAAAAATGTATTTTTTATCTTATATTTAGATACTTTCTTTTGGTATCTTAGTATTTTGTAAATACTTAAGTTTGCTAAAAAAGTTTGTACTTTTACCCATTTTTACCAATTAATCCCATCATAAGGTTAAATTAAAACTGACCCCTTAAAATTTTAATTTCTTAATCTATCAAAAGACTATGATCTCTTTGTTTTTGTCTACCGCCATCGCGTCGCCACTCTCGCCGCGCCTGCGCCCTATTATTATTGCTGGCGTTGATATATAAAAAAAATAATAATAAATTAATCAAAACTTATTAAATTAAATTTTAAAAAATATCATTTGGTTATAAAACAGCACTACAAAAGATTGCGATGTTTGTGACGTCATTAAGATATTTAATGTAAAAATGTTTATAACAAGCAATAACTGCATAGCATGAATAACTCAAAATAAAAATATATTAATGTTTTCAGTTAAGTAAACATTACGACGTCACATATGCGCTTGGAAACTGTCGGCGACTCGGCGTGTTACTGGTTCTAATTGTAAGTTTAAAAATCTATTTTTAATTTGATATAACTTTTTAAATATTAGGTAAAAAAAATAATAAATACCCAATTAATGTGTATTTTTTTTAATATATATTTAATTGATTCTTTAGGTAAATTATCATTAGAATTTTTTAACGCGAGTTCCGAGTCTACTATTAAAGTTTCTTTAAGGTCTTTATGGTTTAAATTAGGTCTATATTTAGGTCTATATTTATTTAAGAGATTTATTTCTACCAAACTGGCAGAAGCTTTAAAACCCGGCGAGCAGAGCATTTCAGATCGTATAGAAATAAGAAATCTTAATATTTAATTTGTCTTGAAATTCGGCCTTTGGAATCATTGTTTCAAAATGTTTAAATTCAACCTCATTTTTTAAAGATATGTTAGGAGGCACTGAAAGCCAGTTATCTCCACTAAAATCGAACCATTTTTTCAAATAATTTATACTCATATCAATAAAAAGTGAAAAATTCTTGATGATTGTTTTCACCATATCAGGTGACGACTTTTCAATTTTCTGTAGTCTTGTTTTTGATTCATAATCGAAGTACTTATCACTTTTTCTTTGTTCTAATTCATTTTTTAAATGATCCAGAATACTATAAACATCTAATACAGTTACAGAATTTCCTTCCAAACGTTTTGTTGTTTTGTTAAATATAAGTATTTAGCGTAGGGCTTGTAAAATGTAAATAAATTTCAACGATTTCATGATCCTGTTGGTCACTTAGCTCCAATATTTCTTGTATAATCATTGGACAATTATTACTTAAACTCTTAAAATAATTACATATTGGTGTCCAATTAAGTAAAAGTGAGTTGATGACTGGAAGTAAAGACATACTTCTGAAATCTCTAGGCTTTCGATAAATATTCGCTTCCTTTAATACAGAAGATAATAAATATTCCTCAGTTGAAGTTGATATATTTTCTTTCATATTCATTTTTTCCTGGATCATTCCTGGGTTTTTACCTAACACAATCATCCTAATTCGGTAAATACAATTTAGTGGTGAAGGATGGTCGTGTAGACCGCCTCTAGTACGAATTTATAAAAAAAAACTTTCCAGGCTGTCTTGATTCAATCGATGGGTAATAATATAATTACAATTATATTCTGATTTTAAATCTGATTATAAATTTTGGAGTGATTTAATACTGATTAAAATTCCCTTTTGAAATATTTGAAGTGATGACCTTCCGGTACATTTCATTGTTTTTATGATGTACGTTTCTTCTAAATGTTTATTCTGAAATTCCAAAATTAACCCGTACGGTTTCTTTACTTCTAAGTTCTGAGGACCTGTATAAGAATTCATAATGTCAAACCGTGTAGCAACATTTTTTATAAAATTGCCGTCGCTGTTGTCTGACTCAATAGTTGACTGGCAAGGGTCACATTCTGCCTTTTTGCGTGATGACAGTTCACATGTTTTGTTGTAAGTTTATGACATGCTGTCACTTCAGTATGTGACATTTGTAGTAAACCCTCGAGAGGCTTTTTGTTTACAGCTGATCTATCTGCCAGTGTGAAACCGGTATCTAGTAACCAATTACGAATAAATTTTAACAAATGTGGCGCATCTGCGAAAACGTGAATTTTTTTTCTATATTAGGGTGTAAGATATATGTTTTTCCACACTTATGTCTAAATCTCGCCACAAGCCTATATTACCACCACCACAATCAGAAACGCACGCTACTACTTGGTATGAAATTCTTTTTAACTCGGAAATTATTTCATATAATATGTCTTTTGTTATTTTTTGGTCAAAATTAATATAGACTGGTTGTTTCCAATTACAAAATAACCCTCTAACCATCACCACTTGAAGTTAGGAATGAGGCCCAATAATTTCGTCGTGAACTTTATCATATTCATAAGTGGAATGTACTTTCATTTCATCAAACTGAATCACTGCAATTTTTTCAAATGGAGTAAAATTCATCCCAACAGTTTCCATTAATCGTAATACATCTTTTAATACCCCCTATTTAAAATTTAACTTACTGCCTCACTTTACCAAAGTACCAACATGTGGTAATGGATAATTTAAAGTATTTCTTAAATAAATGTAACATCTTTTACTAACAAGTAAACGTCCCGAGGCCGGACCTATCGATTTTAATGAAACTTAAATATGTTGTAGAACACTAAAAAATAAGCGACACGTATTTTTCTTTATCGGCGGAAAAAACGGTTTGAAGGGGTGAAATCGCCCTCCAAAAATTGGGGTAAAAATTTAATTTTTTAAATATCTCGAAAACGGTAAGAGATAGAGCAAAAGTTTAAGTTGGCGATATTGCTCTTTTTTAAAGAGCTATCTATTGGTATGCAATTTGTTCAAATTGTGTCAACAGGGGTGGCTTGACACTTGTTTTGGGGTTCCATTAGTCTTTACGACGACAAGCATGTCCCCATGCTTTAAAAGTATCTTCATCTTTAGGGAAAGTATGATACGTTATTTCCAAATTTGCTGTTTTGATTTTAACCAGACTATTGTTTGCATATAGCTACCGCACATGTAGTTCCAGGGATTTTCTATTATGAAAATTAAATATTGTTATTTATTACCATTATTACTTCGGTGTGACAATTTAAAATTATTTAAACTTACGTTATCAAAAACAAATTTAAACTTACGTTATCAAAAACAAATAATATAAATAATATTATTATGTATTTAATCACGTAGTTATCTTGATAAAGACGTTAAAAGTTTTTACAAACCACAAATTAAAATAAATTTTACTAACAACTGACAGATTACATTCGTTACATACGAAGAAATAAACGGAAAGTAGATAAACGGCGCTAACGGTTTGGTCTGTTGGATCTATGAGTGACGTCACAATCCCTACCACAAAATTCAAATGTTTCGACCGTATATTGTCTGTTATCCGTGGTACATAATAATTGATAAATGTACTCAAAATATTTGTAATTATTATCCTTATCCTTAACTTTGTTTTGGACTTCAGTTCCCAAGGTACTTAAAAATTGATTTATCATTTTTTGTTGTGAATAAATGATGTTATTAAATCTTCCGATCTTGTTGTTCGATCTTAAATCTTGTTTATTACTTTGAGATATTAAATTATGCTGGTTTAATTTTAAATTTCTTTGCTAATTTATATTATTATTATCTATATTCCCTGCTATTTTTTTATGATTGAGCTTAGTTCGTATAGTCCAATAAGTCCTCGTTTAAACGATTCGTCTTGGGTAAACAGTTTTAAATATGTTCTTTAATTGTGTGTATTTAGCTCTTATTATTTCATTTACGACAGTTACTTTCCTATGAGTTTTGATAATTTCTAGTGGCTTTTGAAGATTGTTTATATTTTTCTTGTATTTTTCTAGGTTTCTGATATGTAAGTATTTATAGTATTTTTCGATAATTTTTGCGGTCCCTAAGTTAATTGGAGAAATCCCGGGTTGTTGATCAAGTACTGGATTTCTGTTTTCTCCATTTTCGTCAGTTGTATTGTTAGTAGAAGTGTAATTAGGATGTTGGATCTGTAACATGCAGGGAGTTCCCTTAATTTTTGTTTTGGTATTTTCCTGTTTTTGATATTTTTCGTAGTGGTTTTATGATTTGATTTGACTGGAGTTTGTTTGAATTTAGGTTGCTATTTATTATTATGCTTATTTTCGGTGAAATAGGCTTTTTGGTTTGGTTGATAGTCTATTGAAGGTTCTCAGTCCCTATTTACTTTTTTTAATTTCTTTTTCGTTTGTTCTCTTTTCGTTTACTTGGTTCAATAATTGTTCCTTTTTATCCTGGATGTCTTCTATTTCGGGTTTTAAAATGATATTATATTTTCGACTGAAAAATAATTCGAACAGGATATATTTTGTAACGGGTGTATTGTATTGTTATATTGTATTGCTTTACGTTCTCAGGTTGTTATATTGTATTGCTTTAGGTTCTTAAGGTTCTCAGTCCCTATTTACTTTTTTTAATTTCTTTTTCGTTTGTTCTCTTTTCGTTTACTTGGTTCAATAATTGTTCCTTTTTATCCTGGATGTCTTCTATTTCGGGTTTTAAAATGATATTATATTTTCGACTGAAAAATAATTCGAACAGGATATATTTTGTAACGGGTGTATTGTATTGTTATATTGTATTGCTTTACGTGAATACGGCCTGTGTCATTTTTGAATCTGGGTTTCCCTGGTTACTTAGTGAATTATTCTATAGTATTCTAATAATGTTGAATGAAATCTTTCTATTGCCGAGTTGGAGTTAGAGCGTCTAATTGCTGTTATATGTAGATTTATATTATGATGATTACAAAATTCTCTAAATCTTAAAAAGTCAAACCCTTTCGGAGTCTACGTCGAGGAAATCAGGTTTTCCGTAACTAGCAATTAATCGTGCTAGAGCTTTGATTAGGTCGTTACTACTCCTAGTTTTGAGTGTATAAACTTGAACGAATTTTGACAATTTGTCTCTGATTGTGAAGAGGGAATGTTTGTCGATATAAAATATGGTCACAATGACAGATTTGTAGTGGCTTAATTGGTATTTGTGTGAATTCTAATTTTTGTTTAAGTCGATGCCGCTCATATTTATTTTCATTGCATAATTTACAGTTATTAATGAAGAAGGTGATTTTTTCGATGATAAATTTTCGATAGTAACCTAATAATCTCAAAAGGCTTTTTATTTCTTTTTGAGTTTTGGGTAATGAGAACTTTGTTATAGCCTTAATTTTGTCTGGATTTGGTTTAATACCGTGTCCCAAAACATTTGAAATGCGAATTATGTCCTAGAAATGCGATTCTTTTGTAAAGAAATTCGCTTTTATCTAACTGAACTTTTAACTTGGCTTGTTTCAGCCTTTCGAATACGCAGCTTAGGCTTTCGAGGTGTTCTTGTAGTAATGTTGAAAATACAATTATGTCGTCCATGTAGACAAGACGTATTGTACCTTGGAATTTTAAGATGTTATCCACCGTTCTTCAAAATGTCGAAGGTGCATTTTTTAAATCAAAGGGTGTACTCGTAGTGCCCTTTTTTAACAGTGACGACTATCCTTTATCGAGTGGGTGAGCTTCGATTTCGTGAAATCCGCTAGCTAAATCGAGGGTAGTAAGGTACATACACTTTTTTCTCTAGTATGTCAGATATATTAGGAAGAGGGTACTTATCGCCCATAGTTTTGTTAAGCTCGCGGTAGTTGACAATAAACGCCATTTTTGTTTTCCGCTAACACTGAACTTCTTAGGTATTATTCAAATCGGACAAGACCATGGAGAGTAAGTTTGTCTGATTATTCCTTGCTAGAGCATTTTGTTAATTTGTCTTGTAATAGATTTACAAATTGTAGTAGATATCGCACCTTGAGAATAAAACTGTTACAACTGCAAAATCACTAATTTTAAGATATTGAAGAAATTTAAAACCTAATAACTTTTTTCCAAATTATCTTAGAACTTTGAAACTTTGTCAGGTTCATTCTAACTGTTAGTTTTAAATGTTGTGATTTTAAATTTTGTCAAAAAAAATCATAGTTTCAATTTTCATTGCAGTTGCAACCACAAATTTTTTAGTTATTTTACAAAAAATTGCATTCTGTTTAGGATTATAATGTTATATCTGCAAATAATACATTCTTTCTTTATTATTTCACAAAATATTACTTTTTGTTAGTGACCCAAAGTTGTATCTGCAACTAATCCTTTTCAGAAATTTTGAAAATTTCGCTTTATATAATTTTTTTAGTTGTAATTGTTTAAGGTAACACATTCCATAACTGTATTACAGATAGAGATGGGCAACGGGAAAATTCCCATTGGGAATTTTCCCGGGAATATACCCATTTACAATTACTTTACTATTACTTACAATTAGCTGTACTTTACGATTACTTACAACTAACTGTAATATTTTAAAAATGCGTTTTTAATTAAAGACCGCGACACCGATCCCTCAATTTACGTGAATATCCGTTTCACGGGGATTCAATTTATGCAGATAAAAAATCGCTTAAATTAAATCCGTCATTATAAAAAAAAATACTGCAAATAAAAGCTACCAAAAATTGTAGAGAATTTTATAATACAAATGATGTTGGGAAATAGGCTTTTTCTTAAATAATATAACAACAATAATTATTTCTTTTTATATTAATTTATTTCTGATTTAATTGCACACGGAAAGTTTTTCTTTTAATACTAATTTAAATTTTTTAATAATCAACAACTATCAATTTTTTTAATTGTTACATAGCTACTAATATTTTTAAAAATAACTTTATTTATTTAATTTTTAATAGAATATTTTGTGTGATGTTTTTACCAACAAAGTTAATCATCTATATCTTCTCATATGTCTTGCTTATACTTAATAATTTTGTTTACGTATTCTAAATATTATGATTATAACAACAATGTACAACACAAAACATCTCAAAACAAGGATTTCATCCTTTAAGATTAATTTTTGTATAGTTGAATGACCTGAAACTCAACAAAAGATAACGAAAATGCAGAAATTTACACGTTAAAATTTTTTCGATTTTTTCGATATCGATAATTTTCGATAACGAAAAATAGGTTTTGACAGTCCTAAAATGTTAGGAATACCCACAACTTGCTTCGCTTAAGCCTTCAAAAATTTCTTTATTTTTGAGCTACGATGCACCGTTTACGAGATATTTACGATTAAAAGTTTACGTTTTCGAAAAGTATTTAAAACTAATTTTTTTTAAATACTTTATTGGTGACAAAACCAATTTGACTAGTCAGTCCGAATCAATCAATTATAATCAGTTTATGATGAGTAACTCGGTATCGGTATCTTTTGATAACGAAAAGTAAGTTTTGATAGTCCCAGTATGTTCGGAATACCCACAACTTGCTTCGCTTAAGCCTTAAAAAATTTCGTTATTTTTGAGCTATGATGCACCGTTTACAAGATATTTACGATCAAAAGTTTACGTTTTCGAAAAGTATGAAAAACTAATTTTTTTGAAAATATTCTATTGCCGACCGAATCAATGGGAGTAATAGATCATAAATTAAGCTATTATAATCAATTTATAATAATTTGTTAGACATTAAGTAGTAAAAGTATTTAAACACATTTAACTGAAAATATTATGTTTTTCTTCTTTTCTTATATTATGACTGTTAGGAATATGTAACTATTTGGGATTCGCTGCAACAATTTTATTTTGTTTTTGGATTTTAATTTACTATATGGTTTCTTACAATTTCTTTTATATATCAATATTTTGCCGACTGAAGTTTTTCCCACGCTTGTCTGTTTTTATTATACAAATATTCCGATTAAACTCAGATATTTTAGTGTCGCATTTTAGTTTACATTTTTGTACGGAATATCCTGATTTAATTTTTGTTTTTGCCGGAAAAAGTTTTCAGTGAATAATATTCTGACCCTGTATTAATTAAACCTTTTTGTATATTTGTCGCTCGTAAATCGCGATTTCGCTTTCGTTCCTTTCCTTCCAAAACTGGTATTGGTAAATTTCCATTAGTATTATTATTTGGGAAAGTTTCGTCTAAATTAAAATATATTTCCGAATTAGCAGCAACAGTTAAAGCAGAAAAACAGAAACTATCCATTATTTAAATAGATAAAATTGTTTAAATTATATGGTTTAAACTGTTTAAATTGAATGGTTGAAATTGTTTAAATTATAAGATTAAATTCCGAAAGAGTTGTTAAATTAATTTTTTCTTCATCAGCGCCCATATTTTGAAATTAAAATAAATTATTATTATATTTTAACAACAATAATGCTACAAAAGGATTTGTTTAAACTCAGTAAACATTAAATATGACTAAACTGTGAATACATCATTATTTACTTACATTGTAAAATAATAACAAAAGAGGAATAGTTCTGAACGTACCTACAATCCACTCTAACTAACATGTGGTGCCTGTTTATGCACTTAATAAATGAAAACACATACATACACCTTTTTCAATCTAAATAAAAAGTTAATTTTTTGTTTTCGCTTTGTTACAACTGCACATGCAACAAACATTTTTTAAACGATTTATTCTTAGGCTGTTAAAATTTAAAAAAAATTTATGCACTACAACTTTTTTATTTTCTAGAATTTTAGGATGAAAATTTCACCAATCGATAGCTTTAATGTAGCTGAATCCAATGATATAATAATCTCAAAAACGAAAAATTTGCAGTTACAACAGTTTTATTCTCAAGGTGCGATATATGGGTAGCGAAAAATACGTCTTCGTGTTTACATAACTTAATTATAGCTTTCTTTTCTTCATTATATAAGTGATTGATTCTAATTAAACTTTCTATTGAGGGTAGGTTACTGTCAACACCGTGGTTCATTTAAGGAGAATTAAGCTGTATCATTTCGCGCGATAGTAATTCAGTTCTTAGGGGCCGCTCGATGTAAAACTTTTAGTTTTCCTCTATTAAGTAAATGACAGGAGCCTGGATGTGCCTGTCCTTGGACTGATTCCTTCGGGAATCAGGAACTTATTGTTAGTGTAGATTTTGTTTATTAGTATTTCACCAGTAGTAGTTTTTGGAGAGAACGGGGACCACCTTCCCACCTGCCGACTTTTTGAGTGACCTCGGCAGGTGGTAAAACTACCGGAGCGGTTCTAGAAGCCTCCGGCGGTGGGTGGAGTAATGTGAACGAAAATTTTTTTTTAACCTAAGTGAACCCAACGGAACTTGATCCAACCTAACAGAACCTAAGGAAATTTGGTTTAACCTAACCTAACCTAACAAAATTTTTTCTAACCTAAGCCAACCTAACAACATTTTTTCTAACCTAACCGAACCTAAGAACTGAAAATTTCCCTAATTGATGGCGCAGCCACCTTCGAGCCTTGTAAATTCACTACTAGATGTCGCTGCTCTTCCGGATATTAGCGATCCCTGTGCGTAAGTTTGAGAAATTGTCAACAGATGGTGCTGAAAATCCTTTTTGATAGTTAAAAGATGGCGTTGCTAGTCTGAACTACCGCGAATTCTGTACCTAGATTCAAAATTCCATGAAAAGATGGCGTTGCTAGTCTGAACCACCGTTGCGTTGCTTTCATAATTTTATAATATTTTTATCTGAAAACAGGTTTAAGCAGGTTTTCCTCTAAATAAACCCATTTTTTTTATTTTTAATAAATTTATTTTAAAAAAAAATATTAAAATATATATAAATAAAACTGGTTTTTATAGGTGCGAGCTTGCTTAAATAAGACGTATGTATGTATGTTTACTGACGTCATTAAAAGATTTAAATTAATTTTTAATATCATACCCTAAAACTTGATTCGAATATAAAAATTCCCCATAAATTTATGTATAACTTTTTTGATATTATTAAAATTGTATAATTTAAATATATGACTATGAGTAAAAATGTTAGTTTTTATTCATATGCCGATTTTTGCTAGCAAAAAGTAATATGTTTGAAAACTATTATCAAATGTTATAAAAAATTCCATTTACAATTACGGTACACCATATATACTCGTAAATTTTACAAAAATGTAACACTCTATATATTTTTTTTATCTGTATATTCTTTCGATGGTGAAATAAAATACCAGAATACATATTACTCAGCAAAAAAAAATCGCTATTTACTTATAAACATCTAAGCATGTATTTTTTTTAAATGTGTACCTTATAAATACCCATGATTACTATATCGCTAATCACGCGATATCGTGTGATAAAATATATAAGAATTTACTCATTTAATGTAAAAATATTTGATCATCAACAATTAAATAAAAACGAATTTTTTAAAATATATAGTAATATATTTTGCATATATACAGTACTCTGTTAAAAGTACGGGTTTCTACACCGTTAAAAAACATATTTTTTACAATATAAATATATTGTAAAAAAATCATATTTCTTAATATTTTTAAACTGAATATATAATATTAATAATTTAAAACAGTTTTGAAACATTAATTTCTCCTCATAATATTTTTTTAGTCTTAAATTAATAGCACAATGTTCCAGATATTTTAAGAAAAATTTCTTTCCCATATTTTATATCTACTTAAACAATGTATCTGTTTTTGCTAAATTTATTACTTGTTAGTTTAATTATTAACAAGTAGTTAAATATACCTATAGATATTAAATGACCTCTAGTTTTTGTAAACGACTGTATTTAAATTATTTTTATTTATCTTAAATAAAAAAATTTCGTTATCAGCGATAAATTGTGTTCGTTTTGTGTTAAGATTAAGATTTAAAGTTAAGTATAGTTACTATACATGCAAATATGCAAATATTTTTATACATCAAATTTATTACCAAATGAAAATTTGATTGTAAAGAAAGAAAATAGGGAAATTTTTTCAGCAATTATAAATTTTTTCAGCAATTATAAATTCTATCAAGAATAGTATTGTTGATATATACGCGTGAACCTATTCATTTAACGTAAAATGTTCGGTCATCGATAAAATTAGCATATTTTTTATAAACTGAGCACTCAAAATTAAGACACATTTTTATAGGAATAAAAAAATTAATGTTGCGTTAACCTTTCCACTCCTAAATAAAAGCAATCATGCACAAATAAGAACATTATTTACCTATATTGGGTAATTTAAGTAATATATCTACTTAATAAATTTCTAACACTGACTGACTGACTGACAGACAACGCACAGCCTAAACCGTTGGGTTTAAAAGAATGAAATTTTGCTTAGGAGTTCCCTATGTGACGTAGGTGAGCACTAAGAAAGGATTTTTGAAAATTCGTCCCCTAAGTGGGTTTAATAGGGAATGAAAATTTGTATGTAAATTCGTTATTTTTGAAGCTAGTGATATTAAAAATATGTTACTATGGCTATTAAAATAAATATTTAATGAATCATTAACTTTGACTGATAGACAACGGACAACCTCAACTGTTGAGTTTAGAGGGACGAAATTAAGCACAGGACTTATGAAAATTGGCGTTTAGGCTTCTATTTATAAATAAAAGTCAGTTGTTTCTGGAAATTTATTCCCTAAGGCGTTAAAACAGAAAATGAAAGTTCATATGGGAAGTTCATCGTGGATATTGATTTAGGCTTTTGAAAAACATTAAAAGTGAGCAGAAAGTGAGTACCTAATAAAGAGATATTGTCGATGGGCAATCCCATTGAGTATACGGCTAGAATGTAATATTTTAATAAAAAAAATCTTTAAAGGTGAAAAGATAAATAAAATCAAAATCCGAAAAAATGCATGCTACTTTTAATACAGAATTGGTATTTGAACAAATACCGGGTGTTTCAAGCAACTAAGCATGTATCAATTTTAACACAGGGAAAATTTGTTATGTTCAAGGGGTGTTTTTTTTTAATTATTATAAAATATTTAGCAAAATTTTTAAATATTATCGCGTCAAAATAATATTTAGAAGTTATTAAAAGACAATAGCAGTAAAAACACCTAAAAAATTATCAGTTACAGACAAATATTTTTCTAAGCAAACGAATCGAAAATTATTTGTAAGCTGACACCACCATAGATAAATACGTATACAGGGTGGAAAGTAAATAACTCTCATAGTTTTAAAAAGCGACTCAAAGCCTTCCTGTAGATAACTTGTATTCAGTTAATTAACCCTTTCCTGTTTGACAGTTTTACATCATTACTGTTCACACGATACTTCAAATTAACAAATCATTAATAATATGGGTAAATATTTATTTGTAAGAATTACATAGTTTACATATATGTTCTATCGCACCAGAATATTTATAGGACTATGCAATTTAATTGCCTATATTCAGGGGCACGTAAGAACATTACATATATTGGGTAATTTAGGAAAATGAATGAAAGCGGCACACTAAATATACGTTCAATATTTTAATAAAAATATTGAACGTATGTAATAAAACCCCTCTCCATTCGTCATTTTCATGTTAGAATTTCTTAAACACATTTTTTTGTGTGTGTTACATGCTTTAACCAATGCTAACTAACAGTATTCATCGCAGTGTGTACCCAAAATATGAGAATTCCCCAAACACATTTAAATAACACCATTTTGAATAGTTTAAAAAATACACATTACATAGTTCGTTGTAAGAAAAATCACTTCGAGGATTTTTTTTTAACGAATTACTAAAATTGTTTAAGAACAGTTGTATGTATGTAAGAAATAATAACAAAATTTTAAAATATTTTATTAAATAATTAACTTTGCTATACAGCTGTTGGAAAAGTTACACTATTGGTTTATTACAACTCATAAAATGTTAAGAGTTTATTTTAAAGCCTCCTATAGGGTCGTAAATATAACCCTTTACCCGCAATTTTTTCATCACCATCGTCGGCGATTCACCAAAATGACACCAACGGTACACCAAATGACACCAAAAATACACCAAATTACACCAAAAATACACCAAATTACACCAAAAAATACACCAAATAACACCAAAAATACATTAAATAACACCAAATGAGACTAAAAATACACCAAATTACACCAAAAATACACCAAATTACACCAAAAATACACCAAAAAATACACCAAATTACACCAAAAATACACCAAATTACACCAAAAAAATACACAAAATTACACCAAAAAGACAGCAAAGAGTCACTCCCAAAAGAGTCACTCCGAATAGTCACTTCCAAAAGAGTCACTCCCAAAAGAGTCACTCCCAAAGAGTGACTCTCAAAGAGTCATTCCCAAGGAGTCACTCCCAAAAGAGACTCCCAAAAGTCACTCCCAAAGAGTCACTCCCAAAAGAGTCACTCCATAGATATATAAGGCTCAACCCTCGGAATCTTTAGTTAGTCGAGTTCAGTTCAGCTATTCGTAAACACGTTGCAATCGTAATACTGTTAAGCTATGCATAGTTGTGAATTTTGTGGTATGAAATTTTCGCGGAAGTTTAACCTCTCGCGTCATTTAAGAACTAAACATAATTCGTCTGAGAATGATAAAAATGATGAAAATGGAATAAGTCAATTTGAAGATTCCACGAATCAGTCAGTAAATAATGGGACACACGTGAACAGCGCGCAGAAGAGGAGACTTTCAATACAAAGTGAATCGTCAAAATCTAATGATGAAGATGATGATGGTGAAACCGACTATAGCTTTGAAGCAAGAAATGACATTGAAGAAAATGAAGATAAAGCACCAGTATTTCAAAATCAACACGAAGATGACAGATCGATCTAAAAGCATCTTATTCGCGGAATTCTTATAACACATCTTGTACATCTAAAAGTTGTAAAAGAATGTTTTTTTAAATATAATTCTTGTAATCTGGAATCATTTCCACCCTTAGTTGGGTCGTGTAATATGAAATGTCGTTTTCAGACCACTTGGCCTACTATGTAAATCAGACAAATATCGATACTTTTTAAGCCTTAGAGAAGTGTTTAAAAGTCACTCTTTAATTTTAAATAGAATTCTTGTAATCTGGAATCATTTCCACCCTTAGTTGGGTCGTGTAATATGAAATGTCGTTTTCAGACCACTTGGCCTACTATGCAAATCAGACAAATATCGATACTTTTTAAGCCTTAGAGAAGTGTTTAAAAGTCACTCTTTAATTTTAAGTAGAATTCTTGTAATCTGGAATCATTTCCACCCTTAGTTGGGTCGTGTAATATGAAATGTCGTTTTCCGATCACTTGGCCTACTATGTAAATCAGACAAATATCGATACTTTTTAAGCCTTAGAGAAGTGTTTAAAAGCCACTCTTTAATTTTAAATAGAATTCTTGTAATCTGAAATCATTTCCACCCTTAGTTGGGTCGTGTAATATGAAATGTCGTTTTCCGACCACTTGGCATACTATGTAAATCAGATAAATATCGAGGTAAATATCGATACTTTTTAAGCCTTAGAGAAGTGTTTAAAAGCCACTCTTTAATTTTAAATAGAATTCTTGTAATCTGGAATCATTTCCACCCTTAGTTGGGTCGTGTAATATGAAATGTCGTTTTCCGATCACTTGGCCTACTATGAAATTCAGATAAATATCGATACTTTTTAAGCCTTAGAGAAGTGTTTAAAAGCCACTCTTTAATTTTAAATAAAATTCTTGTAATCTGAAATCATTTCCACCCTTAGTTGGGTTGTGTAATATGAAATGTCGTTTTCCGACCACTTCGTCTACTTTGTAATTCAGATAAATATTAACACTTTTTAAATCGAAACATAGCTTAAAAAGAATAAAGTATGTTAGATGCTAAATAGTTTTAAGTTATCGCAAAAAAAAGTTAGTTAATTTTCCAATAAATCCTTATTAGCCAACAGTAGAACTGATTTTTACTAAATTTCACATAGAATTTGTCTAGTTTACGTGAAATATTTATAATTTGCTTTTTAAAATATGACTAAATAATTTAAATTTTATTTACGGATTTTTCTTCTGACATATCCTGTACATTTTAAAAAATTATAAAAATTTTACTTCCAATATCGCTCTAAAAAGAAAAATTATATTTTAAAAAAGTTACTAATATGAAATTACGCCTTTAAAAGTTTAAGAAAAACTATTAAAAAGAAAAATTTCCTACTGTTAATATTGTTTAAAAACTATTTTATGAACAAAATGAAAATTATAATTTTCAAAGTTGTTGAGCCAAAATTATTTAAACGGGATTGAAGAAAATTTTTTGTTTTAATATGTAAAATAGCTAATTAAATTTTTAGAAAAACACTGTACGCTTATTGGATACTGTACCTAATACATTACAATACTCTATATCAACCCAAGTTATGAAAGAAAGTTTAAACAGTCTCAAAAATTTCAAGTAAATGTTTTCGACTTACCCAATATTTCCAAAAATCACAAAAAATTTGTGTATTTGTTTGATACACAAATACACACAAATACACAACAGTTAATTAACTACTCGATTAACTTAAAAACGAACAATTAAAAATAGAGAAATAACTTAAAAATTCACTAATTTAAAAACTAAATATTAATGACTAAAATATAACTAAAAATGAAAATTAACTTTAAAAATTCACGAAAATAATTTTCGCTTTAAGCACAACTCACAAAGTCAGAAAACGTAATAACATACGCGATTAATCCAGCTATTTTTTACAAGCAAATTTTTCAATTGGTATAAAAAATTACCAGTCGAATCTTGTAACACATTTGTATATACATTTATGGGATGCGATACTTCACACATACGATAGGGCGAAATATGCATTTATCAGCGAATTTCTCATATGTTTTATAACTTTGCGTGTCGTTAAAAATACATTTAATTACATATACTTAGTTAAAATATACCTAGAAAAATCGATTTTTTAAATTTTTTATTTAACGTCAAAAGTGTCTACATATTAACCAAATTAAGGTATAAAACATGATTTAGAGGCGGAACATGAATAGAAAAATTGATTTTCTTTTATAATTAATACCCAACAGTATAATACATACCAAAAGATTGCTCATCAGTTTTATCAATTTTGCTTAGTTCAAAAATTGATTTAGAGGCGGGACATGAATAGAAAAATCGAATTTTTGTTTTATAGTCAATACCCAACAGTATAATACATACCAAAAGATTGCTCATCAGTTTTATCAATTTATGCTTAGTTCAAAAATTGATTTAGAGGTGGGAAGTAAAAAAAAATCGAATTTTTGTTTTATAATTTTAATTAAATATATGTAAAAATTGGTACAGTATTGAAATTTTTAAAATACATAATACAATTAAATAATACATTTGAAGAGAATAAATTACAAAATTCGCCATTCAGCATCCCCCACGATTTCGAGAAGATCCAATGTTTTGAATTCCAGTTTATGAGTTAGTCCGATTGGCCCATTATTCATAATACCCAGTTTTGGATTGCTCTGCAGCCATGCCAGCATCTGCTCGTTCAAATTGTCAAATCTCGCCGGTAACGAAATGTATGCAATTTCTAATTCCAATATTGTCTTCATTTTCGATGAGTCGAATTTTGATGGCAGCTGATTTGCGCCCATTATTTTATATACTTTTCCAATCTCCATATCAGAAAGTTTAATCCATCGTTTAACAGCGCCAAGATGGTTCAATTCGTTCACAAAATTTCCCGCCATTTTTTGAATTAAGTTTCTGTTTCCAGATGAAGCACCAGCAGTAATGGATTCCATTGTTGATAATAATTAATTGTTAACACAACAATTGAAAAAATTGTTTTACAACAATAAGATTTAATGTTTTCACTAAAGTTTCGAACAAAATTGTAATTGAAGAAATTCTGTCGCAGCCTTTTTATAGCAGAAAAAATAGCCTGATGACGTCAGTTATCACACTTTATGTAGCCATACAGGTTAAAATTTGCTGCTTCATTTTTTTGCATATTATACAGAAATCTTCGCTATTTGATATCAGTTTACCTCTAGTGACGTCAGCTGACAATTTATACAAGTTTAAACCTGTTTTCAGATCAAAATATGAAATCAAGGTACAGAGTCCCCGGAGGTTCAGACTAGCAACGTCATCTTTTAACTATCGAAAAAGGTTTTCAGCACCATCTGTTGACAATTTCTCAAACTTACACACAGGAATCGCTATTATCCAGACTAGCAGCGACATCTTGTACTGAATTTACGAGGCTCGAAGGTGGCTGCGCCATCTGTTACGGAATTTTTGAATTCTTAGGTTAAAAAAAATTTTGTTGGGTTCTGTTAGGTTAGACAAAATTTTGTTGGGTTCTGTTAGGTTGGATCATGTTCCGTTAGGTTCACTTAGGTTGGACAAAATTTCACTAGATGTCGTTAGGTATGAGACCAAATTTTGCTCACCCACCGCCGGAGGCTTCTAGAACCGCCTCGGTAGTTTTCCCTCCATCCGAGGTCGGCCAAAAAATCCGGATGGAGGGATGGAGGATCCCGTAGCCCCCAATTTCTACTACTTTCGCCTGTTCGAATATCAACAGGTAATCGTAGTATTTCACCTTTTTATATATTATCTATGTTTCTGACGTAAAATTGGTTTTTAACAAAATTCGGTTTGTGCAATATGGGGTGATTAAAATTTTATTATGAATATATATTTGTGCTTGTATTTGGTTTAATATGTCTAAACCTATTATGAATATATATATATATATATATATATATATATATATATATATATATATATATATATATATATATATATATATATATATATATATATATATGTTTGCGCCAGTTGTTGATTACATAATTCATTGGTCTGAACCATTTGAACGTTGTTGTTTTTTTTTGAAAAATAGAACAGTGGTAGTATATAATCAGTCATCGATTGGATCCATCGGTGTACGGGATCGTTGCTACCGGTCTTGCACCGGTAGCCTTTATCCCTTCGTTAGTTCGTTTTTTACAATAATAGTTCAACCGCATTTTTAAAAACAATAGTGAAAATTAGCAAGATTACATGGAACTCGCCCGAACAAATTATTTAAATTTCAACAGGGGTCATCAAGCGTTACCTTTTCCTTCCCTTCCAAATTTTTCCCGGACCCCGATAAATATCAACGATTTAAACGGAAGGAGAATATTTCGGTGAGTGCAATTTCAATTTTGTATTCATTCTTTTTTTTACAGTTCGCTATTTTTTGATTTAGTTTGCAACAAAATTTATAGAATTTTAGTTTTACAATTGCCAAATTTTCGTAAAAACTTAGACGCATCAACAATATATAATATAAATAATATGAAGTATGATATTTAATGTAGCAGAAAGGTGTTTATTTATATTTGGTAGATAATCTTTAGAACTAAATTTTATTGAATGTAAATTAATCTGCTAATATTTTTAAATGTTTGTAGGTGTATGAAATAGCGCAGAGTAAGAGCGCGTAATCGAGAATGCACCTACACTCGACTGTTCAGGGCCAACGCCAATACCATAATATAGAACGATCACTCGTATTGTGATTGACTGACGGACGTGACTCTGAAAGAGAAAGTGCTGAGGGCCCACCCAAGATAATATCTTAGGTCCAGAGGTTGAAGGAAGGATCAATTGACAAACAATATTTTAAACTGTAATAAAATATATTTACAATTATTTATTTATTTACAATGTAAGAGAAAATTCGTTTAACAATAAAAATTGAACTTTGAAGCGAATACAACTCTATACTTCTTTAGCATTTAACAATATACGACAATAATAAAATATATGAAAGTCATATGTAAAGAAACTTATCAAATTAAATTTGAAAAGTTTGTAAAGTCTTTCCCTTTGCGAGGACCTAGGGCCGACGCGGGAAGTATAATTCACGAAATGAAGTTCGAGAATGTATACGTAAACAACAATGAAATAATTAAATGAATATATCAATTGATACACATGAGCACCCGTCTCATATGGAAGAAATCAATTGAGAGTAATTCATGACTGCATATCTATTTAGGAAAAGAATGTACTTACAATTCTATAATTCCATATGCAGATTAAAATATACGAACGAGGTTTCATTGTAGATAAATCACATCTGACGATCTTGTAGGATAAAATAAAATAAAATCGACTAGCAATCGATACCCATTGTTAAATAATATTATTACTACTGTATGTATATAAACTGAATAACCAACTACGTTTATGTACTGCCCGTGAACTGTTGTACTTCAACCCAACTTACTGCGTACTCCAACTGATTGTTCGATGTGATTTTGCCACCAATCAAACCTCTGAAATTACGTGTACATTTTCTAGAAAAGACGAATATGAAAACAAATATAATTATGTATAAACAAGTTATATAAAATTTAATTAATTAATCATGATCAAGTTAAAATTAATACTATGAGATGGCGAATTGATTTGTTATTAGACTAATACAGAAATCACAGCATGTAGAAAAAGGTTAATTCGCTTTCTCATAGATAGATGGGGAAACTAATTCCATAAAAAATAATGGCACAAACCTATTAAACCGTTGAAGTAGTTATGGAAATAAAAAACTACAAAGTCGACGGAACCTGGATACCTAGTTAAATGCTATGGGAGAAAGAAGTGTGTTTTGGTATATATTTTATATACACCTAAAATTGTGTTTATTTCTAACAGCTTAATCTTGTATGATTGTTTTGGGTAAACATGTTCGAGGTTAATAAGTTAATTGGATGAACTGGTATTTATTAAAAATTGTAGGAGTTTGTTAGGAATTGTAGGAGACAACTTTGGCAGAAATAGGTGTAACCAAAGATACACATGACTAAATTACCAATTAAGTACTGAAAAATACATGAATCATTATCGGAAAGTAAAAATTTATATTTTCATGATGAAATAAACATGCAGTCATGATGTATTTGCAATCAATAATAATGCAATATAAAACTATCCTATTTTTTTTTCTTCCTTATATGTCTTGAATACCACACATATTTCGGAAAAACGTAAAAACACATAACACTATTTTTTGTGCTCTTTCTATTTATGATGATAAAAATTTAATACATTGAAACACTCAGGCTGTACAAGAAAATATACCCCAATTCTCACCCTTCTAGCCCCTCTTATAAATCCAACCCTGGTTTAACCTATACAGGAGAATAAGTCTTTTGAAGAGGAACATTTCATTAGTTTTCCTTAATCTCTTATAGTTCTCGAGATATCTTAAGAAATATGATTTGAACCCCCTACTTTAGGGGCTGGTTTCACCCTGTGAACGTGGGCCTTGGCCGTTAAAAAAGATACGGGTCCCTTATTTTTGCCTATTTTACAGACCAGCAAAGTTTCAAGAAGATTGGCGATTTGCAATTGGGTAGTGTTACTTGTCAGACGTCCGTAACAAGATGTAAAAGATGGCCATATTATTTCCTCGTCTTTTTTTCCTTGCCTTCTCCTGTTTCTTCATTTTCTTTGTCTTTACAGTTTCTGTTTGCCTTTTCTCTATATGTGTCGCAAGTATTTTCAAATTGCGTACAATTTTCATGCATCCATTCAAGACAGAAAATGCACGGAACCTAATTTTGGATTTTTCCGGTTTTATACCATAGTAGTTTTCACCACATCTTATACAATCATATTCACGGTTTTCTTCACCTGTATCCTCGCTATCTAAATGTACTATGTCTTTTCTTTCAGAATTCGATTTCACTTTGCTTTTAAATTTTGGGTTGTGATTTCGTATTTTATGTTTTCCCTATTTTTTCTTTCTTTAATATTTTGTTTTAAAATTAACACTGCTGATACTTGTTTTGCACGTTTTCTTGCAGAGTTGTCAATTTGTGGGACTGGATTTAACTCATTAAAAAATTTGGAAGGAGTTCCGTCAGCTTCTGTAACAAATTTTGATGTCTCTGGTTGAGGTGACTTTGGCTCAGGGGCTTTTGTGACTTAATTTTAATTTGCAAAGCAAAGTTGCATTGGTGTTTTATTTTGTGCTTCATAGAAGTTTGATATGAAAGCATAATCAGGAATAATTGATGGTTTAAATGGATATATCCCTGCAGAGTTAAAACCACCACAAGAACCATTTTTTTGAGTCGCAGATTTTCCCCCAAGATTTTGACAAAAGAGTATCAAATTGTGATTGGGTAATCCTTCGCCTTGAATGATTATTAAGCCAATGTCGACATTGCTTTTAAAATTTTAAGGACTTAAAGAAAGTTCTGTTTAAGAGTTGAAGATAATGCATTGAATGGTTCGGTAAACAAAGAAGAATAATATCATTTGCCTCAGTTCTAGAACTTTGACTGAACAATGTGATACATGCCAACAATCATTAGGGCTTTACTATCATAGTTGGTTTTCTAGGTATAAAATGACCTTTAAGCCAAGCTGTAGAGATATCCACAACTACGTAGGCCGATTTTTGTGACTTGCTTGAAAAATATTAAAACATCTTTTTTAAATAGAATATTTATTTGAAGACATGGGGCACAGGCCATGCCTGTTTGATTTTAGGGGCGCCACTGAATAGTCATCATCATCATCACCATATATATTAAAACTCATTGTCACGTTATCTAAACTGAACAGCACGATGTTAGAATTGAAGAGTAGCCATATTTAAAGAGTGTTTCCATTTAGAAAACACAGACGACAATTTTTTTTTTTTAAATTTTATTGCAAAACTATCCTTTTAGTTGCTTTTACAAGCAGTTAAAAGGTTAGCTTTATAAAGTTTCGTCAGATAAAAATTATGCATTAAGCAGTATAGAATTTTTACTCAGTGGTATCCGTATGTACAGTACATGTACACATTTCAATTTTATAAATATCTAAGACTCATTGAAGAGTGCCATGTTAGAGTTGAAAGAGTGCCATTTTTATAGGGTAGTGTCCCATTTAGAAAACACAGACGACACTGTGTGCATTTTGAATGTTTTTCACAGAAAACCAATTTTTCAAAATTTAATTGCAAAACTAACCTGCTATTTGCTTTTAGAAGTAATGAAAAGATTAGTTTGATCATAGTTTTATGGAGTTAAATTTTAGTGAAATAAAAGTTATGCATTAAGTAGTATAGAATTTTTATTTAATGGTGATTTAAGCGAGATGTACTTGATATGTAGTATTAACTATATTATTATTCTGTATTATCGACTTCTAAAATTTAAAAATATTCTTATAGATGTCGCAGTATACATTTAGGCATTATATAATCTTATGATTATTATTATACTTATTAAATAAAAAATCAGGTATCTCTTCGATAATTTTTTGGTAAAAACGAAAAAAGCAAGCATTACAACATAAGGTTTTAAAAGTACATATAACAACCTAAAACATTTCTATATTGATAAACATGGGGTTTCGAGTTCAATACATTCGTCTAATTTATCAACATATTCGTTGAAATTTTGTCAATATAATTCCAAACAATCCAATAAATTCAATAATATGACAAATATTTATAGTGTTATGGATTCCTTTTGTTACGTGTAATATTTATATTAGTTGTGGATTATTCACGTTTCAGTTTCGTAAAAGTTTTTTTTACATAAATTACGATGTATGTGAAACTGGCCATAAAATATCCATAGATTTTTTAAAAGCCCTGAACAGGGTATTTAAACATAGTTTAATTTCAGATAAAGAAATCCCATCAGCACCTTTTGACGATTTTGTTAGACTAGGTAACGTGGATATGATTTTAGTTTTGTCGACACAACTTAGCTGGAATTTTTCTTTGTCTTTTAGGTTAATTGTTTGATCCTTAACAGGTATATGTATTTTGATAATAACTATTAAAATACGTGTCGAATAGATTAAGATTTGCAAGAGTTTTGGGTAAAACTGTATTTGTTGAACTTTCAATTACGCCGGTATTGCGGAGTCCTTTCCAAAGCTCGTTTGGATTATTTTGATTCTTGTTAACCATGATCTCAACTTTTTCACTCTTATTTTTCCGAATTAGTCGTTTGGTTTCTTGTAAGAAGGATTTGTAATACAACCAGGAACATTCAGTATTATTGCTGCGAAACTTGAGCCAAGCATTGTTCTCTTTTCTTAGCAGTCTAAATAGTTCATTATTCATCCAGATTAGTCGCTTCTTTTTTAACTCAACAACTTTAACAGGGGCATAGAGATCAAGTAATTGTTCAACACTGGTTGAAAAATTTCACCTTTTCGTCTATATTGGAGAAATGATTTACATATTCCCAAGGTACATTCTTCGCTGCAAGTTGGAATGCTTCATGGTCAAGATTACGAAGATTACGGTATTTAATATATACTGGTTGTCACTGGTACACAAAACTGATCCAGTTATGATCAGCACTACCAAGAGGCGGATGTTGTATTATGTGGCTTATCGTATTCACTTTGTTACAAAACAGTAAATCTATCATCGTTTGCGAATTCTTAGAAATTCTAGTCGGTTCATTAATCAACTGAATCATACCAAACTGACTAAATATTCCAGAAAATGAAACTGATACATGTGAATTCATATAGTCTATATTAAAATCCCCCAAACATATTACAGTATCGTATTTCATATAGGCATCTCTAACATTCTCCTCAAGAAGCTGTAATTCTTCAGTTCGGGTGTTTGGACTTCTATATACCAGTCCAATACAAAGTGTTTCACCGGAATCAACAATAATCCATATTTGCTCTATGTCATTAATTGGCATGTTAATTTTCTCAAAGATTATTTCATTCCTGATTAAAATTGCAACCCCTCCGCCGCTTCTTTCATTTCTGTCATATCGTAACAGTTTATGTGTGCTAAAATTGAGTTCTGGGTATTGCATATTTGGATTGAGCCATGTTTCAGTTAACATTATTATATCATAGGTGTTTATTAGTAGTTTTAATTCTTCAAGATTCTTCATTACAGATCTAATGTTTGTAAAGCATATTTAAATTTTTGAAGAAGAAGGGGGGTTTACTAATTTTTTTCCTGAACTACGCGAGGTATGTTCCGGATATATCGGATCGTGATATTTTGCTCTCCTGCCGTTTTTCTTCGTTCCAAATCTTCCCGCAATTTTCGTAAGTATTCCCGCTGTTTCACTGTTTGATCATTTTCAATTGTGATACCAGAGAGTTCAGAATTATTTTTAAGTTGATGCTTTCCTTTTAGTATTATAACTCACTCTTAATGAATTGGAAGAGTGGTACACCATAAAATAATTATGGTCGGGATATTAATGAAACAAATTTTTTTTCTTTTTTTTTTATGCGCAGTGGAAGGGAAAAGATAAAAATTGGCAAAGAAAAAAAAAGGGGTTTGCGTTTGGTAAATGTACGTGTATGGGTAGCCTTAGTTATTTTACGTGTGTGGGTCAGCTTAATTATTTGTCAATTAAAATATCATACTTTGATTACATAATTCAATTAGAAATAATTCAATAATGTAAATCATTTTAATTTATAACCAAGACTATCAAATCAAAACAAAAATTACTAATTGTCAAATATTATAATAATTTTTTTTAAGGGAATAAATAAATTAATGATGAAATGGAATGTGACGGAAAATGATAATGTGTGAAAAGGAAAAGGGGTGATTGTATACTTATCTTGTGTTTGATGTTCTTTGTTTAAAATCGTGATGTTTGTTTAAGGTTATTCGACAATTATTTTCCTTTCTTTTTGGAAATTTATCAGCATCTTCCGATTTTAAAATTAGGAAAAAAAGAGCGCTTCTTTCCCAAGAAATTATGCCGATTTATAACTTAAATAATACAAAATTAGAGGTATAAAAAAAGATTTATTAAACAACCATGTGCTATTACAACAATAAACTTAAAAAATGTTACATAGTTCGCCGTAGAAAAATTAACACCGTCTGTTACAAAAAGGAAAGATTCTTTTTTTTTGCTTCAAATTTTGCCAGTGCGCAGTAACGGATATAAGGTATGTGTGTCCACCTAGTTTAAGAGAGAAAATTTGAATTTGACAATGTCATAAAATACTAATTTATAACAATTGATTATTGTTATAGTATCCCTTTAGTAACTTCTGGAGTTTTGAATTGTATTTTTGTCGGTCGTGGGCGAGTTGCGTTTGGTTTGATAATTCCAAGTCGAAAAACGGACATACCACTTGCCGAAAAATTTGGGTAGATCACGCGAACAACATTTTCAACTTCTTTTATATCTTCTACTTTACGATTTTCCAAAACGGTACAGGTTGATTCAGGTAAACCAAAGGGAACAATGTTACTTTGTCGAGCAATGCGCTCATTTACTTCTTCTGTAACATTTTCTGTATGAACGATGGGATCTAAGTCGGTTTTCAATATTGCAACTTGATTTTCTAAGTCAATTATTCGTATTTTGAAAGCATAATTTTCTTCTTGTAAAGATTTCAGTCTTTTTGTTATGTTTGATACATATTCTTGCATTTGAAGTTGATTTACTAGAATCATATCGAGTTTTTGATTTATGTCCAAATTCTTTAAGTTCAGGTCAATAGCCTTTGCATTGCTAGTTGAGCTCATGTTTGGAATTATACCAGGCGTATCATGGGCAGTAGGCGTCTTGGGTTCACAGATGTTACATTTCCACACGTTCGTTAGTTTTGAACGTTTTAATTCCTCAAAAGTGATGATGGAAATGTCCACACACACAATATGATACGCACTTTTACATTCCGAACAATAAATAATATTATCATAATTCCGATTTAATTTTTTGTTACAAATATTACAAGAGCCGTACATGATGTTCAAAGCGATTCAATAAAAGAAAGCAAAAAAAATTTACAGAAATGGAACAGCTTGGATTCGAAACCCGAATATATACTATTATACACAATTATTTTGTGGCAGTCTAACCGACTTGACTACAATACGTACGCACTCACTGTTCGTTAACTGTTGTTTTAGTTAATTTAAAACCTTTAATTATTGTTTACTAATCTGAATAATGGCACTTGATTGAAGGTTATTAATTTTTGTAATATATTTGGTTAAAAAACGTTGTTGTTTTATTTTTATACGGAATTTACACTTGAAATCACTAAAACTAGTTCAACATTTGCACTAAATACACTATTTATTAATTGTAGTTAAATTTTGAATTGCATTTGATAATAAAAATTTCGGAAAATTTCTCACAGATGGCGGCACCTATACCAGTGAATATATACATTTCGCAGCATTTTGAGCCGCCATATTGCAGGACGAGTTAACTCGTCTTAATCATTTAAAGCGTTAATATCTAATAATTATCTAATGCATGTTAATTTTTTTGGATCAGCAGAGCCCTCTATGAATATATATTTTTTTTTAGAAAAAATCTCAAACGTAGATGTTAATAATAAATGGCATAAGTTAGCCGAAGAAAAATGGGATTTAGTTCAACTAAACAAGGAATTTTTAATACAAGAGCACAATTTAAAAATCGAATACTTAAAAAAAGAATACGAATATAAAATGCAGTCCATGCAAGAGAAACATGAATTAGAAATTAAAATCTTAATAAATTAGATAAATCATATTTGATAATTTATATATATATATATATATATATATATATATATATATATATATATATATATATATATATATATATATATATATATTATCAATTGTATTTTTTGTATTGTAATATTGTAGTTATATATATTTTTAATAAATCGTATAGATATGTAGTTTATTAAAAATAATTATATATATTTTTAATAAATCGTATAGATATATAGATTATATATATTGATATTACAGTGAATTAAAATATTCGTGTATTAATGCATTTCTGGTTGCATTATTTAAGTTATTGATTTGCCCACCTTCGATATTATTTTTATATTCAATATTTGTATCGCATTTTCCAATTCTATATCTGCAGCTGGTAAAATTTTATTTCTGATAATAGCTATATTATGTAATATAGCCGTTGCAACAATAACCGCTTCAACATTTTCTAATTTCAGTCGAAGTTCATGGGCTAGAACTAGAAAACGTCGTTTTCAGACACCATAGCTTTTTTCGATTGTGTTTCGAGTACGGATTAATGACTTGTTATACAACTGTTCTGCTCTTGTATGCGGATTAAGCAGTGGTGTGAGCAAATAATTTTTTTACTGCAAATCCACTATCTGAAATTAGCAAATTACTCCCAAAGTCGCCATTTTCAAATTGATGCCTTATTCTAGTATTATTAAAAATAGTTGAATCATGGGATGAACCCGGCCATCTACTAACTATGTTTGTAATCTGTAATTGTGCATTACAAATCGTTTGAATATTTAAAGAGAAAAATCCTTTTCTATTTTTAAATATTTCTGCGTTGCCTCCACTGGGTGTCTCTATTTTTACGTGTGTGCAATCTAAAGTACCTATGCACCTTGGAAAACGGCTTATATTATAAAAATCTTGCCTGGTACGTAAAATTTCTTGTTCTGTTTGTGGAAATTTTATATAAGTCGGTTTCAAAATTCATGCAATGGCATCAGAAACTTTATGGATTATTACGCAAGCAGTAGCCTTACTTATTACGCAAAAATCTTCTGCCGTAATAATAAAAGATCCCGTTGCATAAAAACGTAAAGTTAAAAGTAGCATCAGTTCCGGAGATACACAAGCATTTCTGTAAAAATAAAACAATATTTAGTATGTTACAAATCTGCAATGAAACTACATATCTGATAATAAATACCTTTCTGTTGGTGATTTTATAGAATTATATATTAATTCTAACACGTACCTACCGGTATTTTTACTTAACCTAAATCTGGTTATAAATTCTCCTTCAGTCCGAATATCGAAATGGTTTGGTCGATTTCGGAAAATCCGCTCACGTCTTCTCTTTTGACCTCGTTCATTAAAAAAGTCAACAACATACTGTTCATTATCAGAGTCCATTTCCAATTTGAATTTTATTAAAATATTTTTACAAACTTGACAGAAACAGTGTTTTGTGATAGAAACTCTGAACCACTCTGAACAAACACGATAACAGTGGCAATCACGGCAATATCTCTAAAAACGACCTCAACCATAGAGAAAACAAATCTCCTTGTTACATCGTAGTTAAATCTTTTCTATGATCTTAACTACATAAGCTTAGTTTAAATGATTTAAGCCACCTCGATTGGTAGTTTAAATATAAGCTGAGTTTAACAGATAAACTCAATATGTAAAACGGTCTCATTTACTTAAACTTGGTTTAACTAATAAACTCAGTTTAAACTCGGTTTGTAAAACCGGCCGTAAGTATTATTCGCATAATGGACAAATAAATATTTCTTTCATTTCCTTGGTTAAACCCACACAATCCTCATGAATATATTTTTGGCAAGCAAAGCACAGGCGCATATCAGAAATTTCATTCATCTGACACTCTGTACAATACCAGTCTTGCTCATCTACTTTTTTGTCATTGCTTTAGATGTTGTAGCTTTAGGTACTGATGTAGCTTTAGATGATTAAGCTTTAGGTGCTGTATCTTTAAATGTTGCCGTAACTTTAGATGTAGCTATCTCGTTTATGTCAAAAACTACTCTTTTTACTACAAGAGTTCGATTGTTTATGGTCTTCTGGCTCACATTTGTGACTGATTTGACAATTTAATCCGGGCTCTCCAACATTTGTATTATTGACTTGTTAAGGTCTTTTGATGGGCACAAATCGTCGTCTGAATCAGAGGTATCCTGAAACGGCGGCGAGTTTTTCTCTTGTGAGCTGTCATCATCAAAAGAGCTACTTGAAGTTCTTGGTGTTTTTCGGTTATTTGATAGCCCTGATTTAGGTGGTGCTGCTCTGGTGGATTCGGAAATCGGTTCTTTTGGTTCATTTCTTATTAGAGTAACTTCACTAGGGGTATATGCCATTTCCGATATTGCTTCTGGATTAAACGGAAAAATACCGGTTGCGGTGAAGCCTGCTTTTATATTTGCTGGTGTTATGCTTTTATCCCACACAACGCTAAAAATTTCTTCAAATCGCTGCTTTGTGATGTTTCGATCTTTGTATCTTGTTCAATATTGGAGAACTTGATCATCCTAGTGGTGTTCAAAAGAACGAAATACAGATTTATCCATGGGCTGTAATTCGTGTGTTGTGTTGCTCGGTAAGCAATAAAGTTCAATATTATGTTTTTCTGCTATATTAACGATCGTATGGTCCAAATGGCATTTAGCACCATCAAAAATTAAGAGACATTTCCTTGGGGGTTTATACTTAGCCAAATGCACAATCCAGGTGCAAAATTTGGTAACGTTCATGCTACCTTTCATACCTGGTCATAAGAACCAGTGATCCCGGTGGTATTGTGTCCTTCCGTTCTGGTTTCATTCTTTTTCCTTTAAATAGAATTGTTGGTGGAATGAAATTACCACAATCATTACCATAGGCGAGAATTGTAACGTTTTTCCGTGCTCCGGTGCTGCCAGGTGTACACGCTTCGCCCCTTTTTTCGCTAGGACACTTTGTTGATGGTGTAAACTTAGCCTACAGCCTTTTTCATCGACACTGAAAATCCTTTCTGGGATATCCATGAGATCCAGTTCCAAAAGGATTTTTTTCAATTTTTCGAAATGGTCGTTTATGATAAATCTGTTTAGTTTCTGGGCACGAGCCGGATTCATATTTTGTGCTTTTCTTTGTCTTATTGCAGGATTTCGTTTTAAAACTCCATTAAGCCAATACCGGCCAGCCATTCTAAACATGGTAGAAAATTTATTTTGTGTATCATTTTCAGTGCAGAAACTAAATACACACCTTCGAAGTGTACTTGTGTTAGCAGGTAACCAATCTCTGTCAATCGGATTATTCTTGCAGACAATTCTTTTTCTTGATGAACAGTCAGTACTGGTTTCCGCCCCATCTTTACTGGTTTGGTTACTATCAACATATCTGGATAGAGTTCTTCTCGGTATTGAAAATAATTTTGAAGCACCTTGAGGAGACATTCGACCTTTCTGCACAGCCCCGACTGTATTTTGTAATCTTCTCTACTCCACATACCCCGAATGCCCTGATTTCTTGCTTCACTAGTCATGCCTGCAATAATTTACACTAATAAGTAAATTGTTTGCACAGAGCTGGCAATATGCCCATGTGCATATTGTTAACTCTGCATGGTGGGCATATTGCTACACATGAATTAAAATTAGGTTAGGTTATGTTTTATGTCTAAAATGTTACCTTAAATTGATTACTTTCACCACAATCTAAGCTTCAATACCCATTTATGGAACACAAAAACTTGCAATTCTTATAAAAACTTAATATGTAAATATTACGACGGCGGCTTAAGAAATATTATTTAGCGACAGCACTCGATTAACTCTTGCTACTGATTAGATTGCCGACACAAATAGCAAAGTAGGTTAATTGAAAACTTTGCGTATGGTATGTGCTGCCATCTTTCATAAAATAACCAAACTGTGGCCCGTGGGCATATTGCCAATATGCGCATATTGTATTCACCTACTTTAAATATTTTTGTTCCCTCAAAATTTTTATCAGAATACTTTTTAATCATGAAACCTTCTTAAAAATTTTCAACAAAATTTGTGATTGCCGGTACTTGCAGTTAACTAAAAAGTGAATTAAATTTTTTTAATCCCACGTCCCTGTCTGTTTTTGTGTTTTGCTGCTACTATTTTGCTGCCAATTTCAGTTTCATCAATAGCAAGTACCTAATATAGCAATAAAGGGCAAGACAACTTCTCAATTCTTCTCAGGAGCAATATATTTCATGTATAATTTAAGAGGTATAATATTTTTTTGACCTGAGATTCGTACTCAGCGTCGAAAAATGCATAGAAATACCATAGTCAGTCATCCAGATCACGACCTTGGTTTTTTCATGGGGATGTCTTATTGTTACTTAACCTGGATATTATTTTTTTAAGACACCTTCCACCAATCTGACCTTACTGAAATTTCTACACACGATAACTATGTTAGAGCCAAATAACATATATTTTTTGGTAGGTGACACTCAAGGAGATGGTCTAAAACACGCACCCTCAAAAATTTAATTATTATATTAATGTAGTAAATGACGTCATACGAATGTAAAAAAAATGTATAATATAAAGCTACTTTATATCATCCTCTACTAATTTCATTTAATTATTATCAACAGTTTTGAAGAAAAAAATTTTAAAGTTAATGGTTGTTATCCTCATATCTCTGACAATATAAGTGGTAGAGGTCTAATACCTATATTTTCGAACATTACTAGCAATATTCATGAAAAAAAATAGCCGAAAAAGCCGCTGGGCCGAAATCCCATATGCTTACTCGGTAAAACTCTTGCCATGTTATTTGCTACATCAGGTGGAAGACAATATTTGTGTACATGAAACCACGTTTTGCAAGATGTGCATTCAACGGACTCATCTTTTGGCTTTTTGGAATTTTCAACAAATTCTTTTTTGCAAATGAGGCAAATGTTCGTCATATCGTTTGAAAGTTGTGAAAGTTTGAAAGTGTGAGCGTTCAACTTTATTTCCATTGACAAGTTGTCATAGTTGCTATGTTATCATGGATTATAACTAGGTAACGGACATTTTTCGGATCAAACAAGATCGTGTTTTGTATATGCAGACAGATAATATGTGTGAGTTGTATATATATGTATGTTTTATCAAAATATCTGTTCATTTTTATTCGCATTAACCACATCAAGTACGATATACCTGCATATACAAGACACGAATGCTTTTTGATCCGAAAACTGTCCGCTACGTAATTATAACTTGTGTCCATTTTGAGAAATATGTAACCTACAGCCTCCAATACGGTATTGATTACCCAATTTGTCCCTCTTAAGCATAGAACACTAGAAGCCAACTAATATCAAAAAAGTGTAGCTCGCTTGGAGTCATTTGTTGGTCAGTTACAGCTTAAGGTATGTAGTCAGTCGGTGTCGGTCACCGAACGCACAATGCATTGTAATGTATTGTTAGACATTGTTACGTGAACTGCACACGTTGCTTTGTCCCATAATAGGTGTTTTGTAGTTGTGTGTGTGAATACGCACACAGAAGCTAATATCAAACCAACACCACTGCAAACAGTGTGTACCTTGTAACGGATATTATGGTACGGGGGCTGACATCTAGCGGTCAAATTTTGAATTAATGAACTAATTTTCAGATGGGGTTTTGATGTCGGCTATGATAATTAGCGACATCTGTTTGTAAAAAATATGAACAACCTAGCGTTGTAAAGTTTAACTATTATCTTCTATATGAATTTATAATATTATATCATTTTGGGATTCCCCGTTTTTGATGTTTAATATGTATTGAAAAATAGTTAAGCGGTGGGGAGAAGTGGCGAATTGTTCATATATGTGGAAAAGGGATGAAGAAAGAGACGAGATTTGGACTTGTTTGGAATAGGCCGTAATTGATTGTTGCGCTAAGTCCAATAAAAAATATAATTATTTTTATTAAGGCATTGTTAAATAAGTAAAATGTAAAAACAGTTCGGAAATGTTTATTTAAACATAACATTATATTTATAATTTATTTATTTTAAAATAATTATTGAACTTTCGTTTGAAATAATGTAAACCATTATTATAGAATTTTATTTAAAAAGAATTTTTTTTAATAAAGTAATTTCGCAAAACACACAACGAAGAGTAATTCTTCGACAGAACCCGACTTTGGACATTTTTAGGCATCCAATTAGCGTTAAATCTGCGTGGGACAATAAGTAACAGCATTTGGGCGTGAACTTTAAGTATTTTTAAATATAAGCTAAACCGCCCCAACTGTTACAACCTACACAACATAGTAATGCGAAGTGGGAAGGATTTTACGTCACCTGACGGCTACAGTTGGAATACTAATAATAATAATAATAATAATAATATTTATTAGAAATGACCAAATAAAGGTATACAAACGTCAAAAATTACAAACATTCACTTATTTCATAAGGTGCCAAATTAATTAAATAATTTTTTAATTTGTTTTTAAATTGAACAAATTTCTCTTCCCTACGTATTTCCGTTGGTAATTTATCAAATGCTTTATAACCTACATACAACGGTGTTTTCTCATAAAAGGCTGTTCTGTGTGAAAAATCATATGATGACTTAAATCTTGTATTATAGTGGCTACTTGTATTTGCTATTATAAAATATTGTTTCTTATGCATGTAAGTTAATAACTCGTATATATAAACTCCAGGTATAGTCAAAATGCCCCATTTCCTGAAAAAATCTTTACACGAAACTCTTGCACCTATTTTAAATATTTTTCTTAAGATCTTTTTTTGAATGATCAGTATGCGCTTAGCCTCAGCGCAACCTCCCCACATAGCAATACCGTACTTTAATGCGGAAAATACATGAGCATAATAAAACATTAGCAATTGATCTTGATCAAGATATTTTGTCAAGATAGTTATCTGGTAAGAGCATTTGTTCAACTTTTTACATACCGCATCAACTTGTTCAGAGAATTTTAAATTATTGTCTATAATGGTGCCTAAAAACCTAACACTAGTAACAGATGTCAGCGTTATTTCTTCATTGGTGATTTCCATATGTATGTTTTGTATATTTTTAAGTTTAAAGTCTATAAGAGCAGTTTTATTTATGTTCACTATTAGATGATTTTTGTAGCACCACAATTTAAATTTGGTAAGCACTTCGTTGGCTAAATTTTTAACTTCTTCTGTATCTTTAGCTTTAACCAAAACAGTAACATCATCAGCGTACATGATTATTTTTCCAATGTCCACATACTCTGATAAATCATTCACATAACAAATAAATAACAGCGGTCCAATTGTACTTCCTTGTGGTACCCCAACTTTAAGCTCTTTGATTTCTGAGTGTTCATTTTCAATTTCTACAAAAAATTTTCTATTTTCAAGATAGGATTCAATTAACTTGCTGCAATTGCCTCTGATTCCAATTTTCTCTAATTTTTGAAGTAGAAAGTGATGATTAACTGTATCGAATGCTGCACTCAGATCAAAAAACAAACCGATAACATGCTGTTCATCATCAAGCGCTTTTGCTAAATATTCGTAAAATTCAAATATAGCGCTGGTAGTTGAGTTAAACGTTCTGAAGCCATGTTGCACAGGAGACAATAGTTTGTTATGTTCCAGAAAATCCATGATTCTTCTGCATACTGTTTTTTCAATAACTTTTGACCATATGGAAAGCATTGATATTGGTCTGTAGTTGGCAACATTTTTATGTTCGCCTTTTTTAAAAATAGGTATGATTTTCGTAAGTTTCAATTCTTCAGGAAATCGTCCCGTTTCTATTATGTCATTAATAATTGGAGCTAATTTAGATGCTAAAAAATGAGCATTATTTTTTAATATTTTTGCTGGTACTTCATCCGGACCCGTAGAATTTTTATTCGGTAGACTCATTATAATGTTGCAAACTTCATTTGGATGTGTCGGTTCCAAAAAAATTGTCTTCAAACACACCTTTCTTGTTGTAGTACAGCACGGTGACAGATTATTTCCAAAATGTTCTCTTAATTTATTACATACAGCTGTTAAGAAATAATCAGCAAATATTTCCGTTATAGCTTTGGGAGTCTCTATTAATCTATTTTGATATTCTAAATTTATTTTCTCATGTTTTTGACTATTTTTGTTCAAAACTTTATTAATTCCATCCCAAACATCTTTAACACTACAAGTTTGGATGTCAATGTAATTACTGAAAATAGCTCGTTTTTTAGCTTGTTCTATATTGGACTGATGTTTCTTTTTCAATATTTTGTATTTTTCTTCCAGCTGACTATTCTGATGCCTTACTTTATAAAGATCTCTGAGCAACGCTCCTTCTTCAATAATTTCTTTTGTGATCCAAGTTTTATTTCTTGGGTAAATATTACGCGTTTCTTTCGGAAAGCATGCGTCGAAGCAATAATTAAAACTTTCTGCAAATGTTGTAAAATTATCGTTATCAACCCAAGATTCATTATTTAGCATATAACCAAAATACTCCAAATTACATTGATTGAATAGTCTATTGCAAACTTTTTTACGTTCATTCCTTCCCGTTTTACCACAGCTCTGCACTGTTAAAACTTGAGCGGTATGATCACTGATATGAGTATCAATAACATCCACATTTATAAACTCGAGATCTTTATTGGTTATTAAGTAGTCTATAGCAGAACTTGAAGTTGCACAGATACGCGTCACTGTATTTATAATATTTCGACAATTATATGAATCAAGTATGTCAATTAATTTACGTTTAAGAAGATTATTTTTCATGAAATCAATATTAAGATCCCCCATTATAATAACGTTCCTTTTTTCGGTTTTTAAATATCTTAATAGATTGTCTAATTTTTCAAAAAATAATTCGATATCGCTGTTTGGCGACCTATATATAACGCACATGTAGTATATCTTACCGGTTAAGTCTATTTTTATACCACTACATTCAAAAACTTTATCCATAGTGAAACCATCTAAATTTAGTTTATCACTTACAAATTTTATTACAGAATTTTTTGCCCATATACCAACTCCACCATGCTTAAAATTATTTCTGCTGTAATACGCACATAACTTATAGTTATCAATATTAATATTTTCTAAGTTTTCTTCTAGACACCAATGTTCACTTAGTAAAAGAAAACTAATGTTTTCACGATTTAAAATTAATTCTAAATGTTCAACTTTATTACTTAAACACTGTATATTTTGATGCATGATTTTATATAAATAATTTTTAACGTTATGTTTATTGGCTATTGAAGTCGGCTGGTTGCCTACGAAAAATATAACGTTTTATTATAGCACCTCTGGGCCAGTTATTTTCACTATACATTTGTTCTTTTAATTCCGCTTCTGCGCCGATTCTAAAACTTTCATAATTTCCTTTACTGTGTAAATTCTCGACAGTAAATTCGTGACCTGGGTATCGCTTTTTAAGAAAATCTTGAACTTTTTCTGTAGTTGTTTTTTCTTTCTTGCAACGTCCTAAAAAGATCCATATTCTCGATTCTTCACATTGAAGTTCATCTGTTTGGAGACCATTTCCTCTTATTATTTGTCTACGTTTCTTTTTATAAGTAACGGTGGTAAATCCATCCTCTTCATTTACACCGTTTTCTTCAAGGTTAACATTAGTGGTATCACTGTTATTAATTTGCTTTTCTACATTTAAGTTAGCTGCTGCAACAGTTGCAAATGACCTAACGTTTGTGTTCTGTTCTTTGCCTATATTTCGTTCAGCAATCTTTACTTTTTTTGGTGGCGCACTTTTAGATTCCACCGCTTGAGGGCTTCGATGATATTCTTCAATTTGCTGACGCAAATTTAGGTTATCCATTTTTAGATTTTCTATTTCTGTTAATAACTTTTCTGTATGCTTTTCAATAACTTTTTCCACTAAATCACTAAAATACTTTTGCAATTCTTCACTTTGAATGGCATATTTAAATAAATTTGACCATTCGTTCCCGTCTAAAACTACCGATTATATATTAGTTTGACCCCTTGCTCTTAAGACACCAAAATCATTTATATTCAAACAGCACTTTGATCCATTGTGGCTTACAATAGCACCTACTGGGTAGTTACTTTTATAAGGCAACTGTTGATAGTAATTTGGGTCACTGATCAAGCCATTACTCAAACGTAAATTTGTTATTTTGGCTATGTCATTTGATTTGATTTTCAGGGGTTCTTTAAAGTGTTTCTGAATGTACTGTGATTGAAAGTAATTCTTTGGTTTTGTAGGCTTGCTCCGAAATTCCTCAATAGCATCAATATCTTTATCCGATAATAATTCCATTCTTGGTTCATTTGATGCTACTTGTGGTGGTTTGGTTACCTTTTTACTACTACTTAATTTTACCTTTTTAGTTGTAAGTCTGAGTTTTCCTTTTACATCCCTTTTTCTTTTTTTCGGGCATGGCAACCTTCTTTTAGTATGTTTAGATTTATTTCTTTACAACGAGCTGTGACGAATCTTTCGACTTTCCTTGCAAACCTGTTTGGTTTAAGGTTGCACTGTCCTTCAAGAATTACATTTTTTACTTGGCCAAACCAGTTTTCAACTGGCGCAATACTCATGCGATGCAAAATAAGTTCTTATTCATTACCTGGTAGTAAAATTCTGAACCATAAGGGAATACATAAGGTACATATCGCTTAGCAATAACTGAAGCTGCTTTTGGATAATATTTTTTTGGATTTGTCTTTTTCTGATTTTTAATCTCAGTTTCAAAAATGTCATCATCATCAGAAGAAAGAGATTTTTCTGACTCACTTTCCTCAGTTCTGTTATTGAATTTTTGTTTAACTATTCCATATTGCACAAACAAATTTTTGTTCATTGCAATATCTTCAAAGAATGGGCTTTTCCTATATAATGTGTTACTACTTACATTAATGAATTGTTCAAGTGGTTTCTGCAAGTTCTCTTCTTCATCATCAATCAAAACAATATCATTTGGTTCTGTTGTACATTTCTTTCTCAAGTTACTGAGAGCATACTGCACATCTCCATTGTACAATGGAGTTAGCAAAATCACAAAAATATTACTTAGTATTCTCTTAACTTTAGCATAAGATGTGCTATTAATTATGCAACAAATGGCTTGCAACACAATTTGTTTCAGAGCATTTTTCTCTATAGTTGCAAGTGTGTATGTTGAAGAGTATAAATTATTGACACACATTTTCACAAAGTGGCAACAACAAATATGAATAATGACTTGAAGAACTAGTGGGCACTTTACGCCATTTACCAGGCAACTAAATAGGTATGTGAGTATATCCATTTTATTCCACTGAACACAGATCGATTCAATCACGGTCTAACTAAAATCAGTTACCACTATGTTGTAAAAGGGCCATTAATTCTGTCTAAATTTTTCAATTTCATTAACCATATGCCAATGGATATCGCGTTGTGATTTGACGTTATATACTCTGAATGGAATGATATTGGTGTCAATCTGAAAAACAAGTGAATTTGTGAATTAACAAACTTTACCTGTCGCGTCGCATCTAAATGAAAAACAAAATCTTTATTTTCACTCCTTGCCTTATCTTTGGCCATACAAGCTATTTTGAAAACTTCTTCACTGTAAATAATAACCTCAAAAGGGTGTGAAACATGCTGTATATATCTGTGTTCTGCATCTTTTTGTTGTTCCCTCATTAGGAACAAGTCCACCAGACAATTTTTATGCAAGTCATCCACGACAAGCGTTTCTGATTTTGCCAGAATCCACTCACATCTCGAGTCTTTTTCAAAGGGTGGACACCAGTCAGTTGTGTTTGTATAAACAGAAACTTTTATTTTATTTGCCTGGTTATCTAAACAACAATCCAGTCTAAAAGTTGTTTTGTAGTTGTGTACACAGTAACAATATATTGTAGCCTTTTTTTAAAAATTTTTTTATTGTAGTCTTGTGGTATAATTGACACTTCTCATCTACAATACACAACCTTTACTGATATGGAAAAAAACAGTCATAATTTGGGGATAGACACCTTTTATTAATTTTCCATTTTCATCAGTCATTGATGACCACAGTGTTAATGGTAGACTGAAATTGACCAAATACTTATTACATACAAACACTCTTCTGTTTTCTGTTTTTTATGAGTCAGTTGGAAATTTTACTATTACACGTTTATTTTGTTCCGTAGTGATACTGGCTGTTTTTCCAACACAGTTACGGATATTTTTTTTCTGTTTCTTCTTTTTGTATTTCAGAAATTGGTTGAGGGTCATCGGGATCCGACGTTTCCTCAATGGATGCATCTAATTTATACAAATTAAGTACAAGTTCTCTTTCTTTAGATTCAGTACGAGTAGAACTGTTAAGATCAATGTCAAGAACTTGATGGTTACCGGCATCTTTACTTACAATATTGTTTTCACAGAGTATAGACTTATTACTGTCGGAAAATAAAGCCGAACTTATAACTTTGGGCTGAGATAACTCTGGATACTCATTAGTCTCCGAAGGGCAATCTATTTCACATTTAATTTAACATAAAGAAGAGTCATATTCATTCAAGGTAATCTGATTTGATGACTGATAATGAATTCGTAGTACAATTTCATTATTTCTGAGTATGCCACTAGAAATTAGGGGTAAATTACATGTAGTACGCAAACACTGGCTGGGATGTCTTATGACAGTGTTCCGATTTTTATTGGAAATTGGAATTTAACATTTTTTTATTGCATTCTTAATATACGTATCTTTTGAATATTTAGAGATGTGTGTTTTAACTCCGGGTTTGTCTTCGGTTTTATGCAAGTTATATAGATTAATTACCTGATCAATTAACTCATGATTGTTAAACCATTTGCCATCATTATGTCTTGTTGACAGTTTCAAATTGATATAAATTTGAGCTATAACACTGATTTTTTTAATCTTTCCATTTGTTTTCCAATTTTTTTTGGATACTTTATAGCCAAAGTTTCTATTTTCCATATTTCCTAAAAACTCAATAATTCATAACCTAAAAACTCAATAATTCATAAACCTGGACTTTGAATATATAAAGTAATTAGTGAGCGCAGATTTTCCAGTTTATAATGATTCTCTTGGAAATTACAGCAGAAGTTAAATTATAGTATTTAAATTAATGCATTGTAGCTAAATTACAGTAGAAAGTATGCACACTAAAAAGTAGGCTCAGTAATAAATAGTTGGACGGTGAGGCAGCATATGGTGTTTCTGAATGAATATTTACTTGTTCATACGTCGAAGCAGGCGTTAAGTGGATAAAGTTGCTGTCAATCAAATCTACATTTTCATTCAGTTGTCCTAAACAAACCTTTAGTAATGACTTTTTGAAATAACAATTCCGCAACATTCCATTTGTTGATCGGGTTTCATTTTTTTAATTTTCGCACCGTAGTCGATTCCCAGTGCTTCATATTCGTCTGGTTTGTCAGAATTGTTTAAGGCGTTGCACATAGGGGTATTTTGCCAATCTAGCTGGCCAAAATGATTTTTACTAATTTTATTATTCTAAACAGATTTTATAATTGACTTAAGCAATAAAAAATGTTTTGCAACATATTAAAAAAAAATTTTGCTTCGAGTTTTTCATTTCATCCTCAGAGTAGTTTTCGCACGACAAAAGATAAGTTTTCAGATAATTCAACTTTTCTTCAAAGCTAGGTAAATTTTGCTTTTGCATTCTCTCATATAGCGATCTACGGGTGATTACTCTTACTCCCCAGCCACTGGGTGATCCTGAGAAGTAAAATAAATACTACGTTAACAAGATCCAAAATTGCAATTTAATATCTTTGGACTTTTTTCATTATCATGATTGATGATCCATAAGTTGAAAAAATGCGGCTAAGTGCGGCTTAATTAATAATGGTTATATTGATCAGACTGTTATATTTTAATTTTAATAAAAATAATTACCGGGACGCACCCTGAAGTACAAAAAAAACCATTCAATGTGTTAAAATGTGGTTGAAAATTCGAAAACTCTAAAGTTTTCTTTTTCAAACAGTCGAAATATAATTAATATATTAACAAATAAAACAATAACTTCTTCAAAATTGTGTGTTCTTACCTGCTTGTTCTAGATCCATAACTTGTATTTTTGAAGATAACACAGAATGTACTATTACCACTTTTACCTGCAACGATTACACTTACAAAGCAAAGAAAGATAATATGTACACATGTCGCGATTGTTGAGTTCCGACTAAAACTACGGAGTAAGCATGAACGGTGAGAGACTGGGAAGGGTTGTTCATTGTCCTCTGTATATTTTACTTGGTTAGTAAACTGGTTTTTTTCTACCTGGTTGAGTTTTTTGAAACTGACTTTTGGCCAGCTAGATCACGAGAATACCCATATGTGCGTTGGTACATGTTGTAATAAAACGTCCCATGGTGTCGTCTATATTTCACCTTTTGCGTTTTCTAGATAATGTAGGCATTTGTGGTGTGTTAAATGCCTAAAATAATAAACTATGATAAAAAAAAACAAACGTATTTCAATATATTAAAACAAATTTTTAATTTTCAGGTACCACAAAGCAAACAAGAATGCAAAGATATTGCACTAGGATTTAAACAGTATTGGAATGTGATAAATTGTGGAGGCTGTATTGACGGCAAACATATTCGCATAGTGGCACCTGGTAAATTTGGTGAAGTCTATTATAATTACAAAAATTTCTACAGTATTGTACTAATGGCGCTTGTCAATTGTAACGACCCAGATTTCTAACACATCTCGGTCCTTCATTTTACTATAAAACTTACTCTGATTGGTCATTTTAGGAGTGGGTGTACCCATTTTGGATTGTGACGTCATCATATAAAATTGAGTTAGTAACGCCCATTTTCCTAATATTCAGTTTCTTTTATAGTCGGTACGCCATTTTGTAACATTTTTCAATAATAATGCGTTTAATTTTGCTTCTTATTTCGCCCACCACAGTACTTAAGTGTTTATTTATTTCTGCACACTACTGTATCTATTGCTAATGTTTGTATCAAATTTTATTATGTAAGTATGTTTGTTATTCTGAGAAAAGAACTTGAATAAATAAAGAGAGAATAGTATAATTTATGTTTGTATATGAGTGAGAGCGATGAAACGATGCTTTTGTACAATGTTCTGGAATGTACGATTGATGTGTTTAAGTACAATAATACGTCACTATCTTACAGGGGTTGTTATTGGTTCATCTCACTCCCTCACACTGTTTCAAGAGTACTGATGTCTTTATTGACAACGAATGTAATGGAATCTTCTGGAATTTTCTAGTATAATTAAAATGTATATATATGAGACTTGCATTACGCAAAAAGAGATTAAAGAGAGATGAGATAGGAGAGACATGTTTTAGACTCCGTTGAGTACAGTATTACGTTATTACGGGCTCGAAGCCATATTGAAGTTTAAATATTGTTAATTGAATTTTGTTATCGTTATTAACGTTTCGTTTGAATTGAATAAATTTTTATTATTAAAATATTTCGTGTTTTATTCGTACAAGTCGACAAATTACTACTCAAAACTATCCAACCGCAACACCAGCCTAGTATCTTCTAAGCCAAGTGAGGTAAAGAAAACACGCCTGTGAGAAGAAGAAATCCAATGCAAAATCCATCTTAAATGTGAAAACTGAAAAATCCTCTGCGCTATTTTCACCACTTAACAACATAAGGGCGTGAACTATTCATATACGCCATTTCATCCAGGGAAATACGTTTTAAAGTGGCACTCCGCTGACAAGGATTGCCCATCACCGATTACGTTAAACTATAAAGAACGTTATACAATTCAAACTATGAATTTGTTTACGTAGATGTGGGAAAACAAGGAAGACTTTCGTATGGTGAAGTTATTCAGTCGACATCATTTTACCAAAAACTCATAAATAACACTTTAAGTTTGCCAGAAGCTACCCAGAATGAAGAAGGTTTAAATTTTGTATTTATTGGAGATGAGGCATTCACACTCCACAAAAACATATTGAAACCATATCCTCAAAGAAGCTTAAATTATGAAAGGCGTGCATGCGGCAATATTTAGCGCGACAAAAATAATTTTTTTTAGTATGAAAAAAACCAAATGCTTTTCTTACTAATTATTATAAAATAACTTACTTTAAATCATTATTGTGATATTTTGCCCTAATTTGTTTAATTACTAAGTTTTCGGGTTCAATGAGGGTAAAAAAATAAGACAAAAAAAAAAATAGATAATTAAAATTTAATAAAACAATATGTACAGATGTAATGAAGGAAGGCATTAGTAAATGTTTTATTAGTCTTCATCACCATCTAACTGATGTTCGCTGTCAGTGTCTTCTGAAAATTTAATTAAATCCTCTCCTCACAAAAGTCCTCATGGTTGAATTTAGATCATCGCGACTCCCTGTAAATAAAAGGTCATAATTTAAAAAAGGATTATTTGGGATAGCTAAAATTTGTTTTATAGTTTACTGGAATACTGAAAAAAGAACTAAAATAGCAAACAAAGCGGTACTCGATAGAACTTTTTTGAAAACTCTATGCAAAATTGTATTATATGGGAAAAATTTTTTTAAAAAATCATAATTTTATTTTTTAATGTAATATAGGGTCAAAATATAAAGGACATTAAAAATAATACTATTAATTTGTAGTACGTACCTGAAGCTACAACATCCATTATCAAAATTCAAATAATATTTAGTACAATTCTCAAAAAAAGTCACTGTTATTCTGTTTTAAATTTCGGAACCAATTAAACACACCAGATGAGACAGAAAAACTTTTACTCGCGGAGCCTACAGTTATTATATTAGCTTCAAACAATAGGTTTTTGGGTAAGAGTTAGTTGTAGTATTATTAGAGAATGTGAATTCACAGTTATTTGTGTTAAAATACCAAAATGATTTTTCGATTTTTGTCGCGCTAAATAGACGAAATTGCCGTATGTGCGGCGTATATATAATTACCGCATATCAAGAGCTCGAAATGTTGTTGAAAAGGCATTTGGACAAATTGCCAGTGTTTTTAGGATTCTGCATACAAACATTAATCTTGAACCAATGAAGGTTTCTTATATAATTTTTGCATTATGCAGTCTAACGGAATAGTCATGGCTATATTAATTTTATGACATTAGACAGAGAAAATGGTACTACACCTGAACTTATAGAAGGAGCGTGGAGAAATGATGTCAACGATATCAATAATATACTTGTCCCGTTGCAAATAAATAACGGAAACAATGCTTTCATTGATGCTAAACAAGCAGAGAACAGTATTTAAATTATTTTAATGGAAAAGGAAAAGTTTCATGGCAAGATAAAATGATAAAAAAGGGACGATTCTAATTAATTATAAGGATTTATGTAATTTTTTTTTAATTATAAAAAATATATGTAAATGTACTAATTTTGAATTTAAATAAACAATGCGATATTGCAATACAGAACTCTTATTTTATAGAACTCGATTTTACGGAATTCTCATGAAAAATCAGCTAACAGTTAATGTTGATTGGAAGTTCAAAAGGTTTTAAGGAATAAATGAGTAAAAAAAATATAATTGAAAACTTTTATTTGTCGTCATCTTAATTTTTCACTGATATGATATCAGCAAGTAAATGATATGTTATTTTGGTACACTTCTTCGTTTGGTCACACTGCATTGATTTTATTCATTATCTATGCTATTATTTTCGGAATCTATCGAATCTAGTATTATTATTTCATCATTGGAATTCTTATCGTTATCGACACTGTTATCGGAGAATAGATTGTCAATTGATTCGACTGAATCATCATTATGCGTAATGAACAATAATAAATTGTAGTACCTAAAAAAAAAAATAAATTAAAAATTAGGTAACTTTTTCTGCTTACGAAATTAGTAAAAAAATTTACCATAAGTTAGGTACATAAATATCATCTGCACTAGCACCTGATATTTTTGACGCCTCTATATTTTTCTTTTCTTACCGCCCTTCTTAAATTTTGAATTTTGTTTTTAACGAATTTTATCGTACATTCTTCCATCCCATTATTTTTTTTAAAAACGTAAAAAGTTCCTCATAGGCAGTATTTTTTAAATTTTTATTTGTATATTCTTGAATATTTTGCTTCCATAAACATGGTCGCGCTTTATACAATTCAATAAATTCGGTAAGAATAGGTCTACTTCATTCCATTATTGTCAGTATTTATTATAATAAACTATAATATAAATTTTAAAACAAGAATGCGCACGTTGCAACAAAGTAATATTTTTCATAGATATAACTACATACATAGTTACATTTTATCTTTTCTATGATATTTGTAATTTTGTAAACAAACTGATTAGTTCCGTTCGTAGTTAATAAACACTAAGATCAGAACCGCCGAACCAAATTCAATGGTCCTAGTCCTACAGAACTAATCCGTAATCAACGTTCTTCCACACATGAGCGGACTTTACAGTAAACCACATATTTGAAATAATCTTAAAAAAATAAAAATAATTAAATTTCAAAAGAATTACCGGAATCATCACCGAATACTCCTAATCAAAATTATAATTTACATGTTTAAATAAAATTTGTAAAGAAAAAATAAAGTTGAAATATCCTGAAGGGATATTCAGACAATAGTGATCGTGAACCATTCGATCCAACGATCGGATTAAATTTTCTTTTTAAGTAAGAATACCATCTTTAAAAGTAATGTTATTCGACATAAAGTAGATATTATCTCATGCGCGTAAGGAATGTTCCAGAAAAAATAAAATAAAAAAATAAGTTACACAATTTGAATATTGATACATGTATGTGAATGTATTGAAATATTTACTGACCATTAGACAAACAAAAATATACTCAACAAAATATTATAGTTACATAATGAGTATGTCTAAAAACATTGTTTTGTTTAAGTAGCGGTCATATCAATTAAATAAACAAAATTTTAATTTAATTAAATATTAATTTGAAATAACGCTACAAATCTATTGTATTAAATCCTCATTTTTTTAAAAGCAGAATACAAGTACCTATTGAAAGTATTAAATTAATTTTCATTCTTTATTTTAATTTTCATAATGCCACGTGGAAAGACTATTATAATACCGTTGACTCTGAAAAATATAAGAAAATTCGAAATGATAAGGGAATAATATGTACAACAAAAACGTAGTTTTGCGCAACAACAAAACAGTGGCATTAATGAAAATTCATTAGACCCTACTCCTATTAATGTGCCATCATATAATTTGTTATTTAAAGATGATTTAAATGGTAACGATGTGCCACTGCATCCATATTATAATAATGATGATTCATTAACACTAATTCGCACCTTGAGAATAAAACTGTTACAACTGCAAATTTTTCGTTTTTGAGATTTTTATATCATTGGATTCAGCTACATTTAAGCTATCGATTGGTGAAATTTTCATTCTAAAATTCTAGAAAATAAAAAGGTTATAGTCCATCAACTTTTTTTAAATTTTAACAACCTAAGAATAAATGGTTTAAAAAATTTTTATTGCATGTGCAGTTGTAACAAAGAGAAAACAAAAAATTAACTTTTTATTTAGATTAAAAAAGGTATATGTATGTGATTTCTTTTATTAAGTGCCTACATGTTAGTTAGAGTGGATTGTAGGTACGTACAGGACTACACGCATTTTGGTATTCCTTCTTCTGTTATCATTTTACAATGTAAGTGAATAATGATGTTCACAATTTTAGTCATATTTAATGTTTATTGAGTTTAGACGAATTCTTTCGTAGCATTATTGTTATTAAAATATAATTTATTTTAATTTCAAAATATGGACGCTGATAAAGAAAAAATTAATTTACCAGCTCTTTCTGAATTTAATCTTATAATTTAAACAATTAAAACCATATAATTTAAACAATTTAAATAATTTTATCCATTTAAATTTAAATAATGGACAGTTTTTGTCTTCTGCTTTAACTATTACTGTTAATTCGGATATATATTTTAATTTGGACGAAACTTTCCCAAATAATACTAATGGAAATTTAATAACACCTGTTTCGGAAGGAAAGAAACGAAAGCGAAATCGCGATTTACGGGCGACAAATATACAAAAAGCTTTAATTAATACAGGTTCAGAACGTTATTCACTGAAACCTTAGAAATTTTTCCGGTAAAAACAAAAATTAAATCAGGATATTGCGTACAAAATGTAAACTAAAAAAGTAAACTAAAAGCTTGATCGAAATATTTGTATAATAAAAACAGACAAACGTGGGAAAAACTTCAATCGGCAAAATATTGATATAAAAGAAAATGTAAGAAACCATATAAGTAAATCAAAATCCAAAAACAAAATAAAATTGTAGCAGCATATTCCTAATAGCTACAGACTCCTAATAGTTATAATAGAAGAAAAGAAGAATAAATAACATAATATTTTCAGTTAAATGTGTTCAATTAATTTTACTACTAAATGTCTAACACATTATTATAAATTGATTGTATAATGGTTTAATTTATGCTCTATTAGTCCCATTGCTTTGGTCAGCATGTAATATTACTAAGAGGGGTTGCGTAGAAAGGGGTGGTTTCAGTGGTTGATTTGAACTATTCCACTGACGCCACCATAAAAATGTAAAATATTGAAGTTAGTTGTAAAAGGTGGTAGCAATGGCCGTATTTAATTATATATTAGAATTAAAATATTGTTTATTTCGGGACGCGGTTAAGTAATTTAAAGACTACACCGATGAAACGACAGGAAATTGTATAACTCAAACAACTCGTGATAAACAATAATAGATTTATATTAAAAACTAAAATACCAAATTTACAGGATTGAAATCATAACGGGCCAAATCAAGTTACAATAGAAATTATGATTCAACAATGAAAAAAATAGATATTGTAAAATTTTTACAATCTAATATCGATACATATGCAAGCCGATTTGGGTGTGGTTGAAGGATTACTATAAGTTATGTGAAAATTATCCAAAAATATCTTAAATAATTATTAGTTCGAATTTTTAGTAAAACATTCCGAATCGGGTTGCATATGTAGACCAAATTTTATGGAAGAAAGTGTATATTACCTCTTCCTGAGGGATACACAAGCACAACACAAAGAGATCTTAACAGCTTTTCACTTCAAAAGTACATTACTAAGTCTCAATACTGAATGAATCATATCGACCCGTTTTTAGGGCCTCAAGCCAAGCTCGCCATGGTGTTCCCCTTGCCTCGCGCATTGATCGTTCGATTTCAAATTTTTAACGTTTCGCTGATTTAGCGATTTAATCAAAGACTTCTTTATTACACTTTTAACTATTCGTTTTCTAGATTAATCGATACAGTTGTGTTCAACAATAAGTTTACAATATGTTACTATATTGTTAAGAAGTGGGTACAGTAGCGGGCATTATATTACAGGCAATAGAATATTTTCGAAAAAATTAGTTTTCATACTTTTCGAAAACGTAAACTTTTGATCGTAAATATCTCGTAAACGCTGCATCGTAGCTCAAAAATAACGAAATTTTTGAAGGCTTAAGCGAAGCAAGTTGTGGGTATTCCGAACATACTGGAACTATCAAAACTTACTTTTCGTTACCGAAAATTATCGATACCGAGTTACTCATCATAAACTGATTATAATTGATTGATTCAGACTCATTAGTCAAACTGGTTTCGTCACCAATAAAATATTTTCAAAAAAATTAGTTTTCAATACTTTTCAAAAACGCAAACCTTTGGTCGTAAATATCTCGTAAACGGTACATCGTAGCTCAAAAATAACGAAATTTTTGAAGGCTTAAGCGAAGCAAGTTGTGGGTACTCCTAATATATTAGGACTGTCAAAACCTATTTTTCGTTATCGAAAATTATCGATATCGAAAAAAACGATATTTTTAAAATTTTAACGTGTAAATTTCTACATTTTCGTTATCATTTGTATTATAAAATTCTCTACAATTTTTGGTAGCTTTTATTTCCAGTATTTTTTTTTATAATGACGGATTTAATTTACGTGATTTTTTATCCACATAAATTGAATCCCCATGAAATGAATATTCACGTAAATTGAGGGAGCAGAGTCGCGGTATTTAATTAAAAACGCATTTGTAAAATAGTACAGCTAATTGTAAATAATCGTTTTTACTCAGGTTTCGGGAATTTTCCCGGGAAAATACTCAATAATTACCCAAATGGGAATATTCCCGGGAAAATTCTCACTGGGAATTTTCCCGTTGCCCGTCTCTATCTGTAATACAGTTATGGAATGTGTTACCTTAAACAATTGCCATTATAAAATTATATAAAGCGAAATTTTCAAAATTTCTGAAAAGTATTAGTTGCAGATACAACTTTGCGTCACCAACAAAAGTAATATTTTGTGAAATAATTAAGAAAAAATGTATTATTTGCAGATATAACATTATAATCCTAAACAGAATGCAACTTTTTGTAAAATAACTAAAAAATTTGTGGTTGCAACTGCAATAAAAATTTAAACTATGAAGTTTCTCGACAAAATTTTTATCACAACATTTAAAACTGTTAGAATGAACCTAACAAAGTTTCAAAGTTCTAAGATGATTTGGAAAAAAGTTATTAGGTTTTAAATTTCTTCAAAATCGTATTTCTTTAATATCTTAAAATTAGTGATTTTGCAGTTGTAACAGTTTTATTCTCAAGGTGCGAATTGATGTAGCTGTCAGATAGATCATTAATTAATACCGATCAGGCAGTTAACCCGGCGTGTGTATACTGGGTCTTTAAAGAAACAGTCGAAATTTAAGACTCAAATTTCTCTCATGAATAAAGCGCGGGCTTTGGCTACCCTTCGTAATAAATCTACTTAGTAGTGGGGACTCAAAGTCCAATGGATGCCCGGGTCTGGCGATTGATTTGCTGATGCTAGCGAGTGAAAGTTTTATCCATTCCCTAAAAGGGTCAGTGTACACACGGCGTCAGTATTTTTGAAGATAAGTGAATGGTGTTATTTTTATCTTTCTCGTAGTCTTTCAGTTTTTTTAAGACTAAAATAAATTATTGTACACCGTTATAATTCATTGATGGATCCACGTTAGATGAGATGGATAACGTGCACAGCAGTGGAATCGCGGCTTTATTTTTTCATTTTTTTTTATATAAAACAAAATTTTGCTCCATTTTTTTTTTACTTTCTTGCTTTTTCGGTTTTTTCTATTAGTATTTAATTTCTTTTATATTTTCAATAATAAAAACTCATTTTTGTGCCAAATAATTACTGTTCCGTTTCTTATGACTTGCCTGTAAATATTCCCCATTTTCAGGTGCTTGAACAATTCAGCCTTTTGCAGCCGATGCCAAAAAAACTATATTCATTTGAAAGCTCATAGTATAGGCTACAAAAGCCTAAAACCATTTGTTTTAATATTAATTCATTGTAGAGTTAGGAATTTTTTTACAAAATTTTGTTTTTCATGCTTTTTGGACTACTGGTCGATTGTTATTAATAACAGTTTTAAACTTTTGACTCTGGAAACTGCTGGGCCATGTAGTCAGACACTCCAAAAAGTCAGAATTTTTTGAGATTTCTTGGAAGCCTAGAAAACTTTGAAAACACGACCGTTCCTTGAAAGACCCAGTCTACACTCCGTGTTCTTGAAAATATAGTGTACACGCGCCGGGTTAATTATCACATAGTATTCCATGATGATTCTTATAGTTCGTTAATTGCTTCTAATGGTCCGTCATGTTTTCCGTTATTTAATGACTATAATACTAATACAATGGTAACACAAACATACAATTTATCAAAAGATGTTAGTCCTGTACCTTCTGATAGTATTTCAGCAAATAATAATTTACAAAATTCATCTAACCTATTAGTTAATACTGCAAATCAAGCTGTAGAAAATTATATTGGTAATATTGATGTAGTATCCCATGATCATTCTTATAGCTCGTTAACTGATCCTAATGGCCCATCATGTTCGTTATTTAATGACTACATAACGAATAATAATACAACGTTAACTCAAACTTACAGTTTATTAAAAGATGTTAGTTGCGTATCTTCTGATAGTATTTCAGCAAATAATAATATTTTACAAAATTCATGTAATTCATTAGTATTACAAATCAAATTTTAAAAAATTATATTTGGAAAATGGATATTATTTTATTCACTGCAATGCAAAACATTTTGCTGCCGACAAAGTTGTGAGTAAAAAGAATTCGTTTTGCTGACATTATGGAAAAGTAAAACTTGAACCTTTATCGGATTTTCCAGATATCTTAAAATCTTTATTTAAAGGTACTCATCCGAACAGGAGATGCACCCAGAGTGTAATTCGCAATTTTGATAAAACTTCACTGGTTTGTAGAATAGGCAAAAATAAGAGACATGTATTTTTTTTTATCGGCCATTTTCCACATTTAGGGGGTGAAACCAGCCCCTGAAGTTGAAGGTTCAAATCGTATTTCTTAAGATATCTCGAAAACTATAAGAGATAGAGAAAAACTTTAAATTGACAAACTGCTACTCTAGTAGAAGAGTTATGATGGCTCGAACACAGTCATTCACCCCCAGACAGGTCAAACACCCGTCTGGAGGTCATGACCTTGTGTTCGAACCATCATACACTATTTTAGGAAAGATTTTTAACGTAATACCTTGAGGAAGGTCAGTGACGCGATAATTTCAATTATTGAGGTAATTCAGGTAAAAAATATTTTTGCTTAATCTAAGTTCTTAATATTATTTTGTAAACAACTGTCTGGACGTTAATGATTGTGTTCGAACCATCATATATGTAAAAATCATTGATTTCTCTAGCCTAAATTGGGGCCACTTGGCAACGCAATGTAATTGCCTATATTCAGGAGCAAGTAAAAACATTGCATATGTTGCATAGTTCAAAAAATTTTATATGATCCTAATTCTTGTAAATATCAAAAATTATTATCAAGCGACCTTTTTAACCTTTTTTCTAAAATTAAAATTTTTATGATAGTAACATACATACAGAATTAAAATATATAAGTTTTCAATTTTTTGTGAATATTAAAATAACTTATCAGACTTACCTGACCTTTACCCCATTTTTTAATTTGGATAAACAAGGAAAAAAAAATAAAAATAAAAAAACACTATAAATTTTTTCTCTTGATTTTTATTGTTGAAACATGATCTTACACTGTCTGAATATCAACTAAATAAAATGATTTCAATACAAAGAATATATTTCGTATGTTTATCAATTGACTTTTTGACATTACTTGTTATCTCATTTTTGATAGTATTATTTTCTTGTTAATTTATTAAAAATATTAAATTAAAACTTTTACATTACTGGTTAGTACCGAATATTCAACAATTCTCTCGTGAATTATAAGACAGTAGGCAATGGTTTTTTCTGCTGGCGCTTCTTTAAAACTAAACTCCAATCGTAGATCTACTGGATCCATTTTTAATGAGTCATTTTGGCGACTAGCATCAAACACTATAATAGGAGCTCTCGTGCGATATTCATTGTAATTTAGCATTGGTTCAGATCGTCGTTGATAATATGCATTTTGAAAATTTGTATACATATCATAAAGTTGAGCGTATTTTAATCGATCAAAATCAGTCGAAATGTCATCATAAGGATATGCTTCGGAGTTTAAAAAAAGTTTCGCTTTAATGAGCTTTAATGATCAAATATAGTGCTAGAACCTGTAGCAACATCTTTACGATTTGTCTGAAATGCTAGTATTACAAATCTGAGTTTTTCTAGTTGGCTTAATGTCTTTACCGTCCATGAGTGATCTGTTGCTTTTGCTAAAGAGGGGTATTCATGCAGTTCCCAACAGCGAAATGGAACTGTAACCCTCTTATTGGTATTAATAATTTTCATCAGATGTAATTTCTGTTTATCAGAAACTGTAATATGAGGCACCCGACATTAAATTTTCAAAATTTTTATTTTAACACATCTTCCACCTGTTTTTTAGTAATACAATTTGTATCATCTCTTGAACGAATTAAAACTAGTTCATGTCTTGAATTTATTAAAACTTTTTTATAATCTTCACAAAACCCAAAAATCATTTCTAAAGGTATTGATATTTGAAAACTATAATTTCAATCTACTATTTGAAGTTCTTCACTCCCAGTCCATCCAGCAACAGCCAATGATTTGCTTTCATTTCTGTTGTATGAAATGTAATTTTTAATCGTTGTACTTATAACAGGATATCTACAATTATCTATTTCTGTAGCATTTATTTCATATCGTATTTCATTAAACAGAGCCACACCAAAGTTTCCATTAAACACACAGTCTTTCCCTTCAGCTGCTTTAGTCTCATCCTCTTTTAAAACAACTTGTACCTCAATATGAAGATAACTTTCTGTTGGCAAAATATTGATATCTTGTTGGTGAATCGGTATTCGAATTTCGTCTCCATAATTGAATGAATTAACATACGGATTATATATATGTATTTCATTACGTGTTACACTATCATCAAAAATCGGTTTTTCATCAATATTTAAAATATCCATTATGTTTTTTTAATTTTAAAACCTAGTGATTCCAAAAATTTTTTATTTGATTTACTAATCACACGTTTACTTCTTTTTCTTTTTGACTTCTTGCTAGGACTAATAGAATGTTGTTTTGAGCGATTCTTTTTATACAATCGTTTTGAGTCGGTATTTAAAATTAACATTTTATTCTGTTTTTTTAATGTGAACTCTTAATGTAATTTCTTCACCATTAAAATCTACTAGATTATCGTTTTGGTCAGTGATAGTCACAATTATATCATCAATAAACCGTCTATTTATAGGAAAATATATTATGTTTTTTTGGAATTTCAATAATTTTGTAGCCAATTCTCACATTAGGATAGAAACAGTATAAATGATGCGTTGTATTATTATTTAGATAAGCTCCTTTTACTAAATTACAATTCACAAATATTGCGTTAATTTCTTGAATATGAACAATTTCATCAGAAATATATTTTTTATTCGCATCTAAGACCTTTGTTTTCGTAAATCCAAGTATTTTTCCAAATGATTCATTTCCAAATGTAATTTTCTCCGAACAAAGAATTTCACTTTTTAACGTTGACGTGTTCAGCTTTAAACTGAAGACTGGTTTCGGTTTTGCCGCTTTTTTATCCCCTTTTTTAGGCGCTGCTGGTGGAGGAAAAAGTTTGTTGAATTGTTTTAAAATTTCGCTTTCAATTTCGACAATTTCATAACTTCCACTTGGTAACGTAATTGTTTTATTGCCGATGTTTATTTTATTATTACGTGCGTGGATGTTTGGTATTGAGTTGTATGAGAAAAATTCAACAAGACCAATTTCATAATTCGCATTTGTACAATCTATTGGCGGGAAAAACTCTGCTTCTAATTTCGATTTAGTACCACTTAATGTTATGGTATATGACATTTTTTATTTAAGTACTTTTCACAACAATAACACAGAAATATTAAACATAGATGATCACAGTTTACTTCATTGTTTCTTTGATGAATGTAATAATTGTATAGAATGTTTTTATTAAGATACTGTAGAAGCTCATTTGGAGAGGGTAGTCCAAAAGAATCATAGTATAATTTCAAGTTTCCCTTTTTAAAATATGTTACCCAGTGAGAACCAGGGAAATTAGATGTTTGCAGATTAATAATACCACTTTCAATATTCCAAGGCTTTTGTGGTAATTCATCCCTCATAAATATTCCTCTAAAATATGGAATATTTTTTGTATAGTAAATCAAGTCAATATTTGTTAACGCTCTTTTAGGTAAAATATTTAGAAAACGTTTTTTATGTTTATTTAAAAATGAATTAAAATCTTGTTTTATTGATAGTCAATATATATTTTTTTTATTATTCGTTTGTATGTCTGGATTTAAGTATAGACCAAAGCCTTTCTTATATGGCTTAAAAATCATGGATTTCCCTTGTTTTAGATTCAATTAAACTTCTTCGTTGTGTCGCTTATTTTCTTCCAAGAATTCTCCGGCTTTTTTAGCATCACCAATGGTTTTGGTTATACTACTAACACCACCAGCTAGGCTACCAACAGCAGAAAGGCCGGCAAGAAGAGGCATTAAAAACGGTAGTGCCCCACCAATTTTTTTAGGAACTGGTAACACTCTTGGTATTGAAATATTTCTTTTCCCATATTTATTTACACTTCTTTTAGCTGCTAATAAAGCGTTTCTTATTCCTTGATTGACATTTTTGACGTCTTTTTGTCTTAGCACTTTTCGAGTTGTTTGAATTATTCTGCTCAGTGGAACCTTTTTCTTCGTTTTCATTTTTAGTTTTCCACCCACCTTTATTTTAGCCTTCATAATATTAGTCACAAACCAAGCTGCTGATTTTTCACCTAAGCTTGCGTCCTTCGATTTAACACGCTCCCAAGCTTTTTCAATTAGTCGTTTATCTGCTTCTCTTCTTTCAAGTGAATTAGATGTTTGAGAATAAGCAATGTCGTATTCAAGACAGGCTTCGTCTAATTGATCTATTGGTATATCTCCTCGATGTAAACGTTTCTGTAATTTTGTTCCTGGCCCACAAAACTTATAAAATGGTAAATGAAATTCCACTGGTAATTTATCAATTAGTGTATTGAGTAAACCTTTTCCTTGAATTTCTCTTAATCGACTGAGTCTTTTCCGTTTTTGATGGTGCATTTTTTATAAATAAATTTTTTATTTCTAATTTTTACAAATATGACAATTCTTTTTTAATGGAATTGGCTCATCGTTATGATCTCCCCACGTTATCAAATTATAATGATCAGAACAACGATGCTCTTCCATACGTGGTTTCTTCTTTAATAAATAGTAAAACACTTGAAGACACATTATATACAAAATGTATTGTTGCAAGTGCACAGGTATATAAATAGAGAGATACAATTACTCTGAATCAGTTTATTGCAAACATGAAATTTATAAAACAACCCGTGTCATTATCGGTAAATAATCACGCCAAAAAACTTCATGTAATTAATAAAAATTATCAACGTCATAGTAAACTATTCCCTAATACAGTAAGATGTATTATTGCTGCACCATCTGGCGGTGGAAAAACTAATTTAATTTTAACATTGTTAGAAAATAAAAATGGATTATCATTTGAAAATTTATATATATATTCAAAAACTTTGCATCAGCCAAAATATGTGTGGTTAGCTGAAGTTATAAAGAACATAGATGGAATTGGTTTTTATACATTTACGGAAAATGACGAAGTGATTAAACCGAATCAAGTTAAACCTAATTTAATTATTATATTTGATGATATTTCCTGTTTTGATCAAAGTAATGTGAGACTATTTTTTTCTTATTCTCGGCATTTTCTAACAGATGCTATTTATGCTTGTCAAAGTTATCCGGCAGCTGCCAAACACCTTTTGCGGGATAATGCAAATGTTATGATATTATTTAAATCTGATTATCGAAACACTTTTAACGCCTACAGAGATCATGCTTTTTCTTATATGAGTTTTGAAAAATTTTCTGAGATTTGCAATAAAATTTGGGAAAATAATCCTTATGGTTTTTTATCAATATTTAAAGAGTCTAGTATTAACAATGGTCGATATCGTCGGGGATTAGATGAATATATAATCATGTAAATTTTGTGTTCTTAATTCAAATAGTGAATAAGTCTTTCAGTGTACGTTTTAAGAAAATATGGATAAAGAAACAGCAGAAATTAAAAGAAAAATTATTGAAACCGGTAATGCTATCCGTAATAAATATTTAAACATAAATCGTGGGCGTTTGGATATGGAAAAAAATCTTAAAGATATGTACAAACCACTTACAGAAGATTTAAAAAATATTTCTGGCATTAGAAAAACGGATATTGAAAATGTCTCACAAAAAACAAACAATGAAAAAATTAAAACAAGTAAAAGTGAAGATGAAATGGACACTACTTTTAATGAATCTTTTGTTACACCAAAAAAAGGCTTAAGTGATAAGGATTCATTTTTATTAACACCACAAAGTTCTCAACAAGATTATGACTCATCTTTAAGTGAAAATTATGGAAAATTGTCTAAAAATATATGAAAAGTCTTTTATCAAAAAAAGATTACGATAAAGCAGACTTGGGAATTAGACTTGAACAAAATGAATGGAAAATTGGACAGGAAAATGTTGTTTTTCATCCTGATGATAATTTAACCATTAGTGATAAAGTATACGAAGGAACACCGGGTTTATACGAACTATTATTTAAGAAAGTACCTAGGAAATACTCTCAAGATGATCTAAAAAATTACAAACAAATTCTTCAAGATACAAAGGCAGCAGACAATTTGAATACAAGAACGTATAAATATAAAAACATATATAAAAAACTACTTTCTACAGAAAAAGAGGGAGATGGTATTGATTTAGGTTTTAAACGTTTAAATAAAACAGACTTCATTTATTATGACAATATTAATGATCTCTGTGATCAATTACGTTTATTGGTTGCAGCACAAAACCAAGGGAACACCGGAGTTTCGAACCAAATTGTTGAGATTGTACAACAATTGAAAAAATTGGGTGTAATTGAGTAAATTCTGTTGTTATTTTGAAAAAATTATTTTATTAAGAATGGATTGCAAAGAATACAAACCTAATATAGAGAAAGTGTTTATTATTATTCTAAGTGGTGTAATTTTGTTTTCTCTAATAAGTGTGTGTTTAATGAACTGGGAATGTCAAGACTCATTAAATGAGTTAAAAATTAATAAAACTATAAATGAGGCTTTCTTTTTAAAACAAATTGAAAGTAATTTCAATCAAACTGTTTTATTATTATTAAAAACCTTTCAAAACGACAATGTTGATTACGTCATATCTAAAATGTTATTCATGGAAACTAAAATTCAGAATTTTACAAATTTTACAATGAAATATGTTAATGAAAAGACAAATTATTTAGTAGAATTAATTCACAATAATACAAGACATCTAAATTTAAAAATTGATGAATAAAGGAATTATATTATAAATTTACTACGTTCAAATATTAATTATTTAAACCAAGAAATGAAAAATTTACACAATGAGCAAACAACAAGTCGTCAATGATTTACATAAAGGAGTAAGAAGAAAATTTAATCGACGTAAAGTTAGAATAGTTGGTATTGATGAACAAGGGCAAGCTGATCTTTGTGATATGCAACAATTTGCAAAAGATAACAATCAATATAAGTATATTTTAACTGTCATCGATATCTTTTCAAAATTTGCATTGGCGGTGCCACTTAAAAGCAAAAGGGGTGAAGAAGTGTCAAAAGCTATGGAATAAATTTTTAAACTTGGTCGAACACCATTGCTAATGCAAACTGATAATGGTAGCGAGTTTTTCAACCCTTTTTTTAAACAGCTGATGGAGAAATATGGCATTAAACATTTTACAACTTATTCATCTTTAAAGGCGAGTATTGTCGAAAAATTTAACAGAACTTTGAAAAATTTAATTTGGAAACAATTTAGTCTTCAGTCCTCCCATAAGTGGATTCAGATGCTTGATGATTTGGTAAAAAAATATAATAACACAATACATTCTACAATCAAAATGAAACCAAGTGAAGTTAATTCAAAAATAATTGAAGAGAAATTACGTCATACAGTTTATAATTATAATCAGTTTCAAAATAAGAAAAAGCCTCGATATAAGAAAAATGATCATGTGCGAATTAGCAAGTTTAAAACCACTTTTGAAAAGGGATACACTTTTAACTGGACACCTGAAATTTTTAAAATTAATAAAGTACATTCATAAAAGAAAAGGGGATAAATTACTGGTTGAATGGTTAGGATTTAAAGGTCAGAAATCGTGGATTCATAAAAATGATATTGTATAATTACTTTTTTATTAAAAAATGTATGTAATTGTTAAGAAAGGAAAATAAATATTAAAAAAAAACACTTATTTTATTTTTTTATTTTAGAAAGAGATATGAGTGATACAATATTTTTTACATGAGTGAAACAATATTTTTTTTACATGAGTGAAACAATATTTTTTTATACAATTTAAACATTTTGCAAACTGTCTTTATGAAACCAGGCTAAAGTCGAAATACCATCATCTTGTATTATTCTTTTGTCATCATCGGCAGATAAAGTTTTCTTATTGTTTTTCAGTGTAAAAATATGATGATATTTGGAATTAATTAAATACATTTCAGCATACATGCTTTTTTTTGAAAAACAATGTATTTAAATAATCTTCGAAAGTAATTTGTGACAGACACGGTTTTGTAATTCCTTTAGCCCGTTTTTCTACGATTTTATCTAATGTAATGTATGAATACATTTTTGCCCTTAACCCACAATAAGTAGTTATTATTTTTCCTTTTAACTCATCTTTCATTAAACCCATTATACTTTTATTAACAGGTGTAATATTAAACGGATTATTTTCTGAATATCCTGATGTATCAAAATAATTTGAATTTTGTTGAATTATTTGATATGGATTAATATTTTCAAAGCCAACTAATAATGAATCTGTATCTGAATATAATAATTTAACATTATTTCCAAAAATATTTTTAAAAACATCGTAGTAATAATAATACATATGATATTTGGATAATTCCAGAATGGCCCACCCTGCATATATTGGCCTGTTATAGTATATTTCATCTTTTACATTTTCAACCATAATTAAATTTTCACACAAATAAGTAAATTTTTTACATAATGCACTGGCAATTTTTTTGCGAGCCCCATTTCTACCATCCCAACTGCAACATAATTTGATGTCACATCTTTTACGGAGTGATTCAATACATTTACCAAATATACTATTCACATTTCCTTTAAAATAATTTGACTCAAATTTTGTTTTAGCTTCGGATCTTAACTTTCCATTAAAATCAATGTATGGTTTTAACCAACAGGAATGTTTGAATTTTAAAACTTTGTGTATTTTTCTGAGAACTAAGCCATGTTTTAAGCATTGTTTTAAATTTTAATATGTAATATATAATTTTTTTTAGGTCTAAAGGATCCTATAAGTTTTGGAACTCGAGAATTTGATTTAGGTGGGATAAAATTTTCTGGACAAAATGGAAAATCGTTATGAAGATCATGAATATTTTCTGGATAGTCTAAATCAACTTCTAAAGCATACCCTATGTCGGGATCATTTTCGTTAGTGTTTTCTAAATCAAAATAATTTACATTTATAAATTCAAAACCTCCATATGGTAAAGGAAAATGTGACATTATGAATCCATAAAGACTGTTAGCATCAAAATACATAATATATCTATCGTTTTCATTTTCGTTATAAAATTCATTCATGTATACATTATTGGCTTGGAAAAATCTAGTAGGAACAAAACAGTTTCCTCCTCTAATGGAAGTTTCAAAAAAATTTAATATGTCAATATCTGTAATAAGTTCAAGTTCAACCCCTGTATATTTTAACATTGCTTCGAACGAAAGACCAGGCATGCTAAAAAAGTGGGAAGCATCTAATTTATATATTTTATGGCATAGTTCTCGGAAATTTTCAAATACATCAGCCATAAGTAAAATATCTGTTTTCAAATACAATTCACTATAATCACCCAAAGTTTCTATTTTAAAATGATTCCAAACCATTTGAGCATGTTCATAATCATTATCTTCATTTTTTATATTATTAAAAAAATAATCTTTAGGTGGTAGTTGTGTTTCTTTTAATTTTTCATAAGAGTCAACGTAAGAATAAGGAAATACTCCTTTTCTAATTAGTAAATTAAAATCACTTTCTAAAGGAAAATGTTGTTTTAAAATTTTAAATTGATGTGGTTCCAAATTTTTCGACAGCTCATCTAAAGAAGAATTTAAAAATCTGCATGAATCTAAAAAGCGTACATAAACCGATCCAATTTTTTTCTGAATACAAATATAGTTTTAGTGTTTAAGGGAATGGCATAAATGTTCTCCTTTGAGAATCCTAACTCTCTCAAAAACAAATGAAAATCATAACGACTTCCATTATGAAAGAAAACTGGTATATATCTATTAATTTGTAAATTTATATTACAGTCTTGATGTGCAGCACCCCTAAAATTTGAATTACCTGAATAATCTAGATGATTATGATCTCTAACCTTAATTTGTCCAGTCTCAAATGGTTTTTGACATATCCAACAAGTATTTGCATTTTGAAAAGCAATTTCATCTTCAAAAAACATTACCATGGGTGCGTTTGTTTCAAAAAATCTTTCAGCACATTCAGCCAACTCAATAATTTTTTTAATAAAATACTTTGTTGCCATTGGACCTATGTAACTATAATGACAATTAAGATTTTCGTTAAAATAACAAACAACCTTCATTCCTATTGCATAAGGAACGTGATGTTCAATTATTTCAACATATGGCTCATTTGGGTTTGGTGCGCAACTATGAAATTTTTTAGTTAACGACTCAAAATCACAATAGGCTACTATTGGAACTTTTAATAAATGTTTAATTTTGGTAAATTTCATAATTTTGTTATTTTCCGATGGGAATGTTATTTTAACTGGGTTTACAAGTGAACATTTTTCCAAATGCTTGTTTAACAAATCTATATTTGTAAAATAATTTAAACATCTTTCACAAATATGATGTTTTTTTACATGATGGGAAAGTTGAGATCCACATAAACGAGATAAATTTTTAATATAACAATAATGATGCCGATAATTTTCATTATCAGAAATTAATAACAAATTAATATGAGTATTATTTTTATATTTGGTAAAGTGTAGAGGCCCGCAAATTTTTCTTGACTTATTTAATCCATATACATTGATTGAAATATTGTTTAATTTCTCGAATGTGTCTATATCTTTTAAACTTATTGGAAAGGTAATATTAGTTAAATTAAAAATTTCTCTAAAATTTTGTGGATACTTTGAAATTCTATTCGGATTACTTTCTTGTGGGTAGAGGGCAGCTAAAATTGACCAAATAAAACAATAATTATCATGATTTTTTACATTAATTACAGAATTAGTTTTTAAAATATTTGGTGGCAGTACCACCTGAATTTAACGGATCGCATTGAGCTAAACTTAACTCTAAATACAAAATTCGATTCAAAGTTTTTCCGCTTTCACCTCTTTCAAATGTATCCATTTTATCTAAAATATCTTCCATTTTTCTTTTATATATAACACTAATTTCACTACTACGGTCTAAGACAGATAATCTATTTTGAAAGTAAACATTATCGAAAACTTCCTTATCAAGCCTTTCAAATTTATGTTCACAACAAAGACTGAAACTTATTTTTAACAAAGTATATTTTTGTTGATATTTAGTTATTTTAGATTTTACTAAATGTAAACACTTTTCGAAAAATTCACTTACTGATTTTATATTATCATTGTTTTTAATTCTACCCACAAAAATTCTGTTATTAAAACTATTTGCAACATTGCTCCAATGTAGATTACTAAATGAGTTTACCTTAGTGTGAACTCCTGAATTTAGACTAGACACTGATGATTGAAAATTTTCTTCAAAATGTCTTGATGTTGACGGTTGAACATTTTCTTCAAAATCTGTTGAAGTTGATTGTTGAATATTTTCTTCAAAATCTGTTGAAGTTGACGGATGAGCATTTTCTTCAAAACGATTGGGAGCTGAAGGTTGAATATTTTCTTCAACATTTTTTTCTGAAACTGAAAATAAAGATATTAAACTTATATAGTAATAGAATGAAAAATATTTACGTACTTTCAGCTTCGTATTTCCTTTTAATTGCCTTTTTCATTGCATTCGACTTAAATATTCATTAATATTAAAATCTGGCGAGTATCTTGATATCTGACTTGGTTGATCAAAAGCTATTGGATAATCTTCAGCTGATATGTGATTTGCTCGAGACGGACCTGCTTCGTTCATGTTTGTATGGGTTGAAGGCAATTCTTCTCTGTCATTGCAGCTTCCAGCTGATAATTCCGATCGATAATTACCGCTATTTATTCTTCTGTATTGTATATCTTTTGTAATTTTAATAATTCCAGGACCAGGAAATTTGTATTGTTTACTTGAAAGATAAGCCACTATCGGTTCCTACTCCAAACAAAATGAGTAAAGTTAAAGAAACACCTCAGCGTTTCAAATTACTTTTGGCAACAACTTATGCAATCAACCCAAGTGAAACTAAATTAATTGAAATTGGAACTTTACCCTGCCAAGAGTTCAAAATACTTGTGAATTTATTCGCTCATATTGGATCTGAAAATATTTATTTAGAGAAACAACATCTAGATATCATTTTCGAGAATCGAGAAAATATAATGGATTTCTTTTACGAGGATACCTGTCAAGATTTGTATCTGAATTTGGGTGATGATATATGTGTTAAAAGTGAAATTTTCCAAAAAGGCGATAAAAATATAAAAACAATTAAAATTTTTAAAAATACAAACTTTATTTGCCTTGCTTTAACTTCATTTTCATTATTTTGTAATATAAAATTTATAATTTACGCACAGATTGAAAAATTATCTAATATGAATCTTTTGAATTATTTTACCCATATCATGATACATATTAAAAATAACCAATGTAATTTTCACCCAATCAAAGTTGCAGAAAATTTTGCTCAGACAGAAACGAATCATTTTAAAATCATTTTATTAGAATTAATTTACTCTTATCCAATGTTATTCATAAATTCGTATTATTAAGTTAATAAATAATTTTAAGAGATCCTCTTTTTTAATTACAATTAATTTGTTTTTTATCCAAAATGTTGCTTGTAAAGTTATGTTATTCAATAATAAAAATTTAAATATTCATCTTAAAATCCTTTTTGTTACTTTACTTTCTGTTTACCTAGAAAATCATGTTATTAAGTGACAAAAATTTTGAAAACATTCTTCAATTTTTGTATCTTTTTAAGTAATGTGAAAAATAAGAGGAAAAAAAAAGACAGTGTATGTTACTTTAATATTTTATTTCCCAAAATATACAATACACTAAAAAGTAAAAAAATTATATACCATTTCTTTTTCGGAATGTTTTTCTGAAAAGTAATTAAAAAAGGAGAAAAAAGAAAACGTTGTTATTACAATTATTTTTATTTTTTAAAAGTACAATTACAATATTATAAGTATATATTAAAATTATAACAATTAAAATCTAGGTGTATTTTAATCTGAAATAGAATAATAGACAATTATTTAAAAATAATTTACTATTTATATATTTTTACGTACCTCCATAGACCCAGGTGTTTAAAATATTATCCTCTATATAGTAGAGGATAATTCTGCTCCCCAATGTTATTTTTTTCATTGTACTAGGCGGGTCAAATGGAGGAGCTGACTCTTCCGAAAATAACACAATAACAGGTGTATTCTAAAAAATAAAAAAACTTTTGTAATACAAGCTGAATACTTGATTTTTTAATAACTCACTCTTAGATGTGAGGGTAATTGCCTCCACACCCTCCTAATAATGTAATCATTCGATTGATCTACAACAAAAATTATTAAATTAAAAATTAATATAAATTATTAAATTATTGTGGTGTGTTACTTACTTGGCATTGTTATTATATTGATTATTTAGAACAAACTAAAAACAAAATCGAAATAATGACAAAAAATTCGCAAAAATAATTATTAAATAGTGTTCTATTCTTATGATAAAAATTTTTAGAAGATCAAAAAGGTCATCATCGTTATTACAAAAAAACATATTTTTGTCTCTCGAAATTATTTCATAATTTTTTGGAATACAGTAGTCTTGTACTACGCGCTTAAAATGTTTTACACTGTATGAAACTGTGATTAGCATTTCCCTACTACTCCTTTTTCTAGCTATATTACTATGTAGAAAATTCATATAATCATCATTTAGGTAGATGAAATCAGTGAAAACTCTTGTAAAATAATTGTAAAAAAAAATATGGATGAAAATAGTGTCAAAAAGTTAATTGATGAAAAAATTAGGGAAATAAGAAATTATTTTGAAAGAGTGATTAATTCATATGTAAACACCAGTTTAAGAGAATATGAAAAAAGAAAAGATTTCGAAATAAATGATATATATGAGAATAAGCTGAAGCTTTTTGAAGATAAAATATCAATACTTCAAGTTGAAAGCACATCTCGAATTGAAGACTATGAAAGAAGAATTATTGATTATACTAGAAACGAAATTATTAAAGTAAAAAATGATATACAAACTAATATTGAGCAAAATATTTCAAACATCAATAAGGAAATAATAAGATTAGAGACATTATGTGTTACTGCAAATCATCGAGAAAAGTTAGCTGTCTCCTCACTTCCTTGGAATACCCAAAAAGAATATGTAACGAAATATCTTGATGAAAAATTAGAAAACTTGAAGAAAGTCAATGAAGAAAATATCTCAAATTGGAAAAACGAATTTAATAGTTTACTGAAAGAACTTCAACTTGAGTTTAACAGTTTTAAACACCATATGAGGTTGATACTAACTGATATGACAACTGAATCACGTACGAATTATTTTCAAATGATTCAGGAAAATTTTGATAATTGTCAACAAGAATTAAATAAAAAAATTGATAAACTGAGGCAAGATTTATTTTTATTTAAGATCGCCAACAAAGAAAAAAATAACATTCTGCATTCGAGACTTCAATTAATTCACATCATGTTACCAGACTACTTAAACAATCAACAAAATTCCAACAATGAATTAGGGAGAGAGACAGATTTAATATTGGCACGAGAAAGTCTAAAAATATTGAATCATATTTTGGAATTCATGTTAAATTTTAAACAAGAAATTTCCGATAAAAAACGATATTTTATTGATGAAAACTTCGTTAAATTTGCAAGAGATTTTCAGAAGATTATTGAAAAGGAAAGTCAAGAATTGTTATTTGAAATACTTTCTGTAACAAAAGAACATATTGAAATGCTACAAAAAAATATTGACGAACAGCTGAAGGAATTTTAAAAAAGGATACAAAAAAATTGTAAGAATGGAAAATGTATAAATACTTTCATTAATACATCAGCACAATTTAGTTTAAAAATAAGTTTTTTGGTGAACAGTTGATTTTTGTTTGTTCAAGCGTTTCCAAAAAAATGTTCACTATTGTTGAAATATATGGTATGCGGGGTGTTGTTGGTGATTTTATTCCAAAAGAAGTTGCAATCATTCAGAATAATAAAATTGGACACTGGATCTTAAAATCGCCATATGAATGGGAAATTTTACCCAAAAAATATCAACGAGTTAACGAATTTTTAACTAAATTTGTACATAACCTGACGTGGTTTGACGGATCAACAGATTATTATAAGGGAAAAGAGGAAATAAAAAATTATTTACAATATTGTAGTGACATTTTTGTGATGGGTGAGCAAAAACGTAAATTACTAAAATTACATTTTAACATTGATTCAATTAATATCGAAAACATTCGACCTGAAACAACACTTCATTCAATAGAACATTCTCCGTGTTAGACATGTCTTTATCATAATGAAATGTCGAAGAAGTGTGCGTTAAAAAATGTGATAATTTACAAACAATATTTTAACTGAAAAAATTTTTTAAACACTTTGTAAGACTAATAATTTTTAAGTACAGTGTATTTTTAATATTAAAATAAGATAAGAAATAAGAATACGTGTGTTGAAACAGAGTAATGAACTAATTAAATTTATATTTTTTCTTAATTTTTTAAATAATAAAAATTTTTTGAAAAACAAGATTAGAAAAAATACTGACCTCAAAGATCATCCAATTAAATTTATTTTTTTCCTTAAAATTGGGAAAAACCAAATAATGTACAAAATTCTAGAGAAATAAGATAATTATGTAAATGTCAAAAAGTCAAATTGATAAATTTATATGTATCAAAATAAAACAGTAGTGTTTCTGATTTCAAAAGTAAACATTGTATAAAAATTTTAATAAAAATCCGACAACAATAAAAATTTTAAAAAATGTAAAAAGTTTTTTTAGTTTTCCTTTCGTGTTTTAAAAAATTTGTGTGTTAACTCTTATTGAGGTAAGTCTGATTTTTTTTCTTAAAATTTTGTATTTTTTTACCAATTATGTTAACATGTTTTAATTCAAAAAAGTTTATTACACAAAAAATTAGTAATTAAATAAGAATTTTAAGAATGAATTGATGACATAAAATTTCTAATTTTAATCAATGAGGTTAAAGGATCAGGTAATAGAGATAATGCTTCGTTGAAATTAAAATACACATTAATTTTTTTGAATAAGTTAAAAAATAAAAAAATGTTTTTTTTCAACGTGTTTTAAAAAAATTTGTGTCTTAAATCTTTGAGCTATATCTGAATTTTTTTGGTATTTTTGATATCATTATTTAATTTAAAAGTTTATTACACAGAAAAATTAATGAATAAATAAAAATTTTAAGAATGATTTGGTGATATAAAATTTCTAATTTTAATAATGAGGTGAAAAGGTCAGACAATAGAGATAATGTTTCGTTGAAATTAACACTTTCAGTCCCACGGATTCGGCATCCGAAACCAAACAAAACTTCCCCAGAGGCCGACCGCGATTAATGATTAATTGATTAGTTGATTACTCATTATGTGTGCGATGTTTATCATCATTCATCACACGGATGTATATTCACACAAATACACACATACCAACACACACTACTCTCTTGGTTTCTATCTATAAAAAAATTTAAGATAAACAAAAAATACATAAAAAATATAATTTATATTTTTAAATAAAATTGATTTGAATGTCAGTGTATATGTAGTATGTACGTATGTTTACAGTTTTACACACACATACATACATGTTGAACTGTGTTCAATCTATTCAGTGTTTGAATCATTTAATTTTATGTATTTGTTTACATAAAGTTGTTTTTTTAATATTGCCGGCTTCCGGGGAAATTTACTATGAAAGTGCTCGGGCCTCATAGTGTTAAAATACACATTTAATTTTTTGAATAAAGATAAATAAAATAGGGTTAAAAGACCACTTAACAGAATACACAATAATGATTTTTCTATATATGATATTTTGTACACAATCATTAATACTCAGACAGTTGTTTGCAAAATAATTTTAAGAACGTAAATTAAACAAAAATATTTTTACATGGACCACCTCAACAATCCAATTGAAAGTATCACGTTATTGACCTTCCTCAAGGTATTAGGTTAGTAATCTTTCACAAAATAGTATATGATGGGTCGAAAACAAGGTCATGACCTTCAGACAGGTGTTTTCACCTGTGGGTTGAATGACTGTGTTCGACCCATCATAACTCTTCTACTTACTCTTTAGAAGACCTATTCGCCTGTCTAAACCAGAGTCAGATTCATAAGGGGGGCTGGAGGGATGAAAATGTGGGTAAATTTCCTTATACAGCCTGACTGGTTTAAAGTATCAAATTTTCACCATCATAAATGGAAAGAGCACCAAAAATTAGGGGATACCGATTTTTGCGTTTTTCTGAAATATGTGCGGTATCCAAAACATGTAAGAAAGAAAAAAATTAAGTAGATTATATTTCATTATTACTGATTGCAAATATCTTCTATATTTTTTTTTATTTTGACGTATATTTCATTATGAAATTGTAAGTTTTTACCTTCCGATTATAATTTAGCCATGTGTATATATAGTTACCCATAATTCAATATTTTTTACACCTATTTTTGCTGAAGTTCTCTAGTCTGTTTGTGTTAGTGAATGCTTGACAAGAAGTGATAATCTCTTTCGTTTACTGTACACGTGCTATACAATCTGGACTGATCTGGACAACAAATAAACAAACTGAAAAACCCCCGATTATGATGCAAACATATTACGAAATTACATCATTCTGAGTCAGTTAAAAAATCTTAACAAACTGAAACCGTATTACGAGTTTTTTACTAAACAATTTATTTTTGAACTTAAACACAAAAATTGATCTTATAAAGCGCTATCTTTGCTGTAAATAAGTTCTAAAGTGCTTTTAAATATATACAAAAAATTCCCCTGAGGTACAGTAGACACCCGATTTTCGGTAGCATGGTAGCGGTCAGAAATCTGGACCCTGGAGTCTGAAGTTAGTTTTAAAATCATTGTTGGTTGAAAGGAAATTATAAAAAAATTATAAAGAAATACCGTATATTAAACGAAAAATTGAATACTGTTTTGGTTAAGATGGCTAGGATATTTAATCATAAATTACACGTGGTGAAAATATCTACTACCTACTTACTACATCGGAAATCAAATTAACGTTACGTAACAACTTTGATAAATTTAACCTACTTTCGTATTATAAATTACCATTGGGAAAATTTTTAGCATCGATTTTAACTAGAAACTAAACTAACGAAGTATAAATAGTTTACATCTAATATACTAAATATTTTAACCGCTGGCCAATTTTATTTTATTTTCCCCTGACCAGTTTTTCAGACTGAGTCAACGATGAAAATATTGGGACCAAAACGGCGTAATTTAATGAAAACAAAATAAATTAATACTAAATACATCAAATCATGACCAAAAATTTTTCCCTTGAATAGCTAATTCATTTTTAAATTATTTTGTAACTAAATACTTATCTTAAAAATCCCGGTTTGAATAAAAATCCATTGTCGCAATCAAACGCATTTTTGAACTAACACAATTAAAATTTTATTTTAAACATTATCAGCCAGTTCCTTCCGTGGTCTATCGATAAGAGAGTGAGTCGACAACCAAAACTTTTATTCAAACCCTTTAATTTTATCAAAATATTTTTTTCAATTATTACATAATTATCATTTAATTTTTGAAATTAAACAAATATACTGTTATCGAGAATTTAGCAAAGATGCAAACCAAATATATAAAGGCAAAGATTATGTATTCATGACTCGTACTTGCGAAGGTTTGTGATAGGTGTCACCACAGAAAATATTTAGGTTTAATTTGATACGTATAGCATTGATTTCATATATCAATTATATATACATTTGATTTTAAATAAAGTTTTTTTATTTGAAAAATATTACCTGTAAAGAGATATCGCATTACATTGTGTGTGATTATTTCATAATCACGCTACACTGTGTAAACAGAAACCATTCGTTTTTAGCCGAGGCAAGATTAACGGGAATTCTTACAACATCAATTTGGTTAACAATCAGTATAATAAAAAGAAGAAGCAGAATTATGTCATAATCCACAACATGATGAAACAAATAATTTCTTTGGAATACAATATCAACTATATGCAGTACCTGAATCTGTTACAGGAAAGATTAAATTAGTTAGGAGTATCTGTGTCAAGGAAGTCATTCAAGTCAATATCAACACTTACACAGCACTTACCATTGGAAATTCTCAATGCAAGATGATTGGATTACGGATTCTCTATAGCTCTGGAACTTGGTAGCATTCAAGTATACTTATCAAATCATTTCACTTATTGTATAATTGATAAAGAAATATTGAAATATTCCAAATATTATATTATATATAAATTACTTAATTTTCGAATACACAGTATTGAATTTATTTTCAAAATGTCATAATTTTGTATTTTTGTGTGAATAACTTACAGTAATATATTTATTTCTAAAATAAGTTATAATTCTGTATTTTTATTATTGCGAATAAATAAAAAATTTAATAGATTTGAGCGTTACTTTACGGTATTCTATATTTGTAAATAAAAAACAAATATTTTACTTCGCAAAAATATCACTTTTATTTTGAAAGTGTGACAATATTGTTTCGAACCGTCAGTTCATTTTCAAACAGAATAAAAATTACGAAATACGAAATATATTTTTTCAAACAACAGTGCAATATTTTACAAAGATTTTTATGTGAATATAATACGTGACTTAAATCTAGGTAGGGTAGACCGGAGTTAGTTGGGTACAGAGGTAAGTTGAACATGTAAAAATTACCCCACACAAAAGATATGGTCAAATTACCACACTTAAATAAATCAATCTTATCCAATTAACCACATTACAGAGGTAAGTTGAACATATAAAAATTACACCACACAAAAGTTATGACAAAATTACGGTTATTTGGATAAGGGTGACTTAAATAAGTTAGGGTAGACCGGGGTTAGTTGGGTACAGAGGTAAGTTGAACATGTAAAAATTACCCCACACAAAAGATATGGTCAAATTACCACACTTAAATAAATCAGTCTTATCCAATTAACCACATTACAGAGGTAAGTTGAACATATAAAAATTACACCACACAAAAGATATGACAAAATTACGGTTATTTGGATAAGGGTGACTTAAATAAGTTACCCTTATCCAATTAACCATATTAAAGAAATTTGTATCATTTATAAATAATTTTTTTGAAATATTTATATGGAAATATTATCACAATTAATACATATATATGTATCACTAGTATTAGGTACGCAATTAATATGCGCCCAATTTTTGCACAACTGACATTCAATCCACGTTTCTTTGGGGCTACACTTTGAAAATAGTTCATTGCATATTAAGCAAGAAATCCTTGGTAATAATATTAAGCAATTACTATTAATACAAATATTAATTTTTTTAGTAACTTTTTTACACTTTTTTTTATATTTTGTTCTTTCTCTAATATTTTTATTTCTATTGAATCGGTTAAAACACTAGATTTTCTTTTCCTCTTGGTTTGACCCTGTTCTTTTGAAGCAGCCCTTGGGTACGGTCGAACTATTTCTGGAGAAAATATTGTAGGTGATGATGTTAAAATTTGCGATTCTGGGGGATCAGTTACGAATGACGGAGCGAAATCATCTTGAGTAAAAATATTTTCATTATATGGAAATATTCCAGTCTTTTTAAATCCTTTTATGATATTTGTATTAGTTGTAGCTAATGGTAATGAATCTGCTACTATTTTTGGGATATCATATATTGTTATTTTTTCACCTGGATTATTTCTTAACCATAAATCTTGTGCAGTTGAAGCATATTTCTTAAATGGTCCATACACAGCCACATCAAGTGGTTGTAATTTATGGCTACAATGTGGTGGAAAGGATAACATTAAGATCCCATTATCTTTCGCTAAGTTTAAGGTTGGTACATGTAAATGTGAGGAATGATTATCTAATAAGAGTAATACTGGATTATTAATAGATGGTTTAACGTGTGCGATGAAATGCTGCATGTACATAAAAAATTCTTCATTTGTTACCCAACCGCTAGAATTTCCTGCACCAATAGAACCTTTTGGTCCATTATTAATAAAATGATTTTTATATTTTTTTCGTGGAAATACGAACATAGGAGGCACTGTATTTCCGTTTGCAGAAACAGCACATATTAGTGTGACATTAGTGCCCCGTTCAGCAGAAGTTATGGAGCCAACATTTTTTTTACCTTTGGCAGCAATTATTTTAGGAGGTTTTAATACAGTACTAATTGAGGTTTCATCAACATTATAAATATTTGATGCGGTAAATTGATATTTATTCTTAACTTCAGCTAATTTTCTGAAAAATGGTTTTACATTTTGAACATTAAATGATGTCGCTCGTCCGATACTTGTTGCTTCTGGTTTTCTAATTGATAATTCTCGATTCCTTTTTAGAAAACTAGTAAGCCACTCTTTGCCAGCTATTTTATTAATTTTCCATATTTCAGGCATTTTAATATTAAATTTTTCAGCACACTCATAAGCAAGCTGGCGAACATTTTTCGGAGTCAATCCATAAAATATCGAAGCCATTTGTAGTAAATAATCTTTTAATGCAATTTCCTGGTCCTTAGAAAATACTTGTCTAGGTTTTTTATAACCAATTGTCGGTAAATCTTGCGTTTCCTTATTTTTATATGCTTTTAACTTAATTATATAACGTGATAGTGTCGTACGTTTAATATTAAATTCCTTTGAAGCAGCATTGATACTTCGGTTTCCAGAAATTATTGTTCTTGCGGCATCATTAAATGTTTCGATAGATATAAAACCTCTTTCAGTTTTACGTTTATAATTTCTCATATCTAATAGAAATAAAAAACAAATATATAATAAAAGAAAATCTTAATCATAGTTTTGTTAATGAAAAAAATTTTACTTACTTGTTATTTGTAAATGATACAAATTGATAATTGAAACTGATGTATTTTGTTAAGATAAATCTATTACTGTTTTATATTAAAAATTTATATATTTGAAGAAAATTTCAATTTTTGTAAAATGAGTGTACATTATAATATATAAAATAGCATTGTGAAATAAAAGCACATAATATATGAAGGTATATGCACTTAAACTTTGTAATTAAACAATTACGGTCACATACAAAAAGTAGTCACAAACGCCACAAACTTCACAAACACAAATCGTTCACATTTTTATATGTAAAATTTATAATTTTGAAGAAAATTTCAATTTTTGTAAAATTAATATATATTAAAACCACTTTTTAAGTAATAGTTTAAAAAAATAGAAACAAGTTCGCATTTACATGTATTTTGTTAAAAGTAACACAATTCGTTCACTTTTATTATATATAAAATTTATAGTTTTGGAAAAAATTACAAATTTTTTTTAAATTAATAATGGTTGTAACCACTTGTAAGAATAATTGAAAAAAATAATAAAAACAAGTTCACAAAAAACAATGTTTAAGTGCATATAACAACACATATTATGTGCTTTAACTTCACGACGTTGTATTGTACACTAAACTTTTTATGTTTCCTATCATTTAATATATTCTGGTTTATAAAAAAAGGGGGAAACATCACAAACACATACGTGTTACTAAACATATATGTGATATATGTGGGATGTTATTATGTATATGTTTTAATATTTAAAGAAGGGTGCGACTCCAACATATTTTACTGAATATATATATGTAAAACTTTTTATGTTTCCTATCATTTAATATATTCTGGTTTATAAAAAAGAGGGAAACATCACAAACACATACATGTTACTAAACATATATATGATATATGTGGTAGGTTATTATGTATATGTTTTAATATTTAAAGAAGGGTGCCACCCCAACACATCTTACTGAATATATATATATATGTAGTATGTATGAATATATACATATGTAGTTAAAATACAAATATTGATTTTTATTTTTCTTACGTATTTAGAAAGGTTTTTTATATGATATTGTATGTATACTGTACATTGTATGTATACAGTAATGAAATATACAGTATTGAAATGGCTTTTTATCTTATGATAATGTATGAAAAATGTAGATTTAAAATACTAATGGAAGTAAGATATTGTAATACGTTAACAAAAGTCAGGTGAATGTATAATATTTTAACCAAAAGTAAGTTAAAGTATTGAAATATTGGTATATGTGAATGTTTTATTATGATTTTTCTAACTATTCATAAAAGTTGATAAAACGTACACCATAAATAACAAATTATAAATTTACTCTTAAACTATTATTTTTACATAAAAAATACTTATCCACATTTGTTTATTTTAAGAAAATACATCATAATTTTAAAAAAAGTTTTAATATTTATGAATTTTTAATAGTTTTGTATCTTATGATAATGTATGAAAAATGTAGATTTAAAATACTAATGGAAGTAAGATATTGTAATACGTTAACAAAAGTCAGGTGAATGTATAATATTTTAACCAAAAGTAAGTAAAAGTATTGAAATATTGGTATATGTGAATGTTTTATTATGATTTTTCTAACTATTCATAAAAGTTGATAAAACGTACACCATAAATAACAAATTATAAATTTACTCTTAAACTATTATTTTTACATAAAAAATACTTATCCACATTTGTTTATTTTAAGAAAATACATCATAATTTTAAAAAAAGTTTTAATATTTATGAATTTTTAATAATTTTGTATCTTATGATAATGTATGAAAAATGTAGATTTAAAATACTAATGGAAGTAAGATATTGTAATACGTTAACAAAAGTCAGGTGAATGTATAATATTTTAACCAAAAGTAAGTTAAAGTATTGAAATATTGGTATATGTGAATGTTTTATTATGATTTTTCTAACTATTCATAAAAGTTGATAAAACGTACACCATAAATAACAAATTATAAATTTACTCTTAAACTATTATTTTTACATAAAAAATACTTATCCACATTTGTTTATTTTAAGAAAATACATCATAATTTTAAAAAAAGTTTTAATATTTATGAATTTTTAATAGTTTTGTATCTTATGATAATGTATGAAAAATGTAGATTTAAAATACTAATGGAAGTAAGATATTGTAATACGTTAACAAAAGTCAGGTGAATATATAATATTTTAACCAAAAGTAAGTTAAAGTATTGAAATATTGGTATATGTGAATGTTTTATTATGATTTTTCTAACTATTCATAAAAGTTGATAAAACGTACACCATAAATAACAAATTATAAATTTACACTTAAACTATTATTTTTACATAAAAAATACTTATCCACATTTGTTTATTTTAAGAAAATACATCATAATTTTAAAAAAAGTTTTAAAATATATGAATTATTAAAAATTTTGTATCATTTACTATTAATATGTAAAAATTTTTTCTAAGTTCAAATATGCATTGATTTTGTATGTAAGCGATGTTGTTGCAGTCATCTGACTTATATTGAGTACAAACATCGTCTTACGATGTGTGTTGTTACTGTACTATGTTTTATGTGTCTATATAAAAATCAAAAAAACTGAAAAAAAAATGAAAAATTTTAAAAAAAATTCTTATATTTTAATATAAACTTTAAAAAACTTCATTAATAATTATATATTTTATAGTTTTTATCATTTTTATAACAAATTAAAACAAAAAAATATAAAAAAAAAGTAAAATTTACCACGCTGCAAAATCCAAAACTTATATATGATGATGGTACCTTTTTAAATATCGATGTGTGTAGTTGACTTAAACATTATGAACGGTTCGGTCAAAGTATATATAGCTATTATGTATGTGTGTAAGAGCATTACATTAATAGTTTTATTTTGACTAAGTTCTGTTCTTTTGAAAATATTATTTTTTATTTAAGATGATATTTTCAAATAATTTTAATTTACTATAGTAACATCGTAAAGGTACTTCGTCGAAAAATTATGAAAATATATAAAGTAAGTGTTTTGGTATTAAAAAAAATATGTGTTTTTATTTATTAAAAATTTTTATGATTTTTATTAATAATTCACATATATTTTTATTAACCCAAAACCATTTATATATAATTTTTATAATTTTTTAATATTATCCTATATTATGTCAAAGCAAGTCCATGGGCTATAGGTGTTAAGCCTTAGGCTCTTATGTGGACAAACAATTTTATAAAATAAATTTTTTAATAAATTTATAATGCAGAAACTCACTACATACCAAGCGCGAATGAAGTGTGTTATTCGAACGTTAAATAAATATATATTTTATATATTTAAAAATTGTCGCATACAATCTAGCGAAGAGTTATGAGCAAATGTTTGAATTATTTCAATAAAACTATATTACTTAAAATATATGGTAATAGTTTTTATTCAAATATGAATATTTTCAAAAAAGAATTTTTTTTATTTTTTTAAATATTAAAAATTTTAGAAAATATTTTTTATATAAAAAGTAACAAAAGAAATAAATTTATTTTTATTTCAATTTTTGTTATAATTTTTATATGTTTATATCAGTTTATGAAGAAATTTCATACTGATTAATAAATGAAAAACTTTTTAAAATATTTCTTTTTTTTTTAAATTGGAATAATTTTATTAAGTTTGGAACATACAGTTCCCTGGTTGATCCTGCCAGTAGTCATATGCTTGTCTCAAAGATTAAGCCATGCATGTCTCAGTACAAGCCATATTAAGGTGAAACCGCGAAAGGCTCATTATATCAGTTATGGTTCCTTAGATCGTACATACATTTACTTGGATAACTGTGGTAATTCTAGAGCTAATACATGCAAACAGAGTTCCGACCAGAGATGGAAGGAATGCTTTTATTAGATCAAAACCAATCGATGTTAACATATTTTTATAATATATTTTGTTTTTTTATAATTTCATATATATATTTAATATATGTGCATCGTAATAATTTGGTGACTCTGAATAACTTTTAGCTGATCGCACGGTCTTTATAGTACCGGCGACGCATCTTTCAAATGTCTGCCTTATCAACTGTCGATGGTAGGTTCTGCGCCTACCATGGTTGTAACGGGTAACGGGGAATCAGGGTTCGATTCCGGAGAGGGAGCCTGAGAAACGGCTACCACATCCAAGGAAGGCAGCAGGCGCGCAAATTACCCACTCCCGGCACGGGGAGGTAGTGACGAAAAATAACGATACGGGACTCATCCGAGGCCCCGTAATCGGAATGAGTACACTTTAAATCCTTTAACGAGGATCCATTGGAGGGCAAGTCTGGTGCCAGCAGCCGCGGTAATTCCAGCTCCAATAGCGTATATTAAAGTTGTTGCGGTTAAAAAGCTCGTAGTCGAATTTGTGTCCTACACTGTCGGTTCACCGCTCGCGGTGTTTAACTGGCATGTTTTGTGGGACGTCCTACCGGTGGTGAGGTATAAATTATATATTGTATAATATGGTTATAAATACTTGTATTTTTATTTAAATTTTTATTTTTATGGTAAGTTATTATTTATATTTTTACTTACTTGAAAAGTTTAAAGTATACTAGTTAAATTTTATATACTAATATGTACATTAAAGTATAATTTATCGTAAGTGTTAAAGTTATTTATTTTTTATAATTTAAATAATGGAGACAGCCTCCCAATTATAATCCTATCGCGGTGCTCTTAATTGAGTGTCGAGATGGGCCGGTACGTTTACTTTGAACAAATTAGAGTGCTTAAAGCAGGCTTTAAAATTTAAATAGTGCCTGAATATTGTGTGCATGGAATAATGGAATAGGACGTCGGTTCTATTTTGTTGGTTTTCGGAAGTTTTTCCGAGGTAATGATTAATACGGACAGATGGGGGCATTCGTATTGCGACGTTAGAGGTGAAATTCTTGGATCGTCGCAAGACGGACAGAAGCGAAAGCATTTGCCAAAAATGTTTTGATTGATCAAGAACGAAAGTTAGAGGTTCGAAGGCGATCAGATACCGCCCTAGTTCTAACCATAAACGATGCCAGCTAGCGATCCGCCAAAGTTCCTCCGATGACTTGGCGGGCAGCTTCCGGGAAACCAAAGCTTTTGGGTTCCGGGGGAAGTATGGTTGCAAAGCTGAAACTTAAAGGAATTGACGGAAGGGCACCACCAGGAGTGGAGCCTGCGGCTTAATTTGACTCAACACGGGAAACCTCACCAGGCCCGGACACCGGAAGGATTGACAGATTGAGAGCTCTTTCTTGATTCGGTGGGTGGTGGTGCATGGCCGTTCTTAGTTGGTGGAGCGATTTGTCTGGTTAATTCCGATAACGAACGAGACTCTAGCCT